>JAGSMT010000048.1:0-1271876 GCA_029286875.1 Lamproptera curius
GTAAATAGAATATCATATTGAAGTAAACACTGCTTTAAGATTAATTTGTTTACCTTTAATCTTTATTATATCTTTTTTTATGCAGAAAAAGTAAACCCACAATGCAAAAAAAATCATGCCCCCATTTTGTGGTAGTACTTTTCATTGTTTTAACCTATTTTGTATTTAGATTACATAAATTTGTTTTCCAATACTAGTGATATTTTCATCATTATCACAAATTTTCAACACTTGACAGGTAAAACCGCTTTTTTAGAAATTTATCTCCTTACAAAGTGGTCTTAGCTTACGGTCCAAAAACTCCCTAATGGAGAAGGTGTGCATTAGGGGAAGCTTAAGTCAAACAGTGGATTAACACAGGCTGATGATGATGAATATTAATTTCAATAAATCTAAAAACAGAAACGGGCTTGATATTTTTAGACATGTTCAGCTGATTTTTATTGTAGTTATTTACGCTGTTCTGTTCTGCACAAAGATTATATTTCTAATTGGTAGTCATATATATACTACATTTAAGCTTTATCCTATGGTTTTCGTAATATGTGAACCTTACGTTATTACTAGAGTTTTCCTTACTCACAGACACCACTATATAACTAAATATAGTAACAGCACAATTACAAAATTGGAAACAGTGCAAAATCTAAAAAATGCTGAACAGTAATAGCGCATCACTATCAATCCCTAATAACAGAATTTTGGTCCCTTGGGAGAGGGGAGAACCCCAACGAGAGCATTGCACACGTCGTCACCTTCGTTTTGCAACTCAGCGAAAATAGATGCAATGTTGGAAAGGCAGTCGTATCTGCTGACTATCTATAAAAAATCTTGATAAAATAATTGTGTATGCATTTAGGTTGTACAAAACGATGTAGGAAAAAAATTGTAATTAAAAAAAGTGTTTACATTTGTACAGGCTATCTTCAACACTAGGTGCACTTTTAAATCCCTCTTGGGACAGTGTGAGGGTCTTAAATCATCATCATCATCGTCATCATCATCAGCCTGTGATAGTCCACTACTGGACATAGGCCTCCCCTAATACACCCCTATCCATTAGGGGTTTTGACCGTATCCCACCACGCTGGTCCAATGCGGGCTGGTGGGTGGACTGACTTTTACATGCCCATCCGACGCATGGATCATCTTACTTTTCTGACAAATAGGTGATCGGGCCAAGTTGCCCTAACCAACTAGGAAACAACAATGAAAATTTGTTGAGTCCCTGCAGGATTCGAACCCACGACCTCCGGATTCGAAAGCACACGCCTATACCACTAGGCTACGGAGGCAGTGGTCTTAAATACATTACATAATTATGATAGCGAAATTGATCCTTTATTTTATCAATCTTTATTTGCATATTTATGTGAAGTTGAAGTGGAACAACTTAAGTTTGCACCGCAGTGATACTTTCCAAGCCTAATGCAAAAAATATAACCTATAATTATCTTCTACATTTTGAATTTTGCACATACTAAAATAAAAATTGCCTATTTGACAACAACGAAAATCTGCACGTTAAATAGTTCCCTGTCAATCGGATAAACAAAGACATTGCTGGAGGGTCACGCGATTATCGCCCGAGCTCGAAATTGTAGTAATTGGATCGTATTCCTGTTCATTACCGTATTTCTTGATATCAAACTGTGTTACATAAATTCAAATAACATATATTATTTTAGTATTCGTGTAACTTTGTCTAGTTAATTTTAGTTTAGTAAGTTTATAAGTTTCTGTCCGACTTTTCCACCGTTTTTCATTATAAATAATGCACACAGTTTCTGTTAATGAAAAATATATCCAACTTTATCTTCGCTACTAGTCTCATTAATAAATAAACAAATTAAATTTTAACAAAAAAATTGAGCTACTTCGAACAGTACATAACGCCATTTAGCACAATTTAAGCAGATCTCCTTGAAACTTCTTAGCGATTTTTGCTGACATGTTTTATACCTATGATATCTTTCAAGGTGTTAATTTAATCAAAATGCCGTGTATGTCACGTTTTATTCGCATACATATTTTTTTTAGATTTTAACCTTAAATGAGCTCTGAATATGCCTCAATATTTTTTTTAATTTTACATTAAAATGCTCACTGTGGCTTTTTCTTATAACGTAGATATATGCTTTCCCGAACCAATTCAAGTAGTACAACTATGTAGAACATAATTTAAGTCTAGCTCTTAGGGTTGAGCCAGCGTTTGCAATTTATTCGCACGAGGTTGTCATTTTTAACGATGTATTTTTTTTTAATTTCTTTCATTTATATTAAAATATTTATCACAAAATTATTTTAAAAAGCAGGCCAATATCTAATATCTAAAAATAATGACGATAATGTGCAATATCGGAGCACTGGGAGCGGAGCAACTAGGTAAATTCAAAAAAGAACTTACGCACAGAATTGAGTACCTCTTCTTTTGGAAAGACGGTCAAAAATTGACTAGTGACCCTAAAGTCGCAACAAAAGCGCAAACAAAAGTAAAAGAGACCATTCAGTTTGAATAATTACTTATTTATAATTCAGAATTCTATCGAAAGATATACCTAGATTCCAACTCCTAATACGTTTTGAATCTTAGATGAGCACATATTTTATTAATAAAATGTCGAAATCGACCAGTTGAAAGGGATCAATACCGGAATATAAATTCAGATACATTGAAAAACATGAATTAAGTTCAGGTTGCACAATTGGCCACTTTCGCTTGTTGACGAAATATTTTTATTGGACCCTTCAAACCCTTGTTGCAGCTATAAATACTTAATATAGATATACAATAAACAAACAATAAAAAATATTACTATATCAAAATTTGATAGCGGGTGATCATATTTTAACGATATGTTATTAAATTGATGCGCGGAATAATTACACGAATAAATATAACTCCGCAACGCTACTGTTATGATATTGATACTTAGTACTAAAAAGAGAAAAAAAAACAAAGAGGTTTGCTACAGGTATCAAAATTATTAAGATATACAATAGATAATACGCTTATATTCCTTGTTTTTAGTGTAGATATTTATGAGATATATAATTGAATTCATAAACTATTACAGACTTTCAGTTTAATTTGTAGCCTTTATATTAACCTGAGCGTAGCATTTTAACGAGCACCTCTATTGAAAAACCTTTATTAAGCCGCCCGGCCATTAAAATATCGCTTAATACATGTAACTCGTTTATAGGATTCAGCAATTATTTAAAAGTTTATGTACTCTTTGAAATTCTGTTTGTACTGTATTTGTTCGAGTAGGTTCGGTTATAAAATAAAATAGTTATGTAATTATCGGAGATAACCTTTTCCAGAAATGTGTCAAGTTTTATAGAAGAATAAAGTATATTTTGTAAAAAAAAAACATTTTAGTTTAATTAACTATCTAGTTTAGTCGTATCATGTGTTTGAATATTATATTATATTTCCAGTGTTATTTTTTATATTGTATGTACCTATGATGAAGTAAAATTAATAAATAACTAAAATAATGTACACCATTCATCATTTGATTTTATCAAGTGGGAAGAAAGAGATCCATAACTGAAAATATGTGCTGTCAAAATTATTACAATAGCAAATTCATAGAAAATCTGTGTATAAAAAGGTTGTGAAGGCGCTTAGCACGCGTAATGTTTTATACAGTATAGGGCAGGGAAGGGTTATAGTGGATTCGTATCAACTAAAACCACCACGTTACACCTTCTTGATGACTGAGAAGTGGAGTATCTAGAACGCTTTCATTCTCTTCTGAAAATTCACGCTGGGCAACTAGGAAGCCCCGTCTCGAGCATTCGGCCTTTTAGATTTCATATTTTTTTTTTTAGATTTTATTGAGTATTTTGCAAAGGGGCTATGGGGGCAAGCATAATTAGGACTTTGCAGGTATGTGTCGCCTTAACCTTTCTTAATCTTTGGCCTTGATTTTCCGCTCGACGGTAGAAATCGATTACACCTTACCGAGTCTCCTCGTCATACTAAGGCCCACCATATCCGCATCTTAACCGTGCAGTCATATCGATTCTCCAAATATAGAGCGATGCACGATGCCTTGATACTTCTGCTAAACTATATATAGACACAGTTAAAAATAATAAATAGCATTTACAAAATACTGCTGCAAAATACTAGTACAATAACTACTGAGCCTTACTAGCAACATTCTAATAAAAATATGGTATGTGTTCTTCTGGTCTTCTCTTAGCAATTTTCTTAAATTATTATGGGCTTTGCTCCTCTCTATCCAGATTTACCTAAATAACTGTTTTTAACAGTCACACTGACTGGTACCTGCCCTCTACAATCTAAACAATACACTATATCCAGTCATCAGTCAATTTACATATATGTAATGATATAAGACATTTCCGTTGTTCTTTAACTTCGAACCCACGACATCCGGTTGAAGGTCTACAAAGTACAATAACGATAAACAATTATGTATAATCGAAAACATTAGCAAATTCCACACAGTTTTAAGGAGACAAATAGTACTAATACATAACAGTATATATACTATACATAACAGCAGTTTTGAACTCCAATAAAACGAACATTAATTAAGCAGCCTTAAAATACTACCTTCCGTTAGTATAATAACTCTACACTATTCGAGTTGCAACACTGCACCTAGGGGCAATTAAAGTCGTGACAATGACATTCGCAACGTATGGTATATACAGACGGACACTTGCATCGCTCATTCGTGTGTCTGAAGCCCGCGGGAGAATCTATTAATGTATTTGCATACCGTCTGCGTTGCTCCCAACCTTGTGTAGCAATATTTATTCATACAATTAGAACTACTACTTTCTACCTTTGATTACTGTCATTGCACGTGTAGAACCTTATCTTGAACTGTCTAGCTTTGTACGCAACTTGTTTATTTATATCACAATTCATGTACAAAATGTTTATTTTATACAAAATCTTTTCTTTAATTTTTCATAATTAAAGGGTTATTTCTTTTATTTACGCAGTTATAATATATATTAACAATTTGTAATAACATAAACAGAACATAAATATTAAGCAATTTGTACCTTTTTACAAATCACTCCCTGAATTGGAAAATGCGGAGCACGATCGAAAGAGCTAAAACTTCTCCGTGATGTATGTTTAAAGTGCAGCGATACTCTTTTATCTACGTTTCTGTAGTGGTTATCTAAGAAAATAAAAACTATGGGGTGAAGTAATTAACACATTCATATTATAGATGAATAATAAACATATACTTAATTCATTTACCCATCTTCAGCAACTTTATAGAGAAAATAATTTTCATTCATATTTAAAAAAAATTAAATTTTATGCAATTTAACTTGTTAACTTTTATTTATTGATAAAAATAAATTAAAATATTATTGATTTTATAGCAACTCTCTATCTCTCTCTCTACGGAAATACCTGAGATCTTGCCTTTGTCATATAATTTTGTTATATCCGATATTATTTTGGATGTTTCCATCCTTTCTTTTTAATAACTCTTTTGAGCACCCCTGTTATTTCATTACCATCCTATATTACTCTGGGCTGTTTACGTGTAAAGTTTGTGCAACAATTTACATAAAATGGAATAAAAGTATCGTTAATTTTTTTTACCACTTTATATAGATACGATATTGATTCAAGGCCATTCACATAATCGGCAAACTTTTCAAACTTTTAATGACACCGAAAGTTCATCATTATTAAAGGTGGACAAAGTTTTGAAGGTACCGTTTCGAACAATAAAATGTTTTATTACGAAGTTACTGTAAAATGTTATATATATGTATTAATGTAAATCTTAAATATCCAAGTAAAAAATTTACAAAAAAACGTGACCAACTTTAAACAGCATTTGAGTGACAACGTGCCCACTGCACGAAACTGTACTGCGATTTTTGCCACCGCATTTGGAATCTCTGATATCTTTTAGATCTTAAATTTATCAAAATATGTTATAACACGTTTTATGCACGTGAGAAAGAATTGAATTATTTATGTCGTCATTTTTTTTTAAAGAAGCCTTTGTTCTTCGGAGCCCTTGTTATATGCTGCCCGAGCGCTTTTAGAAGACCTTAAGATTTTTTATAGAATATTGTTCAAGAAAAGTGTAAGGAGAATTATATATTATGGAATATTTATATAACTCCTCAACAAAGCACATACGAAGAGCATCAAATAAACATAATTTATAATTACATATGAGGTATTACTTAAAATATACATAACAATCATTATTTTTCAAACCTTGTTCTATCAAATGTGAACAAATATTGTTTGAATATGAGAACCAATGTAAATATATATTTATATATATTTTATACATAGATTTATATACAATGAACTCAATATCTTACAACAATATAAGATACATTGTCTTTTGACAGAGAATCATTCACTAGCTGATTTCGATAGGGTGACAATGACCAATGGCATAAGACAGCCATTTGCGAAGTTTTCTTTAAGGTTTTATATAAGAATATAATAAAAAAATATATATCCTAATCCCGTAATTTTAAAGGTGTTGCTATGTGTTATTTCTTTTATATTATAATAACATATTTTACAATTTAAACAAATAAATAATCAGTACATTACACTGATAGAAATTAATTTAATATAATCGTTTAGGAAATATTAATATCGTGCTGTAATACATTAAAAATGTGTTGTTAAATTAATAACACACATTCCAATCTTACATGCCTATTTTAATTTATTTTATGTAAATCTTCGTGTAATTGTCATAACAATACAACATTTTTTTCTTTTATTTATTATACTTTAATTTATTTTATTTAATTTATATTTAAAAATTACTCCCTATTTTTCAGTTACGGCTTATAACTCCATGTATAATTGAATTATTATTTTTCAGAAAATAACACCATTTACTTTCCTAATGACGTCTTATATAAGATAAAACTATCGTATCTTTCCCAATCGGCTCTAATATTTCACAATAAAGCTGACATTCATCCGTTGCCACTAATTGCGATAGAAAAGCAAAGCCCCTATTTGCAACATTTTTGTTGGTAGATATTTTCTACGTAGAATAATAATACGCTGTGCCTATTTACAATATTTTTGAGTGAGAACGAGTACGGAAGACAATGACATTGCAGCCACCCATCAACCTCATTTTTCCAAGAAAATGCTGCTAAATTGGAAACACTGTTTTAAACGATCAAAGAATTGCCATCCGATAGCTAATTCAAGGAACGGGCATTTTAAAAACATTCAGCGATTATCTGTAAATAAATTTGAAAAAGTTTGAAAAGAACATTTGTGTGTTAAAGGATATTAATGCTGTAATGACTTGATAGATAACACGCCCTAGTAATAAACTGCTCGCTCCAGGCTATTCCAAACTCTTAAAATATAATGTTGTATGAAAAAAAAAATGTAAAATTAATCGAAAAAAGAAAAAAAATCCTCTGAGTTTCATACGGCGGTTCTTCTCAGATCAGAGGCTGGCAAATCCAAACCGGTGAAAGTTTATTTGACAATCAATAAGAAAGTGTAATGCTTCTAAATTGAATAAAGATATTTGACTTTGACTTTCATATGGAGGTATACAATCAACATTGACACAACTTTTGTATATGAGAAAAGTCTCCGCAAGATACCGAGAATCAAAAACAATATTGACTTGACATTTCGGAAATATTGTTGGACAAGTTATAAGAAGATTCGGAAAACTTTGTTGTCTCGTTTTGTAAGAGTCAATGAAACATAATGATGGGTTATCCTTTTGGACCTGGAGACAAAACTGCAATGTTCGCAATCAAAACCACTATCTGCGCCAACCCCGAAGAACTTTCATGCCGTGGCATCGACTTACAAGGTTATGGCCTCAATATGTTGGGACTCAGAAGTGAAATTATTATTTATTACCTAGAGCGGGGAACTACATTTAATTGCCTAGTTGCTAATGCCGTGAATAATAAAAAAGAGGGAATCGTCGTAGAGGTGTGCTGTTTCGACTTGATATCGCACCCGAAGTTAGGTTGGTAGAAACGATGGCCGCCATTCCAATTGGTTGAAAAGCCCCTTATTCATCAGATCTGGCGCATAGCAGTTTTTTTATCTTGTCACCAAATTTACAAAATATTTAAGAGGAAACATATGGGAAGATAAGTAAAGAATGCTGTCAAGTTCTTTTTGCAGGACTATGACAATTTTTTTAAAGATTGAAGCCTTGGACAAACGCTAGAGTTAGTGTGTAAGGGAATATGTAGAAAAATCAATAATTAAATTATTAATACTCATTATATTCTATCCCATTCCCACTATTTTTGATCCCTCCTCGAAACTACAAATACAAACCAGAGTATTAATTAGTATGATCTCAAAACACCAATAGTAAGTTTTTAACGCAACAGTAAAAATTAGAAATTTGTTTATTGTTAACTGATATTTATTTCGCTATGAGAATATTATTTAAAAATATTTTTTTAAATTTTAATACTTCATTTAAATAAATCAATACCATTAATTGTTGGCCTGGTATAAAATGACGGCGCTATGAAATTGATTTTTTGTTTTTAACAATAGATAACAATTAATATAAAATTAACTGACCAAAATTAATAAATTTTTAGCAATTACTTTTTATTGTCCCAATTCTCCTATTATCAACGAACAGTTTATACTATTAAACCGCGCCATCTATTGACACACACAGCGCAATCAATCGCCAATTGTCACAATCGTTTTGTAGCTAACGTAATACGATCAAATAATAATAGAAAAATAAATTGTTATAAAACATTGTTGCGATTATAAATTAAGTATTTTAGGATTCCATCGCGGGCAAACATCTTGACACGAGATTTACATTTATTAAGATTGTAGGCACCAGCTAAAGAAAATTTCAAAATGTTAGAAAGCTAATGATTCATAAGCGGTTCTCAATTTTTATTCGATTATAAAGTTTCGATTGGCTATGACTGGATCTTGTGATAAAAATGGCAAAAGTTCTTTTACAAACGGGGCTATTGATTCTTAATTAAACTCTCTTCGCCATCTACTCAGGCTAGCTTAATTAATATTAGCAACACAACTTCATTTCTGATCTATTTTTAGTTCGATCGCGAAATCGCTCTCATCTATCTCTGAATAATAAATGTAAAAATTGTGTTTTACATAAAAGCAAACCCATATGTTTAGATAGAATACCTATAAAAAACATTGTGAATGCACACAATAATTCCTGTTGTTTGCTGCATGACATCATGAGAGGCTGGAATGAGTTATTGTGAATTATAATATGCAAATCATTAAAAGAAAAATCCAAAGTAGATTTTTGGGTAATCTTAATGTCATATCAAAAGTATTACCCTTGTTGTTTTTGTTTAATTATCGTTATTAAATTATTTTATAGTAAATGTGTGACAAGAAATATTTTAGTCGTTTATCCTTTAACTTACCTTTAAAAACACTTCTTGTAATATTAAATCAATAACATTTTATTGTTGATTATTAAAATTTTTCTAAAAAAAATAATTTAACCTAAAAAACATTTAAAAATTTACACATAAAATTTTCTATGACTAAGCCTTTCTATGCCTGTTTAAAAATGACTTCTTATTTAAATTTTTGCCTCTTCATCAGCTATCATATGGTCTGCTTTAACTGATTTGGAATAATATAAATCGTAATGTAACACTTTCGTTTAATAACAACTGTACGTACTCGTCGATCGCTCGAGCCCAGTTTCGATAATACGATTGCCTTGAGTTAATTATTGTCAGTTAATCAAGTTCGCTATTGAACTCATCATTTCATTAAACCTTTGATTAAACCCTAGGCGGGATTACAAATGTATTCGAAACTGTTTCCAGTGTGTTTTTCTCTGTATTATTACTAACTTTCAGGGTTCTATACAATAGTGTATGGGTAGTTCGTATTAAAAATTTGTAAATTTCAATTAAGATAATAATCACACTCGTATTTTATGCCGGTATTAAATTTAATCTAAAAGACGGTTTAAATACTTGAAAAATTGATGTGATGACTTGATAATTTTACATATATTGCTATAAAAATCAATGTTAATTATATCCACTAACATAACGTGTTATTAACTTCATAGTAGGGAAGACCAGGATTGGTTGGTTCTAATTTCAGTTAAAAGGTTGCTAGTTTTGTTTATTTAGGGTATATTATTATAAAGACGTTGTCGGTTAATAGTCATACTATTAAGTTATAATACTATTAAGATATGGAGTATAGACCAGTTCTTGTACATTAGGAAAAACTGGTCAACCTACCCCATGCATGGTAGGTTGATCAGTTTCAAAAGTTTAAAAACACAAAAGTGTGTTACTCATTTTCAATGACCCCGCAACTTCAACTACAATAAATTCAAATATACAAGTGAATGAATACTTTTTCAAATTATTTTGACAACTGTATATTACATCTTTGGATGTCCTCCCTCTACCAGCCTTTTTTTTTCTATGTTTGCGCGGTCCTAAAACAACATTTTTGATTAAAATAAAAAATCTTACTTTTTTATTTGTGCAATATCCATAATATTATGTTGCTGGTTGATCATTTGGTCAACCAGCCCCATTACACATTAGTCTACTAGGTCCGAACCACCTTTTAATTTTTAACCACGAGAACTTACCTCAAAACTGTGACGATATCGAATATTAAAGTTCATAACTAAATATGCACACACGGATTATCTCAAATTGGTCACAAGACTCTTTTTGTTTGATTTAGGCCGCTTGTCTTAGAATTATAACCGTAATGGCTAAAATAGTAGGTAGTTACTGTAAGATAAAAAAGTCCCATTATTTTTAAGAGCGAAGGTAGATATGTACTGTATTGGTAATATATAAAAACAACATTTTTTTTAACTTTTGTCCGTCTGTCTATTTGTTTTGGCTTATCTCTGGAATGGATGGTCTTAATACAATTACAATTATAAAACCATCTACAATTTTTATTTTTTATTTTACCAAGCGGACGAAATCGTTTAATTTACTTTATTGAATGAAGTATCTAATTAGCAAAGGTAAATGCAAATACATTTTAATATAGTGCTTTCACACTACTGCTTTGCGGATAAAACAAGTACCAACCTGGTCCTCTAGTTGTCTTTCTATTAAAATTTAAGAAACGAGGTTCAAATAAATAATAAAACTAATATTTATGGATGAAACAACATTATTTAACGTATAACAAGTAAACCTTATTCTTCAACAACGAAAATTGTTTTTTAATTATATCTGTTGCTTTTTTGTACATCATTTTTAAATAAATTACCACAACAACAACGCCTTACATAGAACAAACGAGAATTGTAAGGTTTATGAAAGATAATTACAGTTGTTTAAACTTCCATTCACTAATACACACACAGCGTCCAAATACAATACACGAACGGACAATACAATTACTCAGAAAAAAAATTGTAGATTTTCTTCTAAAAATCTCTTTGGTAACTGTCCAAAATAAACAGCTTTAGTGAAAAGTAAGAATGCCTTGCGGAAAAATTTGCTTATGCAAAGATCATACACATAATAAAAAAAATATCCTTTTTTTATTATATATCAGTGCGAATCGGCTTAAGAAATAGGCGACTACCAATCTTAACTAAAAACCAATATGCCGCTCGTAAAGAATAAAAATAAAACCTTTTAAAGTTGTATACAATACGATTTATATCTGCTTAAATATTCCTAAAACATTTTCGATCTACCATTTGAATACTTCAGGACTGAGTGTGTTGAGTTTTACTTTTGACTATTTGTAGTTCATTCATTTCATTTTCTGATTTAACTTATTTTACACAAAACAAAGAACCTTAAAGTAGTTGGAACGTTTGCTACTCATAAAAAAATAATTAACTTTGCAAAGAAATTACTTACATTTAACTTTTCAGACTGAGTTAAGAAAAAGAAAAGTTAATTTAAATTATAATTTGGCACAGTCTAGAAAGTATAAATTTATTAAACGTAAATATTTTTGCTTCCTAAGACATTTATTTTGTCTATTCAATCGCAATGGTATCCACAGAAGGATCAACCCTCTTTGAGCTTTGAAGTTTGATTCGATAAAAGGAGGAATATTTCTTCGAAGCAATATTTAAAGTATCTCAAATAGATTGAAAATATCAAGTGCTTTGATAAAAATCCGACCTGCTCTGGTAAATAAAATGTGAATATTCTCTAAAAATTTAACTTTAATTTAACAACTCAAAAGAAAGATACTAAGCTATTACTCAAACTACTCACATACAAGGCAAGTACACTAAAGGGCATGTTTAGTGACAAAAGGATCGATAATATAAATATGTATTGAATACATATTTTAGTTTACAATGTATCTATGGAATTATGTTCTAATATTATAAAAAAATAGGCAATTCTTTATATCACGTTCTTAAATTACATTAATTTGGGGATTTTCAACTCAGGGAGTTTAAAACCCCTTAGTAGTATGGGTTCCCTAGGCAAGTTTTTTAATTTGCCTGATATTTTAATAATAATTTCGCATTAAAATATATTCAAGTAATATTTTAATGCGATTTAAGATCCTTAAAAATAGAACGATCTAAGGATTTTTTATTGAATGATCTGTCTATTATGATTAGTCTCTTTTAATTTCTATTAGTCTTAATAAAATATTTAGACGACCGTTTGTCCGTCACGGGCCACAGCTGGACATTGCTAGCTGGCTTGTTTCTCGTTTTTTAGCTTGAACCAAGTACTACAAGAGAACAGCATCCCACCTGGTCGAGGGTCCATTCTGAACGCTCCGTTTTCAAAACCTTATTGGCCATCGACCATCGGTTTTTCAGACCACATGACCACTGTCTCTTCAACGAGCTTATCCTTTTCATTATGCCAGTGACTAGTTTATTGTTGGATATTGTCCGATAAAGAAACTTCTAGCACAACGTGTTCCATAGCATTTTGAGCTACGACTAACATGTGGAGGCAAAGTTACGGCTCCGTAGGTCATGACGGCGAAAAAACCATTGATTAAAGACTTTCGTCTTCAAACACAACGGTATGGGCGACGATGCGCGAACGTAGTTTAGCATCTTAAATGCTGCTCAACCCTCCTATAAACAGGCTTCCTTCTCCAAGCTGTATCTTCCTGGCTGCTCAAGGCAGCATATTGATTGACAACTTCGAGAGTAAGTAAAGTAAGTCAACATTGCCCGGTCTTGGGAGAACATGTTCGTTGAACATGATTATCATCTTTTCCAAATCCATCACAGAGCCGACACGTCAGGAGGATTTATTAAGACTGTGCAATACCTCATGCGAGCAACCCAACGTCTCGGCCAATATAACGATATCGTCACAAAAGTCAAGTTGTCTTGACACTAGGGTCTAGAAGACATCCTTCAAAGCATTAGTAGAAAGTTTTTGGGGAATTACATACCGCTGCCGCACTCTTCGATGCAATTGTATTGGTCTCGTATAAACCACTGACATCACGACGGATATAAGCAAATCAATGCAGAACTTTACGAATCTCAAGTATCGATAATCGACCTGATATCGTTTAAGAACTTCGAGAACAGCTCCAATGAGTCAATACCTTTATCATAGTTTACAAAGACAAGGTACAAAGGCTGACTGTGTTAAATAACAGAAATGCTCATATAATGGTAAATGTATCTATCGGTTTACCACCAGTAAAATAAATTTATTGAATTTTAGAATATTTACATTATAGTTGATAACTATTCGAAATACTCGTCGATTGTGTTGACGTTTGGATAATATGATTGCTTTGAGTTTATTATGTGTGGTAAATGTGTTTGGTTTGCGATTGAACTTGTGATTTATGAAACTTTTGGCTGAACATGTGATGAGAGTATGGATTTGATTATTAAATTTAACAAACTTAAGTATATCCACAGAGCAGATCACTTACGACCAAGGTCGCCATCGCAAAAATATGCTGGAATTATTAAATTAAGTGCGTTACAATTATATATGTATAATTAATTTATTTAATTGACTAATGCTGACATTTTTATCAACAAAGATTGTTATAGGTAATCTTAATAAATTAAGCAAAACTATGACTTTAAAAACAACGTAATATAATAGTATTAACAAAAAAAACATTTTTCAATTACAATATACCGATAAAAGTCAAATTATTGCAAACAGAACTGTATGTTTTGTCTATATTATTGAATATCCTGTCTACCCTTATTAACAATTTTCAAAAAAACTAATGACTACATATTGTAATGTATAATCAGTAAAACAAAGAATCCAAAGTATCTGCAACGGTTGTATTTAAATGAAACCATCTAAGGAAGAGGTAGATCTAGTTGTTTTTATTATTTCAGCTAACTTACAATTGCAATATCTGTTTGTTGATTTAGCTCAATTTGACATTCATTAAAAAGCTCCTTATAGGTCTGTCTAATTACATTAAGGTTTAGAAAAAAAATCATAAAATATAAAAATAGAAAAACGAAAAGAATTGTAAATATGCATGAAGGATTTTGCATTTGCAGTATGCTCGGACGCGATAAGCGCAAGCGTAAATATATAAAACAGATTGAAAAAAATAATACAGCACCTACTTTATCTAACGTTATATTCATACGAATCATATACTAAATAATATAATAAATATGCAGCAAAAAAGTTTTATAAAGCAATTGTGGCTTTATTTATTTTATTTTGCTACGAAATAAAGGTACACTTTGTTTTTTCTAACTTTTTGACGGTCATTCTTTTGAAATTTATTAACATAATTGTGTAAATTACTGTATTAACAGGATGAATGGAAAATTGGAACCAAAGTGTAATTGAAAAAGTGCTGAACAGAAATAACACGTCCCTATCAATCCCTAATAACAGAATCTTGGTCTCTCGGGAGAGGGGAGAGCCCTTCCAAGAGTATTGCACACCTCGTCACCTTTGCTTTTCAACTCAGCAAAATGGACGCAATGCTGAAATGGCAGACGTTTCTAGAACTTATTGATTACAATATCGTTAATTAAATAATGTATAGTAATGGTGTCCTGTGTGATTGTGTAATTTTTATAAAATCCCAAAACATGCTTTCAACATTATTATTAATATTTAAATTAGTTATGAATTGTAGAACTTTACAATTACTTTCTAAAAACATTTTGTAACAGAAAATTAAGCAACATTAAGATTTACAATAGAAGTTAGAAGTAGCAGAAGAAATAATTTTGAGGTCGCCGTCTCCTTCATCCACTTTTATTTGAATAATACTTTTAACGCTGAGCGATTACTATGTGTCCTCTCTAATCCAAAGAATTGGTATAGCACATGATAAATTTTATGTATGTGGAGCAAGGATTTTCGCCTCGAAAACTGGTATCCACTTTTTATATATCCATTTGTGGCATAGATCATATTACTTTTCAGGTATATACACACAAAAGGTAAAGATAACATTAAGTTTCTTACTTTCAGTTTTTTTTTTATTTAATGCCTTTCAACTTTCAGAATGATAGTCATTCTATATACATTTATTTATCATCATCATCATCAGCCTCTGATAGTCCACTGCTAGACATAGGCGTCCCCTAATACACCCCTAGCCATTAGGGGGTTTGGACCGTATCCCACCACGCTGGTTCAATGCGGGTTGGTGGGTGGACCGACTTTTTACATGCCCATCCGACGCATGGATCATCTTACTTTTCAGACAATTGGGTGATCGGCCCAAATTGCCCTAACCAACTAGGAAACAACAATGAAAATTTGTTGCGTCCCTGCAGGATTCGAACCCACGACCTACGGTTTCTAAAGCATACGCCCATACCACTAGGCTACGGAGGCAGTCACATTTATTTAACTTGTTAGTAATTTCGACTTCTGTTCCAAGGTACAGGTTTCCAAAACATTTGCAATTTAAACACTTTCGAGATACCTTTGTCAAATAAACAAAAAAGCACTACCAATAACTTCACTGGCGTCTATATAGGAAAATAAATTTGGGTGTAGTGACGAATATGAATCAGTTTCAGGCTGCACAATTGGCGCCCTTTGCTTATTGTCGAAAAAAAATTATTGGACCCTTCAAAAGCTTGTTCTCGCCACTCGTCGCTCTACGCCACTGGGTTTATTTTTTTATGGTACAATAACAAAGTCATTCACATACGAGAGAAACTAATAAAATTCTGTAAAAATGAACTTGATGTTGATTTGACAATTGGCTTTCCAATTTGTACCAAATAAATTCACAAATATTTATGATCAGAAACTATTTTTATTTTAAGCTTTAACTTATGTTCGAACATAGACCATAAAGTTACTCTGGTGTAATGAACCACGTGCCAAGTGAAAAATAAATTAGGTTTCATAAAGATATATTATATCATACTCACCCATGATTCGTAAATAAATTGAAACAAGATTTAAAGTAACTCAGCCCCCGACTCCATAGGCTGTTATAAGATATATTTATAAGCTGTACAATATGATTAAAATATGAACAATTACGAATATGTTGAATACTGTAAATATTTAAGTTATTTATTAAACTAATTTAAATATAAGTGTTTAATTATTATAGTGTCTTCTTTTACAGTTTGTACATATCCTATGTAACATAAGTTTTATCAGGTTTCATTTCAGTTTAATTTGTAGCCTGAATATTTAGCTGAGCGTAGCATTTTAACGAGCACGTCGTTTGAATAACCTTTATTAAACGACCCGGTCATTAAAGTGTCGCTAAATAACATTATACGAACTCGATGAAATGATTTAACAATTATACGAAGTATATATACCCTTCGAAATTCGGTTAATACCGCTTGTGCGTAGTAGTTTAGTGCTAGAAGCTTCGGTTACAAAGTATCTAAAACAATTATTTGATAGTATATGTACCATTTTGACATTAATATTTAACGATGTTATAGATAGAAAGTCACTGAATATTAAGAATAAATTTTGCCAACCTGTACTATATGTAGTATGTGTGACGTCAACAAAATGTATTGTTTTTATGCATACACTGACGTTAACTTTGCAAATACATATATGTTAGTTGTTAACTATATTTTATTTATAAAATATAAAGTAAAAGAAGACCAATACCCTAAAATAAGAGCTGCCAATTTTATAACAATAGCATAAAGCAATGTATTAATGTATTTGTAACCATATCCTAGAAAAAGTTAACTGGCCAGCGACGCGCGTTTTGTTAAATTTAATAGACTATACATGAATAGAATTTAAAGCTGTTAATCCTGAATATCCTTGGTTAACACTACTTAAATATTTCTATATAGTGCTTGTGCATTTGCACAATTTTGCATTGCAGTCTTGCACTGGAATATCAGCAGAAGGTATGGAATGTAGAATCGTTTATAATAATGACAAGAAAAAAAAATTACAATGTCCTTTTTCTTATCCTAGTTGATACACAATTTATGTTATATATAAGTTTAGGAAAGTAGCATTTTAAATATCTACTACAATACTAGTTCAACAGATTTACTACCAAACTAATAAAAAGCTAAAACAAAGTGGGTTCGAATCCTGCGGGGACTCAACAAATTTTCATTGTTGTTCCCTAGTTGGTTATGGCAATTTGGGCCGATAGCCTAACTGTCTGAAAAGTAAGATGATACATGCTTCAGATGGGCATGTAAAAAGTCGGCCCACCCACCAACCTGCATTGGACCAGCGTGGCGGATACGGTCCAAAACCCCCTAATGGATAGGGGTGTATTACGGCCGATAATGATGATAATGAAAAGAAATATCATTAGCTTTTTTCAAACTATTTCATAATATATATATTATCTTGAAGGTTACATTTAATACTTTACTATCGATACGAACGTTAATTAGGCAGCCTTAAAATATACCCTTTGTTAATAAAATAATCTACACCTCTCTCGAGTTGCGACACTGCACACGTAGGGGCAATTAAGGTCGTGACAATGACATTCACAACGTATGCAAATACGCACGGACACTTTTGCAACGCTCACCCGCATGTCCGACGCCTGCGGAAAATCCATTTATGCATTTGCATACCGTCGGCACTGCTCCAAACCTTGTGTAACAATACTTAAACAAAATATAAAAACTATAGTTATACGATGTTTACATGAATAATCCAATTATTCATATGCATTTACATGTCATTTTTTACTCGTGAAAACTTGTCTTACAAAACGATCGTGTTTACTGCAATTTCAAATACTAAATGTACCGTTTTTACGGGTTACATTCATTCCAATCACCCTTGATTTTTCTTGTTTTTTTTATAGACAGTTCCAATAATAAAAAAGCTTTATACTGAAACTTTCTAAAGTGGATAAACGTTTCATTTATCTAACACCCTTTACATTGATCGTTATCACTACACGCTCGTTTTTCAACTGGTGCCGTGCATAGGTTTAGTAATATTTAAATGTTGTTGGCACAAAAACTAAATGTATTAATCCGAACATCGAAGGCAAACTACATTTAAAACTATTTGTAAAGTACAAAGTAATTTCTTCGCTTACTAATATTTAAGTTTTTACTACGTTGGGCATTGGAATTAAATAAACCTTTTTCTGAAAATAAGCGTAAAACCTATAAACTTATTTACAACTTTTCTCGTAATGGTTTTTACAGACTGCATTGTTTTTTTGATACATTACACCACAGTTAGACTAAGAAATTAGTTACGACAACTGATATAGGCACGCAATATGTTCCCCGAACAGGTTCTCGCTTTTTGCCCTGTAATTATACAAGTTTCGTGTCCCTAAAAACGGAAACATAATAATGTCTTTACGCTACAGTTTGGCATTATACTACTACAGCTTACATTATGAAAACGTGTATGCTATAATAGCTATATATCAAAAGTTTGTAACTTAAAAACGCTTAGAAAGACTTATACGAAAGTCAATGATTATTAAAGAGGTAATGGTTGTTTAGCGGTTTATAATATTTTTTTACCGTGGGGAAATGCCTACGCATACCCGTCCTCGCGGGGGCAAAGACAGGTTATATCGGACTCGCACCGATTAAAACCACCACGATGTTCCTTCTTGGCGCCTTAGAGATGGGGAGCGTCACGGGAGCTCTTTGGAGGTCTTCTGCGACCCGCCGAAGCAGCCCCGTCTCGGCTCATGGCCATCTGTCTGCCTCTGGGCTCATCGGAACTAACGCGCCATTAGTTACGGCCTCTATACATGGGTAACAGACTCCCCCGAGTCTGTTACGCAGGGGTCATGGGAGCCAGGAGATTCTAGTCTATGCAGGGACAAGACTCCCAGCCTCCAGCGGTGGCCTCGGTGTTGGGACCACCGCTAACACCGTTTCGGCCGCAGAAGGAGCACAGATCGACGACACCATGCCGAATGTCTCCTCCTCCCCACCACACCACCTCTTCCCGCGCGACTCCACCTTTGTTGCGACGGACAGGAAGGGCGGCACACCTACCTCCTGCAACACGTCCCTCTTACACTCCTAGGCGCATTCAACGCGGGCTTATTCAGCCCGCTTGGAGCAGCCTTTTCCACGGCCGGCCTTGCATTACCAGGCCGGCCAGGTTCCTCTTAGCTTCCCCGCGGCTGGGCAGGCCGCAGATACTGAGCCCTGCCGCTACGACAAAGCGAGAGCCTGTTCGGGGGGCGGGCAAACGACTGCATTAAGTGAAATAAGTTTTAGGACAAGATGCTACCTATTTCACACTTCTAAATTTCATCTCATCATCAACATGTGTCAGTCCACTTCTAGACATAGGCGTCCCCTAATGCACGCCACCGCTTCGGATATTCTCATCCAGCCCACACCGGCCATTCATAATACTAAATACTGGAGGTAAATCAATATGTGTTGC
Source organism: Lamproptera curius (assembly GCA_029286875.1). NCBI lineage: Eukaryota > Metazoa > Arthropoda > Insecta > Lepidoptera > Papilionidae > Lamproptera > Lamproptera curius. The sequence goes on from JAGSMT010000048.1 coordinate 19,825, forward strand.
CCTTTTTTTATTTAAATAAATGCTCTCCGTCCGTTGATAGTAACAAACCTAAAACATAATACTTAGATAGTCAACACTGTAACTTTCTTTTTTAATTCTAATGACTAGTTAAGATAAGGGAGTTCAATCAAAACGATAATAAAAGCTTTAATGTGTACATTTCCTTTATATAAAATGTATAGAAATCTGGTAGACGTTCGCAATACTTTTGCAAAAAGCAAAAATAAAGCAACGTAGTTCTGTTATGATACGCATACAAAATCTAGTTACATAAACTCGTGTTCACTTTAAAAAAATAGAAGGTTTCCTTATTTCCAAGAGGCCTATCCGTGTTCCGTCGCAGCTTAGAATTAATTTTTCCACGCAGTTGACTCTGAAATGTGTTTCCGGCTTCGGTCCCTGCACTTCGAAAGCAAACTTTTCGTGTTTACATTACTGTAAATTCTTTTAGCCCCGTGAACGATACTCGTAGAGTATCATTAAACGGTTCTTTTCGCTACGAAGGAAATGTTTGCCTCTTTATGTACCGGTGATGGTAAACAAATAATGGGAACAAATATTTCCTTTTAATTTATTACCCTATCATAAATTGTGTCGTTAAGGAAAACTTTTGTATTAATGTTATTTATTGCGTTGGTATATTATCACAAGATTAGTAATTTTCAATTATTCAGACAGACACATTTCATTGACAATGACGTTAATATATTACATCATATTTTCCAAACCACGTCTTAAATAAAAGTAATTCCCAAGGACAAAAAAGTACTACAGGAATGTCGCAATTTTAAGAATATAACAACGTCTTTTCACAACTTTCGGCAGCTTTTACTGTTCATCAGTGCGTTATTTGCATTTTTTTAAACGCATGGCGTTGAAACCAAAAAATTGTGTATACGAAATAAACAGAACTAGTAATGTGGTTTATTATCTAGTAGTGTACGGCAATAACGTTAGATATAAATCTCGTTTGAAGATTACCAAATGACAATGGGATCGTGCGGTGTGCGCGTAACATAAATTTCAGTCTAAATCAAATATATGGGGATAAGCACTTAGTCTGATTACATACAATGCTGATAAATCTCGACAGAAGCGAAGCTTGCGTTATTATGTACCTACTGCGACATATTATGTAGGTATGTAATATTGGGATACTATCCGTATGTACATATACTTTGTAAATGCCGAGTTTTGGGTATATATTTTAGATAGTCTTAAAATACATACATACATCATCAGCCTGAGAAAGTCCACTGCTGGACATAGGCCTCCCCTAACGCACCCCTATCCATTAGGGGGCTTTGGACCGTACCCCACCACGCTGGTCCAATGCGGGTTGGTGGGTGGACCGAATTTTTACATGCTCATCCGACGCATGGATCATCTTACTTTTCAGACAATTTCGTGATCGGCCCAAATTGCCCTAACCAACTAGGAAACAACAATGAAAATTTGTTCAGACCCCGCAGGATTTGAACCCACGACCTCCGGTTTCTAAAGCACACGCCTATACCACTAGGCTACGGAGGCAGCAGTCTTAAAATACTACTAGGTTAAAGGATTATCAAAGCTGTTTACTAGGTGCAAATCAAATAAACAATTGAAAATCGATTTATAAATTTAAAGATTATTGTTACGGCATACTAACTCGGTAGGTCTTCTTTCTTGAGGATACTTGGACTAAGCAAAAATATTGAAACACTACAAAGTTCCGGTTTCTAAGGCACCAGATTTAGGGTAATTACAAGGTTAACGAACCGTAAAATCAAGAGTTTCAGTGCGGTAAGCTGAATAGTGTAGTCGTGTGTAGCATATCTTATAGGCAAAACGTAGTTTCGTCAAAAAAAAGTTTACACACGAAGCCAATTTTCACTAGCTATTCTTAAATCTATACTTTATTTCGGCCACAAGTATGTAATGTTACATAACATTAGTTCCATGTGAACATTAGTACCAAAACGGATAAATTAACGTCAAACGTCAGGTATTGTGTACTAAATGTATCCAGCGGCGTGCAATTTCACTTTCCAATTTGCGAGGTAGCTTTGTCTAGTCGCCCTTTGATTTTACGCCTTTCAATTAACCAGTAATCATACACGCCCCGGGGGCCCCTTCATTAAACACTGGTAATGAGTTTTCACCCTTCGACGAACAGTGGACATCGGAGCTTTAGTAAACTACGCCGGCACCTCATTCGGTCTTTTCTTTCCTTTGAAGTGGGAAAATTTCGTTGGAAAATAATCATTTACTTCAAAAGTTATCGACTTTATGGGAAAAAGTCTGTTTTAATACAAAAGGTTAAGCTATTTATTCATTTTGTAGGGATAGAATTTAACGTTGAATCAAATTGAAATAAAAATATTTAATAATAATCACATACTTATGGCTATGGCTTCAATCTGATGTCTCCCTTGACATATTCGTAAGGGACTCGTAGGTTTTAACGGGAACTGTTATGGGTTCGAATCCTATCGGAATATACTGGATAATGAACAGTGTTATTCCCTTGTCGCGGGAACTTTTTATGTATTAGTCATCAAGTCACAGTTTAAGCTTTGATTAGTTTGGAATTAATATTCCATTCTGTTTCGGCAGTCTTTATGTTTATTAAATAGTTAAATGTTGTTTTTTTAATTACTGACTATTCTTAAATATTTCTATCTGTAGACAATGGAATAATGCCTTAAAGGGTTTTTGTTATTTCTTTCCTCATTAGCAAAGTGTTAAAAAATACAAAGCGAGTATCATATTTCAAACGGAATTATAGGAAATACGGAAAACGAAGAACTAACCGGAAATTTAATGTTTCTTCGAGAGCAGTCGTTTCGTTCCCACTTAATCCGTTGCAGGTGAGTTACTATGTATTTACACAAATATAAAGAAAGAAAAATAGTTGAAAGTAGTATATTTGTTGTGTATAGATGATTGAATATTTAATTTTTCTTCTTAGCTTTTTCGCGGATCATCATTAAAATAATTTCCACACTCTGTATTTTGCATCGTTAACCGTACAGTTAATTGATAAACTGAATTTCGATTGATTTGTTAGACCATTTAACGGATACTGAGTTGCAAACTATCGATCAAATGCTCTTAATAACGGGGACCGAGGTTATCCATACCTCTGCACCGCGTGGACCATCTATGTCTTCAGGTAATCAGAGAGTAAGCCAGTACTACCCTTCACAAGTCGGAAATAATAACTACACACAGATGTTCCACGGTATTCGAACCCAAAACTTCTGATTCTGAAAGCAAGCTGCTGTAATTATATTATACTCATAAAATAGCATGTCTTTATATCGCAAACATATAATAATTTTGATAATTTAAGTATACTTTTGAGGTCGTGGGTTCGAATCCTGCGGGGACTCGACAAATTTTACAGCCAACTCGTTCTAGTCATAATTCATTTAAATAATATTCATTGCTTTTTGAAAATAATAACATTTTCGTGCTCATAATTTTATTAATTAGCGCATTCTTTCATCAATAACATTCTTGCATGCGTCTGTTTTAATGCAATAAAATAAAAATAAGGTCATTTATATATTATTATGTAATCTGTGATTATAGCACACTATTCATAGATACGATTACTATTCCTAGTTTCGATTTTATTCTTGTTATTAATACAGTTGTTTCCTAGTTGGTTAAGCAATTTGGGCCGATCACCCTCATTGTCTGAAAAGTACGATGATCCATGCGTCGGATGGGCATGTAAAAAGTCGGTCCACCCCCCAACCCGCATTGGACTAGCGTGGTGCGGTACGGTCCGAAACCCCCTAATCGATAGGGGTGTATTAGAGCAGGCCAATGTCTAGTAGTGGACTATCAATGGCTGATGATGATGATGATGTCGAAAGTACACTTACTTTTGACTCGAAATTTCAAAAACATTAATTTAACTTGATAAGGTATTCAAGGTTATATAACTTTCAACCTTTTATCTAATTTTTATAAAAAGAAATAAGATTACATGTTGCTGAATCTTGTTTGTTCCAATAACGAATACCTAGTACTAAAAGAAAAAAAGTTTTGGCAGTTTAAACATTTGGAGTGACGTTTACCCCGGGCTAAGCAAAATGAGTACAAGAAACAATATTGCGCAAAGCCCTGTTGAAGAATATACAAAAAATTTCAACAACGTGAGCGATTAAAAAAAGTAAGCTTTATTCTATATAGAAATGTAGTTGTCATTTTTATATTCAATAAAACGCATGGCTAATTCATAATATTTATTATCGTTTAATATGAACAATTATGTGAATAATCCTGAAAAAATACATCTTAAAAAACTGCGTTTCATTATACTTGGATTGTACAAATTTATAAATACAATTTGACAGTCTTGACAAGGGGAAAATTGACTCAAAACTTGTGTTTCAGCTCGTTAATAAAGATTTAACGGGATAAATATGAAGTCAAGTCATAATATTTTATACTATATTAAATATGACAACGTATTTCAAAACTGAACTTTTCTCGATGTAGTACTTATACATTGTACCGTTAATAAAAATCATTTTCTACGAACTACTGGAATATTTTGTTTCAGCTTTCGAAACATATATACTTACGTACTCGATACATTACCTCGTCGGGATTTAGTTGATATTAAAAATGAATTAAGCTACATAACAAATGTAAACGTCATCGAAGTAGCTTAATTAAATTGTAGTATTATAGTACCCGTTAGGAAAATAAATAATAAATATGTGGAATTTCACTGAATGTTATATGACATCGGATAAAGTTATAAATGCATGTAATTCATCAAACTTATTCTAGAATTAGTACATTATGGTTACGAACTTGGTAACCTTACTGCGTTCATTAAAATTTAATAAAGATTTTTATATTAATCTATCTTTATACGAAAATAAATTGTTTTCGAGATTTCTGCGAGTTCTGTTTCTATTTGAGTACCTAGTTTTTTCTCTTTGGCACAAAATATAATGCAATTGATATTTCGATACGTGTAATCTTATGCTAAAAACAATTGCTGTATGACATTTCTATTTAGTTGTCGTTTTGTACAAAGATATATACAATCTTAAGTATTTCTTAGTCAGTTTCTTTTCCTTTTATCTTATTAACTCGACGTCTTATAAATATAATTGAATTATGCTAATTACTAAACGTAAATTAAAATACGAATACATTACGAAAAATGCGACACCATCGTTGGCCAGCAACAATTTAATATTATGAAGAGTTGAAAGAATTTTTAACGATAATGATAATATTCAAGTTAATTTAACAGCGATTTGTCAGCACTGTAAGTTACAAAAAATATTTCTGAACAACATAGCAGTTTAGGTAAAAATAAATAAAAAACTGGACTTTCTTTCAGCTTCTCTCTAAATTTCTTACATATATTACTTTCGTTTAAAAATCGAAATTATCCTATATTAGGTAGTGTTTATTTACATCACAACTCGGTACTCATCTCAGCGGTTCCTTGTTTCCCCGATTTCGGCGTCGAATCCCGTAATTGAGGTGTTTCAGGCGGCTCTAATTGCTCTGAAGCCTGCAAGACACAAAATATTATTAAATCTATGAAACAATATTCGAGACAAACATATATGAGTAAACACAAAATTAATGAACAATTTTAATCACTTAACACACAAGACACAATATATACAAAAAAATTATTAGTTAGATCGTTAGTCTGTTAGTGTTGCGTAAAATACTTCTACCCCTGAATCTTTCCCGCATGCACTAATATAGTATACAGATAGCATATTCCGTCGGAACGTGCCTCCGCGTAGGGGAGTGAACAAACAAATGCGTGCAACATTCCGCTACGTTGCGACTCACGGGCCCTATTAAAAAAGCCCCTCTTAAGCAATACTCCGAATTCACGGTACACTTGCCATTATCACTTCAGCCCTTGCTGACGTTCATTGACAACTTTGATTCGTTTAAAATGACAGAAATTAACCTGACTCAGACTTATCTTAGCATCAATGAAACGTAAAGTAACCGTAACAAATTGATAATCAAATTACGCATTGCGTAGGCGAAACTAAAACGAACTAATTGAGCCAAAGAAAACATAGAATTGATGCTAAAACTGTAACCCATAGCATCTAAATGGCGTCGTATGTATGGCGTTGTGTATGCATCAATATTAACGCCTAAAAACCTGACGCCACTTCTTTACTTTCATGCATCAATCCCATCTTTTTTTAGCAAGATTTAAGTCATCTTATCTTTTTTAGTTGTAAATTCAAAACATTGCTCAGAGTTGCTTAATCGGCCCGCGTCGCTGCAATACTTACTGCGTGCTCTCAATGAGCGGTTTAAGTATAATGTCGAGCGTGTTGTCATGTCGCACGTGGCCGTGGTGCGACAGGCGCGTATGGGTCCTTGGCACGTTGGCATTGTGGTCCCTGGACTCCCTGGAGGGACGCGCGTACCGCCTGGCCAGCGATCCCTCTCCCACCAATATGTTGTTGTTGCTAGCATGTCTCTGCGTGGCCCAATCGGATGCTTTTCAAGCTACGTCTACCATAGTATACAATACAGTACACCTCCCAAGAAATAGGCTGAGCAGCTGAGCGCTAGAGTAACATCATATACAAATATACACGATCCAAATAAGATATCAGTCATATGCTAATATTCAGTCAAATGTTAACGTCGCTTTATAATTTTTTATAAAATACTTTTTTCATTATTCTTTAAGGATTATATAATAATCCATCAATTATTTAACTCATGCATATATGGAGAAGTTATTTAAAACCCGGGTTTTTCCGCAGTACGTAATCAACTAGCAATGTCGATATCAATTAGATATAATCATAGCAAAATTTTATATTAATTTAGTATATTGACGTAAGTTACATTCAGTATAGTTAATATACATTCCGTCTTATTTGGCTCATGTACATATCGAATAATTATCCGATACCGGACTTTGTCCCTACTCCGGCGCTCAACTATTCGTTATAGAATTCGAAGCCCCTGGAAGCGCATTTCGAAAAGTTATAGTGAAAGTTTCGTTCATATTACAGAGTTCTAATGATGTTGCACCATTTCAAAGAAGTTCGTCAGTAAATTAGACTACTGTACTGCAAATGTATGAAAGATAAGTTTAAAAACGATATTTTTTTATTAAATTGTAAATAAAATTTTGTATCAATTTTAGATTACTAGAAAAAATTAGGTTTGAAATGTTTATGATTTTCTATGCCTATTGCTAAAACCAGAAAATAAATCTTGCATTTTTATCAGCATTGATTACAAGAAAATATGCTAAAAACGTAACGTTAACTGTGTTTTAATACGTAATGCGTTCTGAATATAATTTAGCTGTAGGCATAATGAAAATGTATGAATGATTCCAATGATCGATGAATTGGAAATGCAGCTGTATTTACACTGTTAAAATCGAGCGACCCGAAAATAGGAGCTGCGTGTTATTCTGACGACCCTTTTATGCTGCGTGTACAAACGCGGAATGTTTCGTAAATATGTGAAATGATCACATTGTTCATTCGAACGGTATCTGCAACGAGCTTATTTTTTTTTAATTCAAGTAAGAGTTTTACGAATAAGTATAAAAACGCATTTACATTATTTATTACTATTTTATATAATCCCTTATTATATAAAATGGTATTAAAGAATGTAAATGCAGACATCTTTTAGGACGCCGATTATTATGTTTTCGATTTGTGATAAGAAATTACAGTATGCCTTATTATCATCATGATTCTAATATAATTATGCATGTGACTTAGAACGTTCGTACATTTAATTAATGCCTTAATTAAATGAAACATCTCTACCTCGACTAATACTCGGTCGATATCAAAACTAAACGGCAAGACGCGGCGCACTTACACTAACGACTTGCATTAACTATACTTTAGCTGCTTCAATGAGTAAACGATATAGAACTATCATTTACTAACCGAATCAACTTTTTTTTAAATTAATACGAGAGATGACTAAAGAGGGTATCACAATAAATAGTTTCTAATCTAACTTTTCTTGTAATTTATCCGACAACTAATGAGGTTCTTAATTAGTGTCTAATCTTAAGGGTCGTCAGGCGGGTAGTGTTAGGAAGCGAAGCGCCCACTCACGAAGAGGGAAAAGCCGTCCGCGGGTGCGTATCGGGGCGCGGGTTCCCGTCGCCGCGAGGTGGCGCTGTCGCTGGCGACGGACAACAGTGACCGTTGCGAGCCAGAGGCGGTCATTCGAGCTCTGGGCGCCGTCGGAGGACGACGCGCGAGAACCGCGCACCCCGCCCCGCCACCCATCATCCACTGCCTACTCACTGGCATTGCGGTGCCCGCGCCGCACTTCGCGCTGTCGCTCGACCTATTCCAATTTGATAAGGGATAATAATTAGTCGTAAATAAAAACAAATATCGATGTGAAAAATGATTACGTTTTGTGTTAATAAATACAATTGAGATGGCATTTCATTCTTGCACAAAGGGAACACCCGCTGCTTAACTATTAGCGTTGCAGAAGTACAATCAAAATATTTCAATAAACTATACACTGAAAATTTCAGTAAAAATTACACATTCAATTATTTTTTAAAATGTTAAAGCTTTTTTTCATCACATTTAATTAAAGTGAGTTTATATTTTACTACACATTCTTTTAGGATGATTTTTTCCCCTAATTTTATTATTGACAAAGCTTTCGTCTAATATATTTTTCTTAGGAAAAACATTTGTCTGAGAATAAATGTAAGCGTTATTGTCGTTCATATCGTATATCATATGAATAACACTATATTTACTCGATCTGTACGTGATATGTTTATTGACAAGAAGATTAAGACCCTCATGTTTAGCGTTGTGAATTATTTACCCAACGCAATTGAATATTATGTGAATTAATGTTATCACTATTATTTATCTTAAATAAGAAACTAAGAAATGTAATTTTTTTTTGTTCCAATAATGGCTAGTTTATACTTTACATTTTAAACTTCGCTCGAAAATATGCCTGGAATACGTACATTATTATTACAACAATTAACACAAAAGTAATATTATTTCACGGTTAAGGTACGTGTAAAGAAAAAAGATATCCTAATTAAGTATTACGATTATATTCATTACATATAACTAACAGTAAGCAACATAATACAAACATAATATTACAGTTATTTATATACATCCAGTAAAGCTTCACATCCGTTAAGTTTACATCAAACGTTGCTTTGAGCCATCTAAATTACGACAACGACCTAAATTGAAGGTATGCGTGTGACAATACCTTTAGTAATCCATTGCATGCCACATTCTATGTCAACTATCAATTAAGCTAAATTACGCCGCATGGCGTATATTACTCGGATTTATTGTAAGGATCCATTATAACTCTATTTGATACATTACAAAATTTGTACTAAATTATGAAAAATTAATACAGGTGCAGAAACTTTTATGCAATATTTCTCGTATCCAAATAATTAAACATTTTCCCTTTTCGTAAAGAGGTTTTACCTAGTTCATCCAAGCTTCAAACTATAAAAAGAACTCTTATAATCACTAATGATAAATTCATTTATCTTAGTACTACTGAGTGAACTGCAGAAGGCCGAGGCTTTTAAATCATACAAAATTCTTCAGTTGGAATTGTAAAAATAACATTTATGCAAAATCATCCTTTTAAAACTAAACTACTACTAAAGTGTTGCTTGTTTTGCATAAACTACTACGAAAAAAAATTTACCAAAAATTGGATTTAGCTCGATAAAGTTGAATATAATCTTCATAATTTAATAACAACATTTTCGTTATTGTTTTACAGAAAAAATGAATTACGATACTGTCGTATTTCACTATAATATTGTTCTTAGAGGTAGATATCGAATTCCAGCTTAACAATTGTAAGATATTGTTTCCAAAATTAGGTAACAAATATTTTATACTCTGGCGGCATAAATCTATCGATAGGGGCACCCAAGAGGACAGGCTACGTATATACCTAATATCCTGAGTTGTGTGTTTGTGTAATAACAAAGAAAAACTGGCAAACTAGGGGCACAATACCCGTTTTGAGCATACATTGTTCACCAGACCGTTGTAACAACGTTATTTAACGCGCAATTTGCAAGATATCTCGTATGATAAAAGATCGCATTTTAGACTATACCTTCTGTTTGCACTAAACACATTCTATCCTTCGATATTATATAAACATACTGTAAAAGTTTTTCGGATTGTAGAGACTGGAGTTTCATTTGTCATATGAGTATTATCCTATTAATATTTATAAAAAGAAAACTTTGGTGCAATGTTGATTGTCATTCTATAAAGATAACTAACGGATTTTGAATAAACTTATAGCAATATATCTTCTACACCAGTACAAAATGAATCCTAACATTTTAAATATCTTATTTTTTAAATAAAATGTAGAATATGTCACATGTGTTTGGAATCTATTACTGCTACGAATAATTATTTCGATAATGTTTTTTCTTCACAAAACGATTCCAAAGTTAAATAAAAGTCCAAATATTATGCCTCAATATCTCTTTTAAAAAATAACAGCCTTAATTGAATATGCAATCTCCTTCATATCTATGTTTCGGACCAGTCAGCCTTAGTTACAAACAAAACAATAATACTGGCAACCGATGTGGCTCTAAAAAACATAATTACACTTTACTGACCTTTCCGATGAGTACGCGTAGTCCTGGTCAGCGCCTAGTCCAGAATCGGTGTGTTCATGCGACACTCTCGCACTACCAGAGATAAGCTCTCCACTGGAGCTATTGCTGTTGCTATTGGTAACGGGACTGTATGGATTATTGTTATTCGCCACTTGTGCGGTTGTCACTTTGTAGCCGTTATTAAGGAACTCATCGCCGGAACGCGACAGCTGCTCCTCGTAACCGGAATACGCCCGTCTGTGAAAGTGTACGCGTAATAAAAATCTATATTTTAGCAACATTTTACAAATTGGAGACCTCTAGTGGAAATGTGTATTGATGACTACAATAAATAATAAACAAACTTACTTTCTGAACTAAAACTTCATTGCCAGAATTGCCAAATTGGAAAACTACGTAAACAAAGCTTTGATAGGTAAAAAAGTATGTTGAACTGATTATCTCAATTTAAAACCAGTTTGAATTCATTGTAACGTGACAATGTAGTGTAAGTTTGAGCGAAATTAAAAAAAACTTCAAAATCAAAATTAAAAAAAACAATATAATCCGTAAAATTTGTAAGAATTACGTATCCGTAAAGCTAGTCTATTTATGCCCAATTTTAATTATATACTTGCGTAATCTTCGTTAATATAAAAAATAATTACGAACCTTCCGTGTTTGTCATTATTCCTGTGTGTGCCCAATGTGCTGGAACTCGACCTCAATGAGCCTTGATTGTGCACATCATGGATACTCTTTATGTGCGTTGTACAGTTTTTATCTCTTCTAGATAGGGACCCATGCTCAGCTCTATAGAAAAAAGTTCATGTCAGGTTTTTTTAGGCCAAAAGTATTTTAATATTAAAGTGCTCTATGATATCTCTTACTATACCTGAGCGAAATAAAATATGTAATTTACGTAAATAATGTAGACCATAACAACGAAGAGTTGTGGCATTGCAGTGTTATTAGTAAATTATCACTCATCGACTAATATCTCGGTGACAAATAAATCAATAAAACGATAGATACTACTCGTTGCTAATGGTTACGGTTTTAAAGTACATTCCGTACTTTCTTTGGTTAAGGCGTTGTCATAGTGCATGAAATATGATTTCGGGACAAAACCCTTTCGCCTCTCTTGGGTTCATCTTATTTAAGTTTCTTGACAATCTGATCATCGGTGTAGGTGTGTATTTTAAACACTAAATATTGTGTTCGTTTTAAGATAAATTTGCAATTGTCATAATATATATTCATTCAACAAATTACAATTCAAATATTTTGTTTGTGCAATAAGAAAATCGTAATTTATTTTATGAGTTAAGTACAAACATATTTATAAACTAGATTTGTTGCAGGATTTCTTACTGTCTGTGTTTCGAGGAAGTCCTGAGCTTAGTCTGTCGAGCATGACTCGTTTGAACAACCGTGTATGGTATTTCTTTTAGCTGTTCCTCCGTCATTCCGGCCGTGTCCACTAGCGAAAATTCTAGATGCTGCTTCAGTTCGTTTGGCAGCCATTTTTTCTCGTTAGGCGAGCCCGATCGTGACCTAAATTGGGAAACGGTTATGAAACATTTTGCGCTCGTTATTTGTTTCGTGGACGAAAATCAGTCGGCAGTCTATTTGAAAATTGTTACGGATTAATAGTTATGGTTACGCACCCTTCAAAGAAGAATACATCATAAAGTCATAATTATTTCATGACATAATTACATTTGTTGTGTATTTACAATTTTAAGAGATCTTTTACGTTATACCAAATATATTTACATCCAAGTGTTCAAAGCGTCAATTACTTAACACTAACAAGCATGTAGAAAGTTTCCATCGACCGATGAACCTGTACTTAATCGACAGACCGCAAAAATAAGTAAAAATAAAACATAAACTGTACCGATGTTTTCTATGCCTACGCGGCCTATGCGAGGAGCGGTGCGTTCCTGTCTCCGGTTCCATCTGCGAGCGACGCACGCTAGCGACCTGCGTTTAAATTGTGCCATTAGAAAAAACTATCTCCCAGTAAATGACGACACGCTGCGTAGTGGTTAGTGCACTGACTGTTGCGCCAGTAGTTGCGGGTACGTTTCCCACCACAGAAAAATATTGTATATATAATAAATAGAGCGCATTCTGATTCAATGTCTGGTTGTTCGTGTCTATAGTTTAGCCAAACTAGATGGAATGGACGTATACAAAGTAACCTGTGGCAATAATACCATAGCATTTTTATGAACTGTCGCCGTACAGTTAATCGACTGATAACAACGATATACGTCTCGAATGTATGTCAATGCTTATGGGTTTTTTTTCTTCACATTTATTGTTGTTTGGCTTAGCAAAGTTTAAAGTTTAGCCATGTAAAGTTATGTATATAATAATAATAAATTCATTTATATAATTAAGTAAGTTCAAGTATTTGACGAAAATATTTCATACAAATTAAATTGGTACTAGAATGTGTGATCGTATTGAAATTTTTATCTATTTATATTTACTACAATAGCAGAGCGATGGAAAATGCACTCACCTGAACCCCCGCACCGGAGTTAGTTTGCCTGAGGACCTCTTTCCATTGTGATTCGGATTCAACCAACGCGTATTCTCTGTAATTATTCCAATTGTCAGTATACGCCTTTTAGCGGTCGATCCGACACTCCACTCCCCTCTTTGAAATGAAATTACAATGATTGTGGAAAACTTAGAAACGAAACTCCGAGTGGGCGAAGTAATTTACATCGTAAAGGCTCCTCTTGATTCTGTTCGAGTTATAATGACTGTTAAAATTCTCCTCTTTTATCACCTTCTTGAAATAAAAGGAGATTTAAATTGTAATTTTATATTCGTGGTAATTTCTTTGAGGGTGCGGTTTTTTATTTTTAGACGGTTTTTACCTTGCCGTTAAAAACTCATTTAAAAAAATCAGAGATATTGAATCTAACTTACTGCCTTCGTAGCCTAGTGGTAAAGGCGTTTGCTTTAGAATCCGGAGGTCGTGGGTTCGAATCCTGCGGGGACTCAACAAATTTTCATTGTTTTTTTCCTAGTTGGGTAGGGCAATTTGGGCCGATCACCCAATTGTCTGAAAAGTAAGATGATCCATGCGTCGGATGGGTACGTAAAAAGTCGGTCCACCCACCAACCCGCATTGGACCAGCATGGTGGGATACGGTCCAAACACCCTAATGGTTAGGGGTGTATTAGGGGAGGCCTATGTCCAGCAGTGGATTATCAAAGGCTGATGATGAATCTAACTTCACATATTTGCTGATAATTATTTTTCGAAAAAAGATCCAAACTTAGCATCATAATAAAGACCATGTGAAGAAAAATCTTAAAAAAAAAACAATACAATTTAAACCTTATTTTAAAATCTTTGGAAACAAAGAAACTTAAGAAAATTATGTTATAATCTGTTGACCATCATTTTGCAATCGGCCCATAAAAAGCGTGGCCCTTGTTTCCATTTTAACATCTTATTTACAAACAAGAACTTTTCTACAGGGCACCGCCTGGTGCCTCTATCTAACGCAAAGGGTTAAATCACTACTGTTTTCCGGTTTTAAGGGCATAGTAACCAGCGCAAGTACTTGGTTTAGTAACATCCCATGTCAGCGGGTCGATTCAGTGTTCTAAATTGTGTTTCTTTTAAGTATGGCGTATCACTTTCAATCAGATACGTCTCGCTCGTCTAGACGGTTTAATCAATAAGAAAAAACGTTCCATTTTGCATGGTTTTATCTCAGGATGTGTCAAGGATCACACTTACTTGGTATCAGGCTGCGAATCATCCCTCTCTGAGCCAGAGTCATGTTTGTGCCGAGAGCGGTGTCGTCGATGCCTTCGGCCCGACCGCCCAGAGCCGCGTGACAGCTCACTCTCCGCGTCCGACTGCTGTCGCCGTGACCGATGGCGGTGTCTGTGAACACCTTTACCTTTAACCCGAGCTGATGTTTGCGCCATTATGCTTATTTGGAATATGCAAACACTCAAATTTATACTGCCGAGATAGATGTTGGTGTCTGTGAACACCTTGGCAAACGTTACTATCCGAGCTGGGGTGTTAAATATAATTGATTGTAGATACCTCTATTGTTTTCTTTTTTTTCATAGAGTATAACAACAAATATTGTTGTAGATAATTATATCGTTCTCTTTTTTTAAGCCTTTCCTTGCGAATACACTGCCATTCTCATATTATAATGTTAATTGAGTAAACAGTGCTCATTTTTTTTTTAAACACAAGAACTACTGCGGTAAAGCGTATCTTTGAATATAAATCGAAAAAATTTTCGATATATCAGTTAATTAAACTTTTCAAAGCTTTACCTGATGTTTGCTGAAAGCATATATTTTGTAAACCAACAGAAATTGAAATTGGATTCGCTCGTCATTGCTTTGAGTTATATTAATGTACTCGGACGCGCTCTTAAACTTTTTAGGTAAAAAAACTGTTTTATCATATTTTTTTTTCAATCAATAGGATTCTAGTAAATGATATAGACGATTTTACGCGTTTATTATGTGGTATGCATTTGCTTGATCGAGCAAAACGTATAAAATGTCATGCTTCACTGCCGATTATTGAGTTCCCTTTGATAAGGAGACTGGATAGATTCGGAGCGACGCCACAATAATCTATTTTCTCCCCCATCCGTATACATAATCGTCTTACAAACCGCATAAAACCACCCATCAATCGGTTTCCTGCGGGGACGACGTGATCCATTTTTAAAGGGAGATTTGGTGAAAATAATAAACACGAATAAGTAATATCTGTATACGAAGATAAGCCGTAAAAGTTTTACGACTGTATATATGGTAAAGTTGTTTCACATTCTGAATAAACTAAAGAGAATAAATAGAATTGATTATTTGTTTAACGGATCATATCTTGCATCTTGTAAGTGTAACATCTTGTTGTTATTGCTTAAGCGGTACTACCATATGTTAATTTGAAATGTAAAAAAATTAATTAATCTTTGCCCTGACCTATGCAGCAGAAACTAATTATATCTTAAAGTCTGGCACTGACGGCATGCTTAACTTTACGAGTAACATTTAAATAATTACCGGCTCCAGAGCAAGTCGTAATATTCAACTATCTCCTCTGTCAAATATTATATTATGAAATACATCAAATATACAGAGTTATTGCAGGTCTCCTTTTGCCGAAAAAGTTTTGTTTCGATTTATCGTCGGCAGCGAGTTTGTGGTTTGTACCCCTGGTATTGCCGATGTCCATAGGCGTTTAGTGACCACTTTCCATCAGGTGGCCTGACCATAAGTCTGCCTTAGACGGCAATTAAAAAAGAATATAATCTAATAAATTTAGACCTGATATAAAATAAAAAAATATCGATTTTTTACATATGCTACTTTATAAATCGAAATCAATACGAACACAAGCTTACTAAGTACAATTGAGCTATATTGTACGCGTGGTCGTAGCAGCAATTTCCTGTCGTCTGGTTTTGATATTAATGTTGTCATTATCCTGCTTATGGCTTAGGGTGGCCAGTCGCGACATATGAGATGAAGCAGCGAACACGCGAAACATAAACCAGGCGCATTTACCTCTATTTATACAAGATGAAACTATTAGTTTCGATGAGACTGATCGTTTTTGGAACAACTTAAGCAGTTGTTATAAAACGCTTCTTATTTGATTGCCTAAAATCGTAGTATTAAAAGATAACTGTTAATCCTTGGAGTGGTTAACAGTTATCTTTGACATTTAAAACTAATCTAATTGTCACTGCAAGGATTCATATTTTAATCAGACCATAAAACGCTTATTATCCACATTTGAAAAAGACGCTAAGAAAATATAACAGGAAGATGTCAAAATTCTAAGCAATAAATGACGCTTGCATGCAAATAACACGATAAATTGTGTAGAATTCTAGAGAATACAAATTTTGTGACTGGTGTTAATAATATATGGTGTATAGTATACGATCGTAAAATTTTGCACGAACTTCACCCGTTTCCATGGTAAAGAACAGTTAAAAAATAGCATCACTAGCCCGTTTACATTAACAGATACATATACTGACTTGCGATTCGATCTGGAGTCATTCGAGCTCTGGGAGTCGACGGAGGCGGACCGGTGGCGGGGAGCCGGCGGTGGTCGGGTGGCAGTCGGCGACGCGGAGTAGAGTCCACGACGGGCCGGCGCCGAACGAGTGGAGCGTGGGGAACCACCGGGCTCGCAAGCACCCATCTCACCCGCCAATCTAATATTAATTTCAACCTATATTACTAGCCTATTCTAAATTGAACTGGAAAATAGGCACGAAATCCTGCTCCTGTAAATGCGACTGAAAGGCTTCATCGTGTTATGTTGATCTTTGTTGTTTTTCAAAGCGATAACAAGTGTCTTAGCCAGCGTTAGCTATTTAATATATAAAACGTAGTGTTATGAGACAAAGTTGAAAAAAAACAAAATCACAATTAATCATGGACTTTAACGCAAAGCATACTTATATAAGCATGAGCATATCATAAATATTTAGGTCTAAATGAGTTGAAACGTTAATAGGTGTTAAAATTTTGCTCCAAACTTCATTTTACATCACTAACAGGCGAACAATTAAATAAACGAGTAATTATAACTATCAAGCAAAAATTTTCAAATATTAAACTCTTAGTCTGTAAAGTTTTTAAACCAAAAAAATCTACTAGCGACCCAACATTCGTAAAGCGAGTGTTTAACAGCGTTTTGCTATTTAAACAGGGCACCGGTGAAACGAATTATAGTCCGCCTCAATTACAAGTTAACGTAGTTTCAAACAAAATTGTTCGCGAATGGTTTGTTGTTTTGTTTTTAAACGTGCAGCACCCGACTGCATGAGTCAAGGGGCCGACTTGACACGGTTGACTTTAAGTTCTGCGCTGCTTGTACTTGCACCCGCGGGGCAAGTACATAGAATGTCTACGTGCCTTTAATCTATAATGCGTTTCACGCGGACGTGCTTAGCTTTTTTACACTCTCTAAAGCTTTATGTCTGAATTGTTATAAAAAAAACTCCAAATGACCATCGTAAAAGGTTTCCAGCGCCATTTATAAATTATTTCACGACATTTCACCAAAATGGGGCAGTACCTAAGTTTATTAACATATATTCGATATGTATTCGGCATACATATTTATAAAATGGAATTGGATAATTAATTATTAATATATTTTTACGGATTTATCGTGTTATTTTACATTTGAATTCCTGACGTTTCGAACACTTTCCAGCGGCCTGGTCACGGGGTAGACTGAGATGTCATGCGTCTTCTCAGTGCTGAAGCGGGTTTCCAGATCTCGATTTTATTAATTATTTTAATCTGTATCTGACCTATGCACGTGACCACGGCCGCTGGAAAGTGTTTGAAACGTCGGGAATTTAAAATGTAAAATAAACGCGAAAAAATCCGTAAAGTAATTTTATTTAATAATGTATAATATTCGCAAGCTAATAGAAATAATTATTGGATAATTAAGTTCGATAATATCGTCTACTCTTACATCAAATGACATTAAGTTATTATGGGATCGACTTGAAATTCACCGTATTAATAGTAGTAAAATATAAGAATCTTTTTTCTGCTTGTTGACAATGACTAAACGTATAACTAGTCCTAATGGAGAAACTTTTACTAACTATATTTATTTATTACTAATTATATTTATTACTAACTATACCTCACTCTAGGTATATAAGTTGCAAATGACATTTATAAATAAAAAAAAACGCATAAAATTTAAACATGAAACTAACACAACCAATAATGTTACGTAAAGTGGCCCCAAAATAATATGAAAGCATTCACATGTATTATAACGAGGCGTATTCAAATAGCAAAACTGAAAAATCTGTCCAATGCTTGGAATGTTAAACCGTAAGCTCTTAATAAATAATTCATAATTCTTTACTAAACGTATTTGTCTTGTACTAATGAAATAAGTTTTTTTTTTCTTTTATGGCAACAATTATAAATATTTATTATTCCTTTATATATATCAAGCACTATATAAAGGATTTATTGCGAAAATAAATATTATTACTTATATTTTCATACAACTCGAAAAAAACATTATAATGCTTTATGTTTATTTATTCTCATATCTAAACCTTTGTACACAAAAATCAATTATTTCGTATAACGTCGACCCTCATTTCAACTTAAAAGGATATGAAGGGGTTATAAACGAAGTTATTTATAATGTTTCAGTCGATTAACCGCCGCAAAAATTATCGTTTGCTCTCACATAGTATACAAAAATTTGGTATAATTACAACGGTCAGACTGTAATAGAATCAATACCACTTTTATAACAACTTAGAAGCCAACATTTTAAATCTTTTACAGTAGTAAAATATTTTAGAGTATTGAATGAGAATACAACAGTAATTATTTCTTTTGTTTACAAAAATACTATACATTATTGAATAAATATATGGTCACGGGGTAAACTAGTCTACCCTGTGACCACGGCCGCTGAAAAGTGTTCGAAACGTCGGAAATTTTTACATATTTAAATTAATAAACGTGATAAAATCCGTAAAAAAAGTCCTTTTATTCAATAATACGACGGTAAAATAAAATTCAAAGTTTATTTAAAAATAAATAATTAATGAAAGACATTTGTTTTATTTGTACCTATTATTAAACGTTCAATGTTAATATAACATAAAAATGTAAGTTGACAATGAAAGTGAGTTAAAAGATCGCACTACCGGCAACTAACAAAGTTAGCATAGGAATTAAAACATATTCTTATGTTTATACAGGTTAAGTAAAAATATTTAATAATTGAAAATAAATAAACTTTTACTATCACGTAAGCTTCTTACACGAACTAAAGAAAATCCTCAAACAATATCAGTCACATGGCCGCTTATACTCTTAGATACACGACGCTGTAACAACACTGAGCCGTACTATAAAAAGACTCTATGTCAACAATCGAACAGGAAAAACAACAAACAAAGAGTATGGAACGAACTAACAAGTGAAACATCGCAAGATAAAGCTTACGCAACACAAAAGCTGCCGTCGGGAATTTCACCGTTACCTTTCATCAGTTGAAATTCAGGTCAAGCCCGGATTATAACCGCACACTTGATAAAGATATAAAATCGGTATTACTCACGAGTTGGGCCGGTTCACCGAAGTGGGTTGTTTCATTTCGGGTGGGCAGTCTTTTATTCTCAAGTCTTCTAGCTTTGGCACTATAAATACAAAATATTGTTAATATCATATATAAATAAAGAATCTTTAAATGATTATCATTAAAAATATCAACATATTCAAATCATATACTAGTTGTTGCCTTCATTGGGAGAGACTTTATTAATTTTATGTTTAAAATCTATAAAGAGAGTTTAAGAAAACATCCAACTACGAATCTATGTCTAGTTCTGGAGGGAACTTAAGTCGCGACAAGAATCGACAGCAAACTTACAATTGTACACAACGGGGATTATCTGTCGTGTACAATTCTCTTTCTTCTCTTTCAATTCCAGCACGGTGAAGAAAATGTATGGTAAAATAATGATGTTGATTTTAATATTGAGGTAAAACAATTTTTGTATAATAATGACTTGTATTTGACTAATTTGAGCAAAAATAAACTATCAACTTTCTGATCGGCACCAACCAAGAAGACCGGCATTCGTTAATTCTGCTCATTTGGCTTTCTTTGGCTATACTTTTATGAATACAGACAATAAATTCATACCATCCAGCATCGAGGAGTAAGTGGAGGGCGGTCGCGATATGCGCCTCGATGGAGTCCTGGTAAAAGCCGGCGGTGGACGCGGCCTTGATCCTTTGGCACTGTTTAATAAAACTGCATATTAATCATAAAATGAAAAAAAACCCACACCATTAAAATTATAAAAAAGACAATAAGGACAGGCTGACAATATTGTGAGAAATTAGGTAATATTTGAGCGATAAAAAAACACTCAATTTAATTTTAACACTTGGTTTAATGTGTTCGTGAGAGATCGCAATGTTTTTTTTTCAAGATTTTTTTAGAAAACATAAAATTCAACAACACTTAGGAACGCCACTATTCTTTTAAGTCGTACTACAACATTCAAGAGATATTCTAAGCATTTTAAAAATTAAAGTTAAGAAGATATATAAAAGATAAATTAATGTCATCAAAGTTGGTTGCCTAGGAGTATAATTAGTCACGAAATAATAAGAAAGTGTGTAAAATACTTGGTTATACAAATGACCGTTATTAAATATTTGCTATGAATTTTTTCAAGGCGTCTAATTTTCACCTCAAAGATTGAATTCGCCATCTGTCATAACTGTAAAACATTAAAAAAATTAAATAAATAGAAACGTTACATTTGTTTGTAAATGTTCAAAGTTAATGTATTGGACTATTGATTTATATGTCTTCACCTTAGGTAAAGACTGTAGCGCAATAATTAATCGAGGCCCTTAATGAATCACTCCAAATAATTGTAAGGGTGGTAACAACATACGTAGCGTATCCGAAGTAACATATTGAAGGGCATAAATCAGAGCTTAGTTGCGGTAAGCCAGGCGCAAGTAACATGTAACACAATAAGGGATCTCTCTGACGTATAATAGAGCACTATAGCGTATCCCGTATGAAAGGAGATTACAACAAGTCGAAACTCAACATGTTTCATTAATATGAGGAAATAATTTATATCATGAAACCACACGGGTGTGAGTGTCTACAAATTACTTTAACGAATGGGAAGGGTGGAAAGAAGTCACGTCATGCATTAACGCTATTACGCTTAGAAACAATTTTACAAACGAAGTTCGTGAATAGTTTTTATACTTTTAAGCTTGATACTTCTACTGTATTTTTATAAATCCATATTGAAATCTGAATCTTTTTTTTTAACAAGATTCTCTCTTAGCTCTTAACAACATCATTTTTAAATTAACTTAATGAAAGTATCCTCGAAAATTTAGCAAAATTAGTTGTCTTTTTTCATCTAATACTTTAATTTACGTTCATAATATTAGTACGATTATGTATACTGGATTATTCGCGAGAGTGCTTACGACTGCACTCGAAATTTGCATTACATAAAGATCGAGATTAAACGAACTTGTGCTCACTATATTTTGAACACAAGTGCTCTCACCTACACCCCTTTCAACTCAAAGGGGTCTAGAGTCTCGCATAACTTATAACTTTATAGTCACTAATAAGATGCAAGGCGAAACTCATTCAAAAGGTAATGTTATTTAAAAAAATATCAGATGTTTAAATAAAAGTCAGACTGCTTAGAGTTATTTACACTGAATATGAGTATTAAAAATTTTAAAATGTAAATAAAACGATTTTTCCTAGACAAATATAAATCTTTTTTTAAATATACTTATTTAAAAAAAGATTAAAATAGTGGTAATACAAGCTAAGATTCAATACTCTTGAAGGTAAAATAACCTAGTTATATAACCCAAGATTTAATACTCTTGAAAAAGTAGTGTTTTTATATTTTATATAAGACAAATTAGGAAGAAAATTTTTGAAAAAACTAAATAAATTGACGGCACTACTCAAATGTCAGCTTGTCAAAATATTTTCAACAATATTTCTGTTTAAATATATATTTTTAAAACAAAAAATAATTGGTTTTTTTTTTTTTTTATTGCATACGCAAGGCAGACGACAGTCGGGCCTACCTGATGGAAAGTGGCCTACCCACCATAGACATTGGCGTACAGGTATCACCAACGCGCTGCCTACCGTGAGACATAGATGTTAAGTCTCGTTTACCCAGTAATTACGCTGGCTACGGTGCCTTCAACCGGAACACAGTAGTGTTTTACACTACTGCTTCTGGAGAAATAGGCACCGTGGTGGTACTCACCAGACGGTCCCTTGTAAAGGGACCTACCACCGGTCTGGTTGGGTCGCCGTATTTCTCACCCCTGTCTCTTTTACATAGAAAAGAAGCCAAATATGCCTACTTCTAATATAGGACTTACCTATTACGCAGTCTTGAACCCAAAGCGAACATATCAGCAGAAGCCGGTGAGGTCTGTTGGAGTCTGAAGAAGGTGTGATGGTCAGAGCAGCAACGCCAAAGGTGGCGACACGCCGCTCTTGTCGGAGACTCGAAGCCATAAGTTAAAGTCTCGTTCTAAAATATAATTACGTTTTAAATTAAAAAAAATACTGATACGTACATTAATTATTAAACTTTAACATGAATGGAGTAAAAAATTATATTTCGCCAAAAAAACTTATATTAAAGATTTTATATTGAAGAAATTTAGGTAAGCCTTTAGTTGAGTAGGATCTAAAAATTTGGAAAAAAACAACAAAAGGGCAATAAACGTAAAGCTATGTTATTGGAGGAGAGCCACTAAATGTCAATTAGTGCGATATGTTTCCATAATAAAGAGGTCTTCTTATGCAGTGGTCTACGTTTTATTTTGCCTGCTTTATTACTGCGTTGTTTTCACTGATTCTCTAAACTATTTCTCATATAGTTATTTTCTCTATACTTTTTACTGAGAGTGCATTATTAACCAATACTTCTTTTTTATTTGATAAGTAAACATTGAACTTTCTAGTAGTAACGAAAAAATGTTTCAAACAAACAAAGAAACGCGTTGAGCCATAAACATATCTCAACTCCGCGTCATTTAAAAAGTAAACTCGGAGGAGTTAGCGCAGTCGGTTAAGTAATATTTGAAGTCGGTAAAATACTCGGGCGAGTGTTGCCTTATCGGGGCCGGGCCACCCGCCGCACAGTAAATACGGCGCTTAGTTCCACGGGACTTATCTGTAATTGCCTGCCTGCGAATGTCTTTCAAGGAAACGGCATATGGTGGACTATCTTGTGGCACTATTCAAAACAACCGACAATCGCGAGCTGCGATCTGCGAGGAAGCGGGTCAAGTTGTCTCATTGTCTGTCGAGTTTCAGTATACGCGCGCTGCCTTTTATGATCAATAATCCGGTCGGATAAACAATTGAACAATGACGCTGAGAGAACAAAAACGTCAGCTTTATATTATTTATACGTTATAAAGTAATTTTAGGCATTATTTATTGTCTATAAAAAATGATAATAGGTTCTACGATTTCTATTTAATACCTATCTTTGAAGAGTATGCGCACGAAACATGTATAATAAAATAAATATACTAGTACGTTGGCATCGTTCCCTCTAACCCACCAACCCGCATTGGACCAACGTGGTGGTATATGGTCCAAAACCCTAACGGAGAAGGCGTGCATTAGGAGAGGCCTATGTCCAGTAGTAGACTAACAAGGGCTGATGATGATGATGAGGATGGTGTTAGCATCGTTACTACTTTGATAAAAACTTCCTATTGATAATAATTTTATATTTGAATGGAAAAAACTATCTACTTTTGACATCACATAACTGTCAGCGGTGATTTCATATTTGAAATACGTAACAGATTTATTATTTAAGTGAAATCAAATAAGTATACTCACATTTTTATCCGCCACGCGTAACATGAAGTAGCGTCCCCTGTAATACAATTTGGAGACTCGCGGCCAATAATAGTTGGCAACTGTGTGTTTCCCGCGCAAAAGCAACAGGCCGCTCGGCGCGAGCCCTAGGAAGTATTCCACGCTGTCTTCGCCCTGAACCGAAAACGATTATCTGTAGTTGATATAAATTGCGTTTGAAATATTGTTTAAAGTCACTTTCACTTACCAACACCGGGTGCAAGTCGACGCCGTACATGTCCAGCCATTTTACTTTGTCTAAATAACTAAGCTCGGCCTGCGCTGGCGATATACCTCTGTAACAAAAGCTTACTTTAAATTATAATGGTAGTGAATTGAACATGTTCTGCAGATCTGATAAAATTAAAAAAATAGTTTTCTTTGTGATTTTCCTAAGATCGGAATTTCTGGTTACGTTTTTTAAGTATTTGTACGATTTATAAATATTATAGCCATATAAAATGAATTATACTATTTACCCTTTACTTAACAATAAACTATTAAAATTAGAAAAAAATATTTTAAAGTAATTTTACAGTTAAGTACATATTTCTCATTTAGGAAAAGTGATCAAGAGCAATCTGAATCATTAAAAAAACAAAACATTCCACATTCAAAAGCTGCGCTTAGAAATAAAAAAGGGCATATGTTTGAATTTAACCTAAATATTAATATAGTATATTAAATAAGATGAATAATAATACTAACCGAATGTTGCAATATAACTATAAAATAAATATATATTGTTTTACGTATAGCACCAGTCCATCGCGAAATGAAAAAGGTACTCACTCCGTTTACAATCTGTGCAAATTATACATCACAATAGAGTTAACAACGTACATAAGCGAATGATATAATGACGTTTCCTATAATTGAGCGCAACAATGAACAATCAGGGGCGGCAAACTAGCAGCCGTATTTTGCGAGTAAATAGGTGGGTATACGTAATTTGCATGTAATTGCTTCTTTGTGGAGCTGCGGGGCTACGGACTGCATCTTTGCATACTGAAAAATTCATTCAATTAAACGAGAAAGGTGGCGACGTCCCATTCCCGAGGCGAGTTAGACTTTTAGCGGTATTAAATCGCAGTGAAAATTTCAGCTTTTACCCGTTTTCATTTTCCCCTCCTTTAAGGAGAATATCTGGATTGAAAACGTATATTAATCTTTTTCTCCTTTCGACGCCTCGATCTTTTAAGCTTCTAAGAATAATTGTTTAGCAAGTAAAATAACAAACATTTTTAATAACGATAATTTAAAATTTTGCCGCTTTTGTATAACTTTAGCTTAGCTTTTATAATACTTTTTTATGTCTTAATAGTTATTGAAATATAATTACATGAAATTAATAAAATAACAAAACTGATCTCTTACATCAGTTCAGCTTGTACTTATTTCTTAAAATAAAAAAAAATGTTACATTGATCACTAATAAATATATATTCAATATCAAAGTAGATTGAGTGACGTGAGTTAGGCTTCTGCCGAAATAGTGCTTTTATCATATCAAAAATTGTTTTATTATTAAATAATGCTAAGTACCCTCAGATTTGCATTTTTACCGGTACTTTACATAGATTACGCACATTTTTCAGCGTTCTTGCCTTGGGTTTAAAGGAAATTGGGTGTTAAAAGTACTCACGTAAGTGTCCGATGTATTTCGACTGCTCGCGATTCCAACTCCGGTGTCTGATGCGCCAGCAGACGGAATTCCGATACATATCCTGGGCCGTGCCTCCTCGGGTCGTAATCACCTAACTCCGCTGCGAACAAACATATAGCTCAATATGACGAGCTGACGTGAAATATGACTGCCACACATATAAACTCAAATCTATTTTCGCCTTTTATCATTGAATATTGAGATACGTTATTCAAAATATTTTCTTTGAACTGCTTTATCGAAGGACAACCTTAATTTTTAGTTACTGTCTCTTATTCGATACAGAAACTTATTAAAGTTTTGAAATATTGTCATTTCGAACCCAATTTAAATGAGTTACTCAAGACATGAAGCAACACCAGAAAGAAGTAATCAACCTTATAAACGTCAAAAGCAAAAAAAAATTTACTAACTAAAAATCAATCTTATATCTCCATTAGATTTATCATAGATTACGAATAACCCGACCAATAATGAACATATAAGCAAATGTTATTTGCGCATAAAGTCAAACAATTGGGCGATTATATAAAAGGGACATAATAAATATAAGATATTATTGATACATAATAATATTCATTCAGAAGTTTCAAACGAAGGAAGTAGAATACAAATAATCCTGCAATTAAAGAGATAAACAATGTCTCAGCAGGTTCATTAAAGAGATAATAATAAAAAGGACACACCCACACCCTCAGTAAGGAAGATGGACTCAAAGAAGGGACGAGAATAGCTCGCACTAACGACACGTGTTTTATGTTATGTCATAACAAACGGTTACAGTATAACTATAAAAGAAGCTCAACTAATCGCAATAATTTAGAGGAGCCACATGATATATGCTTAATTAAACGTTATTATGCCGTGGGAACAAGAATTAGTGTGTTGATTTATCGTTGAACATTTGAATGTATGAATAATGTTTCATGATATCCTGTGATATTTAAAGTGTCTTACATTATAACTACACAGCAATCTTATAAAGGAATCACTTATACAGCTTGAACTGAACTATTTGTTTGTGTAATACTTATTTTTTATTTAAAGTTTTCAACTTATTTTAGGCAATGACGCTATTGCCATGAGTTTTTGTCGTGACCAAAACTGTCACATATAATTCAATCATATTTAGTGAATATCACAACTCTCAAGTAAGTCTTTATGTACAATCACAAAAAATATTACTAAGAATGAAATAGATGAAACAGAATAAGGCGAAAAGGTATTAAGATAACAAAGAAATATTGCAAGAAAAATAAGTCGGAAAAAAGTTAGACCTTTACGAAACCTTGTAAATAAAACTAACTTTCCCACATTTTTATTGTTATAGAAAGAAACTGTTTTAAGCGTAATAACTTTTTTTTTGTTATTTCTTGCTCGGAATATTTATAGAAATATCAAATCAAAGTAATGGTCGTATTCACTCTTAAAAAATGTGTCATAGTTTACCGAGTAAAAATTTTAAATTTTTGAAGAATAAACTTTATTGCAAATAAATTTCTCGTTATAGTATAATATATCCTAGTAATTTATTTGAGTATTTGTACAATTGCAAATAATGAAAAAGCGTAATAAATTTCACTTCGCGTACACTGTAAAAATGTTCACCACTTACGCTCCAACAGTATGGGATAGTACATAAATCCGATAAGAATCTTGTTTTTTCCCGGTTAGGGCAAACATTATTCAATGAACAAACTCACTACGTGATATTGTATGATATATGACCCAGACATTTGTGCGCACGGATTTGAAAAACGGCCAAAGTGAACGGGGACAGACAGTCATTTCCCGTCGTATGTCTTTTTATTCCGCGGAAATCGCAACATCTGCCACACTCCGTTGCGGAACTAAGTGGCATTTAGTTCGTACGATGTGTACGTCACTTCTGGTTTCATTTGAATCACCCATGAGTTAAATGACCTTTTACTTTTACTACCACCTTCCGAATGCTACATTCTTTCGTATGAATTTAAACTGTTTATATACACCGAAAAATAATGATTTTTCTGAATGCTTTTCAAATTGAACTAAGGTAATAAAATATAGTTGCAAACTAATTTAAAAAAATATTTCGTTGACTTTTTGATCTTACAATTTAATTTTCAAAGTTGCGATGATTGTTTTTATTTGCATACGAAGGTAGACGAGCAGTCAGGCCACCTGATTGAAAGTGCTCACGAACGCCCATTGACATCGGCAATACCAGGGGTATCAACTACGCGCTGCTTACCGTTAGGCATAGGATGTTATGTCTTGTTTGCCCAGTAAATACGCTGACTATGTTGCCCTTCTTAGCGGAACATAACAGTGTCTGAATTTCAATACGTGATAAAACAATACATTACATGTTTTTATAATAACACATCACACATCATTTGTTAGTCCACTGCTGGACATAGGCCTCCCCTAATACACCCCTATCCATTAGGGGGTTTGGACCGTATCCCACCACGCTGGTCCAATGCGGGTTGGTGGGTGGACCGACTTTTTACATGCCCATCCGACGGATCATCTTACTTTTCAGACAATTGGGTGATCGGCCCAAATTGCCCTAACCAACTAGGAAACAACAATGAAAATTTGTTGAGTCCCCGCAGGATTCGAACCCACGACCTCCGGTTTCGAAAGCACACGCCCATACCACTAGGTATATTTTATAATAACATGACGTACAATGTCAGTCAGTATCAGTCGCGTATTAGTTTCGATAAATTCACACAATATAGCAAATTTCAAAACGTTTTATATTATTCATAAGTATCCAAATTATTCATAATAATTCACGACACCAAAGAACCTTAAAACGGACACTTTCGTAATTGAAACATATTCGGTAAGTGCGTGAAATATCACTTCAGAGTATAAATAAATATAAGTTCCGAGGAAGCGATGAGATTTCCAGTCCTGTTTGAACTTTTAACATCAAAGAACTTGAACGGTAAATGGTTTCTTTCAACGATTCCATCAACCGAATAGAAATAAACCCTCTCTTCATAATTAATAGGGGCTTAACATTATTTGATCAATGTTTAGGATTGTAATGCCCAAGAATCCGTTATAAGTAAACTGAAATAAGATATTAAAATATTTAAATCAATAAGTTATTAAATTTTTAAATGTAGAATGAAATACCTTATTTCCGTGATTTATGTAATAATTAAACTTACTTTATCTTGAAATAAATTGCAACGTAAATCGTAAATGGGCAATATTACTTATTTTTCACAATCAATAAATTTTTTTTATTGTTCTTAAGAATTTTTGTATTACAGTTAGTTACCACTACATCCCTTGAACATAAAGATCACCCAATTTTCTCTTCCTATTGGTATCTGAATTAGGACGAAATATGACGACTTTGCGTGTTTTAACGGTTATCTCAAACTTAACGGAGACAATGTGCCTTCATGTCAATGCGAACTAATATTATAAGATTTGGTAATACTTTACTTTAAAAATCCGGTATTGCGACGTTAATATGAATTTTAATCTATTCCTTTTTGAAATATATCTTTCTTTAGTTCAGCCAAATAAAAAAAAATTGACGTAAACAAATTCTGATGTCTACTACTAGCCCCAGAAACAAGTGCGTTTTTATTGGTGAACCGCTTCCATGATCCCCATTCAATGTTTAATCAGTAAGAGTTCCCTAATTTTTGGCACCAATAGAAATTGACTATCTCTTAACTGGCTAAAGTATAGTTAGTATTAAAAATTTTAATTTATAATATAATTTAATTTTTAATCTTCAGCAGTTTTTAACTGCTGTCATCGAAAATGTAAATGACGAATAATATATTTCTTTGTCCGTTTACGTGTCTTCCTTGTTTTAAAGATCTCTAATGAATTTGGTCGAACTTAATTATTAAATCTGTGTAATTCTCTAAGTACAGGTTTAAAACTATTTCACAATGCCAAAAATTGCGTTTTAAAAAAGAAAGAAATACATCTTCCTTAGTTCATGCGGGCGCTAAAAGTAGTAATGTAATATAATAATAATAAAAGGTTCCTTACAGGGACCGTCTAAAGAATTACTACCATAGAAACAATTAAATAGCAGGAACGTAAGTTAAAAATGAATGTTTATACTTTATTTTTTTTTTAGTGAATTACAATATGATATTATTACGTAACACTAATGTCATAGTATAGAGCCGAAGCGACATCGTGTTCATTGATTTGAGGTGTTCTATCAGTTTTGCATTAATAGGTACTTGAATATAAACGTCTGGAACATAGGCATTGATCCTTGGCGACCCGCCCTTGGGTAAGTGTGATCTCATCGGCGAGAGGGTTGATTGAAAACAATAAAATTTTGACCCCTATACATTTATAGTTTGCGAATTTAAACTCGCTAATAAAATTTATTATATAAAAATATAAACTAACTAACCCGCGGCTTTACGAGGGATATGTAGTGTTATTGATGAATGCTCGATGTCAATCATTGTGTGACAGTCGTCTAATAACAACATCATACGTAGGACACCGCTTCGGTGCTATAGGGTTACTATAGATTTTATGTTAAATCGGAATCTAATTTGACTAAACTAAACATTCGATAAAGACTTTTGCTATTCACGACAAATCTCCCCTAGATACTTTGTAAAACGTAAGTAATTGGTTTATCGCAGCTCCATTCAAAACTTTCCCGCATTACGCGAACCATTTACGACTGATGTCGAATGCGACAGGAGTTTTGTCCATAAAAAAAATAACTTCCAGTGATGTTGCTGATTAATGCTCAGAGCGAAACTGGAAACTAACTTATTTGGTGACTCTGCGAACAGACCCTTAAAATAGATGGTATCCAACGTTGACAAATAGGCTTCCTCGCTTGCTGAAACGCGTTTTTTTTTTCAGGCTTTTTTCCCTAGGATTAAACGTAGACTCGAGACAAATTACGTTTTTAAGACACATCCGCTGTATTATTATACGGAAATAAAAATGCCAAGAGCAAAATTAACTTGCTGGAATTTGTAAACGCTAATTTTCTGTTTGTCTCTCTGTTTATTTTTTTTTATTTCTCCCTTTTACCTCGAAAAAACAAGTTGAGGTATTAAACGAAATGCGAAATGAATTGCGCGTTTTTATAACGGGCACATTTCGCATGAAAAATGTTATGAGACTGGATAATTTCTGATCCGAATAGACAGGAAATTCATAATGTTATATTCCACTGCTACAGACGTTCCATGTTATACAAATAAATTATGTTTTGTATTTAATTAAAGGTAATGAATTAGAATTATTAAATAGGTTTAATTAAAAGTTATAGGAAAGCAATTTTTCTTGTTTTATTTGTTGTTTCTTGTCAATAGTGCTTTAGCTTAAAGCAACAACGTTAATAACTTTTTGCCGTAAACAATTAGTTATGGACTTCTAAAGAATGATATGAATGTCGTAGTATTACGGTAAAACAGCAAGAAAATAAGAAATTATGCAGGGTGTGTTATCCTTTTTACAAATTTAAATTAGCCATATATACCTTGTCTCGATTTTTAATTTTTACAATTTTAAATATTGTTGATACAATTAGAATTATAATATTATTCTGATAATATTAGGACTACGAAATTTAATGTACAGTTTAGTCATTGCAACCGTAACTTGCGGGAGTAACATGGTATTACAAATTCATGTGTTATTTTCAATTAAAATAATTATGGATAATTGAATGAATCAATGAGATCGTACAAATAATAATATTCTCGAAAGTTATGTAACCTCCCTCCAATAACACAAGACTAATGATAATATGATAGGACATTCACGTAAGGTCTACTCGACTCTACTATCGACGGTCCGATACACATTATAAACAAAGATCCGGAATTGATGATAAGATATTAAAAATCGAAAACTTATAAAAAATATTATCAGTCATACAGTTGCATTTAACATATTAACAGTTTTGTTTCGAATATATAAATAGAAAATTGTCTCATAAAGTATATTATACCTATAATCGTCCTTTATGAAAAATATTCAATAAAGAATATAACAATGTATTATGCATGATGTCATTGTAAGCGATACCACCGTTATATTTTCGTTCAGCGTTTTTGTACGCAAAGAATACAAAGCGTAAAAGAATTCGTTTTTTTTTATTTTATGCCCGTAGTCAAAAAAATAAGAGCTTAAAATATACATGGAGAATCGAGAGCAGTATAAATATCCGCCTCTGAATAAAAAATGCTGTACGCCAAGTTGATTGTGTTTTAAAAATTTAGACAAACATATGCGAATTGAAGTGAAATGTAATTCTTTTGTATCTCCAATGCAAATATTTTAATTTTTATATTATTGTTTATGTTTGATTAAATTTTTAAATTAAACACAAACAGTTCTTACTCGTATGTTGCCATATATATAAAAAAAACGGCATTATAAATGAATAAAAAAAAAATATGACCGACATCTAACAGCGCACTACTTTTCGTCCGAAATTTAATCGCGTTTTCTGTCACCGTATTTTTAATCTTTGATAACTTTTAAGGTATTCATTTCATCAAAATGTCGTCTATCGCACGTTTTATGTACATAGAAATAAGATTTTTTTTAATGCAATAACTTTTATTTAAGCTTAAACTGAATCATCTCAAATAAGCTTTGAATGTACCAGATTGCAATTTTTAGAAATGTTTACTTTAAAATGCTTATCGTGCATTATTCTTACAACATTTATGTACGCAGTCGCCGACTTTAGTAATGAGCAATTCAAATAGTACAATTATGTAATACATACTTTGTGTTTATCTTTACTGTTTTGGCGGCGTTTGTAATTTAATAACAAGAGGCTGTGATTTCTCAAATTTATAATAAACCACTAAGCACAAAATTACAAAATAAAAATGGGACCAATGGTGTATGTAATATCTATCGTTTTAAAGAGCAAAATCGGAGCGCTGGGAGCGGTAAAAACACGCTCCAAAATTGAGTACTCCTTCTTTTGGGAAGTCGGTCAAAAAGGCGGTCAATAAATACATTACAATTATAAGCGTTTTCCAAATGACCCATAACTTTTTAACAGAAAAATTATAACAAGTAATATGAACTCGCTAAAAGTTTAGCTAACTTAGAGATAAAATTAATATAAACAAAGAAAAAACTATTAACTTAGCGAAGTTTAATTTACACATACTATTAATAGAACTTTACCTTAACCGAATTTTTTACTAAATTGTTTCTCCACAACCCTATCGTAGTAGATAATATAACTGTTAGCAAAGAAGTCGCCGTATTGCATTATCGCTTAAGAAATAACACAGTCAAATTCTCTCACACCGTTTATCTCATAAGGTTAAAAGTGAGTATAATAAACATTTAGTATATTTGCCGTGTTTCACGTTATTGCTTCGTTATTTTTTATATCAACTCGATTCCCACATATCGGTAGCAACGACGCGCTTATGGCCCGAAATTCTTTTTATTCTCACTGTAATTGTTATGCGTGGGTCGCGGTTACGTCGTTTGTTCCAATGGCTTACAATATTTCGCACGGCTCACCGCGTGCGCGTATCTCTCGAGGTTTCATTAGTGTTGCCATTATTTCGTATATAACGGGATTTTTCTCTCGCTGAACGCACTGAACACTTCGATGTTTCAATGATGATATTTCCTTTTGAATAAAAAAATGTGTATATTTCGTTGGAATCATCGAGACGTGTAAATAATAATGCGGTGCGGTGGTTACCGTGAGGATTTGAAATGCGAAATTATTTGATGTGTACGTTGTGGTTTATTTTCTCGATTACTAATATAAAATATAACTTATTATTTTTAATTTTGTCGTAACAAAATATGTTGACTATTCATTTTAAATTCTTTCTTAAACTGTGTTTCACGTATTCATGAAAAAATTTCTTGGTCATAATTTATAGTCGGAAAAATGTTGAAAAAAAACATAATGCTCATTTGTTTACCCAGATTGTTTAATAAATGTCCAAACATATTTCATAATATGCATAATAATTTCTTTTTTCTTGTATCTTCATAATTTTGTTTCTTTTCTAAGTTAGGCTTCCCTAATATGTGGTACATACGTTCTTTATGGCTACCCTAATGCAATGTCGGTCTAATGATGTCGACGCGATTAGATGCAAACGATGGGTCGCCGTCGATGGCTCTTTTACGAACAGAACATTGGTTCAATATTACATTTTTGTATGGCCTGTTACGAAATAGCACTGAAAATATTGCTCTCTTTTATATTAATATAAACAATGATAAGTCTCACTGAATAAATAATGTAATAATAATATTATCATTTCTGCCAAGTTATTTAGAAGCCATCCGGGATCTTTCCGATACGACCTCCATCCTTTACGGCGCTGCACTGACAATCTGTCGCCTAGTTGGCGCCAAATTTCCCACTACTGGGTGTACCGCTAGACATTTAAATGATACCCCAGAGTGGAGAAAAAGGATAGAGGACCGTATCGCAAAAGCAAGGGCTCCAATTGGCAGGCTCCTTAGCTTCAGGTCTGGGAACGGACGACCTAGGATCGTGCGAACCGTCAATATAGCGCTTGGTGGGACTAATTTTAATCTGTCCCAGCCGGACATGGCGGAGCATCGATGACTTGAAGCTAAGGATCGCAGCTGGGGAAAGCAAATTCGGCGATATACCGAGAGGTCAAGACGGTTTAACCAGAATTGTCTTTTCGAGAGTGATCAAAAGAGGTTCTACAAATCCTTGGAGCGACGACAAGTACAAGAAGCGGGCCAAAGACCTGCATCCTATCATCATAACACCAGACGAAGAAGTCGCTCCCGAGCCTCTTTACTACAGGGGTCACTCACTTGGTTCCTAAAGATAAGGTAACCACTGACCCAACTAAGTACCGCCCCATCACGTGTCTAACTACCACCTAAAAGACACTTACATCCATTCTGAGCACGAAAATTATCCGACATTTAAACAATAACCGGATAATGTCACGGTTTCAGAATGGATGTCGAGGCGGTGGTTGTGGTACCAAGGAACCAATCCTCATAGACGCGATCATAGGCAAAATAGTCAAACGCAACCGACGGACCTTCTCCGCCGCCTGGATAGATTACAAAAAGGCGTTCGACTCGGAACCTCATACATGGCTAACGAGGATACTCGAACTATACAAGATTGATAGTACAGTAAGAGACTTCCTTGGGCAATGTATGAGGCAATGGAGTACGACACTTGCTTATCTAAGCGAGCGGATGACGGCTGCGGAAGACAGAATAAAAATACGAAGGGTAATCTTCCAGGGTGATTGTTTGAGCCCAAAATGGTTTTGCCTCTCCTTGAATCCTCTGAGCACACTGCTAGAGGCTTCGGGTGGAGGATTTTAGCTTCGGGGAAGAGGGACAAAGGTTACCCACTTTTTCTACATGAATGTTCTCAAGTTATTCGCCCCCAATCGCTCGCATCTAATGGAATTGTTAAAGATTGCTTGTGATTTTAGCAATTCAATTAGAATGGAGTTGGAAACGGATAAGTGTGCGATTAGCCATGTTGAAAGAGGTAGGGTCACCCACACCACGGGGTCCATTTAACTACACCAATTAACATAAGGACCCTCTCCGAAGCTGAAACATAACGCTACCTGGGCATGTCACAAAACGTAGGTATCGACGAGGCTGGTGTAAAACAATCAGTTCGCGAAGTATTTTTTGGACGCTTGACAAAAGTGCTAAATAGCTTTTTGTCAGGCGTAAATAAAGTACACGCGTGTAACGGTTGGGTTATGCCCGTCCTCGTTTATACTTTCGGCATTCTCAGGTGGTCTCAAACCGAGCTAAACGCCCTGGACAGAAAAGTACGCACCATTTTGACGTCACACAGAATGCACCACCCGAGATCGTCAGTGATGAGGTTGTACTTACCACGAAAGCATGGTGGGCGGGGCTTGTTTAGCGCCCTTGCTATGCATAGTCGTGAAGTGTGCATCCTCCGTAAGTACTTCCTGGCGAAATCGGATGATACATTCTACGCAAGCTTCATTGAGAGTGATAAAGGACTTACCCCCCTATCCTTAGCCAACGAGCAGTGGCAAAACCCGGCAGTGCTGAGCATCTCCGACCGTGAGACTGTATGGAAAGGGAAAGAGCTACACGGGCGGTTCTACAAAGTTCTTCATGAGCCTCATGTAGAGGCTACCGCCTCAGTAATTGGCTACGTTTTGGTAATCTCTTCGGAGAAACCGAGGGTTTTGCCTGTGCAATACAAGATCAGGTTATTAAGACCAACAACTACAGGAGATACATCCTTAAGGATGGCACCACAGACGTTTGTCGAGCCTGTCGCCATCCTGGGGAGACCCTACGGCATGTTATCTCCGGTTGTTTGGCTCTTCCTAACGCTGAGTATTTGCACAGGCACAAACTAGTAGCCAGGATACTCCATCAAGAGCTCGCTCTGAAGTACGGTATCGTGGAACGGAGATTGCCGTATTATAAGTACTCGCCGGACGCCGTGCTCGAAAATGATCGTGCCAGGCTCTATTGGGACCGGTCCGTCATCACGGACAAAACGATACTGGCTAACAAGCCTGATATTGTGCTGATGGACCGGGCACTGTCAAGGGTATTTTTGGTTGACATCACGATCCCATTTAAAGAGAACCTCATTAAAGCCGAACCAGAAAAGAAACGAAAGTATCTAGATCTGGCTCACGAGGTGACTGACATGTGGGGTCGGATACCGACCGAAATTATCCCTATAGTCGTTTCTGCAAACGGGTTAATCCCAGTGAGCCTCGCACAACACCTGAGACAGCTGGGACTCCGTGACGGACCGCTTCTAGCTCAAAAGCAAAAAGCGGTGCTTCTGGACACCGCTCGCATAGTCCACCCTTCCCCTCCCTTTCAACCTAACCTTCGGCCGATTGGTCTCCCCTACCGAGGGCTTCCATCTGGCTGAGATGCATATATACATTTATTGTTTATTATATTTATTGTATTATTATTCGTACATACGTAATATTTTATTTCTTGTTATAAAATTTCCCTTCAGCCATATGAGAAAATTCTTTAAAAAACAACATAATAATATTATCATTATAATTGCAGAACTATTACATAATTTTTGTCTATACATTAAGTATTTCCTTACAAATATTTTTGTTTGGCCCGTAAAAACATTAAAACTCCCTAGGTAAGGAAAAGGATGATAATAAACGTGTAAAATATGAATAATAATGTAATATAATATTATAATAATTACTATGCTTCTAGCAGTTGCATAATGCCTAGATTATATGCATATAAAATGTAATGTCAAACTTTAACTTTTGACTATTATATTGGTTGAACTCGCATTTGGCAGCGAAATTTCATCAGAGCGTTGCGTATTTTATTGCTTTTTGTATATATGTAGATTGCAGATTCGATTCTATTTGGGTCAAGCTAAGACAAACTTATCATTGAATAATAACTGATCTAGCATAAACTCAGCAAATTATTTCTATGATTTTTTAAACATCCTTGTGTATAATAAAACTAACATCATACATGATAGATATGATAATTGAAGGTCGTAACGAAGAATAACATACTTTTTTTATTCTAATTTTGATAAACCATTCTCATGACATAAAAAAATCGAATTTCAAGCTATCATTAAAGCAGCGATTAATCTTACCTATATTCACATTACCTACATTCTCAAATCTTAAGTCAAATAGTTATTTTTATTTTTAACATTATCGGATGGTTGTAATCACGTTTTAGGTTATTTTTACATTAATAATATTTTATCGATTATCTGTTACGAAATAGACCAAAATTTATTATTAAATCTTCGTTATTGATAGGTATGACTGTTTGCGAAAAAGTGAAGAAAGCTTTATAATGAATACTTGAAACAACTATACAATCTGTTCTAAATTAATCAGAAAGAGTGAATCTGAGTGGTACCTAATTATAACAAGTTTCTGTTCAGATAAGAGTTTGTTTTATCCAACGGAGTCGTCTCAAGTAAGTTCCTTAACTTTAACAATTGCTTGTACTAACGAAATTGAACGGGACTCGATGACATAGCCGGGCACAATGCGGCCAATTGAGTGAATTGGAAGAAGGGGACACGCTACTTTGCCTTGAGTCTTACCAAAAGGGAATCCATTTTTAATTTATCAGCCCCTTCCTGTATATACCATTGGCCAAAGCTCAATTTACTCTCCTTCAATAGTTCTGTTAACAATGACAATGAGTACAACTATGAGATTTGCAAACGTCAGTTATTCTGTAAAATTAGAAATCGATCTCATTTAAAAAACATACTTATAGCCTTTAGATTAAAATTTCTATTATGTTGCAAAAACATACATTAGGCTTTTACTTAACATAAATTCACGAGTGACTTTTTATACACTAGCTTTTGTACGCAACTTAGTTCGCGTGGTAATATAGTGATTATTTTTGTTATTTTGAAAATGATATTGCTGAATGCTGAATGATACTGCGGGTAACTAAGGATACCTAAGTTACTCGCAGTATCATCCATACCATAGCTATCTTCCAGTAAAAGTCCAGTCAATATCGGAGCAGGCAGTTAAGAAATCAGCCAGAACAAAAAGACTAATTGACAAAATTTTAAAATATTGTTTTGTTATATGTACCGGTTATATATCACAATGTTGTCAATTCAAATTTTCATATTACAAACAGACACTCCAATTTAATTTATGTGTACAGAATATAAAAGAAGAAAGTATGCATCAGAATGTTTTTGTAGCACTCATAAACCTTAGACGGCTTCATTATCAGTTCAGTTATTTCGTGTAACGTGCATTATTTTTGTGCGGCGATATGTTGCGTTTGTGGTGTTAACGTAACGTAAACTCGTCTTACTTTATGTTAACACGCTACGTTAACCGCGTATTGTTTGACGGGTTTTTACGAGTCGGAAGCTTTTACTCAAATAGGTGTTATAAATAAAGAGCGTGCAGTATTAAAGTTAAAGTTCGATGACATCACAGCTGCACTGTGCAACGATGTTGATTCGTGATGGATCTAAATGATTAAATCTATAGTTGTGATATTAACAATTATACTAAATTATTTACGGACTATCCGTAAGTCATTATATTCGCGTAAACAATACAAATAATTATGTGATATTAAAGATGACAGTTTGAAAATTGTACTTTAAACAAAGCGGCACAAAACCAAAAATGTTTATTAATTATCTTGAACAGAAAACCGTTTACAACAATTATTAGAAAATCAAAAGATTTAACAAAACATAAATACAATAGTCAATTTTAATCTATTAAACATTGACGGTTCCAACACAAAACGAATTTGATTTAGAAATGCTGAAGAAATAACGCCGAGCATTTCGTTCGCCGCAAAAATAATCTTTCGAAATCTCGAAATTGACGTCGTCAGTTCTAGTGAATCCTAAGAGGCGAAGCGTTCCATTGGGCTAAAAGTCGGAAAATGCTCGTGAATATGGCAAAGTTGCTCGAAAAACAAGTGAAATTCAGCCTGTGTGAGAGCGAGCCTGCGCTCGACTTTAAAAACTAACCTACTTTGCAAATTCACATCTAGGCGCTAACGCATTGAAGGTAGCTCGTATTAAATAAAAGTGATAAAGTTGTGCAATGCGTTTTTATTATGCAATAAGTTTTAGTTTACGGTTATTTTATTTAAGCATTTTAAAATTGCGTAACACCGGATGCTGTTTTGCAATGCATAAACCTTCGATCTGTTTCGTCAATCGGTTTTATTATGTATATTCTGTATACAATTGAGAACCCACGTTTAGATTATGCACTTTTTCTGTATACTACATATTATTATTCAGTTTACTCATAAGTTTTATTTACCTACGTGATAATAAGCGGAATGAAGTTTAATTAATATTTGCGGCGTTATTGGCTGAATTTGCCTTTTGGTGGGTGGATAAACGGTATAATCAAAGCCTAATTTAATTTTGCACAGTTCACCTGTAGTAATGATCTTGTTTGAATATGATATGTTTTACTTCAAAAAAATATATTCTTAAAATGCAAACTAAACTATTTTAAGGATGTTGTAACTTACACTTTAAAACACAAACCTAACAATATTAAAGAGAGAATACTATCGTTGCATTACTCTTAATGCTATTATAGATATACAAAAAGTATTAACTATATTAGTAAATGTACCGCAGGGAAATTCAAAACGAGAAAATTCAAACGCACTTAAAACGAACACGCAACAGAGAACGGCTAATCGTTATTCGTAATCTCCCTTAATATCGCCCCAGCTCGAATTCTATTTAATTACACAAGATAAATACACCGAACAAAGGCGGAGCACCAAATAATCTCGTAAATTAGGTATCTTTTCCGACAAAGGCTTTTTGCAGGGAACACTTAACTTGGAATGGCAGCCATTCGCCTCTACAAAGCTGTGATGTAGCGGCGAAATAGCGAGGTTATTTAGGGTGCAAATACGATATGAACAAAAGTGTACTCACATTGTAGGACGTACGCGGCCAACTCGGCTGCAAGTTCGAAGCCAACGGGTAGACGACCACGGAGAACATCTTGCTTCAGCTGAAGGAAGAGCTGGTACCTGCATATAAAATAACATTATAATACAATTTACATGATAAATAGTATGATATTACGGACTTTTTCCTTTTAATTGCTCTGCAATCATTATAAAACTGACGTTGTAAACGCTTCCTAGAGTCCGTGATCACAGGACAGACCTTTTAGTCTAAGCTAATTAAGGTAAGGTATAATATAGTTAGATAATAGAGGGTCCATTACATACCTATGTTAATATTAGTTTATTAGAAAAGTAGTGTTAGTTATTCTACAGTTTCGTTATCTTTTACACCATGTAAATCACTAGTAACACTTGCCTTTAAATCTTTTGAGTCTGTGTAAGCAGAATTTATACCCGATTAAAACCGAAACAATAAGACAAGTGTTAAAATAAAAAAAAAAATACTTGTTTCTGCCATTGATGCATAATCTTTGATGGGGAGCCATTAGGAGTGTTCTTTTACTAAATATATTTTGTGTTTTTAAGACTATCCACATCATCCCTATCCTTATTACGAAGGCCTCGAGCGCTTAACTAATTTGCATGAATTTAGGCAAAAAGATAGATGGGAATTTGGCTTATAGAATATAAATGTTAAAGTTAAACCAATGTTTTTTTATCTACATTAATATTAATGTAAAAGGGGAAATTTTGTTTCTCTGATTGTTTTCAAGCCTATTCTATTTATGAAACTACTAAACCGAATCTAAACACTCTTTATATTTTACTATAATACGAAGTTATAAAAAATGCTGTTGCCCTACACATAATAGTAAAATATATTTCCATTATTTATATTATGCCCTAACTTAACCACAGACGCTGTTACCATATGTTACAGCACCAATGATATTACTGCTATCAAAATGTGTATTATATACGGAAATCGCGGTAACTTTACTGCATATGACTCAGTTAATGACGTCATAGAGTAACAATAGTACAAACTCTGTGAATACATAAATGTACTTGCATTTTATGCGTGTGCGTTAATATTCGTTTACCGCTACACATTCAGGTGCAATAAATTAATAATGCTAGGACTCTATGATTACAATTTACATTCTGATTAAACCGAATATTTTATGAGGGATATACACTCGCGCCTAATTTTTTTCCGAGCAACAAAGCGGCCCCCGCAAAGGCTGTGTAAGAAATATGGCCCTTAAAAGGAAATTAAATATTAAAAGACCATCACGGGAGAGATTTTCAAAGATTTCACGAGAATTAAACAGCGGCCTTTACCTAAAGGGACGATGCTTTCACCGCTGTAGTCTTCACGTCAGGGGGTGGGGGGCCATGTCAACAGGGTAATAACGAAATTTTGATAAAACATTTCCGGTGCCGTGTCTTTTGAAGTTGTTAGCGGGAATGTCATTATTGACGTAATGAATATGGATATTTTCGAGTTTCTGTTGTGCCATAACGACATTGGTGGGCGAGATTGAATTTATAACGGAAATTTTGCGATTTTATTTGTTACTGGAAAATAAAGTTGGACTTTTCCAATGCGAGTTGTTATTTCTTTTGATTTGGTAATAAGTTTGACTCGGTAGATATTGCACGCGATATACTTCTTCGCTTCTTCTGTATTTGGCAAGGGCTTTAGGCTATCGTCCAAGTTATTCCACTGAACTGGTCGTTTACGTTTTTATTGCTGTTCAGTATTCTTGTTCATTTACTTAATGTTAGCTCTTTTGCCAATTTTGTTTAATTCTTTTTTTTTTCTTATTCTTTTTATAAACATTTCTAAGAACTGATATATAATTCTTTGATCATAGGATTTAAAACTACGACCACTAACACTTTTTTTTAAAAAAGCATGATGTTTTTAATTTTAATTATATAAGGATAACAACCGAGCTAAGAACATGATTACTATAAAAGAAAATGCATTATAACACAACTTTATCATATTAAATCCAAAGGTCACACGAAAAAGTGACACAGGTATGAATGTATCCAATTAAAAAAATATACTATTTAATTGAGACTTGCGACTTGTTCGCAAACGTTGCTTATAAGTCGAGTACTCTAATGCTGGCTTGCTTCATTCATTCGTTTTATTCTGAATGCTATTTACGAGCTCGCGGGGTGCGCTAAGAGAGCACTAGACCTCCTTATTCCTCTCCCTTGGCATTAAGCTTAATAGAGATTCACGTTTTTAATTTCAACACAGGCAACGGTAGCCATTTTAGAAGCCACGATAACTAGAACGCGTCCCAACTTGATGTGCTCCGTGAAGATAAGTGTGTTTATGTTAACGTATATTTATGCGACGTACGCGCCCTAATGGAATGTGGAGCCGACTGGCTTGTTTATTGAAACATCGAGTGGCCGTTGAAAAGGCCTATTTGTTATGGTATCACCGTACGCGACCGTGTTGTCATACCGACATGAGTTATGGCCGCGTTCTGAATAGAAACTTAAAATAACGGTATTTATGGTTATGATTTTAATAGAAAATTTGTCTGAATTAGTAGAGAATTTTGAGAAGTCTTTATATTGCATTATATTATTTATAATACATGTTTGATACGCTCTACTTGCAAGTTAGGTGCATATGTAAACTAACTTTTTTTTAAAATTCGTCGTGAAATGGAATAGTTTATTCTGTCAATCAATTAATAAACTATGTTCTAATATAAAAACGGTAATAAGAAAACCGTAATGTTTAAATTGATATTTTAATACACATAAGTGAACTATATACAAACTTACCTTATATTTAAATGTTGTAAATATGCATATGCTTAATTTTGCGTAATGATTGCGTAGAAATTATTCAACGATTAAGATAACGAATAATACAATGATTAAAATTCGTACCGGCCAATTACTTTCAATGACGTCTATAATTAATTCACTTTATTATCTAGAACGATAATCCAAAATCAAATTCAATATTAAATGCTGCTACAAAGAAGGTCGTAATCGTTGTTCAACTGCTATTTACGGTATAATTTCTCTCCCTGAGTAAAAAAATTGCGCGTACATATTGTTCAAGTGAATGCCATCAGAGAATCAAAGCACACATCAAATGCCTTCACATAGCATTGTCAAAATGGCGGCATTCATTCAGCGATCGCGGCCGTAGAGCTTAACCCTCTCTAAGTCAAAGCCTCAAAGTCTACTCAATTCCCTCACGGATCTCGTTCCCCCGTCAGCTAAGTAGTAAAGAAAAGTCTCGAAAGCCAAGCGGGAACTGTTTTTATAAACAATATTTCGTGGAATTTTAAGGGATTTCCGAGTCGTTGTGAAAAACCAAATGATTTTTATTTACTATTTCTTCCTATGTTAGGTTGATAATAGAAAATAATTTGAAACGTTATGCAAAACTTTTGATTTTTTTTTGTAGTTTCAACACAATCGTCAAAAGTGAATCTTTAAATTTTTTTTTTCAAGCAATAAGTATAAATTTACATTGCAAGAATATTTTCACTATTCAGTTTGAATAAATAAAATTGGAAATGTATTTATAGGTATTTTAGTAAGACACGCAAACAATACTCATAGTTATATCAAAGGTACAGATTGCGCATCAAATAACTTAAATTATTTGAAATAAGTTATTTACGAAAATAATAAATTTAAACTTTTACCAAAATTATCTGCATAGAAATTTAAATCTTTAAATTGTCAGCTGAAAATTTTACCGGTGCATATTTTGTGGGTCTAAGTTTAATAAGGATCGTATCTAAAAATTGGCTTGGTGCCGACAAAGGCAAAATCCTTTGTGACGAGAATGAGATTGTACCAAGTTTCAAAGGAGATCCACTAAGAAGTTGGTCTCTGAGGCATAAGCCGCCTTAGTTTGTTTTAAAAGCGTATAAACAAACAGTTCGAGTTATAATTATATTAGTTCACTTAATAATTGTTATTTATCACTACGTGAACGTAATATATAATATTACATTGTATTTATAAGAATACGCAATAAAAAATTTAAACATTTTTGCTTTTGTGTACATAATTTTAATAACGAATTATAAGATAAAATTACTGAAAGAATTTTACTACAAATTTTAAAATGGCGGACTTTTAATAAACAGTCAATTAACAATCTGATTAAAAAAAGACATAACGACTTTAATAGTCATAAGATTTGCGAAATGAGAATTGATATTATGTTTATAATAAATATATATAATAATTTAGACATTGTGTTTCCGCCGGAAACGCTTCTAATATAAGT
Source organism: Lamproptera curius (assembly GCA_029286875.1). Classification (NCBI taxonomy): domain Eukaryota; kingdom Metazoa; phylum Arthropoda; class Insecta; order Lepidoptera; family Papilionidae; genus Lamproptera; species Lamproptera curius. The sequence continues at coordinate 64,367 of JAGSMT010000048.1, forward strand.
CAAGGAGAAGTAGGTAACAGCTGTATTTTATTCTTATAACATGTTTCATACAAGTTGGATTTTATTATTGCGTTGATCGCTTATGAAACGTTCTGAATTTTTATGAGTCTTAATAGAATGATATGTGTACGCGTTGAATTATTTTATTATTTTAATAGCATATAAATTGTATAATAGTTATAAATGAGTGCATTGTTAAACTAAAATAAGTGATCATCAAAACTATGTAAAGTAATATTGTATTATTAGTATTGTTTGGCTGTAAACGATAAGTTTTTTTTTTCTTACCTACATTTTTTTATACTATGGATAAAACAGATCAATATCGTTTATTATACTATCTCCGTTATAACCATACCGACATTTTAACTAAATAATCAATAAAACTTCCTGTTGCATACGCGAATACAATACAGTCTGTTCCTTGACCATTCGAAGGGTCTAAAACATCGGGTATAATTGTAAAATATTTTTCAAGTTTTAAAACGCCATAAAATCCTTAAAACTGTACTATTTATAACAAAGTATTAATCACCGTTATTATTATTTTCTTTGAAATATCGAATGAATTGGACACACACATGTTAGCTTTCATTGTATCAAACGCTATTTACATACAGCTGTAAATAGGAACTAAAACTAGACATTTATGGAGTCCATTCATAACAGTATCAAAACAGCATGCGTTCCCAACGTTTTATTACTCCACCGTTGCTTTGATTTGCTTTGATGGGAAACCGCATAAATAAACATAGCTGCCGCTTTTAAATCGTAGCATTAATTTGATTTCACGTGCAGTTAGCGGTTTCAACGCATTTCATCAACAATTTACGTACACACACAAAGTACGTATAACGGCTGAATAAAAAATGTCTTTCTGCCCTCGCAAACTTTTTACCTGCCAAATTGGCGGCGGGAAATGAACTTCCCGTAGAATAATTTTCCATGTTGAAACTCGATAAACTCGTTAAAACAATTTTGCAGGAATTCAATAAATACCTTTTGATTTCGAACTCCGTGTTGTTACGAAAATCATTATACGCAAATAGCAACAGAGTATGAAATTTTGAATGGCGAAGTTTGTACTAATACCGTTTATTTTTACGAAGTTCATGCGAATTCTCCCGCTCGACTTCCGTTTTTAATATTTATATTATGCATAAATACAATTATATCATAATTTAGATATAATACAATTTTGTTTGTTCTTATGGAAATTAATTTGATCCTCTCACGCTCCTGACAAGTATCTTATTTACTACTTTACGATAATGAATATATTCGCTCAACAAAATTATATTCCATTATGATACACAAATTTCATACTTTTTATTTATTTTGAACCCCGACGTGTTCGGACGATCTGTAATTAATAATCTAGTTGTAAATATCCTAAAATTAAGATATAACGTACATTTAACGTTCAATGATAAATCAATTTACTAAAACTTCATACCTAACGTCTCTTTGGTCATAATCTCATTCACTTTATTATCTAAAACGATAATCCATAATCAAATTCAATATTAAATGCTGCTACAAAAAGGTCGTAATCGTTGTTCAACTGCTATTTACGGTATAATTTCTCTCCCTGAGTAAAAAATTGCGCGTACATATTGTTCAAGTGAATGCCATCAGAGAATCAAAGCACACATCAAATGCCTTCACATAGCATTGTCAAAATGGCGGCATTCATTCAGCGATCGCGCCGAGAGCTTAACCCTCTCTAAGTCAAAGCCTCAAAGTCTACTCCAATTCCTCACGGATCTCGTTCCCCGTCAGCTAAGTATAAAGAAAAGTCTCGAAAGCCAAGCGGGAACTGTTTTTATAAACAATATTTCGTGGAATTTTAAGGGATTTCTGAGTCGTTGTGAGAAACCAAATGATTTATATTTACTATTTCTTCCTATGTTAGGTTGATAATAGAAAATAATTGGAAACGTTATGCACAACTTTTGATTTTTTTTGTAGTTTCAACACAATCGTCAAAAGTGAATCTTTAAAATTTTTTTTAAGCAACAAGTATAAATTTACATTGCAAGAATATTTTCACTATTCAGTTTGAATAAATAAAATTGGAAATGTATTTATAGGTATTTTAAGTAAGACACGCAAACAATTACTCATAGTTATATGAAAGGTATAAGATTGCGCATCAAATAACTTAAATTGAAATAAGTTATTTATGAAAATAATAAATTTAAACTTTTTACCAAAATTATCTGCATAGAAATTTAAATCTTTAAATTGCCAGCTGAAAATTTTACCGGTGCATATTTTTGTGGGGTCGTAAGTTTAATAAGGATCGTATCTCAAAAATTGGCTTGGTGCCGACAAAAGGGCAAGATCCTTTGTGACGAGAATGAGATTGTACCAAGTTTCAAAGGAGATCCACTAAGAAGTTGGTCTCTCAGGCATAAGCCGCCTTAGTTTGTTTTAAAAGCGTATAAACAAACAGTTCGAGTTATAATTATATTAGTTCACTTAATAATTGTTATTTATCATTACGTGACCATAGTATATAATATTACATTGTATTTATAAGAATACGCATTAAAAAATTAAAACATTTTTGCTTTTTTATCATTTGTATAGTGTACATAATTTTAATAACGAATTGTAAGATAAAATTACTGAAAGAATTTTACTACAAATTTTAAAATGGCGGACTTTTAATGAACAGTCAATTAACAATCTGATTAAAAAAAAAGACATAACGACTTTAATAGTCATAAGATTTGCGAAATGAGAATTGACATTATGTTTATAATAAATATATATAATAATTTAGACATTGTGTTTCCGCCGGAAACGCTTCTAATATAAGTCAAGGAGAAGTAGGCAACAGCTGTATTTTATTCTTATAACATGTTTCATACATGTTGGATTTTATTATTGCGTTGATCGCTTATGAAACGTTCTGAATTTTTAAGAGTCTTAATAGAATTATATGTGTACGCGTTGAATTATTTTATTATTTTAATAGCATATAAATCGTATAATAGTTATAAATTAGTGCATTGTTAAACTAAAATAAGTGATCATCAAAACTATGTAAAGTATTGTATTATTAGTATTGTTTGGCTGTAAACTATAAGTTTTTCTTTCTTGCCTTTTCTTATGGATAAAACAGATCAATATCGTTTATTTAACTATCTCCGTTATAACCATACCGACATTTTAACTAAATAATCAATAAAACTTCCTGTTGCATACGCGAATACAATATAGTGAGTTCCTTGACCATTCGAAGGGTCTAAAACATCGGGTATAATTGTAAAATATTTTTCAAGTTTTAAAACGCCATAAAATCCTTAAAACTGAACTATTTATAACAAAGAATTAATCATCGTTATTATTATTTTCTTTGAAATATCGAATGAATTGGACACACACATGTTAGCTTTCATTGTATCAAACGCTATTTACATACAGCTGTAAATAGGAACTAAAACTAGACATTTATGGAGTCCATTCATAACAGTATCAAAACAGCATGCGTTCCCAACGTTTTATTACTCCACCGTTGCTTTGATTTGCTTTGATGGGAAACCGCATAAATAAACATGGCTGCCGCTTTTAAATGCGTAGCAATTAATTTGATTTCCACGTGCAGTTAGCGGTTTCAACGCATTTCATCAACAATTTACGTACACACACAAAGTACGTATAACGGCTGAATAAAAAATGTCTTTCTGCCCTCGCAAACTTTTTACCTGCCAAATTGGCGGCGGGAAATGAACTTCCCGTAGAATAATTTTCCATGTTGAAACTCGATAAACTCGTTAAAACAATTTTGCAGGAATTCAATAAATACCTTTTGATTTCGAACTCCGTGTTGTTACGAAAATCATTATACGCAAATAGAAACAGAGTATGAAATTTTGAATGGCGAAGTTTGTACTAATACCGTTTATTTTTACGAAGTTCATTCGAATTCTCCCGCTCGACTTCCGTTTAAATATTTATATTATGCACGTAAATACAATTATACCATAATGGACGTTTAGATATAGTAAATTTTGTTTGTTCTTATGGAAATTAATTTGATCCTCTCACGCCCCGACAAGTACTTATTTACTACTTTACGATAATGAATATATTCGCTCAACAAAATTATATTCCATTATGATACACATAAATTTCATACTTTTTTATTTATTTTGAACCCCGACGTGTTCGAACGATCTGTAATTAATAACCTAGTTGTAAACGATATGCTCCTAAAAATTAAGATATAACGTACATTTAACGTTCAATGATAAATCAATTTGCTATAACTTCATACCTAACGTCTCTTTTGGTCAGTAATTATACAACGTTAGGAACCCTTCAAGCCGGAACACGACCGTTACAGTCACTAAGTAAAGTAATTGACATCTCAAGGATAATTTATCAATAACAATATTTGATGTACGAGGCCACCTTATGAGTTACATAACTTATTTTTTTTCAGAGTTTAAATTGGTTTAATTATAGGTTTAACGAAAAAGTTTAGTTTTCCATGTAGAGCAACCACTTAAGAAAATAAATAGCGCTCACCTTGTTATTTCTTCTAGCAGTTTGCAGGGATCGGCCGCGTAGAACTTTACACCGAAGTAGAAAGTATGGGAATCTGACCCACGTAGCTGCCGTCGCAGCTTTCTTCCAGAATCTAACCAATGCTGCAAAGAATGAGAACTGCATTATTTCCTATGTAATATACCAACCTTTGGATGCTTTTGTATGTTAATTTTATAAAAAGCCAATTATAATGATGTAACTTCTTCGAATCTTCGAAATCACACTTTTTTAAATTACAATGGACAGTAGAACCAAAAATCTTTATTATGCTTAAAATACCTACACTTAATGTGAAAATCGTAAAATTTGATTTTAACTTACTATATTAATGAGCGATAAAAGTTCACTCGATTAATGAGCAATTTATGCCAGCAAAGTTCAAAGCGAAACTCTAATGACGCTAAGTATTAAACGTTTTTATTTGTGTACGGCCGCCATTATCAATCACATCTCAAAGTTTAACAAATTAGTGTGACTAACGTTTTGGCACCAACAAAATTTGACAGAAGTCATTGTTAAGGTAAATCATTTTTCGATTTTAACTCAAGTATAATTATATAACTTTAATACTTTTCGTGAATTGACTTAAATTTTAATTAAATTAAATAAGGGGCTATGTAATTAAAATGATGCTTATTAGGTTTCCTTTACAAGGAACTGTCTGAGTTAATAGCAACGCTGCCGTAAAACAGTAGAGTAAACTCTACAATCTTCCGGTTTAAAGGGCATCGTAACCAGCGTATTTTAACGTAGGGTAAACTAATTTCTTATGGATAAGGCGTATCACTACTACCCGGTAACAACCTGCGCATGTTATCGCTATAATCAATCCTACTAAATCCAATGTATGCAAAGTTCTAAGTAACGAATATTTTAAAATTATTTCACGTTCATCCCATTATTTTGTAACTAGCCAACAATTGGGAAGTTGCTAAAGTCTGTAATACAGTTTATATTAGCGCAGACTTCAGAGGTATTGCATAATCATGTAATCACAACTTACAAAATAAAGATTATTGTTATTGTTATTATTTCGATATAACTTACCGTTTGATTGTCCTGGTCAAGGTAACGGAGGCCAAAATATGCTGTTTCTAGGAGATCTAGATGCCTAAAAACCACGTCGAGCAGAGCTTGACCAGTGCTGTTGTCCTAAAAAATAGAATGCTGTCAATATTGCCGCCGATACAAATGTAGTATCTAAATAAAACACTATAATTTGTGTTATAAAATAAAAGATAATTAAGAATACGCATAATATAAATACGTGTGTTATTATGAATAAATAAAATCATAAGGTATATATACATAATCTTCACTAATATAATATATAAAAGTGTACACATGTTATAGCTATGTTGTATTGGCATATGGCTTAAAAACTGAATGTCGTCATCGGATTGGAATCTGAGGGAACGATTTTCTATTATCGACATTTCTTTTGTTGAAGCAACTTAAGCCAATATACTTATTAAAAAAAAACAAAAACAACAAAAAAACGAATTGACCTTTTCGTCACGAAGATTAAATGTCAGCAGCTCTGCGTAAAAACTGTCGTTCAGGTGAAATTACGTGTGAAAATCTAGATCGTAACAAACGCAAGGACCTTTTGTATTGCACAAAGTAACCAGACGTGCACTGCATCCGCCTGATATTAAGCAGTGATAATTCAGTATATGAATCAATTTTTATTGCATTTCGTAAAAACTGTCCCTCGTTAACACTATAAACCGAAATAAAGCAGTGTTTGCACATTTTTGTTTCGCGAAAAAAGGACTTTATTGCGCTCTAGTCGAGCCCTGTCGACATAAAATCTCTTTGAAATGTACAATAAGTAGTAAAAATCTCTATACTGCCTTATAATAGAGGTGAACCGTCGTTAAAGTAAAACAAGTTATACTAGCGGTTAGTGTCAGGTTTTGTTATTACCCACGTTATTTTAGAACTTAACCGTCGGTACGCTCCTGTTTATAGTACGACCGGGAAATGAGGCAGCTGGATGATTCCGTTTTGCTTTCACAATCTGGTCAGTGCAGAGAGATTGTTAACAAATAATAATTTTCTTCCTGTGATCTTACAACCGGTGGAATGAACGAAGAACTTGATAGGAACGAAACACCAGGCAATTTTATATGTTACTAACAGTCCATGTCTTTGCCCGTGTCATTTTTAGATGTTTGAAACGAATTTTCTAGAAAAAAGTGTAATCCTATTTTGCTCAACACTCGAAGATACTGGACAATACTCCAAGTCAGTTTAGGACTTTTGTAGCCAATATTCAAACATACAGATCGTTCCTGTTAAAAATACTTGTATCGATTTATAGTGTAAGTGAAAAGTATCACATATATAGAAAATAATTAGATACTTAATTGAACACGCAAACGTTCGTGTATATTCGAGAAATCTACGATTAATAAACATCAAATAAAATTGATAGCACCACAACTCTACCTAAATTTTAACCATGACATCAATTACAATGCAGAAGTTGTGTAATACTAAAGTTTATTTATACATAACACGCAAGGAAAGTCAGGTTGAATAACTTATCTATATAGAGTAGCTGCAAACAAAAGCCTCTTCCAGCAAAATTGTTTGAAATGAATGCCGAGTTATAATTTCGTGAACTGAAAATGCCTTCGCCCGGGGCACGGTAAAATTCCCTGTAAGAGTCAACTTAATCAGCCGTTAGATATACAATTTCTTCGGACTAATTCATGCTTAGGGGCATAATGTTACGAGATGTAAGTAATTCTATTTCGAAGGGGAGTAAATTTTTATTAACTTTCGCCTGTTTATTCTTTATGGATACAACATTAAGAAGGAAATAATAATAATTTTTTTAATGATATAGAGATCATCATGACAATACATTATACGTAAATATATATTAGATATTTTTTCTAATCTAGACCCATATAGGTATAGTTTTAGTAATGAGTAAAGAAAATTGGTACTTCACCCGCAACAAAGAAAGTTTTACTAAGGAATAAGTGTCCAAATGATAGCAATTTTGCTTAGCCTATTTTTACTATATTTGCCGCAATAGGCAAAATTTAAGCCTGTAATTAGGTATTAAACGAAACACTCAGTAAGGAAAGTTGTAATGTTTTCAATTAACGACAAGTTATTAGTTCCTGGATCTTTAAGAGTAACGTCATTTAATATTATATATATTTATTTAATTCTCATCTAAACATAGATTAAAAATGTGCGAATTTCGTTACACACTGTAAACGATCATTAAAACTTGAACGGCCGAAACGAATGTGCAATTTAAAAAGAAAAGAATACAGTTGCGGCATTCCTTAGGTAATTTGAATATATCCCGCGAAATGTATCATGGGAACACGTCAACGGATGCGATTTCGTGAGAGCTCAAGATTTCCCCCCTATTATTAGGCTGCCAATGGATCGGACTACTGGTCTTACTGGTCCACCATCGCGTGTGTATAATCGAGAAAAGTAAGCCGTCGAGAAATTCTAATTTGCAGCGCACCCGTTTCCACGTCGTGGGAGTGTGGGCCAAGCGCGATTCTTTACGCTTTCGTTGTTTCGCATTGGCGTTTTCGATTGTCCCGTTATTGGTCGTGGTGCAGCCGTTGCGATTATTGGACAACTTTTTTTTAATTAATCAACACTGGCCTTGAATACACTTGTAATTAACGGAACTTTACAATAACAACGACGTATCGCATATGAATAATGTTTTATAAATTAATTAACGTTTTAATGATGTTCTTCACCTCTACAATAACTTTGAGTGATTAGTTAAGCTGACTGATTACTGTTTATAGGTTATTAATTACCCTTAGTAGAGGTCAACTTTCTTTAACTTAACGCTATTGTGACGAAAGCTGGTGTATTAAGAATAATGAAACAAACATTATAAAGTGAAAACTAAGGAACTAAACACACAAAACTCAATCATAGAGGATTAAGCTACACAATACGCAACTCATTAAATTTAATCCGATTACCACCGAAAAGGCCCTAACCATATAATTGTAATGCCTTTCTGTTCTTTAATTCATTGCTACGTATACATACCGATGTGGGGTAAAGTAAAACAGTTCGTTGATCCTCATAATAAATTAATATAATAGCGGGGCGTGTTTCTTCTCAGAATATTATGTTGAGTTGAAAAAATTGCGTGCGATTTACAAATCAGTTGCTCGCCGTCAACATTCAGACGTGGTGATTTGTTCGCGTCTAGATAACTATAATAAATAATTTGTTCGAGTCGCGGTTTTGTTACTGAAATAATGACATAATAACCCTAAAATTTTCGTAACCTTTCATGTCAAAAGTACATACAAGTAGCAAAAATATTTAACGAACCATAGGAATCAATATACACGTTATTTATAGCAAAGAAGTGGCGTCACAGGTTTGCTGTTTTTAATAATTATTTCTTAGTTATTAAAGTCTCAGCTAAATGATTTTGTTGCGTTTCTATTGGTAATATATTATATTTAATTCTATGTTGTTTTTATAAGTCTTTAAATAATAAATTATATCTATATCGAGTTTTAATATATAAAAAATTAGGTGTTTGCTTAATGAAAAACCCAAAACTACTACGGTATAAAGTGAAGCACTATTATGAGCCAAAAAAGACATAAAAGGTACGAAAACAATGTCAACACGTCGCTCTTGTTGGTGCATAGTAATTTTATAAACCGACTGTTCACTTTGGGCGTCATTTATGTTGCATGCCTTAATTCGTTATTTTATAGTCAACCACCCATATCTCGTGTAATTTTATCACTTTAAACTATCATAAAAATCTTTCATCTAATTTTGCTTGATAATTTAGCACATTGTCAAATTAAAGTACAAGTTCCGTCGACGCCAGTACCAGGACATCAGAAGCGAGAATGGATCTACAACTGCTCGTATCCACAGCAACTGGATTTCCTTTAGCTGATGCTAAAGCTGAGAACGTTGAGTAATTATTCCCATTAGATCGTGTGCGTGTGAATCTCAATGATAGTTGCAATTAGCCGTGATGGATACCGGTTATAGGGACTTATACGGGTGTAGAGAAACATTGGCATTTATTAAGTCCCCCTTCCGGCTGTTTAGCACTTGGTCCACTTTCTAAGAACGTACACAAGCACCCCCGAAGGCAACTTGAGTAGAAACTAATCACGCTTATTAGCTCGGAAAATTCCATAATGATACCGCTTTGAGACAGTTCGTATAATAGACATGTTGTTTTAACTTTGTAGGCCGTGTATTTTCTAAATTCATTATGTTTTGAAATTGTAATTTTAAAAGCAACGGCACAAAGAACTATCTGTGCAGATTACACAAAATTTCTCTTTTTTAAAAACTATTAGCTATTCTTATTCGTTCCTGGTTAACATTATCAAATAAAATTGTTGAAGAATTTTGTCTTCAATGATAAATCTTTATGTTTTTGTATAAATAAGCTGTTTCTTAAATTTTAAACTTTACTTATTAATAAGTCTACTATAGTAAACCGTGCTAAATATTATTAATATTTTCCTTCCTTCCCTACTGTCGTAGTCTACGTTTTGTCCGCAATTATTAGTGCTTTTCTTGTTTACTGATACCACAGGTGGTAAATTGAGTGCAAAAAAGCTGAGCTATTGAATAAGCTGTTGTAAAACCAAGTTAGATGATCGTTGTACATAAAACATTTTTTTGTTATCACGATTATTTGTTGTTGCGAACAATATGGTAAAATCAAATTAAAGTAATGACAATTCCAACAACAACCTTTCCATTATAACGGTACAAGAATAAGATAACTGAAATACTTCGAATAAATCCGGAGCTCGTTAGTATCCGCTCATTATTTCTCCAAATAAAGCAGCACGCTTCTCCAGTCGCCCGGCGGAGAATCAAAGAAGGGAACAACCGTCTCGCGAAGAAGCGGAGAAGGAAACAACCGTCAGACAATGACAACACCGATAAAGGGGAGCGTCTAAGCAGTGAGCCGTGAAACGCCGCCGTCTCAATTTGCCACGACACCAACGCATTGCACTCCGTCTCCTAAATTACTGTGCAATTTCTTCGGGCGCTCGAGCGTCTGGAAATGACAATGTCTCGGAATTCAACTCGAACTCGGAATCGTTTCTGATTGAACGCCAGATGACATTACAATCGATCTTTGTTTCGATTTTTCAATCAAAAGTAGTGGAAGTAATAGATATCGTTATGTATCAACAGATACGCCTAAAAATGTTTCGTAATGACTACCGATATACCTCGCTTAGTTTACATTGCGGGTTTATATTTGTTGTTTATTTATTCATGTAAAAAAAACAACAAATGTTTATAAATTTATATTTGTGTTAGCTGTCTTTTATAAAGCAAAAACCATTAATAATAAGAATCGAAGCCAAAATCAGACTCACGAACTACGTTGCTTCATTCCCACGAGAAGATAAATATTTGTTGGTTGATAAACATTGGGAGTAATTAACATAAATAGAGACCTTTTACTACAATGATTATTCTTTACAATTTACAATTAACAATTTTCTAATAAATATAACATAAGCAAAGCTAAGCAAAGTTCTTAACTAAAAGACATTTTAAATGTTTGGACCTTAGATCCAAAACATTTGTGTTAAATAATCACGAAGTAAGTGAAAATAAGAATAAATATATTGTTCGTATACAATATAAATCCTTAGCAAACAATCCATTTCGCCGGAGAAAGTTTCACTGGATCCGTTTGAGACAAATGACCCTTTGCAGAGAGGAAAACTCTGGAAAGGGCGACGATTTATCTAAAATAACCATACAATTTAGCCGGGAAATGTCGAACTCGTCTCGCACTTTACCCAAATTGGGCGATTCTAGTCCAATATATCTTTGGAATTTGTTTGACGGGGAAGTTACGAGTTTGTCGGACATAGAAAGGATTCTGGAATAACTGGATAGTTGTTTACAGTTCAGATGAATTATATATCGCGCATAAGTGCCTACTTCGTTCGGATGACAGTAATTTTGTATGCTTTTATGCTATTCAAAATAATACAAAGATAGTGTGGAGCGGTTGCCGGTAATGCGTTTTCGTGAGGTGTTCGCGGTGTAGGGTCATAAATTATTCCTATATTGCCAGCCGAGCTTTCGCGTGTTTATTATTTGCGTATAACGTATCTTTTACTAAACTGCTGTTTTACCGTATTCGCGCATGCATTTTTACGAGGAGTTAGGATATGTGTAATATTACACTTATATTACTTAAATATTTTATTTTGACGGGAGTGTATAAAAATTTACTGATATACTGTTATTTGTATTGTACAATTAAATTAGAACATATTATAAACAATATTTGTTTCTAATTATAGTAAATTATAAATTTTGTTAATTTTAAAAGGACATGTCATTCGCTTTCATTATCAAATATTTCTTGACGAGATGATATGCTATAAATTTATGGTAAATACACTTTTGTTTGTTTCCCTCGTCGTTATTAAATTAGGCCTAATTCACAACTCATACATTATATGTGAAATATACAGGAGCCTAAGTAAATACGGAGGATTTTATCCTGTTTTACTCTGTATTATTTTTAAATATTGTATATATACATTTTAGTTACTTACTATATCAGTAATACCAGAAATAGAATGTATAATTCCTTTATAAACAAACAAAAAACTCAACACGTAACGAAGTATTAGTTTAAAAACATCCACAGTCGTCATACGAACAGCAGAACACAGGCTAAGCGATAATTAGGTACGTGCAGGACACGTGCGTCGCGGCCGCGGGCCACTCTCACATTCGCCGCGCGACAATGGCGTCCAAATAGAATTTAATATTCATAGAGTCGACGTACGATTCAGTGAATTCATCGCCCGCGCCTTGGACCCGGGCCCCGCATATAAAAGACCTCACACAAGCCCCCGGGTGTACTTGAAACAATTCGTCTCGGAATGGCTGCACTGGAAATGTGAGCGGATTGAGACACGGGAAAAATACGCAGACTGTTGTTGTACCCTGCTCAGATTGAAAAATACCGTGCGTGGTCCTGAGGGAACTCGGCCGGAAGGTTTTCAAGTATTCTTGCTGCCTGTATAAGTTTTAGTTTAACAAGCACCTAACTTGTATATGTTGAAAAGAATGGTCAAGTTTCTGATTACGCATCTGCGTCTTTTGTTTTGCTCTTAAATGAAACATCGATCATAAAATAGTGAATCAGATAAATAAGCGGCTGGTGTGGTGTAATCTATCATATATTTAATTATTTTAACGCCCATCAAATATAACCAAAATTACCTGTATTTCGTGGAATACCTCCCGTTCGTCTAATAAAACGACGCGGCAGGCCAACGTGCGCGGCGCGGGGCAAAGGCATTCCATCATCCTGCCACCGCCAGCCAACTTCACTTAGGCCTGAAACAATTTGCAGATATAAGAGTCAGCTTTAACTTAAAAAAAAACCCTAATTAAATAATTATTGAATAACACGGAATAAACCATATATTATGTAATAGAATTTACAAATAAAACGGTCAAGTAAATACATGTAAATTTATGTACATTTCACGTTCACTATACGATAATATCGATTTCAATTCGGCCTTTATTAATCCTTTACCCATTCGTGCTCTATTCAGGTATTTCAAAACATAGTAACATCGGTGTTCTATCCACAAAGGCAGAAGTTGTTTGGGGGCAATTACCGAGTTATTTGCAGCCGGACTCAATAGTGAAATCACCAAAGGGTCGGTCGGAACCAAATATATCCTCGTTAAAAGTTAGTCCGGGGAACACGGACTGGCACCGCTCTCGGTTTTAACAATTTTATTTTAATTAGTAACTGCACCCTTCTTAATGACCGGATTTGGAGTCGCGAGTTTAAATTACAAAGTTAATTTAATGGATGTTATATTTCCAGAGGTTGTGAAATTGATTCAGTTTCATTTTTCGCCAACTAAATACCCTGTTTATTCTGATTATTTCTGTATATTCTACGTTTTAAATCTACTCAATTTATTATGTACAAAAAGTATTTGTTATAAATATATAATACATTAATAAAAAGCATGTAATAAAACCTAGTTAAACCAGCAAACAATCTAAGGTAAACGCTCGAACAAGCCGAACAAACTGAACAATTCTCGAAAGCAAAAGGCAACATTAAACGCTGGAAACTGCACCAAGGAACTCTTAACGGCCATACAAACCGGAAACTTTGCAACAAACAACAAAGACGGCAATACGAGCCATTAATCCGAACGATCCCGACAGAGATTAGTGCTCCTATTGACCCCGCGCTAGGCGCTTCCCCCGCGAAAAACATTTTCCCGCCATTGTGTGCGCGGGAAACAAAAAGCAAAATGGCGATTGACATTGCGGGCTGTGCGACGCGATCGCGCCCGCTCCGATTTCCCGCCCTTTGTTCGCGTATACTCGGCAAACGCGATCTTTGCACGATAATCGATTTGTGTAGAGATGTCGCGGAAGTGTTCGTTAATTGTGTGACGCTCTTACACTGACACTTCCTTGTCGAGCGCGTGGAGGCGTTAATACTTTATTAACGCCTCCACAGACTGATATGGGAAGCATATTGTGATATCGTCAAACAACATATCGTAAGGCTAGACGATTAGATGTATAGGACTTTTGCTAATGTACAATGAACTTCAACTTCTTACTAACAATACGCAATAAAGAACAATAACTACACATAAGATATTCCATACACGAACATTTTTTTTTACTTTGTTGTATATTAGAGATATTTTCTATAAGTTTCATTCTGATAAATAAATTTAAGTATTGATAGAAAAAATTATTAATCACTTTCCAAGTTGTCATAGCTAAAGTAATAATTAAAAAGCATGTATTAATTTGAAAAAAGGTTTTCGTGGCTACATTTGACTTCTTTTAACATAAATAATGATAGTTACCAAAAAGGCCTATAAATTATATTTTAAACAATACCTAATAACACACATTCGAAATGAAAGCCCGGCTTGTCGACAAACTTCCACAATACGGAACAATTTTCGCGACTTAAGCTGGAAAGTCAAAAAATAGCATGCGAACTATCAGATTTTTTTACCGTCCAAAAAAGTTCCGAAAGGGACCCAAAAAAATTGAAAACGGTCGGTACGCGGTCGTGACTGTGAAATGTTATGAAAACTTTATGAATATTCGGTATGAAAAATATTAGTGTTAGATATTCTACTATTATAAAGTAATATTGCGTATTTCATATTTTGCAACTAACTGTATGAGTTAGAAAAAATATTTTGTTTTCACTAACGTATCGACGTTTCTAAACAACTTTTCTTTTTAAAAATTAAAAAAAACTATAACCAATTACAAGTGACTGGCTCTAAAATTATAAATATTATTTGCTAAATACATATTAAATCCTAATAATTTTAAAGTAAAAAGGTTAAAATCAAAGATTTATTCCATATATTTTTACAATGATGATATATTATTATTCCAAGTGTTGTAAAATCAAAAACAATCGTCACATAATTTACTCAATATAAATATTTAAATTGTCTCAGTAAAGGTATAGCGGCGCATAAAATACCGAAAAAGTTTCCATAAATTTTATCAAAAATTTAAAACAAAAACTATTATAATGATTATGACATCATCATTGGAGATATTATAAAAGAAACGGGTAATAGGTATAAAAATGGTTTTTTTATTCATTAAACATATACAAAAAACCAACCAAGATGGGCGCAGACTAATAAATATCTATATATAACAAAATAGTCACGAAATTTTATGATGAACATATTATAACACTAACGTTCGACGATAAAGGTTTAGCACAAGAGCGTCGTTCGCAAACGCTCGTAAAATAATACGAAACATCCCAGCATGTTACGTATAAGTTTTACGCTTTGACACGACGACAGTTCACATTATGACCACCTCTACCGCAAAGCTACCTATTACACCCTAGCACTGCTATCTCGTGCATTTACATTTCCCGCTTTTACTTTACGTACGAATTTTCGTGTGGAATACTATATTTTAGAATATATATTTATATTAATATAATACTATATTTTATATTTAATATATACTTATACTTTTTTGTAAAATGCTTGGATATTCACAATGTTGCAAGGGATTTCTTTTTAGCTCTATTTTTTAAGTACGAGTCACACTTGAGAAGTAGAATCTTCTTTTCTGACAATAGAATGAACTATTGTACTTATATAATATAGATAACTATAGGATTAATGTTTTATGAACGGTTTCGTTGAAACATAACCCTTTTTTTGCAAATTATGTATTTGTTATAGAATAAAGGTAAAAATAATTATTTTATTGCGATAGGTGATTTCAAAGCCTAAACTGTGTGTCTTTTACTAAGAAAGAATCCTTTGTTGTGTTATATAACTTATTACCGAGAAATATTATTTGTGAAGGACGTTGGAAGATAAAAGTAATACATGAGTAATGAAGCCATGTTACTAGGCAACAGTAATGAATTAAGTTATGTGGGCTTGTTCTTATTTTAAATATGTTTTGTGTACCTTCTACGTATTGACATAATGGTTGGAACAATATTTGTGTTATTATTTTAATTTCGCGTATTAAAAAGGATTCAAAAACAGTTTATTAACCATCAATTGGTTATATGATAAAAAAACTTCTGATAGAACATAGCAAAGAAAACCGGTGTTTGACAAAGTACAACACTGTTTTATTCAAAAAATTTTTATAAATATTTCACAAATTTTATAACGTTTAATAATATATCACATTTCCAGTCGTATGGATACAATATGTATTGTACAATAATACAGTTGTACAATACAAAATTGTAAAAATAACATCTAAAATGCACAATGAAATCGTACCCGATGACGAATGTCATCTAACAATTTGACATTACTCAACGTGCTAAAATTTAACCAAATGGAGTATACATCGATATTTTCCGAAGACTATTCGCTTTAATGGCATTTATTTATCAGCGACGAGCGAGCAGGTATAGGAGCGGACGCGGATGCCGTCACGTTTCGCTTCACGCATACTGATGACGGGTCGCGCTTTGAACGCAAACTAAACTTTATTCATAGCAATACCAGCGATAGTTCAATGGTTGTATGTTAATGGGGTAAGCGGAGACATACCTAAGGCTACGGCGTATGCAATTTACTGTACTGTTCATTAGCCCCTCAATGAACGGGCGGACATTAGCATAATTGTATCCGAGAAAGCTGTAACGATTCCCTTGAAAGTTACACGCGGTATCGGCGCTTAATTAACAAAGTTTCTTGTAACATCATCCGAGAACGATAATGTTGCGTATGCAGAACGCTGCAAGCCGCTAAAGGCGGTTATTTGTTAAGTTTAATTACGGCAACTCTAAGACATTGATGGATTTTTTCCAGCTTCGGAAATATTATTAATAATATATTTGCAATCATCATTATCCTACTAATAGCATTAATGCTGATACAGATACCTGGTACTGCATAATGTTAAAACAATAAAATAAATTTTAGCTAAACCAGAACAACAAATAAGCCACAAATATTAAATATTTTGAAATATTGATTAAGTAACGCGTGCGCTACCCGAAGGTGAAAGCTAGTTATGGAATATATTTTACTGCTAAAGACTAATACCGCTAGAACAATACTTTATGACGACAGCAATGAAGTGGAACTGGGTCGACACAATCCGCAAAGTATGCAAAACTTTCACCAAGAAAAAAACCATATCGGAGACATTTATGTTAAAATGGTGACAAAAACCAGATATAGTAGCATAAATCGAAGCGGATTCGCACACTTATGGTTTAAAAAAGAAAAACTTGCTTTTATGTTTTCAGATTCTACCAGCCTGACATAATATATTGTATTACTCCTTTCCTTACGTCTTTATACCGTCTAAAAATGTAATAGAAATATTACTAAATAACTAACTAAACTAACTTGGTGTGGATGATAAGAGAATTGTCAGTTTAGAGCGAATGCTCAATATAAGAATGCCAACAAAGGTTTACATCGACATGATCGTAAAGAGCAAGAGCCGAAACCCTTGTAAGAGCGCTATTGAAAGAGATAGGTTCCGCCGACCCAAAGTAATTGGGATAAGGGATACGATATGATGATGTCAGTTCTAACTCTGATCAAATATTCAACGGAAAAAGATTTCATAAAATTATACTCAATGATTAACCCAGCTGTATAAATAGGAAGGTCAAGGATATCACAGAATAGCAGAGTATAAGAACGTACAGAAATAAAGTACCTCTTTATTTCTTCTTCTTCTAATTTGTAACTATTTTTCAAGTGCCGTCGTATCACAAGATATTTCCATGAATGCCTATTTGAAAATGCCGAGGATGAAAGTTAAGCACAGACACGAACAATTAGTTAGTTAAATAACAGTAGTTCAATCATATTATTTAATGCTTGCATAAAAAGTATAAAAATAATATATAGATTATATAAAAAAACTGAGATATTAGTTATATATATATATAGATTTATAGTTATCCATCGTCAGACTTTCGGACGCTGTGAAACATGATATATAACCGAGAGCCGAGCTGAGGTTTCAGTTTTGAAATTCACGCCGGAACCAATTTATTTATTCAAAAGAGCGAAGTGTAGCTGACCGTTTTGTGTATAAGTCCTGATGCGCTAAATTATTCGTTTGACTAACGGAACGTGAATATTTCACCTGATACGAAGCGGCGATTAAACGCCTTTGTACGTGCAAAAGTAAATACCACTTGGAAATTCATTTCCATTAATAGCAAAATCGTTTATGAACACACTTTGAAACGGGAACTCATGATATTTGGCTTCAGCTTCAGAATAGGATGAGACGGCGTTCAAGTCAAACAAAAACAAAAGCATTATAATAGTAACAAAGCAAAAGCTCTTCGACGGCAAGCAATCGAGATGAAAGAAGAGAATAATTAATTAACTGCACCCAACGAAGGACGGACAAATTTTAGGGGCCATTAGTATATCGGATTACGGAGTCGCGATGGCCGGTCAATACGTTTCCCTATTAAGTCAAATGACCCAGCTCGTGTTTTATGCGGCAAAACTGGCACGCAGCTTCGTGTCTCGCATGCGTATGTTCCTGGGCGAGGACGTTAAAAACTCAGAGATCAGAGGCCATACTAATGGCGGACGCAGTTTTGTCCTATTTTTCGCTCGCCTTTGTTGGTCTCGCGATTGTGGAAAGACACATGTTGGTAATCTGTATCGCACATATTTTATAAATTTGATATTGTGATGTTTTTGTGCGAAGTTTTTAGATAGTTTTTGTTAATAGGTATCGTTACTAATCTCACATTTTGTAATTTTCATTAGTATATTTGGTTTAGAGATCTAAAAAAGCGATGTGATACTTAAAAACATTATTATAAATTCATAATATAAGTATCAAAGAAAGGAAATAAAACTAAACACAATTGAATTTAATTAAATATAACCTTTATAACATTTAGTAACAGCTTACGGTTGCATTTTACCTAAGAAAAATTAAGCTATTTTATTTTATTTCTTTTTCACATATGTTTTTTTTATTACAAAACTTTCATTATAAAAAACACATGTTCTAAAATATTTCCAACTCATCAAAATAATGCTGACACGACATTTTTCCGATTCTGTTTTACCTAGTGTACATTTCACGTCGTGGAAAGGTAACAAATTACTCGAGCCCAAGTGGTTGCTTGGAGCGGCGCCAGCAGCGGGCCTGAATTGCTTACGAAAGGCATAATGTTGGCGACATACGTGTACAATAAACTGTGAAGTGGTGCTGAATTGTTAAATTACAAAAAGAGGGCGAGGCGCTCGTCTTATTTTATTTACTGAAGGTAATGTTTACTTCTGGAAACTAAGTTAGCGGTCGCACATTCATCATGAGTTGTGGAAAAGTTTACAAACTTGATATTTGCTTTGTCTTGGGAAGTTTCTAAAAAACTTTCACGAAACAAAGTTTCATAGAACAGCTTAATAGCATGTTAGCCGCCATTTAAGATTGTCTGAGTATACGTTTTCTGAAACGGTCACTTTACACAAAGAATTAATTGAGATTTTATAAAATGTTTACATTTATGGAGTTTTTTATTGCATAATTTAAACCACATAAATGACATTCGCATGTTATGAGTTAAATTAGATAATGGTTTAGCGAATACAGGTAAATAAATTTTTAAAACTAAACGCACGGAACTTTATGAAATTCATATACAGTCGGCAAAATGATTGAATCACGTACAATTTTAGCATCGAAAGGACAATTACAAAAAAACATATAGCACAAATGAATACATACAACATAATCCTAAATTTTAAACCTTAAATTATTCAATCAACGCTGGTACAAGTCGTTCGAGCATATTGCTATTGACCCAAACTAACACAATGTCAGGAAGTCCGAACAAATAATTGTATAAGTATTATTAGTTACATGTAGTACCTAATATTACATAGAAATGTATGATTCAAAGATAATCTTCGGTTGTACGATGGTGCGGATGGCTCCGTAGAGCTTTTTTATCCACCAAATTACCGGTTACCTCTCGTATTATAAGCAATTTCTGGGATCGGAAATTATGGCAGGTAGCCCGCGGCGGTTTGGGAACTCACAATCAGAGTCAAGAGCAAGTGAAGGCTCAACCTTCGGAACCGCCCACAGTTTAACATTTTTTTTCTTACCAGACTCGCCCGGGGTTCGGCTGGCTTTTGTTTTTATACGCGGTAATTGCTGGAACCTTCGACCGAGCGAGTAATTACAGTTTCTAGTTAGTTATAGTTTAGTTACTCACGCGCGATATAAAGATATTGTCTACGGTGAGGTTATTAATCGTTTGAAAGGTAACGCGGTGTGGTGAAGTGTTTTGGACTTTTTGTTATTACTGAAATATATTAATATTATATTGGTAGTATAACAACAAGGCATAGTGGTTTGTCACTGTGACACTGTATATGAGAAAAATATGGTAGTGCGTTTATCCGATGTCTGGATTCTTATATCTATATTGTATGTAAATTGACTAAAGAAGAGAATTATCATATTTATGTATAGTGTGACACTATTTAAAATTAAGTTAGATCCAAATATTTAGACATACTCCCAAATGAAAGCTCTAATACTGCTGTACACGAATTCGTGCCTCATCTTTTTAATAAAGTTACAATTCTTACTCTGTATTCCCCTGATAATAATAAAAATTCCCTTGATTAATTTAATAACGATAATAAAATAAAATTTAATAAGTTACGCGCATTGAAACACAACAAAGCAGAACATAGTGTTTCGCCTCGGGACTCAAATAAAATTGCTTTAATTAAAAACTTGCTGTAATCTCTTAAGGGTAGGGAGAATATTAATAATGCCCGTTTCACTGAGAGCGCATTAAGATATGAACGCAGTATGTCGCCCCGACCCCACCCTTCACCTTGGTTAAGTAAAATCCTCTTATTGCTTTTAGTGCATACTTGTCTAAACCGTGTGATCGCAGGGCCTTTCATGATTTATTACTTTCAGCGCCCAGACAAGCTATGAATAGACTAGATATGTTATCCTCTATTCGAGCCTCTTGGTTATTTAATGTGTTATCTAGCCTTTATGCGGCAGTTTCATGGCATACGATAATATTCCTTTTACAAAGAAATGATCTCGCAACATCATAGAGTTTTTGCTCGTTACCAATGTACAGTAACGTTTTTTCCCCCTATAAGTGGAATTCTCATTACAGCGGCGAAAATATGAAGACGTACGGGGGCAGGTAATGAAACATCGTCTTAATTACGCGACCTCCTGACCCCTCCGACAATATTAATTCAAACGTTACACGCGAAATAGCCTAGCTTTGTGTATTTACGACGAAACGTAATAATGTTGATTAACATATTCGACTGCGAGTGAGCATTTAAGTGAGAATCTTCCAAACTTCGGTGCACGTAAACGCAATGCGGTAGAGGCACCTTCCGCGGGCGTCTTTTAATGAAATACGAGGGTATTCGTCAAAATATACGCTACGAGTGAAGGCAATAGACACCCGCCCGCATAACGAGGGGCCAAATTAAATAACAACGAAACTTCGTGTCTGGAGTGCGGCGGAGCGAATGGGTATATAAGTTCGATTCCTGTTGGAACTTTCTGACCGCGAACTGTACTAGACGGGTCCTCTAACCGTCGGTTTACTTCGCCAGTTTCTATAAAATAGCCGGTCATCTTGGTAATATATTTATTAATTTATATAGAAAAAATAAATATAAGTCAAATAGTAAGATAAATTATGAAATTCTGATCCATTGTTTTATTCTTCATTCAACAAATTATTAAAATCAAAATTAAATTGCTTTTGAAATACCTAATCAAATTACCTTTACGACATGAAAAGGCATATTTTCAATATATTTTTTTAGTTTACATTTATTTCGTCTTTATAAAACTTGCTATGTTTTATTTATGTATCTGTATTCGTCATACAAGTTTTTTGCATTTCATTACTTACATATGTAATCGAGAGGTAACTTTCCTCATTCCTTTTATTATGCATGTACACTCACATATATTAAATCATATATGTATATCGTTTGTGTCGTATATATAATCGGTAAAAATCTCGTATTTAACATATTTATCGACTATACAGTCTAAGTCGATCGAGTCAGATCTGATTTCGAATTTGATGAACTCCATAAAAACTAAGATGAATTTCATCAAAGGTTATTAAGCGTCATCCGGACGATCAGCACAAAGGGCGTCACCGCAAAAATGTCCTATTCTGCGTCGACGATTATTGAAACGGGGGCGCTTTGAGCGACCGATTCAATCTGGTAATCGGAAATGGGCATTGCTACAAAGGATCCATTGTGCACCGCAGTTCGCCGCACGTCCGCGAATATTGAAGCGGATAATACACAGCCCAACTACAGTACAGTCGCAATACTAGACCAGCCCGCCCTGCGCCGATCGTGCCCTGAAGGCATCTGAAACGTACAGACGGATCCATTCCTAGACTGTTTACATTACGATACGTGAACCCGCAAAATTGAATACCTACGAAAGGACAAACACCGGCGACTGATACGTGGAGTTTATTTGGTGTGGCACTTTCTCTGATTGAGTATATATTACGGGATGAATAATTTGATAGACATTGTTTGAATTGAGGCATTGGTATGTATAATTTACATTTTGTATGAAGAAAGGAAGACAATAGCCTCATGGTACACGATATAATCTGTACTTAGATATTTTAATTGACTTATCACACATTCTCTAGTTGAGCATGTTTATATAAAATAAGTCTCGAATCTCCTTTACTTAGTAATCCCACTAGCAATGGTGCCCTAGGAAAACTATAATGTCTGCGTAATAATATTGGTAACTGTAACTTTTTTGAATTAATTTCCAGAACCCTATATCTCCATGAATATATAAAATTTATTAGTGCGTACGAATGATGAGGCGCTGTTGATAAAATGCCAAAAAGAGCTTCCAAAATTCAAATAGATTCACCCTCTGACAAGTTCATTCATCTCGTCCTTTGATAAAATTATGATTACGGGTAAAGTTTTGAGCGATGGATCCCAATTTCCAAGTGAATGTGACTAGAATATGACTTCTCGTTACCTGTGAAGTACTCGTATTATTGAAATTTTTGTGTCGCTCTAGACGTGTATATCCACTTCTTCGCTCCCCCTATTCCGTCCGGTCTGCGTCGATAAAATTAAATCACATTTTAAATTCCGCATTATTATGAGCGACATAAAGGATCACGAAATATTTTCTCGGCGTGGGGACAAAAGGAGCGAAGAGCCTTGGAGGGAGGGAGAATCCCTTGCTAGAGTGGACCGCAATTTACAAATCTCAAGTGCGAGAGGGCCCTCGACCCTATACCCAGAGCCGGCATCAACCCTGACTCTTCTAATCAAGATTGTGACTCGGCCCATGACTAACCGTTTTAGTACACCGAATGAAAACAGTTCATTATAGCGTTTGGTGGAACTTAAAAGAACTTGCTTTGCAGGTTTCCCGCACAGTTTTCTGAATTCTCTCTCGTATTTAATGCACTATTTTTTATCTCTATAAAAAATTAAAACCGTTCAAAGTTTTGATTTAAATAATTCAATTCACCTTTTACGAAACGCGGCAAAAGTTAGCGGGGATTTGAAAATGGAACGCGGGCAATTTATCGAATAATGGCAATAAATGGGACGAGTGCCGTTATCGCTGACAGGACCAGATCGAACGGAAGAAAGATGGCAGTCTCCCTGGAGACATTTTCGGTTCGGAGCACATGTAGCATACGTTGCAAGGGTAAAGGAATATTAAATATACGTCGAATAGTCATATGCTCATATACAACGGTGTATTGAATCACGCTGACACCGAGTCTGTCGACTCGTCGGTAATACAATTTAGGTAAACGCAATATATAAAGTATTCCCCCCAATAAAACAATAATGTTTATAACGCTCTCTAATATTACTTATTTATCTTTATAGATTAGAATTTTAGTATAAATTAGTCATTCAAAAACTTACTCCCTCATCTTTAGTATACCTATTACCTTCAATCGTAATTATACAAATATAAAGTAACAGTAAATAATATGTTATTCAAGATATTCTTAAAATTAAGACATATTTTGTTGAAAACTTTTTATTTTCTATTGTTAAACAAATCAATATTACTTAGGTATTTTAAGTAAAGTAAGCACGCATTAGAGTATTTGATGCAAATTATCAAAAGTATTTTGTAATATTTAAAAAAGATGTTAATAGCTACGTCATATTGTTATTTTTATGTACTTTCATCTGTTGGTTCGGTATTGCATTTAATTCTTAACATAATTTCGTTAACATCAAAAAACTGTACCATGACAAATTCTAGGTACTTATGAAATATCTCGCATGGGCCCAGTAAATCATTCGTCAAGCGTATTAAGTAAATAAACTTTGATTGTTTGCTTCTTAAAATTTTCAATTGGATGATAGTCACAATATAACTGTTCCAATTATATTTTATTTATTTGAAAAGTTTCAACATTAAAGAAATCATATTATTAATTAAAATAACTTTAAATAATCCATTTATTAAAATATTAAACTTTTGTTCCATTAAGTACATCAGATCTATCATTGTATATAATGTAAATTGTTTAGGTAGACACGTGCCTCAAGGTAAAAATATTTTTTTAAACAAGAAAAACGTTTGTATAAATAAACTTAGAAAGCGTAGTAGCTTAATTATAAGGAAATAAACATTTTCTCCGCAAAAAGATAATTCAATTCCCTAAACCTTTTCACCATTTAGTACAAACTGGCATAATTTTTACATAGACGATAACCAAACTTTATGTATGTACTACAACAAATTAAAAAAGAGGATGTAACAAAACGCTACTCACTCCTGCGCAGCTTTTGTGTACCTAATAGTAACTGAATAAAATGATATTATTGCCAAGGTAATTGTGTGCTATTGGATGAACGGCGGCCGTCCCAGTGGCGGCCATTCAACTCGGCCGGCCTCGCTGCCCGTGCTCAGAGCCCAACAGAACTTTACCACTACCCATTGTACTACTCATCAGCACTTGTCAACTAATTTCGACACCAAAACCTTATAAAAATCAAAGAAGCTCACTTCTAACTCACCTGAATACCAAAACAAGTTCAGTTCCCGATAACACCAAAGTAATCCATACGGGATCATAAGCAAACGTATTTTAGAGGCAAATTTTGCATTCAAATCGTACTTGTATACATGCCGCGGAGCCGGTCTTTCTTCCGACACTTTCACAACACTTATTGTGAGTTCACATTTTTTCTATACTGCGAGAAACTAAACGGGAGTCAGTCAGGATTTGTCCGAACACCGAAAAGTTGGTACAACAAGTGTTATAAACAAAAGATTCGGACCGCGAACGTGTACAACTTATTGTGAGGCGGCGTGGCACCTGTCACCGCGGCGAACAAGTTTGTACTGCCGGCCGGCGGCAGCCGTGTCGCTGCTCACTGCTCCGGTGCTGCGTTACTCCCGCGTCTTCCAGGCCCCGGGCGAACTCGACCACCTAATTACGACTTGGCCATCAAAAAGTTCGAAATATGACTAAATAATATTTGTCAATAATATTCTTTGAAAAAAAACACGATTCATTGATTAACATATACACATATGTAAATTATATTTCAGAATCTTTGCATAAAGCTCAAAGCGGGTATGAGATTTACGTCGAACTCAGCGCCATCTCTGGTTCGTTTGAACAACTCTGCGCTGCCATCTATTGGTAAACAGCAACAAGTACTAAAGCTCTCTTGCCTCACTGACTCAAGGCGCTGCATTAGTTTGAAAAGTGTACCAAGAGGGCTTGAAATGATCTAAAGCTTTTAACTACTTTTACAATTTAAAAAAACTGTTCGATTTTCATCATTCTAAGTTATCTAAAAATATTTTTATATGCTTTCTTTTAAGACAATTGGGGAGCTGCTCAACTTGCTCTAACCAACATGAAAACATAAACTTTCCTCGTAGCAATCGAACCTACCTCAACCGATTGATATCATTACACAACGAAAGTGATTTCAATATAATAGTTTACACGTTTTAAAAGCGCCTTTGACGCTTTTAAAAACAGAATGACTTTGTTCATGTGCGTCAGATGCGTAGGTTATTCAAATTCTCAACCTATTGCAGTCGGTTTTGAACCTACAGTCTGCCGTTAGTAAAGCAACCTCATTTTGTAAACGATGAAGGCAATATAAGTAATATAACAAAAGCTCTTAAATGTTCAAAAAAAACTTTCTTAAAGTACTGTATAGAATAAACAATGTAACGTTTATCAAATCCACGGATTTTTCGCGTTACTTAAATATATTTATTCACGACGTTTCAGATGTTTTCCAGCATCCATGATCACGGGCAGACTGGAGGATGGAAAGAATCCGAAACGTCGGGAATAAATATATTTAAGTAACGCGAAAAATCCGTAGATTAGTGTATTTGATATGTATAATAATCGCGTAAATAAAAGAATTAATTAATGTAACATTTAATTAACTGCATGTTTTCAAAACTAAATAAACTTTTGTTTTAATTGAAATTTCAGATTTAAGTACCCTTTATCTTTAGGCACTATTGCTGCCACATTAGTCACATCGAATTTGTATTCTGTCCTGAATGAGGATAAAGCGCTTCACCATGGCTGACTCATAATATTATGGCTGAATGGACGTGACAAAATTCTATTTCTCTTATTCTATAATATACACAATCACAGAAATCGAATTTGTTATAAAGGAGCTCTTAGAGTTTACTTAGACCGAAGTTTCTCTTTTATCTTCTAATCCATATAAAATTTAAAAAAGCAGTTACTCATCGATTAATTTAAGTCCCTGAGGTACTCGTTATAGCCTTTTTTCCAAATAGTTTTAGAAACTTTTAATTTTTTAATAAAATCTTGAACATAAGCTATTCCCACCCGAAAATGTGACCTTTAAGCATAAAATCTTAAAAAATTAACAAAACAATTGGGTGATCGTCCCAAATTGTCCTAACCAACCAGAAAACAATGATAACACAAAGTTGTAACCACGCGGGGTTCGAGTCCACGACCTCCGGTTTATAAACCAAGGGCCAACACCGCTAGGCCACGGAGGCGGCCTATACCTATACACCTAACTAATTTTAATCATACCCGATAAGGGTTTCAAGATCAAAAATAACTTTTAAAAGTTTCGCCAGTAACTTTAATTATGAATTTCTATAGAAAACTGACAAAATTACTAAAATCTACTATTAGTAATATATTATTCCACAAGTCAATTAGGTGAGGCACGAAACATATAAATTAGCGACAACGAAACATGCTGTAATCAAAGCAAAGCGTGCAGAAACACAAGTTATAGTTTTAAAAGTCATATATAATACCTGACCGTGTTGTAATTGATATTCCGTTAGTTGACTACACTTTCATTACATGTCACGATATTGACCTCTGTGTTCAAATAGCCTTCCAATAGTTGTTCAGTCTAAATATTAGCAATGCAATATTGGAACCATTCATTACCAGAACCGCTCAGGAACATTTTCATACATTTCATTAATTTGGTTTGGTTTAAATACGTAATAAATATAATCAAGGTGTTTTATTTACCATGTGGCAGTTGTCTTTAAGTAATAATTGCTGATTAATAATTTCAGACAGTATAAAAACAAAATCTTGTTGGTAATTTTTAAGTATTCTTTCAAGAAATTCAAGATTAAATAGCTTTTTTTTAATCTCCATACAAATATTTGGTCAAATTACTGAATGCTGATTATCTTATTAGTATCTTAAACATATCAATGTTATAGATATATAGCAAAACAGCGTTATTAAAATGTTGAAGAACAAAGACGCGTCTTCTTGCTCTACTTTTCGTAATAAACACTGCAAAGTTTAGAGAAAGAATAATACAAAAAAGTTTTATCTAGAATTGTGTTGAATGTAACACAATTCTCTTATTAAAACTTAATCCCATTTTATAATACTCAAACAGGTTACAAGCACAAAGTACTAAGCCCGCGTCGTTCTTGGAACCAATAAATGCCTACGCGAAATGTGATTTAGGCAATGTTGAGCAAAGCGGCTCCATCCTTTATGATTAAGATAGATTGCCCAAAAAGGCAAATCTCTTACCTGGAAAGTTAAAAAAAAACTGAACCTTCGTTTTCGTTTGTGTTTTGTTATTAATACAATTTATTATTTTTTTACAAATAGAATGAATGTGCTAACAATTACGTAGTTAAAGTACACTATAAATACTTTTAAAGTAAATATTTTGTAAAGTTAAACATTGCTAGACAATAAGTTTAAACGTACTTTTTCTAAGGTACAGATAAATAAAGATTTAGTACATTGAATGAGAACCACTTCGATAAATCTAATTCAGGAGTTAAAAACAAATGACAAACGGCTACGGACTGCGCCTAACGTTGTAAGACGAAGATAAAAGGCTTTCTAATTAGTCTTGTGAAAGCAACAGTAGATTTAGATACATTATTTGTATTAAATGAATCTTATATAAAAATCATGAATGCCAAACTTTCTTCTTGAATTGGACACAAATTAATCTCAAAAACGATATACGGATTGTCTCAAAGAGGTTAAGTATTTTCGAAAGAAAAGAGTCTTAGTTAAAAAATAACAAATATTTTTCAACTGCACCTTCAGTTCAGCTGGTCTATAACTATATTAATGACGACCTTATAGACGTATATTAGCACTACTCACCTAATAGTACTATAAAAAATGCATTTTATGGCATAAAGTATTCCCTTTTTACCATAAACAAAAGCAGAATATAAACAAAACATCGTATAGTTTGCTTAATTTTCCTGATGTTTAGAATTTAATTCTACAGCTTCAATGAATTGGAGTGACTAATTTGTTTGTGGTACAAGGCAACCTCTTAGTTTACTATCAGAGACTTAGTTTAGTATCAGAACGTCACGCTGGTCAACTCTATAATTACGTTTACAATAACGCGAACAGATAAGTACACCGCAATGACGCAACACGATATTTCGCAGTTTGCGTAATGACGGCTTACGAAAGAACAAGAACAATGGCTAGATGAGTAACATTTAATCCTTTCTGGTCCAGAAACTGCGTACGGGAAATTAAAAATAGAAAGTAGATCGAATTAAATTTTAGAAGAATTTATCCATGCCTCTAGAACTATCTTAAGAAGTGTATAATTTAAGACACTTGTTAAGGTCTATTTTTTACGGAGGACCAGGCAGGCGTAGTACCACTGTGGTGCCTATTTCTGCTAAAGATCAGTACCGCAAAACCTCTACGTTCTTCAGTTTTAAATGGTAGCATATCTTGTGTAATTACTGGGTGTACGAGACTTGAAATCCATGTCAAAGGGCATTTTATATCAGGGCATTTTACCGCTCACTTACTATGAGGTGCGATACGTCGGGTCTCGTCTTATCGCTATTACTAATTAAAATAAAAAGGAGACTTCTTATTTACAATTTTATTAATCAATGATTTTTTTTTTTGCGGGCTATAAACTTTCATATGCCAGTGTGTGTGGATGTTGTTATAGTCTTAAGTTTCCTAAAAACCAATGCAAGACAGATAATAAAGAATGACAAATAAAAAAATAGCATTTAAAAATTATTATTTATAAAGATAGTTTTCATAAAAACCAATCTTGGTTATAAATCGAGTAAAATGTTGAAATTCTCTTTGCAATTTTTCTAGCCACACATATTCTTTATATTATGTCATCATACAATACAAGAGCATGTTGTATTGAGGACGTTGCCCTCAAATAATTTATTCGAAACCGACCTCATTAATAACTTATTGAATATGACTCATCAAGGATTTGTCATCGAACCCCTGTTTGTGACAACAACAAGGTGACGTAGTAAACTACAGATATTTGTCGTTAATTAAAGCTAGTTTTACATACGGAGGTGTCGTGACACGTGACCGAAAAAACAAAACTATCGAAACAGACCTTTGAATTGAATTTTGCGTTTATGAATTAATAAAGCAGTGGTATTCCGTCCAAATGGAAAATGGACTTGGAAAAGCATTTTAGATTTAACATGTGTGAGCAAGCGATACTGTGTTCCAATTAGATTGCCATACAGTCAGTGTAATTATCGAAAAATAGAACGTGACACGTCGCAGAGTAACCAGAGTATCTTCGGAGTCTAACACTAAATTTTACATTGGCGGAGATTAGAGATTAGATGAATTGAGATTACAACAAAGCGACTGTTCCAATCGTTCTAATAATTCGTACAAAAAATAAAAACAAATGATAACGACGAACTTATGGTATGGTGATTTAAAACAAAGTCTAACTTTTATCAATCTTATACTAAGAACCAAGTCAATGACAGCAATTTATTATTGTTCGTCGTAATACGTGTGAAATAGTTCCTCATAGTAATGTTAGCCTTTTTTCTAAAGTTTCTTTGGCGTGAATGTTTCCTTCCCACCAGATGCGGGTATGTCGGAGATTACGGCACTCGACGGTGAGCCGCTCAAGTGGAAACCGCTGGTGGTTGGTTCCCAGGCTGAAACCGTACACCATTGTGGGGCCGCGCCGGCCCTGTTAACAACTTGAACTTGGAATGCTAATGTCCTCCGCGTTACGCGTATCCGCCATTTTGTTGTGTTCGTAGTTTTAAATTAAATCGTATTTAGCAACAAATATATAGCACTATAGACGGCTTGATTTATTGGTCATATAATTTTTACTAAAGTTGAGTACTTTTTTGTGATTTTAGTTTTGGATGACTTTTTCAATTTTGCTTATTAAACTTACTTTGTTTTGGTTCAATGATAGGATCTATCTATTACCCTATTAAGACATGGTTACGAGGTTTAATGTCAAACTGTATTGGCGCCAAAAAGTCGGGTGCATTTATTGGCTATTAATTTTGCTTAATGTGTGTTAATTCATTTGTTAACGTACATTCCATGTCTTACTGTTTGTTATCATTTTGTATTGCTGTCAC
Source organism: Lamproptera curius (assembly GCA_029286875.1). Lineage (NCBI taxonomy): Eukaryota > Metazoa > Arthropoda > Insecta > Lepidoptera > Papilionidae > Lamproptera > Lamproptera curius. The sequence goes on from JAGSMT010000048.1 coordinate 95,432, forward strand.
AAAGATTTGTTCTTTTCGACCAGAACTAAAACATCAAAGTACCACAGCGCAGTAAATTAAATCGCTAAATGTTAGCAACTTAAACAAACAGCCTTAACGAACAGAATACGCAAATTAATAGTATTTTTGAAAATGGAACACTTAGCGATTCATTACTTCTTACAATTACACTAACGAAGGGCAGGTTAGGACTTAGTACGTTTTCCAACGTAATGGAGAACCCGTGTAGGAAACGCTATTAGCAACATTCACACACGTTCCATAGACTATCGACCCACATAGGAAACGTTCAATCGCATTTGTTTTTGTACGCGCGGACTGTTTATGTAGCGCCTGCCTTATGTTGACTGCGATTATTTAAGTTGTAATCTGCGTAAAAGGGACAGCTTTCTATGCTTTTTGATGTTTTTCCCGCGTTTTTTAAGCTATTTTTACAATTAACATTAGCTTTTATCTGCTTTTAGCATGTTTCTGTGATCCTATAGTAGAAATAGACTTTAATGTACCCGTTTTGTTTAAATCTTTGATTGATTTATATTGGAAGGATTGTAATTTTTTTTGATTTATCGTTTTATGTTTAATTTACATTTTTTTACTCGGAGTTAACGTATATCGTTAGTATGTTTTCAATTTAAATTCTAGGCAGAATACAATTTTTAAAGTTTACGTACTCAAATAATGTATGATTCGTACATAATAATTATAAGAAATATTTAAGCAAACGTGTGATTTTTTAAACAGTTATAATGTTTCTATTCTTCGCATTATACGCCGTGTTAATTCTTCAAATTTACATTAATGAGGGCGGGCAAAATGTTTCATTGACCTCTAAGCAATCTGCTCATTAAAATATTTAAAATGAAGTTATAAGGACCATACAAATGTTACGTGGCCATACATTTAACATGTTATAAGGTAAAAGTAAATAAAATTACATTCAAAACGTTATACCCACTTGCATTAAAAAAGTGAAAATTAAATATTAAAATGTGAAGAAGTCTATTAAATTTTTTTTAAATTATTAAACACATAAACATGATACGTCGTTTTCAATTTCTTCAAATTTCTGAACTAAACCAAAATTTTATGTTATCAGTAGAAAGTACGAACATTGTAAACGGTACTAACACAGTATATAGTTGACGAAAATATATGACAGACATTAAAAAGGGTCATTCATAATGATTGTTTAAGCAGTTGTGTAGTCTAGCTCACTATACTTATGTTTATTAAATTCTACAACTGCGATCAGTTTGACCCGGATTAAGAGAGTGATGTCATTCAAATTCAGTTAAAAGATACGATTGTACTCAATATTATAGTACCAGTATTAATACAAATATTGTATTCTTACACTTGGCCAGTGTTATTAATACTTCATGCTATCGTATAATACTTACAAACAACCGATACTATAACGTATCAGCATTTTTCTTTATGCAAATTAAAAAATGCCTGGACAAAACGGAATAATTGTAATTATTTTACTTATATACTTGCACAATTTTCAATACTTTTTTACGTCCAAAATTCGTTGATAAAACGATCACAACGAACTCTGATAATTTTACTTGTTTTGAGAATAAGAACGTTTTTGGTTAGTTCACGTCAAATAATAAAAAAAACGCGTGATGAAAACTTGAACTTTAACAATATAGTGTATATCTAATAAGTTAAAGCTTACTTCAGTTGATAATATAACAACGCATAATAAGTGATCTGCGTCGGCAGACACACGATTAAGGTCAAATTACAATGTTTAACCTTGAATAAGAGGCGCACCTTTAGTCGCTATAGATTTACATTCCCACCGCCTAGTTATTATTCCATGTTTTGTCCTCTTGCAACAAACTTAAGAATCATTCATATTATTCTGCCATTAAAAATAAAGTAAATAAAACTGTAACAGCCAAATCGTTCTAGTCATAATTCATTTAAATAATATTCATTGCTTTTTGTTAATAATAACATTTTCTTGCTAATAATTTTATTAATTAGCGCATTCTTTTATCAATAACATCCTTGCATGCGTCTGTTTTAATGCATTAAAATAAAAATAAGGTCATTTATATATTATTATGTAATCTGTGATTATAGCACACTATTCATAGATACGATTACTATTCCTAGTTTTGATTTTATTCTTGTTATTAATACAGTTGTTTACTAGTTGGTTAGGGCAATTTGGAGCGATCACACAATTGTCTGAAAAATAAGATGATTCATGCGTCGGATGAGCATGTAAAAAGTTGGTCCACCCACCAACCCGCATTGGACCCGTGGGATACGGTCCAAAAACCCTCTAATGGATAGGGGTATTAGGGAGCCTAAGTCCAACAGTGTACTATAAAGGCTGATGATGATGATGATGAATAATACAGATGACTTTATAATAAATAACCCTTACAAAAACTTCTCAAAAACATTTTACACATTTGATTTACAGAATTAACAGTTTCTTTAAAATAAAAACAAAGCATTTACGTTACAAAGACTAACAGGAAGACGAAAATACATTTACGAAGCTCACGCTCGAGATTAATTTGCCGAATTGTGATTCACTAATTAGGTCTTCATTTATTCAAACCACATACATTAGGGTAGCTCAGTGTAACGTTTCTGGGGTTAGGACTTAAAGTGCCCGTAGTTCACACCTAATCGTGCTCCGAAACCACAACATAATACCAACAGCTCGTGTATAGGATGTTTTTATGTTTCGAGATCCTTATCGATTCCATATATCTGGACGATATTCGACTTGAAAACCGATACTATATTAATTATATATAAAAAATATTATAAAGTATAATCAATATAATATTATACTTTTATTATACATAAAAAAATATATTATTTTCTATATATTTTTAGTATGCGACCGACTGGCATGTATAAAGTCGGTACACCTTACGTTGCACGGTATTGGACCAGCATGGTGGGGTAAGGTGCATAAACCCCGAGATGCAGAAGAGGCCTATGTCCAGCTGTGGACTAACACAGGCATAATGACGATGATTTTCTATACAAAAACTGTACTGGACAATCAATAGAATATAGGTAATGATTTGTGCTGTTTTTATTACGATGGTATTATTTTATTGTATGATATATTGTTTATATGATGTCACAATATACATTTATAATGAAAAAAGACATATTAGCTTGACTCTACTTAATAAAACGTAGAGTGAATGCTTCCAACCCTGTACTTCTCATTCGGCCACATTCCTTAAATGTGTGTGGGTTTATGATAAGCGAAGTGTTCCCAAATTGTAATGCTGATGTACGTATCTCCAATGCAATGCCCATCATTCGAGAAAGAATGCAATGATATAGAACAAGTTTTTTTTATATTAAATAACTTTCTTTAAAAAACATTATTATTATTAAAAATAGTGCTGTTCATATGCATATTTCTAAATAATCTTTCACTTAATTAATGTTTAACATTAATTTGTCAGGGAGTATAAACATTTTATGCCAGTATATGTTTTTAAACACCAGCTGTATTTCAAGTCTGCTGGTCTGGTGGTTTCAAATTGATGTATTTATTCTATAAATATAAATTATTATTTTACATACAGTAGAATTACACGTGATAGCATTTCATAGTTCTAAAAGGGTGAGTGTTATAGAGCGAAGGAAACGATAAATCGAAACACGCTGTATTAGGTACAGCACAACATACCTCGCCATAAAGTGCGGGCACATAAGACGAATGATTACTGTAATTGAATATTTGAAAAATGTTTGGAGAAAAACCAATGGAGAACTAACTATCGAAGCGTTCGATCTGCACTCCTGCAAAAAATAACTACACTTTAACTTAATGTAAAGAAACGAATATTTGTGAACATAGTAAAGGATTTCTTGGAAGCGTGAAGCGATCTTATTGGTCCACCAAAAATGTCGGTCACCAAGCGCTCGTATTTCAAATTAAAAAACTTGTTAGGTTCGTATAGAAATCTGCTGCAAAGATGTCACTTGTCAACTTCTATACAGTCACTCAGTTATTTTTTCACTTAAGAGCATTCCTTTCTTTACACATTTATTTTTAATTGTATAATCTTAGACACCCATAACTAGAGTCCGACGAAACTGTTTTTCCGGCCGAAACCGAAACCGAAACCGAAAGTTGGCCGTGGCTTCAAACTTCAACCGAAACTCACGTGATTAAGTATAAAAATTCTTAAAGTACTAAAATATGGAGCTTTTATGCCTTTTTTATGCATTATTTTAGTCATGGAATGGAGACAGTATATTAAACGTGTGGTACTCGTTTATTTCAGTTGCTTATAATATTTTTATGTAACAAAATATTAAAAATATATAATTTTTTTTTCAAATAAATTTCTTAGAGAAATATGAATTATTAATAAACAAATTAATAATTGTGACTGTTGCATTAAAGACTAAGTATTAGCATTTTGAAATCTTACTAATTAATACTTTGGTTTGTATTTAGTAGTTCGAGGGGGATCAAAAGTAAAATTAAATAGAATATAATGACTATGATAGCTTAATTATTTATTTTTCTACATAATCTCCAAGTCCACCTACACACCAAGTCCAGCGTTCCAAGTTTCAATGCTTCAATTCCTTTAAAAAGGATTGTCTTGGTCCTGCAAAAGGTCACCACGGCATCGTTTACTTGTTATATATAGTTTTAACATGTTTCCTCTTAAGTATTGTATCAATTTGGAGAGAAGATGAAAATAGCTAGGCGCCAGATCTGGTGAATAGGGGATACTCAACCAATTGTCGCCTAGCATGCTGATCGGTGGCCATCGCTAATGCCAACCTATGCGCCGTACGTTGTCAAGATGAAACAGCTCGCCCGTTCAAAGTTTGCCTCTTTTTATCATTGACGGCATTTATCAACCTCGGTATAAAGCTGCATAATCTGTAATGATGGTTCCATGCTCCAGGTAATCAAACAACAATTTCACTTCTGAGTCCCAAAATATTCAGGCCATACCCAGCTAGGGCCATATACCACGCCACGCTAAGAAGATCCTTCGGGATAAACCGTGTTTCGTCCACTGCACAAACTAAATTTAAAGTTTTAGAATCGTCTTAAAACTTGTCCAACGATATCTTCAAGTCGATTTTGTTTCTGATTCTGCACCCACCTTGCGGAGACTTTTCTCATATTCAAAATTTGTGTCAATATGCGTTGAGTACTTCATATGAAATGCTCGTTTCTTGGATTAGGTATCAGATGGTAATTCTATGATCCTAAAAACAGTTTTTCGAATATGGCAACATATTCTTATTGTTTCTGTTGATTACATGGCTTCAATGGACGTCTGCAACCATGTTCGTTTCCGTGTACGTTCTCACTACTGAAATTAAAGCTACTTTCGACAATTGATTATGACAGAGCAGTCTCTTCTCATAGTTGCCTTTGAGCCGCAGTAAATCTCTTGCGTTGTTAAATTTTTATAACAGTGGTTTTAATGACAAAGTCGCACTTGGGTTTCTCTTTTTCGAGAACATTTGCACACATGACTACATTCAGAAAAGAGTAAAGACTAGAAGATTTTGAACACAACAAATATCTGAGCTACACTTTCCAGTATTATTCGTATTTATTTTTGGAATGTTTTCTGAACTAAAATCGACTGATCTGAGGTCGATTGTAGCAATGATCATTTAACTTTCGCTACTATTTTGAAATTGAAAACACTTTGAACCAGTTTCGGTTTCGCAAGAGTTTCGCCAAATTTGACCGAAACCGAAACACGCGAAATTGATTTTGGCGAAACTCGCTGAAACGAAACCGAAACTCGAAACCGAAAGTTCAGTCGGACACTACCAACCATAAAATTAAATTAATAATTCAAACGTGACACCTCTTTCTAATTATAGAGTTACACTCTATAAATCGTCACCTTGGATAGAGCTATATATAAAACTTGGCAGGGAAAATTAATCGTTCAGCCTGTCTCATTATTGAATTAAAAAAAGTATTGATTAAAAAAGTGTATACGCACCTTAAAGCGTGGTGCGCGTGCCCCTACTGGCGTCGCAGGAAGCACGCTCCGCTACTCGACCCACGAGCTGCACTCCTCGTTTTCGGACTTGACAAACACCTTATATGCTCATGTAGGCCATGGCGAGATATAATATCGCCACTGCAACTATTAACGAACGACACCACCGACACGACACTGAGAGTTTTATATAAGTTTCACTTTAAACGTCTCTTGTCAGCGACATAAATAGTATGTAAAGTCGAATGCGGTTTTAAATAAAAAGCGCATGGTTATTTGAATAAAGCTTAAATTAAAGGTATAAAGATAAAAATATAACAATATTTTTCATATTCAAAAATATATGAGGTTAAGTTTAATATTAGCTGAATTACGTACTTATAACATTAAAAAAAGGTTTTGTACGCATAGATTATTATTTGACTTATTAAAAAGAATACAGATATAATATTAAATTTAAAATATTAAAAACTTCAGAGTATATTTTTTGTACTTAAATTTTCATCAGTATCAGAGTTCAAAGTTTCTTATATCAAATATTTTTAAACAACATGTAAACTTTGACTTAAAGTTGAAAGCTCGGACAAGCGTACACAGAATTATAAAGCGTCAAGAATGTTAATCGTGTTTTTGTATATAAACCTCTAAAATCATGAATTCATCACGGTTCAATGGTTTCTTGTGCCGTAGGAAGTAGAAGGAGAGTTTGTGTACCTGCACACAAGTGCCGTCTTGACAAAAGGTTCCCGCCGGTGACAAGTGGCCTTTTGAAATCCCTAAATTAGTTTTTATTATTAACATAGACGAATATTCGTCTAAGTAATTTGACTACTGAAACATTTCATATTTTAAGGTATGTCATATTCGCATGTAAATGCCATGCAAGAAATAGGTACCTACGTTCTTTTATCTACGAGGTATCAAATACACTTTTTAAGCCTTTTTGTAAAAATATTAACAAACTTTAAACAAAAATGTATGGCAACACATGCGTTAGAAAGTTTATAAAGAAAAGTAATTTTATCAATAATTTGAAAATGTTTGCACAGTGCGAAACAATTAAAAACAGAGAACAATTAAAGACATAAGTCTTAGATGTCTCTTAGCCTAACATCAAGAATATTATGAATCTTTTACATGGCTTACTTTATTTTAGTAAATGTATATATAAACGTAGTGTCAATAAACACGAATTCAATGAATTCTCGAATTCTTTAATTAAAAACAACTTCCTTTATTTAACTCTTTTTTGCAGGTATTGTTTAGTTTAATAGATAATTTCTTTAATAGTTATCGATCGAATGAAGTTATGTAATAATTATAACATAACAATTTCAAGAAAAAAATAACGCAATATATGTAACCTGTGTTTGCAACACTTGAATACCTTTATCATTTTATTTTGTTATCTTAACTTAATACAAAAGTGCAAGAGTGGAGTTAATTACCACAAACAGTTCTCAATGAATAATTTTACAAATAACTTCGTTTACTTATCACTATTCGGGAGGTACTCTTTTGAGCGTTATCACTATAGGCGTCCCTTTTTGACGTCGACGCCGTATATTTTTTTCCTTTTCACGAGCGTTCCCCATTTACCGTGCACTGCCAGAAAAACAATTTCTCAACGCTAGCGTACCGCGGCGTACCTACGCATTTTGAGGTTATGTCAGTATTAATCTGACGGCGACGTCAGGCGAACGTATACCACGCGCTTGTCGCCGGCGAGTTGTCGTGTAGTTGTGTATTATTATGTTAATGTAAAGGATCGATATAAATCGTGTGCATTGCAGTGACTCGTTTGCATTTAAAGCCTACAAGTTGCAATTGTTATCGGGAATGGTTGCGAGTTTCGAACTAAAGTTTCTACTGGTCGTGTGTGTTTGTGTTTATTACCTATAATTGTAAGGTGAGATATGAGTATTTATTTTTTATTTATGTTTTAAATTAAAGTTTTATTGTTTGTTATATTATTAAAATTATATATTATAAGAACCTAATGCGGAATTGTTACAATTACAAAATCGGTAACCGTTACGTTTGAATCCGATTGAGTTTGGAACAGATGAGTAATACAATCGTTTTTTAATAATTACCATATTTTTTTCATTAAATCGCGTCATACGTTGACGGTTATCGATCGGCAGTTTTTTTTATAGCAAACATTTGGCCAGTATAAATCAATTCGATTTAGTCGACTGGAGCTTGATTATAAATTAGAAAAAATGTTCGCTGCGCATGAGGGTTCGTATCCCCCTGTCCGGCGTCCCTTGAATGTTGCACTTCACCACTGTTACATAAATGGATTAACCACCCTTAGCACCCTTTATATAAAGTAGATATTTCCTTGGTATTGTCTAGTGTTTGGGACCCGTCATCGCGGTGCGTACACCCTCGCTTTATTAGCTATATCTTGTGTACAACGTTGAGCTATTGTGGCTTGCATCAGCCATTAGACGATTAATTCGTCGCGTCGTAACCACATTTATTGTTATGTAAATTATATTTAATGCAGATGTTGCGACTCTACCATATGTGTGTAAAGAATATTTTTGCTACTTTTTGGCAATGTTTACAGCCAGTACCTATTTAATTTTTTTTATTAAAATTATCAAATATTCAGCAAAGACTGAAGCTTCGTGCTACTGATTTATTTCGCTGAAAGCTGCCGTATTCTTGATCGGTAGAGCTATTAAGTGTTTTAAAATAAATTTCTATAAGTTCCAGGACGCAGCCTAAAAGGAAATCGTTAGGAAATATACTATTCCTTTTGAGTTTTCCGTGTGGGTTATGTTTATGGTTATCCGATTTTGCCTTACGAAATTGCTAACAAAATACAGTTAGGTGTATTCACCTGACCAAAAATCCCGCAAAAACGAATAATTGCTTAACTATTTCGATCTATTCATCGTGCATGTAATCAAGCTTACAAGAAACTCTTACGTTCTATTAGCCGACCAATGCACTGAGATTTGAGGGAAGAATCAATTTAACAATATTTTTTATTGACGTTCCATTGTTTTTCACCAGAAGCACGATGTTAAATTAAATAAATCGTACAATTGAGCTATTCAATACTTTAAGAGGAGAATCAAACAAACGATATGGTTTGTTTTTTATTTTTAGATTTTAGTATCTAACTCAAAAGTTGGATAGAGATTTTGCATTGAGTAATAATAATGCTGCGCCATTCCTAGTCCGTTCCACCTCGCGTATTTACAAACATTGTCTAAAACGAAACACGTGTATGTTTCAACGCAACGCGTAGTTCAAACATTACCATTCCGCAAAATATGCCTATTTTTAGTGTCCTACATACACGTACATGGGGAAGAATGAGCGTTACGAAACACAATGTCTCTCTCATTGTTCCTAATTCGTTAACTACGCGCCCCGGCTATTTAATACGGAAGTAGGTGAAATATTCGAGTCACCGAAAGCAGGAGCAGTTAATATTTTGTGACGTAATAACTATATAGTAAATGCTAGTTTGATATTATGGTTGTTTGCAGCAAAAAAACAATGTGGGCGCACTAAAACATGTTTATCGCTCTTATCAACATTATTTGAGGAATAAATTTAAAGTCCGAAAAAGTACACGTAAATACGAGCATTATATTGACTTATGAATGGTACAAAATGCCTTTTACAATGTAGACATTACTTATTGAAATCAATCAATTTAACACAAATCACTGGGCCTTCGAACACAAATCGCGTATGCACTACAAATGATTGGGATAATATTATATATTTTAATCTATACATTTCCCGCATCTATTATCACACGCAGATGCTATAAAAGTCAGGAACTCCTTAAATATAAATAACTAGCAACCCCCCAGCGACCCTTGTGGATGTAATTTCGTAAAAACTGTTCTTCGCTGACCTCTACCCGGCGGAAGGAATATTCCTACCAAATTTCAAGTCGCTACGCCTTATGGTTCCAGAGATATCGTGATGAGTCAATATATAGGTGGGAATCTCATATATATATAGATTAACGCGAAAAACCCTAAAAAAGAGGAATAAAAAAATTAGATAAAATAAAAAAAAATTGTGAACCGCATAGGCGTAACACTTGTGTATCGGTCAGGTCCTTGATCTATACAATAACAAGCGAGAGCGGCTTTTGAAACGAATCTCTAACCTTTCACGACGCCTTGTCACGCGAAGCTAATTCTCCAAAATGGAATCTAACAGTGAATAGTTTATCGGGTATCGGTGATACAATTTCACTATTCCGCTGATTGTTTTGAAATGAAAAACTAAAAACAACCGTATAAAGTTTGCTTATATCTTAAAAACCAACCTATATAAAATGTTGAGTAAAAGAATGGTTTTGTATTTAAGTTTATCAATTCGTCTTATGTATTGTTGGCTTTTTAGATCATTTTTTGACTAAATCTGTTAACACATATTGCATATATATCGCTTAAACACGATATTGCAAAATTAATAGATTATAACTTAGCTAAATAACATCTGACATAAATTACTTTAATAAAAGTAATTGCTGATGCAAAGACTAAAATGCTCTTACTGTTGAAACGTCATGCTACGTGAACTTTGCAACATTCCAACAGTAGAAGTGTCAAGTTTAGACGTCACAAGTTGCTTTATTTTTAATAGTCCAATATAAAATTTTACATATACTCCAGCCAAATAAGCGATGGGATATACACTAACAAAGTCTAATGCCAAACTTAAATGGTGCCAAAAAGTAGAGCATACTAATTGGTTAAACATCGCGTGGATACTCAACATGGCCGCGGTCCACCAATAAGAACACATCAGGTATATAGATTATCGTTGGCGATGAACGCTTTTAAAAATAAACCAAAAAGTTTCCAATCAGCTGCCGACTAGAAGCCGACTGTATTAAGGTTACTATAATAAAATACTTTTATTAAAATCTCCCATAAGGGCCATGCGATGACGTGGTGTTATTTCTAGTTAATATAGAATTTCAAAATAACCCATTCTCTCATGTTAATAATCCTGTTGATAATTTTAGCAATCAACTTTTAATAAGCTTTAACGGTGTCAAAACCATCTGAGTTTGGCGTTTTCAAATTATAACGGTTTATTTCTATAAGGTGTTTCACGAACGCACTAGGTGGGCTGATAATATTATTGCTTAAACTAAGATAATTTAAAAAGGTTCAATGTATCAAATATATAATATATGCATTGAGCATGATGGCCCAATAATTAAGATGAGTGTCATTATTTATAAAGATACGCACCTAAAATCGCAATGATATGGTGATGAAAAGCACAACGTAATGCTACATAATTGAATTCACAAAAAACGTATAAGATTTCTTAACATTAATCGGAATAATAAACTAAATTTAAATAATAAATAACTTTTTCATAAAACAGAATAAAACATAACAGTTTTAAAAATCAAACTATATTAACAAATCTCATAACAAACAATAATAGTGCCATATGGCAATGCGTTCTTTTGGAAGAATCCCATGCTTTTTGTGTCATTTGAGTTTACATACATAATACTTTGTTTACGTTACATCTTTCACATTTTATTTATCTAAAGTATAAATAACAAGTCTAGAATATATTCATGTTAGGTATTTAACTAATGAATGCACCTACAGTCGACTGTGGCTGGATAATGGCGCTGTAAAACACAATGGCGTCTTTATGTAACGGTCCAATGTGCTGGCAAGAAATGCGCCGATGACAACGCTCTGCAAACACATACCTCACGGAATAATACCCATCCGACAGATGACTAGTGTCACAATTTTACGCTTTGTATTTTCAGTTTCAACGCTTACAGGATTATTTATATTAAACCAGTTTGTGCGAATGCGCAAAATTGTGTTAGTGAAAATAATGTGTCCTATATAAAAAAAATATGAAAGCTATTGTTTTATTTATTAATGATTATAATAACTATATTAACTATATAATTATATTAACTTAGTAAATACCGCACATTTTAAGACGAAAATTATCTGGCATTATATCGCGTATAAATTATTACATTTTTTATTACTTAATGCTTTCCTAACCCAAAAGTATATACCTTATGGTAATAATCAAAACCACATAGAAATACTAGAAATCAATACTAACACTCCAAACAGCATAGAACTATTCAAATTAATTTTGCTTATGTTGCAAAAATTAGGTCTGTTGTTTAATATAAATAATTACATTATCTTTTGTGAGAAATTTTTAATAAATATTCTTGTAACATTTAAATCTCTAATGCCTAATGGTATTGCGTTTTTGAATGCCATTACCACTGGACCCAGATCGTGAGCTTAACCCACATTTGTAATGAAAAAATGTATTTTTTATTATCTTAATAGACATGGAATAAAAAGTTACATACTTAATCGAAGAAATGGTTCTCGTCCCTCATTCACAAGCAGACTCTATCAAGAACATATTGCAGGTAGAGTCTGAACTTAATAAAGCGCACCCATTAACCTGCGTGTACTGTTACCACTCCAGTGAAACCTCCAACCGCGTCCCACATACGACGAAGCGAATCTCAACGTCGAACGTCTATCCGTTCAGCCCACTTTTTTTGCGTAGGCAACGATATTGATTCGACGTACCTTCTCACGGCGCTTCTCTCATGTAGGAATCCGTAGAGCGAGTACAGTTTTGTTCTTAAACTGAGAAGTTAAGTATAAAATGTTTAAAAAAAGCAATAAAATAAAATAACCGACTTCAGTTTGCTAAACACGTTATGTTGATGTTTCAAGTTGGTTGAAATTTAATGGGCTGGTTACTCGATTGGTTGAAGAGAAAGGTGAACAGACTCCTGTGGGTTTTAAAAGCCATACTAGCCAAATAAGAAACGGAAAAGGTATAAATAATACATTCTATAGCAACAAAGTGATGTCAGCCGTGTTTTGTTCTTATTGATAACTGCCACCGAGATGTCAATCCCTGAGTAATAATTATTTAATAACAAATATGTACGCACGACGCCCTTTTGTTGCCAAATGTTCGAATTTTTTTTATTTCATATCTCATTTCGCTTTAGTATAGATGCCAATCGTTTTGCATAAAAACTATAATCAATTATTGTACTCAAGATTATTGGTTACATATTAACGACTAAGACAATACGGACGTCATAAATAACACAAATGCCTAATAAAAAGGGGAAATTGTTATATAATCAAACGTTTACAAACCCACCAATACTAATGACGAAAACTTGTAACTTTCCTATTGGTTTGTTTGAACCAATAGGAAAATTGGTTAATCCCTTGATTCCTTAACAATACAACAAAAAATAATAACTAGATATTTATTTGATTCGTAATACAACGTCAAACATAGTATGTATCCTATACTCATATTGAATAAACAATTCGTAAACATTGAATCAATGCGATGACGTCATGAAACAGTAATACATCTAGTAAAACCTCGTTGGCATAAACCGTATTTAATGCGGCATCTAAGTACTTCAAGGCGGCTTTAGAAGTCTTTAATATGCGGTAATTAAAATGGACTGATGACCTCGTCGGATACGTTCTGTAGTTCTCAACACAAACATGTGGCGAATATCTAAGTTTATATCTAGACATAAAGTTTTTTAAAACGTATAAGATGTTAGAACTAAGGTGATACAATTCTTAATATTTGAATATAATTGTTTTTAAAAAAATCTTATTAAGACTTAATATAAGGAAGAATTACTTGTAGTGTTGAATTAATTTAAATCGCGTAAACTTCAGTTCATAAAAAATCTAAATCGTTATATTGTAGTGCAGTAATTTCATTGAATAAACGTGTAAAAATTATGACAAAAATTATTAAAAACTTCTCTTAACATTTTTTATTGCCATCATACAAAAATTTAATATATTTATATGCATATAAAGTCTGCAGTTCCATTGTGTTAGCCCTCGCGTCTCCCTCTCTGAAGCATAACTTTGATAGCTTTATATCAGACGTCTAGACAAGGGCTTATATATGTAAATATATATAAGTTCTACGCTGCCCTGACTTTTAAAGAGCATAATCTAACGCAATTCTCGTAATAGATGTCAAATAGTATTTTATTTCAATGAATTTAATCTGAACTCTAAAGTACTTAGATATATTATTAGTCATAAATGGTTATAGAGCAATATTAAAGCGGTTAATTTATGCTAGTTGTTAGTCCGCAGTAGAACTTGTGGGTGCATAATTGATGATGTTCAATCGTTTGTTTTCACAGCTTACATCTCTCAATAGGTTAGGGGAATCCAACTCATTTCGTTTAAGTGCAAATAGCTCCGCGTCTAATTCCCAAGAAACGAATACATTCAGTATTATTACGTACAAGGGGGACAAATGGAGTTCTCTTATTATTGCTTAACTTAAAACGAAGCATGCAAAGAGAAAAATTCAATTTGATTCAAAACGTTTACGTATAATTTGACGAGAAGAACGAAGAGATTCAAAACAAATCGTAATATTAAATTCGGGTAACTTACAACGTTATAACATCAAGTCCCGTTTAAAATGTCTCTTTTTCATTTAACTATAAACTAAATCATTATTTATAAAGTTTTACAATTGAGTTGACTAACCAAAAGAGTGATGTATAGGTTTAACGGACAAAGAATCTTTATTCAAGAAGCCCGCTCCACTTCCTATGGAACCAATAAGACAATGAAAACGGGCTCAAACCGATTTCTCTTGAGAAAAATAATAAAAGAGGCTGACTAAACAATAATAAGAGCTCCAAGTAATTTCCCATATTCTAGATATTAAATCCAGCTCAATCTACTCTTACAAACAGCTAGGTTCAATTTCACACTCATCGTTTACTTAGAATTTATAGTAGCACTGATTACGTATTTATTTTGACTAAACATTCATACATTTTTCCCATGATAGAACTATCAATTTAGTTTTAATACATTAGTAATTTTATAGAGTCAAAGTGTGATCAATTAGACAGCGTCATAAATATATGAATTTTAATTATTTAACAAAAAAAACCTTTTTATATTTTGATTTAAAGTAAATATTTTTCTAATTACTGTTCAGTCATCTAATTCATTCTAATTCTGTTTGCACATAATTGTAATCGACGGCTCATAATACATTAAGCAATTATAAATTATATTCTAAAGTAGGTAACGTCAAGTTTGTCATATATATATCATTTTATAACACTTATACGTTTTCACATCTTGATCAATTCAGTAGAGAGTCAGTTTGTGTCTACACATATTTACACTTATACAGGTCGCATTCCAAAGGGCTTATTGTGCTACGCATAAATCTAAAGTTTCGTTAATAAGTGTGGGCGCAGCTTGTAACCGGCACCCGTTTCACAGACCATTCACAGAGTAAGGCCTTAAAATATTGTACTTCAGCTAAGTTCAAGTCTAGACTTATACGATATGTTAGTGATTATAATTACGTAATACATTCTTACGTATTCTTACGTAAACAGTAACGTCTTTTTCAAGGTTGTTGTTTCCTTCAACGTTATAGTTATAATGTCGATTGATCACTTGTATTGTGTGGGACGTTATCGGGAGGACAACTCGTTTGACGGACTGCTCTGTCGTTTTCGATGTTAAAATGCGGTTATAGAAAGTTTTTTTGGTAAATATTATTATAAAAATTAAAATTATTAGCTAAGTCAATTGTTATATCATAATTATAAAGAGTTCAATTAAATCCCTTTTATGTAAAATGTGTTATTGAAAACTTTTTAAAGATTATTATGATGAATCATCTCCACCATCATCATCATCCTGTGATAGTCCACTGCTAGACATAGGCCTCCCCTATCAATAAGGGGGAATTGGACCGTATCCCACCACGCTGGTCCTATGCGGGTTGGTGGGTGGACCGACTTTTTACATGCCCATCCGACGCATGGATCATCTTACTTTTCAGATAATTGGGTGATCTGCCCAAATTGCCCTAACTAGAAACCAACAATGAAAATTTATTCGATTCCCTGCAGGATTCGAACCCACGGCCTTCGGTTTCTAAATCACGCCCTACCACTAGGCTACAATGAAAATTTGTTAAGTCCCCGCAGGATTCGAACCCACGGCCTCCGGTTTCTAAAGCACACGCCCTTACCTCTAGGCTACGGAGGCAGTTATAATGAATTTATTATTAAAATAGTAATATATTTAAAGTACGTAAGTTCAGTAAATTATTAGCTAAGTCAATTACTATATCATAATTATAAACAGTTCAATGAAAATCTTTTTATGTAAAATGTGTTATTTATATCTTTTTTAAATATTAGCAAGTAATTTAATTTTTTTTATCAAACGAAAGTGTTGTTAGGTAAGAAATATTATATCTATGAATATGGGTATTTCTTTTACCAAAATAATGACAGTTGCCTGGTAACCTTTCCACCTAAAGATAAGCGTGTAAATGTTTTTTAATTACTTACGAAACTCGTTATTCTTGATATGAACGGATGCCGCGTGTATTGTATTTAAAATTATCACGTTTGATGTCTCTGTAAAAATATTAAAAAATTAAATAATAATTTTTATTTAGTTCCGTTTGATATCTTACTGTTAAAAACTGTAATAAAAGACCTTAAAACTCAAACAAATTAAAAAAAAATCTATTGGAATCCTAAATAATTCCATTGTACTAGTACATAGGTACAACTTTATAATTCACCTTTTATTAACATTTTATCGTATAATGCTCAAAATTATTAACGGTATTACGTAAAACCTATTTGCCCGAAATTTATCAATGTCTTGTATATCGTTATGTAATTTCAATAAAAACATATTTTATCATTTGATTTATTAAATTTCATCTTTTCACATAAAACCAACTTTCGCTAACACCAATACGTAATTATTGTTATATCTTTGCCGTACGATTTTTCTAACAAATTTTAAATATAAAAGCGTAAATGTCTTTTTTATTTTTACGTACAATGTTACATCATCGAGTTTGCTATAATATTAATGCTATTACTTCCAAACCATTAAAAATAGTTTATTAAACAAAGTGACGATGCAAACAAATACTTACTAGACAGTAGAAAACAAAAATACGGTTAGTCTGTTATTGTAATAAGATGCTGATTAAGAAGATGCCATTATAGCCGGATATAAGCAAATTATTGGCACGGCCTTATTGCAAAAAAAAATACGGTAAACAATATTTATAAGTTGTTTATATTACTGCCTCCGTAGCCTAGTGGTATGGACGTGTGCTTTAGAAACGTGGGTTCGAATCCTGCGGGGACACAACAAATTTTAATTGTTGTTTCCTAGTTGGTTAGGGCAATTTGGGCCGATCACCCAGTTGTCTGAAAAGTAAGATGATCCATGCGTCGGATGGGCATGTAAAAAGTCGGTCCACCCACCAACCCGCATTGGACCAGCGTGGTGGGATACGGTCCAAACCCCCCAATGGAAAGGGGTGTATTAGGGGAGGCCTATGTCGAGCAGTGGACTATCAAAGGCTGATGATGATGCATGATGATGCAAGTTATTTATGAAATATATAAAGCATAAATCTATATATTTCATGTATAAATATTTATATGTTTCATATATAAACATAAACTTTACAATACGTTGTTGTGAAAGGGGACATATTAATTATGTTCGCATTTTTGGCGCGACATAACAAAAATAGATAAGTGTGTTTATAGTCTATGAACCGGTAGCTAAATCTAGTCAATGCATGTGACATAAAAATACGATTGTAAAAGCTGAATTAATACCGTTATTAATTAATAATCAGTGTCTGATAGTTCGAATGCGTTTGTATAACGGTAGAGGTAGTTTTCGCCAGTGGATATGAAATTCCGCAACAATTAAATGTTACTACACGTCAAAATATTTGCAGTTATGTTGAACGTTGCTCTTCTTACACGGGATGGCTCATATAATACTAACTAAGCGAATTGTATCATGATTTTTCATTAGACTCTCCCGCAATACCTGACACCCTGAAGTGATGATAAGTGAAAATATTAAAGAAGTTAATACAATACATTGAATATTACAATTTGTTTTTTTAATAATTTTCACATGAACTACACTTTAATTCAAACGATTTCGCTCATGTTAGGACCGTTTGATTAGTTTATTCATATAAATAATTTCGCATTATTTACACGACAACACCGGAAGCCGCCATGCCCGTTCCGAATTGGGCGCGAACGGTACCAGACGCGAATATCCGACTAACCGTTGCTCCGCCGTCACTTCCCGCGCAAAGTCTAGACGCTTCAATGCACCGAAAACAATGGAATAGAGATTCTGGTACGATTTTTATGGCTTCGTTTTCACGAAAAGTAGTTTAATCGCTGAGACGTTACTTAATTCTAAACAAAAGTATTGTGAAACAATCGAATAAAAGGTCTAATAATAATAATATAGGTCTAAAGTATTTTATTCAAAATAATAATTGGGTTAGAAACTTCCGTTTATTTATTTTAAGAAATTAAGAATATAAAGATGTTATGATTTCCTTTTTGTTATAAAAAAGATCATGATTTATTAGATACATATTACTCGTAAATCAAATCAAAATGAAAAAAACCTGTCTGTGCCCTGCCTAAAAATCAATAACAATATATTAAGCAACGCATTACTTATTACATTTCCTTGTTTGCCAATAACAATTACGCACATATACCAGACATTCCTTCGACAAATATGTCGGATTTTCGCTTTAGGCTCAGTTTATCGCGGTCCCCAATTCTATTTGACCGCAGGGTGAACATCGATAACAAAGATGACCCCTCGGTTGGGAAAGAGGGGAATTTAATAACACTATCTTGTCTACAGACGACGCTTGTTCATTATTGATTTATACCGGTTTTGTTAGCCTTAGTTCATCTGCTAATAAGTCTAGTTGTCTGTTTAATCACAGTCAAATATTTTTTTTTATAATTTGACCAGATAATCAGGATAATGTTTGATGGTGAGGACACAAAGCGCCGGTAAGATAAACAGCATTCAAATTTACTATTTTAATTACCATCCATTATTAATATGGTGTCTCATTTATCTAATAGAATGGAGAGCTTTAAACCAAATCACCGTACCTACTTTTATACTGTATCTTTCGTTAATAAGTTTTATAGATCAATATGTTTAAAAGGCAAAGTAAAGTGGCGCTAAGACGTAATTTTTAGTAGAATATCGCATATATGTTTTGTGCAATCCGTACAACACTTTTATATAGCGAACTTAACCATTCGCCACTTAATGCTTTCTAGTTCAATTTCTTGATATATGAGTATCAAGATCAGAGTGTATCGAGTCTACATAGCCATTTCATGGTTTAAATTACGCGTACAGTAACATAAACACTGCGTGAAAAACTTAATCAAGCGTACACTCAATACTTAAGAAACATGAGAGAGTCTTCTCACGCAAACCGAATTTTAACGGTACTTTTACAATTTTTACATTTTGGTCCTATTTACTAAGAACTTTCAATTTTATGCGCGTTTTGTCGAGACTTATTCATGCAAATAATCCATATATATATATAATTCATATATTGGTTAAAAACCGTATGATGAGATGAACACGCTTATCGAATAATTATTTTTCATAATTCATTTTAGTACTGGAAAAATAAGATCGTTTACGAGGTTAATAGAGTTTATTTGATAACCTTATATTTATAAATCTGTACGTAGCGCAGACGTTGATTTGATTTGATAGCTAGTAATAGTATGTCAAATATATTTAGTGGTAAATAGGTAAAAAAAATATTAAATCCAGTGTCAGACGAAACAAGTTTTACATAGAAGAAGTGAACAATAATCTGTATGTTGCTAATAAAGGTGGGAACGGAGTAAAATCGCACGTGTTGGTTTCGCTTCAGAGTACTTCATAACTGTTGTTGGACACACATCACCTGCCGTAATGGAACCGAGAAACAAAGCTAATTTTTTTTATTAAATTCACCGTTGACGCTTCATAGGTTAGTTTATTTTTCATTTTTGTGATGTAAATGGCCAATACATAACAACTGTAAGTATTTGGCAATCTTTAAAACTGCTAAAAAAACAAAAGCTATTAACGAACTAAGCGAAACGACTAACATATTTATATATATATATTTATATATATTTCACCGACTTTTATAATACTTATTTTAGTTTAGTCAAGTTAGTCTTATAAATTAAAATATTGCATGTCACAGATAATAGTTAACTTTGAAAATAAAAAGGGGGCAGAAAGTTATCAATGCTCTAGTCACGCGCGCATGTTTTGTATTAATCGATTCCAAATGCGCTAACCATGTAAAAGCGATAAAGCCCATGTACGTTACAGATTTATGACTTGGTATATTATTTTAAAAACTAGAAATTTTCTATGGTCTATTGTAGTTAAATTTGTCTAACCATCAGTCTTTTAGCAAGTCTCACCTATTATTAAAACTTTACAGATTGTACCCACACCATCATTATTGTACTTCCAATTCTTATTAAGTAATTCTATTACATATTTATCATATTTTAACGTTTTTGTTTTAAATCTATTCCTACAGAAATTTTCGTAAGAAACTTCTAACTATCCTATACTTTTAATCGGCCTTTGTCTGACTAAAGATTATTGTTGTTACCATTTTAATGTTAGATCGTCGCATGACCAATTGACCCGGACGACCTCGGTTAAAATGTCTCTTCCTTGTCGTCCTCTCCATCATTGGTGAAACAACTCCCTTTTTGTAAACATAAGAAGCGACACTAGTGTTTAAAGAGGAACCTAATGTAAAGCCTTTTGCTAGTGGAATTATTTATTATGACAGAAAAGTAAAGAATAAGAAAAAATGAAACTTTTATTAACTTACAGTGATAAAATATCGAAATGAACATGCATATTTAACTATTTATGTACCTAAATTGTGACATCAAAGTTGAGCAAAACTGCAGTTTACCTCCCTTATTTGTACTCTATCAAAAAATACTATAACTTGAAATATGCATTTTTATATTCTATGTATCGTCCTTAATTGTGTGATTTCAAATACTTATAAAACCGTTATTTGTGTGTTATAATATCAACATAGGTATATATATATATGACAGAATACAAATACTAACTCCGGTGAGTATTGTTACTATAAAAACTCGGGACTAAATTTCTTTAGTGTAGCTTCCGTTATCACATTAATTGTTTTAATTCACACGTCAATGTCGATATAATTACTACAAATCGTCGTTGATACTTACATAATACAAAGGAAGGTCAAATGGGTGTACACGTTCATCCCATCGTGTCATAAATATGTTGCACTTGGAATGTAATCTGCAATACAATTTCACAAAAGATATTTAAAACGCATAATTATTTATTTTACTTTTTTTTTCATTTAAAACGGAAGCAGTTACGACTAAAGGATGTTAGCGAAATAATGTAATTCTCACGTTCATTTTGCAAAAACGGCATTTCGGGCTTTCACAGTCTGTTGAACAAATACAGTAAAGTACATCATGCTATGTATGACATAAAAATGCCTCAGGCTGTCAACTTTTTATCAAGTTTACTAACTATCGAGTATATATACATATAAATATCATAGTAATCTATAATAAACTATAGGTTCTTGTCCAAAAGTACACTCTAAATTGCTTTAATTTTAACCTAGTACTAAGCTACTACTTGACATTATTTATACTGCTGTCGATTCAATATTTTCTTATTGTTCGCTAGTCTGTCTGTCTTTCTGTCTGTTTGTTCTGGATAATCTCAGGAAAGGCTAGCCTGATTTTGAAGAGACTCGTTGATTGCTAATGTAACTGGGAGTAACTTAGTCTAAATTTTTCTTTCATAAAAAGCAACAGAATTATTATTTTTCTTTCAATTACCACGCGGACGAAGTCTAACAGTGAGTATATTTCAGTAGACTGCAGGACATTTAATTGGTTGAATTACGCTTACTAACCCCATAGCCTTATAGACAGGATACAGGTTGTTTACCGAAACCCACATACTGTAGGCGTTAGACATGGTTCGTAACGTCCAAACACGTTGCTCATAAAAAGCTCTAAACTAAATAACTCGGAAATAAACACGATACTGTTGGGCCAGCTGTTTTGGACAGTATCGTCCGCTTAAGTGGCAATAAAACCAAGCGTCTAATTATAGCAATATGATTCCCTTATGTATTAACAAGTGCAGTTTAAATGATGTTCATATAATTATCTAGAGAAGACGAAGCCCTATAGTGTAGAACGAGCTTCGAATAAAATAAATCCTGAAACTAAATCCAAAAGTAATTGAGTTAGAAGTGTTCTTTATACTTTTTTAATCGACGATTGATGAAATTAAGTTATATCGCGTTAATGACACATGAATGTATAAGAGCGTTTTGTTGTTTTTTTTTACTTAAACCACCTTATTGGCTTATCCAGAAACAGCCTATATATATTGCAACCAAATGTTTCAGATTTGGAAATATTGTATATTGTATAATTATTTAATTATAAAAAAATTGTATATTGTATAATTATTTAATTATAAAAAATATCTTTGCATTTTATTTACTCAAATATATAATAGTATGCATAAAGCTTATTAAAAACATATACATTAAATTAAAGCTATCTGGCACGGTATGATATGAGGAACAAAATGAACCTGAGTTGAACCATGTATGAGTTCTATGTGGATATTCCTGATTTTTATTGTTTACAATGGAAGTATACAACGTTGTGAGATAACTGACAGAAGAATTTCACTATTAATTTGTTGTCAGTGAGTTGGACAATGGGGGCTCCAGCATGGGGCTCGCGTGCCGGTGGCGACCGGCCGCGGTTGTTGCGGATGACGCCGCTCCGGCATAGCTTCGCCGCCCCCGCCACGCCGCCCGCACCTCCCCCGCCGCGCACTCACGACTACGCCTCCGACGCGGACACTAATAAGAAAGGTAACTTCCGCATTTTCCATGGGCACACAGTCTGTATGCACATAACGTTATCGAAAACCCTATAAACGTTTATGAGCGGATGGTAAATATCGCGCCGAGACTTGAGTCATCACACGTTATTTATTTTTCAGAGGAAAGCTGGAATGCAAACTTATCACAGCGGTGGAGAAAGCTGCGGCGTCGTTGTTCTCGGCTGCGTCCCGGCTCTGGGAACCGCGAGCCGAGCCCGGTGCGCTGTTCCCCGTCACCACCGCGTCCACCACCACACTGCTCACCGGCTCCGCCATCCAAACTTTCCTTCAGGCATCGTGGTAAAGTCTACACGACGGCATCGTTACGTGTGACGAGCGGTGCGCCAGACTTATTCAGAGCCTTGGGAAAGCTAGGTGGCGGACTGCGACGTCGTGCGCTGTCTGCTCACGATGTCCTTGCACCAGCACAGCAGCAACCTCCGACATTTTACGTCCCAAGTCCAACAGCTGAAAGGCAGACGTCCCCTTCGCCGCCAAGGCAGTCGACTTTACGACGAAGGTGCAGTTCTCCGAATGTGTATAGAGCGAAAGATTCCGGACCCCGGGAACGCGCCCCATTGATTCACGATGATGAGAACCGAGACGTGGTCGACTACAGCTATGGAATGGAGCGTCGGAGGAGTTGCAAGGATGTGCGAAGTAGGCCATTCAGTGAGAATGTTGACGCAGAGCTTCCCTGCAGAAACGGTTACAATCGTCTGGCGGCGAACATGTCTGAGCGACTTTGGGAGGAGCCGTACAGACTACCAAGGGTACAAGCACGACAGGAGCCGATCCAACAGTTGCGAACGGGGGTGGCTGAGCTGAGGGTGAGCGCTACACCTCGCACGCCGAGGCCTCCACCAGCGCCACCTATAGTACAAAAATCTGGAAAACGACCCCCGCCAGCTGAACCGCGAGATACGCACACTTTTGAGGTAAACCAAATTCTATATATAAGAGTAAATATCTTCAATCTTTATGTCATTGTTCCAAAAAATATGATTTTATCAACAATATAAGTTTGCATAAATTTTAGGAATGTAAATAATACATTCAACCCTTAAACAAATATTTAGTCAGTTGTATGGGCCTCGAACAATTAAAAACGTGGGGGTTAACAACCCTTTTCATTTTTAATCTTTTGTCCCTCTTTATTTCTATTATAAATGGCATTACGTGTATTGTTGATTTCATAAAAAACAAACTTCCAGGTGCGATTCACAAAGTCGGCGGGAGGCAAGGGTCTTGGGTTCAGCATTGTCGGTGGTCGCGACTCACCGCGCGGCGACATGGGCATATTTGTTAAAACGATCTTTAATAACGGACAAGCAGCTGAATCCGGTCTGCTGCGTGAAGGTAATTGCTGTATACGCTTGTAAATATATGATGCATCTTGTAATTCCTGCTATTTTCAACATTTTTAAACGCTACCTCTTTGTCTGTCTCGCCGGGGTGAAAGTCAATTTCGCTACGACCAAAGAATTTAATGATTAGTAGAGTGTAATTTTGTACGATTTATAGTAATAAACTTATGAATATTTTCATTTTTCTAAAGTTTTCTCTTACATACAAAATTTATTAATATTAAGCTGGTTAGTGGAAAATTAACCTGACTTAAATATATTTTAAAAATATTTTACGTAACGTGTTATACAGATATAAAATTGGTAAATTTAATAAACCAGAAAATTCCATTTCAATATAATTTAAATTTCGATCAGCTCGCCTATCGTTAAATTAATCTCAGATAAAGAATTAGAAAAAATAATTTTACCATATATGGAATGGTCGTAAACTGAAGCTTTGCTGCACATTTGTTTAGAAACGATCTTGTTAGTGTAAGGTAACATTCCTTGCTGACGGTTAGACCGACATCTGCTGTTTATTACAAACCGTCTCTGCACATAAACTATGCACCTGCCAGCATATGTTTCCTCAACTTGACATTTTAGTTACTTATAGAAGAGAAAGTTAGCATCAATATATAAAACCTAAGCTACACTTCAAAACTTTACGTAACAAAAAATTTAAAAATTAAAATAGAAAATAGAAAATAAATAAAATATTTGTATTTGAAGTAATATTTAAAATAAAAAATAAGTAAACATGTAATAAATTCAGACGATTCTTAATTAATTTTTCTTTAATTTAATTATATAGATCGGACTAAACATGACAAATAGAAATCGATGGCGTTTACGATTAGCATACCGAACATGTTTTTGTATAAGTATTAAATAAAAAAAAATATTAAAATTCTACTGCTCTAATAAATAAAAAATTTTGCAATTAGTAACAATTACAGGAACATAGATAAAATACAGAAAATTCTATGTAGGCATACACATTGTGTAAGGATTAAATGTAAAAATTAATCCATAATAGCTAGTCATCGTAATTACTAACACTATGTGTTTAAAGTTAAAAATATGTTTCTGTGTTATGTTTTTTTCTCTGCCGATAACGATAAATCCTCCGTTTAATTTTTCCGTTATTCATCCGCAGGTGACGAAATACTATCAGTCAATGGACGGGGCACTGCTGGACTGACTCACGGTGAAGCAATCAGGCTCTTTAAAGACGTACGTGCCGGTCCCGTGATCATTCGTGTCTCAAGGAGGGCACCAGCTCGCTGACTGCCCTGCGCCTGTTGCGACAACCAGTCGCTTCAGGCGCCCCCATCTTCGAGCTATTCTACATTATAATTGATGCAATTGAAAAATGGGAAGGGACAAATTCGTACATTATTGTTGAAACAAGCGGTCCCTTATTAAATTACGGCCATCTAACGGCTGTAATCTGCCCTTCAACTCGTCACACATGTGACGTACTCAGTTACTCAGTAAGTAGTTACTACAAATCCTCGCTAGATGGCGCTGTAATTTTAATAATGTGTTTGTCGGTGTAGCCGTTAGATGTCACTATGAAATTTAAAAGTTAAATGCTGTAACGCGGCTACACAAATAACGTTTGCACACCCTAAACTTGGTGTTATTTGTAATGACTACAAGTTTCCGCCAAGCTATACCGCTCTGCTTTTATAGTGTGAAGCTCTAAAGAAAATACTGTTTTTAATAAATCCAGTATCAAATGATATGCGTCTGAAATATCAAACATGAATTTAAAATATTACACGTAATTTATAATAAAATAAAAAGTACTAATAGTTTACCGTAAAAGATGCAAATAGAATATAGCGTAGCAATAACGATTACAATATTACGTTATGATATTACTAATCATCGAAATCGTACTAAGGCCTTGGTTTAACTGTGCCTTAGGTATACTTTAAAAACCTGCGATAACTGTGTTCGTCTTATACTATAAGATGTCATTTATTTCTTAAAACAGTGCAACGAATACTAAGAGTCGCACAGATACAACCCATGATAATGTATGACTATATGAAAAGGCTGTGAAAACCAAATGGTTTTTTGCTTTTTGGTTTAAAATAAAAATAAAAGAAAGAGATCTTAAGTAGGAGACGACTTAGAAATTACACGGCTTATTCAATGTATATTATATTTAAAAGCTTATGTTTTTATTTACTCTTTTAGGATAATAATTGAAAAAAAACTAGTTTTGTAAATTTTTTCGATGTATAAAAAAGCTATGCTACCCTAAGCAATAAAACTATACTTATAGACAAACAAATAAAGGTTTATATATATTTTAAAATGGTAAAGGATATAAATTGGGAATAAACTAATCCAAAGTGTTTTAACTATACTAAGAGAAAGTTCGATGGAGTAGTGTCAAATATTTTTAAGCTTCTAATAATACGTACAATTAGCGTTAATAATATTCGAATACAATATCGCAAAGGTCGTAAATATTTATCATAGTTTATTACCAAAGAATGAGTTACAAACCAATATAACAATACCTGAGCTGAATTTTATATGGAATCTAAGTTAACAACAATCCACGAAAATAAAATTACTTAAAATAATTTTTATTGTAAAAATGTCTTCATATTTTTTTTAGTTGTTTACAAAGATTCTATAACACGAATTTGACAGGTACAGATATAATTTTACAAGGCTTTTTGTTTTGTTTAAGGGTTAAATTTTTACTAGAAATAGACTGAAAAAATTAATTATATTTTTTCTGTATAAACAACAGTATAGAATTTTCGACATTGTGCATTTTTAGAGCGCTTTTTGAAATATGTAAGGCGTATATATTTATTGATATATTTTATTTTTCATTTAAAGTAAATTGTAGTCATATTTATGTTATGTCATGATTATTGTCTCTTTTTGTACGCATAAATAAAATTGTTGTGTAGAATCATTCAGGAGACGATACTGTATGTCCAAGAATTAAAGAAAATAATAAATTAAACTATAACAAATGTATTCTTATCCATTTATTAGAAAATACAAACCTTTCATGAAAATTAACACGTAACATATAAAATTTAGAACTGGAGAAATATATACACTCTTATTATTCAAAATCACTACATAGTGGTATAAAACAAAGTCGCTTTCTCTGTCCCTATATCCCTATGTATGCTTAAAACTTTAAAAGTGCCTAAAGTATTTTAATAGATAGAGCGATTATTGAGAAAGGTTTATATGTATAACTAATACATATTATTGCAGAGAAACGCTGTAAAATTATTTACGTTTCCATACATTTACAAATATCGGTATTGTACCCGTGCGGAACCGGAGCGATTGCTATTTTTAATATAAAGCAGTCAAATATAAAAAAAACACCTATTTTATTAAAATATTCAGAGACAACACAACTATTCGATCGCGGTATTTATAATTTTAACCTTTTAATTTAATTCCTAATAATTTTAAAATAAATAAAAAAATTTACAGTGGTGTATCAAATTTAGGTATAACGAACCAAATTTATATGTAAATACTACTTTTCTTTTACTTTATTAAAATACATACTATCATCATCCACATAGAAATACTTAAGTACTAGCGACGTACATGACCTCGTCCACTGCCGTTTTGCTGGACTCGTCGTAGCCTATCACTCTATTACCCCTCTGCTATCAACCAGGTCACCAAGTCCAGTATAACCGCACTTATATTCGGTAATATATTCCAACCCTGTACTATATGAAATGAAAATATTTTGCGTAATTTTGGTTTCGATATTCTTGACATTTGAAACAATCATCCCTGGTCACGGACCGGCTGAACATGCGCCACGAGAAATTATTTTTCTGCTGTTTAGTCAGCCTTTGGGTCTTAGTGTTGCAAATTTGTATAGTAATTCTAACGACAATCATTTCATCTGGTGGCTTTTATTCCCTTGTAATTCGTAAGCGTATCCAAAACGGACACGCTTACTCATTTTTGTTATCTTTGAAGTTATGCTTCCAGACTCTAGTCTATGGTAAGCTTTCCCGCGGTGTTATAATAATTTATTAAGTATTAAATCATAGTTCGCGGGAAGCTACCGTTCCCACGTTTCTCCAGGGGATCAACACTCTTTTGCGAAGGCAACGTCAGAAGGCTGAGTCACATCTTTGCTCCAGATCGAGGTCGAAACCAATAAGCAAGGGGAGGCCTACGTATAGCTGTGGACTAACACAGGCTGATGATGATGATGAAGGATCGGTTTGCAAACTGTAATGAGTTTACCGGGTGCGTTTGTCTCGCTGTGCTCGTAAGCAAGGGCGAACTATAAGTAAGTGTGTGCTGCTATCTTTACTTGTCTTTTGTTGGAGTCGGTTGGAGGGTTGTAGAGTCGGTTAGCGGGTTAAGCGTATCCGTCTCATCCCCACGTCTTGGTTACCAGAAAACATATGGTAAATATTTGTTACTAGAATGGGCCATTTAGACTTAGTAACCATGGAGAAACATAACAAAATATTTTAATTTAAAATTCTCTTTTATTTTATTTCTATAAAGTTTAATAAAGTCTCTATCAAACTGATAATTTTTAATAATGGTTTAATAAAAAATTATCTTCCTTAAATTTAATTGCTTTCAAAGCCTCAGAACCTTCTTAAAGAAATTCTTAAAGAAGCATAGAATATAAATTTAAATGCATTAAGTTTTGTATTACCTATCTGAAAGAGGCGGTAAAATTTCGAATTTAATGTTTTCATTGTACATAAATAAATAATAACATATACCGACAAATATGAACTCAAATATATTAGTACCTAGCAATAAGATTTGAATAAGAAATAGAATAACATTTTTATATTAGGAATCTTATCATAATATTTCAACGGTGTAATGTGAGTTTCCGCAACAACTTCTGCAGAGAAACTGCATTGCATCTGCAATAAAGTATTTCCAACATGTCGTCTTGATATTTTCCGTTCCTAAAATTTGCTGAAACAAACTAAACCCGACTTTAAGGTATCACGGTGCATAAAATGATAACTTTGTATATGGGCTTTTATATGGCTGATATAAAATGAACTATGCATATTACTTTCAGAATTATATACATAAATATTATAAAGCTTTTGCTATACTGTATACTTTAGCTGCCTCCGTAGACAACTGGTACGGGCTTGGGCTTAAAAAATCCGGGGTTACGGGTTATAATACTGCGGAGGCACAACTACTTTCATTGTTGTTTTCCATTTGATTAGGGAATGTAAAAAGTTAGTCCTTCGCCTGACCTCTCTGAAGAAAAAGTAGGGTATCTGTGTCTGTGCAATATATTATCTCCTGCGTAGTTGGCGGATCTCTTATGTACATCCATAATCGTAATCGACTAGTAACACATTATATACTGAGTGTACATCATTAATGTTATCATTATATACATAGCTTAATATCACGATTCTGGCCATCGCACCAAAATACCACCAAGCGGTTTATTCAAATATAAGCGGCGAAGATATAAAAATAACTAGTCAAACTCATACACCAACGGTTTCGTATCATCCTTTATCGTACCATCCATAAAAAACGGCACAAAATCTCATTTGACGAACGTATTTTCTCGAAAATTCTCTTCAATTTAATGTGATTGTTTATGTTTAAAGCAGATGACGTAACTTTATTGAGAATAATTTGAGCGTCTGTTGTCTTATTCAATATCGATCTACCACAAAGCAAAAATACAATGTTTGTGGTACGGGAGACACTTATATATTTATTTTAATCTAATTTTAATTAATCATGCGGAACCGTAACTCTTCAGCACTAATAAAAAAGATTACATTATCGATCCTTGGGGGAAACCGGGAGGGAAACGGGTTAAAGAACACAGTTGTAAGTTCTAATTATTTTTCCTAGTATCATTATATTATATTATTAGTAGGTTTTGTTTATTATTATTTTATTAGTAATTATTGTAGTATTAGTTCTTGAATAAAAGGACTTTCTACGGATTTTAAAATCCGCAAAAACGTGTTCTATTCGCGGAAACAAAAGAATCAACTATAATATTATTCATTTACGATCCAGTTGGATTTGATCTCAGAGGTATTTTTAAAGCTAAAAAATATGTTTATAAAGCTTTATTAACCAAATCAATCTAAAACATGTATATAGGACATAAGTACTATACTCAGACAATACTACACAGATAATATATCAGACCATACAATACTCCAGATTGATTTGTAGAAACAAATAAATTGACAAACATTTATTATAATATAATTTAATAAAAGAAGTCTGAAATAAAAATCTAATAGAACAATCAAATAATAAGTAAAACAAGAATATAATAAAAATATGTTTATTAACATAGTATGAATACAATTTCATTGATATAAATATAGGCTTTAAATTTTTCAGTTATATGTATAAAAAATAGGTTTAATAATTTTAAGACGTAATATTAAGTTATGAAGATCGTTTTATAAAAAAGATTCGAAAGCTATGTACATAAATGACTTAAAAAACTTATTTTCTATAAATAAATGGTAAGACAGGGCTTGGATAACAGCCTACATTACGTTAATATTCATGGCAAGGAATGTGAAGCTATAACAGTGGTACAAAGTCACAGAGTATTAGTAGACTGTTTACGCATATTATAAAGTAAAACATTCTTCAAAATATATGTAATTTTTATTGTATCTGTATGTAGTTTTTATTATTATAAATTTAGATCCACCGCAGATATGATTTAAGGCCGATATACATATTTCTAGACATTCATTTCATGATGGCACTCAACAAGTTATCAACGTAGTTGGTGTCTACTATTCGATACTTATACTTAAGTACAATGCCTAGAATAACAAAATGTTAACATCACAAATTTCATTGTACGGACTAGGGTTAAATTAATCGAATTAATAAATAAAGAATTTAACAAATAAAACGGAAACACAGTCTTAAGAGAACTCCTACAAAAATATATTTGTATAATATTATGATTAATTGTTAGCATAAATTGTATTTACAACAAAATTATTAAAAATACTGACTAATGCGTCTCGCAAGAACTATGCTTAATAAAATTTAATGAGAACCATTTTAGTGGAATAATTTGCAACTTATTTAATTTATTACGAGCAGAGTGTTACAACAATCATTCTTCGATGTTCATATCACGTTCCTTTGTAAAGGCAAATAGTAACGACTTAAGCGCCTCTTTCTCCTTCAGACAATAATGCGTATGTCTTAATAAAAGCATGTATATTAATAACGTAGTAAAGTAAGTACATTATAGAGCACAATGATTTAGGCTCTGGGATTTCCTTTAGGGTTGCGTAGAACCAAAGTCACGGGTCCCACCGGCAATGATTTCAGAGCTGCCCACGCCTGAGTACGTGTAAATGTTTCCATAGATTGTCCACCAGCAGCAAGCAGTTCAGCACCAACTAAAATTCGACCACACTGCGCTGCCGCGCCACCTGGAATTATAATATTTAAATATTTTATTACAATGGCTTTCAATCATCAATACAAAATATTTCTTAAGAAAATTATTGGATAGACAAACACCAAGTAGACAAAACTCGGGTGCGAGAAAGAAAAGTACAAAATAGGGACTATAACGAGGTAAGTAATTTAGGCTTAAAGATTTTAAATCATAAAATGACTGTTATATTATATTGAGTAATGTTTTAAGGTATAAAACTAAATAGTATTAAGACAATTAATTTTTTTAGTAAAGCAAACGCTAACCTGCGAACAGTTTCTTGATCGTCAGAGGCCGATCACCTTGGGGCGAGTCGCGTCCGCCGTCCAAGCCAAAACCGAGCCCCGTACCGCCTCCAGCCTTCTCTAGTATAACAGTTACTACATCGGAAGTAGCTTTATCGTCATCGGTTTTTGTTTCGTCCTTCTTGTGACGATCCTTCGACTCCGCTAAACATAATAAGTTACATTTATATTTTCAAACGTAAACACTACAATTACTAGGAAACTCATATTTGAATATAAATTGTATAGTAAAAAAATATTTTCGTCTCACCATTTTCAGAGCCGCATCCTGTTACGCTGTCAATGTCTTTTTCAATTTCAATATCAATTTCTAAACGTTGCTCCTGAAACAGATTAACAGAATATTAATGAATTTTCAAAAAAATTTACGCTTTCTTGCTAAAAATTTATAAAAACTTTTATTTATTTGGTCAATAATCGTTACAAGGTTTCTCAGTATACTCGTGTGCCTTAACCAGGACAGTATACATGTTTTCAGTAGCGAACACATTTCAGTAGCGAACACTACCGCTCTCACTCAATTCATGTAATTACTTGTCTATATTAAAACTAATTAATGTAAAAAAATTGAAATCATCATTTTTTGTTTCTTGTCGTATTAATTTTGTGTCGCTAAGTTTTAAATAAAAATATTTCGCTTACATACTGACGCAGTCATTCGCAAGTATGAATGTTATTAAATTAAAACTTACCTTGAGAATAGCCACAGACTGGGCATGCGTTAGTCCAGCCATAGTACACCCATTAATACTCCTAACTTTTGCTCCTCGTTTTAATCCAGCCTTTGCCGCAACACTATCTGCTAATACTCGATGTACCTTAACACGAAAGATAGTATTAATTTTCTAAATACGGATTTTCGATTATATTCTATTAAAAATTATAAACACCTACCGTAACGTCTTTTGCTTCACAATCAGTTCCACCTGCCAAAATGAGTCCAACACCTGCACCAACTCCTTTCTTTAGCCGAATAATTGAAGTGCTAGTTTTTGGTTCATCAACGTCTTCACTTTCATTTTTATTAAAAGAACTTGTTTCTTTGTGATTGTTATTGCGTATTAACTTTTCTTGTGGCGCTTTTGTTGTGTCTACCACATCTTTACTGTCATAAACAGATTTATTAGCAATTACAGGTTCTACTCTTTTTGTTTTCAATGTTGTGATGTTTGCCTTTTCGGGCGCATATTGCGTTACACTGCTAATTTTATAGTCTTTTAAAGTTTCGGCTACAACTTTTTTCGTTTCTTGAGTAACTTTTTCTTTATAAGATGTACTCGTATTGACTTTAAATCCGTCTTCTAATTTAGTGTTTTCAGATTGACTTTCATTTTGCTTGTGTTTATTTGAAGTACTTGAATTTCGTTTTAGTCTTGCGGTTTTATATTCAGTTTTCCGATGTCGAACATGAGTTTCATCATCTGTATCAGAATCAGTTTCAGCAATAACCTTATTGCGTCGTCTGTTTTCGCCTTTATTCGTTATAGCACTCACCGAAGATGTGAGTGTAGAAAGACGTTCAGACAATTTTGCTGTAGGACTAGGAGATCTGTTGTAAGACTCATGTGAGAATTTAGTTTCAACAACTGGGGATTTAAGGGTCATATCCCTACCACTCCTGCATTTTGCTGATGCAAGGATATTTCTCCTATTTATTGTATCCACGTTATATGTTCTTGAAACTTTTCTTTTGTCTGAGTCAGCAACAGAACTTTCAAGTGAGCTGCAACTTGCTTGTGATCCAGATGTAGCAGCAGATCCCGCCGAAGAACTCAAAGAAATATTTGTATCTGAGGAAACGGACCGACAAACTTTACGTTTCATAAATTCTTCACAGTTCTTATCAGACAATAAAGATTTAGAAGGAATTTCGGATTTAACTAGCGTATAAGATGCATAGGGTGAAATTCTAGGTGAAAGTCGAGAGCTGTCTGATTCTACGGTATCTATGTGATGCATAGGCGATGAAGCAGATGATCGATAGCTTGAATGTGCTGAACTCATAGCAGACTCATTATCACTGTCTACAATATCAGTCGTGGTACATATTTTTATTTCTACATTTTTATAATCACGAATGTCATTTAAACTATTCTTATAATCTTTCGCAGAAAATTGAGAACCAATCGTTGAATCAAACGTACTTCTCATAGATGTTACTAGATTTGGTTTGTTGTATGTTTTGCTTGCCACATCAAACTTCCTCTCTGGCGTAGATTCTTTAGAAAGGGTCGTTGGGCTATATACTTGCAAAGATTTTCTTTTAAAAGCAGGTGAATATTTCGGTATATTATTGGGCAAGAAATTAGTTTTCCACTTAGTATCGTTTACATTAACGGATTTAGCCGTATAAACATGATCTTTTTTTAAGGAGTTATTTTGATTACATTTAACTATGAATGGCTTTGAAAGTGGATCTTTTACTTTTATTTCAGGGAGGTCAACGATAGGCGATTGAACCTCAGGAATAACTAGGCCTCGAAGTTTTGACATAGATTTTTTCCTTTGTTCAATTATATGTTCTAGTTTATGAGTAGATACATTTTTATTGCTAGTATCATCACTTATACTTCTAGTGTGGTATACACTACGACTGAAAGAAGTGTCAACGAAGGAAGGTAGGGTTGTTGTACTTCCATAAAATAATGGAGTTTTTGTCAGTTCAGGACGAGAATATCTTGTAGCTTTTACTTCCATTATATTAGATTCTAGGGCTCCTAATACTTCCGGCCTATCAGATTGTCTTTTATAAGTACGAGGTGTATCGTCCAAGTTATCCTGAGACTTAGTGAGACGTCTATCTAATGTTGATATTTCGGAAAAACTGCTGTTCACAAATAATGGTCCATTGTTTTTTGACATCGTCTTGTTTCTGGTCGGCAACGTTCCACACTTGTCTATGCGATCAGAAGACACGACTGTATCGTTTGAAAACATAGCAATTTTGTCTTTGACACTGGCTTCACTTCTGGCATCTTGGGTCCTTGATAAATATGACAATCTTGGACGGGTTGCTGACCAGGTCGAAGGAAGTCGCGGTGGTAACCGAGACGGTAAGTCAGGTGCTTTGTCTATTGCATCTGATGGTGTCTCCACTCCGTCAGGCGGTTGCCGAGGACAAGTAGGGGGAGGTGTTTCATCGTTGGAAAGGCTTTTGTCCTCTGCATCACTTTTGTGGATGCGATCTATAACAAAAATACATATTATTATTAAGAATAAAATTAAAAATAAAATAAGTAAAGAGGATTCGAACTACAAAGCTTTGACGCCAAATTAACGCAAGATATTAGCTAAAAGATAAATCTTTTTATTAGCTTTTGAGAGAGTATTCAATTTGAAGATTTTAAAAGTATTTTTTGAACGTAAGCTAATATCTAAAACAGTATTCACAATAGAAAGGTTTTCGAAAAACAATCTCGTATTGGCTAGCGACCTCTCACTAGATGGAGTGACGACCTGTTTTAAAGGTCGATGAATGTAGGTGGCTTTAGCTTGTGCGTCGGTTCAATCTATGAGGGAGCTTTGTTCAACGTAAACTGAAGCAGAATATTTTATATTTACAGAATAAATTTAGTTAATACCGTTTAAACAGACCACGTTGTTTGTTTATTGCGCACAAGGAAATTAGGGTTGACTTAAGCTTTGATAAAAAAAAAACATCCTAGTAGTCTCTGTAAAATCATAAGATACCATGACCTCTACAATGATGAATAATCGCTATAATAAAGTACACTGGACAGTTAACCAATCAGAATTTTTTTGAAATATCTTCTAAAATGATACATATTAGCCAATTTTTATATATTTATTTTTTTTTACTTAAAATAAATATGAGCTGTTACATTTAAAAGGCGTAAGAACATTATGTTAATCTGTAGATACACCAGCAAAATTATACGATCGGTTCATCCAACAATAATATGTCAACAATTTTATGACAAACAAATGACAATCGTAAATCGGAATCCCTAAGACATTTATACCGTGTTCACGTAAGTCTTCTCTACAACGCAGATTATAACATTACAGGCTTTGTTTTTTTCTAGTTTCTTCTCTCGTATATAAACACATTATTGTTTCTGCAAACCAAGCCTAGCTGTTAAGTCATATCTGTTACCTTCCTAACTCTATGCTTTCCTGGTATTTTGATAGTTTTTAATATTTTAAGTGCAACATATATACTTGTTGTATAATACAAAACTAAAGTTATTGATTTTAATGAAACAAATCACACAAACTGTATTATAAAAATGTATGTTCTACTAATCTGCTAGATTGTTCTAGGAATAGATTTTAATCAAGTTATACGGTGAAGGAAAAATGGTATACATACATTTTAAGCTGAAATACTGTTCTTATAGTGATCAAGTATATTTTATAGACATCTCTGACTTTAAAGAGTTTTAATGTGTCTTTTTTTAAAACTGTTTTTAAAATGTTGCTATTAGAATAAGATGTTCCATTTCGAGTGTATACATTAATAAAAACGCTTTAAAAAGGCCTTTTTTGAGCCGCATAAAGTAATTTTAACATTTATTATGTTTATTTTAACTTTGTGACACCGTTAATAATATCTCTTAAAAGTAAACCTACTATTTAACATAATCTTTAAATAAATACACACTTAAAAATATTGTTTATAAATATACTTGTTATTTAGTCTTTGTAAATACTTAAACCTAATAAAAGAACAAATCAGTGTGTTTTGGATTATATACGTAGGTATAGGAAAAATAAAACTTTATAGAATTAAAGTGCCTTTCATTATCTTTTCCTCCCCAAAACATCAAAGGTAATTAGGCAGGAAACATATTCGCACACACCACATGTTATCCATAATAAGATAAGGCATTTTTTAAATAATGTTTGCTTAAATTTACCGTAGTTCGTAAATTTCTAAACATTAAATTCTGGGATTGATTTCTGTGAGTAAAAAATTATGTTTATTACACTTTGATCAAAACTCCTAATATATAAATGAATAAAATAAATCTTATAAAGATATAATTTCATTACATCAATAGGGCATTTTCATTAGATTTGTAAAAAACGGCATCAACAACAAATTGATTATACTCCACTCATTGTAATTTAAAATTATAAGCAGCGAGCAAATAACAATCAGAGTTATTTATCTTTCTTATATTTATACATGCTATAAATAGCCTCTTGAGTATCAATATTAAAAATATAAATATAAAAATATCAAACCATTTAAAAAAAATTTATTAAAGCTTCTAATAAGAAACTCGGTTTTTCGCATCACGTTAATTATATTACATACCTGTTTGCCAAACATTATAAAAATTCCCATTTTCGGCGCCATTTTCCCAACAGTTCGTAATAGTATACATGGTGATGAATTTAAATCTAAAATTTTGGCTTTGCACGCTCAAGAGCGGAGAGCCAAGCAACGTTTAAAACAAGTCATCGCACTGACAATATTTGTGTAAGCAATGCGACGCCCCAAGACGCCGAAGTAACGTAAATCACTAGTTTCCTATTACAGTTGACCAACTTATTAGCCAACTATGCGTCATCTACTTTATCATACTTTATTAGTCACAAGATGCAGTAAGAATGGATTGGGCAAAAATTTTTATGAAACTGTAAACAATCCGTGACCAGCATCTTGATCGAGTTGATGACGTCACGTTTATTTACAATTGCATCTAAATTTTTTACGATCAAAACTGACCCACAGAATGCGTTGCCTGTAGTGCCTATAGAATGTGAGCGCATTTACACATAAAACCTAAATTATTTCCGGTTGTAATTCTTCATTATCGCACTTTACCTACGAAAATTAATTATGGATTTTATTTACCTTCCTTCTCCTCCTCAATCGGATGTAAGTAATGCTTGTGCCAAATTTTTACAACACTGTAGGACTTGGTGTCCGTGACAATTATTTGCTTCGTATACATAATTCACTATAAAAAAATCTAGTGACATATCACCAATGCGTCTCCGCCACGACTATCTTAACAATCAGATTTGAAATTCTTTTACATTTACACAAAAATAACGTCATTCCACGCATATGGCACACTTCAGCGTATTTGAACAACTGTCGCCTGCTGAAATTGTACATTGTCATTTTCCTTTTTCAAATATCTTACGTACAAGCGTTTATTTCGTCGTCTGGACGAAGGCATTGAATTAATTTATTCAGTTGTACAAAAATCGTAAAGGCCGTTCTCTCGCATGCACATTAATTACAAATTCTGTGGTCGTTACATAAATATGAGCAAGTATGAAAGTAAATTAGATTTAATTAATTAGCTTGGTTTTGTGTTTCTTTTATATAATTGTCTATATTACGGTACCTCGTGTAACCCTTCCCAGAATATTTATTTTCTTTTTGCAATGTATACCGAAGTGTTTATTATGTAGGTAACGAGTAACTACGCTAATATTGTTAAATAGTGTTGTCTCATTCAATTGTAATCCACCCTGTTCAGGGAACTGACTAAAGAAGTACTACGAGTAACTTATTTCGGCCGCAAAGCAGAAATGTGGTAACGCAACAGTGTTCCGGTTTAAAGGGCATGATAGCTAGTGAACTTTCTAGGTATATTAGACGCTACAATAATTTTCTTAGCGGACTTGTTGTCTTTTAAGTTGTTATTCTTATCGGCTGAACATATCGTTTCACCTTTCGGTGATTACCTTTTTATTCACTTAATATTATAAGAAAAATAAATTTCATGCCGAAAGTGTGTACACTAAAAATTATTATATGTAAACTATAGACCTTAAAAGTTTCATTTTTGGCTTGCAAATTTATATACTTCGCAACATGACATTGGGGATTGCTGATAACAAATTCAATTTCCTGCTTCTAACGATCAAGATATGTACGTGTTTAATTTATTGTTTCCTCTCAAATATGTATCACGTTTTTAAGAAATTGTATATTACGCAATTTCAACGTTCAATATTAATTTTTTTATAGTTGAATTTAATCTTAAATAGCCTATAAACTTTTAATTACATAAATTTCAAGGTGATTATGAAAGTTAAGAAAGGACACAAATATTATATTGAAAAGTCAACAGTAATTTTCTTGTTGAGCAGAAATAATTAAACGTATGTTTTCTAAAAACATAAGGGAAATTTAATCTCCATAAAGTTCATTAGAAAATTACATAAATAAATAATCATAGCGTAACAGTTACATCCAAGCAAAGATTAAAATTATGTTCATGTGCTATGGACGTGCGAGTGAAAATAATTTCTTATATTATAATCTCATTTAAGATGCAGCTATTACGCCCGATAGCGTCATTGCACAACGACTTTTTACCACACACTTCATTCAAAAAAACAATCTCATAACCCATACAGACCGTGGAGCGACATTGAGCGTCTGGGCAACTTCCGCGTGTCCAACATAGTGGGAACCTCTTACACAATGGATCCCGTGCGAATCGTCATTTGCACCAATTCATAACACAACAACACTTTCATTTGTCAGACCCGTTTTCGGTTCCTGCCGTTCGCGGTTCTTTCATCGCGTGAAAAAAAATACGCAAAAAAAACAAAAACAATTGACGCGCGTGAAGTGGTGACGTCACGCGTTGTCTTATAGCGGAGCGAATAGCAGTCTGGTATGGGGTAAGGCGCGCACGGCGGAGATTTTGCGCGGGCGCGGATCCGCCGCGGCGTGGCGCAGTGCACTGCGCCCGCGTCGGCTTGCAGAATTTTGCAGCGCCGCCGCCCTTGACGGGGGCGTTGATCCGAGCCAGGGACGGACTAACGCGCCCCCCCCATCCCTCCAACGGACCAGGGGGAGCGTTCCCTACCACAAAGCCACGCTCGACAGGTGAATCTAATCATGAACTGACCCCCGATGATAAATACTTAGCGATTTAAAAGTTTTATTAAGACTAAAATAGTCTACGGACTGTACGATACCAAACCGGTCGTGTGACGTCTGAGCAAATAAAGTTATGAAACAAGAAGACCGGACGGTCTTTTTAAATGTCAGCGTAAAGCCGCTCGCGATTTTGCACGGTCAGAATCACTTGATATTTTGCTAATGTTGGAATAATAATGAATGTACGAAATGAGAATAATAGTGTATCGGAATGTAGGTTTTGTAACTGAGCACCAAGTTACGCAATGTTGGACTTTGTCTAGTTTATTAGAACACTGTTTTTTTTGTTTTATTAACTTATTATAAAATGTTATTAAAGTACATATACTCAATAAATTTTCTTTAATTTGCGAGATATAGATTTCAAGTCCTAATAAAATAATATTAGAATAGGAAATAAATGTTCATTATATTTTATTTGTAACATTGCTTCATTGCAATTCACAAATGTACTAGGTTTGCACGTTAACTAAAGACATTTTATTGTAACTACTTTTAAAACCGCTTTTAATTTTTCAGTTTGCCTTC
Source organism: Lamproptera curius (assembly GCA_029286875.1). Classification (NCBI taxonomy): domain Eukaryota; kingdom Metazoa; phylum Arthropoda; class Insecta; order Lepidoptera; family Papilionidae; genus Lamproptera; species Lamproptera curius. Next base: position 135,876 of record JAGSMT010000048.1, read on the forward strand.
ATAATATTAAATGAACTGTAATGAGAGAACTTTTCTTTAAGATTTTTTAATTGAAATTGAGAGGTCTTTTTGGAAAGATGTTTAAAAAAGAATGACAATTTTTGTCCAAATATAAAGGTTAATTAAACGTAATATATACAATTTATAATCTATATTCTATTCCATTATCTGTATTACTGTAGAGTTTTATCAAAATTTATCTGTGTTTATAATAATAGTAATTATATTATATTAAAAATTATTGTATTATCTGTTTTATAGCAACACACAAAAATCCATCTTAAGATACTTTCACAATTATAATATTGGTAGGTTTAATAAAAAGAACAACTGAAATAAGCATTCAAATCCAAAAAAAAGCATTTGAAACATTTTCCATGCATCAAAGTCGAAAACTAAAATTTGTTTTGCGATTTAGGCTTTCCCAAGCACTAATTAACATCGAATATTTTTACGTTAGTCTCATTAAAGTGATGTAAGGTTAATTGAATTCCCATTTCTATAAAGTCGATTAAAGCTCGCTTGACCACTTTTATGTCAGGGTCGAACCTGTGCCCCTCGAATGCAGCGCTCTGTTTCCGCTCTTGTATTCGCACGCATGACCACATTAAGAAAAGACAAGTGGACGTGGACCAAAGAACTTTTGGATAATAGTTGTTGGCTTTTTCAAATATTAATATATAACAATTCACAAGAGACCTAATTACATAAGAATAGGAGGTAAAGACAAATAATTATAACAATAAAACTATTACAATATCAAAAATAAAACCTATCAAAAGTTGCAATCAGTTTCAGACTTTCGCATATATTGATTACTTTATAGTTAATTAACAATAAATAAGTCGCCGGATGAGTGAGATAGTAAGATAGTAGATCAGATATCAGGCGATATGCGATCACTAAATTCTTCTAAAGTTGTTTTTACCTAACTGCCAACTAAAATCGGTGCACTTTAAACTAGAACACGCATTAACACCACTGCAATGCGTTAGAAATAAGCTTTTCGGTTGAACAAAACCTTCAAAATAAAAACTATTGTTCTATTTATAACAACTGGTAGATTATTTGTATCATAGTTAAATGTTTGACGACTATGGACCAGAGTAACTATAGATCAATAAAAATTACTACCTAAAATACGCTGCTCTTACTTGCAATATAGAAGTCTATCAAGACGACTTTTACAATTAAAATTTTTCAAGTAGGCAGCAATATTAACTTATTTATTTTTTTATTCACGGAGCACAGAAATCCCTAAAAAATAGAATTACTGGATTTTTAAGCCCTTCTTTCTTTAAATATTTAACCGAATAACCTGCAAGGTTATATTACAGCATTTAATTATAAGTTAGGATACAGACAGTACTTAGTTATTTAACTGAATAATTGATAAAGTTTCCGAATTTCATGTGTTCGTCTATTCTTAAATAAAATAAGCTGTAAGGTTAATAAAACGCTATAATCCGGCCACGCGGACACTACTGCGTTATTTTTCAACCGAATAAGCTGCAATTTTATTACATTTGGCTCAATCTCTCCACACATCACCATTGAGTTATTCTTCAATCGAATAAGCGACAATGTCACTAGATTTAACTCTTTAATCTCGGTGCAGCGTCGCGGATCTCGGTTGCTTTCTTTCGCATCGGAGGCATGAGAAAAGCTGGCGGCGGAATGCAGCGGAGTGACGGCCGCGGAGGCTGGAATGCGCCCGTGCCTCCTCCCCTCGGTCCACGCTCCGTTCCGAACCGCACCGACGTGTTTGCTGAGTTGTTTGCACATTTTTTTTTCAATTCCCCTCCCCCCGCCGCCTTTTATTAAAACACTTATGCGTGTTCGATTTACGATTCTAGACTAGCCACCGGATTGGAGCTGGGACTCGTTATTTTTCGCCGCAAATGGAGCCTTTTTTTCACATAATTGATTTCACGCTATCTTGGCTTCAATAATATCTCCATTATATCAGCGTAAACGCTAGCTATGGACGTTTTAAAATATTATTATTCGATATGGGACGAAAGAACAAACGTCATTTTCGGCTAAATTTGAATTTTCAACGGCGATTATGACGGTTATTAAAAATATACACATATACACTCACAGACCAAAAACGAAACTATAAAATGGACAAGTGAAAGAGAGTGCAATCGATTTCACTTTCAAAACTAAATTAACTTTCTCCGGTGACACGTCTTACATAATTTAAACAAGATAAAGCATTCATAACTGTAGAATTCATATCTTACGTTTGTATAAAGGTCAAAATTAAGTTGATCGTCTTCAATACGTCAAAATTCAGTCCCGGAGCGAATCAGAAGAGAGAGGGTGATGCCGTCATTTGCTCATTAAAAACTCGATTTATTTGAAAGCTCAGACCTGATCAACACTTACATAATTGTTGTATGTACGGCCGCAATAACATGCGGAATCGTTTAAGTACTTTTTGTTTTTCGACCGCCTCGCATATAGTGAATGGTCGAGGCACGAAATACGTATAACGTTACATCAAACAAAATGCTTCTGTGACGGCATGCGGGCAAACTAAAACTGGGCACGCCCTGGAATCCACCAAACCATATTATGCCTAACATTGCAGTGTCCTTTGTGTCGACAGCATTGTGATAGCGACCTTAGGCTCCACGTAATTAGATCAAAAATCGCCGGATACTGGCGACAGTCCGAGCTTTTTGTTCGCTCCTCAAGGAAATTCCGCGACTTCAATTTCGAACGGCAGCCGGATAAGTGCCTTCGGCTCATCGAAATGCCCGGGTTTCTTGCGCTCGAATCCGAGTTTATTCGCAATTTTTATTCCACTGAAAATGTTTTCGCGGACGCGCCATTACTTGGAAAAAATCCCACTTGAATGCAGAAAATAAATTAACGCACGGAGGCTTGACGGGCAGCTATGAATGAAATTGGCTGGAATGCTGTTTTATATAATCATTCACATCCAACCACATGTAGAGATGTATGGTATCCGAGTGGAAATGTTTGATAAATAAGCGATCATTTGTTCGAGTTTGTTTTAAGTTGCATAAAAGAAATCTTTAAATTGATGCCCCTTTAATTTATGGATTTCTTTTATTATTATAAATACACTTATTACATAAAAATTCTATTGATTTTTACGCGGCTTTGTTCTAAATTGATTTCTAAATTCTAAATTGAAATAAAATAATCCAATAAGACATGGACTTTCATGGATTAAAGCCTAATTATTTTGCAAGTTCGTATGTTCGTTAATGTACTAAAATTCCTATTATTGCATTAATTGAAAACTCAGATTGGAGGTATAGCGAGCGAGTTTAGTCCGTAACAAGACTACATTACGCCATTTAAAAGAGCAGGTGCTGGGGGGAGGGCAGTCGGAGGCAAGGTGCACTTTCACGCGATACAAGCAAGGATTCGTGTATAAATAATATATGCAAGCTCCATCGGAATGCAATAAAAATAAGTTTCTCTAACAAACCACGTAACCTATTGAGAAATTTACATACCTCTACATAATTTTGCTATATCTCTTTTATGGCGAAGTTAACAAGTTTAAAGTCTGACAACTGCGGAGTCGTCTTAGTTACTATTGCTCTATCTGTCTATCTATAACTAGGTGATTAATATTAATGTTTATAAATTGTATTCAATGGAAACATTTTTACAATATATATAATTATTTACACTTGTTAACAACTGTAGCTTTATAAACTGGAAATCGTGTGTTTGAATTCCCTTCGAATAACCGGAGGTCGTGGGAACTAACGTTAAAATTTAATTATTTTCTAATATCGTATCATTGTTTTCTGATGGGTTAGGACAATGTGGGCTGATCACCCAATTGTAAGATTAATCATGCGTCGAATCACCATACATAACCATCATTTAGCAGTCCACACTTTGTCCAACATTGGACTGCTAAAGGCTTTTTTAATAAATTTCTCATAACTGCCGCGCTTAGCCGGCGTATTGGCAATTGACTATTCGCATTAAGTGGGCGGTGGGGTCGGCACATGCGACGGATGGGCATGAAAAAGTCAGTTCCGGTTATCAAGAACATCATTGGAAGTCAGTGCCTTCAAGTTTACTGATAACTTATTCATCCATAAAATACAGTTTACTCTTGGGGTGCAAATCGCTCTGCGTAAAAACTGGTACTTTAGGATGGATTAGAAGCCGACCCTATGATAACTTGGAACATTTTGGCTAGGTGAAAGAAGAATAATTGTAGCGAGGATAATATTCAACAGATATCTTAACTATGTAAATTGCTAGTTTTTTCGTGTTTATTAGAAAAAATAAAAAACAAGATCAAATATGTATTCTTACCTTCCCAAAAGTTTCTCTCGAACGATGATTTTCGAATTTTCGTTTCATCTTTTTCAACGCTTTTCCTGAAACAATAAAATTAGAATAATGAATATATTGCAATATACGTCATTGACGGTACAAGCTGATCAAATTAATTTTATTATTTTTTTTCACATTATCGAAATATCTCCTTTTGCATTTAAAAAAATACTTGTCTGATTAAAGTTTAAAGTCTATCTCACAGCATAAAGCCTTTCAGGGCCCTTCCATAAATAGCATTTTATTCATACAAAACCAGAAGTCGCTTCAATCGATTAACTAATTGGGTACCAGAACTTGTTTGTTCCTCATTAAATGCCAACAAGTATCATTATGGTTAACTTAAGGCATTACGGACTCGTAAGTCCTGTCTTCACCGTCTCCGTAGCTTAGTTGAGCTTGTGAATAAGAAACCGGAGGTCGTGGTTTCGAATCCAAAAAGTTAAAAAGTGTTGGGAACCCAACATTTTTTCATTGTTATTTCCTAGGTGGTCAAAGCAATGCGGGCCGATCACCTGATTGCCTGTAAAGTAACATGATCCATGTGACGGATGGTAATGTAAAAAGTTGGCCCTACGCCTGACCTTTGTCTGGTCGGGTCGGTTATCCGTCCGAATGAAGCAAGACAGAGAAAAAGGAAAGAGTAGCACCAGTGCTTGCGCGTACAATTGTGTAGTTCAATATCTCCTGCGTAGTCGGCTGACCTGTCTAATATAGATCGGCCGCCGCAGTTCAAACGGTTTGAAGAGAACAACAACAGTCTTTTGTGTTATGATAAAAGTGGTAATAATAATAAAGCTTAATTGAGTTATATACACATATGTACAAATTATATTATATCAATGAATGACAAAAGTTAGTCATAAAAAATATAGAATATTAATACGCAGTACAAATCGTAACTTAAGTTACGGAGTAAAACAGAAAACAACTAGATATGATAAATTACGTAAAGGTTACTCGAAAACAGGAAGTACTAACTAACGCTTCCTTTGAAAGTAGGTACAGATGTTCTTCACACCTGACTCCTTAAATATGTATTGTAGCAACATGAAAAAGCCGTTGGGAAGCCGTGTAGTTGTTATTTTAATCCACAATAAGGTTGTAATAAACTTTACGTAAAAAACAAAATGTGACAAAACTGACCCGTTAATACAACTCAGTAAAAGAAAGTTAGCAATTATATAAATCATTCTAAACGTACTGTGTTAAAATGCATGTTTTTCTTATAACATCGTTTTTGAAATTACAAACTTTTTTTATTTTAAGTCACTGACTTTTTTTAAACGCTTTTAAAAGTTCGTAATTCAAAGATATAAGAAGGCTAATGAAGATCTCAATATCTATAATGGTTTACATATTAAACTGAACATTTACTTAATCCCGTATTCGAACCTGCAACCACGCAGCGTGTAGTGATTTATAAGTCTGACTTAAGTGACCAATTTGCGTAATGTTTATAATTAACTACAAAGGTTTGTGTCCGCTACCACCCATCTGCCTCCTACGCCCTACCATTATACTCTATACAGAAAGCACCTGTAATGTAATCATTACCATATATGAATCGGTGCAGATCTACAAATAAACTTGAATCGAATAATACGAACATATAGTTCCAAAGATCACATCTATTTTATAACCTTGACATAAAAACAGTTTATTAAAGATGCTGGACTAAGTAATATATTCAAACGATACAGTAGGGAACTGATTTGATTTAAGAAATTTCGAATTAGTATTTTAATGCGCATCGCTTCAACTTACTAGATTTTATCGTGTTATCTAAACTGCATATATAAATTCAGCGTAATTTCAAGACTTTTAGTTCCAAAAACATTACCAATCAACTTAAGTTTTATTACGTTAAAAGCGTATTGGTTTCGATTAAGAATAAATTTAAAAATGCGTACATAGGTATATGAATGACAGTGAAACTTGAACTTTCTGATGAATTTTCACATTGAATACAATCCGAATATAAACGGTATTCTACGACAGTTTACAAAATGGCGTCTCAGTAAGAGACCGAGCATTACTCTCAACGTCGAGTACCATTATTTACGAAGCAAATCGCAAACACAAACACTCGAAACAAACACTTGTTGACCATACGAGGCTCCGTTCGAATGCGGGATTCGAACCGGCGACCCAGATATCTCCGTGTCGGTATCTGGGCCGTTGTATGTTTGCAATGTTCGCTAACAAACGCCACCGAGGACCGTAGAGAATTGAACACAAGTGCATTGAACTGGCTAACTGGCTATCGGCAGTCGCTTAATCGAGTTTACAATTTTTTCCTTTTTGCTTGAAATCATCGAAATTGATAGTAACCTACATTGTTCGTGTACGTATTGAGTTTCAATGGTGAAACATTTAGCAGTCTATCGATTCAACACATTCTTACAATTTGCACATGCCAAAACAGCTTTATTCTAAATACAAATGTATACACGTATAATGTTTTAACAAATTGATTTGAAAATTTCTTGACAGCTTTTCTTTGCAAGCTAGTAGTTGCCCCTGACTTCACCCGCGTGGTAAGATATCAATTTTTTTAATAAAAAGTTTCCTTAGTTACATAGGCTTCTTGATTCTTTCAGTAAAAAACGTTGTTTTGAACTATTTACCTGTGAATGTACTGGTTGTATAGCACTATGTAATCATATAAAAAATGATAATAAATCAGATTATATTTGATATATAATCTGATTTTATATCATTTTTACGTTGCAAACAGACACTCCAATTATATTTATTTGTACAGATAGGGCTGTTGGATTTAAAAAATGGTGTTGGCAGCGTACTGTTTCTCTAATACTTTAATATTTTGGCAGTAATTCTAATTGAATAATTGACAAAATATTTAAATATTAGTTAATTAAAACACTGCCTCCGTAGCCTAGTGGTATGGGCGTGTGCTTTAAAAACCGGAGGTCGTGGTTCGAATCCTGCGGGACGCAACAAATTTTCATTGTTGTTTCTAGTTGGTTAGGACAATTTGGGCCGATCACCCAATTATCTGAAAAGTAAGATGATCCATGCGTCGGATGGGCATGTAAAATTCGGTCCACCCACCAACCCGCATTGGACCAGCGTGGTGGGATACGGTCCAAACCCCAAATGGATAGGGAGGCCTATGTCCAGCAGTGGACTAAAACAGGCTGATGATGTATGATGTGTGTAATTAAAAAATATATTGCATAGCATGATGCATTACACTTTATTAAGTATTAAAAGTTAGAACGAAACGTCATTTTAGAAATGTCAAATTTAATTTTACACAAAACATCAATCAGTCAATTTCACATCTATTTACTAAGTACTCGTCAAAACTCACTAAAGGCATAAAGAAACAATCTCTCGCCGTGTAAGTGCACAATTCGGTTGCCTACGTTCGATCTCCGTCGACATTGTCTTGAGACCTTCCGATATTGTTTCGGGCTGGAATGATTGACGTCCGCAAAGGATTCCTCGGCCGAGCGCACCGAAATCCATTAAGCAGAACGCTTTGAGCGCATTCAGGGCACGTTCATTGAACGTCATAAAATTGAAAGTCGCTAAGAATATCGAAACATTCTAGATGTACACGGCTAAAAACGAGTCACTTGCGAACGTATTAAAGCATTTTGATAAATAGCTTAAACTTTTCGAGCACAACAATCAACTTTTAGATTAATTGATTCAATAAAAGCGATATTTTTTGTTTATAATATGTGGCAAACTTAACACGGAAACATATTTTGCATGTTATATAAACATAGCCCACTTTTTATTTTAAACAATATAACTATAAAATGTTATTTGAAACCGTAATAGAACGTGCATAAATATTGTTTGTACAAACATTGTGTACATTATAAGCTGTTAAAATCTTGATAGTCAATATCCTTTTACAGTCAACTTTTCCCACTATTTCACTGAGAGTTCCACCTTGAAGAAAAATATTAAAAAACAAATTCCTTCACTCACCATATAATCACCATGTCCAAACAAAATATAAACCTAACTGTTCACCGTATCGTAACCATTTGATATAACTACAACCTTTATTTGATTTCGCGGTCATGCAAGAGGCTAGATCGACCGACAAATCGAAAATGCCGAGCCGACTAGGAGTCTGTTGTGAAACGCCACGACGGAATCCAGTCGATCAAATCGATATCTGTTCCACAATTGCGACGTCCATAATGCTAGCTAATTGATAATCTGTTGCTAAATCCAATTTACTGTTATTGCTCTGTGCCCTCGAACGATTGGCTGTCCGCAACTTTTGTAACACGTACAAGACATGACACTTGCATACGATTTACATTAATTTGCAAAAATACTTTACCGTTGCAGAACAAACTTTCTTTGAATAATTAACGGTGAATGTTAATGACACTGTTTTAGCGGCAGACTCTGTTATTCGACAAATGTACACGAAGCTTAAAGTGATAATTAATCGCGCATTTTAAGCCCGTATAATCAGAGAGCGTCTTCAAATGTCAGGGTCCGTATGTAGAGCTTATGTATTAGATTTATAATGTCACCTAATTCAAATTAGGAATGAGGATGTGGTGTCGATATTTACCAATAGGTTCATGTTTTGATGTCTTATAGTTTTAGCAATTTTGGCACAATATTATTGAGTTTTTTTCCAAGGTTAGTTATGACAAAGTATTTTAGAAATTTATTTACTTTAGATTGATGGAATTCCCTTTCAAAGTCATTTATCATAAACATACAAATGGTATAATAAAGTGGATCCAATAGCTTTTGGCGCGAGGATGTGGTTTATTTATCCCACACAAACCCTAGAGATTATAAATATACTCTTTTTGAAGTTTGTGATGATTTTTTTTTTAAAAATAACGTTTTAAACCAAACTATTAACTATATTCAGAAGTCTGAAAAAGCAAGTAGTGCTTATTCATCATCATCACCTGTTATTAGTCCACTGCTGGACATAGGCTCCTAATACACCCTACGAGTGCTTAATAGGCATATTTTATTCAAGTGATTTTATGAATAAACAAAATGACACTAAACAAGAAGAAACTGTTTTTAAAACATTTAAATGGCTTGCTTGACACTTATTAGCCATAACACATTTCAATATCTTTAAGTGTCCCTCAATGAATAATTAATCTAGCAGTAAAAGTATTTTTAAAACCAAAAGTTTAGCACATTACATTAAGAGTTATAAAGAAATCATGAATAAATCACAGTAAAACTTGGAATTAGCACATTAGTAACATAAATAAAAATAAAGATCGTGCTCAGGCTGCATTTGATGTGTTAAAAAATATAAAACACGCTAATCTTTTATATGCCGCCTTAAAACGAAAAGCTAAAACCAAACCGATCCATGACTAAACTGATAATAGCACTTCCTTGTACGAAAATAGCAGCAGCATCACAAATGTATATACAGCCACAGCGAGCTTCAGCGACATCGGAGAACAAAGAGGGCAACGATACCGTGCATTCCTTTCTGTTGCCCAACCGAAGTGACCACGTCATGGTTATAATATGTTATATATAAAATACGAAAGGATGGAATAAGGCCTTATATAGAAAGTCTCGCCGCGACAAGGAATGCGGTAAGGATAAATAAAATGCAATCGCTTCGCAGTCCGCCATGTTTGAGCGGGGCCTAACCTAGGTTAACCGCGTCGTGAGACCTCGCCCCCTCGCCTCCAGCGCCCGTCGCTCGTGGAACCTTCACGCTTGTGTTCTATTACATCGTGCCAGATTACAAAATCCGTTCCAACAAATAACTTCCCAACTGGATAGATTCGACCGTAACGCTAAAGCGCAGCGATTTAAACAAGGTCGACAATGGATTCTGGGTTTTACCCATAGCGACGTTTTCATTTCGATCATAACAATAATTTTCCTTTTAACGATATTTAGACAAACGCAAATGTCTCACTAAGTTCATAGATGCTTAAAGTGTTTATCATGGTAACAAGACACGTAGTATATACAACTTTAACTACCCCCGATCATAACTTTGCAATTAGACGTAACATAAGGCAAAACATTTAAATGACGGATATAATGGATGTTAATTATTAACAAAGTATGAATTTGGTTTTGTTAAATTACTAACAAAAAAATAAAAAAAAAATCCCATGTATGTACAGAACGAAAATATATAGAGAAAACAAACAACGCTTAATGTACCCATCAATTATATTGTGTTGTTATAGTTTCATGAACTTTCTAAATTTCAACACGGTCAGCTAATGTATAATACTTAGGATATTTGAATTTATCCGCAATGCGGACGTACAGGGGAAGGTCCTCCTCGTACCCGTTGCATAAACTTGTGTATAGTTAAAATAAATGTCCTTGAGTAGCAATGAAGTTTTTAAAAGAAATTTTACATTCAATCGTGTGTAAGGTATTAGACCTTAATTAAATTATTCATGAAATAGTGGTACTTATTATGTTTTTCCACTTGGAAACTCAACTTGGAAAAGTACCAATTTAGACCTATATCTGCTGGAAAACAGTATTTTGCAGACGAATTTTTACACCGATTTAAAAGGCACTATATCTATCGCTATTACAGGATTATGGAAATGTAGCTTAACGGATTTGTAGGAAATCTTCAAATAATTTTATTCTGCGCTAAAATAACCTACTAGGATATAAAGTAATTAATTGTTTGCTTATTTTGCTGAGCAGGCTCAATTCAACAACTAATGGTATAACATAGCATGAAAATTGTTTCAGTGTTCGTTAAGCAATATGGAGTTTTATAAAGATGAGGATACTATAATTAAGCCCACATGGGTTACACTTTACATGTTTAACATCGGTTAAAGGGTAACCGTTCATAACATTTCGTTTAAGACCCCAAAAACATTTGCGCAATTTCGCAATTATAATGGTAAAATTGTTGTTTAATGTCAAAGTAATTTTTTAATATTTTTGTGTTAAGGCGTAAATAAAAAAGAATATAACAATTATTTCTTAACATATAACGCAAGACTAACAAAGATTGTACTGCAAGATACAAACAGGGTGAAAGTAAAGATTTTAAAACATACCACCGGCTTTAATACTGGCGACACTAGTGTAACTTTCGTAAAAAAGGTTAATTGACAAATGCCGCCCGATCGCTAACTGACGATCAACGGTCGTTCGTCTGCAGGAAACTTTTTTACGAACTGTCCGTTTACAACAATCATAATTAGTGCCCCTCTCACGATTATAAATGATATATTATCGGGCAAGTTGATTTTCAAATTCAACGCATACATATTCAAGCGAACGCTGGCTCAGTTCACGATTTTTATGTATCTTATTTATCTCACTCGAGATATCACTGCTGGACCGGTTTTGATAATCCACCTTCGTTTTGTACCTTGACAGGATTGATCATGAAGGCGCAACCTTCCCTATTAGTCCAAGACGATGTTATAAATAGTTGCTATATCGAATAATATGGGTTTACGTGTGCCGACTGTCAATCTATATGCGGCCGCTAAACTTTTCTTTTTATAAACGCAATATCTTCCCACCGATTGCACAAGAAAGGCTACGTTATGACTATAAATAGAGGCTCTATCGTTGCCATGATAAAAGCTATGGTTTTATTGGTGAAATGTGAAAAATATTATATTTAATGCACTATAACAATGTATAACAAATACTTATATATACTAATAAAACTTAAGTTGGATTAAAACAGGTAATTGTACGTGGTACTTTTTGAAAATAACAATCACGTGTAACGCTAAAACGTTAAATGTTTAAAGATTTCTATAATTTTTTTAAAATCTTGGGAATACTAACTCCTATAAAGGCACTGTCACAATCTAATTGTATATTTTTATGCATTTGTATGTATACGTGTAGAAAACACATATACGTGTAGAAACAAAAATATGTATTTAATTTCCGTCCATACTTCCTTAATTACTTTTATCAGTGCAACTCTTAACTTTTATCTCATGCATCACGAAAAGAAGAAGAAAATGCCTAAGGCATTAAGTCCGCCTATGTACGATATGTGCATGAAGATTAAATAAATAAATGAATAAATTATATTAAGGATTTTATTTATTGAGTATCTCTTTTAAATTTACAACGCTTAATTGTCTTTTTTTAATTAAACGTTCAACAGCGCGTAACATCATTTATGTAATTTGGTTTAGATTATCGAAAAAGCAAATATTTATTATTTACAGTTAATCGAAATTGCCCAAGCTTAGTAAAAGTTTTGATTATACGTAAAAAAATAATGAGAAAGATTTTAACATGTTTTAGGTTTTGTTAAAAGCATTTTGTCTTAGTATCTTAGTATAGTTTAAGAATTTAAACGTGTTTTAAGAAATAAGTAAATTTTTGCATAAATTTGGCAAAGCCTGTTTCGTGAGAATATTAACGCCGGATGTAATTACGAATGATTCTCATGTTTAATGTTACATTTATCTCAGTTAAAATATTCTAAATAAGCATGAGAGTCTAATTCAAGATATCAATGTGTACAAGTTGGACATAAATTGATGTTTATACATTTTTGTAAGGATTAAACTGCCATATTAATAACACCAATTTAAGAGATGTTAAACAAGTTCAAATTTTAAAGTCATACCAAAATGTTAAAACAAATTATTATAAAAGAAAGAAAGAAAAATATATTTGGTACATAATAATAACAAAAAAGAGCACAAAATATTAATGCACCAAATGGTATCAAGAAGTGAATATCTTCATGATATTTGGCTGCTATTAATTAAAATTAAAATTCATATCAAAATTATATAATAGTCATGCTATTTAACACTTTACACTATTTTCAGTAACTTTAGTAAAACGTAGCATCCTAGGTGGCCGCTAAAATAGAAAACCTATGTAAAGTTTACAGCTTGTCTTATGCAAACAATAATAAAATCTAACTATAACGAAATAAAAAGATACAATACAAAGAACGCATAATAATCAAATAGAGAGTACGCTAAGGAACGGTTAAAGATCGAATAAAAAGCTTAAAATGTTAATCGTTCGATAAATCATGGATAGTTTCATATAAAGACTCGTTAAAACAATGTTGTTCGCGATCGTTAAAAACAACGAGGTAATAAAATATCACGGGCCGAGGGACGGGCGGGGGTCGTCCCGTTAGAGGCGACACTTCGCAGAAGCGGGCACTACGGGCGTCTATGGCGGCTTTCTTCCGCACCACTGCCAGGGTTGGCCGTGACACGCGATAGCTTCCAATACCACGAACAGTAAACATATGGCAGTGTGTAATATAATAAAAATATAGATATAGAAATCTACATAAAGAACCTTTTTCAAGTTTTTCTTAGCAATATTAGCGCATTTATAATAATAAATACGTAGCACACTAAACCAAAAGGGGAGCAGTGTCTTGCATGAGAAAGGAAGGAAAGCTGACAAAAGTAATAATAATAAGAATGTTTCTGGACGAAATACAGAACGTCATTTAGTCCCAAACTAACAAAGATTGTACTATGAAAACTAGATGATCCATATATGCATAGACTAACTTTTCTTACTTAAATAACTACAAATTATATATACAAACACCCTGCACGAGAAAAACGCTATGTTCATTACACAACATTTTTTCCGTGGTCAAAACCGTTTTATTTTATTTAAAACACATTGTTCTCATTAATAATACTGAATTTATTATAATTGTGTATTATAAGTGTTAACATTCTGTTAGTTTTTCATGTTTATGATATTCCTATCATTATTATACTGATACTTTGAATCGGAATAAAGAAGCTGATATATAATGTGTTGTTGTTGTATCGTTGTTATATTAAAACGAAACTAACTAATGATTCTATTTGATTTAGTAGAACACATCCAAGGCCTATGTTTTTAATGCTAAAACAAACACAGAAAACGAATAAGTAATTTGCCGAACTCGGCTTTTCTTTTCTATCAAAATCATAAGTTTATTTAGAAAAAGAAACCTTATGTAGGAGCTTTGTTCGGAATAAGTAATAACAGAGAATAGAGACCGGTGAATAAACATAGTTTCCCTCAGTTCTGCTATCCAGTGTTCAATTCGATTTTGTTAAAGATTTCTTCTTCGGGCTATGCTTTGAGAAAGATATTCTTCGTAAAAGAAAATGTGAGAATTGAATTCGATATATTAGGAGATAGGAGAACTTTTTACAAGCTTCTGTACGAAACTAACACGCAGATTACATATTGAGGTTATGGTAACCTCGATTTTTAAATTATTGATGTAATTAGTCAATGTTGTCTGTTATCTTAAACGGCAGATAACTCTCTCGCCGTTTGCCATTAAATCTAAGAAGTTGTGTTGTACACAGATATACGTAATAAACATTCCGAAACATACATCAAAATAAAAATATAGACTGTAAGGTTAAAAGTTCCTAGATAAACTAGATATTTAGTAGAAAAACTAATTCTAAAAACTACGTATAACATTAATTAATATTATAATTTTTTATTTTTGACTTGTAACACATTCAAAGTCATTCAGTTCTTAGTTCTGCGCTTTAAAATAATACAATCAAAGATATTTTTTTAGAAGAGCTACCATTAACTCATTAAACATTGATGCTTAGTTTACTGATGAAATTTTCATCTTTAAAATAAATATATATTTTAAATAAATAGAAAATATATTGTACTTATTTTCAAATTTGGTTGGTAAAGCTTTGGCAACCCTGATCGTCTATATAAGAATCTCCTCTAAGGTATGTTCCGAAGCAAGAACATTACTCATTGCACCTTATTTGAGAAAGGTAAACATGATCTTACTGGTAAGCAATAATTAAATGCATTTGGTAAATGACGAATGGTTCAGACCTTTACATGTTCAGTGATTTTACTCACATATTTTCCTTTGAGAAAAAAGAAGAAGAAAATAACTTTAAGAAGGTAATTATTTCTTTGAAATTCAAGTTCATTTTAAAAATATCTATTAAAGCTTGACTTCTTCGCAGGATTACAGACTTGATATGGTGGTTGTCCATCCAGAAAGATCTTTTGGTATGAGACATAAGCGGCTTAACCTTCTCCGACTTTAAATTCTACGTTGTGGCGATCTATTTTTATTTAGCTTGTGACAAGAAATAACAGCTTTATCACTAAAGTATCACTTTACTTCTTGACGTTCTATTCGGACGGGTTTGAACGAGGAACCTAAGGCAATAGAGCGGTAAATAATCTATAGAGTTGTATAAACAGGGGCAAGTCAATAAGTGGAGAGTGGGACGAGCGTGCGAACAAGGTCGTACGTGCTATTGTCAGTGCACAGTAGTACTTTGCGACATACGCTTCCTACTCATCGAGTAATGTACGTAGTGCACAAGATCAAGGAGATATTAGCCGCTTCCGCCTCTCACGCGAGGAATTCAATGCGTCGGAGTCTGGCTTTCCCAGAACCAGGAGTTATCGCAATTTGCGAGCCTCTTGCAGAATGTTAGCCTAATCGCATTTAGCGAAAAGCCGTAATGCCAAGTCTTTATTATAATTTTATTGGTATTTTCCAATAATTTCAGTGGAACTCATGTTTCAATATAACTATACTGGCCTTCTACTTACCTGTAAAAATTGAATTGTAATTATTTGTTTTATTTTAGTCAATTTATAAATAGTTGCCTATAACAGTTAATTCTACTTTAAACACCACATTTTCAAAGAAACAGTTACTTATAAAATATCTTAGGACTTAAAAAATGATGCATCATCCAAATGTCTATTATCCATATTTTTTTAAATCACTTCACTACTTCACAAACAATATCATCGAATATAATCTAAGCTCTACAATTATTAAGGTTATTCTTTTAAGAAAACCGAAAGATCTCAAATTTAAACATTAATTTCCCACAGATCACAATATCGGTCTACATTGAACTGATCGATGTATTATAGAGAGGTTGTCATCACCGTATCCGATATCTCAATGTGGGTGTTAAAATATGCTAAGCGGATCAGAAAAACGTATACGATAGCGTCGCGACCGACGCCGGCGGTTATCGGACGGGGAAAGTGCGTTCAGATAGGCAGGTACGCATATAAATTTAATAACAGTATAAGATGTATTGAATTGCAGAGACAACGTCTGCAGGGCCGATCGGCGCCGGTACCGTTAGGCCCCAGCCGTGTGCCATAGACGCCATCTCCGCTTCCCGGTATAGGAAATCTTCGAAATATTTCATTGCGACATAACAGTCCACTGAGCGCGGTGTGATGTACGCGTTAGTGCCTTTTGCATAACGTGGAGCTCTCTCCGAGAACTGAATGCAGTTGCAATGTATATACGTAATGGAATAAGAAATTTGATGAGTAAACACGGCTCGTTGTACCGGCGAGTTAACGGTAGCCCCGTTGGAAGCACAAAGCGAGTAATATACAACAGGATCTGGTCGCTGGACTTGGATGAACTTGATGTATATCGACCGCATTACTGCGGTTATTGCTGCAATACCTTTAAAGTATCACTCATTCTCGTGAAACTCGTTTAAATGTATGTTTGTGATGATTGAATATTTGTAGTTCGACCCACCTTAGTGTAATAAGCTACTAGAATGAAACATTCCATTTGATAAATTAAACAGGCGGGTGCGAATTGCCATTTACTAAGTGGGTATGTGGTAAGTAGACAATTCGCTAACTGACATAGTTGAAAATTGATACACAAATTTAATTCCCGTTATTTTATATTGAAAGCTGTAGGCTCAAATAATATGACGTCTAATCTTTGCCCTAAATTTGTTACTAATTAACTAAATAGTTACAGCGGAAACGTTTCATAAATATAAAAAGAGTACTTAATAGATACAAAAAAAGAATAAAACAGAATCAAGCTAATGGCAAGCTGTTTCATTTGTTTAAACAAAAGACAAAAAAGTTTTGTTTTAAACTATCCATCATGCACACACCCACACTTGCCACGCCTCTCATTATTGGGACAACACAAAATGGCGAACGATAAACATCAATTTCTATATCATATACCTATCAATTACTATTCGATACTTTCGAGCGGGAAAAAAACTGACGTATCACACTGCCCTGCATTTTGGTACGCGGTCAAAGCTTCTTTTACGTACGGCCGAATGTGGGACGAATCGTGAACACCATTACTCGTACTATCTCCAAGTCGTAACCAGATATCGGGGCATGTAAAGAATGTACGCCTCAAATATCACGACATAGATATCGTACACGATAGTGGTTTCTAGAAATATTTCGCACATTAATTCTTCGCCTAGTAACGCTTACAAAACTTTTATACACCTCTCAATTGAACTGATTGTACGGTTGTTTCCGAATTATAAACAAAAATTAAACTTTATTGTTTTTATGTTTCTAAATTATTCACAAACCTCTGTTTTCAATTTTAGTGTTCTTTTTTTTATTATTAGAGCTTTTATTGCACCAATTGTTATCACTACATTTCGTTGTAGTTACGGCTATTGCTCTATAAATTTTTGGTAAGAATGAATTAGTTTTCTGAATAATTAAGGCAATTTGTTTTGGAGTTGCGGCATTTATTTCTTTTACTCAACATTCTTGCATCTTATGTCTTATTAACAGCAAAAATATATTGAGTACCTGTTTAATTTTACGTGAAAATAAAATATATTAATTATTTTGCTATAACAAATTAAATCACCTAAAAACATTGTACACACGAAACTACAATCTGGAATAATATGATAGTTGCGTAGTAACAAATAAAAAATAGCTTCTCCTCCAAAAATTATTGTTTTCATTACTGCACTGTAAATAAGTGTATGATGCGTATATTTTCATGTCAGCATTCTTATAAGTCTACATGTTGTGGTATCACAGTATGAATTGGAAACAGAGTTATGTTCCATAAAATGGCATCGTAAATTTAAAAATTGCCGATCGCGAATACAGGTTACTGGCGATAGTGTACCACTGAGCGTGTTTGCCTTTTGAATGCCAACTACTCAGCCGGCATTGGCAAGTAGGCGAAGTAGTTCAGATGATTAGAAAGATCTGCGCAGTGCGGAGGTATGGCTTCTTGAAATTGGACTGTGTCAAACTTTACGCGAACATTTCTTAAAAGTATCTTTATTTGTAGCAACAAGTAACATACGACATAAGATAAAAATAAAATTTAACATTTAGATTTTCATAAAACTTATTTTTCCCTAATATAGAAGA
Organism: Lamproptera curius; assembly: GCA_029286875.1. Classification (NCBI taxonomy): domain Eukaryota; kingdom Metazoa; phylum Arthropoda; class Insecta; order Lepidoptera; family Papilionidae; genus Lamproptera; species Lamproptera curius. The sequence goes on from JAGSMT010000048.1 coordinate 154,383, forward strand.
ATCCAATGACCGTATCAGTTTTGAATGGGAAATTACAAACATTGTGTATCTACACTGCAAAACATGTCTAGACCGTTTTTGTTAAATTAGTGAATGGCTACTAAGTAAGCATTAATCTTGTCTTTTCAATATTTTAGAGTGGTAATTCTCAATCTTTGCACTTTCTATTCTTAGTTTCCGAAACTATTGCACGGTTACTCTTTACCAAGATGTAAGCATTTGAGCAACCCGACCTTTGCGCCGGCTATAGCAAAATAGCCCTCATTGGATATTCCAAACAGATTTGCGGTGCGGCCTTTGGTTTAAATTATTCCGCATTCGCGTTTATTTTAGCACAAGAAAGCCTGAACCCGTATACTAAATGTCAATGGACCGAATATTTAAAAGACAATGTATTCCGTAGCAATAAGAAAAAATAGGTTTTCATCAAATATATTGCTTAAACATATTATGTTAAGTTAATACATTAGTACATATTAAAAAGTAACGTAATGTTAGTAATTAAATCTCTTAACGTAAATCTAGACTCTTTAAGTAAAAACAACTGACTGTCGCAATCTGTAGTCTGTAGCGTAGTTGTTTTTACTAAAAGAACGAAAGGTATTTAACATTTATTAAGCGTCTATGGTCATCATCATCATCATCATCATCAGCCTCTAACAGTCCACTGCTGGACATAGGCCTCCCCTAATACACCCCTATCCATTAGGGGGGTTTGGACCGTATCCCACCACGCTGGTCCAATGCGGGTTGGTGGGTGGACCGACTTTTTACATGCGTCTATGGAAATATATTAATATTAAGTTTGTTTGTTATTTTTATAAATTAAAGCGATAAAAGCTAGCGCCTGCTCTCATTTATACTACTCTTTAGATTTTAAACATCTTTCACGTAAGCAAAAACAATTAACCACAATAAACAAAAATAAACAGTAAAGCTTCTTGGTCTTGACCATTAAATCAATTAAAAATCCGGGAGAGAAGCCATAATAAACAACATTGACCACAAATGATAAAATTGTCCTTATGTTACTCGTACGAAAGAAGTTGGTAGGTTCTGTTCTTTTATGCAACAAAAGAGTCTTTTTTTGAACTTTTAATAAGAAATATTTATTAGTAGGCAGTTTGCCCCATAATCATTGCTGCTGTAAATAGACTAAAAATGACGGGTTATTGTTTTATAATTGACTAGAGGACCCGATAGATGCTGTTCTGCATGATATACCAAGCGATTAGGATATTAAACAGAATAAGAAATTAAAGTTCAAGCCTATTCAACAGTTGGAGTAAAGAAAGATAACCTAGACACCAACTGCAGCGCCATCTGCCGGACTTATGTGAGTGTAAACCGTCCTCGAATCCAATTGAACGCACACACAAATCATTCAAATCGGTCTAATATTATTATTATATTTATATTTAGTATAGATGATCCAGTCGACGGATGGCCATCCGTCGCAAGGATCATCTTACTTTTTTTCTTAATTTACTTTACTTTCTTCTTAATTGGGTGATCGGGTTAAATTGCCCTAACCAACTAGGAAACAACAAAAACAATTTGTTGAGTCCCCGCAGGATTTGAACCCATGACCTTATGGTTTCTTAAACACACGCCCTTACCACTAGGCTACGGCCGCAATTAACACACGAATAGAAGAATTATATATATCATTACATAGTATAAAACAAAGTCGCTTTCTCTGTCCCTATGTGTGCTTAATTGTTTACTAATATTAAAATGTATCCTTCATACATAATATTTTACATATATCAGTATTGCGGAGCCGGGGCGGGTCGTTAGTATATACATATATATAAAGATTTTTAATAATGACATCCCGCTTTTAATTCGTACTTTGTGTTGACCGAAAAAGCAAGTCTGAACGATATGCTCTTATAGTGATTGACTTCTATTTCAACTTACAAAGCGTGACGGGATTTGGGGCCTTCGAGATGTTTTTAGTTTAACGTCAAGTGCGTTCTACCCTATAATGATGTACTAAAATATTGAACTAAATGTTTAACGCGAAAACGTAAATCGTTAACAACAATAGTTCTATCGGTTTTGTGTATTAGACACTAATTTTATTGAAAAATTTGTAATATAAATTAAATTCGGATCTATTAGATTGCTAAGAATGGTTTGAGAAAAAAATTATATCTGTCCCTGCACACATACACATAAACTTTTTATATTCTAAATAGCGACTCGACGCATTGAACGACGTGTATGTGTTAAAAAACAGCATTCAAGTTATTTAGGTTGCCTACACTTCGGTGAATCGGTAAAAAAAACTCAAGCAACTAACCTTTATTTCATCATCGCATACCGACAAATAAGTACGAAATTCGCATTCCGATTTGGCGCTGGTAAATGGCCGATGCATAAATTATTTAGCGGGCGTTTCAATTTTAAAACGTTTGAACCGAAGTGACCTAATTTTCGTAGTAAGTACGTCTAATTAGTGAAAAAAAAACTAAACGCGGACGCGTCTAAGCGACGTGGAAAATATGCGAAGACCTCTGTATCGCTTTTAATATACTCTTTAGAGTTTTAGCACAGAGATGTAGGTTGGTGGAACAATGGCAGGGTGCGCAAGGCTGGTTGCTTTTGCAGGGTGCGCGGAGAGGGCGGGGGTGTCGCAAACTCCAGCACTATACTGCCGCCCTGGCAGTATTGTTACACCCCGGTTCGCATGCGAATGCAGAGAAACTCTACATGTGTGTCACCGGTCCGAATAAAATATTCTTTTCTTTCTTCAACGCGCCGTTCCTGTGCAACTGGTAAAAGTATTGTTAGCGGGTGAAACAATGAAAATACTTTATAACTACGTGCCTATATAAACAAATACGCGACGCGAACACGAAATGGGACACGCTTAAAGTATTTCTCACTACTTGCGCTCCTTAACACGTTTGGGAAATGTCGGAGACTTTTTTAATTGCATCATGTTTTTATTACAAAATTGTAATTGTTTTTGTTGTGTTTTATATCATAACACATACATACGTCAATAAATACAGACTGATAACAATGGTCATTGTTTTTTATTGTATCGCAACAAGATTTATGTAAAAGTATTATTCAAATTAGCTTATTTAAAAATTTTATTTTAATGTTGATCTGCTTTAATGACTATATTTTTTTATTTAAATAGTGGATTTAATGACTGACCATTTTCAAAGTTTCTTTTCGAACGATGCAGACCCTACATTACATATGATGTTTCAAAATAATAAACATGATATATAACGTTAGAAAATTTGGCATTCGTTATTTTAAAAGCAATTAAATTCATTGATAAAATTCAAATAACTTGCAAATTGATGCCTATCTAATAGACTAAAATCCAATTTGTTCACGGCATTAACATAATCTCATACCGATTTGGCAATGTTTCAAAATAATACCAACTGAAAGAAAGTAGTTCGAATATGTTATAACAACAAATAACTTACAATGTTTTGATTTCTTTGCAATATATTAATCCGGACTTTTGTGGCACAAGTCGTTAATTTTCACTCGACGCAAATAATTGTCGGTAATTAAAAGTTAATTTCTAACTACGAGCCGTCTCGAGTCATCTGTCTGTAAATGGACTTTTCAATTGCACTGAGCAATTAAACCCCCCTTGGGTGAAAATGTGCTTTCTTTCTTCTTTGGCCGACTAGCCGCTAAATAACTTTTCACTTGATCCGACTTCTTTGAAGCTTACTATGTAGAACTCTAAGATTAAATTGATTTTTTTTGTACTGTTTATATGACCGTAAAGAACGTATACTGTAAAACAGTTTAGTGTATTCATATGTTAATATAATAATCATCGTCAGTCATCATCATCAGCCTGTGTTAATCCGCTGCTAGACATAGGCCTCCCCTTAGGCACGCCTTCTATATTAGAGGGTTTTTGGACCGTGTCCAACCACATTGGTCCAATGATCAATGGTTGATGAGAGGACCGACTTTTTACATGCCCATTCGACTAATGGATCATCTTACTTTTCAGACAATTGGGTCAAATTATAGTAACCAACCAGAAAACAACGATAACACAAAGTTGTTTCCTCAGGGGATTCGAATCGAACCCACGAGCTCCGGTTTATAAAACAAAGGCCAATACCGCTAGGCCACGGAGGTGGTTTGTAATAAAACGCTTGTTAATATAAAATGCATGCTATTATATAAATTTCTATAAATAAACAATTTATTATAATTAACGGTCCTTAACAAGCGTCCGTCCAATGCTTCGGTATTAAATCAAATTTAGCAAAATGTTTTCTATTTTGAAAAATCTAGATTATGCGATTAATTTTTAAAACTATCTAATGAAAATTTTTATTTATTGAGAATATCAACAGCCTAGTTTAAATAGTGTATTAAACAAACTGGGTCGATAGCGGTCTTTTGAAATTAGTTATTAGAAAATCGGAGCCATTCGTACGAGTTCTGATAACTTAAGTTTATTAAGGTTAATTATCTCGAACTGTTCACGTTTTATCGTTACATTATAGGTATTATAATTATTTGATACAAATATTGAACTGGTAAGTAAAGAATTTTAAAAAGTCTAGTATACGTTCATTGCGCTTATTACATTTAGTATAAATGACTCTTAATTCGTTTGATTCGAATGATTTTTAATTCGTGTGCAAATTTCTGCACATGTATATGTGGAAACATTTTAAAGTAGAAACCTATTTGAGCAAAAATATATTCACTTATAGAATTACATTTTTATTCAATCGGTTACAACGGTAAATTGCAAAACATGGAGGCTTACATTCAAATTTTATATTTCTTGACAATGTATTTATGGTAGTGCTGTAATTTTTTACTCCGTTCAAGCGAGTCTAAAGATGTTTTTTGAACTACTTTAATGCTCCGATTAACCTTCAAGTAAAGTTAAATCTCGTTATATTCTAATATTTACGTATTTTCAATAATTTTACTGTAGGTACTCAGTTTTTCATACACTTGGTGTAAATATGATTCTTTTTTTATTTACCTTCGTTAGCTAGATTGAATTCTGTATTCAGCGTTATTGGAGAATCAATTGTGTTATTGTCGTGCGCTTCCACAAATCAACCGCCTTACTGTCTGAGACCTGAGAACGACCTTATACGTTCTAATATGTTTCTAATGGATATTTTAATGCTTAGTAACAGAATAGCTAAGCTAAATTGTTGTAATATTATAAAAATAGCTACGATAGAACATTGACTAAATATTGGTATCAAAAGTAGGAGTTGTGTTTACGTGGAACGTGGACTTGTGATATTTTCCATTTTATTAATTGCCGCTATCACTTATAAATCACGAAGCTGGACTGAATATATATCTCATAAAATATTTGAATACTCACGCGCTGTCAGTCACGTCACCCGATTCATCCAATTCGCCAGATCGTGTCGAGGGAGGCACCAGAACCATCTTCACGAGTTTCCACTGGAGGCGGCGGTGGGGCGGTGGTCGGTCGCGTACACACTGGCGGTTCCTTAATATTCTCCTTGTACTGAGGCTTGGGTACGAAGTCGATAAGACGCGGCAATATCTCAGGGGCCACGCTCTCCTCAAACTTCTCGTCAAGTTTGCTGTTCATCTCCGCCTCGGACCGCTGCAGCCAAGTCTCTATACATGTCTTCTTAGTCGGAGTGAGAAGTGGCTCGTGGGCTGGGGACGGCAGCGATTCGGGAATCGGAATCGGTTTTCGTTTCTTTTCACTAGCGGAACGCTCAACCTTAGTATTTCTAGGCATTGGTTTAGGCTTTTCTGCTGAAACTTCCTGCTGCAATATCAATTTGTTCCCCCTTTTGTAATTCAGTTGGTTCTGTCTTTCGAGAGTTACCCATTGCGATTGTATAGTTATTGTTTCTGTCATTGTTCTGGTGTATTTTTGATGGAGGCACAGATTCAAACTTTGTATTATTATTGTTAATAAAATTTTCTTGAACACCATATCCGTTGTTATTACTTTCCAATTTTTTGAATTCTTTTTTAAGATCGATTTCTTTCTCTAAAAAGGCTCCATTTGTCATATCTTTTAAGATATTTGTATCAATATTTTCAATGCAATTTAATACTTTTTGTATATCAAATGTCTTGGGTTGCATTATGGGTGTTGAAGGTATGCTGTTCTCAACAGAACTTGCCATTGAGCCTAACCTATCGACAACAGTTGATATTGAACTTCCTGTATCGTCTGACTCCGCATCAGCCATAACCAAGCAACGTTCCCATTCATTTGAAAGCAAATCGATGTAAACCTCGGCATCTGGTGGCTTAACTTTTCCGTCTGACAATCTGCGAACAAGCCGTCTTACTTCATCAGGTGATCCTTTCTTAAGATAAGCAATGCCTTCTTTATTTTGGCGATGTATATGGCTATCAAAGGAAGACTTCCTTGATAATTTAGTAATTGAGGACGCTATCGAATTTTGACTTGTGCCCATATTGTCTTTATCGTTTATTATTTGCTTGTGACCCTCAATGTTCACTAGTGCATTTTGTTCACCGACAGTTTGTAATGTTTGTTTGTCTTTAAAAGAGTTTTTCTTTCCAACTTTCTTGGAGGTACAGGCGGCGGTAAAGTTGTTTGGCTGGATGTATCTAATGTCTGATGTAAAGTTGTGACATCTTCAACGGAATCCATTTTATTCGACTCTTGTTTATCATTAACCTCAAAATGACGAACTAACAGTTTCAAAATCTCATCAGAGTCCTTTAAACGTCGAACACAGTCTATTCTTGTTAATTCGGAAACAGATACACCATCGATAGCCAGAATTTCATCACCGGGTATAAGTTTACCCCAAGGGCTGCGTGCATTAGCGGCAGGGCTGTCTTCAGCACATGATTGCACGAGAAGTCTCCTGACTTTTTCAGCGGCAGCAGAGCCTCCTTCGAACTTGAGGCCGAGACCGAGACGTGCACCTCGAGGTCTCTGTACAGTGATCTCCGCAGCGCCTGCCGCAGCACCAACAGTAAGCACCGTCACGAAGGGGGTGTCTTTCACGGCAGGCTTTCCTCGCCCACCGGAACTATCGTGATGAATTCCTCCGCGGCCGCGCCCGCCTCCATGCCGCGTGCCGCGCGCCGCCGCTCTCAATAACCGCTTACAGGTTGCGATCTGGCGACAAGGAAAAAACTTGATAAGCTTGCGTAACACAAATGCAGTGATGGTGGGTTGCGCGCGCGACGAAAGACACGCGAGAACTGCGCGAGGCCCCTCTCTTTAACCGTTGCGCTTCGGCCAAACGTTTCGAGATGAACTACGATCGAAAACATCAAGATCCGTTACGCCGCGTAATAAGTCGAATATGACCTCGCGGCTTAGATAATTACACCGAGGCTATAATTATGCTTTCTAATCTTAGCAAAGTAAAAAAAAATAATCTGTTGTAACATTGATAATAATAAAATACTTCTACACTCCTACAAGATGCAGTATGTTTGTATAGATTAATTAAATTTAAAAGACGCTGATGCTGATTATTTGAACGTCGCTTACGGTCATTGAGACTTTCATCGATCAATAGAAAAGTATAACGAGCGTTTTCGAGTACGAGTCGGGCGCAAACAGTCGCATCATCGAGACTATCGAATGTGGGTTAGTGGCACCAGAGGCGGCCGCGGCAACCGCACCGCGGACACAGACGCATTAGCATATTGCCCAGGGCTGTGACCCGTTATTGCCGCCTCCGAAGGGCCCATCATTCTCACGCTGCACGATAATTTAAACGATAATTTCATAGCCGACGCTTCGCTAAATATAGCGTTGTCGCTTCTGAAGTTGTTTTTGTACGTACATAATTATCGTAAACTATTTGAAGACACTATCCGTCAGCAAAACCAAAAAGCCAATACACATAAAACGACACATTCAGCAGATTGAATTCTTAAAAAGTAGAAGAAAATATATAATATTACACTGGGACCAGTAACGACTTTGAATATTACAGTTATTATTAAGATGACGATACAACATTTAGATAATGCGAAAAGAAATCGCCAGCCGAACGAATATCGAGGTTCGTGAGTGACCTCGTAATGCTCTTCTGCCCGAAATGAGAGCGAACGTAAAGTCGGTATTTTTGTTACTTGTACGTTACCGAATAAGCGAAAGAACGGACTTTAGTATGGCATTGTTTGACTTTATCTCGAAATTAAATCTCAACCTTGCTATCTTCCATCCGATGCAGGAAGTTACAATCATCATTCCATCAGAAACGAAGTATTCGATGCGTGTTCTAACATTTTCCGCTTTAAATGAAAAAATATATGAAATAAAAAAGAAGCGGATAGGCCTAACAATATTTGTACCAAATAAAACAGTAATCTTAATTGGCATGTAGACCAAAACATGTAACCAAAAGGCAATATTATAATGCAGTGTTCATAATCCACATACTCCTATGATACATGGTAAATATCAAATATACTTACAATTCTACATTAGACATATAGTACAATTGATATGTAAAGACTAACAATATGTAATGCCAACTTTAAAATACATGACAAATTAATTCTTTTGTTTACGCGAATACCAAATATAATTGAATAAGAGGACTTTTGGCTGGTCGCTGGAACTTTCCGCGTGGTTCGAAACGTCGGGAATTCAAATTGTAAAATAAACGCGCTAAAATCCGAAAAGAGTAATCTGATCACTTTTAAATAATTATGTTTTGTTAAAAATCGTATACTTGTTATACAAACATGTGAAACTGAAAAAAAAAATTTACAAAACCTAATACATAAAACGGTTTAGGGATAGAGAAATTTTTCTCTTACCGTGAAAATTATGTGAAGTATATTGCAATTTTATTCATACAATAGCAAAGGACAAGAATTAAAACACATGTTTACTCGTCACCTATTATTTCGTAATCTAAAGCAACGTTACACATGTAGCCATAAGCGTAATCTAATGTAGACGTATTATTATAGCAAAGAAACACATCAATTACACAGTTTATGAACAACTAGGCAAGCTGCAACATTACGTTGCTTTGAAGCGCTGCCGATAAAAATATGCATCATTTTGTTATTTAAATATGTAAATAACCCTTAAAAAAGTATAATACGTTAAACATATATTAACGTCTTAGAAATTAGTATTTGCTACTAATTATGAACATAAAAATACACTCTTTTAAATTGTATGGAATTGTATAATAAATTGATCGACTACGAGGATAATGTATGTTTTGAATTTTCAGGCCTAAAATATTCTGATTACTTATTTATTCTGTTTAATCCCTTTAATTTTTAAGAAATTGACAATTTTTGTAACTGATTACAAGAAATAAATAAAATTAAATAACCAAAATGTTTGACTTGAGTTCTATAATATGCAAAAATAGTAGTTATTTTAATACCGAGTATATTAGTAAACAGAAAAAGCTACAAACCAAATGTTGTTATCCAATTATAAAATGATTTAATTATTTTCTACCATTGAAGCTAAACAGTAATATAGAAAAAGATTAGTGTAACTAACTTTAAAGATATTATGTCGAATTTAAACTAACCAAGCAGCTTTTAAGCGACCACAAAAAAAATATAAACATCAAACCTAATAATAATAATAACTAATTTTCTAAAAATACTCCTCTTAATGTTTTAACGGTTAAAATAATAAAAATAATCGGTTACCAAATATCTGTTACGCACTGCTACCGTTAATTTTATATAACAACAATTTAATGTGTAACTCTTTAGATAGAATCGATGTTTTAGCCTACATTCGATTAAAATCGCGAAAGTACGCTACTGCACGTGAGGTAAACGTCCCCGATTCGAATCATTGTTGCCAAATTCTTAGCGACACTAGAAATTTTTTCAATTGTTAAGAACATTTTAAATTTTCCTTGTACCTCATCTATTAGGTGAAAGGAGTTTTTATAATGGAAACGCTTAAGTCGCAACGTACAGCGGAATGCGAAAAACTATTTTCAAATTCTTAAATTATAAATGGTCTTCAAAGATCTCGAATGCAAGCTCTCTTTATTTTTATATATTGCCTTGTTATTATTTACATTTTTTTCCATAAAGTTAAAATTAAAAAACTTTTCAATACTTTCAATTTGTCAACAACGGCCTTTGTATAGAATTAAAAAGAAAATTTAAGAAAGAGAAAATATTATTTCTTGACACACAATACACGTACACATTCTTAAGATGTACGTACCTTTAGTGCTTCGAGCATACATTCACATCACCTACTAAGTATCACAAATCACTTTAGCGGAGAAAGGAGTTGCGGTACGAATTTCCTATGAGACGGAAAGTGAAACAATGATCAAGATAATTCAGCACTAAATCGCTTATCGCACTCCAAACACGCGAACACGCTATCAGCCTTATCTCGTTGCATATTCTAAGGCAACACATATGCAAATAGAAAAATCTAAGTAGGACCTAGGTGACTGAACTCCACTATAGTGTCACCCGTCTAACTGTACAGCGCTTAAATATATGCAGATGTGGAAAATTTGGAATGGAACAGCGTTATGAATAACATTAGTAATCCCATTATCACAATCCTGATTTGAATTCGATTTCGTGATTGAATTCGAGAACTGTACAAACAACAATTCATTATTGTCGATCATCGGGAGAACAATAAACATAAACACCCACTAAACTGGGGCGATCAAATTTTAATATAAATGAATTATTCAACGTTGGCTTGAAATAGAATAACAATTTCTCAATTTTGTCTAAATTAAAATATTAATAATAGAAAAACAAGAGTGCTCTCATTGAGTTTGAGTTCCCAAACGGCTTTAAAAATAATCTTTAGCCAGATTAACGTAATAATTGTTTCTAGTAGACAAGTAACACTTATAATCCAAACTAGCAAACATTCATTTTTGTGTTAAAGTAAATAAAGTAATAACTGCCTCCGTAGCCTAGTGGTAAGGGCGTGTGCTTTAGAAACCGGAGGTCGTGGGTTCGAATCCAGTGGGGACTCAACAAATTTTCATTGTTGTTTCCTAGTTGGTTAGGGCAATTTGGGCCGATCATGCAATTGTCTGAAAAGTAAGATGATCCATGCGTCGGAAGGGCATGTAAAAAGTCGGTCTACCCACCATCCCGCATTGGACCAGAGCGGTGGGATACGGTCCAAAAACACCCTAGTGGAGACGTGCATTAGGGGAGGCCTTTGTCCAGCAGTGGACTACCACAGGCTGATGATGATGTTGGCGAAATAAATAAATAGCATATAATATGGTGCATTATTTTCAGTAATTAAACTGGTCGGTTAGTTTTAATTAATTGTTACCTCTGCGATGTAGCGACGTATTATTATTTGTATTTAAAAGTATTACGTATTTTTTTTTACTTATATAATATGATCTATGTGACAATCCTCTACTTCAATAAGGTTGTTTGATCGTATTTTTGTAATAGTTATAGATTGATATGAAGCTTTTTGTAAATTGTGTTAATTTACCTTCAACGACCTTCTTACACTTCTTATCCTTACAAACCTTCTCATGGCTTTATAATTTTTCTACGTCTTATACATGTTATCAGGAACAATATATTATTGTTTTTGATGGTCAAAATTATTTGTAAGAATAAATAAAATCCAAACAAGTTCTATATCTAGTTTTACAATCGTTTATTGTTCACATTTTAACATTTTTACATGTTCGGAATTATTTATCATATTATTATATTAACTCATGTTGAAACTGGATGCATTATATGTTAATAATAAAAAGCACTAATACTCTATATCGTCTATTAAAATAGAAAAACAAATATTTGGTGCATTGATAATGAAATCGTTTCAATGTTAATCGTAAGTTTAACGTAAATATAATAACACGAAAGCCTAAATTTAAACACTAGGTAATACAAATATTTTAATGAACGCACCGAAGCGCGCGCATTGCGATATTCACGGGCGCGTATAAATTTACCAACAAGTAAGCGAAGACCGAGCGCAGTGGTCAGCGGTCGAACGCATCTAATTAGAGCATCCTCGCTCATTGTGCAACTTGGTAAGGCAATAGATGTTGAACGCCAACTGATTGCCCGCCATATTTATTGCCCCAGTCCGCATAAGGTGCGTATGCAGTAGACAAACTGTTCAGTTTTTATAGAAAAAATAGCCGTTGAAAAATATTCATCATCATCATCATTAGCCTGTCTTAGTCCACTGGTTTTAGGACCTTATCGCACCACGCTTGGTTGGTAGGTGGACCGATTTATTACGTGCCCATACGATGCATGGGTCGTCTTACTTTCCAGACAATTGGGTGATCAGCCCGAATTGTCTTAACTAACCAGAAAACGACGATAACACAAAGTTCATTTCCCGCGGGTTTCAAACCCACGACCTTCGATTTGTAAAGCCAATACTGCTGGGCCACTGAGACGCTTAATTATGTACCTGAGTCAAATAAAATTTAGACTATTTGTATCATATAATTGCAATTTATAGCGTCGCACGTATGGAGTTATATAAAAAAACGAAGATTGGCTGTTTAGTGATATTTAGGTTAGTCATAAGTCCACATGCACTGACTTTTTAAATAATATTAGACGTTTAAGATAATTTATATAACTATACTCAGTGAAAATACTAAATTAATAAACAAATAAATAATCACTGCACATCAATATACAATCGAAGCTTGCCATTGCATACGCACCTTTAGTTCGCCGCAAATGCGAGAGTTTGTTTCGCTACGTTCGAATGCGTATTGTTTGTAAACTTATCTGACATCTAAAGGTATGACCGCGGAACAATCGAATGGTTCGTGCACGTTCGAAAGGTGCCTAGTGATGCTATTCGTAATGGCAGTTTCTCTCGCATCACCTGTCAGTTCACTATTAGTTTTCTATTAATAATTGCTTACCTAAAACGCTTAGCGCCATTATTTATTCCTTTTAAGCGATTCTTTTCGCATTATATTTTGACCTATCACTAACGTAAGGCACTATAATATTTTGATACAAGTTTACAGTTTGCATGTGTTAATTTTGAAACTTAAGAAAACGAATAGTAAAACGAGTTTAGTAAAAAATGATTTTTGAACCCTATGGAAGAAAACACGTTACATCGAAACCAAAAAAAAAATAAAAGTTATAACCGAACCAAACTTTAACTCATACCTAAATCAGCTTCGAGCGACCGGATCGACGAGAAACCAATAATGTATTCATGAAAACAAGGTCAATATTCATAAATACATTCGTTTATACGTATAACTTATAATTTTAATCGATTATTATATAGAAATGATTAAGTGAAAATTTTGCAAAATCTCTCTAAAGCCAATATTATGTAATAGTCATAATATTTTCTTGGTATTCGCAAATCGTTCGTGCTGACTTTCGAACCCATGACTCCGTCGGCACGCGACATTTACACTGTCTTGGCGTCTCACACGTCAGGGACAAGCGCAAACAAGCTTAAAGCGCGGGTATAAAATCACTTTTATAATAATACTTTACGACGAATAATACAACATCAACTAGTCCCAAACTATGCAGCGCTTGTACTATGGAAACTAGATGACTGATAGATAAATAGACTTACTTTTTATTTGTACATAATCAACAAATGCTAGTACATATTACTGTGGTGGAATCGAACCCACAGCCTTTGGCGCAACAGTCAGGGTCACTAACCATACAAACTAAAAGCTATAATTAAAATGTCAAACTTTTAATCAAGATTTTCAAAAAATATTTTAGTAATTTACCGCGTGAAGAAGTTTTCCGAAAGATATTGAAATTTTATGATAATTGCTTAAGAACGTTTTATTTATTTTCAAATACAAGTCTGGTATATTTACTAGGACTACTAATATTATAAGTTAAACTTTTTGTACAATACAAAAGGTTAATGGTGGGCTTACAAGAGTACTTATTTCCATATATATGGGGCTTTAGGAATTTTATTTATATCCTCAAAGATATTTTAACTTATTATATACAGAAAAGTTATTGTTAACGGTATTAAAACACACTTATATATATTAACTACTTCAGGAACCGACCTTCACTAAGGAAAAAATTTAACGACCGAATGAACGAATGAACGAATTTAAAGGCCAAGAATATTATTCAATTCAACAGACTAAATTCGAATCTATAATCGAACTTCGCAACGGGTCGGTGAACATAAGAAGCCCAATTGCGAATTTAACGAAAACCCGTTGAACAGTACCGCTTTGCGATCCCAAATATCAGATAGCATTAAAAAGAAATTATTTCGCTATAAGATCTCTATGACGTCTTTATCAGATGACAAAGAGGCTGTTTTGTTGGCGCACAGACTCGAAATTACGTCTGGTGCGACACTATCAAGATAATGTGTCAGAAAAATATGCAAGAAACTTGATAAGCGATTCGCACAATAATGGGTATAATTTAGCGTATTTAAAATATTCACAGAGTTTTTTAATACCACGTAGCTCCTTACAAATATTTTCTTTTAATTTATTTTGACGAATTATTATAATAATAATGTACTATTACATGCAATTAATAACTTGATAATGTAAAGTATATAGAAATGCTTGTGCGTTGTACGTAGTACGTATTGCAGTTAATCATGTTTCATGGTTTCCACATAAAAGAGTAATTTAATATTTAATGACTTTTATTGTACATCGTTCATCGAAAATATTATTAACACTTTTAAATTTTAGCTATGTTCATATACATAGTTAATGAAAATAAAATTTGGAACTCGTGTGTTTACATTTTGTGTACGTGTATTCTGCAAGTTATATGGCTTGAGTATAATGTACAACTGAAGTGTGTTTTATGAAATTACGTTACACAGTTATAAGCATGTAGGCATGAAAGTAATGTATAAAAAGTAACATAATACTTGACCGTAGTAGTAGATAATAAGTTATACGCCTATTGCAAATGATCGTTTGCAGATACTAAAATCTATTAGTACCACATTGCTAAAAACGTCGTAAATTACCATGGGTTTATGAGCATATACATATACACGTAAACATTTTTGTTGGAAATAAAATGTCAAAATAAATTATAAAATTAAATGTTACTGAGGCTGCCGTTTTAAATTTCGCCTTCATTCTCTCTCTAGATAAGAACCAGAAGATGGTGATTTCAAAAATGGAATTTCCATGAATACGTCTTTTTAATAGACGCGATAAGAGATGGAAATAAATTCCGAAAAAGGTCATTTTTAATTTCGTTTAACGCCGAATCTTTAAATGAATATTTCATAAAGAGGTGTCAAGGCGAAGATTCGATAGAATTTATAAAGGCATTAATCATAAGGCACGAGGACACAAAACAATTAAGTAAGATTTTTAACCACAGTCTGGATGATAAATAACATATTCGCAACTTAGTAGTGATGGATTGTAACTATCTTTTTACTATTTTTAAAGTATGTTACCCGAAATTTTTACTTATCATAACACATAACATAAAATGGCTTCTTGATATGAAAAACTTAAGTATTCCATTCATAATTAGAAATAGACTGTTTGTCTACTGTTGCTTGTAGTACCTTCGTAGTACAGCGATATTAAATATCAATATTTTAACTCAATATAATATACCTACCATGAAAAGATTAATATATCCTAATAATAATATACTAATACATATAGTTTATGAATAACATACAAGTTTAAAACAAGTTTCATTCACCATTTGGAGAAATATAAAACTTGCGAACGGATAACGGGGACTGTACCGATTTTATTTCACAATCAGTTTCGAATCGACGTTTTTACGACGAATTTATTACTGCCATAACTTTAGTCAATATCTCAGTAATATACACGAATAGAAATATAAAAATTTGTTAAAGACGTTTGTATATAAAACGTGGCGACTGTTTAATTATAAAATTAACTTTAAATAAGTTTTCTTTACAAGTTATATATACGAAGACAGAAAGTTTAAATATATGCGTGTTTGGATGCAAAAGAAATGCTTTGTAACTGCTGACTTGTTTTGAGTTAATTTGAGCAGTAGATTTTTCGTTTATTTTAAATCCAGTTTTCATGTCGAGCATTGTTTCTTGCAACTTTTACAGATCAAACAGTGTGCTATGTGATTTTTCTTACGACGCAAAAGCAATAACCCTAAATTGGTCTAGATTATAATATGACATCGTATATCGATCACATATTTATAATATTGTCGAAAACACTTCAAATATTATCTGAAGTATAATGTACAGATTATCAATAGCTGTCTATTAGTCCTTAATATATTAATAATATTAAATAAACTATATATATATAGACAAGACAATCTCTAACTTTAATAATTTTGATATATAATTCCAAGCTTGTTTCAGAATCGGCCGGTTTATTATTAGTGCATTATAAGTTTGCGGTCACGGTAGCAAGATCTGAGCCGATAGTTGTAGACTTGTCCAATGAAAATTAAGAACAAATGCTCAAGAATGCGAACGGACAAACTAAGCGGCGACCGAGGTGGGCGTTCACGTTATGACATCAGACGTTCGCCATGCTTGACCGCCACGTCTATCGAATTGTTGCCTTTAGATTTAAAATGAGATTGTGAGATATTCTGTTTATTTACAAACTCAAATACACAAATGCTTTCTGTCGTTCACATAATGGTACAATTGTTAGATAAAGCTGTATTACGGTTTACCAGCGTCAAGTATAGGAAAGTGTAACGGTGTAATAATGTAAATTAATTTAAGTATATAAGTACGTAAAATAGTTTTTAGTTATCGTCAAATACACAGTGCACAATATTGTCGTTTGCGACGAATAAAAAAATTACTAACGTAATAGTTTGAATAAAAAATCGTTAAAATAATCACGAGTATTTTAATAATATCAAAATACTTGGGACCACTTTTGAACAATTTTTAATCAGCATATTCCAATCGCTACAATTTTCTATCCTATATAGGTATTATCTCACTATTTTGCATAGCATTTTATTTACGACTTTTCTCGTCGATAACGTTGTCAATTAATTCCATTCCCACAGCCAGAATTTAGCCGGTCCTCGGCATAACAGCGAGGTTAATATCCTGAGACGTCTGGCCAACGAGCGAATCAAAGGCTTTAATAAAAATCCAAATAACACTATAAGCCAGTTCGCCGCAGTCAATGATCATTCCTATCTCGAGTCGAAAACAGATACCGCTATTATTATTTGATATAGCAGACGTTAAATTCGAAACAGGATATTGCGTCGTATTTTAATTCGTGCCGTTGCAAATGATTCATTTAAAGGAATGGGCTGTTGACCCATTTAGTTACGCAAAGTTCGCCCTCTTCAATTCGACATTAGAAATTTCATCATGCCATTAGCGGGCCGCGTTACTCGCAATGATCTTTAACTGTAATAAATAGAACGCTACGTCATTGTTATCGTTTTAATTGCAAAAACATAGAAGTTGCAACAATCTACTCTATAGGTTTTTGAGCAGATTAAAATGTAAGCTCTATCATCGAACCGAAACTGTTTGCTTGTGAAATCAAATAAAATTAAACGAACTGGTCAAATCTCTAACAGACAGAAGAAATTGTGAGACCATTGCTTTCTCCGCGCTCGCACAATCAAACTAGATAAACCGCTCGCAAATAATATAGCTATTGAATCGATGATAAAAATCATTTTTAATCAAAATGTTCAAACAACATTCTTTATAATAAATAATAATGAAATATCAACAATACCACTTGATTATTTGTCTTTAGATTGAATACACTTTTTATTTTGTTAATTTACGCATCTAAGTAGATAACTTCACCTATTTACATATAAAAGAATTATAATATCAGATAGATATAAAAACTTATATCTCAGGTTATGCAAAGCAACTTAATCACATAAAACTTTGTAACTTTTAATTGATTTATATACTTGATTATTGAAAAACTTTATTACCTCTGCACGCCGCTTACTGAGTGAAAGCAAAATTATAGGAAAAGTATATAATTGCACTTATTTAATACTTTATAGAAAATTCTAGAATCACCTCAATAAGTATTGATTTTGAAGTGCAAACAACGTTATTGTTTTTATCTCAATGTGTTAACTATCAATTGATTAACCACTTACAAAATAATCAATTATATCCATAGTCTTAATAAAATATATATGGATATCAGGTTTAAAATTTTATTTTTTTATTAAAAAGCTATCGAA
The DNA here is from genome assembly GCA_029286875.1 of Lamproptera curius. Taxonomy (NCBI): domain Eukaryota; kingdom Metazoa; phylum Arthropoda; class Insecta; order Lepidoptera; family Papilionidae; genus Lamproptera; species Lamproptera curius. The sequence goes on from JAGSMT010000048.1 coordinate 172,542, forward strand.
TCAGATATTTATTATAAAATTTATTATAAACAAAACAAATCACGAACTGCATTTAAATATACTTGGAACAAGTGTTACAGATAATCAGCATTATTAAACTAATTTAAAAAAAAAACACACTAAGTTTCGTCTAATCCTCAAGGCAAATATAGAACGCCCTATATTAAAGCGCAAGGCGGGCGGGAAAAGTGAAAACCGCGACAATATGACATTAGCGGGTTCGGGCGCAGGAGTGGGGGAACGGGATAGCCTGGAGCGCCGCCCTTAACACCATTAAACGCTCGACCTTCCGAACGGACACACGTAACGTCGACCAGTTTAATTCTGAAATACTCACCGAAATGCAGCCGATCGCTGTCAACGTTGTTTTATTTAATAAACACGATCACTGAGCGTTTGTGCACTAGCGTTTGTTACATGTCCACATTGCGTTCCGCCGTCGTACGCGGAGTGGTGTGGCGTCGCGGCGTCGTCGCTGCCCGTGCCGGCGGTGGGGCCGACCGGTCGCAAACCGGGGCGAGCTCTCACCGTCTTAATAACACTTGACACCGAGCCGTGTGCGTACGCGAAAGCGCCGCATTCCGTGTCGACACGGCAACGCCGAAATATACTTTCGACGGACTAACCACTGAAGCCCTGAAGGCGGACTGTTCTAATTCAATTAGGTTTCATACTGTGTTGGCTTCGCTACTTCCCTTTCTTAACTGTACGGGATTAGGCGCACTTTCAAAAGTAGTCTGTCGCTGTAAAGGTCTTAAGGTTGGCAAGACTCGTGCTGGGGCAGTGAAAGTGTTTACGGATTTTTTTCAGTTGAACGACGTAGGCTATACGCTATAGCCTCGATTCAGACAGATCTATTTAAATCGGTTACGTTATTACAAAGCTGCAAATTAATTTTCATCTAAATCTTAAAAGCCTAAAGCGTTTTAGTGTAAAGAAAAATTTATAAATAATTAAAACCAAATACTACTTCCACTGTTTAAAAAATTGTATTTCATTAGTACGAATTATTTAATAAAAAAATGTAGTACATTTGTAAAATGACTTGGCATATTTTATAAATTCATATTATTTATCACTATTCTACGATGATGAACTTGCGTGACTTTTATAAAGCAAACAGCCAATCGCAAAGATTAAGAAGTGCAAAAACGCAACTCTGTTCCGGTTTTAAGGACACACAAAATATTAACAAAATATAAAATCATTAAATGAAACAATTTTTCCGACTTTTTTTACGTTTCGTGGTAAACGAACACTAATGAAGGTTTGAAATTTCGGCTGTAAATTTTAAATTAACAGTCAAAATTGCTTTGCAAAAAGCTGCCGACTCTGGTATAAATTTCAGCACGGGAAACATTATTGCGTGAAGGACGTATTTTTTTCTTGCTTGGTTGTTTGTTTCTACATAATATATATTTAATTACAAAAGAAAAGTACGTTTGTCTATAACAGCTGATACCTTGTCTATAACAGATAATACGTAAACTAGGTCTCATGTCACCAATGGCGCCCAAATTAAACGCGTTATTACTAATTGACCACTCTTAGTCAATCCAAAAGCAATGTTTAACTGATAAGTCGTTAGAATTATTAACGTAAATAAAGTTTGACTTGAGTCAAATTGAGTCGTTATTCCGAAATATTTGTTTAGATCTATCATACGATTCTTTGACGTTATTTATTAAGAATTCGCATTACTTTATTCGTATTTTTTATGCTTTTTTTAACTTAGATGATGCATTGATAAATTAATTATTTATTATTCCGCATATTACTGTTATTTAATGGTACTTACATCTAACTTGATATCTTTTCGATTCCCTGCGTTTAGCATTAATCTAAATTTGATTATTAGCCTCTTTTTAAATCAAGATTGTTAATGAACAAGCTTTTTAAATTCAATCACGATAGGTTACTTAAAAATCATTATACATCCGACCTACATAAAAAGATATTAATAATTTTTAATCAGTTTTTTTTTTAATAATCAGAAATAATATGTACATATCACTCATAATTTGTTCCGATAGGTTGGTTATCTTATTTTACTTTATTTAATTGATTGGCCATCTGTTGGTATTAAATTACCAGTACAGTATATAGTTGGGAGTAAAAAACAAGCGGGCAGCTGCATTTTTCTCATTTCAGGTTAATGAAAATCACCGCCTTCTCTGTACCTTCCTAGTAAGAAGGTTACCTAATTAGGCCCGTCGAGTAGAACGACCTTTGCTCGTATGTACCAAAATACTTGTATTCTAACTAAATTACTTTTTATGAGCGTGGACATTAAATTGACTACCAATTTTATACATATTTCGTTTACGAAGCAAGATCTTATTTAAGCAGATAGGATAATTCAAGACATCTCTGAGTGTTAGCGGAAAATTTTATTATTATATTTTATATCTTTAAAAAATCTTATTTTCGTGTGTACGGAAGCAAAAGTATTCGGTAAATTTATGAAAACAATGACAACGAAACAGTTTAAAGTCTACCATGAAAGCAGTAAACCGCTTGAATATTTAAACAAATACCTTTTCCCGTTAGTAAAAGATTACCAGAATAAAAGGTAAAAACTGCGATCAATCAAATTGAAATATAAAAACTTATATCTCAGGTTGCATCTCCTACACCTAGACTTTTGAGAACAGATAACACATTATTAAAAATATTAGTAACAAAACACTACAGCAACTCAATTCCTTAAATAAATACTCACGCGTTGAAGTAGTTCCGCGTCACTTTTAACTTTACTCTTTAAGTTCGAAGCTAAAGTGTACATGAGCAAGTCTGTTTACAAATTAAGTTAAACATTTTACATGCGCAGGCACGTACAATTAACGTATGTCCATGCGATGTGTAGCAGCTATTAAAAATTTCTTCACTATTTACAAAGTCTTCTAAGCCCAATACAAACAAACGAACTGTACTTTACAAAACCACTAAATGTACAAAAACTACAGAGCTGTTTCCGAATGTGCAAATAATGTACAAAATTTTCGTATCTACATATATAGATCTACGCGAATATTTTAAACATTTCTTGAGAACAAATGCTGATATAACTGTTTATATTTACATTGATTTAGCTAAATAAAAATCTCAACTACACGTTCATGTATATGGAATTAGTATTATATTATCATTGTTGGAGTGACTAATGAACGGCTGCTTTATAGAATCGTTTGCATCATTGTTCGCGACGTCATTATAAATGACTGTGTATCATTTAATGACTGCGAACGCTTGCAGGAGTTTTTTAAATCACGCCTCGGACTTGAAATATTATAAATTGTTTTAAAAGTCTAGCGGTATAAAACCGGAGGTATTGGGTTCAAATCCTGTAGGGAAACAACTTTGTGTTGATCCTATTTCCTGGATGAACACAAAGTGTAAGGAGGACCAATTACTAAAGATGATCCATACGGCAGATGGACATGAAAATAGTTGGTTCCGGTTGTCAATACCGTCTTTGGCAATAATAACTGGACATTAATACTCAAAAGCCTCTGTAGCCTAGTGGTATAGGTGATGCTTAGAAACCGGAGGTCTGGGTTCTGAATCCTGCGTGATGCAACAATTTCATTGTTGTTTCAGTTGGATTAGGCAATTTGGCAGATCACCCAATTGTCTGAAAAGAAGATGATCCATGTTCGGATGGCATGGTAAAAAAGTCGGTCCACCAACCAACCGCATTGGACCAGCGTGGTGGATAGGTCCAAACCCTAATCGATAGGTGTATTAGGAGCCTATGTCCAGCAGTGGACTAACAATAGGCTGATGATGTGTATAGTATGTGCAATAACGACAAATATACTGACATCTAATAAAGCTTTAAGAGTAATTTAGATTCATTGAATTCCCCTTGGGATTTTGGAGGTCAGATTACAGTCGCTCTGCGTAAAAATTGTAATACATTTCAATCTGGGATAAAAGCCACGCCCATTTTAACTTAGGTTAAGTAAAAGTTTTTTTTCTTTATTACATTGTAAAGAGTCTGTCAAAAATAATCATAATACCTTTACTTCGCGTAACGTGGCATGTCAACCCTGTTGAATAAAGGGCGAACAATGTAAAAATGCCACAACATGAATATAAGGCATCAAAACAAATAGCGTATTTAAATGACATTCGACAACATTCTCTTTTCTGCTTTTCAGCTTTATTTTTGTTATTTAAATGCGCTATTGTCGTACGTCCAATCCTTAGCGAGGTCAGCGGCAAGGCATCTCATACTTGTTAGCCTTATCACGTCGAAAACTACTTTTATGGAAGAAGGTTGAGGTTTATAAACCGAGATTGTCATGATTCGTGAACGAAATAATTCGCAAACGTATCTCTGTTTTAGGTATTAAGCGATTGTATACGGATAACGTTAGTTAGTGTTTGTAATAGTCTTTGTTATGGGAAAGTTCACACATTGCAAACGATGGTCGATAAATGCGATTATTTTGCATGTTACACAGATATCGATTATTTAGTAACGAATCGATAACTCGCCAGCAAATGTTCTGCAGGCGACTTATGTGCATAATAAAGGGAAAACTGTAATGTTATTTGTTTATTGAACTTTGAAGTTGGTAATTGCACCTTTTTAACGTGGACATAAATATTCTTAATTCTATATATATGTCATCATAATGATGTTGTTAGGATTAACGAATTTTTCATGAATTTTTATTCCCTGTTCTATTCATTTTTCTATTGATTTTTTAATAAGAAAAGAGCATGTCTTCTAATGTTTGTTTACACATAAACTAGGTATATATTGATTAACTTTGATATTGTCTTTTATATTCGAATAGCAGTTTTGTCGGCTTTTAATGGTGTGTTGTTTAATATGTCTAGTAATATAATTTACCAACTTTATGTGAGTCTACACCATTTTATATCACGGGTACATTCTAAATTCATATTCCGTTTTATAAGTATAATAAACCAACTGACTCGAGTCATTTATGACTTCATAATGTTTATTGCTCATAATTTTTACGTCGAAACCATTCTACTTTATGACATTTAAGTTCTTCATCAAGTGTATAGTAATTTATAGGTATTTGAAGGAAATAATTGCAACGCAATAGGCATACCTCTCTTCATTAGAGGGTGGTGGACCGTAACCCACCACGCTGGTTCAAGGCTGTTGATAATAGAAAAAGATCGGAAGTGGTTGCGACGCATTAGGGGAGGCCTATGTCTGATGACACAGGCTGATGATAAAGGCATACGTGGTTGTGGTTCATTCAATTTTTTTTATTCATATTTAAATATTATGATAATTGAGCATCGTGAGCTAACGACTTGTCGATATCTCGTTGCATATTTATTAAAAAACCAATTAGTTTTGTTTAAGATATAAGAGACTATGCAAACGATGCCAATATATTTTATCAGACATCTTGTTACTGTAATCAACGCGACAATTGAGGTCATATTTATCACCGACCGATGGGTCATCAATATGCAATTAGTAAAAGATTCGCTTTTAATTGGTAAACCTTAAATTACATAATCTCTGATTACAAATACATCTAGCATATTATTAATGTAAGAAAATAATATAAAAGAATTATTTATTTATCATAAATAAATGAGTGAAGGTTCTATAAGCCATACAGAATGTTATTGTAAATCCCTAAACGAACGAAGCGGTGTCGTACGTATTGCGATTTTTTAGTCACTCAGTGATTGATGTCTCGGTGACTATTTATCATTTTCGTTGCCGTGGTTACTTTCTTATACTTATTCCAAGCCGAAATAATTTTGCACGCTACATAATTTATCAACTGTAATTAAGCTACAATTCTAGTTGATAAAGCTTAGACTTTAATAAAAAGACAAAAATAACATCAAACTTTTATTACTTACAGAGAGACAAAGTATATCAGCTACAAGTGCGGTCTAAACAAACAAAATAAAGAATCTCTTTAAAAAAAATCCCAGTCAGTAAGAGGAATCGGTCCTGCTGTTTTCAGTAAATTAACAACGTTTTATTTCGCTTGCTCCATTCATCCTTATTGAAACGTCGTAAAATGCTTTTTGTCCCACATTCCATATCAGGAAGCGTTGTAAATAACGCTAACCGCTTGTGATTTGCTGTCGGGCTTATTTCTTTTTAAACATTCTGTGCACGTTAACAACGTATGCAGAAATCGATGTTATTCATGCATCCTTTAACCGGTAACTTCTTTTTAATTGGTTGTACTAGTTTTGGGTTTTCGTCATTATGACTAGTAGGTTTACAGACGATTGGTCATCGTTCAAATAATGATTTAATGTTGCTTACGTGATAATAAATACAGTTTTACGATACGATTGTATCACATACAATTTTTATTTTATTTTTGACGATTCTGAACTCTTCAGCGCCCTAATATCATCGTAAATGAATTTTAAAGTGATTAAATTCGATAAAATAACATTGCACCTGTAATATGTATCAATAAAACATTATATTGATGATAATCATCAATATGTGATTATCACATATTTGATTTTGTATTAATAAAATACAATTTAAGGATAAATTATCTTTTTCAGATAAATTACGTAATATTAATATTTCTATCTATACTTAGACTACGCCACTTAATATGATTAATTATATAAAATTGTATTATCATCTAAGCGAATGTTGTTTGTTAATAAAACAATTTTCTTATCTTTTTTAGATGTCCTTAAGCGACTGTGCTGTTAAGTAATAAATTACATACATATATAATTACTAGAACCACATACAAACAAGTAGGTATATACGTATGTGCATACACGGAACATGTAAATTGTATGAGGTTGTTAATTTAGTAATATTCAATTTCGACGAAGTGTGAAAGAGCGTAATAATTTCGATGGCCGAGTTGGTTGCAAAATAATTTGAGAATGCACTAATAATCGCTTGCAGGCGCGGCGTGTAATGCGCAATTTGCAAGCAAGCATCGGGCGGTCACGCGAGGGCTTACCATTCCGTTCTGAGCCGCCGGCTGGCACGGACTCTCTCGTGCGTTCCCGCATGAGTTCGTTATTCTCGCTTACGCGTTACAAAGTTAGTTGGTGTCACAGTGCTGCCGTGTTAGTAGTGCTGTGTTTCGTTTGTGTAGTGAGTGCTCGCAGGCAGGTTCCGACTTAACTGTAAGTAGTTACACATATACACAAAAGCCCACGAGGCATTTATCTTTTAAATTTAATCTCAGTGCTTGCTGCATTAGGTGGCAGCTAGGCACACACCTAGTGCTCCTAAAGCGCTTACACTTATTTAATAGGCACACCTCCTCACGCAGGTGGGGAGGGTTAGAATAGCTTATACCGTGCCGGCGGGGTCGCCTCCAATGGCTAAAATGGACGATTACGATCCCGCACAACACCGCGAGGCAATAGATGACTATTTCCGCGAATCCGCCCTGGAATATTGGGCCAAAATCCACGCTGGTTACCGTCGCCTTGTATTTGAAGGCAAAGCCGCCGCGTCCGCCACCATACCCGTTTCACCCAAAAATCACCCACGCCGTCGCCGTCTGCGACACCCAACCGGGACCGTAGCCAGTAATTACACCTGTCCCGTGTCATTATCTTCGGCGCAGTCCAGACGCCGAAGACGAACCCCGGCCCTCGAAAATGGACTTCGAACCCACGACCGTGTCAACAAACGCCGCCAACATAGCCGACTCAGATGGTTTTACCACCGTGCGATCGCGCAAAAAGGGCAAAAAACGCCCCGCCTATAGAGAGCGACTCTGAGAGCGCCCTAGCTCCCCACGCCCGTCACCGACCGCGACGCCCGCGAAAAGCCCGCGGCCGAGCCGCAATCAAGCCAAGCACTGCGGACGTTATATGGCCGAACGTAAGGCTGGCTCCACCCCGGTCGTGATTCACGACAAGGGTCACTGGAGTCGTGTTCTTACGTGGCTATCAAAGGCGAAAATATCGCAGTTTCGTTCCGCTAATACACGAATAGGCATACGGGTCAACGTAGAGACCTCAGATGACTTCCGCGCGTTAACCCAATACCTCCGCGAGGGTAAAATCGCGTTTCACACTTTGCTCTGCTGGAAGACCGACTCCTTCGAGTCGTCATTAGGGAGTTCCGAAGGAACTGAATTAGACGAGGTCAATGCGGATCTCAAACGGCAAGGATACCCGTGCATAGGTGCGTCGCATGCACCACCCACGCCATAAATTTCAAATGGACCTACTCATGGTCGAGCTTGATCTTCCCCGAGGAAAATCAATATTTAACGTACATTCAATATGTAAATTAACCGGTTTACGGGTTGAAACTCCACGCAAGACCGGCCTAGTCGCGCAGTGTCATAACCGCAACATTCGACACACAACGCGCAACTGCTTCGCGCGCACGTTGGTGAAATGCCGGCCATCACAGCACTCCGGAGTGCCCAAGGCCAAAAGATTCGGTCGAGCCGCCCGCGTGCGCAAATTGCGAAAACGTAGGTCACCCGGTTAGTTACAGGGTTGCTCGAGAGCACCCAAAAACAATCGCGGCCATCTGCCTCACGTTCCGCGAACTCCGCGAATTCCGCGGTTCGAAGCCGAGCTTTGTCCCTGCACCCGCACCGGCAGTTAGTGCGCGACAAAGCCAGTTGTAATTAAAAATCCGTCGCCGTCCCTAATGCGCGGCGGCAACAATCAGTAAGGGAACCGACCAGGTGGGTCCCACAAAGCGAGCAATAAACTCCGCACCTGCGCCCGCCGCGCAAATCACGTCACACAAAGGGCCCGGTAATTACGTCCGTCCGCCACCTGTTGACTTAATCTCGAAATACTTGAATTCGCACAAAAAGAAACATGTCTAAGTTATACGATTTGGACCATAAAATGCACCTGGCAATCAGCCCTAGTTGAAAAAATAAACGTCTTGCTCGCTCACGCCGAAATTTTAGACGCACTAAGTAAATTTAAATAAGAACTGAAACAGACACAAACAAGTAGGTTAACCGTTTAAGATGCTACCAACTTAGGTAGGGCAAAACCGCGCTTCTAGTCGTATCGTATTTTAACGCAAACGGCCTTTAAGAAGCAGCGATCCGAAATCGCCAAATACTTGCAGGATTATAGTATAGACATATTTCTAGTGCAAGAGACCTTTTAAAACCGTCAATAGCCAATCCTAGAATCAGTGGCTATAACATTATTAGAAACGATAGGTTGTCAGGACCGCTAGGTGGTACACTGATATACTATAAAAGGTCACTACATATCGCACCATTAAATATACCTACACTAACAACTTAGAGGGACAGCGTGTCAGATTGCACTCACCGGCCACAGACCGCTTGTACTTGTTTCCTGTATCTGTCCCCAAGTAGAAGTTACTTAGATCCGACCTAGAGTTGCTTCTCGGCCCAGGCCCATCAACCATTATCGCAGGCGACTTAAATAGCAAACATCCTGACTGGAATTGCATTACGCCAAACACAAATGGCAATAAATTGCTGGAACTAGAGGAGCCACCAACATAAAACATAATAGCTCCCGGGACCCCAACTAGATACTCAGACTCAGGCATAGGCGCTCCTAGCACTATAGACCGCTATTAGTTAGAGACGTCTCGCTCGATGTCGTATCGATAGAGGCACTCTGTGAGTTAGACTCTGACCACTTGCCGGTCTTATTCAAATTGGGCCAAGGCGCCGGTGCGGTCCCTAGACCAAAACCGTAACAAATTGGCATTGTCTTGAACGCAAACTCAAGGCTATGGACCCCAAAGTTGTTCTAACCTACCGGAGGTTATTGATAGTGAGACAAAGCGATATTGCCATCGACAGTATCAAACGCATATCCTATCAGCCATCGACGACTCCGAAAGGACAGTCAAGGTTTCGGGTGACCGCAACTTTGGCTTGCCGTTCAGTATTCGATGTTTGATAAGAGAAAATACACCAAGCGGGCGTTTTATCGCTATCCGTCCGAGTCAAATCGATTTCGCTTTAGGAAACTTCAGTTAGAGGTCAGAGACAGGATAGAATTACACCGCAAAGAATCGTGGTTAAGTTCGACTGAAGACTTAGAGCCATCGCACACTCGCCTATTGGCAGTTGGCTCGACGTATGAAGTCGGATCCCCGCGACGCCATGCCGCCATTATTAAAGCCGCCATTATTAAAGGGGCTTGTTAGCTTTCGATGACTTCGAAAAGGCCGAATGCTTAGCCGATACGCTAGATGAGCAATGTACGCCATCTCGCGCCCACGCCGACGCGTCCACCTATTGGAGGTGGACCGTCTACTCGAACTTAGGGCTGCCTTACCACCAGAAGGCGATAATTTGAAGCCAGTGACCCCAGAGGTTATTATTAAGGGTTTTAAACCCTGGTCGGCACCTGGCCCAGACCGTATCTCAAATAGAACTCTAAAATACTTGCCAGGCCCTATTGTCTGTGTATTGGTCAACATTTTCAATATTTTTCTAACAACTTGTACTTTTCCTGATGCCTGGAAAGAAGCCATCGTCATCGGTATTCCCAAGCCGAACAAACTCTCTAACCTACCCACGAGTTATCGTTCAATTAGCTTGCTCAATTGCTTGAGCAGCTTATATGAACGCATAATTCCTTCCGGTTGAAAGACCACACCTTCTCCAATAACCTCATCCCAGACGAGCAATTCGGTTTTCGTCCGAAGCACTCGTGTCCGACCAAATTTATCGCCTGACGGAATTCATTCTGAATGGCCTTCACCAACCCAAACCCGTATCACAGGGCGTTTCTTCGATGTCGCAAAGGCATTTGACAAAGTCTGGCACAACGGCTTGATTTAAAGCTGTACATTCTCAAAGTGCCGGACAGGCTGGTTCACATCATCCAAGCCTACTTGTCAAATCGCTCTTCCGATATCGAGTCGAGGGCGCCCTGTCCACGAGCCGTCCGCTACAAGCGGGCGTCCCTCAAGGATCGGTCCTATCACCTTTATTATTCGCGCTCTACACGAGCGACATTCCAAGCCCGACGATGTCAATCTGGCACTTTCGCCGATGACACGCTCTCTATTGTTCGTCGCTTAGACCGAACTATATCTATAAAAAGCTCCAGAACGCGATCAATCGTTTAGGCGAATGGTTTCGTAATGGAGAATCGATGTCAATCCCGATAAAAGGTAGCAATACACTTTCATCGGTCTAGATTACGTCGTGATTACATCGATACCCCGGTCCTCAACCCAGGCGTCAGGATAAGGCCAGCGCGGCCGACACCAGACACTAGGCAACTAAAACTTTACGGCCAACCGATCCCATGGGAAAGGAAGGCCAAATACCTAGGGCGTGACCTTCGACTGCAAACATGTCGTTCAAAAGTCATATTCAGGACGTTAGGAGAAAGGCTTTGTTCGTTTCGACCAGACTCTATCACCCAACGAATTCTAACAGTAAAATGTCGCTAAAATATAAACTTTATTGTACAAGGTATGCATACGACCAATCATGGCTTATGCATGCCAAACTTTCGCTCACGCATCCTCCACACTCCTAAATCAACTACAAGTAGTTCAAAATAATTCATCCGCCGCGCCACTGGGGCGCAGTGGTACCAACGAAATGTAGACTTACACAGCGACTGCAATTGTTGACACTCCGCGAGCACTTTAAAAGTTAACTCGCAAACACATAGATAAAGTAGTCAACCACAGCAACCTCTGCTGGTAAATGCAGCAACGTATACGGCCGATCCAAACGCGTTCTAGCCAAAAGCGTCGACCACGAAACGTTCTTCTCGACCCGGACGAGGAAGGGTCGCTGAGACTCGGACCCAACGGGGTCCCTACATCAGACCCTACACACCACACGAGTAGGGATAGCACACACTCACCTGTAGTTCGCCCTCGCTTACGAGCACAGCGACACACACACACCGCGTATACTAGATACACCGCGTTCCAGGGCGGTTCTCACCGCCCCAGCAATCGATTAACAGTCGCCAGACCGTCGGCGTCCTGGTCCGTAAACCGATCGTCGACGATCCTTAGGAGACATAAACTAATACCTAACTGACGTACCTTCTGTACGTGTGCTTCCATTTTAGCAAAAATGTGGGCCACCTAGTTCGTGGGGACGGGAGCTCTCGAACTCTGTGTTAGATGAAGCTTACTAAAGACATGAGTCTGGAAGCATAACTTCAAGGATAAAAAAAAAAAAAAGAGCGGCTTACTGCGGCGCGGCGTCTGTTCGAAACCTACAAACATTTTTTATTACCTTTTTTTTATTAAAAATTAAACATGAAAAATTATAATACTTTTCATTTTATCCATATGCGGTAAATATATACGCTGTACTTTTATAAATAAAGAAAAAAAATCTACAAATGCATTTCATATAATTTGTAAAGTAGAATTACATCATCTATCACCCTATGATAGTCAACTGCTGGACATAGGCCTCCCCTATCCATTAGGGGGTTTTGGACCGTATCCTACCACGCTGGTCCAATGCGGGTTTGTGGGCGGACCTACTTTTTACATGCCCATCACATCGCATGGATCATCTTACTTTTCAGACAATTTGGTGATCGGCCCAAATTGCCCTAACCAACTAGAAAGAACAATGAAAATTTGTTAAGACCCCGCAGGATTCGAACCCACGACCTCCGCTTTCTAAAGCATTACTTACGTAGTAGAATTACTTTGTTTCATTATTCACGGAGTTTAAAAAAACATCACTTGTACCTATTTCAATTATTTCTTTGTTTAAAATAATCATAGTGGTAGTAACTACATTTTTCAGTTTTGGTTGAACCTATTTGAAAATTTTCACATGTAATAGGTAAACCCAACGACAAATAAACTATAACGAATATTTTAAGCTGTGCACTGTAATTGAATCAGAGAAAACTTATTAGTTATATATTATGAGTTATGTATATATCTGATCCTCATGATAAAGTACTTTTGTTTTTTTACGAATGAAATGTTACTATTATTATTTTGAAAGAGAATTTAAGATGCCGATAATCCTAACAGACAAGAGTTCAAAGGGTTTAAAATAAATTTATATTTATAACTAAAAATGCTATAGAATTGTTTTTTACCCGGGGTTATGAACCCAGAACACCCAATAACCTTTTTCATAATAACTTTTTCTTTAATTTTCAAAAATTAGGGCAAACGGATGTTAAAAAGAAAATTAACAATTGTTCAGACCTTGCCATCTATTTAAGAGTCCCGGGTGTTAATAACTAATCTATCGAAGAAACCCAATTACAATATAAAAAATTATTCAGGTAATCTTGGTTTTTAATTATAATTAGGTATTCAAATCATCAGTTTAAAGCCAGGCTGGACATAGGCCTGAAAGTTTTCATCCCACCACGCTGGTCCAATGCGGAGGTGGGGACGACTTTTCCCGCCCATCCGACGCATGGATCATCTAAATTTCGGACAATTGAGGGTCCCCAATTTGTCTTAACCAACTAGGGAAATAACTTAAAAAGAGTAGTCCACGCAGGACGAAACCCAATTTATTCTAATTTCATAAACGCAAGTTTTTAATAAATTGTTACCGGTCAATTTAGACCTTGAGAGGGTTAAAATTTAGGGAATTTTAAAGTTGAAAACATAATTATAAAAATGAGTTTTTCGGCCCCGGGGGGTTTCCCGGTCAGGTCAAAATGGTTTTTTTTTGGCAAAAACGGGTTTTATTAAAAACTTCAAAAGAAGAACAAGAATTTGAAACTTACGAATAAGAGAATAAACTTCAACACTTTTTTTCATTTACATCGCTTTTATCTTTCCCAATCTTGAACATTTCCGTTATTTTGCCAAAGTTTTAATTAAACAGGATCACAACTGACCCGGAGTAGGCCTCAGGGGAAACCAGTTAAAAAACGGCCAAGACACCACCTTGGTGGCGGGAAACGTCTAAGACGATAAAACTTTTATAACCTTGAATCGTTATATCTCAGAAACGGTGGTGTTGAAAAAAAGTATTATACTTTTTATAGATAATTTAAGATCTAATTTTGTTTGAGGTACTTTTTATGAAAATTCTTTTTTTAAAATGAAAAAAATCATTTTTTTGACCTTTGACCTTGAATTAAATTTTTCCTTAAGGGAATGATAAACATCCGACATTGTTTATAATTATTTTGAAAACTTCACAAAATTCAGTTTGATGGGATTTATGTAACTTCAAATTTAAATTGACCGGACATGGTCATAAAAGTTGAAAGTGAATATTTTGTTTATTAAGGTCTGTCCACGCCTTCCCGGTTATTTTTATATTTTTGTAAAGATTTTTCTGGGCCATTGACTAGACCCAGTGGATGGCTTTTAGAACCAGGCTTGGGTTGAATTTTGCGGGGACTCAACAAATTTTCATTGTTGTTTTAGTTGGTAGGGAAGGGCCGATCACCCAATTATCTGAAAAGAAGAAACCATGCGTCGGATGGGCATTAAAAGTTTTCCACCCACCAACCCATTCGACCAGCGGGTGGGAAGGTCCAAAACCCCGGTGGAAGGGGTATCAGGGCCTTGTCCACAGTACTTTACAGGCGATGAGAAGGAATGGATTTTTTCAAAAGTAATGTTATTTAAGAATAATATATCATTTTATAGTGAATAAATATTTTAAATTAGTTCAGTAATTTCGTAGCCTATTAATAACGAACAAACAATTTTTAACCCTCTATAATAATAGCATAGATTCTGTCTCTGTAATTTTTTTTAAACAATGTTCACCATAAAAACAACCGAAAATCAAAATAATTAAAGGTGAGAACGTGGGAATTGGACACATTTTATTAGAACGATTTTATTTTAAGAGCAACGTTGGAATTAATGGTTATTTCGTGTTCAAAACATATTGTAATCAAGGGTTTGTTAAGTTCAAAACAGATTGAATGTCTTTACCCCTTGGCACTTGGCAGAATTGATTTTTACGCCGCCCAGCCCGACCTTTACACGGGTTTTAAATTTATTTAAATTGTTCAACAGGAGAAATTGTCCAAAGGTTTTGAATTTTTACAAACGATGTATAGGATTTGTGAGCCCCTGAAGGAAGGAAATAAATTTAGCTATAAATACATTTAAAAATACTTAAATGTATGTTCAAATTTTATTTTGTTTTATATGCGAAGCCATGAAAATCGTCTCTTTATTATTTAACTGCCTGTATATATAATGCTTTTATTCGTAATGTTTCTTTCATTCACGTCAACCCTAGAAATATTTTCATTAATTAGGCATATTAACACGTCACAACATTTGTAAAGTAGTTTTAAAACGTCATGGTTTATATTTCTTTAGGACACTTCTTATTGTGCTCAATTATAGTTTATAACAGGTAAATGGGACTCATGGGACTACAAAAGTCAACAAAATGACTCAGAGTCAATCATTTCAGTGTGAATATTTTCAAGACACGCTGGGAAATAGCGACCGAAATGAGAGCTCTTTTTGACGAAGAAAATGCACGCCCGAGTATAGGCGACGTAAAATCCCACAAGGTCGACATCAATCGTGGTGATGTTGGTTCAGAGTTATATCGAAATGACAATAATTCAAAAACACAATAATCTATTCATGGACTCGTCAATGTTTGCGAAATTTTTATTCTTTTTTTCATATTTCTTATGTCATGAAGATGATAATTAATGGTGCCAAATAATTCATAAAGAGTTGGTAACAGAAAAGAAAATAATCATGTTGTTTTTCGAACAACAAATCAGTACAACAGTTGTTACTGCATACGATCGACAGATGTTACTGTTACTGTAATTTACTTTCTCAATACAATATTGTTATTATTATAGAAATATTTACAATTAAATATATTCAATATTAGATGTTACCCGCAACTTCGTCGGCGTGCAAAAGTGAAGTGTATTCAAAAATACTGTATAGTCATATATATAACTTGTTTTAATTGTTAATGTCGATAATTAGACACACAGTTTCAATTATCTTCGACAATGATGAATTTTCATATTGACGTTCGTCCCTAGTTAACCCCTAGTTCTTCCCCGTACTGTCGAAATTACAAAATTGCTATAACAACCACTTATAATTTCGTTTCTAGCATCGTGAACATGAAATTTCATTGTTTTATGTACAAAAATTATTAATTTCCATATACTATTTCATCTCCTATTTCAACCCTTTAATCCAATTTTATCACCATAATTATAAGCCAATGTCCTTTCTTGAAATCTACGTATGCACCAAATTCCATCGAAATCGGTTTAATGGTTTATACGGTAAAGACGGACAGACAGACAAATAGAGTTACTATCGTATCTATAATTTTTATGAACGTATGGATTTATAAAAATTAAGTGTAAACTGAAACTGTAAACAGTGGTTTACAGTATGCCTAGTGAGGCATGAGCGATACTGATATAAAAACTACGCTGGAGAGTGAGAAAGAGATTGATATTACACTAAATAAGTATGAGATAGCATTTACAATAGTAATCCCTCATTCCTGACAGTCATATACCGATGGGGCGGATAATGTAAATGTAAACGGAGACCAGGCGCAAAACTTTTCGTACTGTATAAGGTAACAGTAGGGTCTGTTACCTTGTGGAAATAAATATAAAGTTGTTCATTGCCTGTAGGATTCGATCCTTCCCCCTGCAAATATGAACGTGTGTCCAAAAAGGAAATATTTAGCGGAACATGATTCAATTTCCTAAACATGTAGGGAACTTTGATGTTCTTTGCAAGTGAGCGTTCAATGCTCTTTATTTCTTAACTACCCAATAAATTATAAAGGATATTGCAATTTTTAATTTAAATTTATTTTGTGTGAATCTACGTGGGCTTGACCAGTTCACAATGGTTGCCTCAGATATATGCTACGTGTATACCTTTCCGACATTATTATTTCTGTTTGTTAACGTCAAAAAAAATATTATTGAAAATTTATTGTCTTAGGATTACACGATAAACTTCAGCATACAATATTTTTACCACACTGCTGATAATTCAATGTTCCTTTGTTTATAAACAGACCAGCATCATCATAGTATTTGAAATCACTGTTAATTTAGTTTCAATAATAAAAAAGGCTACAATATCAATAGATAAATGATAAAATAGTAATAAACGAAGTTTAATACGAGAGCATACATCTTTAACTTATACCAGTAAAAATGAATTATTTCGCCTAGTTTTCAAGCAAATGAACCGCTTTTGTTAATACTGCGCCATTCAACCCACACTCCTTCGCGCTTTCACTGAGTTTCGCAAACTTCCTGTTGCAAGACACATTTGCCATTTACCCAATGTATCCAGAATGCCTAATAAAGAGGAATTGAATCGTGAGCACCGAACGCCATTGTTCTATACCGCTATTATGCTCCGTTTTATTAATTACCACTAGACTTAAACTGGCTAATGGTTTCCGACGGCGAATGCTCATATAGTTATTGCTTGGCGTGTTACAAATTCAGGCGAACGCTTGAATTGAAACTAATACTATTTCACACAATTAGTTGGATATTGCCATTAGCGTTAAGTCTTATTACGTGCCTTTCTTAATTCGTGCATAGATAATATACTAGAAAAATAAAGTAGTCGTTTATAAATATTAATAGTAGTAATAATTTTAAATTTAATGACAAAATTATTTAGTAATTATTATAGCTTTATTTAAAACTTATCTAATACGACGTAGAACAATTACAATCGGTAAAGACCAAGGAATCTGGGAAACCGGTTAAAGCAAATAAAACTAGTTTCGAGATTTTAATATTGTTCTTACATAAGATTGAACAAGGACTTGCAGTTTTCATCATTTTGCCGTAACTTTACATTTCAATTTCTTTTACGCATATAGTATGATTAAGAAGATTAGGGCCTCTATCAGCCGTATTTTATTTTACACAGATATTACGATTTGATTTGAGATTTTCTTAATATTTAAGATATTTAATTATGAAATAGTAGTGACATGTTAAAATAAAAAGCAGTTTAGCTTAAATAGAAGGTCTTGACTTTGAATAATCTTACGGTACGTAATTTTTCATTATAAATTTATATTTCCATAATGATATTGTGCAGACTATAATGTATACGAGGGCTGCACTTGTAGTATCGAGAATGGAATATTTCCACTTTTCCTGTCATATTATAATCTTTTCACTAGCAAATCGAATACCATTTATTTATTTAAAAAAGATTCTGGGCCTCCTGTCACAGTCACAAGGTCTTGTCAAACTTTTTTAGTTGTTAATATAATGGAATTGACTCGAGAAAATTCAAAAGTAATTTGAAAGTCATATTAATGATTTATTATGATTTTAGAAGTGGTTTAACACAAAAACGGTTAGTTGATCGGATGATTTCTACATTTGGTGATGAAGTTCCATCTAAATCCACAATTTATCGCTTGTTTACTGAATTTCAACGTGGACGTGTCAAGCGCAGTGACGATCCCCGTCAAGGTGGTTCAAAAACTGCAGTCACACAAGAAAACGTTGATGCTGTGTTTAAGCAGATTGAGGAAGATCGACATGTGGCATACCGCGAAATTCAGGCAATTTTAGACATTGGCATGAGTGCTCAAATGCTGTATACAACATCATATTAGGTGACGAATCCTGGATATACGCGTACGAACCCGACGCAAAAAACCCAGTCAAGAAAATTAGTTAAAGCCAACAAAAATTTTAGTTCACGGAGAGTTGGAAAAAAAAAATGGCCACGTTTGTCTCTATAACCGGCCATATTGTGACTATTCCTCTTAAGGAACAAAGAACGTTTAATGTAGAATGGTATGCTAGCATCTGTTTGCCACAGGTCGTTTCTGAACTCCGTTAAGAGAACTGCAACCGCCGCATCATCCTCCATCACGACAGTTCAAGAAACATAGAATTATTAGATCATCCCCCGTACAGCTCCTACCTGAGCCCTAATGATTTCTATACTTTCCCTAAAACAAAGAATAAATTGCGTGGTCAGAGATTTTCATCAACTGATTAAGCTGTGGACGCCTACAAAACGGCTATGTTGGAGACCGAAACTTCCAAATAGAATGGTTGCTTCGATGATTGGTTCCATAGTATGAAAAAATGTGTCAAATTTCGCGGAGATTACTTCGAAAAGTAATAAATACATTTTAATAGTGATGTTGTGTCACTTTCTTGATTCCCGAAATTTTCAGTGCCGCCCTCGTAATACCAACGGTACATTGAACTTGTAGGAACTCTTCAATATAAGCTGTAATATTGAAGTTTATTTAGTATCTAATTATAAGCGCTATTTACAAATAAGACCATCAGTAAAATGTCTTCATGAATTTACACACATTAAGTGTTATTATTTATCCATCAATGTGGACTCTAGTCGTTATTACATAAATCACTAAAATGTAAAACATCTAAGATATTTTGTCAAATAATTTAGTACTCGAGGCGAAAACTAACAAATGCGTTTCACTCTTTTTTTAGTTGCCGTTTTACAAAATATTAAAATTGAATATAAAATCACCACTGCACAAATGTTCTGCTGCAATTTCCTATCGCACGTACCAACAATTTATAAAACAAAATTGAGTATTGCAATCTGACGAACTAACTTCAAAACTAGGTTATTTATTATTTATTATATATATAATAGTAAAAAAATGTATAACTAATTAAATGACAGCCAATAAAATTGAAAGCTCAGAATACAAAGTAATTTATATTATTATTAATTACTTTATATTCTGATTATTCTGTCATAACATAATCATCATCAATATATATAACTACATCAATAATATATTATTCAAAATCTTCTGAATGATATAATTTAAAAAAATATGTACATGGAAAGACCTCAGAGTTTCTTGACGGATCCTCGATGGAAAGGTCCAAGTTTTTGAATACCGGTGGTCAATTTATGATGTCAAGTCGTGCTAGTTCAGAGAAGAGCCAAAACTGACAAAATCATAATTGACTTTGCTTCTGATTTTCTAAGAATGATGCCTCTTTGACTCATCCCAAATACATCAACTCTATATAGGAAACAAATATGTCTGTATAGGCTTGTAGAACATCTGGTATTGTTAGAGAACTAATACATAATCATTATCATGAAATACAGGATAACTAATATAATTAAGTGAAAGTACTGCCTCAAATTATTCATTATTATTTTTTTTTAATATAACACATACATTATACTACAGTATAACATTTTGAGAATGAATCTGCAAAATTAAATTATGTAAAATTTTGCAGGAAAAATTGTACTATTTTATGCAACAATTAATATATTCGGTATGGCAGGTGGAGAGCGTGAGTCGGCAGTAATGAGCCAATGGCCACAATTTTCGGCCTCTGGCACGTTTGCGCTACTGTACAATTTTCACAACTCGACACTTTTGTAATTTTTTTAAAGTACCTAAACGTTATTAATATTTTGGTAATCATGAATTAATATTTAGTAATGTCACCATAACTCTGTACGTATAAAAAGTATGATGACATTAACTGAAATATAATATCTTTTTGACAGTCCACAACAAAATCAATTAGTGCCTCTCGTTTGATATTTATTACTCATTTACAAAACGATCTGTCGGAGTTGAAAGTGTACAAGGTACGCTTTTACGCCCACGGACTTGTTAGACGGCGTTTTCAAGAAGTTAGCAGAGTTGAAAATTCCCGGTTATCGGGTAACTTGCAGCACAGGGGCACTTGGGTGTAGGGGTGGCAGCGAAGTGCGGGGAGGACGTCGCCTCATTGATCGCTCTCCGCGCAGCATCCCCGCGCCTAAGTCGCGCCGCAGCCCCGCCGCCTTCGCTCTACACGACCGCAAAATTCCACACTTGAGCCTGTAATGGCCACATTTCGATACCCCATCTCTATTCTTGACCTGATTCCGATCAATGACTTCCGTCGGAAGTCGGCCGAAAAAGTTGCATGTTGTCGCATAATTAATATCAGATTACATGATGCCGTAAGTAATGAATCAGAGAGATAATCGCAGTTTTAATAGGTAAAGCAGCTCTTTCAACTTGTTCCAAATCGAAATCATTTACGTAATTATTAAATACTTATAGTGTGAACAACATTCTGTTTAAAAAACGGCAAATAGTTACATAACGGGCGTGTATAATACAATTTGCAATAGTCGAATTTGGTTAGGGACAAAAAATTAGCATAATTAAAGGGTGGGTAGCGTGGACGGGCGAGGTGGGCCCGCTTGGGGGTGTTGGGGTGGCTGAAGCGGGGAGGTGCGGGCGGCGCGGGCGGCGCGTGAATGGGCGACGGCGCGGCTGCGCGGGCAGGCGGCACCGCCAGTCCGCACACCGGCGGCCCCGCTGCCCGACGGTCGGCCGCACTCCGCTGAACAACAATGCCCTGAAAACACACCGTGACTGAAGCCACCAGTCGGCGATGGTAGAGAGGTGGGCTCGCGTGGCCGCCGGTCGAACGGTCGCAGCGTTGTAATTTATGAGAGCCATAGGAGGTCTGCAGCGGAGCCTGAACGTGGTATAGGGGCGGTGCGGTGCGGGGTAGCGGGGTGCTCGCGGCTGGGCGTGTGATGGCGCGGCGCGGCGGCGCGGCGGCGGCGGCGGGCGGCGGCGCGGTGGGCGCGGCGCTGACATGGCCGGCCGGGCGCGCCGCTCGCTGCTGGCGGCGCCCGCGGGCCTGCTGCTGCTGCTCGGCCTGCTCTGGCCGAGGGGTAAGCGCGTCCCCCTCACATCCATATCTTCTTGCATTTGCGCTCTTTTACTTTATTTTTTTAACCACCGCTCAATTTTTTAGTACCGTTATTCCTTTAAATTACCAACCTCTTTTCCACATACCCTATACCACATTTAATAAATAATTCTCTTTATCTTTAATTACACAAAAAAATATATACCTTTTATTTGTGTGTATTGTTATTTTTATGTAGCTAATATCATTTTATAACATCAATACTAATTTACCACTATGGAAACAATTTTTTTATATAATAAAAAGAAAAAAAATTAATTCAGATTTTAGTATGCAAGTTTATTTCCCACATTAATAAAATATTTATAATTTTCCCTGACACAGACTTTCATAGAATTTTTCCGTTTTTTATCATATTATTTGCTTTAATAAAATTTACTGTATCGAAACGAGTCATATTTCATGTTTAGATATTTTACCACTCAGACGTTTTAAAACAATGGTAAATTGACAGAAAAATTTTGTAAGCCTATGCTTGCTTACGTAAGTTTTGAGAAATGTTTTTTTGCGACGTAAACTTTTTTTATTCGATATATATCATGCAAGATAATATAAATGCAAATTTGATTACATATACTTAATAATATCAATAAAATAATGCATACGAAATGTACATTACTATTGAGTTTTGCAGCTATATTCAGAGAAACATCTCGTTACAATATCCAATTCAGTATTGTATAACGTATCCAATATGTCCAAATTTAAATGGGGTCCCAAAGTCGAATGCGATTGTAACTAATGTATGTTCTAACCTAGTTTCGAAGAGAGAGGAACATTGTTTAGCATTCAGCCGCTATAATCAATTTGCGCTAATGCATCGCAATTCGAATGTTTTTGAATTATTTTTTCCACCGCACGAGTTGACCAATATTATTTGAAATATGACTAAAACATCATTGGTTAGGAAAATTGTTGGAATCAGTAATTACGTTTAGTTCATTATCCTTATCGTACAAATTGTTATACAGCGTATAAAATTCTGTACATGCAACGATACGCCTCAATCAATCAAAAATAATTTAAGTGATCAAGTCTCATAACATTTTTACGCGATCGATCAACGATCCTAGAAAAAACATAACAATCAAGGATCGGTAACATTTTTAAAAATGATATCGCCAACGGAGTTCACTCAACGTGGTCAAACACTTTTCACTTTGACTTTAAACGACTCCCACGTGTTAAGGGGCGCGGTGCGGTTACCACGAGAAGCGTTTGCTGCACCACCTGTTGGACCATTACAACGTTCTGGAGCGGCCTGTGGTCAACGAAAGCGACCCCCTGCAGCTCTCATTCGGCCTCACGCTCATGCAGATCATTGACGTGGTAAGAGACCGGCCTTACTCTAGTTTACTACCTCTAGAAAGGTTTTAAACTACTCATTACTAAGAAGGTTTAAAACTACGCCTCATCCCTATTAGCAAAATCAAATAATTAAGTCGACTTAACACAAAAATCTTTAGAGTTACCAAAAATAAAACCTCTGCTAATAATTACTTTATTAAGTATTTCTTTAAAGATTGGACCTACCATGTTCTAGACCTTCTGAAAACACAAGATGCAGACTTACAATCAATAAGCCCATCATGATGACAAACGAAAGCCGTTGATAACGCAATGATCTTAGTAATAACTTTAGTAATTAGCATAAAGTTCATGTCTTATCCGTTCGGATAAATATGACACACATTTGATATGTTTATAAAAACCACGGTGAGCTTTTCAATACGGTCGTTAACACTTTCTTGTCAATTCAATTATGTTTTAAGGTACAACTGAGTATATTTTTATAAATACTTCAAAAATATACATAATAATTTTAAAAGTTATTATTTTGTAATAAAAGTACGAAAAAACGTTAAGAACAGCTTTTTTATGATACTGCACATATGTTTTTTCGCGTATCAGGGTTAGGTAAATGAAAAATATATACTGTTAATATTAACAATGTAATTTATTTCCCAGGACGAAAAGAACCAGCTTTTAATAACGAACATCTGGCTGAAACTAGTAAGTGTTACATCAATATTATTAAATCAATATATTTAAAGCTTCTAACTTAATAAAAACACTCTTAAATAAAAACGCTTTAATATTTTCTCATAAAATAAAAAGAGTCTGCAAAGACAAAGAAAACTTCAGACAATATCTACACTTACCTAAATTACATAACTTAGATGTTTAAACATTTTTAAAACTTTTTTACTTCAAAAGTAGTATATTACGAACCACCTAATTCATCATCAAAGAATATCATATAATAAATTAAAAAATGGTCCTTTCCAATGAAGAAAGTTATTGTTACTTTATTTTTTTAAGTAATTCCATTTATTTACATTTGGTCATCTATTAACTATTTTGGTTTTAAAAAAAAACGTATCATGAAATATGTATCTAACTTTTTAAAATATCTAATATCTATAATATCTGTATAGTTCGCTGTCGATTTTGTAGTCGCACGTTTCTTTCAACTATCATAAACCTATTTGGAAGAATTAGGAAGAATACAATTATCATGGTAATTTTTCTTAGGAATGGAATGATATGAACTTAAGGTGGAACACTTCGGACTTTGGTGGTGTCAAAGATTTGCGAGTACCGCCTCACAGGTTATGGAAACCTGACGTACTCATGTATAATAGGTACGTTGGCTTTAAACCAAGAAATCCTTATAAAATATTTTTTTTTGGTGTCTTACCTCACTACTGTGGTATTTTCAATATATCGCGTCAATCATCAATTTGTTTTAAGTACTTTAAAAAAACATCGCATATTTACTTCAACTCATGCTTTTCATATCTCCGTTTTCTTTTATTAAATTCAAAAATTCAAAGAATATTTATTGTTATGTCGTTTTTCTCGTCTAAATTGAATGACCATCAAGATTATGTTTGCAAACATATATTTTAAAACAACGTCTCAATGCTTAGATTATAAAATATTTATATAAATTGCAATTGATAAACTTTACCCGCTTAAACTTATTATAAATAAAATAGACTGCTTTCTATAGTTTTAATAACGCTGATAAATTCTAAATGGGATTTTTGTGTGAAGCGCGGACGAAGGATTTGATAGCACATATCCGACCAATGTGGTGGTACGTAACAACGGCTCGTGCCTCTACGTGCCACCCGGTATCTTCAAGAGTACCTGCAAAATTGATATCACATGGTTTCCATTCGATGATCAACGATGCGAGATGAAGTTCGGCAGTTGGACTTATGATGGATACCAAGTAAGTTCCTGATCTGAATAAAGACAGCCTACAGGTTCAGAAGCAAATCGATAAGGTGCTACATTAACATTTCCTTTATAGCTTGATCTACAATTGCAAGACGAGGCCGGCGGTGATATAAGTAGTTTTGTGACGAACGGAGAATGGGAGTTAATAGGTAAGTTTTTGATCTGAATCCTTTTATTGATAAATTCTCATTGAACTGAAACGTTTACAGTAATGATGTATATTACTTTAACAGGCGTGCCAGGCAAACGTAATGAGATCTACTACAACTGCTGCCCGGAACCGTATATTGATATCACGTTTGCAGTTGTGATTAGACGGAAAACGCTCTATTATTTCTTCAACCTCATCGTGCCCTGCGTACTCATCGCCTCAATGGCGCTTTTAGGGTTTACGTTGCCACCTGACTCCGGTGAAAAGCTCTCATTAGGTAGTTATTTCACCTCGTATAGAAGCTAAAATTGTTTTCGCGCATGACTGCCTTTAACTGATCGATATCTCTAACAGGCGTTACAATTCTGCTGTCGCTGACAGTGTTCTTGAACATGGTGGCTGAAACAATGCCAGCGACCTCAGACGCAGTGCCACTGTTGGGCACATACTTCAACTGCATCATGTTTATGGTGGCCTCCTCTGTCGTCTCAACAATACTTATCCTAAACTATCATCATCGGCACGCGGACACACACGAAATGAGCGATTGGGTACGTAGGCTAAAAAATAAAACATATGATTTAGATCTTTTTTGTACCAAAGTACACGTGTCGTTGTTTCGTTGTTGTGGCGCAGATCCGCTGCGTGTTTTTGTACTGGCTGCCGTGGATCCTGCGCATGTCGCGACCGGGCTCGGCAACGACTCCGCCACCGGCGCGCGCGCCTCCACCGCCGGACCTGGAACTGCGTGAGCGCTCCTCCAAGTCGTTGCTAGCCAACGTGCTCGATATCGACGACGACTTTCGGCACACTCACGCGCAGCAGCCGTCTTGCTGCCGCTACTACAGGTCCCTCGACGATCTACACGAACACTACTCACCGTAAATAGAACGGTTACAATATTAAGCCCCCAGCCTAAAACGTTCCGCAGTAAACCTGGCCCAAACAGCTTTTTAACGATTTCATATTCTCATATTTTATTCATATTTCTATTCGTAGAATTTAATCACTCTGTCCTTTTAGAAGGTCTATCATGGGTCATGGTCAGTTATTTCTCATTCTATCGGCATTACTCCTGTAGTTCCCCTGGATCCTCGGCCCACCCGTAGGATAGGGTGTAAAATAGTCTCGTAGCTACAGGAATTACCTGTTGCAGGGGTGGGGAGGAAAATGGCGCTGGTCTTGCCGCGCATAGCTGCTTCGGTGTCGACTATGAGCTCTCGTTGATTCTGAAGGAGCTCCGAGTCATCACAGATCAGGTAAAGCATCCATATAAATTAAAAATAACAATAATTTGATAACTTCTAAAGAAGCAGCCCTGACCAGAGCGTTTTTTACAGATGCGCAAAGATGACGAAGATGCGGACATTTCGCGCGACTGGAAGTTCGCTGCCATGGTCGTGGACAGACTGTGCCTTATTATCTTTACCCTGTTCACGATCATTGCCACGCTAGCCGTGCTGCTGTCCGCGCCCCACATCATGGTGTCGTAGCGACCCGCCCGCTTGCGGCTGCGCATGCGTAACGTTCTGTGATACCTCGAATATATGTTAAGTTGTGATGTGCGATTCGGTGCTGGCGCCGACGCCGCGGCGTGGAAGTTGCCGCCGCCCGCATCCGCGCCCGCACCGCCCTAGTGATAAGTTACCGCTGACTGCCATCCCTTTACGCTCAACCTAATACTGCCTGAGATACCCACAGAAAATCCTACAACATTTGAGCGAATTACAAAGCCTCTCAAGTCCCTTTCCCGTCAACCGAGATGAAAGTTGTTAATGTTTGGATCAATTCTTAATCTTTAATAAGCAATAATAATTGTACACCGAGAGCCAGCAATCCTATAAGTGGTTCTGTTTGAAGCTCAGTTCCCAGATCGGTCAGTTAAAAAGAAGCGGCAGTGGGTGCCTTTTTTGGTACCAGCGCTTATAGAAGTCCACGCTAGAATAGTCGCCATCTTAAACGGCCGCTGCGACAACTATTGCCGCGGTCCGTTTCGAAATATGAGCACAAAAACGTCTTCCTTCTTACCGTTGAACGACCTGTCGCATTTAAAAATTTAAAACTTTGTTAGATCTTTCTTGAATCATAAATTCTATGTACAATTTAAGATTTGGGCATTTAAAAATCAGCCCCTTGTTTCCTTCTTATTCGATTCCGTGAATCGTGGCTATAATCCCTAAGTTTATTTTCGGATGTATTTGTGTCCGTAGCTAGTATAGAACTTTACAAACAATGTTGATTCAATTGGTACAGGTTGTGATACGCCTCGTTGTGAACGGGTCGATATTGTTATTAAATGGTCAAATATCCATGGCTGAATAGCTTAATAAAACGTTCGTTAAAAGTTGTAGCTTAACAATTTATTGCGTTATTAAATTCATACCTGAGTCTTTTAGAACAATTTATATAATGGATTGCATTCATTCCAAGATGACGTTGAGACTTTATTTTCAATGCGTGCACATCGCTAAAGTCATCATGTCTATCAGCTTTAATGAAATAATTCCTTTATGAAAGCGTTGTTTGTATTATTAAAAGTTCATTAGTATATATTTTTTCATCGTTATGCAGATTCATCTTGATCGCCGTGTTTTTTTTTTACATTACTAATATTGCTGATCTCAACGAATACTAAACCGAAAAATTGTTATAAATTGAATATTTTCATTATCATACATAATAGCCATCTTATATCGACATTTTTCATCGTCATTATGTTAATTTTAACGATCGAAAACACTGAGAGCCTCTTAAGAATAAAACGAAAACTAAGAAGGAACTGCGTGGGTATACATCGACGAAAACGGAACGTACCCGGGCAAATGTCCTGAATCTCGTTTTGTTCCTCCGAGGCCGCGCTACTAAACCGTCATAGGCGTTCCTTTGGAAGTTGCGGAGCGTCTATGGTTATTGGCCCGGTGTTTTCATCGCAATTATCATACCGATATTTGTTTATTATTGTTATATCTTGTCAAGTCAATCACAAAAGTGGTTGTGCCCGACGATAATCTCGGCGCATATTTGCATCGCGTTACAAGATCGTATTTAATAGTGTGATTATGACCGAATTTATCGTCGATGACGGTACGATATTTTCGTACCGACAATTTGTTCAATTGTTAGGGTTAATACTCTGAATTGCACTTTGTTTATTAAATATAAACGAATGAAAATCGAGTTGTTTCATTTTACCGTTACGTCATATATGTGGTGGCGTACCCGCCTTTTTCGATATTGAAGGTGACCTATATTCCCAGGGAGACATTTACACGCAGTCAGTCGGCTCAGTTGCTGAAGACAATCGATTCTATCCCGAGGGATAACTCGCACATGCGCGTTGGGCGCGATCAAAACAATGTTTAGTAACGAAAAGTGCCCGATACTCCCGAGACTTTGTGTTACAGCACGGTTGAATACCTTTTAACATGAAACAATCTTCTACTAAAATATCAATATAAAGTGCTTAAATCACTAATAGATTGTTCTCGTAGATGTCATAGTTTAAAAATACAGAAGAAAGATTTGTTCAAATTAAAATTATATTTTAGTAAATACATAGACCTAAAGTTTTTTTTATAAGTATCCAAAGCTAGCTGTTAATATTGATTGGACAGAATATTGTCAGGATCTTAAGGCATATCAAATATTCAATTTTGCAGCAAGAGCTTTAAAATCTATTTTATGAAGCAAAAACTCTGAACTCCTTTGATAAAAAGAGAATTAAAATACAGGCATTACATTGCGTATCTTAAGCAGTTTAATTAATGTAATAACTGAACTGCATCATACATTTTGAATGTATATAAGTTGCAGATCCACATAAAGTTTTCTAAATGTTCACTTGATTAACAGAAAAAAATGTTAATACAGTTATTTATTACCATTTGCTAAATACTGCAATGCGTAATTTTGAGCTCATTACAAAATCTTAACAGGATTTCGTACGTTTAGGTTAATAATTAAGAAAAAATCTATAAGAATACAGTTATTAAGGTTCTAATCGATCAACTTTATTAGAAATATTCAAGAGATAATTAATTGTTTTGAATCATCATGAAAGTAATTTAAGATTATAAAATGATTTATTATTAATCAGGGTTCCAGACAATCAAGCTTCGTAATATAGATATTACACCGAAATTAAAATGATTTAAGTATGCTAATATATGTTGGTTGAAGAAAATAACGGTTAAATAAAACAATTCAAAAGAAAGACCTTCAATCTTTAACAGAAATATTAAACGCTACAGTAACGAACTTGTTGAATTATTATTTTTTAAGATAATAATGTTCACTTAATAAGGATTGCATTATCTATTTTATATTTAAAAACTATTTTGTTATTTTTTCTTTTCTTTTAAATTAAAAAATAAAAACATTACGATTAGTCCGAACAATTTTAGTAGTAATTAACCAATGCAACTAATACGTACCGAAATAAAGAATTAATTTTCCATGCCTTTTTAATTTTTCCGTTCATATTAACATAGTATAATACTATACAGAATTGTAAAATCAATTGAAAATTTAGTTCGTATTATTATTACCTAAGAGTAGCAATTGATCAAAATATACGAATGCAACTATGAATATACTTGGGGATCCGGTAGCGTTTATAAATATTACGCAAAATAATCATAAATATTAGGACCATATCCTGTTCTCGGGCATAAACTACGTTCTGAACAGTTACAAGAAAATAGTTTTGCGTTACCTATAAGGTAAAAATCATAAATTGCCGAATTTATGGTATTATTAAGAAAAGGAAATCCATGTAAACCATATAATCTTTCGATGAATAAATCAACCACACAAGCAAAAAAGTATTTTAAAAAAGTATATTGTTGAAAGGTTGTTTGTCTGGCTGTTAGCTTATACGCGCTTACTCGTACAAGTAATGATTCGATTTTAAAAATTCTCTCAAGGTTGTATTTCGTTAGGCTGAAAAAGTTGAGATAATCTAGATAAAGAGAAGTCTGGGTATATAACTTGGTAAAGGTTAATTGAAAAAGAAAAAACATCTCTTTGCCGAGCAAACGGAGCGACTATCAAAGAATCCGCCCCTGTGATCCGCCGCGACGGGGGAAGACGCGGCAAATGCGTCAGTGCGCGCCGCCATGACGGCCGGGTCGCGCGGGCCCTTGCTGGCTGTGGCACTCCTAGCAATATTATATTCAGGTACATAACTGTTCCGAACTAAAATAATAAAGATAATCATATAAACTCAAGAACGTGCCTCCGAAGTGAAGATCTTATTTATTTATATTTAGCAATGCGGAAATCTTCACACCGCCCAATCACGCCTGCTGATGGAATCATTTATCATACATAATTTATGAGCGAGAAAATTTTCAATTAAAAATTTACTTATTGCGTGTGACGTGTATTTAAAAACTAAAGAATATATGATACTGATTGCCTTAAGGCGTTGCATTTTATCTCGTCAACTCCTTATCGATCTGTCACCGGCCCAGCATCAGCCGCGACTCAATAAAATGTTAAAGAACATTACTCTCCACCCGCTACTAATATAAATCATTAACCTTATAATATCTATTACAATAGTTTAATGGATCTTGAAATGCATTTATAGTCTTGATTAAGCAAAAGTGAACCTTACTTGATTATTAATATTAATATTTGAAGGCATTTTGATAAATTCTGTATTAACATTTCAAAAACGTTCTGTTTAATGTTTTAACGTAATATCGCTTACAGGATGGTGTTCAGAAGACGAAGAGCGTTTAGTTCGGGATCTGTTTCGCGGATACAACAAACTCATCCGCCCAGTTCAGAACATGACACAGAAAGTCGACGTACGCTTTGGACTTGCTTTCGTGCAACTAATCAACGTTGTAAGTGATACACATTATTTTAATAATTAACGCTTAAAGTTACTGTTAATCACACTTATATAAAATTTAAACAAGATGAATAAGAAAAGAATTTATAGGAGCAAAATATCGGTAACCGAGGAAATGTTTGCAATTGATATCATTAAATAATGGAAGGCCATCTTAACTTATAACGTCTTGCTTGCTTACGATAGTTTTGTATAATTGACAATTTAAATTTAGTTTCTTCGAGACTACTATCATTTGGTGACAGGAACCAAGTCCTGTAAAAAGTTTAAATGGAAAGTCGATTGAAATCTTAAACATGAAAACAAATTCACCAGTAATATTATACTACGAAGCCCTAAATAAAGGTTATTCAGCAACTTAAACATTACGACGTTGCTTATTATTGAATAGCTAGCTATAATGTAACTTGTTAATGGATCAATTGTAACAAGGCACGCGTTAAATCTGCATTTTTTAACTACAGTGAAGTAACACTAATTATTCCTTCGTTAGAAAAAATATTTATTACTTTCTAGAATGAAAAAAATCAAATCATGAAGTCGAACGTATGGTTGCGTCTCGTCTGGATGGATTACCAACTTATGTGGGACGAGGCAGATTATGGTGGTATCGGGGTGCTTAGACTTCCCCCTGACAAGGTCTGGAAACCCGACATAGTACTCTTCAACAAGTGAGCTACTCTTCTTATTTCTAGACCTTTTCTATATAACATGACATCAAGTCAAACAGAATCAAAACATTTAAAACCCTTATAAAGAAAATTTTGTATCTGATCTCAATAGCTCAAAAGCACTAAGTGCCATATTGAGAACATAAGTGTATGTAATTATTTCTATCATGGTGGTTTCCACCTAAAGGTTTTTATCAACAGTAAGATCTTTCTCCTAGCCATTTTCCCAAAAGCTTTCGCTTGGGTTCTAATTCTTTTAGATTTACTTGAATCATAGTTTTTACACAGAGCAACTGGCATTTGCCACTACATCCCAAAAGGTAAACCACGTTCAGTATTAGATTATTAGAATAACTTTGCAGGAAAACTTTAAAGTCTTTTAACATGATAACCTTGCATGAAGAGAGTCGAAATTTCACAACCTTATATACTAAAGTCATAACTTCTTCATTGTCTTAACTTTTAAAATGTCCCTATGAAAAAGTTGATCATCTTTTAAAATTTCTCTCTTTTAATGGACTTAAATCACATAATAATCTTTAAAATAATTACTTCCGAATAAGAAAATACCTTCAAAATTCTATTAATTTAGAAGCACTAATTCAAACTTTTGTATTCTCGACAAAATTAGGTAATATATACCGATTTGTAAATAAGTGCTAAAGCTACAAATAATCAAAAATAATATAATTTGTTATCCCGTACTGTAATGATAATATTGTACCAGCTTGGTTAAAACGCTCACTACTTAGTATCATCTCTAAATAGCAGAAATAATTAATAGATTTATGACTTTTGTATAATAATACCTTTCAAAGCTTGCTATAAATTATCATTGAATGCTAACCTGCTTTTGTTACTAGCGCCGATGGAAACTACGAGGTGCGGTACAAATCGAACGTTCTCATTTATCCCAACGGCGAGGTTTTGTGGGTGCCCCCGGCCATTTACCAGGTATTTGTCTTCTTGTTACGTTTTACACTTAAGATAAGAACTAAATCTTTCAGATGTATTCAGCGGGTTAATAAATGACATATTTTTTACATATCACTGTTATATTATTATATACTATCCAACTATGATAGTTTTTGCCGTAAAACGAAATTTTTTACAGAGTTCATGCACAATCGACGTCACTTACTTTCCATTCGATCAGCAAACGTGCATTATGAAGTTTGGATCATGGACCTTCAACGGGGATCAAGTTTCCCTTGCGCTCTATAACAATAAAAACTTCGTAGATCTATCCGACTATTGGAAGTCAGGGACGTGGGATATCATCGAGGTGCCAGCTTACCTTAACATCTACGAAGGCAACCACCCGACCGAGACTGACATTACGTTCTACATTATAATAAGGAGAAAAACTTTGTTCTATACCGTCAACTTGATATTGCCAACAGTTCTTATCTCATTCCTGTGCGTGCTCGTTTTCTATTTACCAGCTGAGGCGGGCGAAAAGGTGAATATACTCAACAATCTATATTACTTTCTTGTTTTACTTAACTGCAAAATTCGGTTTATGTATGTAATTTTATTCATGTTGTGTTCTCATGCGTGACAGTTTATTAAGTCTGTAGCAAACATTGCTGCATTTCCGTACGATTTCCTCTTTAGGGTTTAACACTTCAGCGTAAATGTAATGTTAAAGAATAGACTATTGGCACGTGGTACAAAGATGAAAAAGTTATAGGTCTCATTTTTACATGGTAAAGTACATATTACTACCGCTAAACTGTAGTCTGAAAATACTTCTGTTTTCTAGTGGTAATCCACCGTATGTCTACAGGATGAAGAAGACGTAACTCATGTCTTAGGGCGACAAGTAGACATGTAACGTCTTACGCTGCATTTCTTAGATGAACAGTAGGCGTTACACTTGATATTTGATTAACGTCCTGTTTATAGGTTTGGATAAAAAATTAAATTGTAAAAAAAATTTGCGCTGCATCTTACATGGCCATACAAATTTTTAAAATAAATAACACAGAACTTCGTTAATACGGAATATAAACGCTTATTAATTGTTTCAGGTGACATTAGGTATCAGCATTTTACTGTCACTGGTCGTGTTTCTGCTTCTGGTGTCGAAAATATTACCACCAACGTCACTCGTGTTACCGTTAATCGCTAAATACTTACTGTTCACATTCATTATGAATACTGTAAGTATACTGGTGACGGTGATCATAATAAATTGGAACTTCCGAGGACCAAGGACACACAGGTTAACTAATTTTTTTATACCAAAAGTAAATCTTGCAAATTTTTTTGAGTCTTTATCCTAGCTTTTTTTCTAGGGCTTCTAGTACATCGACATTTATCTGAACGACAGTTGTTACGCAAGAATAGCATCTAACCTCCACAACGTACTCGATATATAGTTGTCAGAAAATTTAAAGGGCGGTGCCTTAAATGTCCCTTAAAAAAATTAAAAAAAAAATTACAATTGAATTATTAATTTTTAGACAATTTCGGCTCAAATTGTTCTAACTAACCACAATGACAATAATACAAAACAAAGTAGTCTCTCCGCAATATTTAAACCCAAAACTTCCTATTTAAAGTTATAAAGTAAGAGCCAATATCAATAGGCCACGACGGTGCTCAAGTTTATACACTGCGTAACTGCTAAACAAAAGATCTCTCTTGATGAATAAATCTATAATCTCAATGTGCTGCTAGATTTATCTTTAAAAACGTCCTTTGCTGCAAAAAATAAAATAATCCACAAGTTCATGTACATACGCAGTATAAGACACGATAACCGACAGTACAAGAGAGACGTAGCGCAGGACTGACTTTTTACAATAAGGTATCAAAAAGCACCCTATAAACTCAACACAAAATTTGAATTACCAATAAAGAAAATGCTGGCCACATTTGTAAACATTGTAACATAGCGAGATATGCGCGCGAATAATATCACGCATTTTGCAGGATGCCTCTTTGGATACGGAGCGTTTTCCTTCACTATCTGCCGGCCGCTCTCCTTATGCGCCGACCACGTAAGACCAGACTCCGTTGGATGATGGAAATGCCCGGAATGGGTGCACCGCCCCACGCCGCAGCCCCACATGACCTACCGAAGCATATTAGGTAATGCGATCTTAAAAAACTATCGGGATCTCATGTAAAATATTATCTATAACAAACGCAAACTAGACAAGGAATTAAATAATACAGTGAAACTCATTGCAATAAAGCGACTGCGTCCTATGGTGGTTAATTATCTACTGACGCTCAATTATTGACTTTACGGTACGATTGACTTGTTTTTTGTCGTTTATAATGTTTACATCAATTCGGCCTCATATAGCATGGAATATTTTAAGTTCAGACAAGATTTTGAAAGAAAACCCTGAATCATCATTCAGGATATGGCAGAGAAGTGAACATCGCTATTTACCAATAAATCCTTCATAAAACGTACATAAATTACAGAATATAAATTGTTAACTTCGGATTAACAAGAAATCTTTACAAATCAAGTAGTCGATCATTTAACTTCTTGTCTTTAAGACGCACTAATTTTTATAAAAATGAACTTAGAAAACTAATATGACAGTGCGATCGGTACTAAACAAAGCAAAATGGAGGCGATGGAGCTGTCGGACTTGCACCACCCAATTGCAAGATCAATCGCGCTGCCGGCGGGCGAGGTGGGCGCTTCGGCGGTCTCGAGTGCCCTTGGCGGTCTAGGATGGGCGAGAGGAGGGAATCCGAGAGCTCCGACTCCTCCTGCTCTCCCTGAAGCGGCGAAGGCCACAGAAGCCGTTGAATTCATTGCCGAGCACCTCGCAACGAGGATCTGTACATTCAGGTAAATTCAAATTCTTAATTGTAAACATGTTTTTTATTGACTACGCAGGCAGACGTGCAGTCAGGCCACCTGATGGAAAGTGGTCACCGACGCCATGGACGTTGGCAATACTAGTGGATCACCAGCGCTCCTACCGTGACACACAGGATGCTAAGTCTCGTTTACCCAGTAAATGCTCTGGATATGGTGCCCTTCAAACCGGAACACGGTAGTTTTTTTCACACTACTGATTTGCGGCAGAAATGGGTACCGCAGTGGTACCAACCCAAAAGGTGCCCTGAAAAAAGAGGATCAACTCAAAACAAAATACTCTTAAAC
Organism: Lamproptera curius; assembly: GCA_029286875.1. Lineage (NCBI taxonomy): Eukaryota > Metazoa > Arthropoda > Insecta > Lepidoptera > Papilionidae > Lamproptera > Lamproptera curius. The sequence continues at coordinate 208,277 of JAGSMT010000048.1, forward strand.
TGTAACTGAGTACTGATCGAGTACATACTTGTAATAAAAATTTGAAAAACTTAATAAATCAGCTACATATCAATCATAATACATTAAAATAAACAGACAGTAAGTATTTAAATGAAAAAGAAGACGCTAACATTTAACTATCTTTCAGACACGTGAAGATTGGAAGTACGTGGCAATGGTAATCGATAGATTGCAGCTATATATCTTCTTCATTGTCACAACAGCGGGAACTGTGGGGATTCTGATGGATGCTCCACATATATTCGAATACGTAGACCAAGATCGTATCATTGAGATATATAGAGGAAAGTAATAAAAAGTATTTACCTTAAAAAAAACCTTAAACTCCCCACGCCCTATACACCGTTGGTAGGACGGTAGTAAAGTTATAAATCCGCATTTTAGGATTAAACACAAAATTCTGTTTAATTTTTCATTCACGCTATTAGTTTTTTTACTCCCGGCTTTGATCGAGAATTAAAGATAATTTGAGTACTACTATAATAGTTTTCATGTATAACGAAACGTAGATTAAAGTATTATATAACTAAAATAATAAATAATAGTTAATAAAATGGCTGTGTTCGAGTTTTATAAAATCACAATAGTAATTACATTATGTATTAGTATTTATTATACTTTTATAATCAACGTAAGTTTGTAATTTTAAACACATTTATTTACGTAATAAGTAACAGAATAATGGATATAATGTAAATATTGCCTAATTTACACCACAAATATCAAAATTCACTGTTAGAGTTCATTTACAATAAAATACTTGATTTTTTTAACAACGTAATATAAAAACAACCTATGTGTACCCTAGATGTAATAGTAAAGAAATTAAATACCTAGAAATAGGAAATGTTTACTTCTATGTATTTATAAGTTTATGTTTCCTTGTAAAAAAATGCGCAGTAAAAATGGTTGATTTTGCACACTAACTGCGCTTTTATTGAGAGTTTTTGATAATTAATTAAAACATATCCTACCTGCCAAATTGACATAAAAGTGCAGATATTTGGGAAAATATCGGTAATAATTACCGTATTAGGTAATAACAATTCGGTTGAGGCCCAAAATGTTTTTGTAAACTTACCTGGATAAGCTGCAAGTTTAGCCTGTCACCTAAACATTTATTAACAACATTAAAATTGCATAATTGGCATTTCAAAGACCCAAGCGAAATGGATATGAAATTTATGTGAAAACAAGTCTAATGTAACTATATCATCGCGACAAAACATCGAGCAGTCTTATTTGTTGTACATCGATACGGCTCCAATAGTTTGTCACTAGACTTTGACTTGGGTATAATTAGAAATATACACTGTATGAACTTGGATGATGGAAATGCCCGGAATGGGTGCACCGCCCCACGCCGCAGCCCCACATGACCTACCGAAGTAATTAGGTAATGCGATCTTAAAAACCATCGGGATCTCATGTAAATGATTATCTATAACAAAGGCAAACTAGACAAGGAATTAAATAATACAGTGAGAAACTCATTGCAATAAAGCGACTGCGTTTTATGGTGGTTAATTATCTACTAACGCTCAATTATTGACTTTACGGATACGATTAACTTGTTTTTGTCGTTTATAATGTTTACATCAATTAGGCCTCATATAGCATGGAATATTTTAAGTTCAGACAAGATTTTGAAAGAAAACCCTGAATCATCATTCAGGATATGGCAGAGAAGTGAACATCGCTATTTACCAATAAATCCTTCATAAAACGTACATAAATTACAGAATATAAATTGTTAACTTCGGCATTAACAAGAAATCTTTACAAATCTATCATTTAACTTCTTGTCTTTAAGACGTACTTGTTTTTATAAAAATGAACTTAGAAAACTAATATGACAGTGCGATCGGTACTAAACAAAGCAAAATGGAGGCGATGGAGCTGTCGGACTTGCACCACCCCAATTGCAAGATCAATCGCGCCGCCGGCGGGGGCGAGGTGGGCGCTCTCGGCGGTCTCGGTGCCCTGGGCGGTCTAGGACTTGGCGAGAGGAGGGAATCCGAGAGCTCCGACTCCCTCCTGCTCTCCCCTGAAGCGGCGAAGGCCACAGAAGCCGTTGAATTCATTGCCGAGCACCTGCGCAACGAGGATCTGTACATTCAGGTAAATAAAAATTTCTCAATTGTAGATATTTTTTTTATTGACTACGCAGGCAGACGTCCAGTCGGGCCACCTGGTGGAAAGAGGTCACCGACGCCTATGGAAGTTGGCAATACTAGTGCTATCCAGCGCGCTGCCTACCGTAAGACACAGGATGCTAATCGTCGTTTACCCAGTAAAAGCTATAGTGCCCTTCGAACCGGAACTTTTTTTCGCACTACTGCTTTGCGGCAGAAATAGGTACCGCAGTGGTACCAACCCAAACGGCTCTGTGAAAAAAGGGGATCAACCACCTATGACAAACTCAAAATAAAATACTCTTAAATTGTAACTGAGTACTGATCGAGTACTTATTTGTAATAAAAATTTTGAAAAATTAATAAATCAACTAAATATCAATCAAATACATTAAAATAAACAGACAGTAAGTATTTAAATGAAACAAGAAGACGCTAACATTTAACTTATAATCTTTCAGACACGTGAAGATTGGAAGTACGTGGCAATGGTAATCGATAGATTGCAGCTATATATCTTCTTCATTGTCACAACAGCGGGAACTGTGGGGATTCTGATGGATGCTCCACATATATTCGAATACGTAGACCAAGATCGTATCATTGAGATATATAGAGGAAAGTAATAAAAAGTATTTACCTTAAAAAAAACCTTAAACTCCCCACGCCCTATACACCGTTGGTAGGACGGTAGTAAAGTTATAAATCCGCATTTTAGGATTAAACACAAAATTCTGTTTAATTTTTCATTCACGCTATTAGTTTTTTTACTCCCGGCTTTGATCGAGAATTAAAGATAATTTGAGTACTACTATAATAGTTTTCATGTATAACGAAACGTAGATTAAAGTATTATATAACTAAAATAATAAATAATAGTTAATAAAATGGCTGTGTTCGAGTTTTATAAAATCACAATAGTAATTACATTATGTATTAGTATTTATTATACTTTTATAATCAAACGTAAGTTTGTAATTTTAAACACATTTATTTACGTAATAAGTAACAGAATAATGGATATAATGTAAATATTGCCTAATTTACACCACAAATATCAAAATTCACTGTTAGAGTTCATTTACAATAAAATACTTGATTTTTTTTAACAACGTAATATAAAAACAACCTATGTGTACCCTAGATGTAATAGTAAAGAAATTAAAACCTAGAAATAGGAAATGTTTACTTCTATGTATTTATAATTGTGAAGTTTATGTTTCCTTGTAAAAAAATGCGCAGTAAAAATGGTTGATTTTGCACACTAACTGCGCTTTTATTGAGAGTTTTGATAATTAATTAGAACATATCCTACCTGCCAAATTGACATAAAAGTGCAGATATTTGGGAAAATATCGGTAATCATTACCGTATTAGGTAATAACAATTCGGTTGAGGCCCAAAATGTTTTTGTAAACTTACCTAGATAAGCTGCAAGTTTAGCCTGTCGTCTAAACATTTATTAACGACATTAAAATTGCATAATTGGCATTTCAAAGACCCAAGCGAAATGGAATATGAAATTTAAGTGAAAACAAGTCTAATGTCACTATATCATCGCGACAAAACATCGAGCAGTCTTATTTGTTGTACATCGATACGGCTCCAATAGTTTGTCACTAGACTTTGACTTGGGTGTAATTAGAAATATACACTGTATGAACTATAAAATACAATTCTTGGCTATTTACTTGGAAAAATTAATAAGTAACTGCAATCTAATATTTCATAATGATTGTTTAACTTGCAAACATTGCACTCGGGGTCGTCATTTTAAAAGCTTAACCTTCCATAATGTTCTTCCGAATATAGTATCTAGTTAAGTTATTTAGTTAAGCAATTTTTTACTGTTAAACCCATTCCAATATTAAGTATGTAGGTATAATTTTTAGTTAATAAATAAGAATGTATTTAAGGTTGCGTTTTATTATAAATATAAAATTATATGTACCTGTGCTGTGCTTTATTATATAATATAAAAATTATTTGTGCTGTGCATTTATATTGGACTTGTCAAACAGCCGTCCCAAGTTATACACGATTTCAAATTAACTTATTAGGACATTTCTTTTAGTAGAACAAAAGCATCTGCCTACCGAGAGTAAGTAATCCAGTTCGCGTCCACTTGGTGCAGTTGATTTTATTTATTTATTGCAAACACCCTGCTTCTGCAGGGCAACACTTTTTAAAACTTTGACTGCTTTCGTAATAGTTCTTATTCTCTAGTGACTATGTCTTTAGATGCTATAAACTTTTATAAAATTCTTAATATCTGAGCGCGTTACATCTTGTGAACAGTGACCAATCTGTTGACAAGCCAGTACCTACTTATTTTCACAAACATATGATTTAATCTCTACAATTTGCATCGAATGTGCAAGGACCATTTCGCTTCAATACACTTTTGATGTTGTTTGACATGTTAGAAAGTTTGAATTATTTTTTTTTAAGTTATAATGATGAGAGGACCATGTAGTTCAAGTAATACCTGCTCTGTTCATAAGAAAATCAAAGATCCCCTCACCGCCAATACAAGACATGTTATGTATTGTTTACTTAGTAATTACGTTGGCAGCGGTGCCCTGCAAACCAAAAGACAGCGGTGTTTACACACTACTGATTTACGGGAGCAGTACAGTTCAGTTCAGCTGGATGTTTTGTTTCATCATCATCATAATCAGACTCTTTCAGTCCACTGCTGGACATAGGCCTTTTTCAATTAACACCAAGACGACCGATCCCCTGCTACTCGCTGCCACCTTGAACCGGCTACTGTACGGAGATTGTCATCCCACCTGGTCGGGGGTAGACCAACAATCTGTTTTCCTAAACGGGGCCTCTATAACCTTATGGGTCCATCCGCCCTCCGTTCTTCAGCCCACGTGCCCGAACTACTGCCACTTCAACGAGCTAATTCTTTGAGCTATGACGGTAACTTTCGTTCTCTGTCGGATAAATTCATTACGAATTTTATCCGACAGAGACCACAGCACGATGAGCTACGGCAAACTTGTAGACCCGTCCGATAGCCAGAGGCCTCGTTTCTGCCACGTAGGTCATCACGGGGACTACGCATATGTTAAAGACTTTAGTATTTGAACTCTGCAGTATCGGCGACGTGAGAATGTTGTGTAGCTTCCTAAATGCTGCACAGTCCATCTGAATTGTCCTACCGGCTTCTCTCTCGCTGTGTCTTCCCAACTGCAATATGTGCCCGAGGTAGACATATTCATCGACAACTTAAAGAGTAACCATCGACATAGACCGGACTAGGGAAAACGTGTTCGTTCAACATGACTTTCATCTTCCCCAAGTTCATCCTGAGTCCGATACGTCAGGACGATTCATTAAAGCTGTCCAACATCTCCTAAAAGAACTCCAACGACTCGGCCAATATAAGGATGTCGTCAGCAAAACGGAAGTGTGAAAGGCACTCGCAGTTAATGTTTATGCCACGTCCAGTCCAGTCTAGGATCTAAAGATGGACGTATTGATAGTCGACCTGAGATCGTTGAAAAGCTTCCAGAAAAGCCCAAGTTTCTACAGAGTCAAAAGCTTTCTCATAGTCCAATTGACAAAGGCAGGGCACAGTGGCTGATTGTACTCATAGGTCTTTTGTACAACTTGCCTTATTTTGAAGATGTGGTCTCACACATACAAACACACATCATTAGCCTGTGATAGTCCACTGCTGGACATAGGATTCCCCTAATACACCACTATTCTTTAGTGGGTTTTGGACCGTATCCCACCGCGCTCGCCCAATCCAGGTTGGTGGGTGGACCGACTTCTTACATGCCCATCCGATGCATGGATCATCTTACTTTTCAGACAATTGGTGGTTGGTCCAAATTGCCTTAACCAACTAAAAAACAACAGTGAAAATTTATTGAGTCCCTGCAGGATTCGAACCCACCACCTCCGGCTTCTAAAGCACACGCCTTTACCGATAGACTACGGAGGCAGATAAGATGTAGTCTATGGTGCTAAATCCGAAACCCAGCCTAGTTCTGTTTAGTTACGACATAACTAAAACTTTAGATTTAATAGGAATGACCGTACTGTAGGTTTGTATAATTTTAATTTCTACTTATCTATAATATAGGATAGCTTTTCCTGTTTACTGTCCAAGTATTTCGTCCCCATTAATATTAAGTCTTAAGTTTGATTCCATTCCTAAAATCACGATCTAATCAATTCTTATGTGACTTTGAATCTAACTTTACGAATGCCTTAAAAAATTAGACAAAGACCAGGGTTTAATAAACTTGTTATGCAATACACTGGTCGTTCTATTAATAATTGTTGCTTCGGCTGCTAGCGCTGATGAACCCTTACCAATAAGGCGAAGACGCCAAACGCGTAGATTTACGCAGTACATATAAGACAAACGATTAAGAAAGAAAGAAATAATGACTTAACTTGTTAACTCTATCGTTTCGTATACGTTCACTATTTTTTCATAACTCTAGAGCATGATACGTACTTGTTGTCGTAACGAATCCATTATCTACTTATATCGGAACGACAGACAGTCAGACACGGGAACACTTAATAAAATCCAAAAATTTGTTTTTAAGATTTATTTATGGATCCAAAAACAGTATTATAATTATTTAGCATTATGATAATATCTTACGTAATTAAATAATAAACTTTTATTTTCAATGAAAGGCTGAATCACTCATTTAAATATGTGGTCATATCGATTCGATTAAAAGGTATAATTAAAAAGTAATTCCTCCTACGAATATTTCCTTTAATATACGCAAAATTACAACTATATTAACTTAAAGTTACACTTATTTAAAATATTTTTGGGGACTGCAACCACAGTGCAGCCTTTTTCTTTTAATATAAAAAGCTTAACGTTTCTTAAAATATTGTAACACGTTTTCATTACGTGTAGGAAACAATATACAAATTTAATCATCGCCATCATCGTATGATGGAGAATTTGATGAATATGTGGGTGATGTAGGCGATGTAGGTGAATATGCCGTTGGTCCACCGGACGATGGGGAATAGACGCGAGATGAAAGTGAGTAGTTCGGTGACGTTGGGGTATATTGAGTTGAGGAAGGTGAATACTTTGTCGAAGAAGTTGGTGAATAACCCTGGGGCGATGCCGAGTAATTTGGAGAAGACGGTGAATAAGGGGTACTTGATATGTGTTGCGGAGATGGAGCTGAATAAGCAGAGCTCGAAGGAGAGTAACGCGGACAATATTGGGAGCCCGAAGGTGAATAATTAGGACTACTACCAGCAAGAGATGGCGAGGTAGGCGAGTAATTCTGTAATGTCGGTGAATATTTTGGGGAAGTTGAATATCTCGGCGACGAAGGCGACGAAGGCGAATACCCAGGCATATTCATCGAATAAGAATGGCTTGATGGAGAATAGCCGGGCGACGTCGGTGTAATATTTTGTGACGATGGTGAATAATTGTGGGAAGTGGGACTGTAAACCACTTCCGGTGAATAACTTGGAGACGATGGTGAATAGCGCGGAGAAGTAACAGAGTAATCGACGCTTGTTGGCGAATAAGAGGGACTCGAGGGCGAATATGATGGGCTAGTTGGGGAATAACGCGGCGACGCTGGTGAGTAGCTCAGTGAAGTAGCCGAATACGCCGGACTAGTTGGCGAGTAGCTTGGTGAAGTTGGTGAATAGCCTGGCGATGTTGGCGACGTTGGCGAATATGACGGAGAAGTTGGAGGATATCCCGGGGAGGTTGGCGAATAGCTTGGAGCAGTCGGGGAATATATCGGGGATGTAGGTGAATAGTTCATAGTAGTTGGAGAATATGTGGGGCTTGTTGGTGAATAAATAGTGTTCGTCTGCATAGGTGACGCTCCAACGTAAACGGAGCTTGTTGGTGAATACGACGGAGACGCTCCTGCTGGGGACGCGTAAGGTGATAGCGGAGGTCCAGGTGATCCGGGTGAGCCCGGTTGCGATGACCAGCCACTGTACGCTGGCGACAATCCGGAAGCGTCGGACGCCCCAGAAGGCGAAAACGACGGGCCACCAGGTGTCATACTACTTCCAACTGCGAACATATAAGTCATTATTTAAAAATGGTCCAATAAATTGTTATATATATTTTTGGTATTATTTCATCAATTTAACTACCTTGCCCTGGCGACCAAACACTGCTGCCGTATCCTGGCGTATTCTGAGTAGACCATGGAGTCATCAAAGGCGTCATTGATGGTGTACCAACACCAAAGTACATGCCCCCGCCTACGCCCATACCAACGCCGAGACCTCCCATTTCCATTCCATATTTACATTTTTCTGCATCAAGTAGCAAATCAAAGCAGCCTGAAAGTACATTTTGTATTATTCAGATTTACTGTTATTATTCAGATTCCAGTAATATAAGGATATCAACAAAAACCATAAAAGTTATATTTACCAGTGCCCATCCTCGGCAGTTGACCCATTATTATATTTTCCGATACTCCTCTCATAGGATCTACCTCAGCATGACTGGCGGCGTCCAAAAGGACGTCTACAGTTTCTTCAAATGAACATCTCATGAGCGCTCCAGTATCTTGCCTGTTGATACCGTGACGAGTGATGGCCATAAGATGACCTTTTGCAGTCATAACGTCACAAAGCAAGGCAAGGTGTCTGTAGTTCACGTAAAGACCGTAGAACTGCAATACCGCGTTCATTTCTTTCTCAACAGACTTTCGGACCGCCTCAATACCGAGGACTTGGAATATTTCGCAAATGTCGTTACTGAATGTTCTTATTGGGTCAACATCTCGTTCGGAGAGCACTTTCATCAGAGACGTACCATCAGTTTCCAACAACCACTCGGCGATAGCTTTGAATTCACCTTGCTCCGTAATAATTATCCTCTTTTTGGCTTCAGTCTGTGGTAAATGCATGTATACTTTCGCAATGGCTTCAATACCTTGCAGAGTCATGTCGGACAACATATTAGCTTCAATGCATCTGAGGAACATATCATCCTCCATTTTGTCAACAGTCTCTTCATCATTGTCCTGGAATTTACTTTCTTCATTATTCATAATTCTTATTCGCAGTACTAGCTTTTCAGCATTGTCATCGTTAAATATACAATTCAAATCATCTCCAAAGCCTGCATTGATTTTCTCCGCAATCTGTTCCATAGTCAATTTTTTATCTGTCATTCTCTTGCGATCTAGTTCAATGCGTAACAGCCAAGGAGATATTTTAGTAGGATCAAAGTCAGGCATTTCATAGTACACATTAACGAATTCTTGATCTTCAGCAATAACCGTATTTTGTGGGTCCGGATCATAGTAAATGGCTGTGTTTGCTGTAACTTTCCTCAGTGTGGTATGCTCCAACCGACAAAGAACATTTTTAGCTTTCTCAGCGTCTCGCGCCGCACCACCGGTTAAGAATACCGTTAGGGATGGAGCTTTTGGCTTCTTCGAAATATTGATGATTTCTTTTAGTCTGGGTACACCGAGTGTTACGTTCTTCGATGACACACCAGCGAAATGGAACGTATTCAGTGTCATCTGAGTAGCGGGTTCACCAAGGGACTGGGCGGCCAACGCACCCACCATTTCTCCAGGATTCACTTGAGCTTGTTGGAAACGAGTTTCGATTTCACCGATCAACCATTCAAATGCCTCAGTAGATAAGCGATATTCTTCCGAAACGAACTTGGTACACAGCGTTGATCTTACCAAGCATTGGAACAAAAGTGTAGCGTTTTCGTTAGCTTGCTCGGACAGACGATCTTCACCGGCTACAATAACACACTTCTTCAGTAAATCTTTAACGCCTTGTATGACTTTAATGGGACTCAGGTCAGTCGGAAGTCTTTTATTGATATGGAAGATCTTTTGGACGTTCCAGATCATTCTCTTGAAATTACATGGCAGCACAACTTTTGATTCACCGCTAGGGAAAATTTGTCGCAACACTTCTCGATCTTTCGATAATTGCTCCCATTCGCTTTCAAGGTACGATATTACATATCCCGATTCCGTCAATTCTTTAATAATTTCCTCATTAAATATTCTCTTCAGATATCTCTCATTTGACGGATCAAACTTGAATTTCTTTTCAAATGCTTTGTTAGACAGCTTGACTGTGGGCAGATTTTGGAATTCTACCGTTTCTCCCGCTAAACCGTCTTCGCCATATCGCAACTGGATCAGTTGTCCGACTGAGTTACGAACTGTTCCGTCGTAATGTACCATTACCGACTCCATAGCCTTTATCAGTCGACGCTGAATGTACCCTGTCTCGGCAGTTTTTACAGCAGTATCAATAAGACCCTCACGACCACCCATAGCATGGAAATAAAATTCTGAAGGGTTAAACCAGCAAGGTACGAGTTCTCAACGAAACCTCTGGATTCGGGACCATAATCGTCTTTGATGAAATGCGGCAGTGTTCTTTTGCGGAATCCGAATGGAATACGTTTACCTTCAACATTCTGTTGGCCCACGCAAGCAATAACCTGAGAAATGTTAATGTTCGATCCCTTGGAACCGGCAACCACCATAGCCTTAAGATTGTTATACTCAGTAAGTGATTTCTTAGCTGAACCACCAGTTTTATCACGAGCGTCGTTTAATATGCGATTTACTTGATTCTCAAAGGTCTGCCTCAAAGTGTTACCTGGAGTAGGTTCCAACTCCATGTTGTGCGCTTTTTGAATGACTTCAATGACATCATCTTTAGCTTTAACAATGGCCCTCTGAATTTCTTGATATGTCTGAGGATCGGCAATAGTGTCACCAATACCAATGGAATGGCCCTCTAGTAAGAGCCAATTGTTAATAACAGTTTGAATGTTACCATAAAACCTGCCAGCTGTTTCATGGCCCAATTCCAACATGCAGATGTGAAGTAAAGAACCTGCGGAGGCACCCAAAGACTTTTTACAAAGGATACCCATAAGTAATTCTCCATGCTCAACAACAACTTTGGTATCTCCAGGGGAAATCCATTTGTATGGGCCATCATCTTCCTCATCTGGATGGGTGGAATGAGTTCTGATCATGTTAACATTTCCAGGTATGATTAAGGTAAAAATCTGCTTGCCAGTCCAAAGTGGTTGTGGTTTTAAAATGCATGGCTGAGGAATTTTCCCATCCCATGTAGGCAAGAACATAAGCAAATTCATCACTTGCTCTTTGGTTAAGAAAACATCACGTTTAGTCATTTTCCTGACAGCTGTTAGAGTGTCTTGCACAATACCCATAACAGGTTTATTCGCCTGCGGTGTTATAATCTGCCTGGGAGTTATGTGAATGTTTTCAACTTCTGCACGTGTTTCCATAGACTGTGGAACATGTAAATTCATCTCGTCTCCATCAAAATCGGCATTGTATGGTGATGTGCAACTCAAGTTCATTCGGAATGTAGACCATGGTAAGACTTTCACTCTGTGACCCATCATACTCATCTTGTGCAGTGTAGGCTGACGATTGAATATGACTAAATCGTCATCCCTTAAGTGTCTTTCTACTTTATAACCATATTGTAAGTGAAGGTCAGAAGGCTTGGGATGGAATCGAAGATCAATTCTTTCTCCATTGTCACGTACAATATATTTGGCTCCTGGATACTGAGCATTACCTCTTCTAACTAACTCTTGCATTCTGTCAATATTGAATGGTGTAACCAATTCAGGAAAGGTTAAATTTTGTGCGATAGAACGTGGTACGCCGACTTGGTCAATACGCAGATTGGGATCAGGGGTAATAACGGTACGTGCCGAAAAATCAACACGCTTCCCCATCAGATTTCCTCTAATTCGGCCTTCCTTTCCTTTGAGCCGCGCTTTTATGGCTTTTAGAGGTTTTCCAGATTTTTGCATGGCTCTGTAATTGTTTTAATATTTATATTACAAAATATAACAATTACTAACATTAAATGCTTGACATACCAGAGATAGAGATTTTTTAACAAATTTTAAGTAATGGTTAAAAATTTACAAATAAATATTGTATATTACACAATCTTTATGAAATTTTTTCGTAAAGATAGTAAGCAAGACACAAAAGGCAGTTTAACAAATACTGCCACAATGTTTGGCAAATTTGGTTGCAAAATATAAGTCAATATGGATATAATATTAAAATAAATGTTTATACAACATGTTGCTATACTAATAAAAAAAAGATCCGAAATTTATGTAATTCATTTCATTCTCATATAAATCTTTTATAGCATGACTTTCCATTTATTTTAGAGTTATAGTTTTTATATGAAGTGTAGGTTCATTAGCCTCTAGTATAGGCTGACTGCTAACTGTGTCCGCAGCCTAGTGGTATGGGCTTGTGCTTTAGAAACCGGGGACCCGGGTTTGACTCCTACGGGGACTCAACAAATTTTAATTGTTGTTTCCTAGTTGGTTGGGGCACTTTGGGCTGATCACCCAATTGCCTGAAAAGTAAGATGATCCATGCACAAAAACCCAAAAACTCCCTAATAGAGGAGGCGTGCATTAGGGGAGGGGGAGGCATTGGACCAGTGTGGTGGGATACGGTCCAAACCCCCTAATGGACAGGAGTGTATTAGGGGAGGCCTATGTCCAGCAGTGGACTACCACAGGCTAATGATGATGATGATAGGCTGACTAACCTGCCTGTGGGTTGTATTTTATAATAACATATTAGAAATCTATAACACTTTTGGGTTTACAATCAACATTTAGAAAAAAAATTGTCTGCAGATACTCACTTGGGCATTCCTGGCATATCATTGTCAACAAATGTTGCCACATGAAACTGCAATAACCTAATATTTTCAGCAAGAACATGAGCAGCTGCTCCGAGCTGCTCATTTCTCATCAATTCATTGTTTGCTTTAATAATATCAGCAAGTTTGTGGGTCAAGTCATCTTGATTTTTGGCAGCACCAAACATAACTACAGCTGGCCTTACTGATAATGGTGGAACTGGCAATACGGTTACTATCATCCAATCAGGTCTTGCAAATTTGGGATCCATACCCAATATAAAGGACTCTTCATCTAAAATTGTACATAACTTTGTTGTAAAAATATATTAGTATCAAATAAAATAATGCACAAAATTGTAAAGGAAAGTAGTCAAAAGTCAAGATGTCACATAAAAAACAAAACTAAAATGGAGATGGACAGGACAAAGGTAAGGAGAAAAGTAGAGCAAAAGTGTAATAGCAAAAGAAATGATGGTAGGATGAGATTATAGACAGCTGGTAAAATGTAGATAAGAGCAACAGAAAAAGATAGAAAGTATGGAAGAGGGCAATGCCAATGCCAAACAGAGAATAAATAAACAAACAATAGTTTAACTATATATATGGTTATCATAAGAAAATTAAATATATAATTTTTGTTCGAATGAATATTGATATATAAATATATTAATATCAAATTCATTCCATAATAATAATTTGAAATATAAACACACTAAATAAATATGTATTATACATTTGCAGACATGTCTTAAATGAATACCAACCAGGTTTATGCCAGATATTGTATGCTATGTTACGGTAAAACATGAATAACAAATGTAACCTAGAATTCAACATTATGTAGTACATTTTATAGAACTGTTTAAATTGATGGTTACAATCATAAAATTTTATCACTTAAATTTTTATTGGGTAGACCCATACAAACACTGATTACAACGAAACCAAGAAAAACTAAAATATTTTGCTGATGCAAGCACCAATGCATGTTGTAAATTTAAATATATGTGTATTATGTATGGATGTGTTTATGCATATGTGTTTAAATATTACATATTTAATGTTCTTTTTCATAAGTTATTTTTAACAAAGTGTTATGATGTTAATTTAATATTTTCTGGTGCACCTATTGCTCATTTTCCATAACCTCCTTAAGGTTAGCTATTAGAAAATCCTTCAAACATTTAGTGCATTTAATGCATTGCATTTGTAAAGTACATTTTTATTCGCTGAATAATGACAGTACTGTAGAGAATGAATATCAAATTTATTCTAATTTTAAATAATTTACTCATAATATATGTTCTTAATTTAATACACAAAAATATTATAATTAATTATGAATATGATTTTTAATAAACTTTTCAGATGCCTTTATAAAAAAAGCATATAGCATAGTGTTAAAAGTACATTAACATGCAATGCTTTAGCTTTAAACAGGTTTAGAAAGTACTAAGGCATTGTAATGCAAAAAAAAGGGTGTTATATATTTAAGTAGTGTAAGTATAATTCGTCTACAATTTTTTAAATAGAAGTACAATTTTTCAAGGCCCATTTAGGCTAGCATATTTGAAATATTTATAAGCAAAATTTAAGCCAGTTAAACTTTCAGAAAACATTTTCTCACTGTAACAAATAACAGCAGGCTATCTTTGACTGCCTCTGAGCCTAGTGGTATAGGCGTTTGTTTAGAAACCAGAGGTTGTGGGCTCGAATCCTGCAGGGACTCAACAAATTTTCACTGTTGTTTCCTAGTTGGTTAGGGCAATTTGGACCGATCACCCAATTGTCTGAAAAGTAAGATGATCTTTGCATCGGATGGACATATCAAAAGTGAGCCCAACCACCAACCCGCATTAAACCAGCATGGTAGGATACGGTCCAAAAACCCCCTAATGGATAGGGGTGTATTAGGGGAGGCCTATGTCCATCAGTGGACTATTACAGGCTGATGTAATGATCTTTGCTTATAAAACACAAGTTTGAAATACAAAAAGAACATTATTTTTCAACACTATGAAATATTGTTAAATATTAATTGATACATTAAATTAATTACCTGTTATGTGTTTGAGTATCTCCCATACCCTCTCTGCTGTGATAATAATTTTCTTTTCTTGTGTGTCTTCATTTGCATGTTTCCATTCAGCGGTGAGATCTAAACCTTGACGTCTTATGGAAGGTTGGTAGTGACCACAACCACCATGCCCAGATCCCCTTTTCCCTTCCTCTCCCTCTTTACCAATATCCATGTCTTCACCGCCCTCACAAATATTTTTACCTTTACATAGATCATAAACATATGTCAATCTTTTACGTGGTTGCCCTTTTGATTTCATAACAACTTCTTTAATCTTTGGATTTGTCTAAAATATAAAATTTTGGTATATAGAATACAATAATAGTGCTTATAATTAACTACAATGTTCGAGTGCTTTGAAAATAATTTTAGTATTACCGGGCTAACTAGTAGCTTTGAACAATAAAAACAAACACATCTTAATATTTTTATTGTTTTTGTGATGAACCCGATGTGAAAAACTGGTTTAGCCAGATCAATGTGGCCGAAGTGGCCGGGACACTCAGTCATATTTCCAGCGCAAGTCTGACATCTGGAACTTCTTTCGATCACCCCTTGTCGAGGATCCATGAGCCCTCCAATCTTCGGCCTGCCTCCTTCCATTGTTTCGGGAAAGCGGATGCCCCCTTCGGTGACGGACATACGTCGCTAGAACATTGTTTTGAATAAAAGACACGTTGAAATGTTTTAAGCTCCATTTTGTTTTTACTGTTGTGCAATGCAGATTTTTAACAACAAATATTATTACGTTACACTCGAAAAGTTTTTAAAACATTTAAAAGTAAAGAAAAACATGTTATGAAGAAACAAAATAAAAATATTAAGGATCTGCTAAATTCTGTACATCTGTACAACATGAAAATTTAAGGAAAGTACTACGCGATAAATATGTACCTGTTTTCATTTCACTAGCTCGGAGGACAAAATTATTACTTTATATAAATATCTAAGTATAGATTTTACTAAAATTGCAACTTACGATCTCATCTGGGGATAATATACCGAATTGTACTCTTTTAACTTGGCGCACAGGCGCCTTTGAATCCGTCGTGGTAGCCATTTTGAGTAGCACAGCATCAACATGTTAATCACTACACTGTAGACATCAGTGTTGCTACTGAAATCTCTTAACAACAGTACTAAATTAATACATTTGGGGTGACCATTGTCGTTTAATAGTGTTGTGTTTGTTTTTTAAAATAACCTTTTTTACTAAAATATTGATTTTAAACCAATCTGTTCTACTCAGGAAGTGTTGCAGTGGTACAATCAATAAATATTATTGTTGTATATAAATAACAGCAATACTATAAAAAATAAATAAAAATAAAAGGTTAAATAATGTTTATTCGAAATACTGTCATAGTCGCAATTTATAAACTATCATTAATATTTTTATATTTTGGCGTAACTAAATATATAAGTTATTTATACAGCTATAAAGTTATTTTACTCCGTAAAAAAACTCGTAGTGTGGTCTAATGACTACGGCATAGACATATCGATTCCTTTATACTCGTAAACATAGGATTAAAAAAAAGTTACGCGTTATACCTGTAAGATCTGAAATTCATTTAAACAATGTTTAATAATAAAATAATACACTTGTGGCGGAAAGGCGAGTCGATGTGGTGATGGTAATAAAAATCAAAGTTATTAATATTTCACGCCGAATCCAATAGCGTTATGCTTAACGAAATCCACGTTTGAGGTAACTATCGTATAGTATTGTATTGTATTGCTTTTGAACCATTGCTATGGTCACGTTAAACAATTTCGTCCTTTTCACAGCAGTCACTGATCAAATACCGCGGTCCCTTTTAGCGAATGTTATATCGTTCGCAGATCATGTTTGCATCTTAACTTTCAGTACCCCTTTCTTAGTGGAAACATGTAAAAAAATTACATACCAGAATGTAGTCATCCTCTCGGGGGTCTTTAATACTAAAGTTACAAAGTGAGGAAGGCTCCATCTTGCAAGACCACCTCGAAATCCACTGACGTTGTAGAACTATCACCTACGTATAAAAAGTTATATAAAATAAGTAGATAAAGTTTGGCTTCTTTGCAAGAGGCCTGATTTTCTGCCTCGCTCGTTTCGTTTAGGAATGATGAGTGAAAATTATCTTTTATTTGGTGTTATATGAAACCGAAAAAAAAGTCATGGATAATTTTTCCTTAACAAAATTAAATATAACAAACTAACTTCAACTTGCAAATATTTTTATTTAACTCAATTGTTATTACATAATAATATGCTGATGATATGCTGTAAAGGTTGTTTATTGTAGCATGGTAGATTCAAGACTAATTGACTAGAATACGAAAATAGCAAATTAAATTTTATAAAAAAATGTTCATCATCATCAGCCCGTGTTAGCCCACTGCTGGACATAGGCCATCTCTAATACACCCCTTTTCATTAGGGGGAATTTGGACTGTATCCAACCACGCTAGACCAATACGGGTTGGTGGCTGGACCGATTTTTGTACATGTCCATACGACGCAACATCTTACTATACAAATAATTGGGTATTCGACCCTAATTGTCCTAACCAACCAGAAAACAATGATAACACAGAGTTGTTTTTACCACGGGATTCCAACCCACGGCCTCCGGTATATAAAGCTGGGCCAATACCGCTAGGTCACGGAGGCGGTTGTTTAAACGAAATAAGGAATTTTTAAAAATTTTAGTTTTAATATGAATAAACAATTCAAAAGTAGTATAGATGTAGAAAAATTATTTGCGTTCCAGAAAAATATTTCGAAAAGATCTTAACGGATTACCATGACCATTACACCCGAACTGTCAATAAATGATCGTAATAAATAAGGAATATTTTTATATCCATTAATAAGAAACCTAATTTTTTATGACAATTATCAAAATAAATAATGTCATTGTATAATATAGAGATGTATAGGTACTGAAACTATTTGAGAGAGCACGATAATGATGATTTAGTACCTCTGAAGATAATTTTGTTATTCTATTGTACTAAAACTTGCATACAATTATCTTTTTAGACGGTAATAATGTTTAAATTACGTCATTTGACTCGTATAGATATAATGAGAAAAGATTTTACGTCATAATTTTTCGGAAAAGTTCGTCATGCTCTCTCAAACAGCTTCTGTATTTATATATAGTGTGATGAGAAATTATATCCTTCGGCAAAACTCGGATCTTTGTCGGAATACAGTGACATTTGACTATCGACAATAAATTTATTTCCATATAAAACAATATGAAACTGTCAATCATTTATTACGAATCCAACAATGATCAGAGTTTTCCGGAGGGAAAATAATTTCTCACTACATCTATAGTGTGTTTACTTAATTTTCAATATTTAATTTCTCGTTAAATTTTGTCAGTCTTTTTGCTACTAAAAAATATGAAAATATTAAATATCGAAGTAAGCGATCTCAATGTCTACGAAACGAACCATTGAGCTGTACGATTAAACAGTCACTCATTCTCAATTGATTTTCATCATAAGAACTTTTTTACTTAGGAAAATAAGGATCAGATGTATTATCGTATAAGTTGTTTGTTTAAGTAAGGATTCAATGAAAATCTGTTTCGTTAGACTGCGTCACTTTTGTTGTATATTCGTTACTAGTAGAAATGTTGTAGGTAAAGTAATTAAATATTAATAATTTCACTAGGAAAATAAAACTCAAACAGCCACAACAATATTGTTAATAGTTATAATACATTTCGTAAACATTAAATATTTATTTATTTTGTGTACAAAAATTTTTATACATGATTGCACAAAATGTTTCTATGCTAAATTAATTAAATAAAAATTATAAAAACTAAAGTCGTATTGAAATACTGCTAGACTTTATATAGATTAATCTTAAAAGAATTTCCAATTTAAAGCAACATCGTCTTTTTTCTCCCTTTCTATTTTTAATATTTTTTTTTATGAAATTGAAGCATTAAGGGCAGAGAAGCGTTATCGCTAGGACTATTTTTGAAGTTTATTCTCATACAAGTTATATATGTATAATCTTTAAAACTTTTACAATTGTAACCAAGTTGATAATACACAAAATGAAATAAAAATCCAAGATAAATGTTATGAAATTAATAACATTCGGTATATAGCCTAAGTATAGAAACTTTGATTTTCTAAACAAATAAATATATTCTTACATTCACTAAAAAGGTTATTCGAACAGTATATTCATAAAATACTTCATAATTTTAAGCGTCTATCAAATCCTACAAAAATGCACATCACTAGAAAAACACGTAACTGCTACGCTTCAAATATTAATAATTTCGACGTATGGCAACATTTTATTAAGAAAATAACTTGATAACCGTTGTCAGAGATCCAATCAGGTGGGGACGATTCGTTTATATAACATTTTCAGAATCAATCTCTCCCTGTTCAACTGTCATGTACATGCCCTCCTCTTCGTACGTGGAGTCGTGTTTCGCCAGGATGCGGAGGAGTGGTCTCATTTTCATCCACCATTGCTGCTTGGGAATTCTCTGTCTGTTTGCCAAAATATATACAATAAAAAACGAACTGTACAGGAATTGAGTAACCAAATGAAGAAGGGTACACTTTTATTAAATTTTGCTGCCTAACTTCAATGTGCTTCGGGTACGGTAATAGTCATGTAAGAAAATCTGTATCAAAAATGCTTAATCTCTATTAAAAAACTTTTTACGTTCGAAGCAATTTTGTTATGCTGTTTTGGAAGTTTCCAGACTTTATCTTGTCTAGACGTGTCTAGATATACTTACGCAAAGTTAGTCTGCGATTTGAGATCCTCCAGTGGTGTGAACTTGTATTGGCGTTTAACCACGCCGAGCAAGCACGCCGAGTCGGGGGTGTTAGTGGGGCCCTTCTGTATGCTCTCGACGAGCCAATGGAGGCACTTGGCAGCCATTTTGGTGCCCATGTTACGATCAAATGGCGTCGGAGATCCACCTTGTTGCATGTGACCTTAAACAGTAACAGATAGCTTATGCTCACGGTCTTCCTTACCAGGATAATACCTCCACATCCCAATGGGTGAACTAAATTCGATGGTTGTAATATAGTCTATGTCTATTACTTACTTTTTAGATATTTGGATTATCAGTCTTTTACCCTAAACAATCAGTTAAAAGTGATAACACTTAGTTATTTTATCGTAGGATTTAAACATTCAGAGTTCTATAATTAATTCGTCTAATTATGTTTATATGAAGAAATAAAAATATTACAGCGCCAGAGCATTCTCCGAAAACTGTCAAGAAATATTTTGATAGGTACATATAAACCAGCATTAAAAATTCCTATGAGATCAGTTAGGTTAAAAATTATTAATAATAATGATTTACGGTTTCTTTAACGTAGGGACAAAAAAAAGGTTCACTGGTAGCGTAGTTAAAATAATCATATAAATTGTGTTATAAAAATTATGCTTAGACAGTATAGATTCTTTTTACTATGACTTATATTGAAAATATTCAAAACGAACCCAGCACATTCATCCTAGCGGTGAACAGCCCCTTGCCCTCCTCCGAATACAGACGATAAATGAACTCCGTGTTGTAGTTGTCATTAGCCTTCTCGTTACGCAGGATAAGGCCACGTTGGATGCCACCAGTCATCTTAGACGCCATATGATATACATCTTGCTGCAGATCCTTGATCGAGAACTTCTCTTCGTAGATGTACGCTGCGTCCGCGCCACCGGCCAGCCCTATGGAGTTAAAACTATTAAAATAAATAATCCTAAAAAAAATGTTGTACATGTTTATTACATTCAGAACAAGCATTTTTAGAATGCTATGGCGACAAAATAACCTGTTATAAATTTTTGATGCATAATGAAGTGACTAGGAATTCATAGCTATAACTCTTTACTAGGCGGAAGTCACCTAACTATAAATTAAAAAAACAAAAGTCGTAATTTAAAATTTTTTATTTAAAACGTAGCGATCTTTAAACATTTGAAAAAAACCAACAGTCTAAAAATTTATTTTGTTATAACGACAAATAGCACTTAATTAAAAAAATCCTTGCAAATCTAAAGATGGTTCTTAAATACGTACCTGCCAATGTTGCCAAGTAACCACAATATCCGCCCATGGTTTCGATAACAAACACACGACGCTTGGTTCCCTGTAACAAGAGATACATCGAAATTATACAACTTATCATGGAAAATTACATCCCCTTAGCAATTTTGATTACACTAAGTTTATGAACTATGTAAATTTTTAAACTCTAGTAATGCGTGTACTACTTTTTAAATTATTTGTTATTTTGGACGATTTAACACTATTTTACTTGGTGACTTGATTGTTCCTTTTAACTTAAGCACATTAATTTTTGGTTCAAAATTTAATTTAACATTTCAAATTGGCTCGATACAAGCATTGAAAACAATTGTCTCTGCGATCAGCGCGTGGGGACAATACCTATCTAACACTTACTTAAAAAAGGCTTACGAGTATGGTTTAGCTTGCTTAATAGGCTTTCTCTTTCTGTTTACAAATTAGTAGTGCCAACACATACTGTATATTGTTGAAATATCATGTGGCGATTGACACGTGACGGAGGTCCACGCCATGCTACAACTTTAGGTTGACATTAAACTAAGTTTGTGTAAATTTTATTTCTCATCCGGTACGCTATCGATACTTCCCAAATAAGTTGTTGAAACCATAAAAAGCAATTGCTTTTTTTAATCCGTTGGTAACTGCACAAGTTAAATGTTAAATGAAGGATAAAATGTAAAAAGTGATTTATTTTAGGTAGTGCACAAGACTTGTGAAGTCGTAGCTGTATTAGATAAAATAACATATCGACCATTAGCATAAATTTAAGCGAGTTAGATTTAGGGATTCAACAACTTACATGGGAATTATCGATATAAGTATAGATAATATCTTACTATCGCGTTGATATCAATCGCATGTCTCTTTTGGCTCTGGTGTAAAAGGACAATTTATTTCTGCTATTATATTATATTATGCGTCGGATGGGCATGTAAAAGTCGGTCCACCCACCAACACGCATTGGACCAGCGTGATGGGATACGATCCAGAACCCCTTAATGGATAGGGGTGTATTTGTGGTATTAGGTGGAGGCCTATGTCCTGCAGTGGACTATCAGGCTGATGATGATAATTAGAAAAAGGTGTTACCTGAGCGGATTGTCGGATTCGATCGCATATTTCGGTGATTTCGTTGAGGGCGGTGTCCGCGCCTAAGGAAAAGTCGGTTCCGGGCACGTTGTTGCTGATGGTCGATGGTATCACGACCAGCGGGATGCAGAATTCGGGGAACTGGGCCCGAGACTCGTACAATTCCACGCCGGCTTGATACGCCTGCGAAGAGAAAAAGATTTTGAACAATTTATTAATTATTTTGATTAATTAGCCAATCACTGGTAGCAGAGGTTTGTACAATTATTAGTAAAGCTTGAAAATAAGGTATACGATAACATGCCCAATCACATATTGTGATTATACGTATAGCAACTGAATCACTGAGTGATAAATTATTAAACATGTCGTTATGACATATTTTACTAACTTATTATAACAATAAGATATAAATTCGAAAATAAAATTTACCTTTATTACTCAAACTACATCCGGTGAATTGGTATTAATGTCTTGGCAACGAGGACCGTGTTTCTTTATCTAGTTTAATGCCAAGCCAGTTTTCTGGTATTTAGGTGATCTAACTATATTACTTTAACCAGCAGCACAAATAATTAAGGAAATGACAATAAAAAGCTTTTCCTCTCTAATATCTCCTCTATAGACTAAACATAAATAAAAAATATATATAATAGTTAGTATATGATATTTTTAAAAATACCTCAAAACCACCGATGATAAGCAGACCCTGGATGTTGAATTGCTTGATGCGTGCAGCAATTTCACCTTTCTTGTCACCGGGCAGTGTGCGCTTTGTACCCAAAAATGCGCCACCTTGAGCGACCCAGCCAGTCACATCTGACCTAGATGTTGAAAAGAATTTAACTAACTTTAATAATGGAGTCATAAATGGATGAGATTTGAACCTAAGTTTAATAAACATACAAATATTTTGTCTTATAATAGTGTGTGTTTAACATTAAAATGTACCAAATTTTCTAAATCTACGCAAACAAAGTGGGCAATAAAAACCACTTTTTAGATAAATTTTCGTTAATTTAAAACAGTTTAGTCAAAAATCACATTAAGTCTATAAGTGTCTAGAATTTACGCAAACAGAAGTCCCGTGATGACGTCCGGTTTCACTTAAACTTTTGGCACAATTATTATTGTTTACACAGGTTCCACATAATTAATTCATTTATTCAAAATAAGTGGCTTCAATGAGTATAATTTGCCCACTTTAATTCATCGGTTAATAAGATAACATTACCAGTCCATCTTGACGATGTTTCCACTGATGAATCCCTCAACACCGTCGTGGATGCCGAGCACCGTGTCGCCGCGATATATGCAATTCCTTACGAAAGAGCGCACCGCGGCGTTCATACCGCAGGCGGGCGCGCCCACGTGCATTACAGCTAGGGTGTAACCTTCCTGCAAACAACATTATACTTAAAAAAAATACTTTATTCGTCAAAAAACAAAAGCTCTTAATATTAACGCATGTTTTATTTAAGTTGCTAAACAATAAGAAAGCTTTGTTAGCATTTGAACAGATTTCTATATGCAAGTAAGACGTACAAATTACCTAATCAAAGTGTAAGGTCAAACATTTATGACGCCAGATGGATGGATATCGCCATATTCATTCACAACGCGATTTTTGACAAAGAAGGACGCGCAAATAAGGATTAGCGCAAAAGATGGATTTAGAGACAAGTTAGTTCCACATTTAGACTGTGTTTACGTAAACTTAGAGTCCCTTTTTGGCTTGGGTATACATAATATGCTACATAGTTTACTAGCTATGCTAGATATACCACAAAAACGTAAGTAGTTTCTTCCTCTATTTGGTTGAAAAATAATAATAAAGCATTATTCTATAATCACCACAGAATGCCTAATACCTTTACTTCTATATGCATTATCTATCTGTAGGCAATATTTTTCTAACATATAATAAAAACAAGCATTAGTCGATTTTAAATCCCAAAATGTTACGATAGAATGAGATAAGAAACTTCAAGTACCTATTAGACATAAGTAAATACAATAAATGAATAACTCACAGATGGTTTGCCAGATTCGTCGAAAGCTTCCTTGGGTGGCTTCAGACGCGTCAACATTTTGTACGTCTCCAAGTTTCGGGCGAAACTGCGACCGCGCAGCTGCACGGCGAGGTCCCAATTTTTGTCAGCCATTGCCTAAAAGATTTTTTTAATCTGTTAACGCTATAAGACAAGCAATATGTTCAACTGGTGTAGTAAATCGTGCCTCTTAGAAACGCAGCGTATATCGACACAACTCTGTACACCACTCTAAGACATTCGATGTTGCGTCTCGATTACTATTGCACTGGCTAAGATGCCCTTCAAACCGGAGGACAGTAGTGTTTACGATTCGAGTTGCTATTAGTCGGATGTCACTTAGTGGTTGATATTTCGGTGATAAATTAATAGGAACGCTAGATATGTGTCGCTTCGTTGATTAGGACACTTTATTTACATCTTTTCCAAGTTCAGTTTGGTTAAATTATAGTTACAAAACAAGTTTTAATCATACCTGAGCAACAGCTTTAGTACGTCTTACGCACTCCATCAGAGGCAAGCGAACGGCTTGGTTACCATCCAACGACACTACGCACGGCTCAGTATCCGGTGTAGCTTCCATTAACGCCATAACGGCCTCTGCACCCATACGGCAACCCTTAAAATAAAACATAGTATTTTTTTACTATTACGCTGAGTCTAGTTTTACGATGTTTTTTTATTTTTTTTTGGCCTATGTAGGCAGACGAGCAATCGGGCCACCTGATGGGAAGTGGTCACTGACGCCCATAGACATCGGCAATATTAGTGGTATCACCAACGCGCTGCCTACCGTTAGACATTAGGGTGTTAAGTTCTTCAAACTGGAGCACAGTAGTGTTTACACAATACTGATTTCCGGCAGAAATAGGCACCGCTTTGGTACCAACCCAGACGGTCCCCTGTAAAAAGGGGACTTATCACCAATAGAAATAATGTTTTTCGTTAGACGATGATAAATAAATAAGTACGTGTATAGCGAAATTTGTCGATTGACTCTAGTTTTAGAGAAAAATATTATTAAATCCAAAGATTTAATCCATTCTCCATCCATTCCCTTCAAGAGTCAAAAGACAGAGTCCACATGTGTTAAGTTATTTATATCGCCCTTCGATAAAAATGTTTACGAAAAAAATCGACTCGGCGTGACAGTAAAAGATATTATAAACATAATGTAATATTTTATAGTAATACCTAGACTGAAAAATTATTTAAAATACTTGTAATGAAAGGTAATCGCAGCTTTCAAATGCACGGCGATGTTATCATAACTTAGATCGGTTCACATTTTATTGTTTATTGTTGGTTTGATAAGAAAAACTTACAATTACCTACTTATACATATGATTTACCAGAAAGATTTAACTCCAGTTCTCACTCTTTACTGTACAATAGTTTTTAATACTGATCATTTTCAAGTACAACTATAGAGTTTTGACTTTGGCAGAATCGCAAGTTACTCTTGGTGAAGCCATTTTAACTAAAAGAAGAAATCCACTTGTCCATTGTGCAATTCACTAGGGTACAATAAACACATTCAGGTACCAATAAACAATTAGAGTGCAGTATATGTTTAGTAGTATATGGGACATGTGAAATTTCCCAATAACATAAGATGAACACAATAAAAATGTATCATACCAATATCCTGTCGAAGGCGGATGGAGAACCACCTCTCTGTACATGACCAAGTACAGTGATGCGTGTATCTTGCTGCAGATTATCAACCACAACCTTCTTTACTAGCTCTGCCGTTATTGGTTTGCCTTCACGATCAATAGCACCCTCTGCTACTATGATAATGTTCAGACGCTGTCCAGATTTTCGTTCCTACATATTGCAAGTTACCTCAGTAAAGTTGTCAGGTCACATTTAACATGCTTTAAATATAAAGGTTTCATGCTAATAATAAATAAGCAGCCCCTGAGTTTGCAAGTTTGTGTTATATGAGAAGGGATTTTTAACTAATGGATATCTACAAAGTCTATTCTAAACCCAGGATGTAGCAATGCAAATTACATACCAAAGAAGCATTTAAACCAAAAACAGTTTGACAAACAACACACAATAGAACCGACAAAAATAAAGAACTACGGATAAAACACTATTAACTCAGAAGAAACATACCTATATGAAAGAAATTATGGGTGATATACAAGAATTGTATTATTAACATGTAGAACTTTTCATCATATTACATCATATTTAAGTAATAATTGTGTGTTATAAGTAACCAGTGCCACTCAATTAATCCTGCATACCTGCTGTAATCTTTTGCAAAGTTTTTCAACCCAATGATTGGGAACAGGGTCTTCGGGTATGAATACTTGGTCTGCCTCGCACGCAAGAGCGGCCACTAATGCCAGATAACTGCAACAAGCAGCATCCGAGCACAATAGCAAACATGCACATGAAACCCATTCAAGGAATGTCAATGGTTTGGAGTGGACAAGTCAGAGACCAAGGAGTGCAACCAACAATTAGACTACACCAAATATTCAAAACTGTGGAATGATGTGGAAAAGTGATCCTGCTCCCAGAAAAAATACAAAAAAAAAAAGTGTTTATTCCTTGCCTCAGCAATTTTTGTACACATTTTTTTCTCCCAATTGAGAGGTGCTGGGTCTTCACAAATAAAACTATAAGTAGCATCCGTACAAAGAGCTGTGTATACTGCAAGAAAACTATAAGGGTTTTAATATTGAAGATTCTTGCTATAAGTGCATGTCTAAAAAATGGGGATAAAATGAAGGGGCAAATCATGGTTATTTTTCCAACATTGCTTGCCTGTTCTAACTTATCGCAAAGTTTATCCCTCCAATCAACAGAAGGTGGAGCCTCAGGAATAAACACAAAATCTGCTTCTGATGCCAAAGCTGTGACCACAGCAAGATATCTATTTCAATAAATTTAACATGTTTTTTACATCTGAATTCACATTTCATACAAATTTATTTTTAACATTCTATAAAAGGCAATAAACATTTAATAATTGCTATTCCTTACCCACAATGCCTTCCCATAACTTCCATAATAAATGTTCTCTGATGGGAGTATGCAGTGCTTACAATGGCATCAATAGCTTCAATAATACGATGCAAGGGAATCAGTACCAATTGTCATATCTGTACCACAGAAATCATTATCAATAGAACCTACCTGTGGAGCATAATAAAATATTGACATTATTGTTTCTTGAGTTAAACTTAAATAACCAAATAAGCCTAATGTCAAACACTGCTAGCATCCGAAGCAAAAGACTTCTTATTGCAGATCACAGCCATGTTTGATGTAAACATAATGTTTGCCCATAAGATTTGCTAACTTTTTGGTGATGTTTGGCTTTTAATTACATCTCTTATCGGCTGTGATAAAGCGTAAAGTTCTTCTTTACAGAAATGTATGGTAATAATACTTTTAGTTGTTTAGCATTAAAGTATTAAAGGTAAAACATTTATAATGTACAACACTTTTAAAAAACCAATAAATGCTTAATAGTACAGAAGAAAAATAAAATTACTAAACTTACCATTCCAGCAATATGTAAAAATTTGTATTTCTCCCTTTGATCTTTTGTGATCTTATTGTTTTCAAGTAGCTCATCAAGTAAACTTGACCACTCTTGACGGAAAAGATTTGCACCCGTGAGGGAGCCATCACCACCAATGACAACCAAGTTTGTTATTCCTCTTGACACTAAGTTGAAAGCTGCTTTAAGCCTGCCTTCTCTTTTGCTGTAATTTTATGAGTAGAAGTTAGTGTTATAATCTGTATATGCCATTTGGCAACTAAATCATAATTAATACGTATTTTTTATAATTTAAAAATGCTACGTACATGAAGTCCATACATCTGGCTGATCCAATAATAGTACCACCTTTATGAATTATTGAACTTACAGAAGACCAATTAGCTTCCTCGATGTTATCGCCACCATCTACCATTCCTTGGTAGCCCTCGCGAATAAAATACACTTTACAGCCTAAATAAATACCCATTCGAACTACAGAACGCACTGCAGCATTCATTCCCTGAGAATCACCACCACTTGTAAAAACTGCCAGACCTTTCCCTTTATGAGACCCCCGCTCAATAAATTTTTGAGTTGATACATCCATGTTTATTTAATTTTATACTAACAATTGGCTGTAAATAAACATAACATAAAATTATAAATATTGATAAATAACGAAATAAATAGACAATTTTGTAACACTCATTTTAGGCATTATACACATAATAGTACTGTTATTACTTTAGTAATATATAAATTACCTACTTACCGAAAAAAATTCAAAACCCCTAAGGAAAATTAGTGTCTAAGGTGAACTTATCAAGGTGACCTTCGTTTGACATGGGGATAAATATATTCAGGGCTGTGCTTACTTGACTTTTTGTTTACCTATGTCAATAACGCAAATTTGTTTCAAATAGTTTTTATAAAATTGATTAAATAATTTGTAGTCTTTCACTTTTCTTATAATATTATTTTATTCATTGTTTTGTAGATTTTGTACTATGGTCAATATTTTATTATTTTTTTATAATGCATTAAGTATCTGTGGTAACATTTCCTGTCCTTTTGATTTGATGGAAATAGAACAAACAATCGCTGTTATATTGATTTTTAAGTCACGAAAAACTATGCTTAAAGAACTTTTAAGTCGTTTTGACATCATGTTGTGACAAATACTACCAATATTAAAATTATTTAGTAATATTTAAAGATGTCAGCGGAATCTGATATGGAATATTCCGACAACGATGGCGACGACTACGATTACTATGGGGATCAAGATGATTGTGATATGGAGGCAGTAGATCGCAGTAAATCTGATCCTGAATATTTTGTGTTTTCATGTTTAAAAGTTGAAGAAGTGGAAAAGTTATTAAATGAATCAATAGAACTTCTTAGCAACAGTCTCCAAATAACGCCTTCTCTTGCTAAGGTATTATTTTTTATTAAATTATATCGCTGGAAAAAATAATGCGGCCAAATATTTGCTGTGTGTTTGGAGTATTACCGTAGTTACACTTAATGTTTTAAATACTTGTAAAACAACCAATAAAATACAAACAACCTTGTGACTATTGGTAATATGTTCTTATTCATTGGTTAATATTCCTTATATTTTATTATTTCAGGTAATGCTGCATGCATATGAGTGGAATGCTCAAGAGATTATTAATAAATACAAGGAAAATGCTAATGAAGTATTGGCATTCAGCCATGTTAAGCCCAGAGCACCTTCGGTGCAAAGCAATACCAGTAGGACAGTGTGTGCTGTTTGTGCAAATACACCACCCATCAATAAATACAGTGCATTAACCTGCGGACATTATTTTTGTAATAACTGTTGGGCTATGCATTTTGAAGTACAAATTCTTCAAGGTGAGCAATTATAGTAGTCACAATTAAATTGAAAGCTTATGCATTAGTATATGAATAGAATAAGCCAATAATTTTTAATATACTATGCTGTAAATGATAAAATTAATACTTAGTTTTGTATTGTAATTTAAAGTGTCAGTCATAAAATAAGTTTTTTTACTGTGAGCATTCAAAAAACCATACGATGTATATTTATAACATGATGTGAGACATTAAGAATGTTTCACTTGCCTGGAAATTTACACATGCCTAACATTAAATTACTTAAACCTCTTTTATGCATCTTAATTTGATTTCACACTAAAAATTATTGCTGTATTACTTATGCTATATTGACATTAAAATAAAACAAATATTATATATTAAATGTCCATGTTTTAGGTGTTTCCAACACAATACAATGCATGGCTCATGATTGTGAGGTACTCGCTCCCGAAGATTTTGTTCTATCGCATGTAACAAAACCAGCAATGAGGGAGCGCTACCAGCAATTTATGTTTAAGGATCATGTTAAATCTCATCCTCAGTTGAGATTTTGCCCTGGACCCAATTGTCAGGTTAGTAGACCATTATTCATTACCACATTTTAGCTATAATACTTGGTTGTTTGGAAAAAGTTTGTTATTGCGTTTAATAAAGGAATTAGAGACAATTATGGTCAGCCCCACTTTCTCTGGACTTCCAGTTGTCTGTTAGCCAAAAGTCACACATGCTTAAGATTGTTGTTATCAGGATTGACTGATACTAATTGATTATACTGTTCATCTGGTGACATATCTCATCTGCAATCAGAAGCCTAAGTTATTCACTCTTTCTAAGTTGTTTTGCAGTAATTAATTAATTTATTATTTGTAGCAAAAACCACCAATAATAAATATGTGTAATCTCATAAAATAATTTATTTATTCATTCATTTGTAAAAGAAAAGTGCAAATGAGTTAGTTCTTTGTTTAATATATCCTTCCAGTAAATATTTTGCTACTTAATATCCAAGGTGATAAATTTATTATTTTATCATAGTTTATTTTTGTATCAATTATCTTTTCTGGGCTATTGATTTATATTCATTATATTTATAAGGACACAATAAATGTCATTATTTATTTATATTAATAAATAAAATGCATTTCCTCTTTCAAAAAAGAATTTGATTTCTTAACAATGGGCTTTTGGACTATATAAACTTTGTATTATTCTATGATGCTTCAAATTTCAACATTAAGTGTACCCTGCTTTAACATTGCACATTTTAAACAACCACACACACACACAACATTGCTTAACATTGTTTGTTTAGAACTAAATTTAATTTTTGTCCAATCTTACAATCCCATTTTAATAATTTTGATATTAAATAAATGAAGAATTATTTTAAGACAAACATGAGTAAATCATTTTCAGTGGATTTATCAAGCGTGGGTTCGGGAGGGTGCCCGTCGCGTAGAATGCTTGGGATGCGAAATGTTGACCTGTTTCTCTTGCGGTGCGCCACACCACGCACCTACTGACTGTTCGACTATTCGAAGATGGCTTACAAAATGTGCCGATGACTCGGAGACAGCCAATTATATAAGTGCTCATACCAAGGTTTGGAAATTTTATAAATGGACTACTAAAGAGTTTTTGGAGGAAAAGGCGATTTGAGTTCATTTCTGAAATATACGCTTAAAGCTTATTCAATTGTTGGATATATAATTATTATTCAGTTAATCAATCAGATTACTCCATTTTGACGTTTTAACTGCTTTGCTAACATAATTTTATGTAGTGGTGTTTATAATGTTGAATTTATGGATTAAACAAAGGAATTTTACAATGTTTTAGGACTGTCCTAAATGTCAAATATGTATTGAAAAGAATGGAGGTTGCAATCATATGCAATGTGGAGCCTGCAGATATGATTTTTGCTGGGTGTGCCTCGGTGACTGGAAATCTCATGGCTCTGAATACTATGAGTGCAGTCGCTATAAAGAAGATCCTAATCTTATAAATGACAACCAACATGCTCAGGTAAAAGTGTTGTATATGTTTATCAGTCTTTGCCTGCAACTTTGTCCGACTATTTGATTGACTATTTTTATATAAATAGTTAGCCTAGGTTACTACTAGATATGTGAATTGTCTTTCTGTGAAAGTTCCATTTAAATCAGACTAACTATTCCAGAGATTACTTATAACAAACAAACAGACAGATGACAAACACAAAAAAATTAACAAAAGCTGTTTTGTTATGTATCACTATGTAATCTTTTCATAATGGTTATTTTTATGTTACATACAGAACACTCCAATTTTATTTATTTCAATAAATACCATGTTATATATGATTTTCGTTGAATAATGTTGCAATTTGTTACAATATTAATTTATATTATGTTTCAGGCTAGAGAGGCTTTAAAAAAATATTTGCACTACTATGAGCGATGGGAGAATCACGCACGATCTCTGAAACTTGAGGAACAAACACTAGCTAATTTGAAAAGTAGAATAAATCAGAAGGTAACATAATATTTTATAATTTCGTTGACCTGAGTCACTTGTGATTTAGTTATAACTTTTGACATGTAGTAGATATTCTAAATGTACAATTCATAAAGATGCTTTAGATGCCGTTTAGGACTTTAACTAAGAGACTTCCAACAGCTCAACAAAAACTCAACTAATAAATTAATTAGTTGTAAAGACACTGACTATTCGGCTGAGTAGCCGATCTGCATAAGAAATAATGCAGTGTATTAAAAATAACATTCTAAGCCGGTAGTCGAATATGGCGTGTATTAAATAATTTCCAACTAGTCGCAGACTACGATAGTGTCCGAAAAATCATTATTATCATTACCTGCTAATCGGCACATCCCTAAGTCATACTAATTTGTGCCTTTTACAACTGCTATATTTGTAATTTTCATATAAAAAATAACCGCATTATGATACTTTTTATACAATAGGTCATGGCAGGTGAGGGGACTTGGATAGACTGGCAATACCTCTGGGATGCTGCACGTTTACTAAAACGCTGTCGCTATACGCTTCAGTACACATATCCCTTTGCTTATTATATGGAAGTTGGACCGCGTAAAGAATTATTCGAATATCAACAGGTATGTCTAATGTATAACTTATTTATTTACGTCAAATAAATTAACGGATTTGCAATATTTTTGCTACTTTAGGATATTTTCCTCTGTGGCCTAGCGGTATTGACCCTTTCTTTATAAACCGGAGATCATTGGTTGAATCCCGCAGGAAACAACTTTGTGTTATCATTGTCTTCTGGTTGGTTAGGACAATTTGGGCCGATCACCCAATTACCTGAAAAGTAAGATGGGCACGTTAAAAGTAGGTCCACCCACCAACCCGAATTGGACCAGCGTGGTGGGATAAGGTCAAAAAACCCCCTAATGGAGAAGCAGCATTAGGGGAGGCCTATGTCCAGCAGTGGACTAACACAGGCTGATGATGAGGATGGTGATGGAAATGCATTTCATATGACAAAAAATTATTAGTTTTCTTAACAATGGATTATTGGACTATTTAAACTTTGTCTGTGATAACAATATGTACCAAATAGAAACGTATTGGTGTAACTTGTTGGTTTTGCTGTGTCGAAGTTTTATTTACATCAATAACGTCTTACAAATACCTCAGAGACTTAAGATGTTATGAAGTGGTGATTTGTTCCATTGCTTGTTATCATTATTAAAGGTGAAATGGGCTAATCACCCCCATTTTCCGCAAAGTACTGTTATAATTGAATCCATTCTTCACAGACCTACGTAAAAGTCGGTTACTGACTGTAAATGTTAAGACAAACGTTCCAAGGCTGTCAGTGCCTTTATTTATCTTGAAAACTTACTTGACATCTTTCTTCATTGTAAGGTGATTTTCTGTGCACGTAGTTTTTTTCTTTCAGACTTTTTAGACTCCAAAATAATAACTAGGATAATAATATCTCCGCAAAACAAAGGGTATAACTGCACATAATGAATTTATTACATAATATGCACAGTAATAACCATGGAAGGCAAAAGTTATCCCTTCCACACTTTCCATTCTTGTACAGTACAATAGTAAGGGAAGCATTTAATATGGCAGCTAAACTACTGACAAATACAAAAACTTACTTTTTTTAAAAATGCAACATATTTTTAAAAGTAAAAACCCTGACACTATTTTTTTTAGCCTATTAGGATTTGAACCACTAACCACTACGTGAACAACTACACGAAACCAAAAAAACAATAATACCCTATCTTAAATGTATTTTTAGGCCCAGCTTGAAGCAGAAATCGAGAATCTCTCGTGGAAAGTTGAAAGAGCGGAAACTACCGACCGCGGTGACTTAGAAAATCAAATGGACATCGCTGAAAAACGTCGAACGACGTTGCTCAAGGATTTCTTAGAATTTAATACCAATAATGCCTCCAGTAGTAAAGTTTAAGAATTATAATGAACGCATTTTATTAAAACATATTTTGAAAAAGGCATTGCGCACCATTGTATAATAATAATGAAAGCTAAGGACTTTTTTTTTTGCCAAAGTATATTTATTATAACGTGATTTTGCAATAAAAATAGGGAGTGCTGTTGCTGTGATTTCTTTCTTTACCTATCATATGCCACTGCACTGAAGACACCTTATACATATTTTTAGAATAAGATTTATATACACGAAAACGATGTAATAGCCTTATACAAAATATCTATTAAAAAATTTATGTCAGAAGGGCTGTAACGTAGTAGTGTGTAGTTCTTACATCCCATTCCAGTAAAACTCAGTTAAAACAATTCTGAACGAGTTGACATCGGTTTCGAATAACTTATATCCGAGTTAACCTTCAAATGTGCGTATTTGAAGGTTTACACGGATATAAGTCAGTATAAAAAGTGACTCCTAGGAAAATTATTAAAAAATTTACTCCATAAAGGGATAGTTTAAATGATGAAATTAAATGAATGTTTAATGTCGGAATGGTGAATTGGGCATTGAAAAAGGCGATTATGCGTCTAGCGAAGACTTTTGTTACTGACATCATATGGGTATTAAAAATTTAATGATATGTATGACGAAGTCAATGCGAACTAATAATAAAGAGTAGTTTGGGCCCGTAAGGAGTGTCGCTAGCGTAAAGGAAATTATTGAACGGTAAGTTTAAACGTGATCATATTTACGAAAATCGAAAACGAATCGAATGAAGTTATTCAGATGTCGCTCCTGTTTATTGAGGTAATCTGATTTCAGGTCCTTTACTTTCGTTTGAACGGGCAAATTTGTATCCGTATAGGCCACACTTGATACATAGGTTTTCCAACTCAACGTTTTGTTCTGTTTGTCTGGCAGAACTTTGCTTCCTGCAGACAGATCGGTTATATATTATAGGTGCCAACGCAGTAAAAATCCTTATAGCCTATAATTCGTGCGCTTCCAAAGACTATAACTTGGCACTTGGATGATCGTACCAATTTTGTTTGATACCAAATCATAGTTATTCGAGCCAACTGCTTGTGGTAGAATTTTGAAGATTGTTTATAGTTAGATTAGACTTAGAAAATAAAAGTGGGAAAAAAAATCAACTTGAGGAACTTCAGATTCAAGATTCATTAAAAATGACCTAACTACTCTAAACCTGAATAACCAAACTACTGGCTCCTACTAAGATATTAAGAAATCCATTTATATACTTCGTCGGAGATCATTAGATGGGTGAGGACAGCTATTTTTTTTTTTTGACGTTCGTAATTCCTATAATTAGGACGTTTAATGGGAAGTCGTTTAGGGGCTTTTTCGCAGCCCCTGTAATTAGCCGGGTGTCCTTCTTTCGTACAATTTGTACATGACGGAGGGTCGGGGGTGTGTTTTTCACGAGGGCACTCCGGAGTGCCATGATCACCCGTGCATTTGACGCATCTTGGGCGCGCGTAGCAATTAAGGGCAGAGTGCCCGTAATGTTGACAGTTATGACATTGGGCTACTAACCCAGTAGTATTTGGAGGCTCAACCCTAATGCCTGAAAGCTTGCATAGCGTTCTAATGTTAAAAATGGCTTTTCCCTCGGGGGATAAGGCCAAATCTACCTTACCAAGATCTATCTCGTTTTTGGTGCGCGGGTGCACCATCCTACAGACGCGTTGGACAGGGTAGCCCTGAGCACGAGTGTTGGCGCATACCTCCTCGACATCGAGCTCTTTCGGGATCCCCTTAATGACGACTCTAAGATGACGCTCCTCTGGTAGAGCGTAAGCGTGAAAAATATGTTGCTTTCGCGTAGGAATAGCGTAAGTTTACGAAAATCGCTTGAGTTAGAGACATTTACGCGGATGCCTTAGTTAATATTTTTCGAGCGCGTTTCGGCGAACCGGTTGCGTTCAATGAAGTTTGAGATGCGGCTCCATTTAGATTTGTCATGTATCACGATGGGTGGTGGTGCTTTGGCCTTGCGTTCGGCCATGTAAATATCGTTAGTGTTGGCCCGTTCAGTAGTAGGCTTGGGAGTTTTCGCGGGTGTTGGACTATGGTTGGCGCGCGACGTAGAGGCGTGACTAGCGGGGTCACTGGTGTTTGCAGGGCGTTTTTTGCCCTTTTTCCTTGAACCGACGGTTGTGAAGCCGTCGTTGTCCCTATCGGTCTCCATTTGGGATTGTTCACCTTCCGAATCGGAGTCGGGGGATTGATTGCACGTGGTTACTGGGCTATGATCCCTGTTTGATGGTACGGCTGGTAAGGCCGGTGGTTCGGACAAGCAGGTGGGTTTAGCTGCTTGCGTTCTCTGCTTAGTCTCAGCTTCGTATTTAGCCATTATTTCGTTGAACTTAGTTGGGTTTACTAACTTGTAGTGTTTTAAAAAGTCAGAGAGTTCAGGCTCACGACTGTCGTGAGACATGATGTAGTCCTACCGCCCCACCATGTGGGGGTGTGCCTAAAATCTAACGTGTGATAGCGCTTTTGCCTGTGAGCACTTACTACACTACACTAACTAGTATGTCGAGATGTTGATAAGACGGAAATGTCTATCGCACGTTGCACAACACTACTTTGTTAAGGCACTTGTGCCTCACTCGGTGGCACCGAAACACGGACACAAACGATAATAACGATAACGATTCAAACGCGTGATAGTAAGCACGGGAGCTTAGAGAGCTTCTGCATTGGAGCGCAGAGACGTCCGCAAACTAGCGAGGCTAGCGAGCGAAAGGAGGATAGCAAGAAGGATGTTGTGACTGACGATGTCAAAAGCATTCATAAATTCAATCAGAACTAATACCTTGTAACTTTCCATGCCCGATCTCATATCGCCAGTTACTAAGCAGAGCAGTGGTATTGCAATTGTCCATGGGAATTCAATGTATCATATATGTAAAAAAGAATTGCAAAGTTTCTTGCCGGTTCTTCTCTGGAGAGATCTGATATTTAGGCCGGTGATAAAGTGTTGACGTTCATAAGTGCCGAATCAGTTGCGACTCTTACAAACGCCTCACTCATGAAACATAATTAATGACAGTTACTTTAGTTATAAATTCGTAAATAGCCAAACAAATACTTGATAGAAACGTTTCTAGCTTTTCTTGCGCCAGTTGTTCTAACATCCCTTACAATTTATGAATTGGTAGGAAATATTATATAGAGGTATTCAAGCTTCGAAATAAACCACTTTAAAGCATCAGAAGTCAACTGAGGTTTGGCCCACATAACGGCCCTAGTTAAATATCTCCCGGGGATACCAGTGGTGCTGTAAGTCTGTTGTGGCAAGCCTAAATGTGCGTAAATTTTACAGGAGTCCACCGTTTACTCATATGAAAAGACTGAAAGTTATCAATCAATAGTGGAATCTGTTTTTAACAAAACTGAGTCGAACATAACATACAGTGTTCTTATCAGTAACGTTTCATTAGAAACATCATTCTTCTCTACTGCTTCGCTGGCCATGATTACAGTAAAGGTAACATGGCTGCGCAAAAAGGCAGGGAACTTTCTTAACTCTGGTTGCGCATTAGTGATAGCGTTTGATATTAGAGCTTGTTTAACTTTACGTCTATAACTATAAATCTATGGGGATATATGCTATAACTCCTTACACTATACATTACACTCAGTAGTATAATTATCATATATCTGTAACCTTAACTTTTTTTATCGTATAATGGTCAATTATGCAAAAATCGGGAAGATATGTTAAAGACAATAAAAGTTAAGTAGTTTATTCTCGAAATATATATATATATATATATATATATATATATATAATATGTGTGTGTGTGTGTGTGTGTATATATATATGACTAGTTTAAATGATATAAAACCTTTTACTAACATATAAAATTTTCAAGTCATCTCGATATAATTGTAATAATTACTTATAATGAAAAAATCCCTAACTCGTCGACATCTGACGAAACTCTCTTAATTTAATGTTTTGAAAAAAATTCTCTATTTGTAAAAAGATAAGTAATCAACATTTTTAAATTTATATTCTTAGTAATTCCAAATGTTATTAGCTCCCATAAATTTCCTTACAAAACAGTCTTCTTAGACTAGGAAATATGCGAAAAGTTTGTATTAAGAATTAATATACTCGAAACTATTTAAGGTAAATAAATACGATATTATGGTTAAGAAATAACTATGACTGTTCCTAGTCGCTTAAGAAAATTTAACGAAGTAAGCGGTAATACTAGTATTCTTATAGTTTTTGATTTTTAATCAAAGGAAAATTGATATCCGCTTTACCTAAAAATCATAAACTTTATTAATTAGTATTAAATTTAACGCAAAGATTTCTATATTCAAATTATTTTACTTTATTTTTGAGTAATTTACGCGGAAAACATATTGTAAAACAAGTAATTATAAAGATGTTGTTATTATGAAAGCACACAACTGATATTTCCAAGTGCCAACACGACCGTCAACAAACATCAGCTTCAATTCAGGTTGTTGACGTTTTAACGCGTAGCAAGTGAAAGTGTCACGTCAGTTGAATAGCTGTCAGTACTTTTTTATTCTTATTTCCCATAATCTCTTACTGTCTGCCTATTGGTACGAATTCTAAGCTCGTAATTTAAAACCTGCAGTGGTAAAATAAGTTTCTTATTCAGAACCTTTACTTATTTCAGTGAATTTTCCGTAATTTAAAGCTAAACCATTTTGTTTAAGGTTATTGCCAAGTACGATGGGTGTAAAACCTGTAATAGGACGAAAAGCTAACAAGAACCCACCAATTTTTAGTCATGAATTTGTGATCCAAAATCATGCGGATATTGTTTCATGTGTTGTTATGGTGTTCCTAGTGGGTCTGATGGTCCAGGTAAGTGACAATCGATGCCACGTAAACTAAAGTTTTATTTTGCCGTTCGATCATAAAGTTATTTCTTAATTATCTCCTGTTGTAAATAATTTAATTTTGCAGTCCACCAGCCCCATCGCAACCATATTTATCAGCTTACACCATAATGTCAGTGGTGTTGAGCCAACAAGGGAGTTGCCCATGGGTGAGCCATTCCTTTACGAAGCTGGTTGGAAAGATGCTTGTGCAGTTTTCTTTTATTCTCTTGTATGCATTGTCATGCATGCTATCTTACAAGAATATATCTTAGACGTAAGTACGGATTTATTACGAAACATTCTAACAAACTTTTAACATATTCTAATTGCTACATTCCTTTTAGAAAATATCAAAGAAGTTTCACCTGTCTAAATCACGGTTGAGTGCACTAAATGAATCTGGCCAATTGGTTGTATTCCACCTTGTGACTCTTTTGTGGGGTGGAAATGCCATTCTGCGTGAAGGATTCATATTCAATATTTCACGTCTTTGGGATGGTGAGTATAAATTAATACAATTCTTATTTTTTGGTACCATAATATATACCTTCTTGACTCATGTATCCTCATTGATTTTTTTAATGTTTAACTATTGATAAAAGCTCTGTTTTTAAAGTTTAACTTAATTATGTAGTGTTTGATTATGTCTAATGTCTAATGCTTATGTGGCATTCACAATACAAGAAGTCATTAGATGTCATTAAACTAATTACTTCAATTAATTGCTGTGTAGTATAGTTTATATTATTGATTAACAATATATAAAAATACGCTATAAGTTTGAATTTAATTTTATATATATTCCTTTATTTTTTTTTAATAAATATTGAACATGTGGATCTTTTCCACTAATTACCTGTTTACCTTCACTAAACAGAAATTCTATAAGAAATATCTATGTAGAAATAACATGTTTTTCTTTTTTAAGGTTACCCCCTGCATCCTATGAGCTTCCTCTTGAAGTTGTGGTGGGTTGTTCAAGCTGCCTACTGGCTGCACACAATTCCTGAGCTGTACTTCCAGAGGATTAAGAAAGATGAATGGGCATCTCGCAGCCGAACTTCTGCTGGGGCCTTTGCTTTTGTGGCAGTAGCATATGGATTCAAGTAATTTGAATTTATAATATAGTTATTTTTAAATGGGCATGTTCAGGTTTTTTGAATAGTGCCTTTTATTAAATAGGTTTAATTATTTTGAATCCTTAACAAACTTGTAAATTAAATTATAGATATTTAGGCCTTCCTTGGTCGGATGGGCATGTTAAAAGGCGGTCCACCTGCCAACCCGCATTGGACTAGCATGGTGGGATATGGTCCATAACCCTCCCAATGAAAAAGGGTGTATTAGGGGGTGGCCTACGTCCAGCATAGGAATATCGCAGGCTGATGATGAATGAGGCCTTTCTTACTGGTGGTTCACGGTGATAAGATTATTTTTTTTGTTTCAGGTTCCAACGTGTGGGTGTGTGCCTTATGGTACTGCATTCATTGGCTGAGTTCATAACTCATTGCTACCGACTCAATACCATAATCAGGGGAGAACGTGAGGATTACTTGGATAAATGTAAATATTTTTAATTTATGCACACACATACACATCCAATTAAAATATTACTTATTTTGTCTAAAGGGATTTTTGATATACTACAAGAAATTTAGGTTTTATATTTATTATACCTAATAAAAAACGGACAAATCATTCTAATAAAAATTATCTATGTTCACAGTTTTGGGGCTTGTAAATGGAGCTATTTTTGTGACTGTTCGTTTATGCTCACTTGTGCTTGGTGTACTTACTTTCTATTATGGATTGGCTGGAGCAGCTCCACTGGTACCCGCGTTGCTGCACTCTCTGTTTTGGTATCATTCCAGGTAAAACTTCCATAACAATTATTAAATGTTAATAATGCTATATTTCCTCTATATTTATGATTGCATTTTATTGTTTGTATTAAGATATCATAGTGATTGTTTTTTTTCTTAGGTCTTTCTGATGTTTAACTTCATCACGGAGGCGATTAAGCAAAGGCAAGAGGCACAACAGCTAGCCTTGAACAAGCCCAAGAAAGAGAAGAAAGAGAAGCCTAAGAAGGAAAAGGGTAAATATTTGTTAACATAGTTAATAAAATGTGTTTTCATCTTATTTCCTTATGCATGTAATATATTTAAATCTCGGTTAACCATTTGACTTTACATATAGCATTCTTAGTGGTAAGTGCTAATCAAAAAAAAGTGGTCTGTCAGAAATAGTTTACATAATTTAATTTAATTAATAATTCAATAGTTTTGTACTAGATAATAAATAACTAGCTAGTTTTTTTTGCAAAGAAACTATCTCTCTTAGGCTCATTTATAGTTGAAACATGAATATAATAAGTAACTATAATATTGATTTTATTTCTTTATAATTTTTTGCTTTGACACCATGTGATTTTAAAAATTTATTCTTCAAAGGACTTGTTATAAAAATTTTAATGTGTCTTTTAACATTAGCATTATTATTTAACAGGTAAAAAGACTCCCGCTGATGACTCCGATTTGCCGGAGGTAGATCAGAATACAAACAAGACCCTGCGACAGAGACAGGCTGCAGCCAAGGCAAAGTAAAAATGCACAAAACTTCAGCATTGCTATATTTAAGAAAATTAGGTTGTCTCCATGCCCTTTAACATAGATTTTAACATTTTTTTTGCTCTTACATATTTATTATTTAACAGAAGCACAAAATTGCAAGCCACTGTATACTTCCATATGAAATAAGTAAAGTATTTAACGCAACATTTAAGTGTATTCTTTAGACGACTTTTATTATATTAATATTAAAAATAATGGCTTTCATGACATATATTAATATTATTCAATAATAAATACGTATATGTGTAATTGTGGTGTCGACCTAATTTGTGAAAATCGTATTTGTCTAAAACACTAATCGCAGTTTGTCATGAAGAATAGTGGATACAGGGTTGTAAAAATATCTCTAAATGTGTAAAAACTAAAAGTCTAGGTTTAAATATTGTTTATATAAAACTATTAATAAGAATTATACTGTGACATATAATAGTTTGACATGTCATGTGTAAAAGAAAATTCCATTTGATAATTTTGCATTTTTAATATAAATAATGTTTATTTCAATTATGAATTCCAATTTTTAAATCATATAAATATTTTTATGAATACTTTTTCTTCTTCATAAGTATTTTTTTTATTTACTACAACTAGAAATAAATATTGCAGAATTTATGTTTATCAGTTTTGGTGCTGTTATGAGTTGTTAAAAAAATTGAAATTTATTTTACATTTATTATGATTTATTCTGACTGAACTTATAAAACATAAAATGTCAAGTAAATGTAACAAATATTTCCTCTACTTTATTGTTAAAAGGTTCTGTTAATATTTCTTCCTTAATGAAATTATGCTCATAAATTATTCTCTTGGTTCTTTGAAATTGTCGATTTTAAAGCTTCATGTTATTTTCATTTCAAAATAAAATTTTGTAAGAATTAATGGTTTTATTTGTAGTGTAGTGTTATTTTAATATTTATTGCAATATTACATCATTGACATTAATATTTTTAGTTAAATCAGTTCTGATAAAAGAAGATGTCTGGTATAAACAAGCTTGGACCAAAATAAATTTACAACATTTAAAGAGAGAAAATGCAAATACCTAAAGTAATTTAATTTGTAATATTTGTATTACATAATAAGTATGTACGATTTAAAGATTGACTTAAAATGATTTATAGGCCGTAGTCTGTGCAGGGTGACATATCGAAATCCCGTGCCGTGGTTATTTTCGGTATTGGTACGGTTTAGTAAAGTTTTTAGTTTTTCACTTAGATGCTGCTATGTGAAGATAAGGAAGGTAATCTTCCAAACCGATATGAATTGTCAGCACCTGTGGCCTTGACCTAGGAACTCCGATGTTGCCTCAATTGTTGAACTTTAGGGTTGAAGCTTTAACCAATTTTTTTCAAAATAGTGGAATCTTCGGATTAACCTAATAGGTCATGTGCAGTGAACCTTGATCTTGAGGTGACACGTTTATGTGGCCAGCTAGCTACGATATTTAACTAGAAGCTGAAGTATATTCGTCATTGTACTTTATTTGCGGAGATGTGCTGTTGTTTTTGTGACCAGGCAGATGCACCTCAGCCGGCCCGACCATTATAATAATATTTCTGGATATCAACAAGCCCTGAACTAAGCAATACTATGGAAACTAGATGACTGATAAAAACACATATTTAATTAATGTATATTATATACAGGGTGATTCTCCGTATAATAGTAATAACCTGAAAGAAGTCTGTTCAGAATAATGTCTTTTATTTACGCGAATATTATACTTATCAAATCCACTAATTTACAGATTTTTCGTGTTAGTTATTATTCCCGACGTTTCGGAGTATTTCCAGCATCCATGATCACGGCAGACTAAGTTGGTATATGTCTGTATCTCAATGTTTTGGAATAACCGTCAGAGTTTTTATTTAATATTGACATATCTATCCATTTTCTTAATTTTGTACATAGGTTTGACAAAAAGTACTTGTGTTTGTATTTTTCA
Source organism: Lamproptera curius (assembly GCA_029286875.1). Lineage (NCBI taxonomy): Eukaryota > Metazoa > Arthropoda > Insecta > Lepidoptera > Papilionidae > Lamproptera > Lamproptera curius. The sequence goes on from JAGSMT010000048.1 coordinate 251,735, forward strand.
TATATTTGGGTTTAATTTTTAAAATTATTATATCCTATGAAGATGGCAAAAACCAACTATCCCTAACTATTAAAATTTGGATATTTTTAAATTTCAATTGCTTTCCGAATTATCCTAGTCATCATCATCAATCATCATTTGGTTATTCCAAAACATTGAGATGCAGACATATACAGTAGGGCCTCGGTAATCCAGACTCCCGCTTGTTCGGTGATCGCTGTGATCCGGCCGAACAATGGTGCGGAAAAGGAGTTACAAAGATATGAAGTGTTAACTGATGAGAAGATAACATAGCGGCTATCAGTAAGGACGAAGAGCAAGATGAGGACAATAGCGTTGCAATTCTAGAAATCACAAAAGTTGGTAATTCAGAGGAAATAGCAGCTTTGAACGCTGGTTTAAATTGGGCTGAAGATAACGAATTTGATAGCCACGTTTCACAAGTTATGTTACTCCGTCGACTTAGAGACCAGGCTTTCGACACGAAGTAGAAAAGAAGAAAACTATTAAAAGAGGAGTATTACAGACTTCAAGAAGAACTTACTAATGTTTTATTTTAACTTACTGATTTTCTTACATTGTTGTAATTTTGAACTTACTGATTTTCTTACATGGTTGTAATTTTGAACATGTACGTTTTATTTTAATGCTATAATAAAAAAGTTGATTCAAGAAACTAAGGTTACACATGTGTTTTATTAACATTAATTAGGGTATACTATAATCCGGACGCCTCGATAATCCGAAAAGCGTCTTGTTTTTGCCTCTCCGGATTAACGAGGCCTTAGTGTACCAACTTAGTCTGCCCGTGGTCATGGATGCTAGAAAGAATCCGAAACGTCAGGAATAAATATGTATGTATGTATAACTAACGCGAAAAATCCGTTAATTAGTGGATTTGATATAGTTTGTTTAGAATCAGCAACATATCCAATGAACTGATTAATAATATTTTCGCTGAGACAATTGTGTATGAAGGCGAAAATGATGTTAGCGTGTATAAGCTTCGTACTAAACAAAATATTACGATGTATATACAAACACTCAGACACGATAAAACACTGTTCATCACACAATATTTTTCTGGAAGTAGGAATCGAACACACCCCCTTTTGCGCAACAGTCAGGGTCACTAACCACTACGCCAAGCGGGTCGCCCAATTAAGGTCATTAAGGAACGTTTAAAAAGCGAATGCTTGCACCACGAATGCTGTCGCCGTCTTATAAATGTGATGCTGTAATTTTCGTTCACCTAACACCTCGCAAGGCACAGTGCCTGTTTGATTGGATTGTCTGTAAAGGTCCGACTGCTGTAACACAAAATGTAGCTCTCAAGGCTTGATGAAATATCACCCAAAACTACAATCGCGCCTGCCAGCAAAAACGTAAAAGGAAAGAGTTATTGACGGATCTTAGTTTATATACAAGCGGCTTGAAAAGCCGAAGTTTCTGGCATACCATTGCTGTGCTACCGTTTAGGCGTCGAATGGTCTGTAACTTGGAGCTTTTATAATGACACAAAAGTGTACGTGTACTTACGTAGATGGTTTAGAAGTTATACTTCTTCGGCATAACAAACTATTATTTCAAAAGTTATTTATTAAAAAAGTATCTTTTGCCTTATTCTACGTTTGTTAAGATAATATCGTGAATATAGTTGTCAGTTAACTCTAGCATTCTTCAGTGTGTCGGTTTTTCTTGACGTTTTTCGTTGAGAGAAATTCACCGCATGTAAAAAGTAAATCTAAATGGTTAAGCAGAATACCTTTGCTGTTTGCTGTGCCAAAAACATTATCAATACCAATCAACGCCTAGAAGTTAATAGCTTTGTTTTAATTCAAGTAATTATTTTTCATATTTTATTGTACATTTTAAAGTAGATTCGAATTTTCAAGTAGAGAGCTTTAAGGATGGCTTTAAGGATGATGAGATTATATAAAAAAATTTAAATGTTTTTTTCCAAAAATATATTTTTTAATATTAAAAAATTATTGTATAATTAAAGTAAGTACATACGTGAGAAGAAAGTTAGATTAATAATTTTTACCAGAGTTCAAGATCTCATCGTGTTAAACTTTCTCGAGAGATTCTTCTAATTAATTGGATATTATTCTGATAAGAAATTTTATTATTAGAGAATCACGGTTTCATAATAACGTAGAAGACTTTTTAGTCTTCCATATTTATTAAATTATTAATTTTGTGAGAATTATCAGCAGCCAGCCGGGTCTCGGACTTAATGTCTGCCGCCAATTATGTACCTCACATTTTACGACGGCCACGGATGACGACCCGCTTGGCGTAATAGTTAGGTACTCTTGTAGTCCAATGGGACAGATTTCGAAACGAACGGATACGGACAAGGCGCAGGAACGATTTTTTACATGCCCACCCGACGCAAGGATCATCTTATTTAAAAAGCAATGGCGTGATCAGGCCGCGTAGCCCTAACCAGCTAGGAAACAACAACGACAATATTTAAGGTCTTCGTAGGATTCGAACCCAAGGCCTCTAATTTCTAAACCGCAAGCCCAAACCATTAACTACGGAGGCAGATAATGCTATCTTTATAATGAGTATTTATTTACGACAGACAAAGATGGGGAAAATATGCAGTTAATGTAAGCGCAACAACAGCTTGTCTCTGTTTCGTATTAAAAATAATAAAATATCTAAGCTAACATATAATATATTCAATGTCTGGTGTTAAAGGGATCTAAATTTTGATTATATGGTATTTCCTCGTTTACTCAAGACACCGCATAGCATTATATTTGAAACATGAAAAATTTTAAAGCCTTGAGTCCAATCATCCATATGTGATTGGACGCAGATGCAATGATAGTGCAGTTACTGGTATCATGTTTTGTTCTTTAGGGACTGAAGGTACGCGTCCACATTTAAGTTTGTGAGAAAGTTTTAACTGACAGAAAGTGCAAGGGTCAGCTTGTTATCTTGCGATTCATAAACTTTCATTTAAATTTAAAGGCCAAGTCATATAGGAAGCATTAGATGTTCGGTTCACATATGCTGTTAGTCAAGTTACTAGTTTTCCTGGTTGGACATCTCAGAATTGAACAAATTAAAAACTATAATTGATTTCTTTGCACGGTGAAAATTATTGAGTATTGTTTTGTTTGATTTATTAAATAGGTATATGTCTTTCCCAATGCATTGCGAATAGCATTGACATATAGCGCTTACTGAAGTGTTTACGACGACATATTTTTTTTTATTTGTGTGTCATACTTTACTTGTAACTATTATTTATTTAAGCAGTGAAACGACGATCATGGAAAATTTTAAAATTAATCTTCCCTACATCCTGTTACAAATGTTACATAGTTTTTACTAGTCCGAAAACACTTATAAATAGTCTAATTTCTTTGGTTTATATAACTTATGGCTATATATATAATTATATTTCAGAAATATAATCATATTATGACAATCTCTTATGACTTTAGCAATTTAAAAGTCCGAGTTTTTTTGTTCGTTTCACAAAATTAAAATAATCGTGATGTTGGACTTAATTTATATCAAGGTTAACACTTAAACAATCTGCAGTCAAGAAACTATTAGTAAGTACCTAAAATATATTTCTTAAATATATTACCTATGTATGTAACAGACGTAATTGCTGTTACTTCCCTGGCCTAAATATGCCCAATGTCCCGTTCTAAAATCAATTAAACAATTTTGTTCCTATTTCTCAATTAAATTTTTGGAAATTTTTTGTTGTCACTTAAAAACATTTTACCAGCGGGTAGAACTTATCTATCCATAATTTTTAAAAGACTTTTAATTGATTTTTAACCTAAATATTCACTTTTACTTTTAATATTTGCCAGAATAGTTATAGACGTTGTTTTCGGAACGTCAACCTTGTTAAGGTAAAAAAGAACCATGACAATTAAAGAGATTATGGTGTATTAAGGTACGTCAATGTAACATAACGAGTAAATAGGATGTTCTTTTTCAATTCGAAAGGAAAAATAACCGACCGCCTATAATGTTGCTATAAATATAAACGATAGAATACATTTTATAATACAAAAATAAGTCTATTTCAAAGAGCATATTTTGTAGGAGAGTTTTGAAAGTTTCAATCTATCGACAGTTCTAATTTTGACGACTCTTTTTTCCAACAGCGACCGTTAGCAGATACGCGCAGAATGATGCGCGAGTGCATGTCTCGCTTTGAACGAATATAAAAGGTGCGAACGGGCGCGTCGAAGCCAGTCCAGAACGGGTATCGGTTAAGGTACAACGTTAAAATGCAGTGCATCATACTCCTCGTGTTGGTCGGCGTAGCGAGTGTGGCCGCGGCAGGTTAGTGCCCCCGTTGTTTTTGCCGCGCTTCTGTGCCGCGTCATTATTTCCTCTTCGGGTGCACTTGGTTTTCGTAATTTTAGAATCGTTTGTTGTAACACCATTAAGCAGTGTGTAATTGATTTTTTCATCAGACCGGGAAACGTCCCGGTCTGATGAAAAAAAGTTAATGAAACTGTTCGAGTGTGCTTCCTATGTATATTTTAACGGGAAGCTTTGATTGTCTTGAACGGTCATGGATTTCACGTTGGAAAAAAAAATTGAACATTGAAAAACTCCTTTTAATCCCTGTCTTCGCCACAGGCTTTCGAAATGTTCCTAGAACCGTTTTTTAGTGTAGAATAATATATTGCAAGCATATTAGCATTATTTTTACATTTACATTGAGAGTACTTGAGATCATGAAGAATATTGCAACCATTCTCATCGAACTCGTCCTTAAACTGGAATTACAGCATATTGACTACCCTTGAAATCCAATTTAAATAGATAGAATGAAGGCAGGTATAATTTGAATGTACTTAAACTTTTTTTCTGATCTTCTTTGTATCTGCGCAAACAATATTTAAGATTATATGAAGTATATTGTATAGACAACAAAACGCCTGATTAATTGAAATAATGACCATGGGCCTTATAATCTTCAAATCTTTGATCACGATGTCTTGAGGCCACATACGCGTAAAGCTCACTTCTTATAAAGCGGTGATCTCAACTTCAACGCTGACTAATTTACCTTTTTTTTTGTATAATAAAACGTCTCTATATTGTTGTATAATGATTGACGTGTTAGTACATAGCTGAATAAACGTCGGTCACGTACAAAATATGATCTTCTACTTTCGAAGGTTGTATTGGCCGACTTTATGCAGACGTATACAAAAATCAAGTCTCTATATGTTAAAATACGTTTGTACTTTAACTAATATAACATGACAAAAAAGTTTTTAGATAGTTACTGACATCTGACTTGCACAGAAGTTTAACATGCATTATTTATTTATTAACACTTTATGTACACAAATAAATGGTCTCCCAGTCGACCTTTGGATGGTTAAGGGAACATAAGGTAGGCGTACAATTTTGCAAATGTTATAGACATTTACACATTAGCCTGTAAATAATCTAAGGATAACAAAAATTAATTATATAATGTTATAACTATTGAGATATATACTCTTATAGTATTTTTCTTATTTAAGCCTTTAGTTGATCAGATTTTTTTGCCCGCTCCATAACTAGATAATAACTATTATGTTATATACTTCTTCTTTGAGCTTTTTCTACTTTCCCTACAGAGTTTGAAAGCTTAATCACGCACGTCTAGCCAACAATTTTGTTTTAGTTATAAATTGTGTGTCTATGTCTAAGAAAATGGGAGTTTCTAAAGTATCGGAATGTATAGTTACAAAAGCCATCCCATTACTGTAAAGAAAATAAGAAAACGAATATGATCAATCAATCAATCAATCAACAGCCTGTGATAGTCCACTGCTGGACATAGGCCTCCTCTAATACACCCCTATTCATTAGGAGGTTTGGACCATATCCCACCACGCTGGTCCAATGCGGGTTGGTGGGTGGACCGACTTTTTACATGCCCATCCGACGTATGGATCATCTTACTTTTCAGACAATTGGGTGATCGGCCCAAATTGCCCTAACCAACTAGGAAACAACATTGAAAATTTGTTGAGTCCCCGTAGGATTCGATCCCACGATCTCCAGTTTCTAAAGCACACGCCCATACCATTAATTGCATTCTTTGTTAAACATATAAAGACGCGCAAATTTCATTGCAATTTCGTTGTGCTTATTTCTGGGTGTATTTTAATTAAAATACTGCCAATAAATTCAAGGTTACTTAAAGGTTTAGTCATGTTTTTATCTTTTCAATAAAATGTGGTCTTAAAAAGAAATGTCAGTAAATATCAGTCAGTGAATAACTGTTGAATGTTTAACAATCAACCTTCATAGCTTTTGACTATGGTGTTGTTCGTTTTTTGAAACCACAAGCGAAAGTCTTAACCTAATTTGTCACCTTTGTAATTTACTTTCGCTAGGCAATTTTGTCAAGTTATCAAGGGTTTCAATCAATATCACTTTTTACGCCGAACGACTGGTAACCTGAAGGTTAAGGTCCAGCTTTGGAAAGATTCAAATTCAAATTCAAAATTCAAATATCTTTATTCAATATAGAAGTTTACACTTGCTTATTGATTGTCAAACACACTACAACCGGTTCGGAAAAGGACGCCACAGACCTGAGAAGAACCAGGAAAGAAACTCAGCGGGCTATTTTTATGTCATCTTTTAAAAATAACAAACATTTTGATAATTGGACATTACATATTATGCAATTTTGAAACAGGACCTGAGCCAGCATTCCATTACCAGGCTGTGTTATCATTTAAAATTCATTAATATCGTAATAACCTAAATTTAACACATAAACGTTCCTTGACTACCTTTTAAATTTATTAATAGTTAAATTCTGAACGTTTACTGGATTTTGTTGTAAAACGTATACATTGTCCCATAAAGACTTACTTATTCTTCGCAGTCTAGTTGCTGGAAGAATTAGATTATGTTTGTTCCTTGTATCTATGTTATGTGCATCACAATGTCTTAGGAAATCATTTCATATTTTTTGCACATACATTAAATTTTCAAATATGTATTGAGAACTAACGGTCATTATTTTTATTTCAGTGAACAACTTTCTTAATGATTCTTTGGGGCCCAGGTTACAGACTGCTCGAATTGCGCGTTTTTGGACGACAAAGATCGTATTAGTATCTGCCGCATTTCCTCACAGTAGAATGCCATAAGACATAATACTATGAAAATAGCTAAAATATACTAAACGAGCTGTCTCCACATCGGTTAATAATCTAATTCTTTTCACAGCGTAAGCTGCAGAGCTTAGTTTACTTGCTAGCCTATTCGTATCTACAGTTATTCCTAGAAATACAGATGATTCAACTACGCCTAACTCCTCCCCATACATAACCACTTCAAATTTACCATGCTTCATATTAAGAGTCATGAATCTAAATTTTGTTTTCCTTTGGTTTAATAGCAAGTTATTAACACTAAACCAATTCGCTTCTCTAGAGAGAGTATTATTTACATCGTGCTTTATTCACGTATGTCGTTTAACTTTAAAAATCTAGGAGGTATCATGTGCAAATGATACTATCTCCTCGCTATTATTTATTGCACATGGTAAGTTGTTTATATAAATGAGGAATAGAAAGGCCCAAGAATGGATCCTTGGGACCCCATATTTACCGGGGCCCTGGAGATCTTTTACATTCACGTCAACCCTCTGAATTCGATGGCTCAAGTACGAAGACAGAAGGTTGTGTCGTATTTCATAACCATAGTGACGTAATTTCTGACCAATGGATGATTAATTGTCAGTAAATTTAAAGCACTGACGATGGTATCGACAACCCTGACCGAATTCAACAATAAGCAATGTGTAAACAACGATACCACAAAATTGTTTCCATGAAAGATTCGAACTCACGACCACCGCTTTGTAAATCAATGGCTAATACCATTAGGCACAAAGGTAGCCTTTTTAAATTACATCACGAGTTGTATAGGAACATTATTTCTTTATTTATGAATCACGGTTAATCCCTGATGACCTGGTATAAGACTAATATGAATCTTTATAATCATTGTATAAATTGCTCATTTTACCGCGTACTTTTATGGAAAATGCAATGATTTTGTAACGCTACTTTGATGTTTTTTCAAGAATAAATGTGATTTTACAAGGAGAAGTACTTACTGCATTCGGAATATTTTCCTTAAACTGTGTGAATGTAGTGAGAATATAGCAATGAATTATTAGGACGTATAATATTTATTTATTAATTCTCAAGAATGCTACCACCGGTACGAAACAACTCGTTTACTACATTTAGAAAGAACCGGCGAAAGAATTTCAGAATTTTCTTTTACTTACTTTTCTGTTTAAAGCAAAATGCGCAAACATCTTTTAAAGGAGGTGTCGACGGAGTGATTATCATTTGAATTTTTGAATATGTATTATCTATTATATATTTGTAAATTGCGTATATGTGTGTATGTTTCTATATATGTTTATAGAACCATATATATATTTATGTAAATATATATTTTTATGTATTTTTTTATGAGTAATATTATACTAAGTTGTAAGTAATTTCTATATAATACTATTTTTTCTCCACAAGGCGCGTATTAAGTTGAGTTAAGTGGTACCAAGTATTATTATGTTTGATTATATTTTCTAGTGTACCTACTCTAAATTTCTTAACCTCCCTTAGGTTAGCTGTTAGAAAATGCCTAAGTCCCGCCTGTTTACTTTTTACTTGTGCAAAAAGTTTAAATAAATAAAATACTTTTACTTTTATCATATTAACTTTTCTTAACTTCCTAATATTTTTGACATATTTTAAAGATAAATTAATATAAAACGAGTGATCAATACGTAACTGTGTATCTATAACTGATACTGAATCATACAGGTATTTGGCTTAGCCTGTTTTACCAACCGCCACGTCACGAAAGATTAGCTTCAAATTCTCAAATAAAACACGTATCATAAATATCATTGGTAACGAAATAATCATATAAAATTGTTTTACAGTAGTTAAGAGCTGGATCTACATTGGTTTTGTATTTTTATAACGGGCAATACTGCTGGCAATTACCTTATGATTGGACTGCACTTATCGTTAAAAAAATACGAATGCAGCAAAATAACTGTATTTTACTTTAGTGGTTTTAGTAACTACCAGTTTTATGCGCGTAAAATATTGGCGTTGCTTATATAGCACGAAGAGAAAGCTGCTTAGGTTAATATCTGCTCTAGGCTCTACGCTATATCTATGTAACTAAGAAAACAGTTTTAATATTCATTTAATGCGGTTTATTGAAAATAAATGTTGTTTTAAAATGTATGTAGTTATATTAAAAAGCTTCCCTGCAATTGATTTTGATTCATTTTAGTTTGATCTCGTATACCGAGCAAGATTCCATCTTTTGTTCGATTTTCAAAAAGTTACATTCATATATCTCTTGCTTTAAAACATCAAGCAGATTTATATTAAATCCAGATTTTGGTAATACATCACTAAGCTATAGATGAATTGCTTGATATGTCGATTTTTTTGATTGAATAACTGGACGTCAAGGCTAAGGGAATTGTCGCCTAAGACATTTATTGACATTTTCGTCAATTCGATTTGTATATTCGTATTGCCGCAAACAACTGTCTTTGATTGTGTAACGATTTAGATGATCTCACGCATATTTTACTTTTAAGACAATTACGAGATCACGCAGAACATACCTAACCGATACGAAACTATGACCAGTTTAGTACAGCGTAGGACTTTATTTGTATGCTTAACACAAAGCAGAACTAGCAGTGTGTGTTCTTTACAGTCGCAACATCATCGTATTGTATAAATAAGTTCACGTATAATTTGCAGAAGGGCAGTTTTACGTGCCTCGCGCGTACTACACGATCGACGCCGAGGGCCATGCCTCCGCTCCGGTGCCGCTGCGCAGAATTCGCCGCTCTCTGAACCCTTACCCGTACGCGCACGGCGCGAACGCAAACGCCGACGCCGATGCGAACGCAAACGCCAACGCTCGCAGCTGTGAGTAACATTTACGTACATACGTTTGATCATACGTGACTATCTATAATTTACTCTAAACGTTATGGGGTATCTTATTTAAAGTGTACGTTTTAAATCAAGCACTATAAAAAATATTTATAAAGGTATGAAACTCCATTGGATGAAATAATATTATACCAATAGATAAGAAAAAGTAGATAGGATGGTATAGATAAAAAATTATATATAAAAAAAATTTAGAGATAAAAGAAAATACAGAGCATTTTCTTTGTTTCTATATGACAGTGACAAGAACGAGGGAGGGTAAAAAATCATGAAATTCATGTGGGGTCATTTATGGATAGCCTCCAAATTGTATCGGAGCCAAATACGACACGGAATTGAAGTAAAGTAACCATAGCAACCAAACTGCGTCATCTCCGTGAATTTCAATTCGAGATGTCAACCACTGAGCGAAATTCCGCTAATAGCAACGCCATTTCTACCTAGTCAATTCATTGCTATAGTTACACTGTTTATATTCCTTTCATGCGTTATTTGGCCTGGTTTAATAACCTAGTTAAAACCAGGAGAGTTGGTCTCGTATCACAATAACAGTCTACAAAACTATCATCTACCAGTGTTTTTATGTCTTCTTCGTATGCTTGATCTGAAGGTAACGTTTACCTGGAACGCTAATAACTGCTTTTGATGTGTTTTTAATTACGTCATTCCATTAGATACTAATCCAAAAAGTTAATACGCAAAAATGCCCGCTGTTACTTTAAAAAGTGATGTGTTTAGCCATTCTTATTGTAATTAGCCTTTTGATTAATTATGCGCTTTTAAATACACAGGACTTATCTTATTATTAAACCCAAAAGTAATAAATATCGAAGCCTATAAAGAAAATCTTAAGTGTAGTTGTATTAAATATTGTAGCGAAATTGTGTAATTTGTAAATATATTATAGTCTATCTCTAAGGTTAATCTGCATTTAAGGTAATGAATCTAAAGCAACGAGGTTATTTAAAAATGCCTGATTGATATTTTTTTTAATTCTAGATAATATTATACTCTTAATAGAAATTATTCTGCTACGTTTTAATCGCTATTTTAAAGTGAAAATCAATCGAGCTCTAGGACAGAAGTCAACGAGGTTGACATATTAAAAAAATTTCGTGATTTCAGATACTCTTTTAGAAGTGCAAAAATATATTCAAAGATCGATTTTATCTTTGCCGTTTTAAATATATTTTTTTAAAGTCGGCAAAATTACTGTTTAGGAAAAAGAAAGTCATTCAACCGAAAGAGGATCGGCGTCCATATCACCGGAACTATTTTCCTGTGTTTCCAGTAACTTTTATAAATGAAAAAACAACACTACCATCATATTGGAATACTGCTTTAAATAATATCTCTTGATACAATATTAAATCGACTCGGTACCTTCACCGGCAAAATGTCTGCGCGTCGTTCGACTCGACGCTGTTTAATTAACTGCACGAATGCATCTCCGGAAACCGTTACTTTGATGCCTCCACTGTACTCTTTGCTTTAACTTGACTGGAATGTAAAGTACACACTCACTTCTCGCGTACATAAACTGTAACTGTGTTACATGTTAAACAGTAAATTGAATAGATAAAGAGGCTTTTGTCAGACGAACATTAATATAGAACTGCATAAAGAAATAATTAAAAAGCTCAATTTGTAGTGGGAATAACTTGAGCTTTCACTTCGATACCAAAAAGAAATTACTTATGAGCTTCGCACAAAATAAATGTATTTAGAAATTTCATAAAGACCTATAAAATATTTTATTAAACACTGTTTTTAATGAAATAAATAAAAAGCTCCAATTAAAATGCTTTAAACTTAAGTTATATGTTAATTGAATATAAGAAAAGAGAAAACAGTATTTGTAAAATAATTTCCAGCTGAATAGATTTCGCATGTCGATAAATAGGTAAGCTCCTGTCGTGTTGTAGCTCGCAGCATTATCGATACTTTTGATTTTTATTTTGATCCACAATCATTAGATATAAAGTTCTCGGTGCGTCAGTAGGTAATTACGATTTGGATCAATAATTGCTCAACATGTACAAGTCGATTTTCCGTTGACATAGGGATCTATAGTAAAAAGTAGTTGGTATTTATAAGCTTGTAGCCATTTATTAAATTTTTAATTATTTTTTTTAATGTCAACTCCGATTTACCTGATCGAGGTTATCAACAATATTTATGATTAAATCTTTATTGACATTTAAATTCCTGGTTTTGAATAGTCCGTGTTAATGTAATAAATCTGTTAACTAGCAATTAGGCGTACCATTTTGCATATATTGCTCGGCTATGACTTAATTACAAGCTTGCAAATTATATTTGGCCAAATATTAATGTGAAACGAATCGGTGATTGCAGTCTTATTATACAAAACATCAATTTCTTTAAACAATCGTGACTTACCGTAAATTCCGATTCGGCTTGTGTTGTTTAAGATTCGCACGACTTCCTGATGACGAATTTTAAATAACGAAGACGTTTCAACTTACAATTTTTCATGAAATAATTATCATGAAATTTCCTAACGTGATATAAGTAATATGCGTAAATCTTTAAAGATAAACGCTAATGAAATCAATTATCTCAATACGTTTATTAAACAAGAAAAAAATACACACTATAACTTTTAAGGCCTTGTATTCAATACGGATCACGTTGCGCTTTTGTTTCAATTTCCCATGCCTTTCTTATTTCGAGAACCTTCGCCAGTTAACGAAGGTTCGCTCGCCGCATTCCTAAGTTCAAATTACTCATGCACACAATGAACAGTTCAAGTCTAACATAGTTAATATGCGTAAGTGTGGCCAAGTTAGGATCGTAGCAATCTAACGGTTACAGATGACCGCCGGTCTTCGTCTACAAAAAAATAACCCATGTTACCAATACATTTTTTACCACACACCGCCCAATTGACCGGTCCACTTTCCGAGGCGACGGACGGAATTGCGTTCAAACTGTAACGGTGCTTTTAATTTATTCTCGTCAAATGTATCCTTGTTTTTATAAGCACGTACTTAACAGTTCGTATGTATATATCAAGTTTTAACTTAACTTACAATTTAACTTATAAACTGTACCTACATTGTATTTTCATTTTAAACTTATTTAATTATTTATAACACCACAACAATTGTTATAGTGATAGATACAGACATTAACTTATAAATAGAATAAGTGACAGTAATAGTACTATGTACATATTTCCTTGAGAGAAAATAAAAATTTAATAATTTGTATTACATTTACACCTTGTTTTTGGAGGCTTTAAGTGCCTGGCGGTAAATATTAGTGAATACGTCATTTTGAAATTTTTTCAATTGTCACATAAAATTATACCTGATTTATTAAAGGTAGGGTACTAAGGTATTAAATAGTATACGTTCGAGATAAGCAGGCTTACACAAAGCTCCTAAGCTAAGCTTTTGTACATTGGTTATCATGAAGACTGATTTACGAAGAAAATAAATTGAGGAGTGCCCTTAGCAAGACAGAAGATTATTGAATCAAGACTTAACAATTTATAGCTTTACTATCATTTCCGACGTTTTGCACTTCAATAGCAGTTTTACTCGAAATTTGTAGTATTCGCGTAAGCGAAAGAATTGATAATAAGACAGAAGATAATATCAAATACTATTTTTAAAAACTTTTTAACGTTTATAATTTTATTTTATTCCAGTTAACGGTGATGCTTCTGCAAATGCTCGTGCACACGCGAACGCATTCTCTGGTACCGGCGGCTGGGCTCTACCAAGCGGCGAGTACGGTTCTGCCAATCCTAATCTCTTAAGGTAACTACAGTTTTACTTGAATGAATTTTATATTAAATTAATATTTATATCTCATGTTTAAAGTACAAACCTATATACGAGATGCTGTTTTTTAATTTGGTGATCACGATATCTTTGAAGGCCAACTTACTTTTTATTTAATTATTTAACTTCATTTGAATTATTAAATTGTAATTTCAATTTTGATTTTTTTTACTATTTAACAGCTAATATGTAATAAATAATACATTATTTGATGACGTTTAAACGTTAGTAGAAAACTGCGATGGGACTTTTGACAGTGCTTTATCCCTAGTACAGTGTAAATAGCGCATTCAATGTCAGCCTGGATGACGATGTCTGTCGTAAAAAAAATTATAAAGATTGTCTTAAACGAACGCGATGCACGCAAATGTTACAAACGTCTTTACTTATTAGCCAAAAGTTACAAAATTGGAGAAAATGTTTTCTGAAAACCCGACGATTTTACAAATATTAGTTTAAGTTATTTATGTTAATCTTATCCGTGGAATAAGATTAATAAACCTATTTAGTTTATTGATACTGAATACCTCACTAATTATGCCAAAGCCATGAAGTGATTAAAGAAAGACGCACATAACTTTTCAGTTTTGAAATACTTATCTTATTTAATGAGGCAGAAAATAAGCAAAAACATAAATTGTATTAAAGAAGTTACAGATAATTTCGTAATGTGTAACAAAAACAAATTCAGTAACCAAAATGAAATAAGTAACTTAACCTATACATTAATATTATTCAATAAAAGGACTTTTACGGCCGCTGGAAAGTGTTCGAAGCGTCGGGAATTTTAAGTTATAAACGCGATAAAATCCGTAAAAGACCTTTTATTCAATAATGTGTCGTATTTGCGTTAAAACAAAAGAATTTATATGTATACATTAATACATTACTCTTTCATAGGCATTAGTTGGCCATCCTCGGGCGAACAAAGTGAACTAACATAATGGTGTCGGCTCATCAACCTTGAACGCGCATTTTCCATCAGCTGCACGAAAATCTGCCGCGATTTCTACCGTACAGCTGCCGGAAGACCATTTATTTATTTTCAATAACATATGCTAATAAACATTTTCATTAATCACTTCGTCTTTTATTTTATATAACTTTCGTTCATGTGTCTGTATATGTAATAACGATTTTATGAACAGTTTATAGTAATAATCTATGTTTAGATTATATCTTAAATATTTGTGATTTATGTTTCGTTACGTTTTCTTGTAGCTAAAAATTAACTGAAGTGTAAATTAATTAACCTATAATTGAACCAGTAACCAAAAAATTATTATTTTTTATATAAGTCTGTTAGTATGTCACTTTCAATACTTGTTCAGTATACTTCGTTGGTGTAACTAGATGTGTAAATAAAGAGGCACTAATATAATAGTCAGGTTACAACTTTAGACCTATTTACCTACACATCTGTTTAAGTTTCCCCTTGGTACCATAATCACCATGATCATTGACTTTTATTTATTTACTGCTGGGCCTCTCCAATAATACGCATGGTCCTTAGCAACTTGGCCCATTTAATGATAATTTACAAAGATTTCAATCACTTTGTTCCATCCATCAATCTATCTGTTCTTTAGCCTTGGTATTAATATACTTAACGATACAAATAAACTTAAAACGTTTGCTATAAAAGAGTCTAATACACCCACTTTTATCTGAATATAAACTCTCTGACTCTTACATTTGGTAGTTTAAAAACACCCTGCATTTGAAGGATTGATTTCGTGTCGGCCATTTTGAATTTGAAGGCCGGCGCTATACTACCACTGCTTGAGATGGTCTTGACTACCGGGACCGACTCTAAACATTTCAATAGGACTTTTGCGGTTCAATTTAAAACATTTCAGGTCAGAAACTCAAATTGCAAGATATGATGACTTATTGAATGCTGATATTCAGCAAAAAAAATCCGTGTAACGAACCGGGATTAGAGCTTTTACATTCCATTCCTTCTTTCAAATAGAAATGTTTTAGAACAAATAAAAAACATAAAAGTTTTTGAAAACAACTGATTAGATATATAAATTAAAACTTTATTATTTTCCCTCATTTTAAATAAACATATTGTTTTTAATTCGAGTAAAAGTAATTATCTTGCCAAGTTACATGAAAAGAAACTAATACCGGTTCGGAGTAAGGATTTACAATGTATTGTTTCTTTAATAATTTAATATAAATTAGTAAAATACTAATCTGTACATTACAGCCTAATTATATGGAAATTGATGTAAACAATGCTATTTAACGTCGTCGTACGTGCGGTGTTATTACTAGGCGTCTTTTGCTCAGTTAATAAACAAGTCATATAATTGTATACACCATATACATGACACACATAGACATAACAGCACTAGAACTCTGTCGCCACTTTGTTCCTGGTTACAATGTGTACAGCAATTCCATTAATTCGACGTAAGATATAAAAAGAGATTAAATTCAAATGTACGAAGAGGGACCAAAATAGTGAGAATCAGATAAAATATAATCACTATTGATAACTTAATAATTTTTTTTTACTTAGTCACCAAGTCTAGTGCTTTTACAAAGCTTCAATACCTTTTTAAAAAACATTTTGTCCACCAGTTTGTAGGCACCAGACCTGGTGAATAAGAATAGAAATAACCAGTTGGCTTTAAATGTCGAGCAATTGACAGCCAGTTTACTGAATGGAAGCCCTTGTAAGTGCCGATCTGTGCGCGGGCGCGTTGTCGTGATGAAAGCGTACGCCCCTACAAAGTTTCCCTCTCTTCTTTTCTTTGATGGCATTCCTCAACTTGAGAATTAAAGCTACATACTATTTTCTTGTAATAATGATTCCACGCTCCATTTAATCAATCAACAATATCTCCTGTGATTACCCAAACACTGAGGTCATAATTTAGCTAGCCGATGCCACTGCAGGAAACTTCTTTGGGGTCAGTCTTAAAACTTGTCCAACAATATCTACGTAATGTCAAGTCGATTTTGAGCTTAAGTGTTGGTGTGTCGGTTATCGTTCTGGGCACCTTTCTTGCGGAGACTTTTCTCGAATACAAATATAGTTATAATATGGATGAAATACTTCGATACGAAATACCCGTTTTATAATTAAGTATCAGATGGTAATTTTTGGATCACTCAGTACATTGTTCACAACATTATCTTCGATAAACTATTATAAACAGTGGTATTACACTATTACAGGATATTACAGGAAGCAAATAAATTATTGCTACGTTCAGGAGAAAAAAACAAAAGAGAATTGACTTTCTTTATTTCTTTCTTTTTTCTAATATTACAAATTTCTGAGCTAGGCCTGCCAGATTTTTTTTCTTACCAAGGAGTATATATGTCGTACTCGCTGCTTTTTAATCCCTCCAGTATATATATTTCTATTGCTTTTTTTCTATTAAGTAAATGAAAAAAAAGGCTTAGTGATTTGAATGAGGTCATAACACTTTTCGATGATTTTGAGAAAATTTAATCCGTAATAATACCTTAATTCACATTCAAGTTAATTAAATACCAAGGAACCTAAGTGTCTTTTCTGACTTACAACAAATCCACGTAACTTATTTTTTTTGGTCAAACTGGAACTCTGGAACCTTGTTGAGTATAAGAAAATGTTAAATTATGGTATCTACCATTAGAAGGATGAATAAATTTATTTTAATTTAATGCACTGCCTAAAAACAATTTAAATTGTAAAAGAATGAAGATAAATTTAGTAAAATATATATATATATATATATATATATATATATATATATATTATATATATATATATATATATATATATATATATATATATATAATATATATAGCATATATGACTGCCTCCGTAGCCCTGTGGTATGGGCGTGTGCTTTAGAAACCGGATGTCGTAGGTTCGAATCCTGCGGGACTCAACCAATTTTCATTGTTGGTTCCTAGATGGTTAGGTCAATTTGGGCCGATCACCCAATTGTCTAAATCTGGCATATAAAAGTCGGTCCACCCACCAACACGCTTTGGACCAGTGTGGTGGGATACGGTCCAAAACCCCTAAGAGTATTAGGAAGGCTTATGTCCAGCTGTGGACTATCACAGGCTGATGATGATGACGATGATATATATATTTATAATGTTAGCCATTTGCCACAAATAAAATAATGCTATCTTAAACTAATTAGGTAAAATTATGCTGAGTACGATGTATAACGAAGTTTTGTTTGGCAGATATACGTACGAAAATATTGCAAATAAGTAGTTCTTTGTACACTTCACTTCAATCATAATGAAAATAAATAATCTAGAAATAAAAGATCTAATTTTCCTTTTTTTAAACATATGATAGCACTGAAAATATATTCTAAAAGTTTTTTAATTGCATAAAAAGTTTTTAGCGGCGATTGAATCATGTTTACAAATAAATAAATTTGGATTGCCTGTTTGTAACACCAATTAAACAGTTTTTAAATGATTATATTGTAACATACATACAAAACATTTTTAAAATTTTTGTTTGTCTGTCTGTTTGTTCGGGCTAATCTCTGGAATGGCTGGTCTGATTTTGAACTTTCTCTGAAATGTAGCAATATGTCCTACAGGTCACTACTACACACCTTAATTTTATATTTCTGGAGCGCATTGTAGGGCCAAATAGTACAAGGTTATTTCCAGACATTCTGACAAAAATAAAATAAAAGATGCCTTATATTTATTAATTTAGTATTTAATATTTTTTTATAATTTTATCACGTGCAAGTAAAATTGTTGACTGGGTCAACTTATACAATTCTATTCGTCGACACGGCCAACCATTTTTTTGTATTACACGAAAATTCTTATGGTTCAAACAGAAAGTACATGTTCTCAACCGGATGATTTTGGTTTTCATAATCACTTGTTGAAGTGGTTACTTACTCTCACATTTAAGAGACGCAGGACGCTTGAAACGATGGCTACACTACGCACGAGAAGGAATCTCGATAATCGATGTTGGGCGCACCTTTATAGCAATTTTTGACCAAAGAATAAATCATTAAATTGCGACTAATTAATATTTATCAACTTTTGTCATGTGTTTGTTTATTCTTTTTGCTTGGTTTATGATTCTAATCTATTAAAGCAATTATTATATGTATTGATAAAAAAATAATTGGTAAACTTATTAATTTGGAGATTTAGGCTTTAATATTATAATTTTTCCTATTATATTAGAATATAAACTACCAAATATTTTTGTGCAAAGCATATAATTACGTTTCTTACTAAAAATCTCGCTTACCTACTCATTTGCTATAATATGTAAATAAATAATAATATTTGCAATAATCTGTACGCTTCTGACAACACAACTCCATATTAATAAAGACAGATGTATTCAGAAAAAGTGAATGGAATGAAAGTTACGAAAACATTGGTCATTACAGAAACTTTTAATGATTTACCTGTCAGTCATTACAGATGGATCGCTAAATGTGCCTCGAACTCTCAAGCCTTTAAAGAATTCAACGAACTGGTTGGCCAAGTCGTAAAACTTTGTCAAAATAATAATGGTTAGACATTAAGTGAACATTTATAGCAGAGTTGATGTACTACTTCCCTAAACTATATTAACATTAGCCATCAAGTTAAACCATTTAACGCGCTATTCTTCATTTATTTGATAAGTTTGCATTCTTCTTATTTTCGAAAGTTAGTGTCAGAAAATTAAAACTTTAAATTAATTGTATATTTATTACGGGTATATCAATATTACGGGTTTAATATTAACAAGATTTTTTGTTGAAGATTGTTTATTTGTTTCGGGCATATATTTAATAAGCATTTAAGGTTCTTAAAAAGATCGGTGTTCATTGCGACATGGAAATTTCGTAAAGTTACATAATTTACACAGCCATGAACAAAAGTTTATTAAGTTTAATAGGCGATAAATTAACATCAACTTCATATGGTAGGGCCAAGAGTTGAATCGCGTGACACGTGACCAAATAATACGTTGAAAAGTTGTGAAATGGGCTTTACAATGCGATAATTGTTAACCCGTTAAGAGTTTTATTGCAACAGAAGTCATCTGAATGAGTGATCACCCAGATATTGTTCAAAATGGATTATATTATAATACTAGCTGAAAATATAATACTAGGTAAAATTTTAAAATCTGGTTTTGTTATAAGTAACAGTTATATATCACTATGTAATCATTTAAAACGGTTATTTTTATAGTGTGTAGAAAAGTAGATTATCGCCCATTGACAATGGCAATACCAGGGGTATCAAAAATGCGCTGCCTACCGTGAGATACCGGATGTTACGTCTCTTTTACCCCGTAAATATGCTGGCTATGCCTTTAAATCGAAACACGGTAATGTTTTTAAACACTGCTTTGCGACAGAAATAGGCACCACGATGGTACCGCCCCGCCTCTAAATTAACGTAAAGTGCGTAGAGATGCATTTTAACAACATTAAACATGTTATTGTAATATGTGTAAACACGTCCAGCAGTCAAATCAGCTTTACATTTTGATTTATTGTTTTTCGCAGCGTTGGCGGTACTCGAAGACAATTTGGCGTAATTGTTGGTGGACAGTCCGCTGCAGCTGGCTCTAAAGTTCAGTTAGACTCCTTAGGAAAGGGGTATTATGATCAATACACCTCAGTAACTAATTAAAAATAATTTTAAATCGTGATAAAAAATCATGTATCGCCTATATTCTTAGCAGAATATTGAAGTAAACAATAATCAACACGTAAATCTAAAACATAGATAAGGCTAACATTTTAATCGTACTTTTATGTATGTTATCTCAATCATTAACAAGATTCGACCTTATTTAAAATTTATAACAATAGATACAATACTTTATAAAAACTAACATATCTCAATTAATTTATAATGTCAATGGGAATATATAAAACTAAACAAATATCAAATAGTGGTGTTTTATTGTTTTAGTTACAAATAGTGTTAGTACTTCTATTAGAGAGCCTCTTGATTATTAAGTTTATTTTGGATACCCGTGATTATCACAAAAAAGCTTTCTTTGTTATTTTCCTATTTATTCTATGATTTAAAAATGCAAACATACTATAATCAAAATAGCCCCCAAAACGTTACTCAACACGAACTTTAATCGAAAGTTATTTAACACACACTTTTAAGAATACGAATTATTAAGAGTGTTTCAGATTTGCTTATAAGGATTATACAAATTTGAAATCGACAAGGCTAGTTAAATACATATTTCAGTCCGACTTTTTCTATAGATTATTTATAATATAGTATCCTGTGGTATGCTCTTAAAGTTTCTTCTTAAACCTCCGTATTAGTAGTACTTCTGGGGAAGCTCTAATCTGTTTTGGGGCTTTTCGTAATGGTAGCCAGGCGATGGCTGAGGGACAGGAGCTGGTTGCGGCACTGGAGCTGGTGCGGGCTGCGGCGATATCGGCACATGAGGTGGGGTCACGATCACCGCGTCATCAGTGATTGCCACATCCCTGCCGAAAGGCACCCTTTGGAATCCTTGCGCCTGATACAGACCTGGTGTGTACTGATTACGAGTGTCAAACTGGTTTGGTGTACCGTACTCTCTAGGTAGTTCCATTCGACCAAACATATTGCCTAAGAATGGAAATTTATTGGTGAGCGTCGCCCAGAATCCGGTGCCACCAACTTGATTAGACCCTTGGCTGCCCCAGAACAGTCTCTGCGACTGCTCCGGTACGTTGTAGTTCACAATCGGGTATGGATCATTTGGTCCCGTGTAATATGGTGTCTCTCTTTGCACGTAGTACGCCAAAGAGCCACCTGCCAAAGTATCAGAAGATTATGCAAAGAGAAAAATAAAGATATTAAAATAAAGAATTAACTGCAGTATAACGTGGCAACTTTGGAGACCGGTCAATTAACCTAAATTGAATTTTTGATCTGAATTGAATCTTAATCTGAATACAAGTAATAGTACATGGTTAATAAAATGTTACAGTTAGAATGAATTAAAGTATAATCAAAATGTAAAAAAATATATAAGAAAATACATTTTAATTAATATTTGCTAAAGCAATACAACATATATAATAAAAACGGTTTTCGATAAACACATAAAACGTACCGACGAGAGCTAGCAACAACAAAACTGACGGTGTGTACATTTTTGCACGCTCAACTGAACCCGAACTGCGGGGCATTGTTGATCGTCTTCGCCTTTATACCTCCATGTATTTGTTCCTAAAAGTGGGCCTTGAAGTAAAATTCTCGTAACCCAATATTGAAAGTGTGAGGTAATGCCATGGCGGCTCACCCAGCGGGCAGCGTGGACAATAGGCGCGACATCTAGGTGACTCGTGCGGCGACTGCTTACACAGTATGTGCAAAAAATTAAAACAATTGTTTCAACTTGCCCATATGCGCGCTTATGCAGCACGAGAAGCAATCGTAAATGGACATAATTCACCATCGGACATTTCGTTTGTTTCGATGGCCTTTTTCCTCGATTTATTTTGGCTTTGTTACGCAATCATGGGTGCATATTGATTATTCAGCGCGCATTAAACATTCGGCGTTACGTGGCTTTTGAAGTACCACCACCTGCATACGTACCATTAGGATATATTAAAAATGCACTTCTACTGTCGGCTAAGGTTTTTTCTAATTTTATTTAAAAAATGTGCCTGCTTGAATTGTTTTTATAGCCATTTCTCAACCATTAAAAAATTGGTAGTTCTCTGTAATTGATATTTAACGAAATATAGTAAATAAAAATGAAAATTGACATTCGTAATAAACTAAACATCCATAAATCTTCTCTTACGAGATAACAAATCATTTAAAAAACCAGCCAGACATTGCAGTCGAGCCATTCGTCTGGTTCAAAAGTGCATTAAAACCCAATGCTTTTGTAATTTGTCATAATCGTACATTGAGCAAATATTAAAGGTTAATGGTAAAATTTCTAAATTCTATCGATATTCTATAACATGTTTGCAATAACGTTTTAGGAAATGTCTACACAAAAACTTTAATTTTTTACCTAGCTATTTTTAAGAAAAAAATACTCTTGTACTTGATAAAGAAATTACTTTTTGCATCGTAGAATATCTACGAACATAAACATATTTTTATAATGTACACTTTACTAAATGAGCTTTAATAATGAATTACTTGTAAAGAATCTTTTTAAATTTACTATAAATATTAAAATTCTTTTTCGCGTACATTTTGAATTTCCAATTTCTTTTTAATGGAATGATGTAAGGATAACAACTGATGGCAATAGCATTGCAATAGCAATTATGAGAAAGATTATTTTAATATAAAATTAAACTGATACTATTCACTAGCCACAGTGCTATTCAAACCAAAACTTAGTAACTTTTTGCACACTACTGCTTTCTGTACGAATAGGCCACAGTTACAAAAAAAGTAGAATAAACGTATTACAAAATATATAATAAAGGTTAACGTTTAAAATCACTTCAATTTCAATTTGAAATAGCAGAAAGAGTACAGCGTAAAATAGAGCATACATTTAATCGGTCTCGCTTCATAAGCACACCCTGTGTACAATAAAGATTCGTGAAAAATGCACTTAGACGTGCGTGCTTGTTTACCCAACATAATCGGCATTATTCATAAGATAACAAGTATTTGCCTTCGACAGTTGTCACGGTATTGTCGTCCGCAGGGGCCCAGTAGCGTTTTGCGAAATGTTGCCCAACAACGCCTCGGTCGAACCCGTAGTTATAAATCCATAGTGGACCGATAAGGGTAATCGAAAAAGACAGCATTGTTGACTTAGTGACTGTGATGTATTTGTTTATGATTATTTCGACGGAATGTTATCGACTTCCTTTGTTTCCGATAATATTATGTGCTGCTTTCGCGGCTTTAATAAAACTACAGTGGAGCAAGCGAGTTATTAAATATCATATATTACAAACAGTACAAAAAAGTAAGTGTCATATGCATTTACATTTATTTTTACAGTTTCACTAATTCATAGTAACATTTTACCTTATTACGGCCTTCGGTTTTCTAAAGTAAACTTAGTAATATTTGTTGCTGTACAAACGCAGTTAACTTAAAATATGATAAAACCAAATTTGTCCTAACTTAGTTTGTCAATTACGTGGAACTGAAGTTTAAATCAATATTGCGGCGTATGTGACATTTTTAAACTATTGCCAAAACTATTTCTGTTGAAATGCTTATCAATTGTATCATTTTGATTGTATTGGTTTAAATCAATATAGGCATTTGATTGTATTTTAATAAGACTTCTATTTTGTAAGTGACACTCAAAGTAATATTCAATTATTGTAGATGATATTTCTTTTCTGCGCCGGTTTATATGTTATGTTTTGAGCATGCACCTTAGAAATTGAAATCGATGAGATTGTTTCTCACCATAACTCACAAACTTTTCATTGATTTGTTCCAATACACTTTTCTTAAATTTTCTAATGTGTTATGGCAACGCTGACTTACCAACTGATCATCTGAAAAACTTTCTCCGGTTCTATCGGATATCCGTTATATTAAACTATGACGGTTAACAAAATGGGAGAGCACTGAAGTCTGCGTTCTTTGTTGATCTACGAGTGAGGATAAAAAAAATCGTGGAATGGAAAGGCGTTGGTTTGCTCGTTCCGGTAGACGCTTGTTAAGCACCTCATTAAGAGATATTTACCAAGTTTGAACGAAGTGGGGTCCTTAAATCGTGTATTGACCTGTAAGCAGGTGAATTTAAAAGGAGTCGGCTAGTACGAAAAAAATTAACACCGCGCTGTTGTAAAATTCCACACCAAGCAAGGAAAACTCGCTCAGACGAATTTTCAAAAGCTGTTATCAATTTACGCGGACTCTGCGGTACCATGGTTTACAAGTAGCACGGTATTTTTAAACAAGGAAGAGAGTCTACTGAAGAAACCCACTATAGATGAACAATTGAGGCTAGTCGTCGACAAAATAAGAAAGAAGTTATGGTCCGGATTATTCCAGAAGATGAAACTGGGGTCCACCACTACAAGAAAAAAAGAAGAGTAAAATTGTCAGAAGGTGTGCTCATTTTGCCCGACAACGTTACCGTTTCTACGACGGCTGCTGTTCAGCGATAAGAGTTTGAAAAAATAAAACAACCCCCATACAGTCTAGGCTTGCTCCACAGGGACAATTATCTATCCCGAACATTAAAAATTTATTTGCGTAGAACAGTGAAGAAGTCAAGTAAATGCAATTTTCGCCTATTTTGACAGCAAATGATAAATCTTTTTTTTTAGATGTAATACACAGATATTTTTGTTTAATTTTAACTCCTTTCCCGATTATTCCGTGAACTTATTGAGGTCACCCGTATAATTAGAACAGCCACTGTAGTCTAAATCGGAGACGGAGACATATCTTGACTGAGGTAATTGACAATTATTATTTGCTAGTGTATTTTGTAATGTATTTCTGTAATATATCCCTGAATACGTTACAAATATTTAACGGTAAGTGATTAGATTTTTGTCAATACTTCTTGAACACCCCTTATTATAAAAATAATTTAATAGTGAAAATCTCTTTATTGACGTAATATGCTGTTACAAGACATCGCATTATTAAAACGTTTGATCACTTTGAATATTTAATATTGGCATTGCTTGTTGAGAAGATGTAAGTTTTTGACATACCATATGTCAAACGTCTTGTATCCTCGTATCTTATCATTTGATCAAAGCAGCCTAAAGTTCAAATTTGTATATTAATAAGGAAAGCTGAGTTAAACCATGTCACAAACGTTGGTCCATGCAAAACTGACGTAGATACATGAGCTTCAAATCGTTTTGAATGGTATTCTCGAGGTGAATAAAAATCAAATTATGTATTTAGTAAAGCAGGTATTGTGTTATTTATGGCCCTAATATGATGCAAGATCGTGATTGCGTTAAAGAATTTTATATATATATGTTTTGTATACAAATAAATAAAATTGGAGTGTTTGTATGTAACATTAAAATAACCTTTTTAAATGATTACATTGTGATATATGACCGGTACATATAACAGTAAATAAAACACAAAAAATATGTGAGTAGACATAAATCTCTTTACTATTAAGAAGAGATATTAATTAAGGATATCAAGTTAACAATTCTTCTAGGTGTTATAGTAATTCGATATTAACGCCAAATTCAACTTTTAAAATAGTTTAATTTTAAAAAGGTTCCAAGGCGCTTTTCTTTATATTTTTTTGCATTAATTATATATCATCTTAGTCTGCCCGAGAACATGGATGCTGGAAAAATTCTGAAACGTCAGGTATACATATCTACACACAATAACACATATATGTATAATAATTGCGAAAAATACGTAAGTATAATAATTAACTACTTATATAGTTAATAAATAGAAATTAATTATTTCGCGAAATATGTAGTGAAAATTTAATAGTGACCAGAACAATAAGACATATTCGAAATGTAATTAAAAATAATTGGATTGGGCCTTAAAAAATTGGTATGTATAAAGGTTACAAGCTTACAGAATAGTTTGTTGCATACAACGTACTATAATAAACAACATGGTTACAATACAAATATTTTTTTAGCAAGTATTTTTTTTATTGACTATGCAGGCCTTACAGACGGACACCGATGAGTGGTTCACCACAGCTGGCAATGCGTGACCAGCCCGCAGTCCTCGTAAAAGGATTTACCCGTAATGACTATGCTCAAACGAACAGTGTGTTCATTGTGGAAGTCCCAAGGGGACCACCTAATAAAATAAAAACGTAATTCCACCTGCGTGGTCTAGCGGTATTGGTCCTGCTTTATAAACCGGAGGTCGTGAGTTCGACTGCCGTGGGAAACAACTTTGTGTTAACGTTCTTTTTCGGTTGTTAAGGACAATTTGGGATAATCGGCAACTGTCCGAAAAGAAAGCTGGGCATGTAGAAAGTTGGTCCACCCCCCAGCCCGCATTGGACAAGCATGGTGGGATACGGTTCGATACCGGCCTATGTCTAGCAGTGGATTAACTGAGGCTGATAATTTTGACGATGATGATGATGATGATATCATTTCTTATATTAAAAATTTAACAAAAATATGTTTTCAATATTAATTTTAACCAAGACACATCTAATATTATATTAATTGTCATTATCTTTTAAATCAATTGCCCTTTAATCAAATAAAACATTTCTATTAACTATACGATTTGTATACATAGCGGTAAATAGCATAAAAAAGGATCACCAAACTAAGGTTTTTCGGCTTTACTAAAGTTTCGAGAAAACTAACATATACCAGTGTTATACCCGCTTGAATTCCTCAAAGAAAAACAAAAAAACGAATTCACTATAAGATACGCTATAACACCCACATCCACAGTACATTGAATCGCAATGCAAGATTGAGTTTTAGTTAAACATTGATTTAAAACAATGTTTCGTGATCTTTTTTTTCTATTTAATCAGGGCATTATCGTTCTATCACCCATTTAAAATTAAAATGATCCAAGCGTGATATATGCATGAAAATTGCGAGTCCCGGTTGTCATTCGTTATGGGACGTCAGTGAAGTAAGTTTGTTATGTAATTAAACATTTTAGTGGGAAAGTCGTTTCATTTTTTCAGTACAATTTTATGACAACATCTAATATCCACGGATTTGATACAAATGATATCCAAGTGTAGTCGATCTTAAGTTGTGCGCGTACATGCATTGTGTATTGATGATTCATTTTGATTTACATGTATTTGGCGCTGGGTCTAGGGATGTTCCGATACCTAATCCTTAACGTATTTCTAAATTCATTATACATTACTGCATAATAAGTAAAATCTAATTAACGATAATTACATAATATGAATACTCATTTACATTAAATAGTATCAAACATATTTAATAGTAATGATGTCAAATCAAGTCAAAATCATTTATTCAATTTAGGCTCTACTGAGCACTTATGAACGTCAAAAATTATCCATTTACCACCGGTTCACAAACTCAGACCCATCCAGAGAAGAAACGAATTTGTTTGGAAGTAAGTAAAATCGGGCAAATAATACGCTTAGATTTACTAACTACAATTACTATAAATTAACATTAGAAATACAAAACTTAAGATCGCGTCAAGATTACCGAAAAGTATCACTACTTCTAAATTTCTTTACTGATAGGTCTTAAAACAAAAACAATATTTGTTCAGCTTGATTAGATTTGATAGCAAATACTTATTTTAATGAATCAGTTATTATTAGTACCGCAAGAATTGAATCAATGTTAAAAGCACTATGTACTAAAGGTATTAAGGCGAAAATATCGAATATGTCCTAATATTTACTTGCATCGGCACCCTACTGCCGTCATCAAATGTCACCACTAGGAAAAAATGTTAACATGATTGAGCATGTCTTGGGTAATCAATCTTTTTATTTTATACATCATTTTGTGCTTACATATAGTGAATAATAATAAACCTTAGACGGTAGAGTTCTGCGTACTTTTTTGTGTTAGTTAAATAGAATTGAACTGCATTTATCAAGAAAATACATAAGTACAAATATGAAAGCTTTGGATTATAGGCAAATCCGCGTTTCATAAACGGCTGATTAAAGTTTGGATGCCATGATTTAAAACAGTTAGTAAAAGTGGAGTGGAGTTGTTTCGTATTTTTTTGGAAATCATAGATGATCTTATCTAACGCGTGGATCGTGTAAAAATTCGTAGGGGTTTCAAATTTAGCTCATAGCGTCAAGAATAGTTGTGCTTTATACTAATATATGGTGTGATAAATGTTTATACAAAGTCATTAATCGCATAATATCTTAGAATATTTCGTACACAACCATTACAGATCCCAAAACAGACTAGAATGAAGAATTTAGTGTAGCCTTTGTAGTTTTATTAATTTGATGAATCTTTCAACGCCAGTTTATTCTTTATTGCCTCGTCCGTAGTTTTCGGTTTATATATACCGTCGACAATGAGGCTTTAAGTTTACCAAGTATATAAAAAACTAGATAAGTAAAAATGGCAGGATTGATCTCATATACGAAAAAGATTTACTTTATTAATAATTTGTTATAATCGAGCCTAATTAGGGTAACTAATATATCAAAATACGACTTCATGTTAAAGAAAGGTAATTTTTGGTGTCCACCAGCCGACAATTTTATGATTCAGTAATAAATCTTTAAATATAAGATTTTGAAAAATTATAATCAACTTATAAATAATATAAGCAACATAACGTATTTTTCATTTAACTCCGACTTTGCATCAATAAAAACTATTCTAAACTAATGATAGTTTTTATACTTTATCGCTTCTATAAATTAAAAATAATGACATTGGGTAAGGATTTACCGGCCCATAAGTTCAAGGTTAAAGTAGGTATAGACACGTGTTGCTAATCAAACGAGATTAAATTGTGTTTTAGTTTAATGATTTTGTTACTTTCAGCGATTTGAAACACAAAATATTTGAAATATGTCATTTCCTATTCATGGTATAAATAAATATGTTCCGATGATGGTGTCTGAATTAACAGCATCCGGGATCATGTTCAAGGTCTGCGTTGTTAGTCTGACATCACAGTTGTGATATTTCAATATAAAAGTTAGTAAAGCGTTTGTCTGATCATAAGTACGCATGTATATTCCTTAAGTCAATAATTAATATTTAAAGAAAAAAAATTCTTAAAATCAAAGGCACCGTTGACTACTTTAATAAAACGGTAAGGTTACGTAACTATTTCTTAAAACCAAATGTTTATTCTAGTAAATATATATATATCAAAGATCGTAAGAAATATGTTATGTCACGCTGTTTAGTCCTAAATGTATTTTGACCTGGATGGGACGAACATTACTCCAGTCCTGCACGGACATTCATATTTTATTATTTATTGACATTTAATGTTATAAAAGTTCATAATAATAGGCAGGGTGTTCAAAAGTCAAATCAAAATTTTCCGAAATAACGAATGAAAAAAATTAAATACTGGTATAGTATTTGCAATAATAAGGATATAGAAACACTACGGCTACCTTTAAGTAGGTTCTACTATTAAAAACTGCATTTCCTCTAGATTGTTAAAAATAAATCTGATGTACCATATTTCTTTTCTGGATGTACTGCGAAAAATTTTTTTTACTGTATCTCCTGCTCTGTGGAGTTAACTTATTAGAACATACCGGATGTGGGGGAAGTCACTCGGTGGGGAGGCATACGCCCGTAGGGTGTGTTTGGCTACTGCTAGTGTGTCGCAACGTATTATGCCTTAGGGCCGTTAATCAAGTTCTTACATATCACAAGAAGTAAGAACCTAGCCATAGCGTCGCCGGCGGTGGCGGCGTATGCATCTGCTGCTTGATTAAATTCGTCTAGATCAAAGAGATGTAGCAATTTTAGAAATGACGCGCGGTTATAGCCAGTGCTATGACTAGCATGCTGGCTACTTGAGGCGGCGGCGGGCCGCTGTGCTCTCTGAGTTGGCTCCCGCGCTGGCTGTTGCCATTCCCTCAAACATTGTTGTCGCCATCATCCGCAGGGAATGGGTCAGTCGGCTCAGGCGTTTCGGCAGGGGTGGGAGCGGGCAATACTCCGCGATCAAAACGTACATCGCATCGGTGAGCTTGAGGTATAATTTTCGGCCGAGCTTCTCGCTGACCACCTTGGTATCTATACCGAAGCGGTCTTTGAGCTCACGGTCGACCATTATAACGATTAGGTCGCGCCTAAGTTTGATGAGGCATAGGTTACGTCACGTCAAATTTTTTTTTATGCGTGTACATAGAAAAAAATACAATGTTATACTATTATTAACCTTTTTTTATTAGTGCGACGAAACTGCAAGTGTTTATTAACAATGACTGAATAAGAAAGCGTTATTTTAAAAACCAATAAATAAGGAAAAATATAATAAATAAAGAAAACCCAAATTAATTGCAATTATAGCATTTAATGACTATACAAAAATATGGCAACAAATTGTAGTCTTCACTCACTGTCTAAATGCTAATAACAAATACATTGGCATGGTAAAGCAGTCGTAAATACATCACATGTATTTTTTTCTCAAGGTTCAAGCTGAAACAAAAATAAAAGATTTATAATAAGTAATTGAGGAGTAGTAGACAACTTAAATTATATATTTAATATTGGTTATAGGTTACAATTGTTTTGCGATAATAGCAAAATCTTTATTTTTAAGAAACGATTTGATCAATTTTAAATTATGAGATGAAGTTGAATTATTATTATTGAAATAATGTGAACCTTTAATAGCGAATAAAAATTTTAGAGCTGACATATAAGTTCTGCTTTACATTATAAAAGCGTATAAGTATGCAACATAAATAGATTAAGAATGACAACTTACCGATTTTCCTGAATCAATTAAAACCTTAAAAGGTTCTAGGAGCAGTGAAGCTTTTTCCGAAGTTGTAGAACCCGCCGTTGGTTCCAGTAGAGCTCTGGGCAGTACCGAAAACTTTCGAGCCACCTAATTGTCCAGTAAATTTGTTATTTTTGAACCAGCCACTACCACTGTTAACTCCGCTGTTGAAAGGATTTTGAGTGTAGTGGTTGCTATTCAAATTTTCACCCTTATTTCCTGTGTTTGATGAAATTTGAGTTTGAAAAAATTGTTGTTTGTTAACATCCTTTTGTGCATCAGTATACTGTGTATATGTTGCTGTGTTGTAAATTGGTTTAGCAACGTTAAGTTCCTTTTGGAATCCACTAGCCTGAACATACCCGTTGTTTGGTTTTGCATTCTGGTTCGGTTGTAACAGTCCTGAAGGTGCTCCGAATCCTCCAGTATAAATAGCACCGTTAGTGTTACTGGTAGGACGTTCATTATTTTCTGCCAACGTTAGGTGTTGTGTGTTATAATTTGGCTTGTACGGGGATTGGAAAAATTGTTGGTGAGAGGGTTTGCTGAAGTCATTGGGTTTCAAAATGCCTGATGGGCCTCCAAAACCTCCCATATAGGCTGTTTGAACAGTTTGCAAGGAACCGCCACTTGAAGCCCATATATTTTGACTAAGCGGCTTTGGTGTAACATAACTCTGGTATTGTACCTTAACGTTTTGATGCTCTAAATTTCCCTGACTTGTTGGATTACCTTGATTTACTTGGTGATTACCAAAAGCTGTAGACGGTTTATAAAAGCTTTGCACGGTTGGTGACACTTTAGTGGGACCTCCTGATAATTTTAAAGGAACTTCAATATCCGAGCTAGACGGTGAAGCGGTTTCTTTGGAAGCAGTGGTATGTTGAACTTCAGTGAACGATGCTTGATTAGAAGGCGTAGTAGGTATGGTATCAACTTTATGAGATGCAACACTATAAGTGTAACTGGTAGAGTCAAGTGGTCTAATTGATTCTGATTTTGTTGCGTCTTCAGAAACAGTAGCAGGAACTGAAACAGTGCTCAGTGGCTGTTTAGGCGAAATAGAATATACCGGCTTATTAGGAACATACTGAACTTGAGTAGTAAACCATTTATCAGTGGCAGGCTCTTTTTCAACTACAGAACCTTCAGACGTAGGTTTGACATGTTCGTACGATGCAACACCGTTAGTTTGACTAGTGGAAACCGATGGGTTACTTGGTACTGAATTTCCAACAAATGTTGAAACGGTAGAGGACACTGGTGCATTGAACAAAGCACCAGATGGCTGTTTAGGCGAGTTTAAATCTTCAGGTTTATTCTGAACATATGGAGCTGGGGTAGAAGACCATTTCTGCTCTACAGTTTCTTTTTCAACTAAAGATTCTTCATAAGATGGGTAAGTTGGTTTGACACTGAATCCATAAGATGTACCACCGTTAGTTTGAATGTTAGAACCTGATGGTTTACTTGGTTCTGAAGTTCCTACCAATTCAGAAACGGTAGAAGGGACTGATGTAGTGAATAAAACACCAGACGGCTGTAGAGGCGAACTTGAATATCCCGGTTTATTCTGACCGTAAGGAGCTGGGGTAGAAGACCATTTCTCCTCTACAGTCTCTTTTTCAACAAAAGATCCCTCATAAGATGTATATGTAGGTTTGACACTGAATTCATACGATGCAACACCGGTAGTTTGAGTGTGAGAGCCTAATGGTTTACTTGGTTCTGAAGGTCCTACCAATCCAGAAACGGTACCAGGGACTGGTGCTGAGAACGAAACACCAGACGGCTGTTTAGGCGAACTTAAATATACTGGTTTATTCTGAACGTACGGAGCTGGGGTAGAAGACCATTTCTCCTTTACAGTCTCTTTTTCAACAAAAGATCCTGCGTATGATGGGTTAGAGGGTTTGACGCTGAATTCATACGATAAAACACCGTTAGTTTGAGTGTTAGAGCCTGATGGTTTACTTGGTTCTGAAGTTCCTACCAATCCAGAAACGGTAGCGGGGACTGGTGCAGAGAACGAAACACCAGACGGCTGTTTAGGCGAACTGAAATATTCAGGTCTATTATGAACGTACGGAGCTGGGGTAGAAGACCATTTCTCCTTTACAGTCTCTTTTTCAACAAAAGATCCTGCGTATGATGGGTTAGTGGGTTTGACGCTGAATTCATACGATCTAACACCATCGAGTTTGAGTGTTAGAGCCTGATGGTTTACTTGGATCTGAAGTTCCTTCCAATCCAGAAACGGTAGCGGGGACGGGTGCAGAGAACGAAACACCAGACGGCTGTTTTGTTGAACTTAAATATTCTGGTTTATGCTGAGCGTACGGAGCTGGGGTAGAAGACCATTTCTCCTTTACAGTCTCTTTTTCAACAAAAGATCCTGCGTATGATGGGTTAGTGGGTTTGACGCTGAATTCATACGATACAACACCGTTAGTTTGAGTGTTAGAGCCTGATGGTTTACTTGGATCTGAAGTTCCTTCCAATCCAGAAACGGTAGCGGGGACGGGTGCAGAGAACGAAACACCAGACGGCTGTTTTGTTGAACTTAAATATTCTGGTTTATTCTGAGCGTAAAGAGCTGGCTTAGAAGACCATTTCTCCTCTACAGTCTCTTTTTCAACAAAAGATCCTGCGTATGATGGGTTAGTGGGTTTGACGCTGAATTCATACGATACAACACCGTTAGTTTGAGTGTTAGAGCCTGATGGTTTACTTGGTTCTGAAGTTCCTACCGATCCAGAAATGGTAGCGGGGGGTGCAAAGAACGAAACACCAGATGGCGGTTTAGGCGAACTTAAATATTCTGGTTTATTCTGAGCGTAAGGAGCTGGGGTAGAAGACCATTTCTCCTTTACAGTCTCTTTTTCAACAAAAGATCCTGCGTATGATGGGTTAGTGGGTTTGGCACTGAATTCATACGATACAACACCGTTAGTTTGAGTGTTAGAGCCTGATGGTTTACTTGGTTCTGAAGTTCCTACCGATCCAGAAATGGTAGCGGGGGGTGCAAAGAACGAAACACCAGATGGCTGTTTAGGCGAACTTAAATATTCTGGTTTATTCTGAGCGTAAGGAGCTGGGGTAGAAGACCATTTCTCCTTTACAGTCTCTTTTTCAACAAAAGATCCAGCGTAAGATGGGTTAGTGGGTTTGACATTGAATTCATACGATGCATCACCGTTAGTTTGAGTGTTAGAGCCTGATGGTTTACTTGGTTCTGAAGTTCCTACCAATCCAGCAACGGTAGCGGGGACTGGTGCAGAGAACGAAACACCAGACGGCTGTTTGGGCGAACTTAAATATTCTGGTTTATTCTGAGCGTAAGGAGCTGGGGTAGAAGACCATTTCTCCTCTACAGTCTCTTTTTCAACAAAAGATCCTGCGTATGATGGGTTAGTGGGTTTGACGCTGAATTCATACGATACAACACCGTTAGTTTGAGTGTTAGAGCCTGATGGTTTACTTGGTTCTGAAGTTCCTACCGATCCAGAAATGGTAGCGGAGGTGCAAGAACGAAACACCAGATGGCTGTTTGAGCGAACTTAAATATTCTGGTTTATTCTGAGCGTAAGGAGCTGGGGTAGAAGACCATTTCTCCTTTACAGTCTCTTTTTCAACAAAAGATCCAGCGTAAGATGGGTTAGTGGGTTTGACATTGAATTCATACGATGCATCACCGTTAGTTTGAGAGTAAGAACCTGATGGTTTACTTGGTCTGAAGTTCCTACCAATCCAGCAACGTAGCGGGACTGGTGCAGAGAACGAAACACCAGACGGCTGTTTGGGGAACTTAAATATTCTGGTTTATTCTGAGCGTAAGGAGCTGGGGTAGAAGACCATTTCTCCTTTACAGTCTCTTTTTCAACAAAAGATCCAGCGTAAGATGGGTTAGAGGGTTTGACACTGAATTCATACGATGTAACACCATCAGTTTGAGTGTTAGAGCCTGATGGTTTACTTGGTTCTGAAGTTCCTACCGATCCAGAAATGGTAGCGGAGGTGCAAGAACGAAACACCAGATGAGCTGTTTGACGAACTTAAATATTCTGGTTTATTCTGAGCGTTAGGAGCTGGGGTGAAGACCATTTCTCCTTTACAGTCTCTTTTTCAACAAAAGATCCAGCGTAAGATGGGTTAGAGGGTTTGACACTGAATTCATACGATGTAACACCATCAGTTTGAGTGTTAGAGCCTGATGGTTTACTTGGTTCTGAAGTTCCTAGCAATCCAGAAACGGTAGCGGGGACTGGTGCAGAGAACGAAACACCAGACGGCTGTTTAGACGAACTTAAATATTCTGGTTTATGCTGAGCGTTCGGAGCTGGGGTAGAAGACCATTTCTCCTTTTCAACAAAAGATCCAGAGTAAGATGGGTTAGTGGGTTTGACACTGAATTCATACGATGCAATACCGTTAGTTTGAAAATTAGAACCTGATGGTTCACTTGGTTTCGATGTTCCTACCGATCCAGAAACGGTAGTGGGAACCGGTGCAGTGAATAATGCACTAGATGGTTGTTTGGGCAAATTTTGATGTACAGGTTTAGTCTGAACGTACTGAACTGGGGTGGTAGACCATTTTTCTTGCACAGGCGCTTTTCCAGCAAAAGAACCTTCAGCAGTAGGTTTAGCTGGCTGCGCACTGAGATCAAAATATGTAACGCCATCTTGATAGTCCTGGGCTAATGCTGCAATAGTCTCTTCATTCGTGGGTTTAGAACTGCTTTTATCGCCTAAAGTAATGTAGCTGGATGGTTTTACAGGTTCAACTTGAAATGGTTTTACTTCTTTATCAATTATATTAATAGTTGTACTCTGTAATGGTTGGCTTGTAGGTTTTACGTTGAAAGATTCTTTCGGATTTGATGCATAAGACCAATTCGGCTTTGATTGTTGGCTTAAATCATTTTTTGGCTGTTTGCAATTCATGCTAGACTGATTTCGCTTTCTAATTCAGAATTAGTTTGTCAGCCAGTGGAGCTTCATTACAGATCGTATAGTATGATTCTGTTACTTTAGTAACTTCGGGAGTAAAGCCCGGTTTATTAGTACTTGTCTTTACAGTCTCAGGAAGAAATTGGTTTGTAGGCTCAATTTTTTCGGAACTAATTACTTGCTGACTCGATGGCGCAGGAAAACCAATGGTTGGCTTTACAGAACTTAATGTAGATTGTTCAAAGCTTGAGACAAGAGATGGTTTATTAAAAACGGTTTCCTCTGGTGTTTTTGTAGGTGACTCGTTTTTGACGGTTGAATATAAAACACCTACGTTGACTTCAGGTTTTTCGGAAGATACAGGAGAAGAGCTTCCTGAGACTGGTACTGAAATTTGATTGAAAAGAGATGGTCTAGTAGTTGTGACACTAAGTGGCGACCCATAGCTATTCCAGTAAGTAGACTCTTTATTACCCAAAACTGTCACTCTATTGCTTTTGTTAGGTTTGTCGAAAAACGTTGAAGTTGAAACAAAAGGTTTGAAGGTTGTAGGTGCGTTAGTAGGTGTTTGATACGATGTATATACGTTGGATAACTTTTGAACACCAGAATATCTATTACCTCCCCAATTATTGTGGTTATATTGACCAGACGAGAATGGTTTATATTGTCCGTACGAGGTAGGAGTATACAGACCACTGGGGTTTGGCGTGTATTGTCCTGTCGAAGTGGAAATAACTTGAGTGGTCGGTTTTGTTTTTTCACTTTTCCCGGTTGTCACACTTGAACCTTGACCAAAAGTGGTGAATGATGAAGTAAAACCAGGATAACCGTTGTAGGGCTTAGCTGTTTGGTATGTTCCAAAAGAATTTGTATTCCATGGCGTTTTCTGTGAAACGGATTGCGATGTATGCTGCAGGAATTGTGGTTTGGAACCTAATGGCGACACACTGCTAGAAAAAGTACTGGTCGTAGAAAGTAGATTAGTCGTTTTTTTGTCTTCTGATGTTAAATAAACTGAAGGGTTATTTTGTAAGTAGCCACTTACTTTATTTTGCTTTTTTTGCGTAGAATTTTCTGTGTCGGAACTTGAGGATGCGGAACTTTCAGTTTGTTGTGTTTGCGATGTCGACACAAATGTTGTAGGAGACTTGTCGCTTGAAAACTTTTGTGAAGTAGCAGACGCACCAACTATAACTTTATTATTGTTTAATTGTTGTTTAGTAATAGTAGTACCTTGTTCGGGCAATACTAATGGCTTAGTTGTCTCAGATAAGTTTCCTGTATTTACAAAATTTGGCGTAGCAGTAGGTTTGTACGAATCAGTATACAAAGCCTGACTAGCCGGCTCTGCTTTATCTGTAGATCCAGTGAGGAAACTGGAAGTAAATGTGTTATATCCAGTCGATCCCGTCGGAGGTCCAAAAGTATTAGAGTACGATAGGTTATTCTTATTTGTGGCAGTTGTATCAAAAGATGGTTTATTCGAAGGTTGTTGAGAGGCAATAAAAGTACCATCCGATACACTTATAGAACTTTGACCCTTAATGGGTTTTGACACTGTTGGTTTTGCTGTAACACCAGAAAGTGAAGTTATATCCTCTTTATCATACGATATGACGTCTTTCTGACTATTGATTTCCAATTCAGTGCTTTGTTCAGTTTTTTCTAATGGAACATTTGTTACTACTGGTACGTTTGCCGGTTGTGCTGCAGATACACTACCAGAGCTGTATTTCCAAGAAGTAGGTTTATTTTCAGTTTGGTACAGGTAACTGTTGGGTTTAGATGTAGCGAACGTGGTAAAAGTTTGTTTTAGGTTTTGCTCCCAAGTTGGTAAAGTTGGATTCATTGAAAGGCTTTCAGAAGGTTTAGATAGCGCTTGTCCTGCAGCCTTTTTTTCTTCTTTAACACCTAATGTCTGAGCAGTACCCGAAAATCCATTAGCCTTGTTTACGGCACTTGAAGCCGGTTTTTGTTCTTTGCTTAGTGTTTCCTGAACTGGCTGTAAAATTCCAGCAGGACCTCCAAATCCATCTGTATATAATGATGCCTGACTAGGTTTAAGTTCCTGTACTGAGGAAGGCTTCTTTTGTACACCAGGTTGGGAAACAGGTAGTGCCTGAACAGAGACTGACTGACTAGCAGGGTTCTTGCCAACGCTATCTACGCTTGATTCATAAGGCTTTGTAAATTGAACTTCAGCTTTTTGGCTTACGTATTTGTCACCAACCCCTTGCCCATACCTGTTAGTTTATTTTCATTCGGAATAGATAGTTTATTTTCAGGTTTATAAAACAGGCCCGCGTTGGAAGCATCGTAATCAAAACTACCGCCGATGGATTGTGTAGGTTTAGCAGCACTTTCTTGTTGTTGATAAGAATATAATGGTTTCTTCACTGGGTTGTAGAAAAAGACTTGCGGTTTTGAGTTTGCGAAATCACTAACTGGACCGCTGGGTCTATAAACGCCACTACCTTGGATATCTTTAATAGGAGCAGCAGTTTTGTCGTACGGAGTTAATATTCCCGGTGGCCCTCCGAACCCACTGCTATACAAAGGCTTTTTCTCAACGATTGGAACAACATGTGCTTGTGTGCTAGGTTTAGATCCAACTAAGCCGCTGTTTATTATCTGGCTCGATGGTTGCTGTACGGCTGCCGATCCTGAGAATTTAACGAATTCTTTCGGCTCTTTTATGCTTGACAGAGTATCAGGCTTCCAATTAGCCTGAGAATTAAATCCCTGGGACTGAGCTTCAAGCTGTATATCAGGCTTCAGTTCCGCGACTAACGGTTGTTCTTGAAACTTTGCAGACGGGCTAGAGTTAACATAAACATTATCACCTTTAGCTGACGCAGAGCCCGTTGTGGCAGTATTTATGGTTGACGCAATATTTTGCGCCCCATTAAGACCTGCACTGGATCCTTGCGGAGTTACATCTACGTTTTGGCTCGCTAGTTGACTAGAGGCTACAAAACCTGCTGCATTATGACCAGGTGCTGCGACTTGAGCCGAGTTATAATTCAATAAACCCGAGCTCTGACCGGCACTGCTCGAAGCGAAACTCGAAGATGAAGATTTTTTTAAACTACCTGAATAGGTCGGCTGCGTTGGTTGAACTAGTCCATAGGTTCCCAAAGTGCCAGATGCCGAATCAACTAAAAAGATATTAATTATTACATAGAATTTTTGAGAGTTATAAATAGCATATGAAATATTGTGAATAAAAGACACGAAATGGCCATCGACTACTACACTACGTTTAACTGATACGGTAACAATGGGTTTTTGTGCTTTTTCTTAAATACATTTAAGACTGAAGTTATTTACTGAAAGTAAAATAATACCCTTTAGTTCTAAATATACTTTTAAAAAATTTAGTGTATGTGCAGAAAAACAAAAATGATTTTTTTAAGCATGTTAATGGACATTATACATATAAATACTATAAACATGCATAAAGTAATTCTTTCAGCAACTAGACTGCGAAGAATATCTAAATCTTTTATGAGACAATGTAATCGCTTTACCAAAAAAAAAAAAC
The DNA here is from genome assembly GCA_029286875.1 of Lamproptera curius. Lineage (NCBI taxonomy): Eukaryota > Metazoa > Arthropoda > Insecta > Lepidoptera > Papilionidae > Lamproptera > Lamproptera curius. The sequence continues at coordinate 291,441 of JAGSMT010000048.1, forward strand.
AGAAAACGTTCAAAATTTAACCATTAATAAATTTCAAAAAGTTGTCACGAGCGTTTGTGTGTTAAAGGTTACTACAATGTAAATGAGTTCTTAAATGATGACACACTCTGCCAATGGAATGCTCCAGCCTTTTCTCTAGTAGTAGTTTTACTAGATAGTGGAAGTATTAAAATACGCAGTAGTCACTAATCTTTGAAAGATTCATCTACTAAGAGTTCTTAACCATATTTATTTTATGGTAAATTGCCATTTCTTACATACAAAACTTGTTTCTCAGTGTATAGTATACCAGTAAAAATTTTAATCATTTATTCTTAAAATAATTATTTGTTCAGTATTTGAACCAGGACTAAATTATTAACGTTCACGCAACGAATGTATGTTTTCAAGAAATTCAAACCCTTATAGGGAACATATCTTTAGTACAAACTATTCAGCGAAATAATTAAACAAATAGATAATATATTTTTAATTTTTACAAAAATTTATTATACGCTGCAAAATTTTAAAATATTTATCTTCACGTATGTGATACTTATTTTTGATATTATAAAAATAAAACAACAAATGTCATCAACAAAACAATAAAATACATTAAAATATGACCGCATCCTTGTGTATAAAATATGCGCTCTAAAGTAACAGTTACGTAATTTAATATCAAACATCACAGTACCTGTAATGTTCCATTACTATTTTATTGCTCAAAGCTCGGAAAGATGAAAACAACGCGTTTTTCAATTGGACAAATCGTAATTTTCTAATTAAACAAACTGAATGTTCCCTCCTAAAAGTATAATAACCAACGATATAAAAATTGACTCACCTTTAGCAGAGGCACCGCCGCCTTTAACAAAGAAGTTAAAAGGGGTAGCGATAACAAGGTTCGTAAGGGTTAACACTATAGCACACGAGAGCCTCATTTTGATGAAGCTTTCAGACTACAATCCTGCTGTATTGTCGGTCGCTTTTATAAAGCGATACACGAATAGGCGCATCAAGCTTCAAACCAGTTGTTTATTATTATATATTAATCAGCAAACAGTTCGCACGGGTTCGCTACTATTTTTGGTGCTAAATTTGAAAACAGCGATGCGCGACATATGGAAATTGGATGGATTTTGTTTCCGTTGGAAAATTATAGTCATTATTATTGTGCACAGTAACCTAATCCATTTGCTCCAAATTATAATATGCTTAGAAATCATCATTTTGGTGACTGTTGAGATGTATTTGAATAGTGTATAGAGCTCTGAATGTTAATGAATATTTTCATAATTTTTTTACATTATGGTTGTAGACCGATAATCGATAAGTTATGCTTACCTGTAGCTGACATATTAAGGAAATGACTATTTTGTACTATTCTATTGAATTAATTTCTATTTTTAGTTTGATAAAATATTGACATAAGCCAACTCAAGTATTAACTCTTTCGCACTAGGTTTTTTTTGTTTAAAGCTCATAACTCTCCTATCTGCAAACTTTGTTTTTATATAATTTTACCCCAACGTATGAGATTTTGTCAACATTAAATATAAACGTTTTATTACTTGACACATGGTAATAAACAATGGTTATTAGTCAGTTGGTTTTGTAAACGCTATACAAGAAAGGATTCTCAATTACCTTTATCCTTGTTCACTAAATTGGCAAGGACAAGTTTCACAACGGAAAAAATAATTATCACAAGTTATCCAATTTTTTTTTATATTATCTATTTTGTGATTTAAGCTGTGTACAGCAGCCATAATACTAATAGGACTTGCATTCTATTGCATCTAACGTACGTAGACGATAACATCCGGGTGACGCATTGCCAACTAGCTCACCGTGAAGCCTAAACGTATGCCATACTTGATTCAAACACAGATCACTTGCTCTTAACATAGTATACCTGAGAAAATTTTATCTAACCTGTTTTACACATCATTATTTCATTTCGTTCACTTTATGACCAAAAAATAATTAACCACCACCAAGTTTAAGAATTAATAAGTAGCATATCTATGTTCGTTAATTTAAAATAGTTACCGTCTTTTGTGATTGGCCGTTGAACTCTGACGCTTAGAGGTCAAGGTTTACGAATGACTTTGAGAGATCTTAAGGTTCCTACGTGGTTATACTTGTGTGAAAAGGCTTGAATGACAGAAAATAGCTTTTCTTAGCTTTCTATTTTCTATAAATAAAAATATGCAGGTATTTGTATAAAGTTCGAAACAGTGCCTCATCGTCTCTTTAATGGATAACAATTAAGCTATCACGGTTAATGGTCATGATTAGCAAGGTCAATCAAACATTTCCTTTTTTTTACAGATTAAAAATTGATGAAAATTTTAAAAGGTACGTTACCAAAAAATTTTACTACCCACAGTATGACAACACAAAATAAAAATAGAAGCTTTGAATCAATATGTTCATTTTGGATTAGAATAAAAAGCAACATTTGGTCAAAATATTTAGACCTGTTGCCAAGCGATTGCAGGTAAAGCAATAAAAACAAAGAAGTCATCCATATTCAGGACCGTACTCGTTATAAATCAAAAAAGACTATTGAATTTTTTTATGTTTGCACCTACTCGATAATCTGCAATAGTTGCAAGTTTTTTTCCATTTATTTGCGATTTATTCTATACAAATCTTAATTTTAGCATGAAGATGACAGTTTGTTATTAAGCTCATTGCCTTCTATACTTTTTTATATTTGAGCACACCAACAAAAAATCTATTCTATCGTTATAATTGGTAACTGAGAAATAAGGGATTTGGCACAAGGTACGATGCTCGAGTATATTCTTACAGTAAACGTAAATAATATATTTGGCATATTAAAATGTTATTCCGTCTTAAGCAATTTAAACACTAGACTTTTGCAATGTTATCAATATAATGTTACCAACAAATATATGTCCTACCTAATATTATACATTTTCAATCAAAAATCTTTTGGTTAATAACGATTAAAACCATACGACGGTAAATGGCATCTTACCATTTACCGCCTAAAAATATTTTCAGTGTCTAAAATTGTAGCTTTTTTTAACAAGCGAAGAAACTCTTAAAATTATACTCCAGCTATATATGACATAAAATTTACTTAAATAAAATCAAGGCAAAACTCTAATGGCGACAATATATGCTTTGCTTATTAGTATGATGTCGCTGTACGCTTTATGAACTAGTAAATTAATAAGGACGTTTTAAATTTTGGCGAGAAGGGTTAAAATTATACTTCATAAACGAAATTTTCATGATTCATTCGTTTAACTTTGTTAAATGGATTACCAGTATATGTAAGTTCTTGACGTTCAATAGACTATAGCGCCAAGGTTGTATTTTATATCCAAAAATATCTGTTAAAATTTTTATATTTCAGACATAATATTAAAGATTTAAAATTAACATCATTACAAAAAAAGCTTAATTACTTACATATCTTACTTACCTTTATTTGCATACATACCTCCATTGTAAATTTAGCACAGAAATTAAGTATAGTGCAGATTCGTTGGTAATTAGCATACAACGCCGCCCAAACGTAGGTCCGCACTAGTTATTACAATATGAATATTTATTACTTATTCAACTTAGTTAAAATTTTATTAGTTTATTTCTGCGCTAAAGTTGTAACGATTCCCATTTTATACTCCCATATAAATTATAACGACTGAGGTTCCACTGGCACTTTACCGTTAATAATGTACTTTATAATATATATAATTAATTTTACTACGCTACAAGTGTCATACAACCTACATTATTATCACATGGCATCAGTGTCAATTTTTTTTCTGCGACTAATAAGCTCTGATTAGTATCGATCATGAAGAGTAATTATTTTATTAATATTAAAACGAATTACGTTTTTAAAGTTGCAATATTGTGTCTTACAATTATATTATCAGCCGGCGTTAGTCCACTGCTTGAACACAGGCCTCCTTCCTAATGCATGCCTTCTCCATTACGGGGTTCTTGGACCGTATCTCACCACGTTGACACAATGCGGGTTGATGGGTGGACCGACTTTTTACATGCGCAACCGTCGCATGGATAATCTTACTTTTCGGCCCAATTGTCCTAATCAACCAGAAAACAACGATAACACAAAGTTGTTTTCCCGCGGGATTCGAACCTTCGGTTTATAAAGCAAAGGCCAATACCGACCACAAAGGCGGTTGACAATTATATATTAGTTATAATATTGTGTGGTGTTTCGACTCGAATTTTGGCTGAGGTTTTTGAGTTCAAAGTACTCTGCAAACAATTTAGTTACACGATTACTTGTATAAACTTGCGGTTCGACTTATAAATTTTTAGGAAATTCACTCACACTAACCATTTAGCATAATAAATGCAAAATGTTATTTTGCTTTTCGAACTTTGCTTATATAAAACTGTTGATCGTAGGTTTGAATTCTGCGAGAAATGTGAAATTTTACTTTTTTTATAACTGGGGACCATCCATAAATTACGTCCCACATTGAGACTGAGAGAGGTGGATGTTCGAGAAGGTCACCGAAATTCATGTGACGTAATTTATGGGTGGAACCTTGTTATTTTCTATACCTTAGTCAACTAGGATATGGAATTTTCGTTAACAAGATCTTATGTCAAACTCAATTGGCCCCAAAAAGTAAGGCACACAATTTTTGGTTAAACATCGCGTTGGTATCCAACATGGCTGCGGTCTACCAATAAGATCGTTTTCGCTTATTGCGCTATTAGTGTTGGATATCAGACCATGTTCATGTAAATTCTAACTCTAATTTGAAAATGGTATAGCACAGCTTCGTTAGCGCAGTGGGCCACATGGGCATTTATTAAGTCGTTTCTGAACCTAATCTCTCTACAATGTTGCGTGCTATTCATGCTATCAGACGAAGTGAAGAACAATGGAATACCTGTACACGTATGTACAGTGACCTCTCCAGGGCAGATTCCTGATATTTTATACAGATTAAGAAGTGTTAGCATAAGCGATTACACTTTGACATTGCTACTGTCGTTTTCAAGATTTTTTTCATTAAATATACATTCCATTCTCCAGTAGTACATGTTAATCAGTTAAGCGTGCACTGTGACATTTCCTGAGAATGTTAAATCTTTTTCATGTACCATAACTATGTAATAAAATTAAGAGCTTATATTATTACCAATAAAAGACTAAAGTAATTCCAACATTCAGTTTATTCCACCTTTTACACGATAACAAACACCAGTTCCTAACTATGCTTGTTACTCCAACTCTAAAGATATTAGTACATGTCTAGCTGTAAGTCAGTTAAGCCTAAGACTGTTGTTTATATGAACTCGTCAGGTTCGCGCGGTGCGTCCAAGTCGCGGTAGTGCACGACTGGGCGGTACTCAGCGCCGTCACCCCTTCGAAAAGTTAATACCTCATTAGTATCCAATCAAATCAATAATCGCCGATAGTCAGCCAATCACGTGGCGGCACGCAAACGTCTAGCCAATCAGTGCGCGTATCCCGGCTTCCCGGTAGCATCATTGCAACGTCAGAGGTTGAATAAAAAATTTTGGTTGTGTTCTCTTTGTCGTTTATTAATTTTGTTCATACAATAGTTGATGGATAATATTGTGTACTTAATGTAGATAGAATTTACTTAAACGATATCGTGACAACATTGAATTCAAGACAAAAAAAATGGGCAACACAAAAACTTATTTTAACGCATTAAGTTTAATTTTTAGCAAAAGTAACGAAAAAATAAAACATCTTAGTACAAACATGCATTACTACATTCAGTGATGAAAAGTCGTTACAATCAGTATGAAAGAAACACAGATATTAACAATTTTAGTGATATGAAAGCGAGTAATGAAATTTAAATTCAGACTCGTAAAGTAAATAGATATAAATCTTCATCACCAAAGTACTGTCAGAATAATATTGTCACAGCAACTTAGAATATGTCGCCACTGTCCGGGAAGTCAAGATCGTTGTAGGCTATTATGGGCCGGGAGCGATCCACATTTTCCCTGCAAATTGTTCCGTGAAGCTCAACACTTAACACATCTATACCAGAGCCAAGAAGAAAATATGAAATTGTCGTAAACAAAGTCTAATTTCAAGTACTAATATCGCCTATAATTATCGCTTCCTTATCGAACTTTTTTAAATCTAATATTTATTAAAATAATACCGCCATATGCAGTCTCATCGCGATGTTTATAGAACGATGCTATAAAAAATAATAATAATTTTACTTTACACTTTATTTACGTAATATCGATCTTCTATTTGGCTTGAGTATATAAATATACAACATCCATGCATAAAAATAAAAACATACAGGACACAAAAAAAACACATTGGATTTCGCAAATAAATGCACAAACGGAGCATATAATTTTTGTTGTCCAAACTAAAATCGGGTGTTGCCATGCAAATGTCAAGGTCGAAACGGCGATAGAACAAAAAGCAATATGCGCTGATTTATGTCCACGCGGGATGCTATTCGAATGAATTAATAAGTCGATTTCTTTTCTCGAAATTATCATCACGACAGATAAAAAAAAAGAAAATAAACGCAGAGAAAACAAATTAATTCCGAGACACAAAACACTGTCGTTGTTCAATTAAATTTCGCGGCAAACTAATGAGCACGCTATGTTTAACGCCATTATTTTCATAATTAAAATTACGGCGAATAAATTACGAAAAAAAACTTTTAGGGCAATACTGAGCAACGCGTATAATACAAATATTTGATGGATATATAAAACAATGTTAATTGATCGTCGCTTTGCGATTGACAACTTTTTAAATTAAAACTTTGCTTCTAATTTTTTTTTAACAACTTTAGTTTTTTATTATAGTGAGCAAAACAATAATCAGTTTTGGATTTCGATCCAAGGTCAAATTATGTCAACATTATCAATTAGCGCGACAATAAAAGGAATAAATAAGACAGTCCACCGATATCTAGTCTAATTAATAATTAAACTTTAATAGAGCGACATTTATTGTTATTCCAACGCATCGGGACCTTTACCGAGTGACCTCAATAATGTTAGCGATTTTATTACTTTTAATAAATTAAGCAAATATAGCACGCTGCACATAAACGTAATGCAACAAAATATTCTTTCATATCCCCAGACGAACACAGTATATTGTAAATATTCAATAAACATGAATATTGTTATGATTCGGTGTCGGTTAGAATTCTTGGCATAATACTTATGATATTTAAAGGCTCTAGTCGTATCTGCTTTGCATAAATTGCTGGGAAGCCATCAATGCAAGATGATGTTCGCAAATGACCAATAAATTCTGCTCGTAACGAGCTGCGACGTAAGTGGTCGTTACTTGGCCATTGTGTGTCATTGTTTTATTGCGATTTCCAATAGTTCAACGAAAAAAAAAACGTGTGTAAAATATTCCATAATTTGAAGTATGTAAAAATATAGAATAAAAATATTAAGTTCGTATCAAAATGTTTTCTTAGTGTTTAATGAAATCTTGTATATAATTTATAAGTGGTGCGCGATACGATTTTTGTTTTAATTGAAGTCATTTCATATAATTGTAATACCCACAATGTTCAATTAAATTTTTACAACGGCTTTAATATTTATAACTACATGCAATGAAATATTGTTGTATAATGATCTTTTAAAGCCACTTAAAGAAATTTTACCAACAACAAATAACAGAAAATATTTCTCCTAACGATTCAAGGGCAATATTGGGACCGGATTTAGGTCTTTTTTTTATTCAATGTTTAATTTACTGTCTTTCGTCTTTTTATCTAAAGTAGATATTTTTTATTACAGAAGCATCCAATTTTACAGAATAAATGCGTTAATGCAATATAACAACATCGTTGCTAAGTCGATAAAATTATTGTTTATTATTGGTACAAATTCACATTTAAATAATGGTTTCAACGTAAAATATTTTGTTGTATTAAGAAAATAATAAAAAAAATCCTTTATGATATAAATTATTTACGCGAAATTATCCGCTATACTAATAAATAGTTAGTTTGCCTTTAGATGTAGTTGAATCAACTGTATTTCTAGGAATAACTGTGGAGGCAAAACTGCAATGGGGTCCCCATATTAATAAGCTAGCAAGTAAACTAAGCTTTGCAGCTTACGCAGTAAAAAGAATTAGATTATAAACTGCTGTGGAGACAGCTCGTTTAGTGTATTTCAGCTATTTTCATAGTATTATGTCTTATGGCATTCTACTGTGGGGAAATGCGGCGGATACTAATACGATCTTTGTCCTCCAAAAACGTGCAATTCGTGCAGTCTATAACCTGGGCCCCAAAGAATCATTAAGAAAGTTGTTCACAGAAATAAAAATAATGACCGTTAGTTCTCAATACATATTTGAAAATTTAATGTATGTGCAAAAAATAGGCATGATTTCCTAAGACATTGTGATGCACATGACATAGATACAAGGAACAAACATAATTTAATTCTTCCAGCAACTAGACTGCGAAGAATAAGTAAGTCTTTTATGGGACAATGTATACGTTTTTACAACAAAATCCCAGTAAACGTTCAGAATTTAACTATTAATAAATTTAAAAGGTAATCAAGGAACGTTTATGTGTTAAAGTTATTACGATATTAATGAATTTTTAAATGATAACACAGCCTGGTAATGGAATGCTCGGTCCAGGTCTTGTTTCAAAATTCACAACATGTTATGCCTTTAAATTGTTTGTTATTTTAAAAGATGACATAAAAATAGCCCGCTGAGTTTCTTTCGCCGGTTCTTCTCAGGTCTGAGGCGTCATTTCCCGAACCCGCGGTAGTGTGTTTGACAATCAATAAGCAAGTGTAAACTTCTATATTGAATAAAGATATTTGAATTTGACAAACTCGCCACGAATTAAGTCAAGTGAAGTCCAGTCATAAAAAGAAAAATATAGAGTAAAACTCGTTAGAAATTTGTATAGAAATAAGCAACAGACCGATTTGCAACAAAATTTTGTATGGAAATAATTTTAACTCTATAGAACGATACAATAGATTAAATTCGCATATCATTCCTTACTTAATTAAATTAAAAGATTACAAAGTTACGTAACATCATTATATTTTAAAATGTTTTTTTTTTTACGTTTTGATAAAAAAACACCTATTCAAATTAAAATAACTAGTTTATTAGGTTTCACAAGTCGGCGTCTATACGGGTCTAGAATAATCGATTTATTAAAAATTATGAGTCAGACCCGGCTAAGAGAAATTGTATCTCGTGATTTTATGTGCCATTTATTTTTATTAAAAACTGGTCTTGTGGCCATAGACCACTTTAAAGTAACTTGATTTACATTATTTACGCTTGGCGTTATTTTTTTTATTACTTTCGTTTTATTAGAAGAATTGTCTATTATTATTATGTCTGTTACACAATTAGCAGTCTTTTCGTGTGTTCCTTATTAATATGACAAAACAAAAGAATCGAAATAATTCTCCTGCATGCAGAACATTACACTCGCGACTTATTTATGAATATTAGAAAAAAACTTGACTATAAGAAATTTCGTAACCATTTAAGAAATCATATTTGTATTTCAAAGTAAATTCTTTTGTAATTTAATTTGTATTTAATGAATATTTTAAACTTTAAAATGACATTATGCAGCATGTTGTCAATTGTAAAGCAACAATATACGTGGTATGTTACATTATATTAGTGTATAGCAAAAGTTACGGGATAGCAACTATGACGCAAAGCTTTATCATAGAAAATATGTACTATACAAGAACCAATCAGTATCTGGAACTAATTGGTCTTTGTACGAAGAAGTCTAACCACCAAGAGTTCCAATAAGAGGAGGGCCATAGGATTCGCCGCCGTTCAAAAATTTAATAAGACAAGTTTGTATAGTACAGATTTTATAAGGCTTTTGTATAAATGCTAGAGGCTAAAAAGAAAACACTAAAGTATTATACAAAAACCAAATAAGACTTAAAGTTTATGTAAACATTTGCTTTGTTCCAGTGTCCACCTAAGTGGCGTCTGGCGTTCTTATTGTTGACAATCACTGGGCTACGGTCGGATTTTAATAATTTATTATTAATAAATATTTAAAGTCAGACGGACATCGACATTATGTTGCAATAGGTCACATATTTAACATCAAATCATGTCCTATTTGGCTGGTATAGAAAGCATTATAGCCGAGCCAAAAGAATATGGACACGATATTAACAAGGTAAATCGCGACTGAGTCATCACCGAGTCAATCACTATACACCTAACACCTACGTATGTGTGCCACTTGGTTACTGTTACATTGTTTACATAAACTCTCATGTCTTATCACGTTCTCGTATATAGGTACCTGGGCCGCGAGAAGCGCGGGTGTCTCGGCGCGTAGGGCGCCGGCGGGGCCCAGCCGCCCCACGCCCACGCACGCCCGGGGGGACCGCCGCCGCCCCCACCTCCACCATACCTAGAAAAACAAGACGGGGCCTATCTATTGTTTGTTTATATTTAATTATTATTATAATAAAAGAAAAACCTGTAAACTACTTAAATGAATAAAAATATGGAATTAAAGTAAACAGAGTCGAATGTCATTCTCAATTGGCACCAAAAAGTCGGCCTTAATTATACGTTAAGAATCGATTGGTGACTGGAAATGACTGCGGTCCACCTATAAGAACGCGTTTGAATATAGCACCATAAGCATTTGACAACAGATTTGTTTACGTCTATTCAGAGTCTAGATAAACAATACGAAATCTAATAAATGTAAAGGCAAACGTAAGCTTAATGACAACAACGATGGTGCGTCACTTATGACGCTTTAAATAACGCCGAAAATGATGTATAATCATTGCTTATTATTATATTCCAAATCTCATTAGAGGCAAATTATTTAGCAGTAATAAGGCTAAGTAAAAATCTCTATTTGCGAATAGCGATCAGATCTAAAAGCAGGCGCAGTACAGTTCACACACATCGCACTTCTTAAAAATTGAGTTGTATAAATCTATCGATTCTTTTAATAGAAGGACATAGCTTTAAATTTTATCAACCTAAGCCATTATAGTCGACCCAAACTAGGTCCGGAATACACGTAAGCCATGTAACCTATAACAACGGAGCGGTGTCGAACGTACGGCGTAGTTATTAGTCGACTATCGCTTAGTAGTTGAATAACGCTAGATGTATAATGTCAACTCGTTGCCATGGAACACTTTTATATGAATTCCGACTATGTTATGGGCGAAATATAGTAGTTACGGTGCAGAGGGCGGCGCGTGCTGCGCGGCCTGGTTGCGCGCCGGCGGCTCCGGCTGCTGCGGACGGCGCACGTCGCGCACGTACGCGTTGAAGTACGCCACCTCGCGGCGCACCTCGTCCACCTGTCAAGTTAACATTATATTATTATTATGAATGTAATAGTTTTAATAGCATTTCTTTTCATTATAATACATTATAATTATTTTTTCTAACTGGCCGTTTAAAAAGTTATCACGGGATCGGTCACAAATTTGTCCGTATTTACCTGAATAATAACTTTTAAGAGGAGCGGGTCTCCGCATCTGGCTTCCACAAACAGAATAAAACTAAATTCGATGTATGGATTAGACGTCAATTAATTCGAAAGTACTGACGCCCTATGCCAAAGATTACAATTACCATATTTTTACATTGTTACTGTGTTCTTACATTAATACATGTAATTTAAAACCAATACATACCTTTTCAGCATGCTTGTTGAAGATATGTTTTCTAATGAAATCGGGTCCCTTGAACTTTTTACCGCTAAGAGGGCACAACCATTTGTCCTTTGATAATTCTTGAATATTCGCTTGGACAAACTTCTCTACTTCTGCATCCGGATCCTATTAAATTAAAACAAAACCATTACATCCACTTCTTTACATTAGGTAAATAAAAGTTTTTGTAACTATAGTAGTAGTAGTAACAAACAGCTTTATTAATAAAGTTGTATATGTATACATAAATAAATTTACCGTTATATAAGTATTTTAAATATATTTAAACTTAAAATTTAAATTATAACTAACTTTATTCATAATACTACCTTAATACCGAGTTTTTGCAATTCCTCATCGGTTAGCGGTTTAGCGTCTTGTAAGAACGCGGACATTTTACTTTCAAACGCTTTGATGTAATCTTGTATTTCTTGTTGCGTCGGCTGTTAGAGGGGAAAAATAATAATTATTAAAAATCTGTAAAATCATATTACAACATGTTATGTTTACTTAAAAAGTTCTAAACGGCTTTTTTAGTATCTATTGCACTATTTTCGGTGTTTGCGATTTTTTTTTATGGCATGCGCAGGCAGACGAGCAGTCGGCCACCTGATGGGAAGTGATCACCGACACCCATGAGACGTTGACAATACCAGTGGTATCGCCGACGCGCTGCCTATCGTGAGACATAGGTTGCTAAGTCTTGTTTACCCAGTAAATGCTGGCTACGGTGCCCTTCAAACCGGAACGCAGCAGTGTTTTTACACTACTGCTTCGCGGCAGAAATAGGCACCGCGGTGGTACTCCACCAGACGGTCTCCTGTAAACAGGGGACCTACCACCGGTAAATTTAAAACAAAAACATACAAAATCCAGTTACTTTTAAAAATAATATTATATTATTGTAACTGGTACATACAAAATTAGATCTTACGGTTTAATACCTTATTGGGCGGTGGTCCGGAGCGGGCGTGCATTATTCCACAGCGGTTAGGCATCTCGTCCTCGTACGGATACTCGCAGTGATTGTAATAGTCCACCGAATGAACGATTCGCAAATACAAGACGAGCCTATCTAAAACTCTTATCAGCTCTGGATCCACTTGTTCCGTGTTATTGGTCTCGGTGGTCTCAAGACCGAGGAGCTCTTCTTCCTCCGTGGAAGCTTCCTCGATGAGATGCTCGGTAATTTTGTGCAGAACGGGATTTTTGGAGTTGAGGCTGAAGTTCTGTAATGAGGTTTTAGTTTTACATTTGCTATTTTCCTGCGTAAATGATATGCATTTAAGTATCCTCATTTACTTTGCAAAACTATTTTGTTGATTACTAATTTGGTAAGGGAATTTCAGTGATCGTGAATGTGAGAAATCGATGCATTAAAAAGAAGACGTAAGAAAATCTATACAATGGTCACCATCGAACCTTTACTAATCTAAAGAGCCGCGTGAATTAACGTCGGAAAGTGATCATTGAAATTGAGAGATGGCGAAAATTATACAGATATAACATGTTTCGTGATCAACTTCACGCTTGCCGCGTTCTCCTTCCACCATTGGGCATATGAACAGATTGCCTTTAAAGTGCTCCTGGTACTAGTGACCCTGACTACTGCAATGGGTTCGATTCTTATAATGGAAAAATATTGTACGATGAACATAGTGTTTGTCTAGTGTCTGTATCTATATTACGTATTTAACAGTAAAAAATTAGTTTACGTATTTGTCGGCCCTGTAGTTGTCATTGTGTAAGCTACGTTTATTTATTTATTTAAACTCTTCTTACACAACAAAAAAATAGTATAAAAGCGGATTTAACGCCGATGGAATTCTATCCCAGTCATGGTAATATGTGTTTAGTTTGGGACTAGATGATGTTATGTCATAGTCCCTAAATATCTATGTATTTATAGTAATTTTTATACCATCTCCGTGGTCTAGCGGTATTGGCCTTGCTTTATAAGCCGGAGGTCGAACGTTCGAATCCCGAGAGTTAAAAAACAACTTTGTTTTATCGTTGTGTTCAGGTTGGTTAGGGTATTTTGGCCCGATCACCCAATTGTCTCAAAAGTAAGATGATCCATGCGTCGGTGGGCATGTAAAAGTCGGTCGGCCACCAACTCGCATTGACCAGCGTGGTGGGATACGGTCCAGAAACGCCCTAACGAAGTAGGCATGCATTAGGGAGGCCTACGTCCAGCAGTGGACACAGGCCGATGATGATGTACTGACGTCGGGCGCGGGCGCGTGGTCGTCGCGCTCGTGGGCCGCGTCGTCCGGCGCGGTGCGGGCGCGCCAGAGCGAGGTGCGCGTGTCGAGCAGGTGCGCGAGGCGCGCGGCCAGGCGCGCGTCCGCCCGCAGCACGGCGCGCTCCACCGTCACGCCCGACACGGGCCGGATGCGGCGCTGCAGGTCGCGGTTCACTATCGCGCCCAGCTCGCACTCGCGGAGCTGCAATGTTCATAGTGAGTGAATGTGGTTATATTTTAATGATACATATACCACTTGGGGCGAATTATTTGTAAAATTGACGTAAGTTTCGTTTTTTACAACGGCGAAGCGGTGTTATTGATAAAATGAGTGATACGAGCTAGAATATATATAATCTATTGAAAATTTAAATACAACACAGGCTTTGACAGCCAAAACTAACTCTACGGAGTTGGAGCAACCAGAGATGATCCATACACCGCGTAAAATAAATATTTTTACTTTAATAAGATATTTCATTAAAAAATAAATATTACTCTACTGCTGATAGGAAAGAACTTGATAGATCCAATATAAATGATACGAATGCAAAGCAATGTACTTGGTGTAAGTAACTTACGTAGATCCTACTACACAATCAATTGAATAATAAGCCCACAATACCCTAATAAATTACACAACAACTTTGAAAAGATGTTGAGACCCAGCAGGTTCGAACTTTCGGCTTCTAAAGATCAACCGTAAATCAATATAATACTTACCCGTATATTGTTAAGATTCCAGCAGATATCCTTTATGTTGACCTCCCGCCTGAAGGTGACCCAGCCGCGGCGGAACCAGCGCCGCTCGGGCAGGGGGTCGGCTAATGCCACGCGAAGGAAGCCTCCGTAGCGCTTGCACATCTGAAACGTCCATATTAATAAGAAATCCGTGCTTGTACCAATGTGATAAAAACTCTTTCGAAAGAATGAAAGGGCATAAACGTAAGGAAATGTTATTGGTGGAACATTAGCGGTTGGCGGCGGTCCACCAATGCGAATGCTAGACGAGTTTTTTTTTTTCAGTTATTCCATGACTAACAACTAACAATTAAACACAGTTTTAAATACGTGTATATCGTAACTTTATGTATATTTTAATACATAAAGTTTTATGTATCTTTTGATACATAAAGTATAACACAAAAAAAATATTTTGTCACGAAACGAACGCAGCGTTATAACTACATGTAGTTTTGTCGTTCATTACAAAGTGCTTTACTCACATTAACAAAAAAATTCAAACATTTTGTATTACTTATTGTACCACGCGCGCACGGTAAATAAGATACGGAATTGATCTAAACAACGTAACTTACAACAAGGAAATACCATTGCTATTAATGGATTGTCGCTGAGTAAATGACGAGTGATGTTGCTATAAATTACTTAGTTCACATCAAATCCTTGTGTAATTTTATTTCTTGATTCCTCGTTAGGAGAAGTTAGATACGTACTTGGCCGTTGAGTAGGAGTTTTTAAAAAGGCGATTTATGTCCTTTTACAATATTTAATTAATAAAAATTACGAAGTAAAATTTAAACTAACTTAATTCTACAAACACAACGAGTCCGAGTGTCCCACGAGCGTCCACTTTTTATCGTCAGCATTTCCGTGGAATTACTTCAATGCTTAATACAATTATACTGAAATTCATTCACGTTACCGGGCATTCATCGTATTCTTATGATATGAAATATGAATATGTGTATTTATGTATAACACAGTGTGGGGATATGCAAAGGTAACAAGTTAGAGAACATTCTCAAATTTCTACATTTCATAAATAAATAACACTCACAGCTTCGACCTCCGCCTTCGCGATAGACGGTGCCAGATTCCTTAAAAATATCGAAGTGGTCTTATGGAGAGCGCGCGACTCCTTCTTCTCAACAGTGGCGTCATTATCATTCTCCGATTTGTTCTCTCCATTATTCTCTTTCGCTTTCTCCGTTTCCATTGCGTCGTCGATCTTCTCAACGCTGGGCGACTTTTCCTTCTGCTTTGGAGATTTGTCGGGCGTTTTGGACTTGGACTTTGACTTCCTACGACTGCTCGTTTCGCCTTCGTCCTCCGAGCTGGACGATGAGGAACTCGATGATGACGAGCTTGACGACGACACGGCGGGCGGAGCTGAAGAAAGCAATAAATAAAAAACCGTGAGCACAATTTAATTTTCTTTTAATTCAAAATCCATATGTATGAATTGACAAAGGTCCCTAATTACGTAAAACATATTGATACATTAAAATAAAATTTATTTATTGTACATAAATTAAAATATTACAGAAGATGTATTGAATTTATATTAACAACAATCAATTAATAGATACAATTATTTATCTGAACTTCACTTAGTGATTAGCATCTTGGTGACAATTTATTAATAAGAACGCCTGATGTATACGCCACTTTGTTGCCGTATATTGCAACGATCACGTTCCGATTCTAGTTTGGCTAAACTATAGCGTCAAGCACTAAACGACCTTAATATGCTTATGAAAGATATAGAAGCTGTTCAAAGGAATTTTAACAAAGCAGTAAAGAAATTAGAATCTTGCCGTAACTAAATTTTCTTCTATAATGTATTTAAACAACCGCAAAAATATTGAGTATTATAATACTGACGGGGCTCCTTCTCGCGTGGCTTCTCAGATCCGTTCTCGCTGCCCGGCTGGGAGTTGAAACGCGAGAACAGCTTGGCTTGCTCTTGCAGCTGCCGCAGGTGTGGGTCTATCTCCATGGTGAGCGGTGCAGTTGGCTTGTCCGGATCGGTCTTCTTATCCTGAAAATAACACAACAAAAGTTAGTACAAGTCAAAACTACTTTAACAATAAAAATTAAAATTAGATCTACCAAACAAATATATCTTTACTTTCATGTGGTAGTAGGCAGTTATAATTTTACTTACTAAGTTTAAACCTTATTGCATAACCACTATGACGTAAAGAAATAAACAAACATACAACTGTATCGTACAAAGCAATTCGTTTTAAACAGCTCCTCTTAAGTAACGCGTACTCCGAGTAAGAAAAAGAATTTACGCAAACAAAGTGTTATATTAAACATTAATGGACCCAGAATCGATAGCAATCGTACTGGTAAATCATCAATCAATAAAATCCGCATGCAAAGTTTGACCTAAAATGGCGCCCGACTTTTTCACGCCATTTCAGTTTGACTTTAGACTTCGATGTAAAATTCGGTCTATATTTCGGTTGTAGTATATTTATTAAATTCAATATAATCATAATATATTGAATTTGGACTTTAAAATTTGATTTGTATATAATAACTAAATTGATATATAAACTGATTTATAACATAAATCAGCTCAACATTAACAAAAGCTTTACAGAAGTATATTACGAAGAACAAACATTTTATATGACAAAGAAATTTTTGAAATTATATTGTCATGTCAATAAAACAATTAGAAGTCTATTGTAATATTACCGCAATAAAGGATAACTAATTAACTCTGGGGCTTGTTAAACATAAAGAACTTTTGTTTCCTGCTTACATATGTTTATGATTAAAAAATAAGCCTTTAAGATAAATGTGCTTATCCATCATATTCTTCACAGTATTGGTAACACAATTGTTTGCCATAGAAATAGAATGCAGCTTAAACATTTAGACCATGCAAATAGGTAACCTATCAATATGGTAACTGTGTGGCACTTAAACAAAGTGACTCAAACATTAACTTATAATAAATAGCAACTAAGAAAAATTCAAAATTTTGCACCTTGTCCTGATCAGCTTCATCCTTCTCATCCTTGACCTTAACCTCATCCACATCAATAACTTCAGCTTTGTCTGCATCATTTTTATCTAAAAATAAAAGGAATTAGAGAATCGATATTATTGAGAATTAATTATTTTTCTTTTATTTAAATAATTATTACAAAATTAATTGCTTCTTTTAATTATTATAACTAACATAATATTAAACAACTTGACCCTTATTAGAAGCTTATATATTGAGATAGGCAGTTCCGTTTCCCGGTGTAATTTTCCGTCCTTTTTGCACATCCCACCTTTCACCTGGAAGGGAGTCTGGCTCCACCATATAAGCCAGACCACCATTGCTAGCTCAATTGGCGTGAAGTTTCCCGCGGTGTGCACACTACTTGTGCTGCATAGACCATTAAATTTATTTCGAAGTAAAATTAATTTTCAAAGTGGCTTTATAATTGTCAAGTGTTAACTTTGGTTGAAAATTACGCTCAGATATTCGACGAAAAGAAGGCTTTTATACGTAAGTAGCGCTGCCATTTTATACAACATTTTAAAATTACCCTTGATTAAGCTTATCAATTTCTTTGTAATGGAGCCCGAAAAGCAAAGTATTTCAAACTCTTTGTCGGAACATGGACGACACTTTCGTAAAAGAAAACGGTCTAAAAATCTAGAGTATTTCTAGTTCTACTTCCACCTAATCTTCATCAATGGCCTCTGATGATTTGAAAAACGAAAATAAAAGAAGAAGAGAAAAGAAACGAAAGCACGGGTATTTTTTAGAAAAACTGACGGCAGAAGTAGAACAATGAAAAAGCATAATTTATCGTAATGAAGAAAATTGTTACCATCGTGATAATGTGTCGATTGTATCATCATCAAAGTCACGATCAGCTTTATGAGAAAAAGTCTCGCTCGCTCGCGTCATCCTCAGCTTATATCAACCCGTCAGTAATTTATTATTCGACATTGAAACCAAACTAAAAGATCCGACGGTACCGGCAATTATTTAATTATGCTTAATAAGGTGCAAAGATTTGGCTACCACTACGTGGTCGGATATTCGTTATTTTGATACGCAGAAACATTATTTACATTCACCGGGTTACATGAAACTTGAGATTAACGAAATGATTAGACGTTATGAAAGCAACCGTCAACTGGCTAACATAGATAAGTCTTACGCCGCTATGACCTTTTGTTTTAAAACAGAAAGAACCTTGAGTAAGTTGTTTAAATAGCCTTATATCTTGGTCACAAACTACCGACGGATCGCTCGATAATTTGGCTGAGAAAATTTTTATGAAGGAGCATTGCAACAAGTGTCTGCGGATCTTCTTATGCGGTCACAGAGCGGAAACAATATAAATGAGACGGGAAGGTATACTTAAATTGGTTCGCGTCCCACTTATTCCACCCTCAAATTCTCATATATTTGACCAAGAAACTTTTACAGTCGCGCTGGAAAAGGCAGGTGGAATGAAGAAAGCTTTTTGGCCTCGCGGGCCTTTTAACAATTTTTTGAAATGGCACAAGGCTCCCCTCGCGGGGAATAATTATAGATTTGCGCCGTCGCGCGGCCCACATCTAGAACCAGATCCAAACGTTCGAACGGAGCTACATTATCATAAAAATTTCATGCAAGGCGGTCAAATTAACCGCCCCAAAAAGCACTCTAATCATGGTGACGATCAACAGAACTATAATCACAAAAGGCATTTCTTACGTTGCCGAGGAGCCAAGCCGAGAGAACACAACCTACAAGAGGGCCAAAGCAACAGTTTTCACCCACTAGAGGTAAAGGTTATAGACAACGGAGGCAATGACAATCACCGATTTCAAGCCGGAAGATTATGCCTTTATATCGGTCATTGGCGCAAACTGAAAGCTCCAAATTTTTTTTTAAATGTGATAAAAGGATACCGAATACCCTTTTACATGAAGCCGCCCTTGAAAATGCCGGACCTAAACTGCATACGTCCGCACGATTGCAACGAAAGAAATGATCTCGATCGTACTTCGAATGAAAGACCAGGGCATTTTAGAGACGGCAAGTAGATCTCGGAGCTTCATCTCTTCATCAAGTTTTTAATATCAAAGAGCGACGGCTCGCTCCGACCAATATTCAATCTAAAGCGACGGAACCATTATGTTCAGACAAGTCCGTTTCGGCTTATAAACAAGTATCGCATTCCAGATTTCATTCAGCCTCAAGACTGGATGTGCGATATAGATATGTCGCAGGCTTACTTCCACATTCCAGTAACGCAGTCTCACAGGAGATTTCTGCGCCTGCTTTACGAAGGGCAAATACTTCAAATGACTTGTCTCCCATTTGGACTAAACGCTGCGCCATGTGTTTTTGCCTGTATAACGAATTGGATTGCGCAAATCCTTCGAAAGGACGGTGTACGAGTAATTGTGTATTTAGACGACTTTCTTGTGGTTCACCAAAACCTAAGTATTCTCGAGTAACATGTACGTTTATTTATTAAAAAATTGGAATATCTAGGATTCCAAATAAATTATCACAAGTCGATTCTCGTACCCAAACAATGCATATCCTCAGAGGTATAATATGGAACCCATGGTTGAACCAGAGATATCTTCCGACAAACAAGCCAATACTTATTGTCAAAGGTTCTGGGATCAGGCGTAGTCAATCGAAAAGAGCTTCAGAGCCTAGTAGGTCGCCTAAGCTTCAGCAGCTTTGTTGTTCCTCGGGGCAGGTTACATTACCGAAAGACTGTAACATTTCTGAACTCTATTTCCAATCAAACTTCGGCTCTTCGCAACATGCCACATCCAGTGTGCAAAAGGAAACAAAATCATCGTCGAAAATCGCCAAAATACGTGCCTCCTCCAACCCACTTGTCACAGATGCGTCCAATTTAGGGTGGGGACCACAACTCGACAACACCACCATATCCGGGCATTGGAGATCGGAAGAGCGCCACCTCCATTGCAATATAAAAGAACTTCTAGCCATATCGAAGGTAATAAAATTACATGCCCCATACATAGCAGATGGCTCCTTAATGATTCAATCGGACAATCGTACAACAGTGGCTTATCTTCGAAACGAGGGGGGCAGGAAATCATCAAGTATGACGAAGGTTGTAGAGTAAATTTTGAATATCTTGGACAAATTCATGATGCATTCAAAAATATATTATATTCCTGGTATGTTCAACATTCAAGCAGATCGATTATCCAGACTCCGAAGACCATGAGAATGGCACCTGCTACCGATTTACACAGAACGAATTTTTACGAGGACGGGAACTCCAGTCATCGATCTCTTTGCATCAAGTACAGCGCGAATAGTTCGGAACTAAGCAACGATAGATCTCAAGGACATGACCGCAATATTTTACGATGCATTCAGCATGCAGTGGATATCACCACCACCGTCCATGATTCCAAGGGTTCTAATGCATCTGAATTGAGCCAAAGATATGTAATTAATTGTAGTTCCTTGTTGGGACAAAGTGTTTTGGAGGGCGGACCTGGAATCTCGAGCTTTAAAAGCCCCAATCAAGCTTCGAAATTTAGAGGAGTCTTTAATAGACACCACCACAGGGCTTCCACCACCAAAAATCCAGAACTTACATCTGGAGGTGTGGAAATGTATGGGTGGACAAGGAAAATAAAGTCGTGGAATTCTAGGCAAATATCGTTGCTCAAGTCTTCATGGCGACCGTCAACGTGGAAAACATACAAAGCTGTTTGGAAGCGCTGGTCTCACTGGGCAGAGGAACATAATATTAATCCATCGGTGCCAGATGGAGCAGAGGTAGCACAATTCTTGGCAGATTTACATCTAAAATTTAATTTGGCCTACAATACAATTCTTGTACATAAATCTGTGATATGTACGCTGTGCGATGTAGAATTGTCCGGTAAGTTGACTAATGATGTTCTCGTGAAGCATATTTTAAAGTCTATTTCTCTGCGAAATCCCAAACTAAGAAAACTTGCCTATTTGGGATGTCGATATTCATTCGTCGTTTATGACCACTTCCAGAATTAATGATAAAAATGTTTTCCAAGTTGTTCGTCATACGGCAACATTACCAATTCTTTGCTCTGGACAAAGAATATATGATCTCGCCCTTTTATGTATTGACCCAGAGTATTGTGTTTTATAAAAAGAGTCAATTATACTATGGCCTTTGTTTGGTTCAAAAACTGATTGCAAAGAATATAGGCAGTCGGGATGGCATCTCTTATACAATCCAAAAATTCATAATTTAGATCCTGTCTACTGGATTAATCAAACAATACGGATACTAAGCCAGAGACGGAACGCTCCAGGTCCACAAATTTATTCATTACTCTAAAGGAGTGTCTTCAGCCATCAGAACTTGTTATTGCTGGATGGTGATCCATCCAGCAATAACAGACTTATGAAGGACGCAGCTCTAGGGAGTACACGTTCTAGTAGCTTCCAGGAATTGGATAATGTACACCCTAGACAATGACGACGATGATATATTAGCTAATGCGAATTGGAAATCTGTAAATACTTTTCAAAAAAATTATTGTCGCGCGATACTTTGCCCCACGACTAAGAAATCTAGTGTTAATTCTCTTTTTAAACCTATGCATTAACAATCGTCCTTAAATCAGTTATGACTTATTTATTACATATGCACATAATTTCTTTTCATTAATATACAGAAGAAAATATTATGTTTATTGACAATTCTATATTCTATTAAACTTGTTTCATTCGTACAATTGTTTTCTTATCGATCCTATTCATAAAATATTTAAGATCACATTGGCGTTTACTTTCACCAGGAGATAACAAACAATTCTCAATATGTAAGCTTCTAATAACGGTCAAGTTGTTATAGCAATAAATGCATATTAAACATACTTACCTTATTAGAAGCTTAATTTCCATTAATTTCTGGTGTATATTACGACTAAATGAGCTAGCAATGGTGGTCGGGCTTATTTGGTGGTGCCAGACCCCCGCCCCTTCCTGGTGAAAGGTGGGGATGTGCGAAAAGGACGGAAAATTACACCGGAAAAAGGAACTGCCTATCTCAATATATAAGCTTCTAATAAGTATGTTTAATATGCATTTTATTTTCAGGTAAAATGCTGGCAATTAATTTTTTCTTATAATACCTTTAAATATTATTCAATAAAGATTAAAATAATATTTTTAATTTTAATAATAGTATATATCAAATCAATTAATTTACGGATTTTTCGCGTCAGTCATATATATTTATTCTTTAGTCACATACAAACTTAGTCTGCTTAAAAAAAATATCCGTAAATTAGTGGACTTGATATACTTGCATAAAAATCGCGAAAATAAAAGAAAATATTTAATAATAGGAGACTAAACTTAAATATTTAATTTTGGATAAGCTGGATGGCAAAATTAGAAAGTATTAAATATGTTCGTTGAGAATTTCTACAATAGCAACTTTAATTGTTCTTTAATTGTTTAAAAATTAATAATGATTAAAATCAACTTCTATTCTATTTAAATATTACCACATTACAAATCTATAATCACCTTGTTTGTCATTATTATTGACATTTTCTTGCAGTGAGGGACTATCTAGCGCCTTTAAGTCCTCTTCTGTTCCACCTTCTAACTTGATAACAACTGTATCAAGAAGTCTTATCAATTTTTCAGATTTATCAATGTCAACTGACACCTTATCTAGTTCGCCATTGTGTAATAACTCCAGGAAGACATTCAATCTATTCTGTAAATGAATGAGAAGAAATATAAATTAAACAACATCTTTAATCATAGAAACACAAATTGGCAATGTCTTGAGACTTTCAAACACATGTTATTGATATAGTCGATACCTTTAATGCGGCCAATTGTTCTTCTTTCCGTTTAACAGATTCTTCTGGATGATATTTGATCTTGAACCTAGAATAGTATTGCAAAGTTAATTTTATATGAATATAAAAGCTGTAACAGTTTTCTACGAACATTGAAACACATTTAGACCAAGTTCCATACTTTTTAAAAACATAGGAGACGTAAAAAATCATACTCGTGTATAAAGACCAAAACTTGTATAGACAATCTTTTTTAGATCTTTACCATATAAAATTTAGTGTCACATAAAAAATAAAGTAATAACATAAAAATAAAGTAAACTAAACAAGAACCCAGAATTGGGTGAAAGTCAAATGAAATTTGGTCTAGCGGTACCTGTATACGCTTTTGTCAAATACACAGATGTTGACCAAAAAATAAAAAATAAAACAACTAAAATGACTTATAAAAATTTAAAAAATCTTCAGTCTCACCTGTCCCACACTATGTGGACTATATAAACCCTACACCTAACAGATACGAAACCTGTAGCATTGCGCGCTACTGGTCAACGCGATAAAAGCTAGCTACACACACCGTTTTTAACATTTGTACATATTTATTAATTTTTCTTAATGATGTCCAGCAATTCCACGCGAAAACGCTGTAGACTGTAGGGGAAAAAAGGTTCATAGTTAAAATTTGCACAGTACCCTTAAAAAAATCTAGGCAAACCTACCAACCACTGATTGTTACAAAATAAACAAAAAATGTTTTTGGTCTGAAATATGGTGTGCAATTGCTTAGATTTTTTTAATAACCAGCAAATTTGGGATAACAATTACACAAAATCTGAATTATGATTTTAAGTTTAAACAAACATTTTTTAAAGTCCTTTAGCAAATCCTGTGTTTAACTTTGTAAGTTTAAGAAAAATAGCAGATAGAGCAAAATATTACACACCATTCCTCGTCTTTGTGCGCAACAAAAAACTCATTGAGCTGTTGTCTTCTGAACTCTAGTTTGTATTCATTGTACTTCTGTATAGCATCATCAACTGTGATTGAGTCATCTTGTGCAGCCAGGAAAGCCTTGAAAGACATCATGGTGGGAGGACCATCAACTGGACCCATTGGTATGACTGCATCTCTTCAATCATAAGATAAAACAATGGAATAATTATAACCACTTAAAAACATGTGGCACTTACATCTGTACTTTGTGAAAGAAATTTAATAAAAACTTAAATACTTGAGGCAAATAAGACAAAAATAGTGAAATAAAAGATTTTTCAAATTTGAAGTATTACTTCATCACTCACCTTGCGGGGACTGGTGGCATTGGCTGTCCATATCCTTGGTGAGCAGGATGTGGGCCAAAGTGGTCATGACCCCAGCCATAAGATCCGTATGCATCATGTGGCATCCCACCATACCTTCTGTCTTCCATAGGCCAGTCGGGACGTATTCTCTTGCTTGGCGGTCCATCACCCCGCACAGGTGAGTAGCCTCTACTTGCACTGGCTCCCCCTCGGTAGTCTCTGTAGTCAGGACCAGATCGACCTCCACGAGATCTTCCAACCCAAGAATCTCTGACATTATTTAAAACAAATGCATATCTTGTAGAAACCTACTTAAAGCTTAAATTTCATGCATTAAAAAGCAATAAAGAACATAAATAAATTATAATAATTTGTTTAATCTAATCCAACTGCCATAGAAAATAATAGTGCAAATTATCACAATCACATAAATAAGTAATGCAAATTGAGCAAACACAACTGGATTTTATGAAATTATAGGTTCTTTTAGATATACATAATAATTTATATTATTCTATTTTCAATTAAGTGATAAATAATAGTAGTGTGAAATACAACTTTAAGAAACACAAAATAAAATAATAGGATACAACTACAGCAACAAAAATAAAAACATTGTGAATACAAAACTTGTCAAAATGCAAAATTCTCTAGAATAAATTCTAATAAACCTTTATGCTACCTCATTTCAGCGGGTTTGCTATGCATAAAATAAAAATATAATTATTAGTTGATCATTTATGATAAATCATGTATATAATCTATATTATGAGTTGAGATTACTTTGCTACTCATATTAACTAAACTAAAATATTTAAAATTTAAAAAACAATTGTTATACCTTCCAACTAAAGCGATAGATCGTTTATAAGGTTTAGGAGCATGGGTTAGGATATCAGATTGTTTAGCAGAATGAGGTAGGGATCTGGAATAATAAAGATTAGGCTAAAAAGAAAATGCGCCGTCAATTAAGGAAAAAATAAGTATCTAAATGCAGAAACTACCTTTCTGACCATTCTTCTCGACCACGATTTCTATCTTCTCGACGATCACTACTTCGATAGCTGCTTCCTTCTGCTGCTCCTCTTTCGCCACGAAACTTGTCGCGTCTTTTACGATCATATTCATCGTCACTATCGGCCATGTTAGCTGAATGATAAGTTGCTTGGTAAGACTTCTATTTAATTAAAATGTAAATAATTCCGATATAATTATTTTTAAAAACAATATAACCTTTATTTTTAATTAAAACTTTATTTAAAATGAAAGCTTTTCCCACTCCAGCAGCACATAAACGTCTAACAATTATAGACTATAGAGTTATAGACTATATTGTTGTTTATGGTTACTACAGATAACGTGTGTTGCAGATTAAAAATTAAACTATTTTATTTAAGAGACAAACTTAAATAATTTCCACTTTATAGACATAAAGCATGTAATAAAGTCGGTGATGTAAAAGTTGGTCCACCCACACCGCATTGGACCAGCGTGGTGGGATACATCAAACCTAATGGATAGGTGTATTAGGGAGCCTATGTTCAGCAGTGGACTAAAAACAGGTGATGATGATATGATGTATTATGAGACAAAACATATTGTCCTCAACTACTCAATAACACATTTTACTGATAAATCAATATTTTCAAGAAGGGTGGTATGAAGTAGCTTCCCATCTGATCGCGTTTTTAGCCTTGTACTTAATCACTTCTGGAGAGATCATGTTTGATTGATACACACCAAAACAATATTTATTACTCTATAATAAATATTGTTTTGGGGTGGGTTATAAGCAAGAAGTTTAACCAACTCTAACCACCAATCAATACTGACGTAAACAATATTTTTATAAATTTATTAATTGGCGCCTGTTTTTTGCAATCATTCGAATTACTTTCTTACGCTACTTTGTATTATTAAAACTCTTTGTAGCAAGATGCTATCTACAAAGTATTCTCACATTCACTAGCGAAATAGAAGCACTACTAAATGATATTACAGGATACGGGTTTTCAGACCGTTGACTCTTTACATGTATATGAAAACCTCGATAACTGCCATAATATAGCAGGATAAAAACACTGCATCAAATTTAAAGGGATACCGTGAATCAGCGTGAACAGATGCAAACTCTTTTCCTCAGATTGGTTAGCAGTGTAAGACAACTACTCACATATCCTATAGCTGGCTACATGTTGCTAACATCTTTATGAGAGAATCGCAGTTAATTAACGTCTGCACTTACGCCAGCGAGAATTTTAATGTACCTTTTAAACATGAAATATTTGCGAAAAGATAAAGCAATTTAGCGTCGGCCTGTCTGTCTTTTCTGCAGTAGTAAGCAAATAACTGTGTTCCGGTGTGAAGGTCACCATCAGAGATATTGAAACTACCTAGTAAAACAGTTATAACAAAACACAGACCGTAACGTATGATAAACATGATACGATAGTCTTGATGCATCAACTGGGACTTGCATATGTCTTTATTAACACTAATAGTTTAAACATGTTATTGATGATTAAATAATAATAGATAAAATTTGTCAATATTTAAAACACGATGGTCGAGCAGGGCGACATTCTTTTTGACCATCTAAAGTATCTTCAGAGGTTTTTTGTTTATGGGCCACTGGGTAATAAAGGCAGTCTAAATCACCATTGACAAATTAATAGGTACTGATATTATTCATTTATTTATTTATTCTTTATGCAAAACATTAAGTAACATTAAGTACAAAGGCGGACTTAATGCCGATGGCATTGTCTACCAGCCAACCTTTGGGTGGTGAAGAGATACAAGGTAGGTGCACCAAAATAAGCAAAATGAAATATTTTAAAATGAGTTTTTCCATAATATAATAAGATAAAGTAAATAAATATAACACTTTATATATATATATAATAAATATCTGTATATATATCAATATATACCAAAGCATTTATAGAATACATATATAAATATATATATATATATATATATATATATATATATACATACACAAACATATTATGTACATATATGCCATTGTATAACAAAATGTATTATCCTGTTGACAGTTTTTAAACATGTGATCATGAACTCTTTTCTTGAAGGCGAGATAACTTTGTGCCAACCTGATTTGAGGAGGTAACGCATTCCACAGAAGGATGGACTGAACAAAAAAAGAGGAGTGTGTAAAGTTGGAACGATGGGCCGGACATAAGAGAAGACGGTTATTCGTCGAGCGAAGATTTTTATCATTTACAGTGCTAAGGTATTGAAAATGGGAGAATAGGTAAGATGGAGTAAAAGATGAATTAAGGAGAGAAAAAAGAGTTGTTAGTGCTCTTAATGAACGCCTTTCACGGATGGGCAACCACTGTAATTCTAAACGATGTAAGGAGACACGGTCATATTTTCGAAGGTTGAAAACGAATCGAATGCAGTTGTTCAGAAGTCGGTCAAGTTTATTGAGGAGATCTGCATTCAGGTCAAGATAGCACACGTCACCATAGTCGATTACAGGAAAGATTAAGGTCTGGACGAGCGTTTTCTTAGTTTTAATGGGCAAGAAATTTTTTAGTTTGTAAAGCAAACGCATTGTGTTCGTTACTTTACGACTTACGCAGCTTACTTGGTCTCTCCAACTGAAAGTACTGTCAATTAAGAGACCCAGATTTTTAACATTTTGGCTTATCGGAATACACGAATTATGAAAAACTATAGGAGGTAGTACAAGAGAGTTTACAGTTTTCATAATCCGTGAACTTCCTACGATAATGGCTTGACATTTTGCTATGTTGACATTGAGCCCAAAATCATTACTCCATTTTTTGATTAAAGATAAATCTTTATTTATGTTTACAATCGTTTGTTGCAGACCATCAATTGTAGATTGAGCATACAACTGAAGGTCATCAGCATACAGATGATACGCACATTGAAGTTCATGAGTAATAAAGTTTATAAAAACAGAAAATAAAATAGGAGAAAGAATGCCGCCTTGAGGGACGCCACTAGGCACATCTAACCAACTTGAAGTCAAGTCGTCAGAAATCACTGCCTGCCGGCGCCCTCGAAGATATGAGGAAAACCATTCCAGTCCTTCATCGGAAACCATTGAATAGGAGAGGATGGCTAATAGGATATCATGACTGACGGCAATGAAGGCATTGGAAAAGTCAATTAAGACCATTACAGTCACCATTGAATTCTCCATACCTGCTCTAATGTCGCCAGTCACTTTGAGGAGAGTAGTGGTTGTGCTATGACCTGGGCGGAATCCGGATTGAAATGAACATATTAAATTGTTACTAAGAAAAAAATGAGAAACTTGATTTAGAACACAGGACTCGACTATTTTCGACATGAAAGGCAGGATACAGATAGGTCGATAGTGAGAGGGTGGAAGGATTAGAACACTTAGGAGAGGACGTACAAGAGCATTGCGCCACAATGAAGGAAAGGAGCAAGTATCAAGAGAAAATTAACAAGATGAGTGATAGCGGGAAGTAGGAAATCAAGGATGGGAATTATCATCCGTCGGCTAATTTTGTCACAGCCGACTGCCTTAGATTTTATGGAAAGAATACATTTTTTAACGGCTTCCGAAGAGACTGGAGAAAACTTAAAAACATTAATACTGGGACGCTTCAAACCATTTAAATACGAAACTGTTTTACACATTGTTAAGTAGTCCATTGTGGAGGTAGAAGTAAAATGTACATTTAAAGCATCTAAATTAATAGAGGATGTAAGGTTTGAGACACGTGACTTACCGATACCAAGAGTCCCTAAGAACCTCCAAATATCAGTAGACGTAGAAGATGAAATATTTTGGTGAATATATCGGCGTTTAGCATTGCGTATCATCTGATTACAACGGTTTCTGGAGAGTTTGTAAGCTGACCAACTTTCTTCAGACCGCTGTTTTTTAAATTTACGAAATGCGCGGTCTCTGCGTCTCATGGCTATTTTTATAAGTTCCGTCATCCATGGGGCCGCCTTGCGTATAATTTTAATTTTTAATAGGGGCGTGAACATCATATAATTTAATATTTTTTTCGTTTAGGATGCTGACCTTTTCATCTATATTGTCTGCGTCTAATAAAGGCTTCCAGTCTATATCAGCAGCATCCTTATTTAAAGATTCTACATTTATTTTGGATAAGGAACGCAAGTGCAGAACCTTGGACTTGAGTTTTGGAGGTTTAAGGATATAGGATAGGAATATTAGGTCGTGATGAGAAAAGCTAGGAGCAGGATGTTGTCCACAAGAGGAAATAAAGAAGGATTAGAAGATAGGATTATGTCAAGCCAAGTGTCTTCACCAGATATATTACAGTGAGTAGGTTGAAGAGGTAAAATATGAAGACAGCTTGACTCAACTATGTGTATGAATTTACGGGTACGAGAGGAGTTAACTGCAAGGAGATTGGTGTTGAAATCGCCCATGATGACGTAGTGAGCGTACTTGGAACCCAAAGATTCTAAAACCAATTCAAAATCGGTGAAATAGTCAGCATTTGGGGGACAATAGACTACGCCAATGACTATCTTGGCAGATTTGGCTTGAACTTTCAGGAATAAATACTCAGCGGAGGCTGAGTAATTTTGATATTACCGTTTTAAGAAAAAGAAAAACACCTATTTTAATTAAAATACTATATTTCTTACATTAACAATGTCATAGAAGATGAAGTACGAAATATTTTGGTCCAAGATTAAAAAAGGACTAGATTAAATTAACTTGAACTGTGTTCAAAATTACGGTGGGTAATTCTATACATTTTAAATATCCACTCTTTGTCATTTTAAATGTGAAAACGAAGTTTTTGGCGGGCGGCGTCATAGTTTAAAATGCATTTTTAGCTTACATTAACAATAGAACACATTTTTTATCTGTTTTAAAAAATAATATATCATATCCGGTCGGAGCGCATTTCTTTGACTTCCTCTTCGTGTCTAAAGGCATTGAAGCTCGTCAGTGTTGTCACCGCAGTCATCGTGGCCGTCGCACCTGGAAAGCAGAGGTACGCAGCGTTTGTTGCCACATCTTATCTCGTGGGCGTTGCAAGCGCCATCGCAACCAGTGGGCTCATCGCTGCCATCCCCGCAGTCAGCCAGGCCGTCGCAGAAGCGCGTTGAGAGGATGCACTGTCCGTTCGTGCACGTAAATTGGTCGTCGGGACATTCTTAAAAGAAAAAAATAAATAGAAAAATTTTGTTTTGATTGGTTGTTGACAGTTTTTTGTCACCACTTACTTAGATTGGTCTAGATACATAGATATAATTATGTGTAAGATGTGGTCAGTACTAGATTAGGGTAGGATTTAATTCCTATCCTTCTTATATTAAAAAAACATCGTACTATGATGTCATACCGCATGCGTTTTTAGTGATGTATTGTCACTAACACTTGCAACAAAGCCATACGTACGATGGGATTTTGTTGACTTCTTAAATTAATACCGCTTATACATTACAATATCGTTGAAGATAAATAATTAAGCTTATGCTTAAATTAGCTAAACTACAGTGTAC
Source organism: Lamproptera curius (assembly GCA_029286875.1). Lineage (NCBI taxonomy): Eukaryota > Metazoa > Arthropoda > Insecta > Lepidoptera > Papilionidae > Lamproptera > Lamproptera curius. Next base: position 322,800 of record JAGSMT010000048.1, read on the forward strand.
TCGGAGGAGTGGAAGGCAATATCTAGTTTTTTTTAATTTTTATTGTCTGGCGTCTGACTAATGTTATCAAAAGAAATGTAAATATAACAAAAGTTACGGCGAAAAAGAGTAAAGATTTGCATTAACCGTCCAAGAAAAACTTTGGTTACAGTTTGTGCAAATAACATGATGCAGCTTTAAACATCATAATAAAGTTACTAAACTGTTTAGTAAACAAAGAAAAGAAACTATTTCAATCGGCGCCACAGTTTGTAATAAAGTATAAGTAATTTAAAATTTTACTATCACACTTAAAACACATTGAGTCGTTATAATAACATATATTTTATTGACATGGTTGACTCTTTTTAGCTAAATTAATGAAATAAAATAAACCAAACAAAATGACAACTACTTCTTTAAAAGCAAAATAATTTTAAATAATAATTTACTTGTTTATCAAATTTATAGTTTAAAACAATCCGAGAGTGTAAACTTTAAAACGAAACTGATATTTTCGTTATAAAACATTAAAAAAGAGCTCAATTTAACAATAAAGAGGAAGCGGCATAGGAGTGTCCGTTAGGTCTCAATAAGCGCATTCGTAACCCAGTTTCGTGAGCTGCTGAACGGTATAAGTACGATTTACATTCATTTATACCCTCGATTCTAGGTCAAAAGGCAAAATATCAAAAAATAAAAATAAAATGCCAACATTATTGTTTCGAGTTTATTAACTACTTTTAAATATTGTTCTTAATTAAATGAATTATTATTTCTTTTTCAATTACAAAGCCTTAAATTTAAATTTTGCTTACAAAAATCTTTGTTGCATTTGTGAATGTAATATTATAATAATATCATTATTATTGCACTTCTACAAAAAATAAATTATATTTAGTTATAAACGTGTAATACCTGGCGTACAGTTTACTTCATCGAAGCCGTCCCAACAATCGATGACGCCGTCGCAAAGTTTCGTATTGGGAAAACAAGAAATAGATTGGCCGCATCTGAACTGCTTTGACAAATCGCAATCTGTAAAACGTTATAAATTTAGATACTTATAAAAAAATATCTTTTATTATAAATATCAAATATATCTTTAAATATCAAATTATTATATCTATAGATCTGTTTATGTTATATTTTCCATATTTGGTGTCGATAAAAATATTGAAATGTCGTAAATTGTTGTGAATCTAATTTAATAACAGTACACTTGCCATAAAAACATAGTATTATTTAGTTTGACTTTCTTTTTTACTTTTAAAAAGAAAAGATTTTCACTAAATTTTGCAAAATTATTTTGTCTTATATATTGACTAATAACACATTCAACTTAAACAGAATGAAGCAATTATACAAGTTAAAATTATATCTTACTAAAATTATAATACGAAAACATTTTAGCAGAACCAAAATTGTTCGCTAACTCTGTATCAATTTACAACGTAAGAGTGTCACTAAACAGTACTGTTAAGCAACACAATATATTCTTAAAACAATATGTACGAATAGTGTGGGAATGAAGATTTGGAAGGAATAAAGTTAAAATTACCACAATGCGTTTCATCAGAGCGATCGTAGCATTGTATTGAGCCGTCACAGCGGGCAGCGGCGGGGACGCAGAAGCCGTTTTTGCATCGCCACTCGTGTGGAGAGCAGGTGACCTGCGACAGCAGACGGCAAACGCGAACGCCCCGTGTTTTGTCCACTAGATGACACGCTTCCGTCTCTAAAGCACATAGCCCGCCGCAACCTGGAATATAAGACAACTTTTCTTTTCTGAGAAAAAAATTATAGTCATAAATAAAATAATTGCAAAACCGACGCAATGTAGATGACAATATAGGTTATATTAAAATTCAACGAATACAAAGTTAAGCTTGGTTAGTAATAAATTGTATGAACAACTATCTCACACTTCTCTGAAATAAGTACAATATAATAAAATAAAATATACGAGACCATATTAAGATTTAGAATTCATATTAAGCTAAATTGTTTTGCAAAACTCTCATGGAGCTGAAAAATAACGCAATTATTTAATATGAGATATTTTATTTCAAAAGTTTTAGTTAGTTAAAGAGAAGAAGTATAAAGGTGGTAAAAAAAATCTTCAAACTTACCCGTCGGATCATTCTGGTCTATTGCGGTTCTACAAACTGAGGTTCCACTGCTTTCTTGTAGCATACAAACTTCATTGCTTTGGCACTCGCAAAATGTTTTAGATTCCTCATTTATTATATTCTCTAACTTAGCGTCGGCTTGTTTCCTACCATCTTTAGGGTATGTTTTAATATTTTTTCGTAACTTATTTATGATATCGGAAACATTCGACAACCTTTTTCTGGTGGTTAAAACAAATGGTTTGAATGTGGTGGTCATTTCTGTAACCACAACAGCAGTGGTGAGAGGCACATTTGAATATATACCGGCAGTTTCCGAAGTTGATTCATTCAAGTCTATATTTTTCGTTGGCACTGCATTTGTACTAATGATATCAGTAGATTGAGTTGAACTAATAGATGTAAAATTTACTAATAATAAACTTATAATAACGATTGCTACAATCATTATACTTATTGAGCAAACCTGTATTCGGGTTCGTTTCTTAACAGGACTCTCAGTCAAGGTGAAATCAATTATACAGCCGATCCCTTTTAAACTCTTCCGCAAACTTCCTTGGCTCAAATGATTCGAACGTGTGTCGTAAGAAGTACATCTAAACTTGTGCCGAATATTAGAATCAATTTCTTGTGATATGGTTGGAATGTATGGGTTTTTATTTATATTTGAGTTCTCATCATCAAATACCGTATTTCTTATAAAATTGCCGTCTTCACAATACGATATTGTATCTATATCGTCAAAGTTTGACTTGACCGTCTTAAGAGTTAGCTTTTCTCTTGGGGTCGAATAAGTCTTTGGATAAAACGTTTCGTTTAGAGATTTGATCTCATAATTTCTTATCTTCCCTTTGCAAGTAGAACAATGTTTTGTCACCTTATTATCTACTATTGGTGCGTTTAGAATTCCTTTCCTTAAACTGCTATTGGACCAAAGATGTGAACAATACAATGATTCCAAATTACAACTAGTATTTTCAATAACGCCACTTGTCGTAGACAAATTATTTTCGCAGTGTGTCAATAATGTCATTTTGTTACAGAGATATCATCTCCACAGCGAAGGAAATACTTTGTAAAGCATCTGAAACAAAACAAGCCTTTTTGTAAACAAACTATAAATTATTGTAGTTTAAAAACCTTTTAATATTGGCTAGTTACACCCTAAGCTATTATATGTATTCACAAAGTTTAAATATTATGCTTTCATAAAAATATCGATGAAAATATATGACAGTTTTATTTCTCGAAATATTTATAGATTATTTGTGTATATATATTTGGAAATCTTACTTGAGAACTCGGTAAAAAGTATTTGTAATGAATATAGGTTTTTTGATAACAGTCACAATTATAAATCGAAATAACTAATAACAACACATTCTAGTATATGTTATTCCTGTATTCACTGTTACCAAATATAATCATAAAAATGAACAATACAATTTAATAAGTTTAATGTAAATATATATTTTGACTTCCCCACGATCCCCAGAACATTCTAATGCGACATTCAGCTTCATGCAAATTTGGACCGCATTATATCGTCTAGACTGTTGAGGAGTGTTTATCTATCTGACTGCCTCCGTAACCTAGTGGTATGGGCGTGTCCTTTAGAAACCGGAGGTCGGGGGTTCGAATCCTGCGGGGACTCAACAAATTTTCATTGTTGTTTTCTAGTTAGTTAGGGCAAATTGGGCCGATCAACCAATTCTCAGAAAAGTAAGATGATCCCTGTGTCGGATGCCTATGTAAAAGGTTTGTCCACCCACCATTACCCCGTATTGGAATATCGTGGTGGGATACGGTCCAAAAACCCTTTAATGGAGTATGCGTGCATTAGGTGAGGCCTATGTCCAGCAGTGGACTAACATAGGCTGACGATGATAAAGATGATGAATCACATCTTATTGTATATGGCTACTATACTGCACTATTTAATTCTAGAACTTTGAACTATCTACTACTGCTTTATATTTAGACATTCTTTTTTGAGTAGGTAAAGGTAACGGTTATGTAATCAAACTTTTCATCGCTGTTGCTTTGATTAAAATACTATATTTATTGCATTTTAAATAAAAAATTATATTTAAAGCACGTTTAAGTTACAATAAACTTATTAGTGGTCTGATAATATTATAAACAGAGTTTAATTTCAATTAATACGGTAAAAACCGTTACGTCTAATCTTAATACGACTAAATTATGACGGCCTCCACAAAAACATATCCGTAAAATTGTTACAGTAAGAGATTATTTAGTTATATAAAATTTAGTTGTATAAAAATATTTATGTCAATTATTTTTAGTTTACGTCAACACATCTTACGTTCCATAAAAATGTAGATCTCACGATCCCAATTCATATTACTATTCAATAAAATAAATGACGTTAAATATAAAGTAAACAACGTCCTAGCTAAATAACAAGTAAAAAAGGCTTAACACTAAACTTTAGTCTTATTTTAATTACCGTTCCTTGGCTCATATAATACATCATATCATATTTTATTTAATAGATAAAAATATTCTTCTGCAACTGATGAAATTCCAAATAAAATACTAAAATCAGTAAACATTGTTTTACATAGACAATTTATTTTGATTACATATATGAACAATGTTTAAAATAAGACAGCTTTTTGTTATTATAAAAATAATACAATCATAACTATTCTCTAAAAAAAATCGATAAAGGTTTTCGACAAAAAGTAAAACTAAAAGCATATCATGCCGTATTAATACAGATTTAAATACCACTAAAAATAAGGGTAATTCTCTTTTAATTTAAAACATCACTGATTGAAAATAATACTAACAAGCTTTCATTGACATCACGCGACCTTTACTTTTCTAGGGCAATACTAACTCTTCGGTGACCATGAAGTTAACGTCTTAAGCAACGCAACAAATAAATAGATCAAAACAAAATACTCACGTGCAATGGAGAGTTTAACACTATCTAATGGATTTTCGTATTAAATTTATTGTCGTTTGGAAGATTTGGAAACACGTCCGAATGCTATGAAACCTCGTGTGGAGTATGGAAAACGGTTGCCGTTGGCAACGTCTAAACAACTAAGCACCAACACTAGCACCCTGGCACATAACCGGCGAGTGAGAGAGTGGGATCAATGTACAGTTGTTAGAAGGGGATGTTAGTACGGGGTTGTACACGTCTCGCCGGTGCTCGTGCCCAGCCAAGAGTAACACGTGGTGCGCTTTTGTGCGTGCAACTGAATGGACAGCTGTTCCTTGAAGCACCCTAATAAACCTAACAAGTGTTGTGAAGCAGGTTTAATGTATACGGTTCCAAGTTTAATTGTTATTGCTATACTAACGTGTAGTCACACGATCCCTAGTCATATCGAATATCCCTCGATTAAAATGTCTAAAATTATACAAATAAAAGGAATTTTTCTGTAGATAACTTTTATATTCTATTTCTATTTTTAGTGCGTAAGTTTTTAGATAACTTATGGATGTGTTTTACATTACTATTTAAAAGATTAAATATTATAAATTCAACCTAATAAGAAACCTAAAAGCTACAGGCTTTAGCAGTAAAAAGTAAGGGCGCAAGAAAAAGAATCTATGTACCAAAATTATGAATGTTTATTGGATTGTTATTTTGGTTACTTTTACATAAAAAAAAAATATTGTACAAAAGATTAAATGGCAATCTGGCATTGGTAAAAATATAGTGCAATTGCAGGATATAATCAAAAGTCTAGCTGGTCAAAGTCGCACGAATTATCTAGTAATCTTAATGGTGTGTATCATTTCTTTTAATATAATTACAGTATTGCTATATACTGCAATAACTGCCTCCGTAGCCTAGTGGTATGGGCGTGTGCTTTAGAAACCGGAGGTCGTGGGTTTGAATCCTGCGGGGACGCAAATATTTTCATTGTTGTTTCCTAGTTGGTTTGTTACAAATTGTCTGAAAAGTAAGATGCGTCCGAAGGGCATGTAAAAAGTCGGTCCACCCACCAACCCGCATTGGACCAGCGTGGTGGGATACGGTCCAAACCCCCTAATGGATAGGGGTGTATTAGGGGAGGCCTATGTCCAGCAGTGGACTAACAAAGGCTGATGATGTGTGATTTGTGATTGTTATATAAGTGGTAGATGCCGACAAGAAATTCAATTATTTTTAAATTAAAATTATTCTAAATTTAATATTTACCACCTATCTATTACTAAGGATAGTAATAACTTCTACTGACATGGTTTAACCATATTAAGTAAATATTAAGGCTAGTATTAGAAGTTAGCCAAAAAGAATATTGATACGAGCAACGGTCGTTTATCTGATGGTAAGTAAAAGCCCATATGAAAAGCTTTGAGACAAGAGGTGTTATTTCCCGAATAGCCAGTAATTACGCCGGTTACGGTGCCCTTCAAACTGGAAGACAGTAATGTGTACACACTACTGATATGCGTTTTAACTTATTCAAGTTACCTTGTTAAATAATTCAAAAGTCTATAGTAGTAACTGAGCTAACAAGGTTCTTGCGCAACAATGACAACGCAAGATCAACGAAATAGAAAAGAAAAAGTTATAAAATTGCAACTATTCAAATAGCAATAGTAATATCATAAAGCAAAAGTGATTCCTCTAAAACCATAAATCACTTTTAAATTCAATCAAGACTACTCAAGTGTGGTCTGTTCGAGGCCTTGTGACTCTGTTTTAATTCATTATCATCGTCAGTGTTTTTTACGCTGCGGCCTCTTTGGTTAATTGGGTTTTATTAATTCTTATTAGACTTTAATTTGATGACGGGGTTACTGTAGATCACTCGATAGACTTCCAAAGAGGTCGAATGTTATTCAGATTTTGTGAAATCAACAAGCTTATAATGCCTAAAGTTGCGCTTAAATTAGATAAATATTCCGAAGGATAGTTAGGTTAGTGTTTGTTTAAATATAGATATGTGAGTGTGGTGTAAATTATTAAATTATTTACATGAACATATGCATCCGCCTATATGAATGCACCTTACAAAATGTGACCATTATAACCATTTAAGTCACAATGTACATATTTTTGATTCAGGATATTATAGCTAATCAATATAAATTTGTAGTTTTCAAAAAATTTAATATAGAAATCTCAACATATGGCATTGATACGACAGTTCAATTATGCGTAAAGGTCATTTACAGCCTCTACATTGTAGAGGTAACGAACATTTTAATTTAAGGAGGTAATTTTTTTATTATTAAACGGTAATAATTAACAACAATTTTTTTATTCATACAAATATATATTTAGATATCGATATTTATCTTGGTCTTAGCCGGAATAAGATATGTTTTATTTCATCTAAGATCTAATATTATTTCTTATATAATAATGCTTTAAAGTACATCATCAATTTTAAGCTAAGAATCAAGGTAATTTTGGTTATCAGCACAAATAAAATTTATCCGATTAATCTTACATTTAGCATTGGCCTTGTAGTAGCTTATTTTACAAAAGCAAGCGAGTGAGCTATGTGCTTTATTTTCAATGCAGATTGCGCCACTTTAATGCCTCCAGCGCTACCGCACCCGTTAAGTTTGGCTTTTACCAAATTGTACTAAAGTTTCGCTTTTAACGCTTTATTACATTTTAATAATAAAAAGAGGAATCACATATGCAGTTGTGAACGATCAAAACTATTCAGCTGGTAAATAAAGATAAAATAAGTAGGTGCAAGTGCAAGTAAGTAATTCAAACGGTACTGGAATAAAAAACAACGAAAAAGCAAAGCAGGGATGACGAATCAATGGAACGGATTACAATATTTTGGCCATCAATAAAAATAAATTTGTAAATTAATTAAAAATAATAACGTCGATAAAACTCAGTATCGAAAAATAAATAGCATTAATAAAATTCTTCTTATATTTTTCCAAGATTGATTTCGACGATATACTCTAAGATTTTTTAACAAATTTCTAATAAGAGCACTCTCGATAAACATGTCAGGCTACGAAGCGATCGCCACCCCTGATAGAGCATGCATTCACCTGCGGGCCCCGTTCGCGGGCTGGTGGCGCGGCGCGCGTGCATATGCGGCCGCCATCACGCCGACGAGCGATGCAGCCGCCGAATGCGGACGGCCGACACGCCACCCGGCGGCACAACACAACTCTCACTGCGCGCGCCGCGTGCGGTTGTACTTCGCTCGCCCGCCTCACCTCGCGCCACCGATACACACCTCAGTCAGTATTCCGCGACACGGCATACGTTGAGCGCGAACCGACCGCGTTTCTCCCGATATTAGTATGTGAATACGACACTTTTTGTTTGCGCCAACACGAGAACCGAGTGAAATGTTATTGTTCGCCTGCTGATTGTCATCGCACGTCTGCACACCCACTTGGTAGCAACTTCATGAGGGACTGGACGTTTTTATTTTGCTAAGGTGAGCTTTGTCGATGCTTTTTGTTTCCAGTTCACGGGTTTCTTTGTAATAAATAATGAAACTGCAAACTTTTATTAATATTACGGCTTTAGGATGACATTCATGGGTTTATAATTTAATTATGCTTTATCGAGCGAATAATAAATTTTAATACCGACAAAAGTGTGAGTAAGTTAGCTCGTTAGTCAGTCGTCCTACTTCCGATATAAGCAGATTGACCAAGTAAACACTGTCACTTAGTCGGTCGCAACTTGTCACTTTAATACTACTAAAGAAAGTAACTTAAAGCTGCCTCCGTGGCCTAAAAACACAGGCGCTCACATTACAAACCGGAGGTCTTAAGTACGAATCCCGCAGGAAAAAGTTTGCGTTGTCGTCATTTCCCAGATTATTAGCCAGCATTGCGATATACAAGTCGATAGTATGTCCCGGTTGTCAAAAGATTCTAGTTGTAAACATCTAGTTGTTAAGGGCTTATCAGCTTTTATATCTTAGCATGTATTCTTTAATCTAAATCTGAATTATTTTGCCGCCTCGAACCAAGAGAAAGGTACAAATTTAATTAAAGCACTCATAAAGTAAGTTTTTAAGGAGATTGGCGAATACTCTATAATATTTAAAACTATTTAATTTGTGGCGGTTAATTGACAAGATGTTAAAAACGGGAAAAAATATTTAACTATCAAGCTTATGTTGTTTGAAGAAAGTGTAGATATACATATAGGTATACATTTGCTATTTGTAAATAGATATATTATTTAAATAACAATAATATTTAAATAATAATAAGACGACGAAGTTAAACTGCTCTAAAAAGCACCGTTATGAATAGTACACAACGAACATATAATATTAACTAGTAGTTATTTATGGTTATTAAGGTATGCAAATATTTATCCTTACATTAATATGTACGCCTAAAGATTACGTTGACTTGAACCTTTGATACAAATCATAATTTTATTGGATATGAATATTATTATCTATAATTTCTATGCCACATAACAGTATTTCAACGTTATGATGGAAAAGTTTTTCCGTTACCATTAAAATTTATATGGATATAATGACTTACATTTGTAATTTTATATATTTTTGACTACTTTTTATAATTGTAGAACGGAAAGTGTTTAATATTCTATTACGTGGGAATCACATTGTTTTACAGCTATATTGTAATATTATCAGAGGCTTCTATATATTGTAAGATTATCAGAGGCTTCTGTTAAATTTAACAATTTATTATTACATTTTTTCAACTATGTATGATGTTGACCTCCTTTAAATTACACCACCTAACTAACCTAACTAAATTTCGTTTTACGAGTAACTCCGTTCAGTTTTCCCAGTAATTTTTTTAGGTACTTCCATCGCATTTTTGGTTTATTTTAATTTCGTTAATTTTCTCTGTATCCTTAATATTGTGCCGTCTTTCAGCGTGATTCACACAAATTTTAAAAGAAAGTTTCCTTTGGACAGTTAGTCACATTCTGTTTTCATTTTATTAGAAGTTCCTTGGTATAGTTTATCAGCTGTCTTCTAGTTTGACTGATTATATACACCCTTATAGACTTAATTCTAAATATACTTAATAGTTAGCTCTGTAAATCTATGAGTGGGTTATTCTAAAGTTCTTTAAAATCTTACTCAATCTTCCTCTTACGGCTTACTCTTTAGCCCTTGCGAGCATTCTCCCGTTGTAGTAGACCCAGACGACAAAAGAACAATAACTAGTTACAGAATTTTTTGGCATAAATATTTACTTTACTAGTTATGGATACGTCTCCTAAACTTTTTAAAGTGAATAACATCTTTTCTTTGTTTGGGAAATTCTCATTAATTTACAAATTTTTCATCTGAACATCGTTAAGTGAATTACAAATGATCAGCATCCACACAAATTATGCATGCTTGCAAAAGTTTCTTATTTAAATAAATCGCACAGTGCAAAGGTGAAGAATTAACGTATTATTGGGGGGAGTTATTCAACAAATCTTTGGATGTATCCGGTTTTTATATAACAACTTAGAGTAACAGAAGTTTCCAAATCATTAACGATAAGCAATCTGCATTATATTCACATCGCTTTTAAAAGCAATATTTTTTGAATTTGACAACTATACATTTACGGTTTATTTTGTTATAAATTAGTAAATTATTTACAATATAATTCAAAGACAAACAAAACGCTATATATATGTACTTAAATTATAGATAAACACATCGTTTTAAAAGCGGAAACTTAATTTGTAAGTGAACACGGAATCAGATACATATAAAAATAATTTTACCAAAAGTTTATGCTATTTAAAAATATGTTTTAAATTAAATTAAGCCGTATAAAAAATATTTAGTTGATTAATTGGTACGTGAACATTTTTCTTTAACAATATGCGGTTTATATACACATCGCACTTCTGATTAAGAATATTATATGCGTTTAATAAATGTCTTTCTTTCCACGGTTGTTTTAAACACTTTATAAAATAGGACGCACAATAAATTTAATGTATTAAATTATTGGTATGCGTAATCGTAGAAATATCATCTAGAGAGAGCGTATTAAGTTGTTGCTCTTTGCGTCTTTCGGACATATTGACTCGTTAACGAAAAAAGTGAAACCGATTCACGTATATGTTGCCTTCTGAGCAAATATGTTCTGACTTGTAAGGATCATTATTTCTAAACTTAGCTAAATAATAATTCCCAGACTATTCTTGTGAAACTTTTTAAGAATTTCACGTGTAAAATTACCTACTGTTTGTTTTTAATATACAGAAGACGCATAAAAATGTGCTAAATAATAAAATATTTAGTTAAATAAATTTACCCAAAGAAGGTGAATTTATTTAACTAATTATTTTATCGAATATAATAGCCCTTTATAGACTATTTCTATGCTAAGGTATCTCAATAAATTTTTCAAATTGAAACGTTAAAATTATTTGTTTATATAACGAGACACTAACGATTCAAAGTACACATGTTTATATTTTATCTAATTTCTTCGTGTACTTATCTTTGTTAAATTTGTTATATTCTTTACTCCTCTTGTAAGTAAGCATCGAAGACCTAAATGTTTCTTTTAAAACCAAACATACTCTATTTTATTTAATTATAAAATCAAATCATGTGTTACAAACTTTCTTTGGTGACACGAAAGAGGTTAACGGCGAATTTGGACGGTCGTTGCATTACAATTAGACCCCCATCGTGTTCACGTACTATTTGTTACGTTACTAAGAGGTCAATTGAATAAAAACAATAATTTTACTGTTTCATTTTGCTTACACAACCTCTAAAGTTATTTAAAAAAATGTCTTAGTTTTATATAACTTTATGAAAGAATAATTAGCACACAGCATCCGAGAAATATAACATATAAAAGTTAGACGATATATTTATATAGAGGTTACGGGACGTTCGACTAGCCCAAAAAATCTCACTCGAAAAACGTTCAGGCCCACAGTAGCGAGGTTAAAATATTTTTCAAAAAAGATTCAATGCAAGAAGCCTGTCCACGTCTCTTATAATATTAGTATAGATGTACACCTAATCAAATATTATATTTTAATAATATTCTAACAACATATCGAAATATTATAATTAGATGATTGGTAATATTTGTGTTTGGTCTTGTTTTAGAGTAATATAGCGTCTTCAAAATTAAGGAGGCCACGAACGTTTGCCATCAACTATTTGTAATATTCTTAACGAATGTTTGTCATAAACATACAAGATCTTCATTGTGTAATATTGCTTTGTATGTAAACACTATTAATTCCTATATTTAATAAGGTTATATACGTGCAACCTTCAAACAAGGGCTTCTTACGAATATTACATCACAACGCATGACAGCACAAGTGGAAACGAAAGCGGGTTGGAGGTCATTATTATATTCTCTGATGCGGTGGTAGTAAAAGACGCTGTTATATAATATTTTGCATTGTGTAAACGATGAATACTAAGTTTTATGTTCCACTTTAGACCAAGAAATGTCCTAGAATCCTCAAATAAACTTAAAACTTATTAAAAATATATAATATAAAGCTCTTTTCGTTTTTTATATAGCTTAAAATGTCATACTGATTTATGACAGTATAAACAATTTAAAGTAAATACGAGCTGTTGACGTAACTATTGCATTTACAACTTATTCAGGTTATTATATAAATTTTATTTAAAATTACATCTGCGATATGCGAAACAAAGAGAGCAACTATCAAAAATAGACACGATGTAAATCGTAAAATTATATTGTAGTTATATGTTACGATAATAAATATATTGTTAATATATTGCGTATGTATTTAAGTAAATAGAAGAAATCAATTGCAAATGAAAACAACACTATGCGCAAAGAATTGTTTATTTTCCTTTTTTGTGCGATCATGTCGTTTATTGTAAGATACGGCGGGAAATCGTTCCGTAATAAGAAGCGCGCCAAACGTGAAAGTATAACTCTGATAATTAACTAGAAAATGACGCTTGCACTCATTGTCGCGCGTAATAAATATTCTTAACAGTCATATAGATATATACAAAAGAATTTTAATGAATATCAATAATTGAGATATATATTTTTTGTAATTATTACTTTTGTAAAGACTACGAACATTTATTTTATATATATAACATATTAAAATATAAATAAGTGAAATATATTCTTAAAAATAACGGAGAAAATAAAATATTAAACTTGATTTATAACTGTTTAACTCGCCGCGTCTTTATAACCTCTAAATTAGTGAAAATAACAACAGACTACTGTAACGATAAAACGTTTTTTTATTCATCTGGGATTGCTGCGGATTTAGTATTGATGTTAATTATCTATCTTTTAATATATAAATTAAAAAAATAGGTACTTTAATTGCGATTTTTCATTTACTTGGTGGTCCAATGTAAAGAAAAGACCGTAAATAAAGAAAAATATTTATTAAAAACAGCTTCTTGTTGCCGAACTCTCGACCTTTGTTTTGTAATTGAAATCAAACATAATGTTTGTAAGGAAGTATCGAAGTCGCTATGCGCACGATTTCTAATCTACCTTAGCGTTAATTAATCATTTTAACATATTAGTGTTGCTTCAAGGTCGCTTTCTTCGGCGCTTCTTCGCAAAAACCCGATAATTTCCGCAATAGAGAAAACAGCTTTTTTTGCAACGTCATGTCGTAAGCATGCGAAATGCTTATACTTCCTTCTGTGAAGCTGCGCTGATAAAAAATTAAGGGTAAAATATTTTGTTAACAAACACCATTTGTGTGACAATTTATTTTTTTATTTTTTAATAAAAATAATATTTGCCGTATGGTACATGCATCAAATGCGTACTTTGGCATGCCAAAATTAAATGTAATTCAAAACACTCGATAAAGTCATTTATCAAAAACAATATTAATCATTATCATCATCAGTCTAATCTGCTGGACAAAAGCGTCCCTTAATGACAATATTAATATGGCATTACATTTTTCCATATTTTTTTATTCTATAAGACATAAGAAAAATTGGGAATTGAATGGAGTTGCGTCATTATTTATGTAATTATTAGAAATTTAAGCGAATTTTTGAAAAAGTGAAAGGTGTGATCAAAAATTTTAACTATGAATGTATGCAAAACATAAAAAAAATATATTATAATTTATACAAATACACTATCTTTTCTCAACGTAGGAAATGCATTGTTTTCACGGACGACGCCAAATATTACGAAATATGTAATACGTATACATTTTTTGAAAATTATTTACTTAATTGTATATAAAAATTAAATATTATTAACTATGTAACACTTAATAGTAACCTTATAAGATTTTGTTACCCCATTTTCATCAGGTCGTCACGCATTGTTGACTATGATAACATTGAACTAGTTCCCTAACATAATTAATTTAAACATAACATGGTTTACATTCATCATTTAATAACGAACCTAGTTTAATTCGACCTGCATATAAAACAGAACGCGGAAATCGTGTCAATCGAAAATAAATGACATCAAACAAATGTCCTGTCCTATCCGTGAAAATATTAATAAACGGTCATTATGAATGAGGTCGCATGAACTCGCGGATGGATTTAATCAACAAGAAGATATTTTTTTTACTAACCTATATTTTAACTGCCTCCATAGCCGTGGTATGGGCTTGCGCTTTAGGAACCGGAGGTCGCGGATTCGAATCCCTCACTACTTTTTTAAATTTTTTCCTTATTAGTTTAGGCAATGCGGGCTGATCACCCGATTGTCTTTAAGTAAGGTCCATGTGCCGGATGGGCATGTAAAAGTCGGTCCTGCAACTGATCTTTCTCGGGTCGTTCCGGTTATGCGTTCCATCGAAATATGAGAGTGAAAGAATAAATATGTTTCTGCGCGTACACTTGTGCACTGTAATATCTCCTGCACAGTTAGCTGTAGAAGGACTTATAATATATATTTTCTTAGATATATATTGGTCCTGAACAATGTTTATAACGACGTCAGCGCACAAAGGGTTTTTTTTGTACATGCATCACTTTGTTAACTTCATCTGTTATGAGAGCATATATTCCTTGAAATTCGTAACATAATTGTAGATTGCGTGATGATTCACTCCTTATGCACTTAATCATCTCTAGTTAATCATAGTTGTTCGATCGAAAACTGGAAATGGATAACAATGGCAAACAACGGATATATATTTGACTACTTTGTATATGGATTTACGTTTACCTACGACTTGTTTTGGTAGATAGTGAAAACATTTTTGATTAAACCTCAAAGAAAAAAGAATAATAGATATTAAAGCATTCTGTTATAGCATTTTGATTTAGACTAAGCGTGATAGTTTGGTATTGACGACTGTAGCCTTTTGCAATAATTGATCTTATACTAAAAGTTTTTTTTTTTTAATAACGGCGTTCAAGTAGTGTACAATTAAACAAATAAATTCTTCTGCTTTATAATATTAGTAAACATAAAGTGTCGATCAAAGGGCAGAGGTGTAAGAAATAGCCATTTCTAAAATAGAAATATTTGAAACAATTCCAAAGAGAACCAAAGAGAATTAGTATTTGGGAAGCTAACACGTCACCATATATACCTACTTTACGTTCTTAAATAAATTCATATTATGTATCTAAAGCAAAAATCGCTGACCACTAGGCCAAGTGGGCTGCTAAAAGTCAAATACCTATATATAGTACTGAATAAGGCTGTACTTGAATCTTCTATGAAGCATTTTTTTAGTAAAGCCATTGAACAAGCGACCTTTATAAGGTCGTCGTGTTACACCACAGTCAAATAGGATCTAATAAAATAGGATAGTTAATAAAGCAACTAAAGGTAGCAAATAATACGACTCTCTTAAAGATGTAACTTCAAAGATGTCTATTTAAAGAATCCGTTTAACATAACATAAAAAAAACACTAATTATAATACAATAAATAGGAAGGCGATACTATAATTAGAAGTTATTTCTTAATTACCTTTGTAGTGATTCTGACGTCTCTTCCGATATCGTGCAATTACATTGAATATCAATTAATCAGACGCTTTCATAATACCCACAGCCATAAATTTTCCACGGCTCAGTATTTTTTTGCATTTTTAAGATAAATTTTTAGCGAATCAATGAGATTCAAGCTGTATTAATTCAACATAAAAAAATGTTTAATGAATGTCTTATACACGAACTAATTCAGAATAAGTACATACATTGAAACGATACAAACTTTATTTCATTATTGAAACGGAACAGTGTTGCTTACACCTGAGCCGAAGAAAAGACTGTTTAACGAATCATCATATATTATATCGTAAATAAACAACATACAGTTGATTTATACAATAGTAACCCATAGCGACAAAGTAGCGTCGTACAGTCGATCCAGTTATATTTGATTAGAATTTAGCCTGCGACTTCAGTCCGTGTAATGTAATAAAAGTTTTATTTTTGTTTTTGACATTTTATTTTAATTACATCTTAATGCTCAGAACCTTTGTTTGATTGATTCTTTGGTGGAAGAAGGTAGGAGGCGTCCGACGTGAGGAACATGTGGTGACATGCGCGTGAGTTAGGACCAGTGCTGAGACTAGTCGCTAGACATTGCAACATTATTTTTTGATTTTCTAGATAAAGTAGCCTATTACTCCCTTTTGCATAAGCTATCTGCCAGTGAAAGTCTTGTGCTCAGACGATCGGTCTAGCAGTATCCGAGAGTTAGCCAGACAAACAGACAGACATCAAATATTTTCAAAAATAGTATATTTGTCGCTTATCGTATATATATTCTATCGTGTTGATAAATTGGTTATTTAATATTACAAAGACAGACATCAATTTTTATATTATAGATTGTTTTGGAGGTTTATATCACTCACTAATTTGATCAAAAGACCTTCTATATACACACGACCACTTCAATTTTTTACCTTTGACTATCGTTTCCCATAGCTTGACCTTTATATGTTCAGTTTTCAGTTAAATCCCTTTTTTTCTGCTTGTCCTTTCATCTTTTAAGTTACAATAAATGATTAGAAGTTAAATATAGACTTTTAAAACTATGTTTTTTGTATGTATGTCGATTTTGTGGCTATAATTACAAGAAACAATTAAAGATAAAATTTTGATAATCATAAAAACAACAGGCAGACTCTTTTTCATTTCTATATGCTGATACATTAATTAGGAAATAGAGTTTTAGCGAATAAAGCAGCTAATAGCATAAGTAACGGGTTTCTTATTGAAGTTTCGTTGTCAAACATCTTATTTACGTATATACATTTATATGGATTTATAGGAGACCGTCTGAAAAATACCACCGAGGCGCCTATTTCTATTACAAATTAGTTGTGTATGAAAACTTCTGTCTTTTGATTTAAAGAGCACCATAGCCAGCACAATTACTAATACATAACATCTAATGTCTTAAAGCGACAAGCGGGAATCGTCGCCTTTTACATCGCGTCTCGTCACTTTAATCAAGCTCACATCATCATCAGCCTGTGATAGACATAGGCCTCCCCTAATACATCCCTAACCATTAGGATGTTTTGGACCGAATCCCACCACGCTGGTCCAATGCGGGTTGGTGGGTGGACCGACTTTTTACATGCTCATCCGACGCATGGATCATCTTACTTTTCGTACAACTAGGTTATCGGCCCAACTGCCTCCGTCGCCTAGTGGTATGGGCTTGCGCTTTAGAAATCGGAGGTCGAGGGGACTCAACAAATTTTCATTGTTGTTTCCTAGCTGGTTAGGGCAATTTGGGCCGATCACCCAAACACACATAAATACTAAAAAGAACATGTTACATTTAATATGTATATATATTATCATACTGCTTTAAAGTGTTAAAAACAAGAATAGATAAATATTTTATCAAACCTAAGGTCGCGCAGGTCAATTGTCGCACGACTTTTTCTCTACGTCATAATGTCACATTTGTTGCGACCAAAGCAAGTCCCAATTAGTAATTATTGCACTGTCTGTGTAAGTGCTATGCTTTGAAGCTTAAAGATATTTCTTGTGACAGTTGTAAATAAACAAATCCGGACAGTGATAATAATTAACGTAAGTATATAACATATTAATCGATATTTGTCTTACTGCTAAATTATAACTAAAATATAATTAAACAGTTTTAGAAGTAACAGTAATTTTTTTCTGCTTTAATTGTTATAGCTGTACCTAACTGTTTTAGTCTTACTGGAGTGAATCAAATTTTTTAATGCAATTGGGAAATGCTTAGAATTTCCTTAGCATTTAATATTGTTCGCAAATATCTAGCTGATTGTTTACGCAGTATGCAATGTTTATCTACTTACCCTTATGTTGTTTTTCGTAATGCAAATAGGACAGTACAATAACGAGATATGGAGCGAAATATTCCTCAAAACAATTTCATGTAGAACACAGACGTTGTTTGTTCGAAACGCGACAAGACAAATTGTTTTAGGTACACGACACGAACATTGAATAGCAAATGAGAAAAAACATCGTATCTAGTGGAGTCGTGCCCTCAACCTCTACGTCGCAAACCACTACCTAAAGTTATTATGATTGCAGATACCCGCTTTGTTGTTAAAATTTAATTTAAAAAGGATTTACAAATACCCTGTTTTCTTTATTTTGAATAGTAGTTGAACGTAATTACTAAATATTAGATAAAATATAATTTTCTGGTGGGAACTTGTGCAAAGTGGTGATGCTTATAATGTTTTCTTAATACTACTAGCTTTAAATTGGCCACTTTTTTCGTACTATCTGGTTGTACAGTGGCACTAAAATTTAAATGTCTCGCACAGTTTTAGAAAACATCATTGTCAACATCGGCTGCGCAGCTTTGTAGGTAATAATTACATTTTCGGTGGCCGACAAGGTCGTACTGCCGCGGTCGGTTTTTCTACCGTATAGAAGTAAATGTACATTATAGGGATTTACGAAATACACTATGTAGATGGGTTTTGGGTTGAGAAGGACCCATAACTGTATCACGCCAACCAAGCTCTCTAGTTAATAATTAATATAAACAAGGTCTTATTTAATGTAAACATAATTGCCTAAATGTTTCTAAATGTTTATGACGAACTATTTAGACGTTTTGGAGTTGAATTTGTTTATAAATCATATCTTACTTGGCTCTGGTATCATGTGAATACTGAGTTAATGGTGCTTTTTGTCGAAAAATTAGGTTATGTTCCGACTGTTTCGAAGCCAAGATGGCAAAGGTTACTGGTGATTTGAATGTTTTTATAAGATTGTAATATGTGCTATTTATATCTTTCTATATAAAGAGTTACTAATTTTATGAACGTTAATAATCACTTACGAAGCTTGGTATTGATAAAATGGTTATATTAAAATCTGAAGGTAATGTATACCATTCTTTGCTTACCTACACTACCAAATAACATTTAAAATTATTGTCATTCAAAGTATACTTTTATATATTTGAAAAATAACATATAAAACGAACTAAAATAATTAGAAAATTATTTTCTAAGCATTAAATAAATCTTGACAACTGCAAGGAGCATTGATTCTACGACACCATCTGTATTTCTAAAATAGATTCTTTCACAATAAGTTCACTTCAAACGGTAAAGGTAAATAGACGAAGTGAACAGCCTTAGAAGCGAATTAAGCGTGTGGGAGTTCAATGCTATAATGCCATTCAAAAATGTGGATGCTGCTAAAGAATATAATGGAGGTGCATTCCATTGAGAGTATGCGTTTACAATAGCAGAGCTATTAGGAGGAGAAAGTGAGTTCGATGAACTAAACAAAAGTAAGCATGTAACCTTAATAAAATATTACGAAACTATGCAACAGATAAAACCAACTTTTCTTTGAGTTGGTATTCGAAAAAGCTAAAATTAAATACGTAGGTAATATATATTTATTTTTTATTACGAAATAAGCTATTACTAAGAAGCTTAGCGTATGAGTAGAACCATCGAACCATGATAGCTTCATGGTTCGATTGTGCTATTCATACGCAAAGGAAAATTTTTATTTTAAACGAAAAGGTTTTTAGGACGAAATAAAACAAAACATAATGGTACAAAAAAGTAGATTATCTGTAAAAAGTTCCACTCACAATGTAGTTTTACAATGTACTTAAAACTAGTTGGTTCAGAAAAACATTACAATATTAATAACTGCTATTGTAATCTGACCTATTTAAACATTTTCCTGAACAATCAACTCGTAATTGTCACCTGAGATAATTGAAGTGTAATCGGTTTTTTTAATATTTTTGCATTAGCTTAACTTATTTATCTAAGATAGTAATATTACTTTATATTATATATAGTAGTAAATTTACTATCTTTGGAACAGCTTTTAACTCCGTAAAATTTTAAGGAGCCTTAGTGATTCTTTTTCTGCAACACAGAGTTTCATCCATTTCACGACTATGCCGATATAGTATATTATATGTACAAATAATAAAACGTCAAGTGTCTCTATGTAACATTATAATAACTGTTTTAAAGAGTTAATTATGATATACAGTCGGTACCTATAACTACACAACATTATTAACTTTTTTGTTTATCTGTCTGTCTGTTCCTGCTAATCTTTGGAATAGCTGGCTCGGTTTTGACGGGAGTTGCACTAAAAGATAGCATATCTACCAGGAAGTAACTCAGGCTACTTCTAACAGAACCAAATGTTTCATATATTTTTTTATATATTGCTACGCGGACGAAGTCGCAGTCAATAGCTATTCAATTATATGCGTGACAATCTATAAAAAATAGTCATACAGCCCCTTATAATATCATCATCATCATCAGCCTTTGATAGTCTACTGCTGGACACCTAATACACCCCTATCCATTAGGGGGTTTTGGACCGTATCCCGCCACGCTGGTCCAATGCGGGTTGGTAAGTGGACCGACTTTTTACTTGCCCATCCGGCGCATGGATCATCTTACTTTTCAGACAAGCAAAGATTATATGAACTATATAGTGAAAAGACTTACAATCACAATCAATCCTTTGTGACATATGTTAATGTATACTCCAAAACATTCAGAAAAGTGTGCTGGACAGCGAAGTCACTCTACATAAAAAACAAAATTAAAGGTGCATCCGACAAAATAAAAATGACTTGGAAAATAATTACTGGTGAAACAGGAAGGGCTGTAAACAAGAACTTTGAAATTCGGCTAAATGTTAATAATAGTAAAATAAATTCTGATCAAGATGTTGCATCCTATTTTGAAAAATTTTTTTCAGACATTCCTGTTTTTACCACCAAGTCACTTGTTTCTTCTCCAACTGTTGCAGAGTCTTTATTAAAAGAAAATATTAAAGAATGTAAAGATAATTTCTATTTTAGTAATGTAAGCGATAAAGATATTGTGTCCGCTTTTAAATCTCTGGACATTAAAAAAACTGTAGATCTGTGGGGGATCTCGGTTAAGGTGATAAATTCTATTATTGATGTTATATCACCTTGCCTTGCAGCTATTTTTAATGATTGTATTACATGTGGTAAATTTCCTGACCTTATGAAGCACAGTAAAGTTCTTCCGGTATTTAAATCAGGCAGTACTACAGACCCCAATAACTTTAGGACCTATTAGTATACTGCCTGCTTAGTAAAATTTTCAGAAAATAATTCTTAACCAATTACTTGTACATTTTAACTCTCATAATAGCTTAATAACAAACAGTATGGTTTTACACGAGGTCGTTCTACAACCGATGCAGGTGTCCATCTTATTAAGACTATATTTGAGGCATGGGAAGGTTCACGATGCATTAGGTGTCTTCTTGACTTAACCAAAGCATTCGACTGTGTACAGCATGATACTTTGGTCAGGAAATTAAGCCACCTATGGTGTCAAAATGCCGCACTCGACCTTCTGACTTCGTACTTGAGCCATCGAACTCAGAGAGTTGACGTGAACGGCAAGAGATCTCCGGGACGCAGGTAGGTATGGGAGTCCCACAGGATTTATTTTGGGGCCTTTTCTCTTCCTGGTCTATATTAATGACCTACCACACCAGGTTGAGAACAATAACGAGATTGTATTATTGCTGATGATACTTCTTTAATATTTAGAATAAAACGACGTAATTTGCAAAATGACGATGTAAATAATACCCTCTCCAAAGTAAAATACTGGTTTAGTGCAAATAATTTATTGTTAAACAAAAATAAAACTAAATGTATAAGGTTTACAACTCCTAATGTTCCTCAAGCTGGGTGTGATGTGTGTAGATGGAGAAGCGCTAGACCACGTACTTTGCACTGTATTCTCGGCATCACAATAGATTCTAAACTGCAATGGGGCCCTCATATTCATAGACTGGCGAGTAAACTTAGCTCAGCAGCTTATGCAGTCAAAAATTAGACAATTAACCGATGTTGAGACAGCCCGTCTGATATTAATACTATTTTATAATTCAAAAAGAGCGATTCAGCAGTCTATAACCTGGGTCCCAAAGAATCGCTGAAAAATGTTTACAGAAATTAATGTAATGACTGTTTTTCTCAATACATATTTGAAAATATTATGTATGTTCATAAAAATAAAATGATTTTGTAAAACATTGTGACCACATAATATAAATACTAGGAATAAGCATAATTATGTTCTTCCAAAACTAGGCTCCGAAGAACGATGAAATCCTTCATGGGACAATGTAAGTCTTCTACAATAAAATACCAGAAAACGTTCAGCTTTTATCTGTAAATAAATTTAAAAAGTTGTAAAGGAACGTTTGTGTGTTAAAGGATATTATTGTTGATAGATATTATTGTAGATATGTTACTACTTGATAGATAACACACCCTGGTAATGAACTGTTCGCTCCAGACTATTTCAAGGTAGTAAAATGTATGGTTTTATGTAAAAGTTTTGTAAAATTTATTGAAGAAAAAAAAAAAAGTCCCGCTGAGTTTCTTACGCCGGTTCTTCTCAGGTCAGAGAGCTTCCATTTCCGAACCGTGGTAGATTATTTGACAATCAATAAGAAAGTGTAATGCTTCCATATTGAATAAAGATATTTGACTTTGAAAAAAAAAAAAAAAAACAATTGGGTGAGATGGCCCATATTGCCCTAACCAACTAGGAAACAACAATGAAAATTTGTTGAATCCTGCGGGGGGATTCGAACCCATGACCTCCGGATTCTAAAGTACATACCTATAAAACTAAGCTACGGAGGCAGCTTATGTACTAATTAATAGGATAAAATAACCGAGGAGCTTTTATTTAAAGTATTATGTGAAGCGGATATGGAGTAAGCAATGTATTGTATCACACATTACCTACAACATATATTATTGTTACGGTATAAACGATTTAGCGTATATGTTGTGGTATTAATCAATGGTAGGTATTTACCATAATTGTTTAATACCACCCGCTGGAATTTAAGACCATACGGGTGTTCTAATTGCATTAGATAATAAAAATTCCTTTTTTGTATCTAATAGGGGCATAATGTATATTTTAAAAGTGATTATTCCATTCAATACATTGAAATTTCTCGTTTAGTTGTACTAATAATTATTTATTGTATTTATACGTTACAGGTGAGTTAAGTTAACATTTGTGAAAGTGACATTCTTTATAAAGATTAGGTGCACGTATTCTTGTGTTATCTTCCATGTAACAGATAAAGCAGAGAAGTCATTTTGTCTTTGAATATAATAAGTACAAATATCAAGTTTTGCGAACGTTTGTACTTCACATCGTTTTAATGAACAGCGAAAGCCACCACTAATCCAGAACATTATGAGAGTCAACGCAGTGTTCACTGACCTAGTGACCACTGCTCAGTGACTTTCCGTCGCATAAGCAGCGTGTAAATCATTGTTCTGTTGCAGCTGGTTTACCTGGCTGATAAAATAGCCATGTCCGCCATGCGGTTCGTCTATAATAAAGATAGCATTGAAATTACCCAACTCTGTAAAAGTTCCACTCTAATGTAGTTTTACAATGTACTTTACACTAGTTGGTTCAGAAAAACATTACAATATTAATAACTGCTATTGTAATCTGACCTATTTAAACGTTTTCCTAAACAATCAACTCGTAATTGTCACCCGAGATAATTGAAGTGTAATCGATTTTTTTAATGTTTTGCATTAAGCTAACTCATTTATTTAAGATAGTAATATTACTTTATATTATATACAGTAGTAAATATACTATCTTTGGAACAGCTTTGCAACTCCGTAAAATTTTTAAGGAGCCCTAGTGATTCTTTTCTACAACACAGATTTTCATCCATTTCCACGACTATGCCAAATCAGAAAAGACTTGTAATTTATCCAAGGTTTCGTGTCAAACTCGACTTCCGTTTATACAAAAAGTATTTTACTCTCTTATTAGTTTAATATATGGTAGGGATAAACCACGGCTACTAAATATCAATAAAATCGAGTTTACTAGGAGCAATTAGTGCTTGTCAGGAGATTTTGTTACATGGTGTCCATCGCTATCTTGCCAGTGGTGAAGCAGGTTTCCAGATCTTAATTTTATTAATTATTTTTAATCTGTAGATCTGGAAACCCGCTTCACCACTGCAGAGACTGATATCTCAGTCTACCCGTGACCACGCCGCTGGAAAGTGTTCGAAACGTCAGGAATTTAAAATGTAAAATAAACGCGATAAAATCCGTTAAGTAATTTTATTTAATAATGTATAATATTCGCGCAAGCAATAGAAATAATTATGATGTCCATGTCTTGTTTGGTTATAGATATTATATGTACAAATAATAAAACGTCAAGTGTCTCTTTGTAACATTAAAATAACTGTTTTTTAAAGAGTTAATTATGATATACAATCGGTACCTATAATTACACAACATTATTAACTTTTTTGTTTATCTGTCTGTCTGTTCCTGCTAATCTTTGGAATAGCTGGCTCGATTTTGACAGGAGTTGCACTTGTTTCAGAACCAAATGTTTCATATATTTTTTATGTATTGCTACGCGGACGAAGTCGCAGGCAATAGCTATTCAATTATACGCGTGACAATCTATAAAATAATCATACAGCACCTTATAATATCATCATCATCATCAGCCTTTGATAGTCTACTGCTGGACACCTAATACACCCCTATCCATTAGGGGGTTTTGGACCGTATCCCGCCACGCTGGTCCAATGCGGGTTGGTGGATGGACCGCCTTTTACATGCCCATCCGGCGCATGGATCATCTTACTTTTCAGACAATTGGGTGATCGACCCAAATTGCCCTAACCAACTAGGAAACAACAATGAAAATTTGTTGAATCCTGCGGGGGGATTCGAACCCATGACCTCCGGATTCTAAAGTACATACCTATAAAACTAAGCTACGGAGGCAGCTTATATACTAATTAATAGGATAAGATAACCGAGGAGCTTTTATTTAAAGTATTATGTGATGCGGATATGGAGTAAGCAATGTATTGTATCACACATTACCTACAACATAATATGTTACTGTTACGGTATAAACGATTTAGCGTATATATTGTGGTATTAATCAATGGTAGATATTTACCATAATTGTATAATACCACCCGCTGGAATTTAAGACCATACGGGTGTTCTAATTGCATTAGATAATAAAAATTCCTTTTTTGTATCTAATAGGGGCATAATGTATTTTAAAAGCTGTATTATTCCATTCAATACAATGGAACTTTCTCGTTTATTGTACTAATAATTATTTATTGTATTTATATGTTACAGGTGAGTTACGTTAACATTTGTGAAAAGTGACATTCATTATACAGATTAGGTGTACCGTATTCTTGTGTTATCTTCCATGAAACAGATAAAGTAGAGGAGTCATTTTGCTTTGAATATATATAAATACCAAATATCAAGTTTTGAACGTTTGTACTTCGCATTGCTTTAATGAACAGCGAAAGCCACCACTAATCCAAAACATTATGAGAGTCAATGCAGTGTTCACTGACTAGTGACCACTGCAGTGACTTTCCGACGCAAAGCAGCGCGTAAAATAATTGTTCTGTTGCAGCTGGTATTACCAGGCTAATAAAATAGCCATGTCCCCATGCGGTTTCGTCTATAATAAAGATAGCATTGAAATTACCCAATTTTTTGTTCTTAAAATTTCATCCCTAAAATATCTTTTTTTCTGCATTTTAAGCTAGTGCATAGCGACATTTAGCGACTTAGGGCACTTTAACTACTAATTTATGAGTATTTTTTTCTCGCATTACAAACTTCTTATGCTGCGCATTTGGTTTTGATAACAAACAGTTTTATAAACCAATAAATATAAGTTGACATCTTGCTTAGCGGTAAACGAGTGACGTGTACGAATGGATCAGGGAAACTGCCACGTTTGTAACAATTCATGATATAATAACATCCATTCGATTTTATCTTTCTCCGCATAATGACGAGCAACGGGCAAATGAAATCTATTCCATCCGGTGAGTGTGACATCGAGTTGTCTCTCGGCAAGTGTTTTAGGCGATACTGTCTGTAACCAGTTTGCTCACGTGCCTATTCTAGAAATCTAAACTAGAATAGGAAACGAAAATACTGACAGTTGAAATTCATAACCAGTTATTTTTTCGTGAGATGTAACGAGGAAAGTTTTTATCGAGTCGAATCATATATTTTTTCCAAATATTTCAATTTATGCTTTTAATATGTGCTTGTCAAATATTTCATATTATTCGACAGTAATTTGTTTTGTGAATCATTGACACTAAATCTCAACGTATAATTACCGAACGTAAGAGAAACATACGTATATTTTTGATAATTAGCCATTCAATGTTATTATAACTAGTTTTTTATAAAAGATTTGTATGTCAGGGACTATAAATAATGCTGTAGTCGACTATGTATAGAAATACGTTAAAAGGATAGCTGAGATCAGCACGGCATAGTGAAAGTGCGAGAGGACAGATTTGTGTAAGATTCTTGGCTTACGCGCTCGACGAAAGTGGTCCGGATGAATAATCCTTAACGTTTGAGAAGCAAATACGTTGCCAATATTCAGTAGACGCCATTTAGAACGTACGGCGTGTAACAATTTGAAAGTCGATACAAGTTTAGAGCGAACTGTTATGTTAGCAGTAAACGTTGGAGCACAACATTTGATAATATTCTTAATGTTTTACACCTACTAAATTTCTGATTAGAATTCTTATATAAACACATGAATGTGTCATCTGTTTGTTGTAAAAATTGCTTTATAAATTTCATAAGAAAAAGAGGGCAGGTAGTGATATACAGTCGCCACGCGTAAAGTGAAAACAAGCTATGGCTCGCTATATCAAAATTCTTTAGGTTACCGTTGAAAACATCTTTGTTATTATATATTGTAGGTCAAATCAACCGATTATGCTAAGAAAGTTAGTGTAATCTTTCGATCTGTTTGGGGTTCCATAACAACCACGACGGGCATTAACGTAACATTTCACATTATTACTCTTATATAAATATACAAAAATTTATATAATACAATTTTAAATTAATACAATGGTTTGTCTATGCTCAACAGTTTGAGAGTATATAAATATTACTTTTATACAACATTTTCATCTTAAATGTTTTAGACAATTCACACTATATATTTATAATATAAAGGCTGCGTGATCTAGTGAAATCGACCATGGCTTTACAAACTGCGAGTACTGAGTTCGAATCCTGTAGCGATACAACTGTGTGTTATTGTTGTTTTCCTGTTGATTAGGACAATAAGCGCCGATTTTGACTAGACCTTGAATCAGACCCGTTGTCTACATTTTCGATAGTGTTATAGGATGTTAGTGCCTTAAAATTTACTGACACGTAATTTCTTGCATCGATAAAAAAATATAGTTGAGTTGTAAAGCATAGCCGTCGATCTGAGTAAAAACTAATTTACTTCATGTAAATTTGAACCTTAACTAAAATCAATTCAATATTTTTTGTGTGGAAAAGTGACAAGCATGCAACATATATTCTTATAAACTTTTCTCATATATATTATTGGTATGCTCATTAGTATTATCGTTCGACAAGACTAGCTATAAACATTTGAATACCTCTGTAGGTGCCGAATTGAATTTTATGAGCAAACTGTATTAACATATCTAACAGGAATTGTAGTTAAGTTCGCGTGTTAAATAAAAAACCTTAACACAGTTTTGTGTGAGTATTATCCTGTTATGCGTTTCCCGTTCGTTACAGTTATAATAGCGTCGGAAGCAAAATATATATTGGCGTGCCAAATTTGTTTAATAGGATAGAAATTAAAACTGGGAGTCATCAAAATAATTTTTATAAGCATATTTTTTGTTGCGCTATAAAGTTTTAATTTTATATCTTACTGAATAAGAAATGTATAATTAGATTGTATGCTATTGGTTTTTACAAATGTCTTTAACACAGTATAGAAAGATAATACTCAAGTACAACTAGCTTAGTAGTTTTTTTACTCTCTAAATAAAATAAAGTTACGTCAAGTTTACATCACTCAACTGAGGTAGAATGTTTTTTTTTAATTTTATTAAATAAAAACTGTTACAGATAACGCAAGACATGAATAAATAATGATTAATAATTGGAAATGCATAAATTAAACTAAAGCACATTTTAATCGAAATAAAATCTTGAACGACTACGTATAACGTTTTTATCTGCAAGCACTTTATTTGACGATCAATATCAAAGTAATACTTCTATATTGAATAAAATTTAACTATGACTTTGACTTTTTACACTGTCGACCTATATTTATTGTTTTAAGTAAATTTCGTCAGTCCAATATGCCCTAAGAACTACACTAATGTGAAACTTAAAAAGAAGAAATAAGTTGTAAAACTTTAACATTAACCTATTAGAAAGAAACGTTCTTATCGCTTACTTAATTTTCTCATTCCATTGATTTATAGACAGCCAGTGCATTTATCAAAATTAATTTTAAAAAACAAACTGACATTTAAAGGTTCGTAACCTCTAGTCTGACATCAACAAGGTAAATACAACATACGCGTTATTATGGAGCAGCTGTGCTGTTTGGTTGTCACACAATACGAATGCCCGTGCAATACCACCGTCACTTTCTTTCCAACAAAGTCAATGAAGCGAAGAGAAAGTGGCGACCTCCACGTCCGTGTGCCAGCGCCGTCAGTAAAACCCGCTGACTCATATTATGCCGACCGCATCATTTCTGATAACGATTTAGGCGGTGCGAGGGTAAACGACTAAATAAAACCGCGAAAACGGCAAAAGTAAAGACGCGACGCAAGTAAATCTTAGGATTTTGTACTAACAATGCGCCAAGTTTAGTACAAAATTGAGGCTCCGTTAATATCATCCAACAATAACAGCATTACTCACTACATATAAAAATGCCTTGAAAGAAGTTATCCTACACCTCTTAAAGTTAGTTACGCAACTCGAAAATTTCAGTACATTTAAAAGTTATGCATGAGCAAAACTCATATAAAGTGTGTGTTTATTCGCAATAAAAAATCATACACAAAATATCCGCGAAATTTTTGATTCATTGTCAGTTCGCGTGTGTAATGCATGTTTTGCCGAAAATTTATTATCGTTCATGGTACGTTAAAAAATAAATGTTTATCGATTGTGTGTATATTTAAAAGGATAAACCTCTTTTTTAAAAATAAAATAAAATTGAGATGATGATATATTTTCAAAAGGTCAATACAATTGTACATGTTCTCAACCGAAGTTCGGACGATAGTTGGAAACGTACAATTTAACATTGGTAATGTGTTTATATTTGGTACTCAGCTGCGGCATAATCGCGTAGAAATAAATCTTTTTTATAGAAGCTTAAGTTAAAAGCCTCACGTGTTGAGCCTCAAGCTTCTATGCCCGCGATGATCGTGTTAATGATTTGAAGATCCGTAATATAATTTATTACTTTCACAGATATGCGATGTAACATTTAATGCTGCGGATCGTAATACGCGTCTGTAATTTGTTAGACTATTGGGGCCATTTAAAGAGCGTCTTATTGTAATTTATGTAAGCCTCTTATAAATATTACGTTTCTCATTTCCATCAACTTTCACTTATTAAAAAGTATTCTTGTATGGGATGCTCAAGATTTACCGTTTACAATCTCCTTAAGAAAGAATAAGCATAATGAATGGTACAAAATATTGCATATCATAAATAAGCTGACATTTTTTTTGTTATAGAGTGTTTTTTGTTGAATTTGCAATATTTTGTTGGTGTGTTAAAAAGGTTTAATTAATTACTGTTATTTATAACATTGAAACTTTAAGGTGATTATTTAAAAAGGATCATCAATTTAATTTAAAAATTGAGACCAATTATTGGAATGTAAGTATTGGTGCATATTGTGCCGATATTATCGGTAGATTGATTAGAGAGTAATTAATTTGATGAAAAATGTTTAGGTCTAAAAGATGTGGAGCTGGACAAGACGTAACTATACGGCACTATGGTAAATAGAGGAGAAATTACCAAAATAATGATTGTTATCCGCATCACTATTGATTTAAACTAAGAGGATATACATATATTCTCGAATATACATATTCCGCAGACTTTCCTAAGATTCTGTAACCTCGAACGCAGCATAAGGTTAGAAATTGCAGCAAACAAACGCCTACTAAAAAGCATATTAAGTTTCATTTATTACTAGTACCTAAACTTTTAAAAGTGACTAACCGATGTATTTAAAAACACGTTGAACAAGGATACAACTTATGCTTAATACTATTTGTTTTGTTGCAGTTTCCCGTTCGTCAGCACGACACAGCTATGATTATAAGAATAGAATGTCTCCTATTATTAATACTCAACATTACAGTAGCGATGATATCAGGTTTGTGGTTATATATGACTTTTACTATCTATAAACGATAGGCTTCTAAATTTGTTGTAATTTCAGGTAGCCCCGTTCATACAGCAGAGCAGGAGTAACAAACCTGTCATAAAATGGAGACCGCCCACGGACAACTGGAACTGGACATCTTCCCCACGGAACGAGGAGCCCTTCTTCACGCCTTCAAACTTCAACCACACGCTGCCACCCACTGCCAATGAGACAGAACTTCTAGCACATATGACCACACTAAAGAGAAATTACTCACGCCTTCTCTGGGACAGTGATAAGAGCACCAATCTACCCTTATTCGTCGAGAAAGCTTTGAAGTTGTTAAATTTGAAACAGGTCTACTATGAAGTGGAACACTCTGTCATGTCCAGTGTATCCTGCACAGCTTGTAAAGCGGGCGCAGGCTTGCTACAACACTATATACGCTTAGGCAAGAGCAAGGAAGAAATCAACAAAATGATCTATCAATTCTGCGTCAGTCTAAATATTCAATCGCCTCGCGTGTGTGAAGGCATTACGAGACTATTCGGGGTAAACCATTTTCTACCTATGTTTAATAAATTTAAATAGCTCAGGTACTAAACCTGAACTAAAAATATTAAGAGTCTTTTAGTAAATTCTGATTTTGGTACGTCAATAAATGCGCAATTTTCCACTAATAGATAATACAGACTGATGATAAATAAATATATTTATTTATTCATCATTAGTCTGTGTTATTCCACTGCTGAACATAAGCCTCCCCTATTGCATGCTTTCTCCATCAGGGGAGGTTTGGACCGTATCCCACCATGCTGGTCTAATGCGGGCCCATCTTACTTTTTAGACAATTGGGTTATCGGCCCAAATATGCAGTTGTTTTCCCACGGGATTCGAACTCTCGACCTATGGTTTATAAAGCAAGGGCCAATACCGCTAGACTACGTAGGCGGCTGCACTGATAGTTACGTCGTATGTTTTAGTGTCATAAATATTCTTATGATTCTAAACTTTAATCAAATAAAGTTGATAATGCTACTGCTGTACTTCACGATGTTTTGTGTATCTATATTGTTTATTTACCATGTTTCAGAGCGAAGTGGTTTACGTTTTGAAACGAATAACAATAGGTCCAAACGAGATTTGCAGTTTTGTTATTGGCGACGCCTGCGGTGACGTTTACAATCCTTATCACGAGTGGGAGGTCGCATTCCCCCCGGTGCCTAAACCGTCAACGCCGGCTTTAGAAGCACCCATGGAGAAAGCTCCCACTTTTAAAGTTCTTCAAATATCTGATACACACTTCGACCCGTACTATGTAGAAGGTACGTTCTTTCTGAGTTACGATTAAAAACTGCTGTATTTTTATATTAGAGTTTTAACAGTGATAAAGTCATATCAGCGTATAGTTAGATATTACTTTCCGAGTAGAAAGCAATGTCTTTCACCTAATAATTTTTCCAAGTTTTCATAGGGTCAGCGTCTACTCCATCCAGATTTAGCTGAATAATGGTTCTTACGTAGATCGACTGGCATCTAACCTCTACAAACTTAGGGGTTAACTGCATTCAATGAATTAATTATTATGTCCGTATATTTACGTCCTTTCTGGGTTACGACTATTAACTGTTGTTATTTTTACATTAGACTTTTTGACAGTCATAAAGTGATGTCATATATATAGTTACACATGTTACATCTATAGTTAGACATTGTTTTTTGACTAGAAAGCAATGTCTTTCACCTAATCATTCTTCAAAGTTTTCATAGGTTCAGCTTCTATTCCATCCAGATTTAGCTGAATAACAGTTCTTACATAGGGCGACTGCATCTGACCTATACCAACCTAAGGGCTAAATGCATTAAATGTATGAATTTTTGTGTCCGTATATTCAAAGGCACTGGCGTCCTATAACATGGATAATTCGAGGAGTTGCTTAATGCTCTGTAACTTTAGTTTAACCAAATCAGACTCGGAATGAAGGTAAACAATATCGGATGTATGGAAAGATTATGTATGGCGATGAGATAAGTAGAACATTCACATGATGTGTATGATGTATGCCCTGCCCATGAAAAAAGCAGCGTAAGACAACAAATTCGCTCAACGCCTTAAGAAGTTACATTTTAAGAAGTTCGTTTATACAAAAATAACGCAGGCAACGTTTGAATCGGAAGATAGTAATGTTTACACTTTACGGATTATCCACATAATTGGCACAGCGGCGGTACTACCGCAGGCGGTCCCTTGTCCAAAGGAATATATAATATGAAAAATATAAGTAATATATAAATAATGCGTTCGCGGTTTAATTTCAGGTTCCAATGCCGAGTGCGCGGAGCCCCTGTGCTGCAGGGCGTCAAGCGGGCCGGTTATGACCCCGGGCGGGGGCGCGGGCCGATGGGGCGACTACCGCAAGTGCGATACGCCCAAGCGTACCATCGACCACATGCTCAAACACATAGCTGACACGCATCCCGTTAGTACAGTACTTTTTGGAGTATTGTTAGTGTAATGCTATTTTGGAGCTATATATAAACGGAATAAACCATAAACGTAGTAACTGACAAAAATGAAATTGTTCACCAGAGTCGAAATCGTAAGAAGACTTTGGAGGCAGATAAGTGAGGACCTAAGAAGTATATGATATATAATATAATACAATGTACGATATTAAGACGATTGGTAAAGTGAAATTTAGTGTAATGGCACGACTAGGTAGCGAAAACGCTGACAAGTATATGATATATTTATTTGCTATGTGTGAAGTAATGGTATTTTTTTATGTACATTTTAGTTTCTGGAAGTATCTTTTAAGTTATTGTTGAGGTTAGATAAAGTTAGATTTTTTCTTTTAAGATATTCTTATATTTATGCGTATATTTTTAGGACATAGATTACATTTTATGGACGGGAGACCTTCCACCGCACGATGTCTGGAATCAAACCAAAGAGGAAAACCTAAAGGTCTTGCAGGAGACAGTCGCTCAAATGTCGGACATGTTCCCGGGAGTGCCAATATTCCCGGCACTAGGAAATCACGAATCTTCACCTGTCAACAGGTAGTTTAATGCAAACGTAATTAGAGATTTAGTAATTAAGTAAACGGCGTTAACAAACAAAACTTTATAATGTCCCGATATTTCTAAGATTACCGACTAAGTATGTATCTACATTTTTAAAAGATAGTAGATCTCCGTTTTTAGGGGACTGCCTGAGTAAGTACTTCCACGGCGCCTCTTTATCTTTCTCCTAAAGTGCCATTTCTATATGAAAAAACTACTATGTTCCGGCTTAAAGGGCACCGTTGCTGCGCGTAACCTACTCGTCTTTAACGCTTCAGTAAAAAAAAATTAGATAATAACGTGTCGAAAATTGTATTAAAATTGATTTACGCTTCAATCACATAATTTAAAGACTGTTTCACGAATAGGCTTGAAAACTAAACCATTAACTGTTTATCTTTCTCTAATATTTTATTAACGCTTACATCCTTCCAGTTTCCCGCCACCTTACATCTCTTCGTCCGAGTCTAACATAGCGTGGTTGTACAACGAGCTGGACGCGCAATGGCGTCGATGGCTGCCCGCGGGCGTCTCCCATACAGTGCGTCGCGGCGCATTCTACTCCGTACTCGTGCGCCCCGGCTTCCGCGTCATCTCACTCAACATGAACTACTGCAACAACAAGAACTGGTATATCATTAGATTCCTTTTAATAATAATGTCCTCCAAGTTGATTTCGACTACAGTGACCGATCTATATTAGAGATCAGCCAACTGCGCAGGTGATATTATAGTGTACACGCATAAACAGGTGCACTCCCTATTCCTTTATACTCTCAAAGTCCGATGGGCTGAATAATCGACATGACCGGAGGAATAACCGACTTTTTACATGTCCACCCGACACATGGATCATCATACTTTACAGGCAATCGAATGATCGGCTCGCATTGCCCTAGCCAACAATGAAAAATTGTTGGTCCCCGTATGATTCAAACCTATGAACACTTGGTTACTTTATAATCATAAGCAAAAATATTTATACATAATAACAAAAGGTTTTCAGATCTATCGCGCCAAGGTCAATACCAATTAAAATTTTTTTAACTTTTTTATGATTGCTATGCATAATAAATTCAGGCACTGAAATATATTGATAGTGCTTTATTATTAACAATTAATGAATATCGCGATATACTAATTACCTGTATAATTATATGCATTGTTATCCGTTGCAATAATTAACCGATACAATGCACAATATTTTAAAACAATGCCTCATTGTTAGATAGATTCTAAGATAAAGTACACTTGAAGAGATAACGAAAGAAAACTAACAAATGTATACATTCTATAAACAAATTTATAGTATTATAAAGAGGAAAAATTTGTATTTTGTGTGTATGTTTGTTACGAATAAACTCAAAAACTACTGTGCCGAGATAAAAAAATCTTTCACCATTAGAAAGCTGCATTCACTTTGAGTAACAAAGGCTTCTTTTTACCCCCAAATACCAATTCAAAATCTAAAAACCCGAACATAGCCGTGGGCGGTGGGCTAGTAATTCATATTAATAATATTAACACCATTTAAATTTATTTATTGTATCCTTCTCAGGTGGTTATTGCTGAACAGTACAGACCCAGCGACAGAACTGCAATGGCTGATATACGAGTTGCAATCGGCCGAATTCAGTGGCGAGAAAGTGCACATAATAGGCCACATACCCCCAGGACACTCGGACTGCCTCAAAGTGTGGAGCCGCAATTACTACGCGATCATCAACAGATATGAAACCACAATAACCGCTCAGTTTTTCGGTCACACACACTTTGATGAGTTCGAAGTATTCTATGATCCGAACGATCTCGGTAAGAAATTCGATAATATTGCTTAATTACCTTTTTATTTATGTTATATGTAAGCTCTTTATATTACTCCAAAAAGTTATTAAGATATGAGTTGGTATCATAGAAAATGCATCTTAACACCTAATACAGTTCTTTGCTTGAAATATTTTAGTTTTGGATCAATGTACATTAAAAGAGGCAGAATTCCTGTGGCTTATTCTTTTTTTTATGGCATACGCAGGCAGACGAGCAGTCGGGCCACCCCCATAGACATTAGCAATACCAGTGGTATCGCCAACGCGCTGCCTACGGTGAGACTTAGGTTGTTAAGTCTCGTTTACCCAGTAAATACGCTGGCTACGGTGCCCTTCAAACCGAAACAGCAGTGTTTTAAAGGTAGTTTATGTAAAGGCAACTTCTCCTTGCTCAAATAAATAAATAAATAAGCTACCGTGGGATAGCGTTCCCTATCCTTTTTCAAACACAATAATGAATATGAAAACCTAATACCCAAGTGCAAAGCAGTTTAATTTTTGACTCATAAGCAACAGATGATTTGAAATATATTAAAAGTGCTATTTTTAAATTATATTACTTTACAGGAAGAGCTACAAGTATAGCGTATGTTGGGCCCTCGGTGTCGCCATATTATGATTTAAACTTGGGCTATCGAATTTACTACGTGGACGGAGATCATGATGCTACGACGAGAGTAATTATTTATGGCATTTTACTGCTGTTTTTTTTTCTAATCATTTAGTTTGCTATGTTACTGAGTTCGTGGAGTTCTTATCATAGACAAGAAGTCCGTAAGCGTAATTTCATAGTTTACATAAAGATTTCTTAATGCACGTTGTGGAAAAATCCCAAAATGTACTATACAATCGTATTCTTAATAACATTATTGTCATTACAGCTCGTAGTGGATCACGAAACGTGGATAATGAATTTGAAAGACGCCAATCTGTTCGGATACCCGATATGGTACAAACTTTACTCAGCACGGTCCGCGTACCAAATGCAAGCGTTGCGGCCGCAAGACTGGGACAAGTTTATAGACGATATGACCTCCAAAGAAGACGTTTTTAACTTATACTTTAAGTAAATAACTTATTATTTATCATTTCGATTGAGTATTGTGTGTTAATGTGACTGAAAAATCCTAAGCTATAACTTAATATATTAACCGATAAGGACGATGTTCATAAAGAATGCTGTATTTTCTAAGAAATTTGTCGAAAGTTGCATATTTAGCAGAGACGTATAACATAAGGTTTATGATTAATTAACGTAATCTATAACCTATTCTTGGATTTATACGAATGTCCGCCTTGGTTATAGATCATAACACACAGTCACACTACCAGTTTTTTTCTAGTATGCTTCTTTTTACGCTTTTCTATGTAATTACGAAGTCAACTTATTGTCAAACCGGATAGCATAATTCCTAAACGATTTAGTAATGATGGATGCATAATTCATATTTTTATTGATCCATGTAATCCTACTAATCGAATAATCCGATGAGCTTAGGTCCTGGCTACCTTACTTACGCGTAAACAACACCTTTGGTTGTTTTAACATAATTTTTGAACTAGTATTTTAATTATTTCTTTTATTTACGCGATTATTATATATATCAAATCCACTGATTTACGGATTTTTCGCGTTACTTAAATATATTTATTCCCGACGTTTCGGATTCTTTTTAGCATTCTCACCCGTGATCATGGATGCTGAAAAGAATCCGAAACGTCGGGAATAAATATATTTAAATAACGCGAAAAATCCGTAAATTAGTGGATTTGATAATTGGTATTTTATTAAGCTTACTTTGCTATGCAACGAGGCTAAGATGGGTGATACTATGGCTTATGTTTCGTTAAATTTCTATATAGTTACCTATTTGAAATCTCAAAAAAGAGCTCGATGGAGACACTTTTAGACCATTAAATTATAAAGTAGTTTGAAAATAGTAAATACCCATCCCGGCCAAAATTTATTTTTTAATTAAAGCTTTTACAGACTTATTACTTGCAAATTTGCCTGTAATGATTGTGCGGTTATCCTTTAAAAAGCGTTTTAATTGAGTTGAGTTTTGGCCCGCCTGGGCAGTCCTCGATTACGCATACTGACAGCTAACTACCAAGTGACGGGCCAAGCCGAGGATATTATAATAACCTTTAACACATTTAACGTAACGTTTCTTGACACCTCTTTAGAATTTCCGAATAGTTGAACGTTTACTAGGATTTTGTTGTAAAAACGCTTACATATCACATAAAAGATTTACTTATTCTTTGCTAAATGCTGGAAGAGAACCTCATTCCACAGAGGAGCAGATCGAGTAAAATATATAGGCACACGAGTACACTATCAATGTTTTAGGCATTACTGGAAGAACAGCCCGCGGCGGGGGCTGTGCGACGGCGAGTGCCGCAAGCGTTTGGTGTGCGACGCGCGCTCCGGCCGCTCGCACGACCGCCGCGCGCTCTGCGGCCACATAGAGGCGCGCATCGACAGCACCGCGCCCGCGCCGCAGACCTGGTCCGCCTGGCTGTACAACAGCTTGTCCGTCTCGTGAGTCGTACATCCCGTGTGCTTTAAATGTTAATTCAACACATTCCATCACGAATGCTTCAAATGTTAATACAAAACTTATTTTTTATCGCCTCACTTCAAACGATTGCCAGTCAAGCTGTGCACAACTTGTAAGCTTTTTAATTTTCATCTTGTACATACTTCACGTGCAAATATTTTTTATTAATATATCCGTAATAAAGAACAATATCGAAAAAAAATTAAATGTTTATTCTGGCTGGATATATTTCTTAAATCACACTTACTACTGTCCTTAAACTTTGCTCTCACCTGTCAAATAGAATAAAGAAAGCTTAAATAATTCGAACAGTAATTTTGTTCCTTTTAACTAAGAATTATGAACAACCGCTTTCGTTTTTACTCTAACTTTAAATTTCGTCTATACTCTGAGCTATTCATATAAAATATACACTATAATTTATGAACTTAAGTTTATTTATAACTTTCTAAAGACATTATATTATTAAAAATAAATTGTGCAAATTCCTGATAGCTTGTGTGTATAATTGATGAAAAGTCAGACTTAAATCTAACTAAACTATTAAATCACCGCTTCATTGCTTAAGTCATAACAGTAAGCCATTAATACCAAAATTAATATTGCTTTTAACAGAAATCACTAACTACTAGTCAACAATTTGTCTTAGAAAGTGTATTAATTTAAGATAGTTTATAAAGAAATATACAACCAACTACATTTTTGCCAAATTAAAGTTAAAATTTATGTAAACAAAGAATCCCGTAGGAACGAGATGCAGTCATGCCTATTGTATTGTTAATAGTCAACTCAGTTAGTGATAAACATGCCGGTGACAAGTTACTAATAAGAACGCTAAACGTTACCTTGTATACAGTTTCGACTTTAATTTAGCTAAACATTATCGAGTATTAATAAAACTTACACATTTTCTGCAAGATCTAAAATGTAGCGCCTTGAGGAAAAAACAAACGATTAGAAAAGTATTGTCTGATGGATACTTTTAACAATCGAATACATTAACATTATTTAATTTCAATCTTACATTTATTTACTTTAAAGTCATGTATAATAAACAACTCAGTCTAGCCTAGACCAACTAATACCTATAAAATTTTTTCGACAGAGCTATTCCTAGTGTACGGCAAGTTTAGGAGGTGGTGGCTTTCTTTTAGGTCTACTGCACGCAAACATGGTGGCTGATGGACTTGTAAATAGTATGTAGGTATATTTTCTTTGTACATATGAAGCACGTAAATTATTCTGCTACGAGTTTTAGTGTTTGTGTCATCGCTATGGAGAGTATAGGACTATTTTCGAGTATAAATCTGTTTTTTTGTAGTCATTCCAGGTAAGACATCTTAGTCGACTTATTGGATAGAATCGACTGGGAAAGTACCATCGCGGTTGTCTGTAGCAAAGGAAGGATAAAAAAGTTACTAGAGTCTAATTTGAAAAGTGAAAGTAAAAGCGAGACGTAACATCCTATCTCAGTGCGGCGTGTAGACTTGCACTGTATCGTTTATTTTGGAGAATCACTTACCTTCAGGTTAACGTTGGCATTAGGTCGACAAGCAAGGAACTGATCACAAGCTTTTTACCAGGTGACAGTAACCAGACAAAGAATTGTTATATTATAAGCTAGAAAGCTTCTACTAACTTGAAATAATTAGATAATTGAAAATATATTTAAGAACGGCTGAACTTACGTTAAATCGGTGTTAGTGTCAACTAGTTTCGGACCTATTGAAACTCCTTCAATACGGTCCCTTCCCGCTTCGCAGTCGTTCTTAAATATATTCACTGCGCAATGTCTAACTAAAGTTTTAAGTATTATACAATTTTTATGGATATTTCATGCCGATTTCAGCATCCATGGCCTCCACCAGGAGTGGTATTGAAAGAAGCTATTGGGATAATGATTATAATGTTTTCAGGTTATCAATGTTGATGCAATTACCACAAGTGGCTTATCAAATACCAAAGTTTATAATGGGCTTCGGCTGAAAATGCTTCTGAGACATGAACAGAGCTTGAAATTGAGTAGCACCACCGGATTTAGTCGCATTGACAACATATCTTTTGTTTGTTATATTTTTACATGCTTCATATATTTATTGTTTTTTCTTTTTTTTTGTTTCCGATAGTTATATGGCGATGTTAATTTAGTTATTTTTAAAGAATTCTTTCGTTGATTTTGTGATTACACAATGTAATTAGTTCTGAGGCCTCAATGGCTCCTTTTAATTGTTGTTAATATTTGTAAATAAAATTTGTAAATTTTACTAGAAAATGAAAAATAAACGTTTTCATTGAAACAAGTGCAGTTTTTCTTCAATCTTTTATTTAAATTAGCAGAGAGCATTGTTCTTCATTATATCCAATTAAATTAATACTAGGAATGTTTCGTATGTACATCATATAACGATATTGTACTTGGTCTCAATAGTAAAATATTAATTTGCAATTCTAGTCAAAGTACTATTAACGTTATATGATGTGAAACGATATTATTTATAATACATTTAAAAAAACACTCATGAGCAAGAAATAGACAAATCAAGGAATAATGAAATAAAATTCGCAATTAATACAATATATGGCTGAATCTGTAAAATATATACACTTATGTTGAAAAAACTTAAATTAAAATTCAACTCAATGTCTGAGAGCTTAATAAATTTAATCAGTCTATTATAATAAAACATGTGAACTACGCATTACTGAAGAACATGAAAATGCTGCCTCACTGTGCATATATGTAAGAATTTATGTTAATAACATGTACAACAAACCATTATTTTATTGTGATAATTTTCAAAAGTTCTTAAAATTACACTGACCAATGTTATTAACACTAAAATCATAGTGTGTTTGTGTTCAAGGTGTCAGTAAATAAACATACTAGAGCTAAATAAAACCTAAAATTTAAATAAACAAAGTCTAGTGACGTCAACAAATGTTTCGTTTCCACTGTGCAATGTGGACAACCATGTAATGCTTAAGGCCAATATGAGACAGACATACCTATCACTGATACTCGCCGACGCATTTTAAACTGAGTCGCCGGGCAATAAATGTCACTTTCTTTAAGAGTATGCACGCAATGTGTTATGCGTGCAACGTAATCGATACCATTCTATCAGTAGCTAAAAACTAGTAAAATGCCAAGAGATACCTTGAAACAAACATTTATATTACGAATAAAAAAGAGAGCGAAAATTAATTCCTATTAATACTTAACATAATTTAGCGTACAAATCATACCTATTCCGTTATTGATATGTACCTCTATCTTATGCACATCACTACACGTCCATAAGCCCTGTAAATGCCAGTGAAACAGACAGTTAAATATGATTTATGACCCGAAGCCTCAGTTTTAAATGTGTTGACTATAGAACTTAACAGAAGCTTTGTTTACATAAATTCCGGATTTTTTGGCTCTGTTATAGCCTAGCATGGTTGCACATCCAATGCCAACATCTGTGAAAATTTCAATGTCCAGAACACATGGTAGTGATGATTGATATAACATTTTCTATCTCGTTTTATGTTTATAATGCTTTATGTTTATTAAAGAGCAAAATGTGAATGGAAAATACCTTTTCTATTGGAGAATAGTGGCAAGACTAAATTGGGTGAAAATGGGAAAAGATATTGTAAGTTATTTGTTAAATTAAAGCATGTATTATATAATAATACTTGGCCGTTGCTTAAGTAATACAGACGTAATTCGCTGCTACGTTAAAATATTATTAAAATTGTTTTAAAATCTTTAATTTAAGGCACATACTGTTTGTACAAATAGTAAAATATACAAGATTAAACTAAATCGGCATGAAGATCTGAAATCTATAAAAGTTAATTTAAGGTGAAGACAAATAGTAATAGTGCCAAAAGCTTACAACAATACAATACAATTTTGAGGGTGTGATGATTTACATTCCGACACTAACAATTTATACTAAGCGAACTCGAATTTTAGGTTAATTTGTTTTTTGTCAGTTCTTAAAATGTGCTATTTTATATGTTAAAAACAAATCAAATACGAATTTTGCCAAAATACATACAAAATAAGAATGTTATCACAATTTTCCCCTTACAAATATCTGCTGTAACACTCCATTTTTAGGAAGCATTAGCTTTGTATAAATTGGTGGTGTAGACTTGGGAGCTCTTTACAATGAGAGCACTTAGGTTTCTGGCACTACTAGTTTCTTCTTTTATGTAAACTCTAAATTTTGCTTGGCTAATAAACAGTGAACATGGTGTCATAACAGCCATTTATGATAAGTTGAACTAGTATCAGAATTTACCCTTTATATGAAATTATTATTAAACCTAACAAAAATTTTGTTAATATAAAATGTTGCAAACAACTTCAAGTCTGTAAAATTTTTCCACAAAGGATTTAATACATAAGAAAAATTCGAAAATGTCTTATCTAAATACAAACTATAACTTAATTATAAAGACCTTATTGTTAAAATCATTGATATATACAATAATAAATGCTGAATAGTAGTGATGTAGATATTGAAATAATTTTAGATTAATCTCAAAAGATCTTATGGAGTATATTCCACAACATGGAATAACCTAATTTACAGTCTTTAAGATTTTATAATATGACAATTGGGACCTCACACTATTACTACTGATACTATGACTGCAATGAGTAATATCACAGTGAACAAGTATAATTAATGTTATTTCAGCATTACCCCACTAACCTTCATTATGGCCAACAAAATAATTAAAGCTAGGTTGTAAATTCAGACAAATAACATTTACAAATGTTAAAGCATTCCTATTGATTTTCATTTTAAAATATAAAAATGTTAAGACTTTGTAAAATGTAAGAAATTAAGACTTTGTTCATCATAAGTAATTGTTTCACTAAAATTTCTAAATGTCATGTCATTTTATAAAATAGTACTTATCACTATTTTCAATCTAAACATATGAGGTAAGTGTCAAAAATTTAAATCACTAAGAGTTAATTTTAAAAAAATGTCAAAAATGGCACTGTATCAGACCTTGGGTGTATCCAATTATAATCTCAACCAACCTTTCATTCATGTCTTTTTAAACTATGATTTTATAAATCATACAACTATCTTTGGATATGGAATGTAAAAACAGAAAAATTTTACAAGAACCACTGGGCTAAATGCTAAGCATTGTAAACTAACAAGCTCATAAAAGCCTGCGCAAAGTCCTCTTGCTTTTCTTTGTACATATACCATTAGAAGTTTTCTTCCTTTTTGTTGGACTGGGGCCTTCTAAATCATATTGGCGACACTTTTTTCCTGGGTGTCTATCACACCTACAAAACCGACAGAAGTTATAAGCACAAGTGGTATTTGTACATTCAACCCATTCTTCGTCCACATCTTGGTTCACTTTGGCGGGTTGGTCACATCTTGAGCACACAACTTGTATCCGAGAATCCAGGGAAGCTGCCTGAAAACGAAAATATATTGTATTAACTTAGTATCATCTGAATAGCATATTAATAAGTATTGAGAAAAAAACAGGTAATTTGCATGCAGGAGTCAAGTTGGCAGAATGTAGCAAGGGATTGGCTGTCTTGGCGTTCATTGAAAAAGGCTGATGTCCTGCAGTGGACTGATATAGACTGCTAATGATGATGATGATGAATAAAGAATTTTAAAAGGATCAACCTGTGTGTTTTTAGTTGCCTCAGAAAGTGAAAAATTAAATAAAATAACTTCCAAATATTACATAGTACATAAAAATAATGTTTAAAATAGGAAATGTAGTTAAAAAATTAATGTTATACTCATAAATAGACAGTTTTTGGAGAGACCCCACTGAAAATATACATTTTCCAATGTATCTTAGTTACTTACAAATATAATGCAAAAAAAAATTTGGTATAAGAGTGTTTAATGTTCAATTCTGATGCTGACCAAATATATTGTCAGGTTTTTAGTTTAATTAGTTGTTTTGTTCATGGTGACTTCAGATCCTATTGAGATATTAAAAATTGTCTATTCAATATAAACCTGTTCCGCAGTTATACACTAA
The DNA here is from genome assembly GCA_029286875.1 of Lamproptera curius. Taxonomy (NCBI): domain Eukaryota; kingdom Metazoa; phylum Arthropoda; class Insecta; order Lepidoptera; family Papilionidae; genus Lamproptera; species Lamproptera curius. The sequence continues at coordinate 367,120 of JAGSMT010000048.1, forward strand.
TTATATATCATCAATTAAATAAAACATAGAAGACTAACTAGCAAGAGAACTAACAAGATTATGCTACATTAAGTTATATTAATACAAAAAAAGTATTACAAAAATTCTGTCTGGTTTAAAATTATCAAACCAAAAATAAATTGATGCTATAAACAAATAGAATGGCCAATTTAAAGTTAAAAAAATAATATAAAATTTTTGAAAGCCATAATGATATTGTCTTTCTGATAATTTAGAGTAAATTATTAATCCTCGTTCGATTTAAAGACAATATGAAATTTATTTGATATTTAACCATACTGCTTAAAAACATACCTTTGGTCTATTTTATACTCATGTTTATTAATTTTTATTAAAAAATAAATATATACAATATTTACCTTGGTAAACTTCTTGAACCTGTTAGTTCTGGGGGTGCCAGGAGGGCTAGCCATGCTCTTCACTGTATTAATATTGGGTACATTATGATCACCCATAGGTATCCTAACTTGACTGTGACTGCTTTCCTTAGGGTAGTTCCTTTATTCTCTTGATTTTCTTTTTCACTCTGGAGGTATTTAACAAAGCTCTGTTTCACCGTTAACTTCTTGCTAACATCATCCCATACTTTTAACCACACATCACTGACTAAGCTAAAGTTAAAAATGTCTTCATTGGACAGGTACTTGAAAATATTCATAATTGGGGGCATGGCTGAATGTTCATACAACATCCTTACAATATCTATTTTTTTGTTGGGTTTGATGTGATAGGATTTGACCCTTTCTATTACCGGCTTACTTTTCACTGGTTCTAGGGCTTCAATATCACATGATAGTGAGTGAGTAATAAGCTTTTTCACTGGTTTTCTTAAACTTAAAGGACTTCTTAGAGTACACCTACTCTTGCACACTTTCTTAACTGGTGTTGTTGGGTATGTTATTTCATTGCTAGCAATATCATGTTGATAATTCAATTCTTGTAAAATAGTATTGGTGTACCTAGTACTGACAGTACTTTGTTTTGTTTTGTTCCATCACTAAATTTGAGTTTTCCTAAGCAGCCCGCAATTAGACTGGTTGGTGTAGGAAAAGATGAGTTTTCATCAATATTCTCAATATCTTCCTGGAAAGATCTCTTCACTCCCCGCCGAGTCGCAGGAGAAGCTTTGTCGAAAACGTTGTTTGAATTTGGACACTTACCAAACCTCTGGCTCAAATGTACCTTAACTTCAGGAGTAATTTGGTAACAATCCACTTGTATTTGACATATTTGCCCCTGCATACAATTAGGATTTAGGCTATCGTTGGAAAGCTCTGAATAATGAAACGAACCAGGAGTAAACGACGTGTGGTATCCGCTATCTTCATTCTTAGAATATCTATTAATACTGTCGTATGATAAAGCGGGTGTAGTTGGTTCTATAAAATCTGCTTGTAAATCCATTTCGAGCAGGAATTTCCGTAATGTTACGGAAAGAATGTATAACGTTTATTTAAAACATCGTTATGAACTCCTCACAAAATTACGCAAGAATCATAACACTTTATGAGATCATGTTGTAATTGCACAAATTATCGTTAAATGTAAATTTTAGTCTAAAACGCTTTTTCTGCTGCTTTACCAAATTTAAAAAGTTTTAGCTGGATTAAATACAAAACTTCAAACACCAAGCCATGACAGGTACGCAAACAAATTCGAATGTCTATGGCATATTATTAAACTATGGAAATTTACGAATTACACCAACGGCAAAACTAGACAAAACTACAATAGGTTGCGTAGTATGATAGAGCGGTTACACTTTTTTAAATAGGTATTGGGGAAAATCCTAAAACCGGTTGTTTACAAGCTTTAGGCAAATTTTAGGATGAAATTAAAAAAATATTATTGAAGTCAGAATAATGTAAATCAACTTCAACTTACAATGATTCATTTTAATAACTTGTATAAATAACAGGTTATCAGATGAAAAGTAGCATGATTTTTAATGTGAGTAGTATGAAGTTTAATATCACTACATACAAGATACGCTAAACGTAATCTCCAATATTTTTAATCTGAACAAGTAAATTTCGGTAATTATTTACATAAACGGCCAGTAGTACTTTTTTGTAAATAAAAAAATTTTGATTGACTACAATTAAGAACGTGTAAAGCAGAATCTAAATTTTTTGAAAATCAATTATGTCTGAATGTTTTTCGCCAGAAGATTCACTCATCACCCCTTCACTTAGCTTTTACACACGACCTTCAGCAGGTAATAACGTGCTCTCTGTACGAAATTTCCTCAAGATTTCTGCCAACGCATTTTAAATCTCTGATACATTTAGGATATTAATTTAATCAAAATGTTTTGGGTACATCGAATGAAGATTTTTTTACGTAATAACTTTTATGTGAACTTAATCAGTAATATTTTAGATTCATTTTAAATATTTTTAAAGCAATTTTTAAGAATGTTCACATTAAAATACTTGTTAATTGTGGGTTATTCTTAACACAAAGATTCATTCATGAACTTTACGCCGATTCAAGTAGTGCAATTGTATAGAGCATAATAGCAGCACTAGAAGCGAAGTCCTCAGCGACAATGCCTTAGCTAATGAAAACGGGGAGAATAGCATCTGATTCCCCAAATTCATCTTTCATACATATTGGCCTTCATCAATATCACTTCTTTGTATAATTTGACCTAACTACAGTTTCTAGTTTTGTTAAATCCAAAACTCCAATTATTTGGCGTTAAATAGTCACTAGAAAAGAAATATATATATATAAACTACTCGAAGCGAAGTTGAGCTATATAATATATTTTCAATTGTTTGAATTATATTTTCAAAATTTATTGGTAATGGTTTTAAGTATAATATAAAGGCTTTTCATTACAAAATATTTTAACCAAAAATTGCACAAAGTTTAATAATATTCAATGAAGTATGTCACGGTGTCATCACTGGTATAATCTGTAATTTCGGTCGTAGAATACTAATTCTGTAGTAGACAGAAATTAACATTTGAGTTTGAGTTTGAAACATTTTATTGTTATTAATAATGTTATTTTGACATATTTTGTAAAATGTGTTTACAATTATAACATCAAATTTAATTAATTTATGTAAAAAAAATGGGCATGAATTTGAAAGAATTGTGTCGACTATGTGCAAAGGAAGACGAGTTTACTAAAGACTTATTACACGAAAGCAACCAAAATTTACTTAAATTAATCAAAGAATTTGTGCATGTTGTCGTAAGTGTATCAAATTGTAAACAAATGTTATGGATATAATTATTCCCTTCTATATTTACAATTCTAGTCAAACATCCCTTTCCTGTATTTAAGGTCAATGATAATGATGACTTACCTACGAAAATTTGCCTGAATTGTGAAGAAAAAATGGTCGATTTTCAATTATTTGTTTTGGAATGTTGTAAAGTTCAAAATACTTTAAAGGATTTGTGCGGCAGTTTATCTATAAAAGTAGAAGAGGTTACAGATATTGAAGAATCTCAAATAAAATCGGAGGTGAGCTTTAGTAAACAACCATGCTTTATATCAAGATATTTAAATGTCAATCATTTAAAAGTTAATGTTTTTCATAAAATTTTAGGTGGAAATTTTTACATGTACTTATCAGTAAAACTTTTTTCTAAAAAAAACTTTTTTACAGGCTGAAGTAAATATGTAGATGAAAAGTGGATTTTTAGGATTTTCAAAAACTAATTATTTCTCAATGTGCTCTTTTATAGTGCATTCTAGGGGTAGGGCAGACAAGTATAACATGGTGTCAGGTGAATTAATATTTTGTATGTCCAAAAATATTAACCTAACATTGCTTTATAATGAATTAAAATAATAAAATAGAAAAAATCAAATGTTAGGTTATAGTTACTCCATAGAAATAACAAATTTGATATATTTTTGTTGTGAAAACTTAACTTTGTCTGAAAATTCTGCTGTCTATTGAAAAATATTGCTTTACAACAAAATCCTACTGGATGTTTTTGAAAAAAAAAAACCTGTTTAGTTTAGAGTATAAACATAGAGAAAAGTATAAAAAAAATTGTAATTGAAATATTTTGCACACAATTGAAAATTTTTACATACAAATAATAACATAAAAAATATTATATCAAGTCCGTTTAATTTAAAATGTTAGTTTTTGGGCTAAAATGGGTGAATTATTATAAAATTCAATTGGATACTATTAATGATTTTATTTTAAACCTTTAAGGTGAAGGAAGAATTACTCCCGGAAGATAATTTATGTAAGTAAAGTTTGAGTGGGTATTCACTATGACTAATGTTTCACTGCCTCTTAATTGTCAGTAAGGTTCTTAAAATAATAAATTTAAACCAATCAGGTGAAATTACAAATGGTGTATTACTATCGGATGTTGAAAGAGATGATGATATCAATGATGACCTTAATGAGGATGAAGATGAAGAAGATGAAGGTGGTGAAGAAGATGAGGGGGGTGAAGAAGAAGATGATGATGATTACCTAGATGACATTTCAATAGCTTCCCTAAAGAAGATGAAAATGAAAAGATATAAAAGAAAGCCTTTAACTGAAGAGGAAGAAAATGAAGTTCAAAAAATTCTCAAAAGTTCAAACTTTAAAGTTAAGGATGTAGTTAAGTAAGGATGTTTTATTTATAATATTTTTTTCTATAAAATTTAACATCTTACTTGTAAAATAATATACATAAAACAATTGAAGATAGTTTTATCTGTAAAGTCTGAATTTGCATGTCTATACAATGTTTGAACCATCAATTTGTATGCAGCCTTGCCAACATTAAAACAACAATAATATTTTAAAGGATATAAGTAATTATTTGCAATTCATATACATAAGCACCCACCAACCCCCATTGGACCAGCTACTGGTGTACGGCCTAATAACCACCTAATGGAGAAGGTGTGCATTAGGGGAGGCCCATGATTAGCGGTGGACTATCACAGGCAGATGATGATATAGTTACTACCTAAATTATTAAAAAAAAATGTCTCGGTCCACTGCTTACTATTAAACAAAAATTTGGACATTGTGTCATTACTTGCATACAAAATTCATGAAGAGGTAGTTTAGTTTTATTTCGACATGACAACATCGTATAAATTGGTTCAAAATGGGAGGTAGGCACTCTCGAAAACAGCGTCACTGCGCTGCTTACCATAAGAGAAAGTGAGAGATACGCATCTCTTTTACTCATGCGCAGTTGAACTGCTTAAGTGAAAGAGAGACAGAGAGAAAGAGAAAGAGGGTTGATCCTTCTTCCTACTATACAAATGAATATACACATCACAATCATTCTACCACTAAAAGTTATACTTGACAACGTGTCACGTATAACTTTCGCCCGTTTAACGATTTTACAGGCAACCAATTTTTACTTAGTCTTATATTTTTGTTTCAGGTTGAAATGTGATATCTGCGAGGAATTTTTCAAGTCATGGAGTGCCCTACGAGTCCACTACGCTAAGGGTCACAAAAGTAAACCGCTCGTATTTTGTATCTGTGGCTTCGTCATCAGGTCTAAGAGTGTGCTTTACAAGCATGTTTCTGATCACAAAATAGAAAGTAGAAAATTAAGGAAAGAAGAGGAATTCGATACGGATAAGCAAGAAGAATCGAAGTATTCAAGCCTTAATGTTAAAGACTTTATAAAGTATTAATCAATTTATTCAATTTTTTGGTGTACTTCATTTAAAATTGTAAACTAAACAATCATTGGTTTGTTTACAGTTTCGTTTGTAAGATTTGTGAAAAGGAATGTTCGAGCTGGTATACATTAAAGGCGCACAGCCAAAAGGTCCATAATATTTTACCAGTTGTTAATTGTATTTGCGGAATCACACTTAAGTCTAAGTCATGTATGTATAAACATGTTCAAGATCACAAACATCCAAATGTTTTAGCGTGAGTATGCCTTTGTTTGTTTCTACAAAAAATATATTAGGAATGTACAGAAATAATGCCTAAAATATTATTCTTACTGAAGCTAGTTTTTGAATTGGGCTTACCAAAACAGTTTTGTATATCAAGCTTTATGCATATGTAAACTGACTATTGTTTTTTGATATATACATATTGTTGTAAACTGTAGGCAATTTAGTGATGGAATTTATAGTAACAAACTTTTATATTAAATACTAGTGGATTTAAAAGTAAATGCGTTTGTATTAGTGGACCACCATTGTATATAAGCCACATGTGATTTTGCAACAAAGTAACAAGGCAAAATTATGGTTATTATAACCTAAAAATATTTTTACTTCTTATTTGCTTTATTTCTTTTTCGATTGTTACAGATGTGATAAATGTCCAAGGATAACGAAAACGATGGAGGCCTTAAAGAAACACAAAATGAGACACATACCAAAGTCTGAGAGGAGGTTTACCTGTTCCTCTTGCAATAAAACGTTCAACAACAAGGACACGCTGAAATCACACGAGAGGTCACATATCCCGATAGAAGAGAGGAAAATATATTGCTGCGATCAGTGCGATCTGAAGTAGGTGTTTGGAAAATAATAAACTTTGTTATGTTTACCTTTTAAATGATTGAAGCTACGATCAGCTTACTTTTCAGACGATTGGGTGATCGGCCCAAATTGCCCTAACAAACGAGGAAACAACAATGAAAATTTGTTGAGTCCCTGCAGGATTCGAACCCACCACCTCCGGTTTTTAAAGCACACGCCTTTACCACTAGGCTATGGAGGCCTGCGTCGGATGGGCATGAAAAAGTCGGTCCACCGTCCAACCCGCATTGGACCAGCGTGGTAGGATACGGCCCAAAACTATTTAATGGAGGAGAAATAGTAATAGGAGTGTATTAAGGGAGGCCCTTAGTGCATCAGTGGACTATCACAGGCTGATGATGGTGAAGCAACGAAATGTATAGGACAATGGTTAGTGATACGCCACGCCTATTAGAAATAGCGTAAGACGCCACAAACCTGTTCGCCGCCGAAATAAGTTTTACAGTGACTTTTCTTATTAACTTTTTTTTTCCAAAGCAAATAAGTTTCAGAACGTATGTAAATAGACATTTATAGGAAATATTCCCGTATCATATTGTTTTTGAATTATTTCGTGTTTTATTTAGTATACCAATTTATAGAGTAGGATAAAATTTTAATTCACCTACTGCACTTCTAAATAATATGCGAATATTATATTTATACAAGCGTCCAGCTATAACGGTGTCTAAATCTTAAGCACACTGGCTGATGGCCACTGTGTTCCGGTTTGAAGGGCACCGTAGCCAGCAACCGTATTTACTGGGTAAACGAGACCAAGCAAATAAAAAAAAATAAAGCTGTCCGTTACATTTATGTATCGTTTTAATTTCAATATCTGTCATAACCGGTCGTGTTTGAACATGTTTCGACGTGTCTGTCCGCACGCAGGTTCACAACGCGCTCGTCGGCCGCGTCGCACAAGCGCGTCGTGCACGAGAAGATCAAGAGCTACGTGTGCGACCTGTGCGGGTACGCGTGCGGCACCAACGGCGAGCTGCGCCAGCACCGCGCCATACACAGCGACGACAAGCCGTTCGAGTGTCGCAAGTGCTCAAAGAGGTATAAAGCCCAGCCAACGAAAGATAGATTCATAGCAACAAAGCGGTCAATATGTCAGCCATTAAAAAGACGCACTTGTTGTGAACAATGTTACCCGTATCAAATTGTCGCCGAACGTATGGCGTTGTTATAAGTTGATTGTCGCTAAGCGATTGACTTTACGTCATGTGTGCTATAGCGTAACATAGGCCATGTTTACTACAATTTTGACGTCAAATCCATCTTTATTTTTGCTAAAATATAGCTTTCATATTTCCATACGAATTCTATTTATAAGCTTAAAATGCCTTTTATTTGTGTGTGTGATGTGCCACTATGCCTTTCTTATGGAATTAACTATGCCCAACAGAATTATTAAACCTAAATTAATAAGGTACCTTCAAGTCTACAACTCTTTGCAGCTTGTCTGGAGTTGCTTACGTTATTGAGCGGCGTCGATTCCTAGTGAGTTTTGAGGTTAATTGAGCGTCTCGCTTTATAAAAACACCTTTTTCTGTCATAAATTCCGCGCAGGTTACTCATCTCTCGATGAAGGGTTAAAATGTACACACGTCCAATGTAGGATGACTATAAGGATCTTCAGAGGTTATCGAATGATCTTGTTCGAAGCAGCAACAATCATAGCTCGCTTTCCACCGATGGATATTTTAGCTAATATGGACACACAGGTGTACCGCAGAATTCGCGCACTGTCTCAGATCAGAGGCCAAAGGATCTGCTAAAGGTAGGTAAACAGCAAGAATGGCATCATTCTTTAGAGACATGACGAGATCGTCTTAGTCAGGAACAATATATGTAAAAACGCGTGGTAATTTCGATGTTCAATCTCAATTCAATTTTTCCGGTATTCGATGCTTGATTGAAGCGACGCAGCGAAAGGCTCACGTATAGGCTCACACAGATAATCACAGGGCACGGAAGCTTGGTGATTATCAATATAGTAATGGACAGGGGAAGACAGCGTTGTGCCTCTATTGGTCCTTGGCAGAGCAGGACTCTCGACACCATTCACTGAACCACAACGGCAAACGTTAGTGGAACATGTCGGACAAAATATAAAGTCACCGAAAGTTTTATCTACAATGCTGGACAAGGAGCCAACGTAGAAGGCTGTCTCATCATTTTGCGAATCAGTTATGATTGAAAAGGAGAGGGCTGGGAAAAACATAATCCCAACAGGAGACAACGTCGTTCAGGTGTGCGTAGAACGCGCATGGATCTAACAACACACCCATGAATATACCAGAAAATTTGACATGAAGTGGAGGAGAACAGATTCCATGTAAATAAGGCGGCTAAAACGGGAAGCTAATATCTATCATTAAAATTTAAACGGGAAGCTAATATCTATCATTAAAAAAGCAAAATCAGAGCTCTAGTTAGAGTAGGAGAGCGGAGCAACGCAGTAACATATATAAAAAAAACTTACGCTCCGAATTGAGTGCCTCCTTCTTTTGGGAAATCGGTCGAAATGATGTTTATATGTTAATTGCCATTTTTGTTAATGGGGACACTTTCCAATTTTTTTAATACCATATAACGTTAGATAACAATATTTAAGGCTATTCTGTAAACAGTGTTTGTGTATGTAATTTTGTACAATGACGACGCTCACACATTCCAAAAAAACCTCTCAAATTGTAATAATATATCATCGCAAATAAATTCAAAAACCTCTTCAATGCATATATAGGTTCTCAATAAATTTAAACTTCAAATGGGCAAATGATTCAGGCCTGGCTAATAGCTTGAGCTATACATATATATAGACTAGTCGAAATAATAAACTTGGCAATAGTAATTGTAAAAGCTTTAAAGTGAACCTCATGACGTTATTTTTGTAAAGAAAAATGCCTTAAACATCAAAGAGTTGGAGAACAATTACAGAATGTTTAGTTAAATAAACATTACAAAAGAAATTAGTAAATTTTTAGTGTTTTAATTTAATAAATATGTTTTAGCGTGATTCCTGTATTATACAGGAGCAAACAACGATTCTAAAAACTATCGTCCTATTGCAATTTTACCTTGTTTCTCTAAGCTTTTTGAGTCTCTGTGTGACCCATTATGTCCAACCATCTAGACTCCATGCTATCTTCCCATCAACATGGTTTTCGTACAAAACGCTCTACTGTCACCAACTTGACATGTTTTGTTTCAGACATAAATAAAGAACTGGATCAGGGACGTGAGGTTGATGCAATTTATACGGATTTTGCCAGTGCATTTGATAAAGTTAACCATACTATTTTAATTAAGAAATTAAAACATTTTGGAATCCTTGGATCATTGCTGCAATGGTTTAATTCTTACCTTGCAAAAAGACTCCAAATAGTGGCTTTAAGTGGCTATACCTCAAAACCATATATTGCTGTATCTGGAGTACCACAAGGATCCCACCTCGGCCCGTTATTGTTCTTGGTCTTTATCAATGACCTTACAGTGAAAATTCTGAATTGCAAGTTCCTACTATTTGCTGACGATCTTAAATTATATAGAACTATCGTCTCGACAAAAGATATTGAACTTGTTCAAAGAGATCTGAATAGAGTTTTTGAATGGTGCCAAACTAACGACATGGAGCTCAACGTTAATAAATGTTTCCACATGAGGTTCAGCAGAAAAACAAAACCTCTTGAATCTTCTTATACGATTGACGACAAAATATTAACTAAAGTAAATAAAATAAAGGATCTTGGTATCATTATGGATAGGGCAATTTCTTTTAATGCTCATATTGACTCTATTGTTTCAAACGCCGCTCGGTCAATGGGATTTCTAAAGCGATTGACTGCAGAGTTTAAACATAATCAATCTAAGATGGTTTTATACAATACGCTGGTCCGTAGCCAATTGGAATATGCATGCGTAGTCTGGAACCCATTTTATAGTGTCCATTCTCAGCGGATTGAAAACATTCAACGTAAATTCACTAAACATTTAGCATATTTTTCTAAGGGAGTATCCCATAGGTGCAGCTATGAAGAACGGATTAAATTTTTTAACATGCAAAGTCTTATAAACCGTCGTAGGATTCATTCCCTGTTGTTCCTCCATAAACTTTTAAATAACAACTTACATTGCAGCAACGTTTTGCACTAATTATCATTATCTGTTCCCCACAAAATTGCTCGTAAACCAATTGCCAAAACATTTTTTACGCCAGTTGTTAAAACTAATCTTGGTTTAAATTCACATCTGGTTCGTATGTGTAGCGATTTTAACATGCTTAATGCTCGTCTTGACAATTTGGACATGTTTTGCGATTCCTTGAACGTTTTCAAATCAAAATTATTAAAATCTTTTCTTTAGTTACCTTAAATTTGTAAATTTTGTAAATCATTTTGGTTCTAGTTATTTATGTGCCTTTCTCTTTTAAATTGTTAAAACTCTTGTTCATTTTGTTCTTTTGTAATAATACTTCTAAATTTTAGTTTTTTTGTTATAGTGAATACTGCCTCCGTAGCCTAGTGGTATGGGCTGTGCTTTAGAAACCGGAGGTCGTGGTTCGAATCCTGCGGGACGCAACAAATTTTCATTGTTGTTTCCTAGTTGGTTAGGGCAATTTGGGCCATCCCCCAACTGTCTGAAAAGTAAGATGATCCATGCGTCGGGTGGGCATGTAAAAAGTCGGTCCACCCGCCAGCCCGCATTGGACCAGCGTGGTGGGATACGGTCCAGAAACCCCCTAATGGAGAAGGGTTGTATTAGGCCTATGTCCAGCAATGGACTGACACAGGCTGATGATGATGATAATGAATGCTGTACATACCTATAATAGGTGTACATATTAGTTACTAAGCCTTTTTTATTGTATGCGACTAATAAATAAATAAATAAATACAAACTACAACGAAAAAAGAAAACCGAAAGTTCGTCGTGTTCACGGTAGTATATTTCGCGCGGAAAAATTTAAAGCAAAGTTTTTGTTGGCACGTAGACAATACTTCACCGTGGAGCGGCGAGATTCATTGTTTATTGAGAAAAGAAATGGCAAAGTAGGTTTCGCGTCGAACGAGTAAAACGCACCCAGTCGTCCGCGTTCAGGGAACAAATTGAATGGGTCGCAAGCAACGCCCCTGGCAATTTTATAGCATAGTTTTAAAACAAGTGAAAACTATGATAGATCGTCGTTTTTCCTCCTGTTTGGAAATACAAGATAATACCACAATAAGCGTTGACATTACAATCTTTGCAAAAAATCATATTAAAAGAAAGATCACTGAATGTTGACATTTTGAATTCTATTTTTGCGGCCGAATAAGCTTTGATTAAATTTTATCGTTTATGATACATAATATGAAAGATGTCTGGGTAGGCCGGTTTTAACTCGTTGGCTATTCAACTACTGTGTTTTGAATTAAGCGGCATTATAACTAATAATATAATAGGGTACGTGCGGCAAAAAATGCCACGGGGTGTGAGGAGCAGTTATGCTATATACACGCAAAGCTTATCACTTGTCATCAGCTGATCGGTGCGACGCTGCATTCCTTTATGTTACAGAAATTTTTATTGAAGCTCAAGACTTGCGTTGTTTGATAAAGACAATAAAACTTGCTTCGTCTTATGCAGTTTTGACGAGAATAAGGAACAAGCGTAATGATGGTGGGATAGTCTTGCACTCATACTGGTCTGGTGTGGGTTAGATCCCACCATTGAAAAAGTATTTTGTGATTATGTTATGTATATTATGATTAAGTATTTTTCCTTTGGCTTATCTGTTCGTATCTGTGTGTTTTATATATTTTATTACTAAAGAAAAGTAAATCTACGTATTTATCAACCATCCAGATTCCATTGTTCAAGCATTGTTTAGTTTGGTACTAGATTATCGTGTGTTATATGTCCAGAAATATCAATATTATTATTGATTAAACTTTTGTTCACAGATTTAAGACTTATTCCAACCTTAAGACGCACATAGACACACATGAAGACACGTCGTACACTTGCTACGTGTGCAGCCGCGTATTAAACAGTCGCAGAACGCTACGGAAGCATTTGCTCGTTCACGAAGACAAATGCCGCCATGTGTGCTCTTACTGCAACAAGGCGTTTAAACGCAGGCAAACCCTAAAGGTACGGTAATAGGGTAACGCTTTTTATATCTAAGCCAAACAGTTTGCTAACAGCCCCTAATGTGTCGTAAAAAAAATCATTGTGCACTAATAAAGTGAAATAGTTCATCATCATCAGCCTTTAATAGTCCACTGCGGACATAGGCCTCCCCTAATACACCCCTATCCATTAGGGGGTTTTGGACCGTATCCCACCACGCTGGTCCAATGCGGGTTGGTGGATGGACCGCCTTTTTACATGCCCATCCGACGCGTGGATCATCTTACTTTTCAAACAATTGGGTGATCGGCCCAAATAGTCCTCACCAACTAGGAAACAACAATGAAAATTTGTTGAGTCCCCGCAGGATTCGAACCCACGACCTCCGGTTTCTAAAGCAAACGCCTGTACCACTAGGCTACGGAGGCAGTTAATAGTTATTAGTGCGCAATGATGCCACTGAGTTATTTATAACATGCAGTATATATATAACTCACGTGGCTGTGTCCGATAACAACATCTATAGGTGTGGACTGTGGAACCATTGCGGTGTCTATTTATGGAGCAAAGCAGCTGCATGCAAATATTGCTACGTACACGGCCTACAGGGCACCCTAGCTAGTGTAATTACTGAGTAAAAAAGACCTAACTACAATTCTTACACATGTCACAACTAAAAGCTAGTGGCTACACCATCTCAGTGTGGCAATTTGTGTAGTCTTATGCTGGATTTACTTACGGTAGAGCGTTCACTATACTATAAGGTGACGTTGTACTCAATTAAAAAATATATATAAACATACCGAATTAATTCAGTAGTTGCGGCTAGGTCAGTTTGTGCTCGTGATTTAAATTCGTAGTTTAGTGCGACGTTGCCGAACTTTCTTGCGTTTCTATCAATATTCTCATTGACTTATGGATGATTTGTATCATTAAGGAACCTTTATTTAAGTATATGAATCATTTTCCGATGTGCAGGTGCACATGTACATGCACACTGGCGACAAGCCGCTCACGTGCAAGTGGTGCGACGAGCGGTTCGCGTACGCGTCCACGCTGCGCTCGCACCGGCTGCGATGCCACGCAGACAAGCTGGGCGCGCAGCAGAACGGGCCCTCGTACGAGGCGATCGCGCAGGCCCTGCATCACGTGCGTATTCTTTAAAATTTTTCGAATTTCGAATGTAATTGCTAGTATTTTTTTAATAACTGGCTTGACTTTGGAGTAATTTAGGAAAACGAATGAGTGCCAGTATTCTTTTTTTATTCACTCGCTTGAGTGACTTTAGGCCTCTAAACATTTGTCTGTATCTTTTTTCTTAAATTTCCGAGCAGCCAGATGGTATTTTTGTTTCAGTTCAATGTTTGGCAGTTTATGTTTTGATGCGGCTTTTTGCTTGGCGAACGTTTGAGGACAGTGTCGGTTGTGTTTTAAATTTTTGTTCTTTACGTTATATTGTATGGTTTATAAAAATTATGGAAAGTTTCGTGGCAAAAAAACATTTTCAAATTAGTTTGGATCTGATGAAACGTCTTTCATGTTTCTATACTACGTGTACTGTAATAAGTGTATGTGGGCAGACCTTATGTTGCATACTGCGCAGTGTTTTCTTGAATCGTTTTATATAACGTACGTATGAAGTATCGAAAAGCAACTATGTACTGGTAGCGCTGCTTTTTATACAAAGTTTCTGAGACAATGCTCTGCAATATCGGTGTTTGCTATCGGTATACAATCACTTTTATTGTGACCAAGAATATTGGTGTTTTTTAGTTTTTCTTGTCTCTCACGTGTTATTAAATTTCTTTAAAGTTAGTGATTGTTTCAATATGAGTTTTAAAGTTATCTATCATAGATTCTTTATTTAATACTTGTTGTAAATAGTATGGTAGTGTAGGTTTGGAAGCATTTGCCGGTGACGCCAATATGATTGTTTACAAATAATATTACAAAAATAATATTTCCCATTCAGTATTCAAAACCATTAATTTTGTAAGCGCTGACCTTGTTAAATTTTCTCATAAACACGTACAGGTAATATGTAACTTTGTTATCTCGAGTCGCAACCACAAGTCTGCTATTCAGGCTTTTAATGAGGTTCTTTAATGAAGAAAAATGTTTACTTTTGTGTATAATTTAATAATTTTAACGAACTTGAATATATGAAATATTCAAGGTCCTTAAAAGTCTATGAATTATGGCAACAGCTACTTTAAGTTATATATTTTAAGAGTTTTTGTTTAATACTTATAAAAAATTCATAAAAGTTTTTTTACCAAGTATTTGCCAACGCTTTAATTAGTTTCATATAATCATGCACAATTGTCTAAAAAGTAAGATTGTCCATGCTTCGGATGGGCATGTCAAAAGTCGGTCTACCCACCAACCCGCATTGGACCAGCGTGGTGGGATTCAGTCAAAAACCTTATGGAGAAGGCGTGTGAAGGCCTATGTCCAGCAGTGGACTAACAGAGGCTGTTAATGATGATAATTATGCTTTTTTCTGTAATCACAATAAGTTACAATCTCATATCAGTGTAAAAAGGTTTTATCATGTGTTTTTTTCCAGGAATTTCTCAAGAATGATCCATCCGCGAACATAACGAAGAACGAAGTTGAGGCTATTTAGTAATTTTGTTGATCAATCGAATATTAATCGTCAATCAATCGGAACTCATTTGCGGAGTGAGCGTTTATGAATTTTTATTTCGAACAAAATATTTATTGTATTAATTATTATTTAGATAATGGAATAAATCGAATGTGGATTGCATGGAAAGGAATCTGTTTGTAGTACCGCCATAAATAAAATACATTAAAGTTGACCGTACATTAAAAAATACAATGTTTAGATTACAGTACAATATTCCAACTATGTTACTTATCTGTTATTAAAAATAGTGTCAGTGCCAGAATTAGATATGGAATCTATTCATAGCAAAGAAACAGCGCCCAAATGCAGCGTCCTTATTGGTGGAACCAACGAACGTCTTATCGACTATGACCTCACGCCTCAGTACCATTTTATATTGATTCCAGATCGTGTTTGGCTCTATTAGAAATCGATCACATGCAGTTAGTACAATTTAGTGTAGAAAATAAAGTCACTCGAGACAGTAACAATTGTTTGGCAGTGCTACTAACGAATTGATATGGCATTAGACTTTTATTTAGAAATATTGGGTAGTTATAAAACAATTAAGACATTATTTTTTTATATGATATCTTAAGAAGCCTGCTCCGCTCCATCGTGATTTGATGTAATAGAAACAAATTCGTTTTTGTGGTTATTCGTCTATTGAAGTTGCCCATGGAAATTTTTATAATTTTACTATAAGTGTAATTATCGAAAATTTTGTTTCGTAAATAAAGATTTATATTAATTGTATGTTGTTTTCATTTCACTATTAAAAGGCGCAACTTTGCATAATTTTTCGATACATATTAAATCATCAGCTTACTGCACTAGCACTGCACCTTAAAAAGGTTCAGTGCAATAATTATTATTGAATTTATTATATTGTTGGTCAGACTCTAAAATGAACATTAAATTATTAGCAGTCATAAAATTTCAAAGTATTAATAAAAAATACAACATTATGTGTACACCTAATACTTTTATTCCTATCTATTTCATATTTAAGATTGCATCATAAGGTATGAAAGAAATTTCTCAAGAATAATCCATCTGCGAACAGAACGAAGAATGGAGATACATAGTAATTTTAATGCTATAAAAAATTCGTCATCAAACAACGTTTCTGTTCGTATGGAATTGACATCGGCATGGAGAACTGAGTTCGATACAAAAGAAAAGTAAAATAAAACTGTAACCACCCTTAAATAGACATCGATTAAATTGTTATATGCTATGGTTTCTGAGACTAGCGGAGTGACAAGATTACCACGGGGCCCTGTAGGATTATAGGGCCATATATACTAACGCTTGCCAGGCGAAAAATGCAGTGTCTTGTGACATAATCACCTTATTTATATATTAATATCACATATAAAATGAAATCCTCCGATGCCTAGTAAACTGCCTCCGTAGCCTAGTGGTATGGACGTGTGCTTTAGAAACCGGAGGTCGTGGGTTCGAATCCTGCGGGGACGTAACAAATTTACATTGTTGTTTCCTAGTTGGTTAGGGCAATTTGGGCCGATCACCCAATTGTCTGGAAAATAAGATGATCCATGCGTCGGATGGGCATGTAAAAAGTTGGTCCACCCACCAACCCGCATTGGGTCAGCGTGGTGGGATACGGTCCAAAAACCTTCTAATGGATAGGGGTGTATTAGAGGAGGCCTATGTCCTGCAGTGGTCTATCACAGGCTGATGGTGTAATAAAATGAAATTAGACTAAACTTACGTTGTCAAAATGTTAAACGCTGTGATTGGTATTCAATGCGAAACATCCGCTACCGTGCGATTTAATCAATATGTTGACTTATAACTTATAACCTATAAGGCGTATTAGCCCCGTTAGTTAGAAAATGATTAATGATTATATAATTGTCAGTGCTGATGTAAGACAGTGTAATAAATATTTTATGAAAAATAAGATTTTTTTTTCTTATCTGAAATACATACTCTAAAATAAATGAGTGAATAATAAATTAATTCCTTGGTTTACGCGAATACTACACTTTTTTACGATCTACCCCGTGACCACGGCCGTCAGAAAGTGTTTAACGCCAGGCCCTATTGTCTGTGTATTGGTCAACATTTTCAATATTTTACTATCAACTTGTACTTTTCCTGATGCCTGGCAAGAAGCCATCGTCATCGTTACTCCCAAGCCGAACAAACCCTCTAACCTACCCACGAGTTATCGTCCAATTAGGTTGCTCAATTGCTTGGGCAAGCTATATGAACGCATAATTCTCTTCCGGTTGAAAGACCACGCCTTCTCCAATAACCTCATCCCAGACGAGCCATTCGGTTTTCGTCTGAAGCACTCGTGTCCCGACCGAATTTATCGCCTGACGGAATTCATTCTGAATGGCCTTCATCAACCCAAACCCCGTATCACAGGGGCCGTCTTCTTCGATGTCGCAAAGGCATTTGACAAAGTCTGGCACAACGGCTTGATTTACAAGCTGTACATTCTCAAAGTGCCGGACAGGCTGGTTCACATCATCCAAGCCTACTTGTCGAATTGCTCTTTTCGATATCGAGTCGAGGGCACCCTGTCCACGAGCCGTCCGCTCCAAGCTGGCGTCCCTCAAGGATCGGTCCTATCACCTTTATTATTCGCGCTCTACACGAGCGACATTCCAAAGCCCGACGATGTCAATCTGGCACTTTTCGCCGATGACACCGCTCTCTATTGTTCGTCGCTTAGATCAAACTATATCTATAAAAAGCTCCAACACGCGATCAATCGTTTTGGCGAATGGTTTCGTAAATGGAGAATCGACGTCAATCCCGATAAAAGTGTAGCAATACACTTTCATCGGTCTAGATTACGTCGTGATTACACGATACCCCCGGTCCTCAACCCAGGCGTCAGGATAAGGCCACGCGCTGGCCGACACCAGACACTAGGGCAATTAAAACTTTACGGCCAACCGATCCCATGGGAAAGGAAGGCCAAATACCTAGGCGTGACCTTCGACTGCAACATGTCACTCAAACATAAACTTCTATTGTACAAGGTTTGCATACGACCAATCATGGCTTATGCATGCCAAACTTTCGCTCACGCATCCTCCACACTCCTAAAGCAACTACAAGTAGTTCAAAACAAATTCATCCGCTGCGCCACCTGGGCGCAGTGATACTAACAAAACGTAGATTTACTCAGCGACTGCAAATTGCCAACACTCCGCGAGCACTTTAAAAAGTTAACTCGCAAACACATAGATAAAGTAGTCAACCACAGCAACCCTCTGCGGGTAAAAGCAGCAACGTATACGGCCGATCCAAACGCGTCTAGACAAAAGCGTAGACCGCGAAACGCTCTCCTCGACCCAGACGGGGAAGGGGTCGGTGAGACTCCGGACCCCACGGGGGTCCTGACATCAGCCCTACACACCACACGAGTAGGGATAGCACACACTCACCTGTAGTTCGCCCTCGCTTACGAGCACAGCGACACACACACGCCGCGTATACTAGATACACCCGCGTTCCAGGGCGGTTCTCACCGCCCCCAGCAATCGATTAATACACTCGCCAGACCGTCGGCATCCTGGTCCGTAAACCGATCGTCGACGATCCTTAGGAGACATAAACTAATGCCTAACTCACGTACCTTCTGTACGTGTGGCCTTCATTTTTAGTAAAAAATGTGGGCCACCTAGTTCGCGGGGACGGGAGCCTCTCGCGAAGCTTACTAAAGACATGAGTCTGGAAGCATAACTTCAAGGATAAAAAAGTGTTTAAAACGTCGATAATTTAAAATGAAAAATAAACGCGATAAAATCCGTACAATTTCCTTTTATTCAATAATAAGTAAATATTGCTTATTTGTATATTTTATAAACAATATGGATATAGGTTTGTGTGCTTTTATTTGATGGTGGCGATAAATCGTTGCAAACTGGTTATGGATTTTTTTCTATCTCAATTTAAAAATTTTTTTTTTGCTTAATATAATATTTATGTACAACTTAATATTTTAAAATGCATGTTAATTTTTCACTGATACTTTCCCATCTTGGGTGCAAAAACCTATTATTACTGCGTCATTTATGAACGTTTTAATTAACGACATAATATTCTAGTGTGAGGATATTTCGCAGCTTAGAGTTCTCGATGCGACAAGCGTAAACAGGGTGCGTCAAACTATGCCCCGGGTACGATGCAGTCACTTACGTAATTAGTTGTTGTTCCTTTTAGTCGGTCTCGAACAAAGTGAAATCCCCTTTTGTATTGACGCAAAAGCCGTGCCTCGAACGTAAGACTCATTTATAAGATGTATATACTTCCCTATACAATTATCTTAATGTATTAAAGAAAGATTAAAAAAGTTTATGTGAAAAATAACTTTTTGTAATGTTCATCATGACTGAACTAGGATAAAGAAATGGAATATTATTTTGAGTCAAATAAAAAAGCTCAATGAAAAATTATCTATCTACTATCCTTTATTTCCGAACATAATTTTATTTAAGTACTAATTATCATATATGGATTCGATTATATTAACTCGATAAACGATTCTATTAAAGATTCTTGTTGCTGTATTGTAAAACAACCTTGCTTTACAATTATAAGTTATCAGAAGATCGATGTTTTCCGATTTGTTATTTATTATTAGAGTTAATTAACGTAGATTGTAATGTTACTTTGTAGCCTATATCTTTATTTACTAATAATAAAAGTCGCTTGTCTGTTTGTAAAATTAAAATAAGCGTTTTTAAATAGGTAAATTATGATATATAACCGGTACATATAAAAAAAACAACTTTTTATAAATATTTTGCCTGTCTCCTTGTTTGTCTGTTTGTTCTGGATAATCTCTGGAACGGCGGGTCCGATTTTGACAGGACTTCCAGTAAAAGATAGCCAATGTAACTGGGAATAAATACGGATACTTTAAAAAAAATATTTTTATAATTTACCACGCGGATGAAGTGGCGGCCCTATTAATTGTAAAACTACTTACAGCTGCGCGACAATACACCGACTTCAATTGATACATGTAAATATTATTTGAATATTTCATTACATTGAATTTGTTTTTCGCTTAAATCAAGATCAACTGGTCTAATAAAAAAGTAAAGCTTTTAAAACGAGCAACTCCACTATAATATTTTGTTATTTGACTCAACGTTTCAACCTATTGGAGCGAAGCGACAATTTAAACAGTTACATAGAAAAAATCGTATGTAGCACAATCCAAATAACTTTTGAATTGAGAGTGTAAGAGAGTGTTTGTTTCGGAAAATTATTTAAACAACGCGAAGGACCGATAACATAAAAGTTCTGTCATGATGTTCTTGTAATCCGAGTAAAAACTATGTCTGTCTACATATTTCATATTGCTGTGCTTCCTTTTCTTACCAAAACACACTTGTGTGTCAAAAAAGTAAACACTACAACGCTCGCACGCCGATAATTAATTAATTTGACATGCATCTCGAGAGGAATAACAATGCAACGCTAGGCACTTAGGCGTAAGTATTGGAACGTGGCCAGTGACAAGAGGGGTCGCGAGTTCCTCCGAGAACATGGGGAGCGGAGATTTTTTCGAGGCTATCGGTTCGGTTCTGCGTGATAGCAGCCGTCGGTGCTGGCTGCCGGCCAATAGTTTTTTATTACGTAATACTTGAAGCGATACATTCGTTACATCACTGACTTTATAGAATGATACGGCACGTATTTCGTTAGGACAATTTAAGAGATTTTCTTTTTAAACATTGGTAATGACCGCGTAGTCACTTTGCAGTTTCTATTCAAATTATCTAGCAATAATTATTAAGGTAATTTCTGTGTGCTTATTAAGTGCAGGCAGCTTACTTATTGGGTAAAAGTTACGTACCATCCCGTATCTCTAGGCGACGAGCGGACTTGTGGTAGCGTACCAAAGACATGAGAAGCATAACGTCAAGATAAAAAAATAAAAAATCACTTGTGGCGTCATGCTTTGCTTAGGCACTTACCATCAGGTAAATATCTTGCACGCTTCGTGGCTACATAAAATGCAATAAAACATTGAGGCTGAGTTTAAAGTTTACGATATATAGGCGCAAATATCAATGTTATTATTTTTTGACTCAAACGAAGAGACTTTAAAATATATGAGCTTTAAAAACGCCATGGTCATCACTGTTACTAATTCCAATAAGGACCTTACTAGCCTGTACGGTAAGTATTAATGTTGCATATTATATATATATTGCTTTGAAAGCGCATTTGCCAGCCCCGTGTGTGGTTTAAATATCTTCGTGGTTTTTGAAATCTTGCAGTAAATATGAACGTTGTAATATTTTTCCATACATTCATCGCAAATGACAACGTTTTAAAAATATATCGGTTTTAAACGCAATGGTCAGCACCGTGTAATATTCCACTAAGATCCTTGAAGACATCACAGTAAATATCTCGCGTTAAATCTTGCGAGCGGAATTAGAAAATATTATCGAAATTTACATCAGTAAATATTCATGTGTATAAAAAGATTTCCCCTCAAAGGATTCCTTGATCAGTACGGTTTTTCCTGATTATATTCCGAGGGGCAAGGATACGGTGGTGCGCAGGGGCGGGGGTTGCGGGCGGTGGGGGTTGGAATTGCCGCGGCCGCCCTCAGTGCCACGGAGGCTGCGGTCGGTGTAGCCCGCCCTACGTCACACCGCCCAAACAACATCTCAATACCCATCACAAAGAGATAAACAATAAATATCCAACCCGCTATGACACGAGTGTACCTTTCCGAACTTTTTAATGCACAAAATTATGTTACGCAAACACGTTAGATTTGCACCACAATAAGGATTATCAATTCGCATTAAATGTCAACACGAGATGAACTTTACCTTTTAATCCTGCGGCGGTGTATTGAACCGTATGTATGAAATAATCTACGCGCGTACTGAATGCTAAAATCGTGAAAACTTACGTAAGTACTATATTTGTTACTTTTTAAATATTTTTTAGATTGATTTCAATATCGAAATTATAAAAAATTTACGTCAATAATTTTTTTGTATTTTTAATTACAATTTATTATATTTGTCACAGTATGTAATTTAGTTAAGTTTTAGCACTAATAATTCGATTGATCGTTTCCTGATAGTAATTTCATTGAAAAAAAAGCTTAAATAGCCCGCTCTTGCAATTAAGATTGACTTTAAAATTTATGAGTATCATTGTATGTAAACATGTCCTACTTTATTATTATTCTTACTATAAATGTGAGATAAATATATTGAAATTAAAAATGGAAAATAGCTAATATATAAACGTTTATTCAATTCACGATCACACACGTTGTTTGTCACATGTTTTTTTCTTTCATAAGAACAACTAAAAATTTATTTTTAAAGTACTTCCAACATTTTGAAAAATTACAGATTCTATTATGTAAAACTTTTATTTAACTTTCCGGAAGGTCAAATATTCAAAGTCCTATTAATTAGTTAACCATGCGTAAATGTTTCATCAAACTTTAATACAACAAAACTTTAGATAACTAAAACAAGAGCTCTAACCAAAACGCTTCGGTATAAATTTACTGATCTATTCTGTATTCATAGGGCAATTCGTGAAAATTTCGTTATAAATTCAAATTGGTTAAGTAAAGTTCACTTGGAGCATGTCCTCCGATTTGAAGAGGGTCGCCATCGAACCGAGGGCCCTACAGCCTGTCCAATTATAGATGTTTTCACTTACGAGTGCCTTCTCCTCTGTCTTCGTTATTAAGAACAGACACTTCACGTGGGACGTAGCTATTATCGGAGCCAGGTGTATTGTGCCCGAACCACTTCATTATTACACGTATTTGCTGACGAAAAATCGTTCGAGGTCAATTTCAATACATTCGGAAAATATTTCTTTTAGATGCTGTGCCAAATAACGAGTAATATATAACGCTATCATAAAAAGACGATAAATTGAAAAGCTAGAAAGATGGGCAACTTCCCGTTGCGTAAAATGATTCTGACCTCGATGATAATAATCGCTATAGTTTGCGCCAATAGCGTCTTTTGTTTGACGACGTCTACTAGTAAAACAGAGATAAAGAGTGTCGCATCAACTCGGCCCCCGGACGTCGCTACGCAGTCGAGTGTTAAACTGAGCACTTCGCTACAGCTTGTGACAAAGCTGTCATCGACGTCTACTACAAAGGGCGTCATTACAACAATAGAGACCGCGGGCACAACAACCGCGCCCAGTACAAAAGCGCCTAGGGCCAAAACAAAAGCCGTGAAAAGTGCAAGAAAGCCAAACGCCACTTCCAGCGCTTTCAGCGGCGTGCATTCGCCGCGCTTCCAAGACCACTTGGGCGCCATTGACTGCGATCTGCCGGTGCTGCCGCGCGAGTCCCGCCTGTGGAGGGGTAATGAGACTCACGAACTAAACCTGCCGTTGACGGTAAGTTTTTTTACGTGCAAGTAATCTTTGATCTCCTAGTAGACTCTCTAAAAGAGACAATTTTTATATCTTAAAAAATATTATAGATGTTTACATAAGGTTTACATATAGGTTCCTGTCTTAATCCGGCCTTAAAGTTAAAAAATAAATAAATTGCGTATTACTTCAGGCACACTTTAAAAAAAATCTAATCAACTAATTAAATGCTTGTGATAAAGAAAAAGTTTTTTTTATAGATAAGATTAAAGTTTAAGATTACGAATAAAGGACGAAATGATATACAAGTTATAATAGCCACTGGAAGAGTCCAATATTTGTATATATTTTCATAAAATTCGTGGTAAAATATTACGAATTCAGTAAGAGGATTGTCTTTTGCTCAACTTAAAATTTAAATGCGAACAAATTTACAGTACACTCCACCTTTCGTGTTTGAAAGCTCTTCGTTGTTTTTGAAGAACTTTCAGACATTTTGTTGAAATACGTATTTGCCTGATTTTGGTAAATGCTCTCTTTACCTAGATTGTGATTTATAAATATAAGGTAATCATATATTATTTATTAATTCTACTTATTTACGGATTTTTTCACGTTAATTCTTTATGTTTACTTCCGACGTTTCGGACTCTTTTTATGGTCCATGATGAAGGGCCAAACTACTCATTAATATGATGTTGGTTTATTATGTAAAATAATTGCGTAAATAAAAAAGAATAATTAGCTACTTTACAGATAATTCTTAATAACTTTTTACTAAAAACTTGGTTTTAAGAAAATTTCTCTTGTATATTGAAAATAGGTGGACTTAAAACTTATCTTAAACTTAACTTGAAAATAGAAATTTTTAAGTTGGTTAAGCTTACTAAACGTAGTTAATGAGCAGTTTTTGTAATTTTTTATTACGTGCAAACTTATTTTGATATTTCTTTTTTGTTTGAAAATAGATAGTTTCTTTTTTTTAATGTATTATTTTTAGTTATTTAGTATATAATTGTGTCATCCTTATTGCTTTTTAATACCAACCTTACAATAGACATCAAAATAATGATCCATGGCAGAGTATATCGTATATGTCTGTCCACTTCAGTATTCACATTAACCATTCCAAAAATTAAAAAAGTAAATCATAACAGTGTAATGAGGTGCTAAAGAAGCTAGTAAAATAAACATACTATTGATGCTTATGCAGTTTTTAAGTACTAACACTTATTATTAGTTCTTTGTTTACGCGAATACTTATTGAATAAATAAAAAATAAGTCTTCCCCGTCACCACTGCCGCAGGAAAGTGTCCGAAACGTCGGGAATTCAAAATAAACTCGATAAAATTCCTTATATAATATAATTACATTATCAATTATAAATAATTTACAGGCTAGATTAAACATAAATGTTAAGGAAGTTGTAAGTAATTAATTTACGGACGCAGACGACATGGTTCGACTCGTAGGACGTTGAGGTCGTCAGTGTCTGTCGTTTCATTTTGAAAAAACAAGTCTGATACCAAAATAAAAATTATAATTGTCCTATTTGCTTTAACGTTGGTAATTTTATTTGTTTTACTACACCATCTTTTATAATAATGAAACAGTAAAGCATATAATATTTGTCCGAATCACCATTCATATTAATATTGGGTTAGTTTTATCAATACATACAGATTACAGTGAAAATGAAATGAAAAATTCGCAGTCATTTAAAAATCGCTTAGTAACATCCGCACTAATATAGGTGTGCTTGTGTTTTCACGTTCCAGATTATTCTGAATACCATTTTGTTTCATTCTAACAATGAGTTTTCATGTTGTTAAGAAAAAAATACTGCATCAATCTGTTGGATTCAGTGAAATATGTTTTTCAAGTAAAATTTGTACAAATATCGTTCTCATATTTCCAACTTT
Source organism: Lamproptera curius (assembly GCA_029286875.1). Classification (NCBI taxonomy): domain Eukaryota; kingdom Metazoa; phylum Arthropoda; class Insecta; order Lepidoptera; family Papilionidae; genus Lamproptera; species Lamproptera curius. The sequence goes on from JAGSMT010000048.1 coordinate 392,694, forward strand.
GTTTTAAGCATTCCATTTTTTTTTTATTTCTTTTATGATTGTAGTTTGAATAAGTAGTGAAAAAAAATGAAAATCACGGTCTGTTGTTTTGTTATAAATAATCAGTACTGCAATTTGTGACATTTTATTGTTTAAGTTTATGTTATGTTCAGATTAAATAATAAAACCTATTCAATACTATAACAGAAGAAGCATACCCGATAAGGTTTTCTAGATCGGTCCGGGTGTGTACTATAAAACATTGTTTTGCTGTGCGTAGTCATGAGGCAAGCGGATAATTCGCGTATAGTTAGTGATATGCCATCCCTATAACAAATATAGTGTAAAACTCCTTGACACTGTTTGCTTTTTGTTCCAAGCAATTGCATAAGTACCGTACAAATATGTACACTAAATAATCTTTGTGGGCACCGAGTCGGTACTTTCTCAGACAGTTGTAAAAGAAAGCTGTAAAAAGCTATAATTTTTAGAATTAATAATAATTTTTGGTATGACAGCCGTATACCGTTACAACGCGCGTCACCTGATAAAGTAGCCGCGCTGTAACCTCATTTGTCACACAAATAACGCAATTTAGCACTTGCGACGGTGAGTGTACGTGCCATTAAAAGTAACACGTGCCCGTCGCCTAAACTTGAACGTTGATAAATAAGTTCAGCGGATGCTTTATTCAGGGAGAGCGTGTTTCAGGGAAAATGTAATATTCTTGTTTACGTAAGTTTGATCGTGACAGCGGCGGGGGCGCGACGAGGTCAAATACATAAACCATAAATTGTTTCAGCATAGGAGGGAAGTGAAACATTTTTTAGTTCGAACAGTTTTGTTTTTAAATAATGTGTATTTTAGCACTATCTGAAACAAATCAGATTTTATTACACTGTATTATTTACAGTATTTTTTGAATTGGTTTTTCTAATATATCTTTGGTGTGTTACTAAAAATTATCACTGTGATATGATACATACGCTATATAAGTACGGAATACAAACAAATTCTTAGCTGAGCCATTTTCGTATTGACATTTAATATTCTCGGTTCTAAAGTAAAAAATAAGTGTACTTGAGTTATGTGCCAATTTGTTTTGCCTTTTACTTAGGGTATATTTATTTCATTACGGTATTCTTTCTGATATTTCGATAGTCCATTAAATTGTATTGATATTATAAAAGTATTTTTTTAAAGAATGTTTGTTTGTTACTCTTTTACGCAAATACTACAACATTAATTTTAATTAAACTTTAGAATAACTACACAATATAATAGCTTGTACGTCAAAATATCTTGAAGACTATGAAATATAAATATTTATATTGAATTACCTATAATATATTTAAATTAACCTACAAAAACAGCGACAGTCAGCAGGCACGTGTATTTAGCGATCTGTTTCATTTTGTTTCTTCATCGCTAAGTGGTAAAAACCGCGGAGCACAGATAGTACAAAATATTTAAATAAGAATTTAATAAACGTTTCAATACTGGCCAAAATAACACTTATTTTAAAATAAAAGAGCAAAATACATATATAAAACAAAAATAGATCCATTCTATGCCAACTAATCATCCCTATTCCAATACGAAAACAAAACACGAATAACACATTGCGTCGATCGATTATCAGAACACGAGGAACGTGTCCATCTAATCATTATAACGTTCAAGAAAAATTAATGGAACGCTGTGGCGCGTTACAGTCGTAACTTAAACGTAGGTTGACACAATAATTAATGTGTGTGACTTTGCGGTGCGGACGGTGGAGGATTGTGGTGCAGGGAGGCCAGGGGAAGAGTGCCCCCCGGTCATCGTGTCCTGGGAGGCGGCGGCGGACATCCAGAGCGGCGACATACTTATCGTGAGGATCGTCGACTCACTACTCCTGGACACCTCCGGTCACGTCCCGCCGCGAAATGCGAGCGATATTCCGAATTCAGTGGACGCGGCCCCCGAGGGGTGGGTATTGATTATTTATGTTTATGCTCTACGTACCGTTCAAGGTGCGTACACAACAGCGAACGAGACTGTTATGTCGATCGTAACGCTCTGTTACGAATTACGTTGGTAATTCATAAAATGTTTTTTAAAAAAATAAAAGGGTTAAATGAAAAAACGTGGATATCTAGCTGACTTGAACCGAATTGAATTATATATATGCAACTATCAAATTACTGAGCATGCATGGAGACTTGTCAGCATTAGGGCCTACATTCTGTATGTATACCGTCCTACGTTCGAAGGTTTTCTTTTGAAGCTAATTTTTTAACTTTGTAGCAAAACAATGTTATAAAATTTGGTGTGTTTATGCAAACACTTTTTAATACATAAGTTTATTTATTATTCGTAACGTTACTGCCTCGGGTCGCTGGTGTATCCGCACCTTTAGACTCGGACACGTATTAAGAGATGCGCAATTAAATTAATTGTATTGTATTAGTGAAGTTTTGGTTGCTTAGTCGTACAAAACTATTTAGAACGTATTTGAATACGTTCTTTCATTTAACAATTTCAGTCTGCAGCTATAGATTTATATTTACAATAGGATGATTATAAAATTATTTCTTTTATTTTGTATTTTATATTTAACTTTAGCATACTGTATAATATAATTTCTATTAAATTGTTAAATTAATTTTGAAGTTTATAGGCTTCTATACCCTGGGTATTAAAATATTTTTTCAATTAAAAACTTGTTTGACTTTTAAATTATAAATATCGCTCGTATCCATTGAAATTGTTTAGTACATAGATAGGTAACATTGATATAGTTGTTTGTTTAAATGTGATGTAAAATAAGGCACAAATTGTTTCCTAAAATATCTTTCATTAAAGTGGAAACCAGTGAAGCTTTCAACTTTATTAATTAATGGAAATGTCAATTTACTGAGTATTATCTTTATAAAATGACTGTCTAAAAAGAGTAATATCTTAGAAATTTGTCGACTTTAATAAAGACACTTTAATAAATAAATAACTTCGGGAAAATATCTTTCTTGTAATCCTCTGCAAATTTTACTTCAGTACAGTTAGATTAAAAACGGGAAGGTAGGGAATTGCAATATTGAAATGCCATTTTGGAATAAAAATATATAAGATACCAAAGAAACATATTTTATAAGAATTAATTTATTATTATTCAATTTGTCATTTATCCATTTTTAATATTACGTCGGCATAAAATTATATTTATGCACAGTAAATGACAAGGAGACGTTTTAACTTTATACAATCGAAAAACCGTTTATATTGGTAGAGTTGTGTTATTAAACGAAAAGTTTTAAACATTATCTAACAAATAAATATTTAAATAGCTCAAGTTTATTTCATCACGCGATGAACTGTAAACGCCTATTTACGCTTCGGTATCCGCTGAAGCGTAATGCTCGGTCGCGTATGCTCGGCTGTCCGTTCAGAATGTTCACACAAGAGTCGTTTTTCAGGCCACATCATACGGCCCTTCAGCCGGCCGTGTACCAGGTGACTCGGCAGGGGCACCTGCACTGCGATGTTTCAGATGGGATGCTCCTGGACATAACGCCATTGGACGAGAACGGCGCCAAGCTGTTCACGCTGTACGACAAAGACCTGACGGAGGGTGTCAATTTGCTTATAGGTAACGTGATAACTGTATAAAATTTCGTGTAGCCCTTGACTGATGTCAATTAGATACAGTCTATATTTTGTGTACTTATAGAAAAAATGTGCAATTTTAAAGAATTATTCGAGTTGATGTCCTATGGCAACTATCGAGTAATAAAAGCACCATACGTTCGACACCGCATCATTGCTAACGGTGCTTTGTTTAGATTAATTCTGAATCCTATTTGAATAAGACTGAGCAGGGTTAAATTGTTTATAGGAAAACTAAATATCTATTTACCTCTAGTAAACTTTAAATAGGGCATGTACTGGGTAACTTTCCTAACTATATTAATATTTTGATTTTTATTTTATAAAAATTGTAAACATTTCATAATAAATATAGTATTTTTATTACCTGTAATAAAAATTATATATTAATTATGAAATGCTTATCTGAAAGTAAAAAATAAACAGAGTCTAGTACTTGACTAAAAAAATATTGTAACCGAAATTTGTTACTTTTTGGGGCTGAGAAGCAGAATTGTAATCGAAGGAAACATTTTTAATATTTTCATAGCCACAAACCTGCAATTACACAGATTGGTTTATAAAAATATCATCGTTGCACAACAATTATTTCATTAAGAGCTATCTGCTGTGATTATAACAAGTAATCGAAACGAAACCGACATTTGGCTATTGAATATGTTTATTAAATAAGTGGAGTCGTGGAGGAAACAAATGTGCGTGACAGCGGTACGAGCGGAACGAAGTAGCTGAAGAAAAGCGATGATTTTATTACGCCTTTGAACCCGGCAATTTTCTGTTTGCCTCCATATAAACATGCAATGCGTTGTTTATAGCTAGCACCTAAACATCTCTTCGCAGTTGTTTTTACCGAAAAACCATGTTGTAGATGCATACAAAATCAAAAAGGTGTGTTTTTATATCACATAGCAGCGCAACATTAATTTCAAATATACATACTACGAAATAATAGACACGATGTATCGGTTACTTATATAAGCTACTCACTACCATTTTAATTACGCTCATTTAAATTTTTAATTAAATTAAAATCTCTTCTAGGCTTCAAGTTTCCAGATTCACCTTAATAACAGTCCATACCCTAAGCGACTTGTATCTAACATACACCAATCCATACAGCCCAAAGGGTAAACTGCATTACGGATTAGACTTACTATAAAGACTGCCAAAGATAATCTTGACAAGCGCTATTGACTTAATAAATCCCCATCCAATGCATAGATCATATATTAAGATGATGATTTATAAATAGGAATAGATAGGGTGATGGTCTATATTGCCCTTACAACCGATAATACGAAGTTGTTCTCGCAGATTCGAAGTCTTGACTCGACCTCCAGTTTATAAAGCAAGACCCATAACAAACATGCCATGAACGTGGGTTTATTGAATTAAATTATACTTAATAATTTTTTATTGCAGTCGTATCGGAGAGTTGGGGATCACAATGTGTTCGTTTGAAAGTGACAGTGAAATCCGACAACTGTGGCGAAGCACAGGACTGTTCCGGGAAGGGGGTCTGTTACACAAATGTCTCTATGGTAAGTGGTAACAGAATAACTGGGTCTTGATGACGATTTTGCAACTTCGACTACGTCACATTTCTTTCGTTTTATAAAATTTATCACACTTTTAACACTTTCCTTATATTTGTGGCGAGTGCAGCATAGCGTTATGTCACCTAAAGCCGTTTACACTGAATTAATTTTAAGATCGAACTATCAGTCCCAGCGTAAACTAAGGATCCTAGGAAATATGTACGTTTAATTATAAATCTATACTAGTTTATCTTTACATTATATAGACTTTAAAACGAGTGGAAAATTTAAGAGATGTCGTATCCATTTAAGGTGGTTTGTCAAATATATTATTTCTTATTACATATATATTTTGTACATAAAATACGATTGAAAAAGGAAAATATTGGAAAATACACAGAAAATAGAAAAAAAAGTAATTTCTCTATGGTTTGTTCTTTATGGTTACGGACTATATAAAAGTGATTCATTGCGCTTTAATGGAGTACAACTTTATAAAAAATGCAAGAATTATACGGTAATAAGATAATAACGTTATTGCTATTCTAGCAATTACTATCGATTACTTTGTGACATTCGCAGTCTTGTACGTGATATAGAAATACGCCTGGTTTGATGGTGTTTATTACATTTATAAAATAAAGAATCGTCTCAAAAAGTTTTGCAATCATACAAAATTTAAATAAGAATTAGAATGTTTGCAAAACATGTTAACCATGGCAACTAGATATCGTGTAGATTGTAACGAAGTTATTGGTGAATTTTTTCAAAGTAAGTACAATCTTTGTAACAATTCATCAATTTATATGTTGTTTCGTATCTATTCATTACATTTTTTACATCGATATAGTTTTACTAGCACTTGTACAGAAGAAAGATTGTAACAATATCTGTTAACATATCATTGCTTTTATATTTCGTTAAATAACTAAAAGGTTTTATACCGTATTATATACGTATTTAACCTGAGCGCATTTTTCGTGACTTTCTTGTCACATCTTGTTTTATCGAAGCCCTTTGTTTTATGGAGTTGTTTTTTCAAGTGAAATTGAAATGTTCTTAGGAGGGGTACGAGTGTCAGTGTTGCCGAGGCTACATGGGGCCGCATTGCGAGGAGGGGGAGGCGTGCAATCCATCACCCTGCTTGAATAATGGCATATGTGTCGACCTCACGCAACCGCTCAACGGCGCCAACTATCACTGCCTGTGTCCTTATGGTAAGGATGTTATGTGGAATGTACTTTGACAGAGCTAAATAGGATCGGGAGTTAATGTTACTAAAGTGTTACGGTCAAATATTGAAAGAAAATATCTATTTATCAATAATTGCATGCTGAATGGTGATGAGTGCTGAGTGCGCTCTAAGCCTTGGTTCCTTTAGAGTGACATTTTTGACTAGAGTTACATGATTTTAAATTTTAAGGACACTTATATATAAATTTATCGGGTGTATTACAGCTATTTATTTTATTTATGACTTTGTTACTTCATCATCTTTTACATATTGAAATATTTATTTAAAAACTAAGATATAAAGTTATCAGAGCACACATAACTTTTAAAAAATTTAAAGAATAACTTCCGTGATGTATCTACATAACATTTATAACTTATTTTATAGTGACATATATTATGTAAATTGTATTATCTTTTATGCTTTGGGAACAAGCAAGTCAGCTGGCTCCATACATTTCAGTTTCATACTTTAATCTGGTGTTAAATAATATACTTACTATATTTTTTGACTGCCTCCGTAACCTAGTGGTATGGGCGTGTGCTTTAGAAACCGGAGGTCGTGGGCTGATCACCCATTTGTCTGAAAAGTAAGATGACCCATGCGTCGGATGGGCATGTAAAAGTCGGTATACCCACCAACCCGCATTGGACCAGCGTGGTGGGATACGGTCCAAAACCCTCTAATAGATAGGGACTTTCACAGGCTGATGATGATGATATCTTTTGATTTGATGATAGAATGATTTTTACGTATTTTTAAACTAAAATAATGTTAGTTTTTTCTATTAAAATCTTAAAGCCGATAGCAGCAGCTACAAATGTAGGTGACCCCTTAGATACAATCTATTCTCGGCGCCTCCGTGTTACGGAAGGCACGTTTAACCGTTGCTCCCGATTTGATTGCAATAAATTATGCTCCGCTTCGCTTACAGCCTGATAACGCTTTCGCTAGATCTCATAATGGATTTCCTTTTTTTTGATCGGATTGTTCCGTATTTCTTTTTATTAAAAGTAAAAAGTAGAAACTTTTTAAAGGTTGGTAAAAACAAATTAAGAATTGGTTTTAAAATTGCTATTTAACTTTTTTATTCTTCTCGGGTTAGGTTTCCAATTTAATGAATACACAAAAATAACATTCTACGCAACGCGTGTGCCATCACAGCCTTATAAATAAAAGTAGTAGCGCTGTATTGGTTAGATGTATGATTTTAGTTTGTTTGGAAGGATCTATTGACGGTGTATATTTTCTGTATACACAAACCGGCGTTTAACTTGTCTATCCGTAATGTGGTACTTTAAAGCCATAACCATTTACGCTAATGCAGATTCATAAAGCAAGGACCAATACCATTAGGCAGCGAAAAAAGTAACCGTTTTATTACTGATGCGATTTTTAAAGGTTTTACTGGAAGAAAATGCGAGAAGGACCCTTGTTATTCGACGCCCTGCTCTAATGGTGGGTCTTGTATGAGCATGGCGGTCAATGGGTCTACGACATTCCATTGCGCATGTACCAATGGCTGGACGGGGCCGCAATGCGAGTATCCTGTCAGTGAAGCCTGCGCAACTAAGCCCTGTGTCAATGGTATCTGCGTAGAGCAGACGAATAACGAGCACGGAGGGCAGAATTTCAGGTGTTTCTGCGAGCCTGGTAAGTTTATTTCTTACAATTTCTATACTGTGTCGTTGGTACTACAAGTTTGGTAGGTTTTCCTGTCTTGTAATGTGCGTTGAGTGTCCTGTATCCCGTAGAGTAATCAGAAGGAATGTTTGTAATTGGTTTAACGTACCAAATAGTACAAAAGTTACCTTACATAAAATAGTGCTCAAAACAGAAGATTAATGGTAATATTTTTTTAATATGTGAAATAGATGTTTCGTTAGTTAATTAATGAATGTTAATACGAATTATTGTATATTATATAACCAAAGTTGAGCGCCATATTACTTTTCATCGCTTATAGCAATAAAATTAATTTTAAGCTTTTGATAAAGAAAACATTGAACGTAGCTCAGCGTTTTCATTTCTGCACTTATCATAATAAAGTTATATCAATTATGTATCCTAGCCAACTCGCAAATAGAGCTATCTAATAACCCAAATAACTACATCCCTTTATGATTTTAATAAGGGTAAAATTTGCCGGGTTTAGGTAAATTTTACCTAAAGCTTCTGTGAAAATTGTTATTATCCATTAAGCTTCAATAAGCGAAATGGTCATGAGGAGCTCTAAAACCGTACCAATATCAATAAGCCTTTATTCGAAGTGGGCGAAGCGAAATCACCGACTTATTTGAAATTTAGTTGGAAAGTTGCCCGGCCCCTCGACTAGCTTTATGTGGCCGAAACGTGCCTTATGAAAGTTTTGCAAATTAGACATGACTATAGATTGAGGACAGTCCTTGGGCGATTCATATCTAAGATGAAGTTTATTCAACATTTACATAGTTCAGGGATCGAGTTTCTTTTCTATCTTCTCTTCGTAAAACAGTGTTTAAGTACTTATGTCCCGCGTTAAAATTTATACTGCTTCGGCGTAAGAGGATAACATATTTTTTTAATTTTTCGCCTTATTCTACGATAAAGAATGACTATCTTATTCAATAAAGTTTATGTAAATATAACAATAAAAATAAAATGTTGACTTTTAAAAATTTAGGGTTGGTTTTTCGTGACGCTGTGCATGTATCTTAAAAATTTACTCTGATCGTTTTTCCTTAACGCGCCAAAAGAAGTATAACGGCCATAAAATATATCTTAAAGTGCTATTTTACCAAATAATTATATTTAAAATTTGTTGATATCTTTAGTGTGTTTAAACAAATTTTGCCATTGTTATTTTACACTAAAATGTTTACAATTCTTAAAATGAGTACTGACCCTGATACCATAAATTACAGTATTTCTCTGTGGCAGAAATGGGCACCACGTGGTACAATTTTTTTTGTGGTTTATTTTACATATGACCTTTTGGGTTAGTACCACCGCGATGACTTCTTCTGCCGCAAATAATAATATAAAAAATCGACTCGGCTGTTAATATTTATTGATACTTTTGTGTGATAATAACCATCATACTGACTTAAAGTAAACAAAGCTTTTTATTATAATTAAATCACAATGATAACGCCTTCAGCCCATATGACACATGGGAAATGTGTTTGGTAGAATATAGTTATAATTATTTAAATATTAAGCCTTGTTCAGAAGGGTAATTTGTAAATACGTTATGGATGATGTGGCTTCCTACTTATACCTTTTTCAAAAACAAAACAATTTGGTGGAGCGGACGTTTAACGATCTATTTAAATATCGCATCCCCGAGAGACGAATTGTGTTTGCCCAAAAGGGTTTCGAGGGATTTCCTTTTATGAATATACTTTTCGAGTAATTCGAATATCATTTCAATTGTATAGCGCACGCGATTGAGGTCGTAAATAATTTTTAATACCGCTTATTTTGTATTTATATGAATCACCTATTAGAAGATATCAAAAAAGCTTAACTCGGTTTCGCAAAGTGGTAAAAAATATTCCAACAACGTAAAAGTGGCACATGTCAATGGTTACATTTTATTGCCATCACTATTTAAAATAAGGTATTTTTAGAGACTGAATGTTTATTCTATTCTATTAGGTTACACAGGCGATCGTTGTGAACTCGAGTACAACGAATGCGAGTCCTCGCCCTGTATGAACGGGGGCACGTGCACAGACCGCGTGGGGGGCTTCCTGTGCACGTGCGGACGCGGCTACGCTGGCAACACGTGCCAACTTAAGGTAAGGCAAGGAATATGAAATGTCGACAATACCAGAGCGAAACAAGCAGAATTCATCCAAATTTAAATTCAGATATTCTCTATTAAATTTAGGTTCCGTCGAGCTTTTATGAACGTCAATTTACCACCGGTTCGAAAGTTTTTGACCTGTCAAAAGAACAATCGGGAAGAAACTCTGCAGTCTTCTTTTTTTTAATAAAAAATCGACGGTGTTGGTCATAAATAATGTCAAATGTGAGATCCGTTGTATGAATGTACAATTCCCTTTTAGGGGACCGTCTAGGAAAGTAACACAGCGGTGCCTATTTCTGCCGCAAGGTATTAGTGTACTAACACTATTGTCGACCATTTTAAGCGGAAGTAATTACTTAGTAACATCTCATGTCCACGGCAAGCAGATTTATAGCTTCATATGTTGTATTTCTTATGAGCACCGCGTATTGCTTATCAGGCGAACATTTTGTGCGTTGACACAGTCAAGAAGTATAGTAATCTTATTTGTCTCTTATTGTGTCATAACTGTTGAAAAAGCACCAATTAAAATGCGTCGGTTTATGGCGCTATTAAAGTTTCACAATAATGTGTTCATCTTAACTTATAAAACGTATTATTCACTATCCTAATCTTGATTTTAACACACCCATGTTTTTGGCTCAGAGGGGCTTTCGACCGTTATATGATTATTGTATGTATCATATATCACATCGCATGATATACACGTTTGATCCCCGGAGGGATTATGTTTCGTAGATGAAATGATTCTCTGAATGTTCAAAGGGACAACCGAATTTGATTTTATATCATGCCTATTCGAAGCGTGACCATTATTACTTTAGTTTCCGATATTTAGATTCAAGATTTTGATCAACATGTAAAAGCTCAGATTGTTAACAAATTTTCTTGAATATTTAATTTTACGATATAGTCTACATGTCATTAAAAATAAAATTAGTTTTATTCCTCAATGTCTGTTTGTAAATCAATTTTAATGTTTCAAGATCCTTTTATTATTAACATGTTTAATTTCGATAATTTCCTTAAATTACTTCGAAGTATGTTACGTGATTTATTTGGTTCACTACAATTAGTAATGTGCTATAAATATATTTACATTTTTTTTTTAAATCTACTATCATCGTTTTATCATTCGATTAACAACCGTAATAATCAATCGAATTAATTAAAAATAAATTCTTTGTATGTAAACGTCAGTTTATTCTACATTAGGTATTTTTTGTTTATTCTACAGGATCCTATATAGCCTCAGTTATAACGATCAATAAATAATTTTTCTATTCAACGTTAATTAACCACACCTAGAAGCGAGATCAAATGTCGCGCGCTACCGATCATATAAATACAAAAAATATATTCTTGAATGAATAATATGGCACTAGGAATTTCCTGTTCTAACCTCGCCTTCGGTTAAAAGCTTTTAGGTGACAACGCAAGAAAATGAATTGCTGATAAAACAGTCACTGTTCCTAATATAGATAAGGCGGACGAGTCGTTTATAAAAAACCTGAAGCTTAATTCTGACTTTATTTTTTGGGTCGATAATTCAATGTAAATAAAGAATAAGATTACCTAATTATATATATATTAGATGATACCGGCATAAATTTCCAAATAACTATATTTCGATGAATGTACAAGAATGTGTGAAAAATTAAATCTTTGTCGTTTATAGGTACTGTACTGATTATTGCTGCAATCATATTAATGAAATCGTTTGTATTCCAGTTTGAATGACAAAGTTTTTGGTATAACTACTGGACGCATAGACGTGAAAAGCGACGTTAGTTAGTTAGTTACTAACGACGTTAGTTAAAAATATATATTATTTAATCAGTATTAGCATCATTTTGCACAAATCGTTAAACTGACAAAGATTAACCTTGAGATACTTGTACAGATTGTTAACTCTCTTAAATAGTCTTTCGTCTGTTATGAAGTCGTTTATTTATTTAGCGTGACTCAGCACCACTCAGTTAGATTATAAAGCCCATTCCAAACAGGTAAACATATACTTTTATTTTCAATAGTAATCATACGGTCATTTAGCATTGATCTTTACTCGCTCGATGATTATTGATAATAGGTTTGATGATATTAAGAACAAAACACCGCTATACAATTGAGTCTAATCATTCAGAGTCGGATGCTAACCTTCAAATTTCACTGGATTAATAATTTGAGAGTACCTGTCATGTGACTTGTACGGTTCAAAGAGATTCACTAATAAGATGTCAGAGTTATTGGAGGATGATCTGTGACAACCGTCAAGAGTTCTCAATGACAATGCATATTAATAAAGGAGGGAATAACATCACAAAATTGGTTTTTAAGTTATTTGAATGTAAAAATAAATAAAAAGCAAATATGTCGCATGATAACAATCTAAGAAAGTTTTTAAAATTCGTTATATCGTAGACCTCATTAGCATAATGTTAGTGCGGTTTGTAAAATACATAACGCTATACTCCATAAGTTGTAAGTAAAGAAATAATGTAACGTCTATGTTATGTAATTAGACGCGGTGTTTTTCAAAGAGTGTATTTTTGTACGTTATTTTTTGTTGATATTACTTTGAATTAAAGCAATTCATTCAAGTCATTTACCATTTGCAAATAAATAAACTCGTATTTAAATTAGTGAACTATTTCATCGAATGAAAAGATAATAATATAACTAAAAGAGCCTCAATATTTCAAATTCGCATGACACAAATGTTATTTTTGACCGGCTTCCCAAAAGAATTCGTTCGTTGCTTCACTCCTGGTGCTCAGATTTCGTTCATTCCTTTTTTAAATTATAGGATTAGCTATCGTTTGGTCCCATTTTTAAATGAATTTGTAATTAGTTAGTTTGATGGATATTACTGAAATTAAGAAAATTTCGGCGTCAAAAATTCGGCGTGAAAATGAACAACCGAATGTTCATTTTCATTTCCGAAATAAAAACATCATGCAATGAAACTACAAGCGCAGGCTCGACTTTAAGAGATAGACTAAAAGTATGTTTGATATAATTGTACTACTTGATTTGGCCTACAATAAAGTAACATATCTTTGTTTTAATAATAACCAACAATAAGCATTTTATTGTAAAGATTTTTTTAAAAACTGCAATTAGTCATATTTAAAGCTCATTTATGATAATACAGTTCCAGTTTACATCAAAGTTATTTGCATTAGAAAAATTCTTTGATCTATGTACATGAAATATGTAATACACGACATTTTGATTAAATAAATACCTTAAAAGATATCAGAGATTTAAAATGCGGTGGCAGAAACCCCGTGACAATTGGGTATAGGGAGCACGTTGTTACTTGCTTAAAATAGTTATACGCTTTAAGTTATACCTTTGAAGTCGGTTATATCTTTTTGTTAAAATTTTAAAGTATTTATTTATTTATTTGATAGGTTTATCAACGTTCGTTCACATGAGTTATCTTAAACGTCTAATATGATAAAAATAGAAGCAATCAGTATCGTACAAAAACATAATTAAACAATATGAGACGGACAATTACACGTATTGCGTGTTAAATATCCTTATACTATTCGCATAGAAAGGGTAATGTTATTTATTCAAGCAGCAAGCTTTAATAGGACTGCATTTTCATACGAAATTTTAACATTGTCGTTGTATTAGTTTTGTGACATCAGTAAATCTAAAAAAATTGCTAATAAAATAAAAATATACTTTTCGAAAACAACTACAGTTGAAAACAGAATTTCGTTTCTTCAACATTGAAAACATACCGAGGCTTGTAAGCAAACATTACAAATCAAACCTATATTTATCTTGTTTTCAAATAAATAATTAACCAGGAAAACCACAACGAACCGTAAACAATAGGCGATTGTATAACAGCTACTGCGAGATAAAATGACTAATTTGTAGACACAGTTGTAGCTGATTCGTGACGATTGCGATCTTGAACTTCAATATAACGTACATTAGTTCGTATGCAAAAACATAAATATATAAATTGGCCTTTGTCTTTTATTCGTACACCGTGAGTTTGTCGAATGATATAACTTCTTAGTTATTAAATTTGTTATTATGATTATTAAGAACTTTGTGCGTGCGAAAAAAACAAAATCTTTTCCTCAAATGTAATGTCTCTCGAAATTAAGGAAACAAGAAAAGATCTTCGTTTTTAATTATTGTTATTGTTTTCCTCTTGTCAAATTACATCTTACAGACTATTACTTACCGTTTTAGTAGATTAAATATATTCAGAACCCCCTAATGGATAGGAGTGTATCAGGGGAGGCCTTTGTCTAGCAGTGGACTATCTCAGGCTGATGACGATGATGATAAGACCATCTATTATTGTTTTTAGGTCAATCTGTGTTCACCGAATCCTTGTACAGAGGGGCGTTATTGCACTGACCGCGGCAACACATATACCTGCGAGTGTATAGACTGCAACACACCGTCTAGATCGGTGAGTTGTTATTTAAGTTTTAGATTATAGAAAACGTAAACACGCGTTGTTAGCATCCATCGTGTGTATAAATCGTTTAATCGCCGCAGCTAATCGGCATATGATACGGTAATAACAATTTTATTGCTGTCGACAACAGAATTTGAATGCAGGTTATAATAGAATTCACATCAACCTAGCATACGTTAATAAAATAAATTAAACTATAAAAATGTAAATTAAAAGGATTATTTGTTTTAAATCATTAAACATTGAAGCAATATAACACTTATTAAAATAAGCTATGTCCCCCCTAAACAAAATCCGAAAATTAGGTTATAAAAGTTTAGTTACTGAAACCCTATAAAGTTAAAAAAGAAATTTTACATTATAAAAAATTCTACATACTTTCACTACTAATACGAATTCGTACTAAATGCAAATTTTATTTATTTTTATGAAAATTATTAGGATTATGAAATAAGAACAATTATAAGAACGCCATCCCGGCTGTGTCATACAAATTTTACGCACAATCACGAAAACTCATTTTTTTAAAGGAAACTAATGGGTAATAACAATATAGCAACATGGCATAGAATTATGTTTTAAACATTCTTAAAATAATCTTATAAGCTTGTAAACATTTTATTGACAACCAAGCCGATAACTGATGATAAATAATGGGTAGTTAAGTTATTAGAAATGTTGTTCATTGCAGCCATGTGACAATAACCCCTGCGCGCACGGCGGCACTTGTTGGAGCAGTACTAATTCTTTCTACTGCTCATGCCGTCCAGGATATACTGGCAAGCTTTGTGAAGGTATCAGAAGTTTTTCTAACTGCCTCCGTAGCCTAGTGGTATGGGCGTGTGCTTTAGAAACCGTAGGTCGTGGGTTCGAATCCTGCGGGGACACGACAAATTTTTATTGTTGTTTCCTAGTTAGTTAGGGCAATGGGGGCCGATCACCCAATTGTCTGGAAAATAAGATGATCCATGCGTCGGATGGGCATGTATAAAGTCGGTCCACCCACCAACCCGCATTGGACCAGCGTGGTGGGATACGGTTCAAACCCCCCAATGGAAAGAGGTGTATTAGGGGAGGCCTATGTCCAGCAGTGGACTGCAAAGGCTGATGATGCATGATGCATCAGAAGTTTTAATAGCTAGCTATTTTTTTTTTCGTCGTATAGTGCATAAATATATTTTTATGGTATAAAATGCCGCAGCTAGTAGCAGAAAAGTACTAGTAGTAGCAAAACTCGCCACAATTCCAACTAGTAAGATGGTCTGACGTCTCGTTAACCTAGCAATGACAATAGAATTCCCTTTTGGCCTACGGAAGATTTTATACATTGAGACTTTTCATTATCCTAAAACATTCTACAATTTTTAGTTAAATTAAAAAAGATATTTTGGTCTCTGTCTTTTAATCAAATTAAGAAGGATAACAGTTCGATAACTTAATGTTCTTATAAAGTATTAATCTGATTTTATTTTTATATTTCGAAGCAAATAAACTTTATTAAATATTTGCGAACACATTATAACGCATGTGAGGCATTTAAATGTAATCAATGTTATATATTTAATTAAAATATTGCTTCATTGTAACATATTTATTATTTGAGTTTTTGTATTAAAAATACACAATCCTTAAAATTAGCATCCACCACCTACATTTGAGTGTCGTTATTACGTGTATCTGATCTAATTTAGACTCGGGATATAACATTGTTTGGTTACTATGCAAATATGTCGTAAATGTACTGCCGAAAATAATAACAACAGTAGTAGGAATAAAAGCACTACTTTTATTATTCCCTCGATCTAAGACTCTGCTTCGTTGCTATGCATTCCTTTTGTGTACGGAAATTCGAATTTCATTTTGCTAGGTTAAGCTACACGGTACACGGATGTATACAGTATGGGGTGGTTGCGTCGTTTGACAGAAGTATTTGGAGGCCCATAGTCTATTTGATCTACAGAAAAAAATCATAACAATATTCATATATCAGTACTCAGGAAATATATTTTTTATAAGGTTATTGCCTACTATCATTAGTAGCCGAATCTAACTGTACCTAAATAGCAAAAAAAGAGCCGTATACGATATACCATTTAAATCAATACTTATGCTTTAACGGATTTTTTTTATATTAAGATTTAATTTAGTTTTGCTATACAAAGAACCGTATACCGTATACCATAAAGCCGTATGATATGCGACTTTGTGTGTGTATGTGAATTATGTTGGTTATTATGTATGTTGTCTGTGTGTTTCAGAGGATTTCATCTTAGAGTCCGTGGTTGAGGGTGGGATGGGGGATGTTAGTGTTAGAGATACAGAGACTCACGCCGGCGGTGTAAGGGAGTTGAGACTTCCGTTGGGCCTTTACCACGATCGTCTGCACAACGTATACATCGCCGCTGGAACGCTTGGGGCCGCCATAGCTATTGTTGGCGTTGTTGTAAGTATTACAGAATTCTTTTGTGAGCAAATTATATGGGTTCGTAAATAACGCTATCGAATCTTTACAAAGCAAATCAGTCGTTATAGCAACTAGATGACTGATAAATATGTTATCCCACTCATCTTTTACTGTTGAATACTTTTATATAGATGTGAACATCTGGATACGGGGAAATCATTACGTTACAACACATTTTTCTGCAGGGTCGTTTGAACATATTATCATGGCATCTTTGACTCATTTATGTTGAGGTTTTCTGGTAGTACGATGTTTAGTTTTGTGATTTTTATCCTTGATAGCGTATAACGTAATTACTTCCTTCCAATCAATATATAAGAACTGATATATTTAATGCAATTTTGATTTTTTCCATTAATTATTAGTAGCTGAACTTTATATGATTTCCCTAGCTCTTCTCATTAGCTGTATAACATTTGGCTTGGTAAGAGCTTAATACGCAATGTAATGCTTTCATAAAATGAGATCACATTTTAGTAAGCATATTTTCATACCAGAGCCAATTTATACAGTTAAATGACATTGACACTAACTTGCAACAACGAAAACGCACCTATAGCGTTGAATTCAGTGGACTATCTCTAAGAATTGATCAATAAGAACGCTGGACGTATTACGCCACGTCGTTCCTATGCGTAACATTCGTCCCATCAAATGCATGTCTTCGTCTTTAATACAGTTGCTCATTAATCACTGTCCAATTGAACCTGATTATTACACATTAAAAACTGCGAAATTCCTTAATCCAGGTGACAGCGTGCCACTGCCGCGTGAACAAGACGTACGCCCGTCTGCTCTCGCGTCTGTCTCGCGTGACCGATTCGGGACCACCCCACCACTGGCTGCAGGATAAGCGAGCCCCAGCCCCACCTCCCCAGCCTTCCGCCCTCGACACCACCGACATGTACTACACCCTCGACTTCAGCGACAGCCAGAGCTCGCCCCTCATCCAATAGCCATCACTCCTGAACTGCTCCGACGGGGAACGGTTCAAGATACAGATATAAACCTAACGGTCCGTGGCATTTGTTTCCGAAATCCGACTGTGATCATCCGATTGTTTTACCTGATCACTATTAGGATGTGATCATTAGTGTTTTGTTCAGTTTATGGTGAACAATACATGATGTGTGACTTTTGCGTGTAACTTTCATTTGTTGCTGCCAAATTCAGGATGTGGAGGATGATCATTGAGAATAATTGTTATTAATGGTTACTAAATCGGAATATGAACAACCATAATAGAAATCGATATTGTATGGTTTCATTCTTTTTCATGTATCTATGAAATAGTTGAAGCTTAGTGAAATCGCTATGAATTAATGCTTCTCATTGCTTTCGATGTGTCGTTTATATCTCGCAGTCAATCGTTTAGCGAAGTATTTAAAATAAAACCGTATTTTAAATTAGTTTAGATCTAAAAAAATAATTGTAATAACCTTAAATTTTAAGCTTTGACATTTTAATTCTTCTTTTTTTAATACTTTCTGGTCTTGTGTTATTATATGACAGTTCGGGGTTACAAAGAAAGAATTAAAAATCAAAATATTTAAAATCTCTTAATAAAGAATTGTTGTGTTTTTGCCTCTTTAGAGATTGGATTGTTGAAATTTAAAAATGAAACTTAACTTCTTTGTCAAGTCTCATTTTTAAATTTCAATAGCTTAACATTTTTTTAAATAAACACAAACCCTAATTAATCTAAGTAATCAATTTTGTTATATATCGTCATCTTTTATTGTGTCAAATAACATGAGCATTCAAATAGTGTAGCTACTTAATCATTGTAGTTAACTTGATAAGTTAACCTGCATCGTATTATTTCTGTTAGTAATAATTTGGTAACATCTCATTACCTGATTACATAAACTGATGATTTAATATTATCTCATTCCATGATTAATTTATCTGAATTATCTAAAAAGCAAAAAATATAAAAAAAACCGTTTATGATCTTTAATAATTGTATAAAAGTAGTAATGTAAGTAGATATTAGTTTTTGCTGACAAAATTAGAAACATGGATGGTAGCTTTGTAATTGCCAATTTTGCAATGTTATAAATAATTGTTTAGTTTAGTTTACTATGGAATTTCATATTTTTCATGTTTTTAATCTATTAATTATGATATTAAGACGTAATATTATGAGAATTTGTGTGTAATTTAGATTATATTGACTACGTGCGTAATATCTTTATAAATTTGTGCCATTTGTTAAATCTGCTAAAATATTGTGCCTGGTAAATAGGAATCACAAATAATTATACAGTTACATTATCATTGATAAAACTTTAAATTCTCATTATCAAACATTATCGTCTCCATTGTGAATTATTATTAATGTTTAATGTCATTGTAAGTATTTGACTGATCTTGATGGTAGATTTCCAAATTCTCTTGTGTGCTTTCAAGATTCCTCGTGTTTAATCGCATTCGTTTCTCCTTAATATGCCTCGAGCACCTAACTGTTATCTCTTACTATTGCCCTAATGTTACATAAATCTTTTTCAAGCTTTCAATTATCGCTTATCGGTGTACATATGTGGTAAATTGTTGTTTAATTAAGATATTAAAGTCATTATGGAAGTTGAAATGTCTTTTGTTTTATATTCTAATTATTATTAATCATCAGCAGATATGATCAAGTACCAGATTTAATCACCACATAGTATATAATAAAGTCGCTTTTTCTTTCTCTATGTCCCAAATTATGTTTAAATCTTTAAAACTACGCAACGGGTTTTAAGCGGTTTTTTTTATAGATAGAATGATTGAAGAGGAAGGTTTATATGTATAACTAATGCATAATATTGTAGAGAAACGCTGGTTATTTTATATATTTTTCCATAGACTTTACAGATATCAGAATAATAATAATAATGTTCTCCAGCCGATTGCGACTACGCCGGCCGATCTATATTAGAGCAGCCAACTGCGCAAGAGATATTATAGTGTACGCGCTAACACGGGCGCACTCCCTGTTCCTTTTTACTCTCAAAGCCTGATGGGATGGATAATCGACACGACCGAAGAGAGTAAGGCGCAGGACCGACTTTTTGCATGCTCATCCGACGCATTAAATAATAATTGAAAATTAAGATAATCCATCTAAATTTTCAGACAATTGGGTGATCGTCTTAAATTTGCCTAACCAACTAAAACAGCAATGAAAATTTGTCGAGTCCCCGCAGCATTCGAACCCATGACCTCCGGTTTCTACAGCAGCTACGGAGCCCTTACCTGTAGGCTACGGAGGCAGTTACAGTCAGTTAGTTCAGAGATATCAGTATAGCACCCGTGCGGAGTCGGGGCGGGTCGTTAGTGTTATAATAATGTCCTCAGAGCAGATTTCGCCTACGGCCGTAGATCTATATTAGCGAAGTAGAAACGCACGTGTACACACGTGTACGCCCAAACACAGTTGCACTCTCTCTAAATTTTACTCTCATGGTCCATCGAGAGGGGAAACCAACACGACCGAAGGGATCAGGTGCAGACCCCACTTTTTTACATCCTTTTTCTCTGGGTTTGCGATTTGTCTTACACTGCATTTCTTATGGGCACACCGCATTTTTGCCTGATGGTATGTGTTCTGCTCGCCTTCTTTACTTAATTAAGATAATAAATTAGTGCGACGTCAATCGGTGACCGCCAATTTTCGGTGACCATTTCTCAATATCAACGCTAGTTGAATGGCGTTATCTGATTGACGCAGTGTCACATATAATTTAGCTAATTTATATTTAGAATGAAAATATAAAAATAGGGTAACAAAGCAGCGCCATACGTGTGGCGTCCTTTTCATTAATTTTAACCAAGTAACAGTTACCATACTTTCGGTGCTGCTTCATAGTGCCGATTTATGCTATATCATTTAAACAGCAGTACAACAGTCTAAATTGGTTAAACCATAGCATATGATAGTAATGGAATATGAAAAAGATAGGTATGGCAAGTGTTTTACGTAACTGGAAATTCTAATTATATGTATATAATGAAAATTATTTAATTAAAGACGTACACGCTTGCAGCCTGTTAAGAAAACCTGAATCTGTATCTGTAAATGGTGATCCTACATTTCCAATGGTCATCCAAAATAATAAGAAATTAGTTCTGTTCGCTTACAAGGGTCACACATTTTTTAATCTTGGTAAGTAGAACTTTTTGCTGAATATTTTTAATGAACATTTGAAAGAAATTGCTGCTTCTAAGTGTTAGTAAAAAAAAAAAAATTAGGAAGAATTGCACAAAAGAAACAACAGGAATGTTTTGAAGAAAAACATTTTTATTTAGATTATAAACTTTGATAAAAATAATTATATTAATAATATTTTTATGACAACTTACAAATATTCATATAAAAGAATAACGTAACATCTATTCAAATTTTAAATTTAAGTACAGTAGAATTTATAATGGAAAATGGGTCAACATTTTCGCAATGTATGACAACTAAGCATTGTGACTATTCGAGTGGGAGCGGGTCCGCGACACGACGCCACTGCATTTCGCGCCACAAGGGCCAAGAGGCACGACCGTCTCTCAATATACAAACACATTCTACACTAAACTCTGATTAAAAATTGCACAACAACGCTCAGCGACATCTGGCGGCGCCTCGCGAACGCGCCCCTCAACACTAAACTGATTTACGTATTTTATTGCTACTGACGTTTGTGACTTATGACGAGATTCAAAATCACGATCTAAAAAAAACTCATTGTAAGTAAACATTAAAGCTGCACAATTTATAATCATAAGTACATATAAAATAAATATCATTACTTCAATACGTATAAGTAGGTAAAATATAAACAATGTTAGAGTCCGCCCCGTACTAAAAAGGTAAATGCAGACTTTGAGCAATGTGATGCAAAGTAAAAACAAACAAAAAAAAACTATAGAGAGATTTCAATTTGCTTAAAAATAGTGAAAATACATTAACGAGTGTGTATAATATAAGTTGCATGGAAGATGACGATTTCATTGAGTGCTTGACGCATTTAGTCAGAGCACAATCGCAGCTTGATTCAAATAAACAATAATACATAAAATATGACGTATCAATAGCATTATCTTATTCCGATTCTAGCTTTAAGACGTGTGACATAATGTAACAAACTAAACTAAAAGTTTTACAGCTAAGGTAAGTAATCTAAATTATGTCATAATATGGCAGTTAGTCGAACCGTCCGCACTAGGCACATCCTAATATAAAATCTTGGGCGACTTTGTCTACGACCAATCTCTTTCAAGAAAACAGAACCTGGTTCTGAATTTCGAATAAATCGGTGGAAACACACTTAATACAATAAAATAATTTGCAAAATATCATCCGATGCGTTTTGATTGGTTCGGATTGTTCGTTACAGTCATTTACATTGGTCATCGAAGTTATATAATAATAAAAATTGTAAAAATGTTGCGTTCTAAAATGTTGTCATGGCCCGATCACTAACTTTATGAAATCGAAAATACTAAAAGTATAAAAACTATTTAATGATATAAAAACCTTAATTCGTACACACCGCTCCCAACAATGATTATGTTAATGTTGCAAAATGAACTTTGTGACTACGTTGATATGACTATTATGTGTACATTATACAAAATGGCGGCTGCGTCTTGTCTACAACAGTAAATAATAAAGTTTATTGCTTCCGCTATAAAATTAGCTCTCATAAATCTTGGCAAGGTGAGTGCTATAAGTAAAATAAAAAAAATACATTTTAATGGGTGTAAGAAACATTTTAAAATTTAAAAAAGAAACCGCTTGCGGTGTACTAATTCACTGAACAAGTTTTAGAACTTACAACTAATATCAACTTTACTAAATGAATGTATTGAGCGAGCTTATAAAAGCAAACTTACTTATAAAACTTAACAAAGTGGATGGCATTTAATTTGACTTAACTCACTTACAATATAGATAATAACATTATTATTACGTGAAAGGCACTTTATTCTCCTTATATACTGTAGATGAATTATCTACATATTATAAAATGTTTTGTGACAAGAATTTCTTACTTTATCATCATGGCAAGATTAAAAGGTACCTGTTGAAACGATAACTACAATCTAGAATGATAACCGAGTGAATGGCACACACGTTTTGATTCATCTTAGCAGCAGATCATTTTCGTAAAACATGAAAGGTACGTATAACACAAAGCGAACAACATTGTCCTCTCGCTATCACTCCAACATGCCTACTATCGACCCATCAAAATATTACTTGCCATCACCTATACGTCGCACGATGTTTTATAATTTCATAAGGCACTAAAATACATAGATATTTACAAGTCCGGTTCTCTATCGACCGTCGTTCCTACAACGACCAATAACAATTTGTGACATTGGGTTTAATTAAAGGCAAACAAACAATAAAAAAAAACATGGTGACGAAACTCTTAATAGTAAATTTCAATCTGAGATCGACAATTTTTTGAGACCTTATCATATAAATAATGAGTGTAAAATGGGAATGTTTCACGGCCCTTAATCTGGTCCTCGGAAGTGGTGAGGAATGTTTCATTTCACACGTGTAGTTATTAGAGAGCGCGTTGAGCAGGCTACGTGGAGTTGCTTTTTGTTCGGTGATGGGGGCTATAGTGCTAGTGGTCCAGTGGGAGCTCCACGAACGTGATGTCGTACAGGGGCTCGTCCTCGCTCGCCCCCGCCGGCCTCACCTCTAGCAAGAACAGGTCTTCGTTGCAGTAGTACGCCAGCATTTCGTCGTCAATTTTGGCCGTAATCCTAAAACGATTTTATAAAAACACATTATAGCTTTACTACTCTTAAGGGCTTTCAAAATTTGCCATAGGCGGAACTAATTTCATAAAATTAATCAATTTTATTTACCAGTATTAAGAAGGATAATGCTAGTGCTTTAAATTAGGGAATGTGTCAGGTTTGCATTAGGACTTCTATTATTGTACAGGTATCTATTACAAAGCGATCTAACTGTGGGGAGATCTCGTAAAGGAAGCATTGTGAAGTTAGTGGCGCGCCCTCAGGACAAGCGGGAGCTTATTAACGCGAGGCGGCCGGAATGGACTTATAGAATTGTCTGAGGCCAATGAAAACCACTTACCCTTTCTTGTTCTTTCGATAAAGATTATTAATTGCCGAACTTGAAATTTTGTACTTATTCTCAATCTGAAAATGAGCAGAAAACAATATGGATTACAATGGGCCTTTGGTTTTAAACCGAGACGTCTCGTCCGACGGATCGACGTAGGCTCAGTAACCGGTCTAGTGGTTTTACAAGGTCGGTTTTTGAAAATCGCGAGCGGGCCACAGGAGTGGACCTCGGCAGCGGCCGGCCGCGCGGGTGTTAATTACAACATGCAGTTATGATGGTCGTGTGTTGTATTAGACGGGGTTATGAAGCGCCACATCGGTTACAGCGGCGTCGCGGGCGCCGGGCGGCCTCTGCACCGGCCGGCGCCCGCGGCGCGGACGAAGCGTCTCGATTCATTTCGTTTACGTTTACATTCTTACATTCATTGGTAACATTATACTTTCATAAACGAGCATCGACACGACGAGTGACCGAGCGGAGCGCGTCCGCGTCGCCCACCCGCGCTTGCGGTTAGCTAACACCAAGGTTATTTCGTATTCACCGTTGCGTACTTCATACGTTACTTTGACGTTCGGGTGGTCGTCAATGTGACGTATCAAGCGTGCTTTAATATTGTAGACTCACAGCGTGCAACAGTCCCTGCGTTGTAGGGGGCGCGACGTGCAGCGGCGTGTACACGTCGTCGGTGTCTTGGCGCACGTAGAGCATCACCCGCTCGCTGAGGGGCGGGGTGCTGGTGCGCGCGCGCTTGCCCAGCACGCCCTCCAGCTCGAGGGAGTCCTTGCGGTCGCTGTACGGAGATAGGCCACCGACGTCCGATCGATACCTGCAATGAGGTAAAGCCTAAGTCACAGCTGTCAAACATTTATTAATACGATAATGTTACAATTTAACTCTTTTCGTTTACATTATTGCTCTATAGTAGTACCTGCGAATCTATTGTAGTAAGGAAACAGTTGCCAAGTGAAGCTTATCGGCTTTCTTACGTCCTAGTTATATCATAATAGTAATTCGTATACTCACGCAGGGGCATCAGGCGGGAAATGATTATGGAACTTCAGCGCCGGCACTTGCGGTTTGGCAGCATGCAAAAGGAAAGGCGAAGCTCCTTTAAGGTGTGCTTCTGCCAGGGCCGCTTCATCGTGGCCATAGAAGCCCTGAATGTCCATTCCAGCCAACTTGTCAATGTCTTCCGCTGGGCTGAACAGCACTGGTGGTTTCGAGAGGTCGGCCATTGAATAGAATTCGCTGCGCTCCGTCACCGGATGATATATCTCGTCGAGTTTCTTCCTATTCGTTGCTGATAACTTCCTTTTCGCCGCTCTCCTCTCCTCGTCTCTTGTTTTTCTCTCTGCGCCCTTCAACAATAGACCCGAGACATTGAAATAAAAATAATAATGTTGAAAACAAATTACAGTTTCTTTTAAATGTATGTATCTTTACCTTGTCACAAAACACTTTGATTTGACAGTATCCTCTGTGGTAAACTTGGGTATCTCTTGGGTCTTCGAAGGTGTCGATTTGAATATGGAGTGGTAAGCCCTGTGAAAGATTTGGTAGATATTAAATAAAATAATATCATGCGTGCTGTGAGGCCGTCCAAAATTACCAACGAAGAAAGTTCAATTTTAAAACTATAAAACAAATAGAAATCCAAACATTTACATCTCGTCACAGTCTCTCTCGGAATAACACTTTTCTTGCATCTTTCACATTTATCAACCGTCATTAGTCAATTAGACAGCCACTCAAGTAAATTGTTTTGACTAAAGCGATTTCACGCTTGGTACGGACGCTTGTCTTAGTGTTCTAGAGAGCACAAAAAACCGATGATTTTTAATAAACGTCCATAAGGGATAATTGCGATAAATTTACGAATAAGGAAAAATATGCACGTGTCTGAATCGAATCGCGTTAAAACGTCTTAATTGCGTCGGTCCGAGGTCGCCGTCGGGTGCGGCGTCACAGCGTTCGATTGGCAACCGAGAGCTCGATAGCGGACTGGTTCGCTCGACACGCCGCAACTCATAAGCGAAGGCGGGGAACATTGAATAGTCCAATTCGCTATCGCTTGTGACTTTGGGCGGTGTACGTTGTCGCAGTGCACTTAAGCGCATCATGCGCCGCGGTTACCGACCTCCCGTTGCAATAGACATCGTTATTTAGTATCGCGTATTTTTTATAGTATTATTACTTCTGCGTTTGACACTTTTGAAACAAATAACATTTACATGTAGATCGAAATATATGTATGTTTTTTTTAATTTCACTAAAAAAATATAAATATTATAATGTATACTGACCTTGACACCTTTTTGGCTGCTAAAATCTGTGCTCAAGCATTGTACTGCAATGTTGATCTGCAAATACATTGTTGTGTTAATCGCTTATTCAAAACAATATACGGCATACACCTATCGCCTGGAGGACTCCACGTTCACTAAATATCTTTACTATAAAAGTTATAGAAATGCTTTACTCGGTAATAAATCATATATTTCAATATCAATAATGACACGATGCGTGTCAAGTCACGTGGCGCACTCGTGGCTCAACAAAAAGTTTAAACAACCGGGAAGGCCTAATGAAAGTCATTGGCGGTTCGCCGTAGCCGTAATACAGTGTGGGGTTGTTTTTACACGCTAGCCGGTTGCACGTAGGCGCTACGCCGCTCATTACGGGCCCATGCAAATGACCCCCTACAGTTTTTACACAGCCACGCCACCGATCAATGTCCTAGCGCATATTTACAATCGCAAACGACTCGCATCCGCCGAGCGCCACGATAATTATTAATAATTGCCGATGACGCTTATCTATTGGTTAACCAAGCGACTTCTATATTAGCATCTGCTAATAGCAACAAGTTTTCCCACAACGCTCAACAGTACATCGGGTTTCCGCTGTATTGTTTTTAGCCGCAGCCGAGCACCTATTGAATTCTAATGATAAGATACACATGTAATTAAACGCTAATGACTCGAACTTGTGTATGCGACGCATTCGGTTCTGATACTTAGGCTTTTGCGACTGTTTCGTTTCATTATCAACGGAATTAAACAAAAACTCACGACCGACTACATTACACGTACAATAACATTCGAATATAGTACTGATTAATTAAACTTATTCATATGCACGATAAAGGACTGTATGCGGTTTGTTTTTTGTCCTCACAAGTTTTCCCAGGAATTAAGAAAGAGAGCAAAACTCCTGTTAAACAGTACAGCTACTTCTGCTAGTTTAATTATAATAATAATGGCCGGCAATGCTGCACGTCCGCTGTATGGCTTGGTATTCTTTTATGCGTAGTGCATTAACCATTTTTTGTCCCGTGGACAACGCTACACGACCCAATATGGATGCGAGATTCAATTAAATTGATCCTTAATTAGTGCAATAAAATCATGATCCACATTTTAATTTTACAAAATAAGAAGAACTGCGCGTACTTACGATATGTTTGTCTTAATATATGCGCATATTTATGCATATCGCTTGTAATTTAGCGTTTATTTGTAATAACTTTTTCCGAACACTATTTCTATTAACTTTTTTGCATTGTACTACGTTCAACATCACAAAAAGTCATTTAAAAAGGAATTATGGCAAGTTTTACGTTACGATAACAATGCTTTATAAAATACGAAATATTTTGAATGTTCTCACGTTTACGATTAAAAACATTAACAAGTTGGTCAGTTTATAAGCAATTAGTTTCTTCTGGGGTGCTATATATACAAATATATTACGAATATAAATATCTGCGAAACAGGGTAACATTTTTTCCTTACCTTTGCTGCACTTTCAAGTGGGTTCCAGTAGACGGCAATCGCGTTGTGGGAAACTTCTTCAATGCAACCCGCGAGACCAATGCTATTTTCGTATCTGCAATAAAGTAAAAGAATGTCAATTGATATCTTTACTGACTCTATTATTTAAAACAAATAATAATTTAACATGTTACTTTTAAATAATTCTTGACGGTAAGCGTACCGTACATGTGTGTTTATTCTTCTGTACCATTTTTATGGAATAATACGTAGTTTTTATTTATTTTTCTTAGAATCAAATTAGTATTAAATGAACAGTGATGCTCTATGATAATGCCGCAACCTTGTATGTATTGTTAAGTAAGTAAACTGTTCAAATTATTAATTTAATAAAGTCGTGTCGTTTAAATTTATATTATAATTTCTTTGATATCTAGTATGGTAGGAAGACACAATTTTTATGCCTTCTGCCGTGTGTAAGGTCCCCATTAGTATGTAATTGTTTGTCCCGTGAGGTGTTGCTTCCGGCAACGAATGTATTTCAAAAGAACCTGCTAAGTAGCTCTTCCTGTACGCTATTGATTTAATAAGGTCCGATTACATAGAACTACCTGGAGTTCTTAATAAAACAGGAGTTCAATAAGTCAATCATCCTTTCTGAAATTGACTTAATAAAATAACCATAGCCATGGTGTTATATCACTCTTTTGATATAATAAGCAATCTATTACCATTATCCATGGATATTGTTTAGCTCTCTTTAGGTGTTGCTATTGGGTCATTAAACATGTATAGTTTCCGATTAGCATCGATATTAGCGTATGGTAGTGTTGTTCATCTCGAGCGGTCTGCAGGCACGGGGGGGTCGTTAGTGAGCAACAGTCGGTGGCGTGGCGGCCGGGCGCGTGGGCAGCCCGCTATCAGTCGGGCCGCAATCTGTGCGGGCGCGCGCCGCTCGCTGACGTGTTTATGAGACGCGCCAAACGCCCTCGCGCCGCCTCATTGTTTGACTGGCCTTAACGAATTTACGAGACAAACTAGCGTTTCTGCCATTCGACGCGGACCGCAGGCCGACGCCCACTAGGTATCACTAGTAATTGTCACTTTTAACTTGCTAGGACCCTACTAGGGACGCGGGCTTGCGCAAGACACCGCCGCGTCTGACAATGCTTACGATGTTAGCATTTGTCATTTCAATCGATTCGCTGTCCGCCATTACGGGCCGTCACTACGATCGAGTTGATATAACGTGACGATAGTGGAATTGTATTCGATATTTCGACACGAAACGATTATTTGTACAGTGACAGGCGTTTTACATCTTAATACAATCGCTACTGATTTAATTGTTCGAAACGCTAAGATCGATTGACGTTTATTTCAGTCCTAGCAACTAATTGAGAGGATTAAATAAATGTATCTGGCGAAAAGAACCTTTAAGAACTGCAATAAATTCAACTGAATGGTAATTATTTGGAACATCTGTTTCGGTGACTTAATCAACGGTGATAAGACAAGGTGGACAAAATTCGGTACTCTTTGAATGGAACCGGCGCCTTTCAATTTAATCAAAATAAATGCTTTAAAGCAAAACGAATTCATTTGACTTCAGTTAATGTACACTTTATTTGGTTTTAATACTCTTAAAAACATTGTCAGCGAGAGTTCGATTGTGGGTGTAATTTATGCTTCAGGAACCATTTAAATGCTTTAGTTCGTATTGCAATTGATAATTTATTTTATATACACTAGTAACGAATT
Source organism: Lamproptera curius (assembly GCA_029286875.1). Classification (NCBI taxonomy): domain Eukaryota; kingdom Metazoa; phylum Arthropoda; class Insecta; order Lepidoptera; family Papilionidae; genus Lamproptera; species Lamproptera curius. Next base: position 422,430 of record JAGSMT010000048.1, read on the forward strand.
ATAAAATAATCTACATAGTATGGATATTCTATGTATTTTATTTATTGTAAATCATTACTTCAATACGACACTTATGAACATTGAATGCTTATATAAGCAATCCGTTTTACAACTTTAAGATTCTTTTAAAGTCTTTGTATTTATTGCTTATTTGCAGATTAAACTTACGTCTTTTAATCAAAATTGTTTTTAAGATGACATTAAATGAAATAAGTGACATTATAAATATCCAAGTTCATCATATCTTTCATATCCCGCGTTTAAGTTGCGACTTTCAATAGTTCAGTACATCAATACTTAAGGTACCCTCTAGTCGTAGTACGCGGTGCGTGGCGTTGGCCAAAGACGGGACGGGAGGATGTGCACGCAAGGAGACGGGTAACCGGAGAACGCATTGTGCCGGCTCGCAGTGCGTTGCAATCCATCCCCCCCTCCCCCCCTTTCACACGGCCGCGAACAGGTGTCGGGTGTCGCCCTTGACGCTCGCTAAGTTCGCGGCGTATTCATGCGTTCCTAATTGCACGGTCCTCTTCGAGGAGTGAACCTGAGCTGAATACAACTATTTCACGGATACCATACAACATTTTCGTTTATGACACGTTACGATACGTAGTGCAATTAAGGATTTCTAAATACGTAAATATTTCTTTTGCATATTTAGTACTTATATTTCAAATATCGTTAAAATGTCATCAGTAAAGATCCATGCGAAGTTTATCTCTATAATGTTCAAATAAAATGTACGTCCATTTGATACACGATCGTTCGGCATCCGAAAAATTATCTCGCTGCTCGAATATCATCAATGTAAATGGCGGCTCTTAAGTGAGCGGACAATAACAAATCTTATAAACACCCACATTCGAATTAACTCATTTATTTTCGTCGTATATGGTTTAAACCGACGAAACTCCACTGTTTAGATGTTATTCCGTTTTGTATACTACCATCAAAAAAGTAAAAAAATAAACTTGACTAACATCGAGATAAGATGAAGCCTTGACATTAAACTTGGCCCGGCCGCGCGAATTAATGGCTTCCATGTTTTTGTTTTCCTTGAGATTAAATTTATAGACACCGCTTGTGGCCGCGGCGTCACTCATTACAAATGCTACAAGCCGCAGTGAAGTAATGTTAGAATGTGTAAAGTGTCATATATCAGCTCTGTTTACTTGAGCCAGCGAGGCGGGCGATTAATAAGCAAGCGCTCCGTCAATGTTTGTGACGCAAGCCTCTATTCGGTCGATTCTTCAGCGTGGCAATAAAACAACGCCGTATTGGATTTTTCACATGATAGTGGAAAAAAAGATAGAGTTTTATTGCTAACAGTCGAATTGAATTACAAAATAAGTTTCCGTTTCTTATATCAAGCGCATGTTTTCGCTATCAGAAAGCGAGGACGCGTCACGGCAGCGCCATTATCGCGCGCGATAACTCTCATAGGTTGGTAGCGCGGTCGCGGACGCGGGCGGGGGCTCATCGCGCAATTAAAATGCTAATGAACTGCTCCCCGATATCATCGCGGTAATTATGACCGCTCACGACTATATTACATGCTTATATTATACTTATATTTCCAACGCTCATTTCAGTCAACCGACTACACGTGTCGGGCAATCAATGCAATGCCTTTCGAATATGTTACGTTCCCATCGCGACGCTACGAAGTAAATACGACGTTACGATCAAGCGATTACCGACTCTTCTCCGAGATGGAGGTTTCTCACGAATTTTTATGGTTTCCTGTTAGCGAGCCGTTGAGATCATAGAGCTCGTGTCGGATATCTTTATTATATCGTTTCAGTTAACCTCGCCTCGTGGAAACGTTGCGTTCTGTTTTATATCACTAATTTAGCCGAGGCGGAATGTGTCATTATGAGTGCGGTTAACCTGAGGCCGGTGAGAGGCTCGGGAGGATGGGGGGGGCGAGGGATGAGGCTACGGCGGCTAGGCTGCGGCGCCGGGCCGTTTTATTTTTAGACGGGGCGATTGATAGGTTCGCCGTACGGTGTGGGCCGCCGTGGACGATGCGCGTTATTTATGCAAATGTCCTAACGACACATAATGGCGGGTGGAAGGCGCGCGGGTGCGTCTCCAAGGCGCTCGGGCACCGCGGCACGGCAATTAGGCGCTGCGTGCCGCCGCCCTCGCCGCCCTCGCCGCACGCAACGCCCGCCGCCATCTTTCTGTGTCGCCTCGAGCGCGACCACGTTTTTGCGCGCCAAATGGAACGTCTTGGACCCGCAACCGCTACTGTCTGATCATCGTTTGCCCTCGAGCGATTTATCAAACGTTCATTGTGTTTTCAAACTATCAATTCGCATTGTTATTACAGCGTAGCACGCGAGTCGGCGTTTGTTTTGAATGACTCTCCGACTGATTGTCTTCACTTACCGGCGTCCAGTATCCTCTGTTTCACTGAGTGCTGCCTCCCGTGCCAGAACTGCCACGCTTTGATCTCGTCCTCAGGTGACTTCTCCTCTCTAAACATCAGCATAACCACGCTCTGAAACAAAAAGTATTATGAAACTCTAACCATCAAATTACGCAATAGTATCAATGGCATAAATTCCATTATACCAAGCGATACCAGATCGCGGTAAGCGCGCCCATTAAACGTTATTAAATGTGAGCCGCATAAATGTATAACATCACGATAATACTCATTAGAAACGCCTATATAAAGTTAAGCCCCCGCTTAATTTATTGCAAAGTTTAACGACAGAAGCGAAGCCGGGCGATGCCGTGAGCATTTCGCGAATTAACTGCCCGCGATTACCCGCAGCATTTCTTCGTTATGAAGTTAAACGAATATGATTACGTCGGTGAGAGAGGCGTCTTAATTTCGTACAATATTTAAAAGCCACTCACAATGGTCATTGAGACCGTTTCCTATCTGATGCGCGAGTGAAATACGCTGAGACGATTTCTATGGACGGGTTAGAAAATGAAGTGGAAAAGAAGTGCGCCGGGCGCAGTGCCGTCCCGCCATATAGGGCTAACGACGAGAAAGCACCTCCGATCTCGGGCCCTGATTGATCGATCGCCATGCCGCGCGAGCCGACCGCGCCCCGGAACATCGCCGAAACTATTCCCAGACTTCACTGAGAGCCTTTTTGATTGTTGCTAGTTAATAGCCACACAATGCTCAAACACCCATTTTGTTAACCAAAACTATAAATATTAGCAATTTTACTTAAACCGCGACTTTGCAAGAAACGATCAACTTGCTCTTTTTTTATTCACCCATGTGAACGTTTAAGTATTATTATTTTTTTCAATTATCAGATCCGCTTTGATTTTTATGTCCTTTTTATGACCAATATTGGTGCGCACAAAGCTGCAGACGATTGGATGCATTAAATGTAAGTTTTTCAACACAAATGTTGTTTTTGTGGCTAGAAAATAGTTGATACCGCATTAATACGGTAACTCATGGAAACTTTAGAGCTACGATGTAAAGCGCAGGATGCAATAACTGCGCACTTGGTTATCGAGTTCTGTTCGCAATTAAATAAGGCAAGGGCGCTCGGTTACGGTATTGGCGGTGGGCAATAAAAACAATGTTTTATTGTGAATCGATGTGTTTATGAGTGGTTTGCGTCGGCGAATAGCCGAGGCGCTCATAATCGGGACATTGGCTTTCTCCGGAGATCGGGCGTAAACTAAACGGAATTGTGCATACTAATAGATAGACAGCGTATAAAATTGTAACGGTGCATTCAGTCTATACAACGCGAGGCGTCGACGTTAATAAATATAAAAATATACTGTTTTATTAGAATTCCCCAAATTCGTTCGGTGAAATACATAATGCATGCTTAACTGTAAACACGAAATTGGATGGTCGCCCATATCTTATCTAATATTCATATGCCACTAAAACGAGGTTTATTGGTATTTGAGGTTTTTATAGTGTGTGTTTATTTGTAATAATTTTAGTAGTTATGTCCATGAAAATGCCATGTCCATTGAAAATCTTAGTCTGTATCGCTTTATGTTTGAATTTTGAACCAATTTTTAAACAGGCTAATATAAATTGGTATTGGTATAATAGATAAAGTTTTTTTCAGAAAGAGAAAAAAAACATAAAGCACAAAATCATTTCATTAGATGATAAGTTTCAAAACAGTTTTAATAGTTGTATGTTATAGCTTAAAGGGAATTGAAGCTAGTGTAATTACTGATTAATGAAATGTAGTGTTTTAGGTAGTACGTACCTCTTTTTAAAGAGCTTGAAAATTGCTTTACATAATTTGATACGATAAATGATTGCATACCAAATGTAGCTGTAATCCAGTAGTCTAGACAATATCTGCAGTAGTCTAAGTTTATACACAATAATTGCTCCGAATAATTATCTAAGCATTTATTTGAAATTTTGACATTGTAACTTAGACGAAATAAATTGGCACACCTTTTTATCGTTATTTTAGCTAAAACTTTATCTTACAAAATATTAATAATAGTGAAGTGTTCAAGGCTGACAAAGTTAATGATTCATAAGGTTCACTAGTTAATTTAAGCCCTATCTAGATTTAGCGCTTTACGTAACCCAATTCCTGTATTAAAGTAACAATTGGAAGTGAACAATGTTGCTATTGTTGTTTGACAGAGACACGGAGTTATAACTGGGGCTTAAATGACTGAATTACACAATCTGTCACGGGCGAGTTTTAGTTTTATCAAGTTAATATTTCGCGCTTTGTTTATTACTCATTACTCATTGAGTTATGTTATCAATGCCGACTATTATGAATTTATGATAATAAATTGTATCATATTCCTTATGCGAAAGGAATTAAATAGTCCTAAGGGCACTTATCATTTACAATCATAATAAATATTGGGGATATTATCATTATGCCAGTGTCAAATAAATGACAAACCTTACAGATGTACATTATTGATATATGATATATTATTATTTTATTCAAATCGTTTATATTTCATCATCATTTATAATGATCTTTGTAACGTCCGTTACAAAAGCCCTGTATTAATATCATACTGAAGCATTTCCGATGCACGAAGTTGGAATTTAATATTTTATCATCTTTAATGGTTTTAACTCGCGAATTAATATTCAAAGCGAGTAAAACAATAATGAAACATTTTATCAATGCGGTCGATTGCGAACGCAGCCCGCAAAGAAATCTGGTCGTACACCGAAAAATAATTACACCTAATTATATGTGTCTCAGTTTTTTCCGCGTCGCGTACGCGTTTCACAAGAGTTTCGGCTCACGTCGTCCGCCGGCGACTTTTCGGACCGTCAATTAATTAACCGAGTGTATCGACATTCGACCCGAATTCAGGAGCCCGCGCTCCGTTGACAATCTGATTTATCTGATTAAGCACGCTTTCTCTCCGTGTGTGACACGCGGTACGCACGGCCCGCGTCCCGTGCCCGCCTATATTTCGTCACTGCATTTGAATAAATAACCATTTACCACACTGCATGCATAATAGTGAGCCCGATTGTTATCTCCGGTTAATGTATGACATCTCGCGCAGTTCGAAAGGCGGGCCCGAATAGTTTTTAGCTAAGCCTTGTTGTTAACAGTATGCCCTGATTTAGTTTTCTTGTATTAATTAGTTGGTGTTTAAAAAATTGTATTAAATTAAACACAAGTATGCTATCTAAAGGTTTTATATCATTAATTGTCATGGAATATTCTTTCGATCATATTTCATTTCGTATTCATAAAACGTGGAGGCAGACATAAAGGAAATGATCCTTTCGTTTCACACGAAGGCCGTTATCGATCTCATTCCAGATAAATGTTCTAATTAAAACCCGCGGCCGCGCTTGTTCCCACTTTGTTTCTGTACGCAGGGCAATATCTCTCCGGTGTCATTGCCACAACCGATACCGAAGAAACCAACAAGTTACGATTCAAAATAACCAATGTGAAATATAATACGAAACAATCCAATTGCCGAACGAACGAAATATTCAATAGAATTCTTATCGAACGTCCGATAGCATTAGAGACTAAATATAATATGATCATAATTAAATTCCACAACAAAACGGTCAAAACAGATTCACACGGGCAGTGGATAATTTATCGACAACAAATTAGGTTTTTTCGTATTCTCACTCGTAAAATAGAATCTTTCTGAAAGAAAGCACTCCATTAGCATTAAAAAAAACTAATTAAGACCTAACAGATGAACGTTGTGAGCGATTTCCTAAACCGGAATGTTACACTATCGAATTGTATAAATTCCAAAACACTATACGTTACGCGCGCCACGATCGCGCGCGGCAAGTAGTGCGTGGCGGCAACTAGCGGAACGCGGCGTTATGTGTATTCGCATCATCTGTTTATCTACGTGTTTACGTGAACAATGCGTAACGTATTGAGTAATCGTTATGTACGTTTCGCCGTAAGGGTGGTTCGCTTCCTATTCGCGGGCAGCCGATGCCCATCCATCAGGCCGTATCGCTGTTATGACAATTATTTATGTTTACTGCCCCGCGAAACTATTCCACTTACAGCTGAGCTTTATCGATAGAGCAGAAGTTATGTCCCGCGGTCGCGATACGCTTTATCTGATAAGTGTACGTCTGTTTGTTAAGTGCGCCAGTTTCGCTGCTCGTTTTAGCTCGGTGCGTTCGCAACGAATGTCGGTTTCGACATAAATCGCCGGCGGAACAGTGGGTGTAGCCGCCGCGCGTTCGCTTGTATCCTACGTGTCGCTATTTATTCAGCATCAAATGAGATTTATCAATGGCCGTTCTCGGCTCGTAAATAAGAGATTCGCACCCGAGTGCTAATGTCACCGGCGGCGCTCGTTGAGACTAATGGTGATCGTCTCAATCGTTTGTTAGCGTTAAAACGGGACTTAATGTGTATGGCATTTTGAAATAAACCAAACTGTAGATAGATTATGAAATGAAACATGGTATAATTATTCATAGCACGTATAAGAAACTGTTAAAATATTTAATAGCGTTCCATAATTCTTACCTCAATAAGGAAGACAAAATACATAAAAAAAATCGTTACATTTGGTAATTAATATTTATTTGTTTGTTTTTCCTAAGGTTTCCCAACGAAATTCAAATTAACGGCGATAATAAAGGCGCACAACAATTTTTGCACTCTTTTTTTCGTTTTTCGTAATCAACAACTTTTTGTTCATACACACTAGGACTTTTAGTCGGGTTCGTTTATCTCAATATCCATAGCGATTCGAAACCGGCGTAATGTGGACGCACCACGCCATATTCCGCCCCGGGCGCCGGGAGATTGCCAACGATGAGGCTTCCGCCGCCCGACAAATTGCCTAGTGTTCCCGCATCCGGTGGACGTCGCCTCTAATTTGAAATGCCATGTCCATGGACCGACATTAGCTTCATCCCTAACGCTACACCATTATAGCGTAATAAATAGCAATCAATGGATCGCGGACGAAAGTAAAGATAAATTGCGAAAAAATATTATTTTAAGACACTAAAGTGACTCTTTCAGCAGTTTTAACGTTTTTAAATTGATGATTTTACTATTGTTGTGTTCGTGTAAACCCTTTAGTTCTGCAATCACACATAAACAACATTGATAATTCATATAACAGTAACACAGCTTCAAACGGCGGTGTAAACGGCATATATCTCAGTGTGAAATTTCAATAACTCGGGCCCTTTCGAAGTGTCTAAGGCATTAAATACTAATGGAGGGGCCAGTTACCGCTAAACCGCGATTAAATCAGAGCAATTCCCGCGATCCGTCCGGCGTCGGATTAAAATTCAAAGTCGCGTTGTAACACTAATCTGCTTAAATGTCGAAAGGAAATGTCAGATTGTAAAATGCAGGGCCCCGTACTCGGCTTGATACGGCTCAAGATGTCGTACCTACAGCTTTGAGTGCATCCGATAAAACTTTCGTCGGACGCGGCGAAACGATTGTAACACTACGTGTGGTATTCTCTTTAATGACCGTAAACAACGCTGTTGGCCACGTCGTAACGAGTTATGCGGACAAATTTATTAATTTTATAATTATTGTCAAGTACCTACTATATTTAAACAATTTATATAATTTTAGTTCTAATCTGGTTGAAGAATTGCTAATACATTGATTTTGTTTTGAATAAATCATAGGAGTTCTATCTAAATAGATAATTCTAACGCACTATAATTCCTTAACTATTGGGCAAGATTTTTTTTCATAACCCAGTCATTAAAACGTGACACTAATTAAAGGTATTATATCCCCTTATTGGCTATTTAATCAGAACAGACAAATGATAAAAAAATATATATTTGAAATCCGAACTAGAGCAATAGAATAGTTAGTTATATATTATCGACTACGGGTATTGAGATAAAGGCAAGCATTGCGCAATCGCTCCTCAAACCTCCCAATACTGATTACTGCCTCGCACCGGTCCGATGCTATCTCGGAGTGACGCTAAATACGCGCGCTGTGACACTTCCAATATCGAAACAATGACGCGCCGGGGGTTGCGCAACCTCGTCCAGCTTTGCTGTCATTCAAACTAAAGATTTGGTCCGAGTGAAAGTTCATTCGCCGTAACGTTTTGGCGAACCGAAATGATATGATTGATTCGTTTCATACGGCCATTATTCATTGACGTTTTACATTCGACGTTATAATTGTATGCAAATGACCCATCGGTGTAATGAGATTTTGATGTTTGGTTTCGCTTTTATACAGTTATTGGTTTTGCGATGGGTGCAAAGCGTATGCGGTATATAACGGGCTTTAAAAAAGCTCGGATTTGTTTGAAGTGCAACATAGATTTTTACCTGTTAACACTTATAATATTCTTTGATTTACAGCCATATTTATTAAAGTCTTGTTTAAAGGCTTAAACTAATATTCCATATCATACATGCGCTGAACTGAAAAGAGCTTAAAATAACTCCTTTATACCTCAAAACTTTTTACTTAACCACGTTATTGTTATGGGATTTATATTAAATTTTTAAGTTATGCGTGCAATTCATGGGGAAATTACCGAGCAACATATAATCGTTAATGTAACAGTTATCGAATGGTCTTACGTGGGTGAATCGCTTTTGTGCGAAGCCATACGTGAAATATTTACGCGTTTACAAACTTGTGGTAAGCGTATTAGCTAAGAAACATTTTTTTCACAAAATTATTGTACCCTACAGTATGTATTTTTTCTAAATCGTAATTTAAAGACTCTCTATAATAAGTTTACCTGGTTATTGGTTATACAGTAATGGATTAAATTATTACAGTTTTTTCCTGATACCCACATTTTATTTTTAGTCACTTAGTATTTATATTAGCTTATTGAATTAATAAATACGAAATTATTTAACAATCGCACACATATAAGTTACACGCTCGGTCGTTAATGCGTGTCGTTTAAAATTGTATTTTTTAACATATTTAACGGGAAAGTTCGTTTTGTACATAACAACTTTTTTTACTTTAAAGCCGATTCACCAAAACCGAGCCAAAAATACCGAAAAAGCAATTACATTAAACTCACATAAATTACTCTTCAAAAGTAAAGGCGTCCATAAAAAGTACATTACAGGGAGGCAACATCGCGCTTGATAAATAACTTAAGGCACACTGTTAAAGCCGAGTGAGATTCTTATATCACTGTCTTTGGTATTAACATATGTTGAACAAACAATAAATCACGATTTTAAGTCATTACATTCTCATGTATATTAACGTTCGCCAAATGGAAAATCTCGTAAGCATTAATTATCTTAAATGGTAACGATGTAAATGTTCCAAGGTCAATTTGTTAATTGAAAACTAATTATATTCCGATTTATAGTTAACATGGTCGTCTAGATTTTATATTTCGTACGGAGAGTAATGCAAAGAAGCTAATATTGATCCCGATAAAATATTACATAACCTATGTAACGTATCTAAAGATCCTGCTGTGTATAAATAATACACAAAAAGGCAAAAAAGGTTGCATATGGTCCCAAGACGTATGCAAAATAGACAAAGTTACATATTACTTCACTAATGGCCGTCACATAACATAAAACGTTAACGTTTATTTAACTTATTAAACGGAACGACATTATCAATAGCATTATACCTGTCGTATAATTCCGCAATTTATAATCATTAGCGTTCTTCTTGCGAACGAAATATCCGCGAACGTCTGCTGGGGTGAAGCGGCACCGACAAGGGTGCAACTCAAATTGAGACATCACAGCGGGTGATTGATTGAGAGAGTGATTGGCGTTTTCCGACTAACAACGGTGCATATGCAAATCTCGCATTTTTTGCGACACCTACATAATGCCGGAACCCGGCGATGAATGCGAATACTCATTGCACGTCAATGCACCCTGTGAGAATCGTACAATCTGTCTCGTATGACAGCCCTTCACTTGGCGCACCGATGGAAAGGCGCTGCAGGAGCCGCGAGCTCCGGACCGTTATAATCCCTCATCAAGCATAACACGTCGAGTGTAAAAGGCGTCATTAACGTTCGCCTTTTTAAGGAGAACCGGAGCAATCATTAAAATCGCGAAATATCGCAAAAAGAGAATAATACGGCGGCGCGGCTCGTTACGCGAGTTTCCGTTGCTACGAAAGTGAGCACGCCGATGTCAGTCGGACGATAAGAAATAGAGCAAAAAGTTCCCTCAATGAGCCCGAGCGCCGCGGACACGCGAGATACGGTTTAATCGCGCCACAGAATAAAAAGATAAGCGGAAGTTTATAACCGGCGCTTAAAAGGTATTAAATATCATTCGTATGTTAATTACGTATTGCAAATAGATACTGATCTCACTGTCCGAGTCCACTTATCTATGTCAATTTTTCATGAACACTTAATATCTCGGTGATAATAATGCAACGCTTTCAAAGTTGTATGCAAAACTTGGCTTATTAATTAAAATTACAATATTATTTAATGTTGATTAATTACGTTTATTTTCTAAGACGAGAATCTTAATCAAATCTAAGTAATTACATCCGCGCAAAAACCGTCTAGAATTATGCAAAGCGATTGCACCCTTCAAGTAACGTGGCATATGTTACTTCAAAAACTCCTTTACTAGCGAGATGATAAATTGCTTCAATACTCGGTGATTGATCGATTTCCTTTCGCACCGTTACGTATAAAAACAATTTAAAAACAATCTTTTCAGAGCCCGCGCGTCTTTGGTGTATCGTTTTAAAAGTCTATTCATCATTAGTATTCACATGTAAATGTCGTGTGTTTTAAGGTGGCGTGTGAACGTAGACGTGCGTGGATTGTGTTCCGCGCACGGTTCCTTTTAATTAGGTGCAGAATCTGGTACACGTTGCGCGTATTCGGGTGGAAATCTGTCGACTGATGATATCGGCGGTCGGCGAAGTTCCGAGGCGGGGCGGTGCCGGCTGTAATTACAATCTCGCCACGCACGCTCCCTTCGCCCGGATCTCTCTTTTTACCAAAATTTTTCTCGAGCCCCCACAGCTAAACGCTTTTCGGCACGCAAAACAAAACCGTTCGCGTGTGAATAATAAACTGCCACGCTGCATAACTAATGACCGCAATTGACATCGCGCAGACGCAAAATGTTATTATTCAAAACAAATACACGCAAAAGTGCATAATCAGAAACAATTTTTAACATTGCCCCGACGAAATTACAAAGTCAATTATAATTATGAGAGACAAGAACACCGGATTGTGAAAAAAACTTTTTGGGCGATGCAGAATTTTTGAACACATTTAAAAAACCAGTAGCGGTAACAGAGAAACGGGACCTAGTTTCGAACAAAAACCGATTAAATCAGTGACAATGTAATGCTCTACTTGCACATTTAATAAGTACCACGAGAGTGCACTGCGATTTATTATACTTCTGCAGGGCGAAAAAAGGCGAAAGGGGAAAAAAATTGTGCTCGTTAAGGAAACATGATGTTTGGCGCATTGAAATTGTTTTATCATAATGCGGCTGGGTTATTGTTTAAGGGAGCGATATTATCCGAGGCGAGGCACGGACTCCCGGGGCGGTCATTGTGTTCCTATATGGCGAATGTCAAAAGCGTCGTCTTAATTATCGGGCGCGGGCATACAATGCGTACTCGATTGCGGCGAGATAAGCCGCGCTATCCGAGCCCTTATTGAATGCACGCAGCGGCCCACTTGCTGCCTTAATAATAACTTCAAACGTATGTCGCATTGTATCACTGATTATTCCGATCTAAGCCCATTGAATCGAGATACGGTGGACGCGTCCGAGGAAAAACGAAGCGGACGCACAATTATTGCGGAACATCACGTGACGCATATTGTTTACGATCGAACGCCGCGTTAATTGTACATTTGTAATGATCACTTGCACTGTTGTTGATTATATATAACTGTGTGAACGGAAGTTACGTCCTTTGTTTTGTAGTGTCGCAGTTTCAGCGCAATTATCCATGAAATGTTTCATCTTTATAATCTTAACCCGATTAACTAGATTCTATGGGAATATTTTGTAAAAATTACCTTTAATGCGATCGTATACTAGTTTTGAAGGAGATGATGGGAAATAGACAAAAGGGGATTTCCTATTTTAATGGAAAAATCACAACATAATTTTCTCGTAACACAATGAGTTTTAAGTCACGCAATTATAAAAATATGTTGTTTTACCATAGTATTATTTGTTAAGCGCGGAAAACATTTGTGATACAATAGAAGTGAAATTATCATTGCGTTTATTGTCTTTAATTTTGTAAAAATATTTAAGAATGCAATATATTTCATCAGTCTTACTTCAGAACCGTGTGTTATAAAAACGTTTCCATAAATTACCATAATTTAACGCAAAAGTATATGTAACAACGTGCCAAATGAAATCTCGGTAACGATTATCAAATAAACCTAACACCGCGTTCCACCACAAAGATGTCATATCGACTAAGAAAAATGTTAAAACTAGTTGCTACACGACGAACAAAGAGATCTTCGATTTCACAAAGGAAAAAAAACCGTGGGGTTGTAAAAAATAAGCGGTTAAGAAAGTGAGTCGTGGAAGGCGAACGCGTAATGCAACCGGGAGCTGAAATTGATATGGGACGCCTGCGGTCGGGATCTCCGTACACTGGTGATACCACTTTGTTTCCACTGGCTTGGACCATGAGCGAGTAATACTATCGATAAACGTATAAACAATATAAAGCAATGATCCAACAGACCTAAGCGTTTATTAAATCTTTTTTAAGTAATGATGTTTAAAGTTTTGCTATTTATGTGAGAACCATTTTTATAGTAAATAATGTAACTAATAAGCGATGTACGGTTTTATAAGTCAAGTTTAATTGTGTATATTTGTAAGCACGCCTGTAATCGTTTTCTTTAATATTTTATGAAAATTGTTATAAATATATCATGATTAATAATAAATAAATTATTATTAAATAAAATGACTTTACGGATCTTTATCGCGTTTATTTTACATTTTTAAATTCCCGACGTTTCGAACACTTTCCAGCGTCCGTGGTCACGGGATAGACTGAAAATGTAAAATAAACGCGATAAAAATCCGTAAAGTCATTTTATTTAATAATATATAATATTCGCGTAAACAATAGAAATGAATTATTAGTTATTGATAATGTTACATTTATGGAACTTTAAGTTACTGGGAATAATTTTATACTGTTTTTTATTTGATTAATTATCTGACGTACAAATTAAAATATTTATAAAAATGGGGATATCATAAAATAAAGTTGTACTTTACTGATTGTATATTTCACTCATACAATACAACAACTATGTGGTCATTTCGACAAACACAACACGAGTAAAACCCTTTTACAAAATAAAAATTGTACCAAATTTACATTGGAAGTTTTAAATATGGAAAAAAGTTAATGTTTCATATTTATCTTACTTTAGTATAGTAAAATTTTATTTATATACCCAGTACAATATTGCCTAAGCCGTGACAAATTAAAAGGAAAAAACGTCCGCTACGGGTCAATGTCTCTCAGAAAGAAGCTAATACCCTAATGAAGATTAGTTGAGTGTGTCACATGGTTATTTAACTGCCGCTTGTATTTCCAATGTACGGTTAGGCTTTCTAACGTCCGAAATTGGTAAACATCCGGCCGTCCCTACCATGGAGAACTGCATCTAATCAAATATAGACACATCCCCCATTCCTCACACTGATTTCATCCATGATCTCGTTGATGTCTTTTACTTACGTAATGAGGAAGTCATTAACTTCCCAAAGTAATTAAATATATCACTTCTACTGCTACACAATTTAATTAAGTTATAAATGTAGTTTAAACAGGAAAACGTTTTTAAATGAGTTAACTACCATGTAAAAATACCGAACGAAACTCGATTTCGTTCGGTATTTTTCATTATTTACATTATTGACATTTTTCCTGTCAATAATGTAAATAATGAAAAATACCGAATCAATGTCAATACCATATATTATAGCTTAGAGCTAAAAACTTAATTTAAGTAAATTATGTATCCCAAACAAAAATGTGCATGTCTGCATGCATGGCGTGACCAGGCGCTTTGCCGAGATCAAGTGTCCTTAGAGTATACTCCGAAGCATGGTACGGACGACGCAAGACGTAAGCACGACGGTAATCGACTATTTTCGATAGCTGGAGGCGCTGGGAGGCGCCCTGGTACATTATAGGTTATAAGCTTGTACAGTTTATCGGCATAACTGCGAGATAATTATGCAGGCAGAAATTCGACGGTAAATATCGTTGACGGGGGTGATTGGTTTCGATGTTTTTGTCTATAAGTACTTCGGAAACATTAACCGAAGATTAAGAAACGATACGACAGAAAAAAAAACGATTGATATTAGGCTGGATATTCAATTATTAGATTTAAATTTAATTTTTCGATATAAATTTTTAATGTTTTAACCATAAAATAATTTCATTTTTATAAGATCTAGCAGAATGCAAGCGTCGGTACCGGATGAGAACGTAAATTAATCATTTAAATTATTACGTCGTTTTGAAGTAGGTATGTTACCAACTATTAAGGCCAATCTTTCCTTCATGTTTTAGCCAGGTAGCACGTGACAATCTTACCTTGACAGTCTGATTCTTGAGTGGCTTGTCCGGATCGTGGACATACTCCAAAGTGATGCCGTAGAATTGGCCCTTGTTAATGTACGTGATGCGGTCATCCTCCCGCCGTTGCGAGCTGCTGCTCGCTGTCTCGAGGTGGTACTTGAAACCGTACGGTGAGAACCTGTGAAAGCGGAAATTTGTGATTATCCTGCTTATATAAGAATGCTTAGTTACCTTCTATTCATGCAAGTCAAAATTATTTATACTCTAAGTACGGTTTTGATTATTTTTTAAGATGAGTCAAATAGAAGTACAACATGCTATAACCAAAACGTTATAAAAGTTCCATGTCAGCATCTAGATCTAACTCGGGTCACTTGAGTACAAGGTATCAGAAGTAAATATCCGGACGCGAAACCACGCCTGTTCTCAACCGCTAACATTGCATCTATTTCGATAAGAACGGGTAGCAGCGATGGCTCGCGCAACGCCTCACAAGCGCGGCCCCGAGATAAATCTCAAAAGTTGCACATTACGAAGTATCGCGGCCGCAGCGACCATTTGCTGGAATATAAAACGAGCCACGAGCTGGTCCGAGCGAGAGGCATTTAGAAAAAGTGCGATTTCTTCCCCCCGAGAGATACGTATCAAGAGACACGTCCACGACAATAAAGTTTCCACGAAGTGAAGCAATAAAGGCGGGCAAAAAGTGGAAATCTTAATTGTGCTCCGCGCTGGACTCGACCGGCTTCGTTACATAAAGGTGTGGCAAGTTCGCGGTGTGCGGTGAAAAAGCTGGTGTTTTCTAGCGATTTCCCGCGCGGGCGACGGACGGAAGGGAAACCCCGCTTCGTAAAGATCGCGTGCCGCCGCTCGTTAGAAGGCCTGCGCCGCCATCGCCGTGCCCACGCGACACTCGTGCGCGGAATCGCAATGCCAACGGCCAACGGTATTATCGACCAGCCTTATTCCGCACCGCGTTACTTATGTAACCCGATAAAAAGCCATAAATCGCTAAAGAGTCCCCAATCTACCAATAAATCTCCCCGCGGCACGCAGATAGTCCAGCACTCGGCCTGCGGTTACACCATTACATAAAGCTTATTGAAAACAATTTGGTGAACAGTCCCGCTGATGTTTGCGATTCGAACCGAGCCCCGGCAGATAAAGGCCTTGTAATGCAAACTCGGACCGACATTGACGGATCGGTCGCTGCAGCACTCGCCTATCTGATTCTCTCTAAGTTATTCCAAACGCAATTTCCATTTGTGACGTAGACAACCATTGTTATTTCGGCTGTTATTATTCTCTGTTTACATACCGCTTGATTGATTATCCGCACGCAATAAATCAATTACTTTGTTATTTATCTAAAACAAAATCTTTTCTAGCATCGTTGAATGAAAGTGCTTGCTTTTGTTTGCTGTATTTGAAACATTAACCATCTTAACGAAGCGAAAATTGCCACCTGGCCACATAAAATGTCGGCGTCGATTCTCAGCATTCGATAATAAATAAAGCATTGTT
Organism: Lamproptera curius; assembly: GCA_029286875.1. NCBI lineage: Eukaryota > Metazoa > Arthropoda > Insecta > Lepidoptera > Papilionidae > Lamproptera > Lamproptera curius. The sequence continues at coordinate 438,992 of JAGSMT010000048.1, forward strand.
TTCGAATGAGCTTCATTACAAATTTCAGCAACGCGACGTCCCGAAAAAAAGACACTTCCTGCGTGAAGGCGAGGCTCTTTCATGAATAAATCAATCGGCGAGGCGCGGAAATTGATGAGCGCACAAAAAGCCAAAGGAACGCAGCGACAACAAAGTGCTCGCAATAAAAACTTTCCCCGCCGATAAGAAGTGCGTCCCGCGGAGCTCGAGCGATCCAGCGCCAAATTAGATGCGCATAAATACGGCCCCGAGCGGATCACTCCGCGACCGGCCGTACCCCCAACAACCCCATTACAAGAGACCGAGATAAAAACCCAAAAACCACCACTGTGGTAATTATATCGGCGCTCTCGTTTAACGAGATAAGCGCAGGATATCGGAGCGTGTTCGAGACCTTAATAAGTGTTACGGTATCAGACGAAATTCGACTAATTAACTAATTACGTTTAGTTTTCTCTTCCTGCTTTTACATTTACTGCTCCGGCCGTAGATCTCGCAGCGTTTTAATTTAATTGCACAAGTTTATAGCCGCTCCGAATTAAATTAATACTGTCTATTCTAATTAGGCATAGTAGGTACACAAAACTTTCACGAATGAAATCAATCCGCATGAGTCTTTGCGGTGCTGACATCAGGGGCAAATGTAAATTGGGATATGGGTACCGTTATATGCGAATTGCAGTCAGCCTCGTCTGAGCCCTATCAATGCTTGATGGAAATTGAAGGACCATTGTATGCCCCCAGACGAGACGTATGTCCCGGCCGACACAATGCCGCGGATCGTAGCCACGAATCTCAACAGACTCCGAATCGAGCTATCTGTTGTGGTCATTAATTCGTCCGCATTTCCTTTATTATATACGTATCGTATATAAATCGAAAAGGGCAAATTAATATAATACGAGGGCATTGAAATATTTTTTCATTGCATGATTGATAGTTATTCATCGTGCTTTTAAATAATTTGAAGACATAAATTACCAGATGGTCGAAAGCCGAAAAAAATCGTTACAGAGGAATCACGGCAGGCGGTTGTCGGGTTAATGAGAACGCTTAGCGGCGTAATAGAGGCGCGTTGATTGCCGGGTGCGCTCTGACAAGCGGAGCCAAGCTACGGACGCGGCTACGCAATGTTAGAGGAAATTATCTTTCACTCGTGCGCTGAAGCTTCACCGTTTTATATTTACCATGCGCTTCAATGTACCCATATAACATATACAAATAATGACTTTAATAGCTATTCATAGCATTAATAATGCAAAACAAAACCGTTATTAAATATTGTCTTTAAATAGTAAAGATCACAAAAAAATCAACATCAAATTACACAGATGAGTGATACAGGAAATCAAAGTTAAAACCTTAATAACCTGCCAGCGACGCTTCATCATGCACACTCATTTAGGTATCCCATTAGGCTTTATTAGAAGCCTTTTTGTCGTGATAACCACGTGAGCACACAGCGTCTGATTAAGCCACCACTTTAAGGTAGCTGATTCCCGTGTCGAACATTGCGCGTGCAAACATGCTTGCAGTGGGCACCGCGCCGGCTACTTAACCGAGCGGTAACTTGAAATCCAAACATTTGTTAGTTCCCGGCTCGAAATACCCACAGAGGGGTAATGGATTGGGGAATGGTTTAAGGTAATTTGAGAGCGTTGGAAGCGACCAAGTTATTGGGGCCAAATGCAAGCAAGTAATTATCGAGATAATAATGCTAATGCACTTATCATGTTGACGACTGCTTCCGCCGACTGCTTCGGCCGCGTCTTGTGTAACGATTTGTTCAAACGACCCATGTATTCGGTAAAAATGTGCATTTTGACTTAATAGGGATAATAATTGTAAGACTACGTAACTTCACCGCACTAGTTAAAATAACAATTAATACTAGTATTAAAGATGTCGCTATAGTAGATTTTGTACGAATATGATCATGAAATGAGAAATAATTGAACGTTTTTTGTAATGAATTTTACGACTAAAGTAATTAAGTTTTACATTGAGTATTTAGTTTTACTTTAACGTGCGTATTTTAAACTCTTACTTATACTTACCCTTACATAACTTCTGTCTGGTGTGTAAGCAGCGTGAAATGAAAATTATCATTTAAATAAAGATTACACGGGTGCCGCCATTATGCTGTTCAAAATTATGCGGAATTTTCCATAGGTATTGAATAAATAATTATATTATCTTTCCACTTGAAGTGAAATTAAAGGTTAGTAGGATAGGGTTACATAAAGAGTTATGCTCGTAAAAAATATCTTATACCTGTGTGTAGAAATCAATTTTATTGAAAAGATTTGTGGTAAATCAAGAAATACCATAATTGTAATTTTAGAAATAGAATTTATAGTTTAACACGTTAGCATCGTTTTAAATTTCTAAATGTATTAATACTACAGAGAGAAAATTATATGACTTGATAATTCTTGGTAGATATTAGTAACTTGAGTATTAGTAAATTCAAGTTATTAATTAAGTAACTATTAATAATGCACACGTATTAAACCTGGCATTTTCGTAACTAGTTTATTATGGCTTTAAATTAATGCCAACAGAAATGTTGTTGCTGTAAATTAGAAGTTATATATTGGAAATTTTTAATTACAGAAAATTTAGTTATCAAACATTTACGATTAGCACTGATCACATGTCTTTACTTATCTTTGTCTTCCATTTAATTGCTTCTAATGAAGACGTTTTATTCACCCCTTTCTATTGTTTTATTGTTTTGATTACCTACGTTTTTAATGAAACAGTAATAACATTTAATCGTGAGATCATAAAATAAATACAAAGCTAAAAATCTACATTCGTTACGTTTGTTGCTTTTATTACATTAATTAATGCTATAACTTTTTTTTATTTAATAACATTGTTTAAACATACTGTTCTGCTTATATCTTTAATAAAAGAGTTTAGCTACAAACCGATGTACCTACACTAGGTACATGAAAACCAAAATTATCATATAATTAATACGAAATTGACACGTTTGTGGTGACGCATTTGATTATCACGAAGTACAAATTAGCACCATTACCGTTAAATTCACTGTAATTGCAACACAATGGCATGTCGGTGGTTTATAGATAAAAATGCGTTAATGGTGGCCACACCGTTGTCTATGGTCGTATCTATAAAACACGTTACTATGAAAAGAGATTGTGCCGAGATTAGATTTTCTGTTTGTCATTTATTATTTATTTTGAATATTTTCACTTTTCTTTCATTATACGATTTTTTCCGACAAAGGTTTTAATACATTGCGCGTAGTGGTCAATGGTCTCTTATGAATGAGGGTCTGGGTTCGATTCTGTGCCTTCTACAATAAAGTATTGTATGATGCTCATACAAATTTTCTCAATTCTCACTGTGTACATATATTTATTTATAACAATATACAACTCTATATGTCTATCAATAAACTAGTTGGCATGGGGCGAGCATGTCTCAGTTTGGGCGTTGCGTTGCCGCCCTGAAATATTTATTTATTCATAGATCATTCAACAAAATGCATTGCGAGCAAGAGGCAATGTGCTCGGGTTGTACGTGTGGGCGTAAAACGATCTCTACTTTCTTCTCTGGTAGCTTGAAATGGCTAACTCAGATAAATGAAAAGCACAAGTACATTTTAAAACGCTTCTACAATATATAACGCTTATAACGCTCTAACAAACTATATAACACTTATAACAACGAACTACCATTAAGTTTTCACATCTTTGCACATGAAAACTGTTAAAATAACATACATCTAACAAATGCTTTTGTAATAAGATTAAGATTAAAATAATCAAAAGTTAATGAATTTGTATTAATATATAAGGTTGTATAATTCGCAAATAACGAATAACACGTAACGTTTACCTAATTAACACGTCAGACTGATTATTATGAACGCCAGTGTTTCAATTAAAACGCACGTTTGAAATTGCTGCGAAATTCATTGAATCGTAACGTTCCTTACACGTGGTCGCTTAAACTGAGTTTTAGTTTGTACTCGTTTGTCGACTGACTTAGTAAATTTTATTTCTATACTCCAGAGTGCAGTAATTTTATTTGAGAGATTACAATTTCCAAAATAATACTTTTAAGGTTATTTGGCTTACTAAAAAGATTCCATGTTCATTTTTGGATTACGATAATAATGTCATATTAAAAAAGTTATACATACAGCTTACTAGAATACTTTTGAGGCGATGGACAAAGAAAATATATCCTTTGTGCGTCATTGCAATAATACGCTAGGCGCCGTTCCGTAAAAGTAAAGGTGCTTTGAGTTATAATCTGATATTAATAGCAACAAGGCATAACTATGAGTGAAATAAATTTAAACTTTTGACTCATGCTAAAACGCTATAAAATAACGCGTTTTGGAAGCGAGCGCTTAATTTGCAAACAGATTTTTTTTACTTAAACTTCGTTGTAAATATTACCTTGAAATGGATTTATATTTATGAACCTACAAGATTTGTGGACCTATTTAGTATCGTTAGTTATTCTCGCACCGCGTGTGTCCATCGCACGATGATTTTTCCTAGAAAGGGCCGTCCTATCGAATATAGTTGGGAGGTGCAAAGTGCTCGGTCAATACTCTCGGGTCACGGGTTCTTTCCTTACATTTTCACTTAAAGCGCGGGGAACGGTAATCAAATTATCCCAAGTGTTTACTTAACCCGTTTGCTGACAGCGCGTATATTGCTTACGACTGTATCGACAATTCGTTACAGTCGATTCATTTTACAATTATCTATTTAAAAAAATAGTAATGTAATGTTTATAGTTTTAAAAATACATTTTTACTTTATCTACAGTATTTATACTGTATCAAATATATCTTATACAATATGTTAGTACACATAATATGGAAGAAAACTTCTAAATCTCAAAATAATTTACGTGTTACCGGAAGTAAAAATTATATTTGTATTCAAATCTGCTTGGAATAAAAACCAACTTTTTGCACATATTATAATAATTGTTTTAATGATTCTTTTTAAAAGACATTTTAATAATCTTCGCTTTTATATTTTACGTTATCGTTAAGTTTACGTGTCGTGCCTTCGGCGTATTTTTCTTAACGCCGTGCGTAATTTAAGTCTCCACATTATTTCTTACTAGTGCCGAGTGTAGCGGCCCCTGTCATTAATATGCGTGGAAATAACACTGTATATTTATGGCAAAACAGGTAGATTCTTTAAGTACATTTACTCGAATGAATAATGGTAAGGCTTGGCTTGAAAGATACTTGAATCAGATCGACCGACTGAGTAACGAAAGCTGTAATAATGAATCTAAATTAAATAAGACATTACAAGGACCTTATAAATAATGGGTGTGCGCTAACATTACATCGAGATTAATGTGATGTATGTGTGGACTTGATATTTATCTTAAATTTTTTATGTTATAGCGAGTAAAGTAAGAAAAGTGTATTTTGGACAATAACTTTATAAATGATAGATGTCTAAATGTTTTTAAAAGTGCAAATATGTTACACATTTTGTGATAAATCATCACGACATAACTCTAACAGAATTTCTTTTAATTTATCCGGGTATTAGTAACAAAAATGTGAATTTAATAATCAGAGGGGTTTGTTGCATATAAGATCATTATCACTTTATTCAACGCTGTAATCAGCAGTAAAACTACTTGAAGCGGTAATTATATAATAAACATTAACGCAACGAGCAAATTTATATGAAGGGAAAAGGAAAATTATTTGCAATGAAATAGCAAATGTATCAAGGTAACTATGACGTTCATAATATACAACTTCCTCGTACAAGCTTGAACTCTAACCCAAACTAATAAAATCACGGTTAAAAATACCGTGAGCAACGGGTACTTACAGTTTCGCTATTTGTATTTTATCTGCGTCGTTTTGACGTCCGAAGTCGTGCCAGGGGCGCGTTCTTGGCGCCTGCGCCGGTGAGTGGTGGGCCGAGGGGGTGCCCCTGCCGTCTTCACCCACACCTGGTTGCTGGCAGATCACCGTGTACTCGAACGACTGTGGACAACGCTACTGTTAAACCAACTTATTCAACTGTTTACTTTGATTTATGACCGGATTTTATTAGTTTCATAATAATTTTAACTTCCAAAGATCGAGACTTTTGTGATTTAGTGGACATACCACTGTTTCATAGCGAACAGAATAGATTTCTTTTTGTTTATTTGTAATAAAAGCTACAATCACATATTGATGTTCGGTAAACATATTTACTACATACTATATCAATATATATATATATTATATTATATTATATTATATAATAAAGATTTTTTACTACTAACTACTACATGAAGTAACCATCTAGTCATAAACAATACTTTAAAAGTATAAATTTCGTATAAACTTTAATTTCTTCCAATTCATAACACAATCTTACGTGTTAATTGCGTAATATTATGCGTCAATATTTTGAAAATCGTTATAACGATACACCAGGGCTTACTCGAACGCGTTCGTGACAAATTTTCATTAAAGTTTTTTTTTTCATATCAAGCAGCGAGACATTAGCCAGATACCAGTATGGCAGGTTGGAGGCCGCGATACGCGTGTTTTTTTTTACCTCATGATTAATTTTAATCATTCACAGTAGTTTCCATCCCTGTCCCCTCAATCGTGTAGAGATAACCTCAGAGGTTAATATGTACAACCTATCCACGTAATATATGCATGTGGAAACCTACTTGCTATTTGCGCGCCAAGCCTAAGCGATAAACATATTCAAATTTTCACGTTGAATAGTTACCGTGGCTTAGTAAGTTCTCTTTTAAACGTTATAATGCAAGAGAATAAATGACAATATTAAATCGGTTAGTCGTATTACAGTCTTTAATCATCGCGTGCGTCTTAAGCTGTGCGTTACAATGTAATGATTGTGTTACAGTGTACATATATTAGCTGAACAATGAAATATTTGCTACATGTTATGTAATTAAATGCAACTGTTGTATGCTGTGAATGTTTACATTTAATAATTGATTCTTATAAGAAATTTCGATACTCATCAAAAAAGAAATCTATACGCGTCGATAGTTAATACAGCAACTGACAATTAAAAAAATAGAGTAGAGATATAATGTTTGAAAACAATATCGTTGAACAAAACCGAACCAATTCGAAACTTCAATGACACTCGATGTCTTATTGGAAGTGATACTGGAATAACAGGAAGGAATAAAATACTTGTTTTTGTAAACTTAAGGAACTGATTCATAGTTATTTGGTATGTTTGTTGTTTTGATAAATTAGTATCAAGTAAAAAAGAACGGAAAAACTGGCATTATCAAAACATTTTTATGACTAAGCCGCCCATAGATTAAACTTAACCGGCACGTAATTTATGGTAATGGGTATAATTAAAATATTAGTATAATTACGTCACCGTTTCCTAGCATTGAAATTGGCTAACAATGTAATCGATATTTAAAACTACTTTTAAAAAAATGCTGATTAAAATCACATTTAAAACAGTCATTTTTAATTACAGATTTAGCGTGAATTACTTTTGCTTATGTTAGGGTTAATTATAATTTTATAAGTAATGCATTTGAAATGTAATTCTATGTGGTATTATTATAAATAGATTCAATCCATTTACGTCGGTGCTATGCAAGAATTATCCGTGTACCGGTGGAACAAAAGACAAATGCACAAACCAGATAGTATTGTAGGTACACTCGTGAGAGCCACACCTTGGAAGTGCAAGTAATTCAATAACACTTGACTACCGGCCCGATTACAGTCATGCCAATTTGTTATTTTAATATGATACCACAGAAATATGTTGTTAAATGGAAGGGGATTTTAAATATGTCTCGCAGAAGGCCACAATGTCGTGACTTTATAAATTACTTTAATGGAGATGAATTAATTGGATCTTTATAGTATAACGATTGGTTCGATATCGGATAACAAAAAACAAAACAACATCCATTCGATACTCTTGACGCTTCCTTAAACCCAGTAAATATTACATTCGTAATGGATGAATGAACAAATGAACTCTGTATTTATTCGACGTCTCGCTTAGCTTGTAACGGCTTTTGAAACGGTTAATCGTGGCATATTACGATATCATTAGGTATGATTAACTTTTAAAATACTAAAGATACTAGAGTGACGCATAATATTATACATATTTTTAAAACGAATTCTTACAGCTTTAACGAGACGAATTGTGTTCTGCTATAATTATAATTTTTTGGTTTTTTTAAGACACAAAATGATAATCAAATAATCATGAATGGAAGATACAATCTGTTTTTGGTCTTTATCTCAAGAAATATAAAATTGAAGGCGCGAGGGTGGGCTTCTGATATAATCAAAAATACCTCAAAGGCTTGTTTGCGAAATGTTTCAATTGACTGTTTTTAAAAATAGACTCGAACATTTCAGATACATGACGAGGTTACTTGTAAACATGAAACTTCAAAACATGTTTGTTTTTTGAAATTATTTAAAATAAATAAAAACCAATGTTTTGAATACAAATCTTAATTAAAATGGCAATAAAATAAAGTGGAAACGTCCGCAAATAAGCAAATGCAAGCAATTTTGTATAGTGTGTGTGTTGTGGTGTGTTTTGTGTGGAGAGGCCCGTCCGCCCGCGCCCTCGCGCTCCTAGCACCGACCTGCTGTACGGCGGTGTGGTCCCTGGGGGTCACCGCGTCCGCGCCGATGCCACTGTCTGGCGATGGCAAGTCCACTGTGAGTCCGGCGGCCGCGATCACGCTCTTGCTGTGGTAGCGCGGGGCAGCGTATCGCTCGCCGAAGGTGGACGCCGAGGCGGGCTCCGCGTCAGCGTACGGCGGTGCGCTCCTCTGCTGGTAGCCATCGCCCCCGAAATACTCGCGATAGTAAGGCTCCCCGACGAAGGTGGCCGGTTGGCGGGAATATTGGTCCCCGTAGGGCGTCGGGCTGGGGGTGCCCGGAGGAGCAAACATCTGCGCCGCGTACATAGCTGCGTCCGGCAGCAGGGAGCCTGCGGAGGAGGCGCGCGACGGCACCGGCGACGGCGACGCCGCCTCGCCGGGCTCGCCGACCGCCACCTGCGGACACACGCGCCGGTTACACGCCGACTCCCACGACAACTGTCCACTCCGAAGTGTTGACGCGTACATGACGCGTCGTTGCACAGTTCACGACTGGACACCACGTACACTGTATATAGAGTATTTGGCGCGTTCACGTTTAGGGCGCAAGTGCACAGAGTCCTCGGGGAAGTAGGGCGGGCGGCGCTGGCCGGCCGGTCGGGGGGCGCGGGCGGGCGCGGCCGGTGCGGCTAGTGCGCATCGTGCGCGGACCGCGTTAGAGGAATACAATACATGAGTGAGGGACCGTGGGGGGAGGTGTGTGAGTGCGTGCGCGCGCGACGGCGGCGTGCGGACGTGTGACGCACCTTGTGTCGCTGCGGATGGAGCGCGTGCGGCTTGGGCTCGTCGGCCACCTTGCGGCTGAGGTCCTCGGGCTCGCGCTTCACGCTCCCCGCGTGGAGCAAGACCGAGAGCTCGCCCAGCTCCGCCCCGTGAGCGCCATTGGCCGCCTTCAGCGCCCCGCCAGCCCTGCGGAGGGGAGCAACGCCCGATTGGCACACAACACGAACGGCTGCGAGTGCGCACCTAACAACGCTCGCACTGCGACATTCAACGCGCAGCGGAGCGCTCGCGCCACACACTCGCAACCGTGTCAACTGCGCCTTACCGCTTATAATTCTGCTACAGTAATACGTTCAATTCATAACTTGTATTTAAAAAAAAAATAACACATTCATAGAATTTAAAAACTTGCTACATTATATTTTTATACATTCACGGTTCTTTTTAAAAATAAATCTGAATTATATGGTTAGAATAAATTTGGTTACTCTTTGAGTAACAAAAAGAGATATCTCTATAAAAAATCTAGCATAATATTTCGATATAATAAGTCATCCTACCATATTTAGCAGTGTGCTCCACCATATATGTTCGAATTTATTACAACCTCGCGTTAAAGTTAAGGTGTCGAAGTAAGCGGCCGATATAACTGAAGGAGAACACAAGATCAAGAAACATTGACTCTACAACGATAATCTCATCAATTATTTATCGAGTTATTTATTCGATATCGACTACCGAGCCGGACGACCTTACAAACTCCCCATATAAGAACGCAAATAATAAATTTACAATATAGTAACAATAAACAATCCATTTAAATAGTTTTTATTTAATTTTTAATCAATAGAATTTTAGCATTAAATACAAATGTTAATATAACAGAGAAGTGCTTAATCATCCGACATACATTACTATGCTAAATCGTTAACTTATGCAAATTCAGATAAGTTTTCTTAAGGGAAAACTATTGATAAATATGTAAAGTAGTATTGATAAATGTAAAAACAGGGGTCTTCGAAGTAAATATTTGTGAACAGAGAATACGAATGGAACAATCTTAACGATAGAATGGACGTTTAAAATGGTGATTTGTAGCCATCAAAGAATTTTTAATGTATTCGAATCGTGCGTTACGTTTTTTTATCGTAATATAAGGCGATTAATTCCTTTTTTATTAAAAATAAAGTCATTTAAAATTTGAATTACTACCGGAAAAACAATTGAAGATTATTTATAACTGTGCTTTCGACATAAAGCGTGTACCGTTAATCATTTGGGCCATAAAATAGTATAAGACGTAGATTGAGTTAACAGTTCTTCATGTTAGCCTTTCGTATAGGTATTGAACGCACTCTATCAAGAGTTCAAAATAGTGTAGTGAAAACTATATTGCACCAGAATTCAGAAAATATTAGCCTAAAATTGAGAAATACTGAATGAAATGATAACATTTTTTTAGGTTAAACGTTAATGTCAATTTTATAATGTTAAACGACAAATGGCTGGTCCATTACATCGTTTAATCATTTTGAAGTTGAAAAAATTGAAAGATTGAAAAAATATTGGTGTAATTTGTAAAAAATTAGTCATCAATACAAATAAATAAAATTAGACTGTCTGTTTGTATAATCTAAATAACCATTATCAAATGATTACATTATGATATTTAACCGATACAAAAAATTTTTTTTCAATTTTGGTCTGTTTCTCTGTTTGTTCTGGCTAATCTCTGTAACGGCTTGTCCGATTTAATATTTAAAATAAATATTTTCTTTATATGTTACCACATGGACGCAGTCGCGGGCAACAGTTAGTTTAGTAATTAAATACCAGAGAAAAATTTTAATTCGTAGTGTAGAAATAATTTTCTTTACATTAAATTAACAGCGACCACATTGTAGCTGTAGTAAAGTGAATCTGCGATGTCAATAACCGTTAACTTGAAAAAGTATATAATAAAATTGTTTACACACGAGTAAGCGATAAGAAAGAAAACTTTTACTTTTAAAACAAAAAGTTTTATCTACATGTATTATTTGCTTTATTATTTATTTACTGTACCGAGTTAAATAAGTAAACTTTAATAAAAAGATCCAATGTCACAATATAATGATACTAAAATATCGCGTTAAATAGAATCTAATCAAAGGCCTATACATAGTCGTGGCATTAAAATTTGATAATACACTTTGTTTATATATATCTTCCCCATCTTGTTTGGCTCTTTAGCCAAGCAAAATATAGAATAGACGTAAATAGTGTAACCCATGGCAACGAAGTGGCGACTTTCTTAAACGTTTTACGTTGTCATCACCTAATAGTCCCTCAGTGATTGACTTCTTGATGACAATTCTTTAAATATTTATTATAATTTTGTGTGTTCATATCAACAAAACTTTTTGGTATGTGTTTGAGTATTCGTTATTTTGTTAAATTTAATACGCTAATAACTTAGTGAAATTGTGTATATAGCTGTAAACATTACTAAAGTCTGAAAATATATTCTGCAACCGATTTCCAGGCGTGTTTAGCCGTTTGTGGAATATATCATTAAACTCGTTAATATTGTTGCTCAAGTCAAATTAATTTATCTAATAACTTATCAATTGCGTTATTTGCTGTAAAATATTTGAAAGTTCCTTACCAAAACCATACGTACCAGCATAATTGCTTAGTAATAGGCATATATAAGGTCTGTTGAGTAGTTCGTACGACTACATGTTGTTTTTGATGTCGCAGTTTTGAGACACTACTGTTGTATTACAAATTATGAGTCATTTGTAAAGATAAGAATTGAAACCGAAGTTTTTAAGACTTATATATTTATATTTAAAACTATGTGATACGCAAAAAAATTTGTGTACGTTTAAGTAACGATATTTCAGTAAATTCATAGGGAGAGGTAAAAATTTAATATTATTTACGCTTTGGTCGTTAAATTGACATAAAATTGCTTTTATATACAGCGTTGCATATATCTCGACATTGCATGTGCAGTTACAATAAAGCAAGCTAGCGGGCAATTTGCATTGCCAACAGCATTAGCTTTATTGGCAACTTTCCGCGTCGTTCTTGTTATTTAAAAAAGGACTACACACAGAAAAAGGTAAAACCAGCCAGAAAGTGAACATTTTAAATAATTACACTTGGCGCATAGACATTGACGTTGAATTACATCGACTCGTTTGCATCCGAGCGAGCGGATCCACCTCCGCGAGAGAGGCGCGGCTTTCGTCGGCCGGTGTCGGTGCGGGCCGATTTATGATAATTGAAGGCATGTTTCATTGGCGCACAGATGTTTATTTTAGATAAGGGACTCGGTTGGCACTATTTCATGCGTCGGAATTGGCCGGGACGCGCGACCTCCCGCAAGCCGCAGTCCCGGACACGCCGTTCGCTTCGTTCGCTCGTCACGATTTATGCATGCGATTTGTAAGGCCCCGACGAGTGTGAAATCGCGACTGCGATAAGATAATGTTCGATTTAATTCCCTCTTAATGCTTTGACGTTTTTTTTACTTCTCTTTTCGGAACGCAACGGCCGCCTTTCGAAACGTTCTTGACGTTTGCTTAACGGAATCCTTTTCGGTCGCCGTGTTGTGACACCGCGAAGGGTTTATTCCGATCGATGATTTTTTTTCTTTCAAGGCATGCAAATTGAGTTTGCGTTAATCCTGGCATGATGTGCCGGAGGCGAGGTGGAACGGGAATCGTTATTCATTCGGTGAGCACACGGCTGCTTACATGTCGTTCATTGTCTGTGGCGGTAAAAACGCACCATAAAGAGCGTCGTTGACAGCGGAGCTGGCAGCTTACCCTCTGTTGCGTACAATGTTTTGAACCTATTCTGTGTTCAGCAATAGATATGAAAGAGAGATTATATATAAAATTGCAAGAATATACGTAACGATATCTAGAATAATACTGCTTTGATCGGTATACATTTATATTACATAATATATAATCCACTTTCAGTTACATTTCAAAAAGTTACGAGCCACGCAATAATTTAGTTTAATATTTATAGACATTATGAGATAAAAAAGAAACGGCATCAGTAAACACGGCAATTTAATATGCAAATAGCCAAATTCGAAAAAAAAATGCTTAATTTGCTAGGTTGGTATCAGAACTTTAAAAAAAACTACGCAGGAAATCTCGTATCTTCAATTATGAATAGCAAAATGTTTCCTCAGCTGGTCATTTCCCGTACGACATAATGCATATAACGTCGACGTTATTAAAATATTCAAAAGGTCAAAGCGTTTCTTAATGTTAAAAAATTATCAATAAAAATTAAAATAAATGAAAAGTTATTTATAGACAGTATTAGTTACACATCGTAATATGTTTTCCTATTACAGTATAGACTATTACAGTAATAATAAAAATAAAATAACGATGCAAACGGAAGCATAACATAAATTCCCAAACTGTTAATCTGATATCAGTCTCATGTTGCAATATTAACATAACAGTGAGAGCAATAAAACGCAAGTATGAGCAGCGCCTAGCGTATGCAACGTTTCGTATGTAAATTCAAAACACATTGACAAAGCGTAACTACGCGGCCCACTGAGATGCGATCGCTTCCATAATTATTTGCAATGTTTACTTAACACCCTTTCACACATGATGAGGTATCGACAATGCGAATTTGGGGTGCAACCAACCCCACGTTTGCCCGTGCAGGTACGCAAAATTGCTTATCGCTCGGTAGCATCCAAATCTCGCTAAACGGAAAGGCAGATATTTATGATATGCATATATTTTGATTATAAACAAACTGTTTTACAACGGTACTTGGATTCTACTTCTAATTATTATATAATTCTATAAAGTCTCGCTCTACTGGGTTTGTTACAATGTCTGAAACACTAAAAAATTTTAACTTGGGAGTCGTCATAATTAAAATGTTACTATTAATTATAAGGATTTATATTTATATGTATAAAAATGTTAAAGATTTGATGAAAAAATCTAGTGCCGCAAATTCTTGTCATTAATGAACTCAATTTAATTCGCGATATCCACTACATTTATGCCGCAATTTTAATGTAATAAGTTTCAGATTAAATCTGTTACAATACAAACGAAACGTTTACTGCAAATGAACAGTTTAAAAAGAGGATAATCCAAACTAACTCCGATTGCTGTTATATCTTCAGTGATAACACTCCCAATAAAATGTACAGGCATCGTACAGTAAGCATTTCATTATATGCATAAACGCAAACGGCTAGGGAAATAAAATTTATTCACAGTTAATGCGGAGCTTTAAAATGAGCATGTCGAGTGCGACGGGGGATACATTCGATTCGTAAGTGCTGGCTCGATTGCGATCAAAGCGGCGACAGTTTATACATCTTTGACGAGCAGATAAAAATCTATCGGGCGATAAAAGTAGCCGAGGGAGGCGCTTGCAACGGATATGAGTAACGTAATTCCACTCTATTTGAATATATCATTCGGCCAAATGTAGGTTTATTGCCACTTTTCTCACGGAACTGATACATTAACGAAAAGTTTTAAGCGTAAACGATTTCGCCATTTGCCCGCGTCAAACGAAATGTACAATTGACCGCGCTCAATCTAATCTATTTCGTTCTATCTATTGATTAACACTATTATCTTATGTCATCGTTAATAATAATATGAGCAGCTGCCGTATGATATTTCGCATAGTAACGGCTATAATTGGATTCCTTTAGCTAGTTTCCGTATGAACGGAAATTGAACGCATGACAAAAACGCGCTAAAGAATGGTCAAACCCCTGATTTCATATTTCGCTACGTGATGACCGCCACTGTCCACTACACAACGACGCCACTGTCTTCTTTATACATTATCCTCGAAGGGACGGCTGTTTCCAGGGGAATTGTATGGCATTAACTGCTAAGCTATAACAATGCAGACGTATCTTCAAGAGGAAACCGGTTCTGCTCCTAAATGGGTCACACGGTTCCAGCTCCCTCAGTTTTTGTTAAGCAACCGCGACATCGCATTTCGCTTTGCCGCGGTACGTTGCTTGCCGCGTATTTTATTCATATATTATGGAGTTGAATGATTTTAATTAACTCAAAACATCGTAAGCGGCGTATGTTAATTGACTGAGTGAGTAAAATATAACAACCATCACTTAATTTCACTAAGATCTTGCCGTGCGTGCCTCGAGGCGAAAATTAAACAAACCAATAAAATTATTCATTACGACGACAGTTGCTCGGTAAGAAAAAAAAGAGTCCGAGATTGGACTATGTTACGTTTAACGACTACTTATTTATTGCTCACCCATTAAGCAGTCGTTATCATCTCAAATGGGCTCTGTGATATTTAAAATATCCATTTAATTTATATGCCCAATTAAAGCGTTGCATACTAAGTGTTTACAGAGAAACCGATTTCCCGTTAGCTGCGAGTGTGATCGGTGACAGGGTCAAGAGGGCGCGGCCCTCCCCGGAGCCATCCCGCCGCGCGTTTCTATGCTAATCTCGGAGCTCGCGTACAACACTCCCTGACAGCTATTAATGGTTATAGTCGTCGTTTTCACTTAATACCCATATTACTCGTGCTCGACCGAAGAAACGCCAGCTTCTTTTAACCAAGCATCTATATAGAACGCCTACGGCCGTCATAGATAACTAGTTCGTTCAGTTTGGTTCGCTTCAACGTCTCGCATTCAATTCAAATCGCTCGATCGATTTAGACAACAAACATAGGCCCGAAAGTGACGATATTCCGGCACCGGGCCGCATAACGGATTTGCATACAAACGCGCGCGGACGCGGCATACAAGTGGGTGCGGGCGAGCAGCGGCGTTCGTTATAATTTTCAATGTATGAATGAGGAATAGCGGGCGCGTGGGACGCGTGCCGACAATGGGCCGCCAGGTCCTGCCGTCCTTGTCAATGTGAGCCACTTCCAGCCACATCCGTCTATTGTTGTTTGTATTCACTCCCGTACGGTGACGAAGATGACGGGCCGAATGCAGCCCTGTCGCAATCCGCGCCCAGGCGCCGCCGCGGACCAGGTGTTGCCTATCCGAGTCGCTTTGACGGTTATCGACGTACTACTAGAAATAAATCTACCCACTCGGATGTAAATGGCGCAATCGTTTCCTTATTCACGTGCAAATTGTTCACAATACAATTTTAGAGGTCGTCGGTTTGCACACTATTTTTATATAGAAATATATCATGTTTATTGTTATGCAACAACCGAGACTTATGAACCTGTTCTAAAGCTCGTAATCAATTATAAATTAAAACACATAAAAAAATATTTTTTATTGAAATATGGCTCAAAGTTTTTGGATCAGTATTTAAAATAAACAAATTTTAATCTGTGTTATTTATAATGTAACTAGTCATGTTGCAGGCGCTGTCTTGTATATCAATTAAGTGTATCGTACTTATTGCTTTATTTACTAAATAATTTAAAATTTCATAAATTTTTTAATAGATAAACTCTAGACATGTTTTGTAACTGCACTTCTCACTTACGTTAATCCAGCGTTTAGATCTGTACACGCATTTAACTTTACATAAATGAATAAAAATTCACACTGCAGGTTATGTATAAAAGGGCAACTAGCCCGCGGGGTCAAGTTAACGTTTATTATTATGCACTGCGTATAATAAGAATGTGACACGGCGTTTGCTCATTTTGTGTCACCATTCACAGGATGCTGTTAACAACGCATCTCAAAGAGCGAGCATAATTTGATCGGGGTCGCGTTTCTATGAGAATGCCGTTGAACGCGTCGACATTATTTTCAATGAATACTTTTATATCTTTTACACTTTAGAATGCAACAGATAATATAGAGAAATATAACTATATATTTAATTTTGTTCAGTAGTAAATTTTGAGAAAAATGAAGAAAGAGCACTTACTGCATCTGGTTACTATTTCACAAAAAAATTTATGAAAACTGTACATGATAATTTTTAATTCCAATTCTATTTACGTCAAATGTATCGATAACTTTAATCTATATCTATAAATTGCTATATTATTTGAATATGGATAAAACACACAAATCTAAGGTATCGGCTGAAGATCCGCACGTCTAATCAATGGCAAAAAATATGCTAATATCGAATGATATATGCGCGTTATATTAGGGGAGCTGCGCTCGAAGCAGTTGCGAACTCTTATTTCTTTAATCTCGCCATAGGTATTCAAATGAGTGCTTATGATTTATTGAGTGGAACATTAACATTTTTATTATTTGTTATTCTTACACCTTTCGTTGGGGCCGGAAGACACGCGGCCTATGTCTCAGTGAATCCATCCGTGAGAGTCGCTAATACTGCAGCACGGATATCGAACGCGAACAAAAACTACTCGACGAGCACAAAAGGCAAACATATTATCATAGTTTACATATAAATTTTACGCGAATCCATTCGGCATTCAGTATGCCTCAAAATTCATCGATTATAATGATAATTGCATCGATACACGAACGTTCGTGTGATGTACGGCCGTGAGAAACGGCGATTGATTTTCCGCAATCGACTTCGGCTCGGCGGCCATTTTTATTCAGTGAGGAATATTCTACGAAAAATGTTTTACGTTCTCATATTAAATGTCGTTATTTTTGTACAGTAATTTATTGATCGTTTAGATTAATGAGTGGCTTTGATTTTATTGTACATATTCTCAAGTATACTTACAAAACGGATAGAAGATGACTAATGATATTGAAAATTATACTAAAACACTATATAGATAAAATAACCTTTTAAACTTCCCATCAAAAGAATTCTGGAAATTAGTATCGTAAGGAAAGTAAAACAGATCATCACTGGCGATTTAATTGTTTTATAGAAACTATCATTCATACAACCTACCGGTGGTAGGTCCCCTTTTTACCTGGTAGGTCCCTGTTTACAGGAGACCGTCTGGTGGAGACCACGCGCGCCTATTTCTGCCCGAAGCAGTGTGTAAACACTGCTGCGTTCCGGTTGAAGGCACCGTAGCCAGCGTATTTCGGTAACAAGACTTAACACCTATGTCTCACGGTAGGCAGCGTCGAGCGATACCACTGGTATTGTCAACGTCTATGGGTGTCGGTGAACACTTCCATCAGGTGGCCCGACTGACCGATCCTGACTGCTCGTCTGCCTGCGTATGCCATAAAAAAAAATAAAAAATTGGAGTTGCTTGAATATCAGAATGCAAATATTTTTAAACGATTACACTGCGATATATAACCGACACATATAAGAAAGCCAGATTTTTCTTAATTTTTATCTGTCTGTCTGTTTGTGTTGGCTAATCTCTGAAATGGCTGGTCCAATTTTGACAGGGCTTTCACTGGAGGATATCTGATGGGACACAGAGTAACTAAGGCTACTCTTTGTAGGTTTTTTTGAAATTATATATTTCTACGCAGACGAAGTCACGTAGCAACAGTTAGTTTATAATTTAGATAGTTCATAAAACTCACGGCCAGACGTCTATTTTTACGTCCTTGTGCAAATTGAGGTGTGTGTCCTGTCCCAAGGGTGGCAGTTTGTAGTACTCCGTGACCAGAGACTGGGGCTGTGAGTCATCAGGCACGCCAAGCACCGAGGTGCCTCCGCTGAGCGGGTGCTCCGCCCCACTCGAGTAGTACGCCCTCCAGGAGTCGCCGCTCACCTCCATCACTTCCTTGCGCCTCCTGTTGAACAATTGAAAACTAAATAAAAATGACAGGAACTTAATAGAGTATCTACAAATCACATACAACTCTTAATTCTACTTAATAGTTATACAGATTTCTACTTATTACTTGTACCAGGGAGAATTTGAAAAAATTGTAACGATATTTTTATGAATTTGTTACAAAGCAAAAAATTACGTATTTATTTTTATTTTTTTTAATAAAATTTCAATATTGTTAAATCTCCATCATTTCTAAATAATTTTTTCGCCACTTAAGGATCATAGTTGACTAATTTAACTCAAATTTAAAAGGGCAAACGAAAAAAAACCTACATTATGTGCTATAACCAAGCTCTGCCTATAATTTTTTTGTCAAAATTCTGGAAATCATAATGGCAATGTGTGTAAAAAAAAAGGCAATAATATAATCATTTATTTAATAACAATAACAATAATAAATTGTAACTCAATCGCTGTAACAATGAGTTCCTCATAATCAAACGGTAAAAAACAAATTTCGGCACAAGGCAACATTCCGATGCAACAAAAAGCTACGAGCAAACGTGGCGTCACTTCCCATTGATTCTATTGAATCAACAAAGTAAATACAACGTAAGATACTGGCACCAAAAGCTTGTAGTTTTACGACTGGATCGGCCAACGTACAACCAGTTATTAGGCGTGACCATTTTGGTACGGATACTGACCTTTGATGGTATACATCGCCGGTCGTCCGCGTACTATGACGCTGTAATACGCTAATTGTTGCGTACACCACAGCATGAGTCAGCATAGCGGGTGTCTGGTTATTCGAGCTGAATTGCCAACTGAATGCGCTGCTTTTTATACAATCAAATGCCAAATGTTTGCTTGAGATTGGAATGTTGTCGTAGGAGGTCCGTTTCGGTCCTCCCGTATGACAGAGCGGTGGTACACGTCACGCGGGGTCGCCTGGCACCGCGCAACCTGAATGTAGAACAGGTCCGAACCACTTGCAGAACCGGAAGGATACGAGGCAAATCCCTGCTCCCTCGCCAACCAGTTTAGGTCGTGTGACGTCACACCCAGCGGTATCCGACGATGCAGACAAATAAATAAAAAATGTTGGAAGCACGCGTCGGACGAGTTTGACCGGATCGTAGTTCTACCTGATTCCTGTTCCTTGTTGATATTGAGGCAGAGTATCGCATATTGTTCGCGAAGGTTAATAAGCTTTGGGCGGGCCAAATAAAACGATTACTTAACAGTTCATCTGCCGAATTTGCAATTCAAACACGACGCTCTCGTAAGACGACAGTTCTTTGCGGGGCTTTGTTGTAGTATGTGGAAAGTGTCGTGTACTTAATGCACTCTTACAATGGTGAAATTGTCATAAGTCTTACATAACACGTACGATGCGAAGTACGTACATACACTTTACAAAATACGTTTCACTGGGATTAAAGTGACAATATATTTCAACTATTAGTGGTAACTGTGTCTGACTGTTATCAAAAAATTCAGGTCGCACAAAATTGCATCACACATTCGACAAACTCGTAATTTCTACAAATCCATAGCGAAACGTGTCCAGCAGGCCAATTAACATAGGTAATTCAAAAAGGCCGCGCCGGTCGCCTAGCAAGAATAGAATATGCGAATTGGTTCAGAAAACTGGAAAAGCCAGCTTCTGGCATTTAACCAGCCGAAGCGTGAGTCATTTGACGAGTTAACTGGCAGGGCGCGGGGGCCGCGGGTGCAACACGTGAATGAGATTCCGGTAGGTGCGCACGTAAAAATCGTGCAACGAATCTAACAGGTTTGCTGGGGTCCTTGCGAGGCCACCGGGACTGGTCTAACCTGCCCTGCGCGGCCAAACCTCCAATTTCCGACCGTTTTCTAACACGTCGCCTCCGAACCGTAACGTAAACACTAACTCGTGTTTACGCTACGCAGCGACTCGATCTGTAAGCTCCATACGCAAATCTCAACGACGTTTAGAACGATCGCAATTTACGCAATCGCACCGATGAACAGTTGGACTGCCCCTCCATAAATAATTAAACGATTGCTCATTTCTTTATTGTCAATTGTTCGTGCCTTTTAATGTTTCGTAAGTTGCGCACTCCTCGTCTATTTGTTTGGTGTCGCACGAATGGTGCTCGTTTAGAAAGTGTCGCGCGCAGCTGTCACGAAGACGTGACATATGCCACAGTGGAACGGATGGTTTCGAGCAAAGGGTTGAAGGAGTTTTGGCGTACAAGACATTCGCCACGGCATTCATGCTTCAACGTTTCTCGGGTCTTGATTGCGTACTTAATTTGTATCACGTTTACTATTCAGCTAAAGTAAGAGAGTTCTTTACACGTAGCGGGGTATCAACAAGGTTCGGACAACATAAAAATCCATCAATGTCACATGCGATCGCGTTGGCGGCAATTCGATTGATTCTGGATGTTTCGTGTGCCCTGAGATCGAGTTATCGCGGCATTGATCTCGCGAACGGGTGCTCATTTCGGTCGTACACGGGGATAGAGTCAAAAGATCATGCGGCGTCCGTTGCGTCGGTGACATCGTGAGACGAAGATATATCTGATATGCACGTAACGTGTCGTTTCGTAAGGCGGCAACGGTTGAGGTACGTCCGGTGTCGCGTCCAACTATCGATCATTCGGTTCGTTAATAAATAACACGTTGGCGTCCGCTTATCTCCGTTGCTCGGGCATGTGGAAAAATTCGGTGTAGGTGTCGCAACGGAGCGGCACGCACGTCGCGCGGGGTTGCGTGCGCCCGCCCGCCGAGCGTATCCCCCGCGGTCGTTGCCTCCCGATGCGGTTGCGTCATTATTAATCTTTTAATTAAAATCAAACGACGCTTATAACTCTGCATCACTCGCCTCTCTAACTATCGGAGTTTAGTCCGGAAATTAAGATCCTTGTTAATGTGACGCTGTATGAGCTACGATATAAATAAGTGTAGTTAAAAGAGACAAAACAGACTGTCAAGTATACAGTTGGGAAAGCTTGTATATATTTGTTTTGTGATTAATGAGTAATAAAATGAAATGTAAATACCCTGATGTTATTTTGCACGAAAGATTAAATCACACAATACCATTACCAAGAAAGTTGTACCGTATTTTTCAAAATTAAGAAGTGATTCGCCGCGGTGTGCGAGGAGGTGGCGTGACGAACTCTGAAGTCTTATCCGAAGCGGTTCCAGTAGTGTTCGAATTAAACAATTTGTTTGAGTGATTTATATTGACATGCAATAAATTATCATTAATTCCATAATCCGTTCGTTAAACTCAAATATAAAATGTAAGATTACAAAAAGTTTGTTAGAGTTTAAGGATGTTAGAGTCCTAGTGTAAATGCTAATTAGTTTCATAATGTGGTATTAATACAAAAATAGCTATTTATTAAGTTTTTAGACTGTCTTAGGGAATTTTCGCCAAACCCAGCTGATCTATTTGGATTTACAATTCTGCTTTTATAGTCTATAATAGTTTTTTAAAGCTAATTATTATTTATTTTAAGTTATTAATCAATTGGACGATAGAATTGAATATTTTACGAAAAACTTACAATGCAGAACAAAGCAGTCCAATGTAACTCAAGTCGTAATTTATAATTAGGTACATAGAAACATAATATGTTAGTGTAATTTCGAATTTTCTGAAAGATCACTCTAAGTACCAAGTCCGCGAGACGTAAGTGCATCGGTATCTTCCTGTCCATAAATGTATAAGTTGCGATACCGAGTTAACTAGCGTTAAGTTGCGGGTACATCAGACGAGCGTTAGCTGTAATGACATACATTCAGAGAACATTTGTGCTTAAGAGATAACTTTGTTCACAGATAAAGAAGGGCTTGACGGCAGCTCATTGACATTAGAATGTTTGTATGAATTTTGGCGACTTTTTTTCTCTTTACATTCGTTCACATTGAGATGTGCTCGCCAGTGTGTCAGCACCTTTAGAGCAACGCAGTTACAACCGGCAGGTGTGGCCAAAGGAAAGTACGGGGCGCGGCACAAATCTACGCATGTTTTATCATCACTGATAAGTGAAACTTATATCCAGCCTCCATAACGAGTCATTAAGTGCATTTGACATGAAACCACCCCGAGTTTTATACTCTTTATAAATAACTAATGCATACATTTAATTACCATGATGTTTTAAAACTTCACTCATTATCAACAACTTGCTGGATAAAGCCTGTAGTATTAGTTAAATAATATATTTTGTTTGCAATGTAATTAGATACGGTTATGTACTAATTATACCAAACAATAATGATTGATGTTTGTTTATCGCAACAATTATGCAATTTAACTATATTTTTCCCTGCTAACTGAGTAGACAGACATGAAGGGATAATAAAGTATAGTTACCATTATTCTGACGTTTAAGTGTAGTAAAAACCTTATTTTAAATATTTCGTAGTTGCTTTTACACAATTTAACTTGCAAATGCTTACAAAAAGCTTGTTAGTATTCGGAGCGTGAATTCTCGTGGGTGTAATTTGGAAGGATTTTAAATTGAAAAGAACTTTTAATCGTACAACAATACGACGCTTTCGTGCTATAGGAAAAAAGGGCTACAATTAACTATGAATCTATTTCGTATTCCCACATTAAGGCAAACGAATCGAGCGGGAATGTCGCGTCGCTGCATTTTGTCAATTAAAGAATTCGCAGTCTCGGATTGTTGCCGTTGGACGCATGCTGTTATGGGGCCACAAAAAGCGCGCATACCTCATACCAGTATAAATAAATAAGGGATGAGTACTGCGCGCTACTGGCGTCCAGCACAGAGAAAACTAAGCGAGGTGCATTTTCGACAAACCTCTTTTTGCCGCCCTGACGAGGGCCGCATAAGCGATGATTCATTTACGGAGCTCTCCGCCGTACAAGTATGGCTAACATTATTACAACTGTTCCCCCGGCAGCATTATGTACGCTCAACAAGAAATGCCTTCTCGGAAATATGCGCCCACGCAGATTAAAGATGGAAACGCAACGTGAGCGCTAAATAAGTCTCGTCTGCGAACAGAACGACTAGTAGCGCTCGAGTTATAAAGAAATTAAATTAGTCTACCGCATATTATTTACAGTCCTTTAAATTCAGTATCTATTTCAATCTCTTCTCCCCTTTACTATCGTTTCCTTACATTATAATTAACTTAAATATGTTAAAAGGATAACTTTAATTAATAAAACGTAAGAAAATCCAATAAAATTATACATTTTACAACGGCTTTACAAAATAACGTGACGCGTGAGAAACTAAATCAAAACCAATCAATACATGCCTCATCAGATTTTAACAATATTTCAAATTCGCATCGCAAAATAATATATATCTCACAGTTTTATTAACCGTAAATCTTCAACGATGGAAGTTTATTAAGATTTGACATTTGACATGGATGTAAAGTTTAAAAATGACGAACGTACGACAGGAAGTCTTTTCATATACATTTTTTTTTCGACAAAATCGTCTCTTGACCGTTGAGTGACAGGCGAGAAGTGTCACAGAGGTTCAATGAATACAGTTAAATGCGTTCAGTCGAGTTTATACGTGTTCATTGTATTGTTGAATTGTTGGCTCTAAGTTCGCGGTAAGGACAAGCGTTGGCCGTTGCTTCGGCCCACGGCCGTGAAAGTGAATAGCTGGTGGCCATACGCGTATACTCTATAGAATTATGATTATTGCATTTTTTTATTACCCTATAAAGGTGGAACGGCCGGGCTTTATTAAGTTTTTCGTTTTTAAACAACGGCCACTGTTTTTTGTGTGAAATGTTTACGTTTATAAATATGTTTACTTAGTACTATCGTTTGTTATAAGAAGGCGAAATGACTTTGTGCTAATATGCTTTAAGCGGACAATAACTTTTTTAATATTATTTTTTTTGGTGACTTCAATGTCATTATTCGTTTTACAGAAGAATAAGAAGAATATGTGCATAGATGATTTGTTATGGGTATTTTTTTTATTCCTTTTTTTTGTACAGACGTTAATATGTAGGTACCTATTAGAATCTATAAAAAATATTACTGCTTCCTACAGACGACGTAAACACGAAGATATATCCGGCAGGCTCATTCCGTATTCCAATATTAATAACCGTCAAAACATTTTACGACACCAGCCTATAGCTTAATAAGATAACTGTTATCTTACTCGTGGTAGAAATGAAAAATTCAAATCCAGTTTGATTTTCTCAATATCAAAAGTGACCATAACCAGAGTAAACGAAACGACGTCTTAAAGATAAATGTACCATTCCAATACATAATGTATAAGAATCATACCATACGTTGCGAAGATGCATCGAATATAATGGCACAATGGGCAATGCTTCTGTACTCGAACGAGGGGCAAAACTGAAGGCACTTTATCAATAATCATCGAATTATCCTGCACTCCCGCTCGCTGGGAGAAAAACACAAATTGGCGCTATGTAGGTTCTGTGAATTCTTTTCTGTGCGACACATGTATGTTGCAGTACACCGAACAGTTATGGTATGCCAGTCTTAAACACTTAATTTCAGTGCAGTTTTTTTGTGTTAACTGTAAAATAAACGATAGTCTTTCGCGTAGTTTTACTTTTTGTTTTAAAATTACAAAGCATTGCCATATTCACATTCACTACGAAATGTCATCGATTCTGAATTGTAGGTTTTTTATAAAAAGATAATTTTAAATAAAATTAATTTATATCATTAGGGTAATTTGTATTCGATAATGAGATTATTACAACTGCCTAATATCCACAAGACTTTTAAAATCATTTTATATTTATAAGTATAAATGTAATATAGCATAAATTTTTAATTACATACATGATAATTCGGTAAAGAGCGTTATTGAATATCAATTTCTTAAGGGTCGTGATTAATAGTAATGCTCGAACCCCGTAATTGATTACGGACTTTACTTCAAATATTCACTGAACATGTTGTTCTCGATTGAAATGAGATTCTATCAAAGTAACTCGCGTTAAACTTTAGTAAACGCATGTCGTTTAAAGTATGTTATTAAGAGTTATGAGTCGAGAAATGAGCGCATCGTTTCCGTTTGCCAGAAGTTTCCAATTTGAATGTTCGTGTGTGGTCTACTATGTTTAGGAAGGTGTACCTCAATGGTTTCTACTTGCCATCAATTCATTTGGAAATTTATTACTTTCTATCATCGATTTCATTCGGTCGTCTTTCAATCTTAATATCTCTGTACTTTTCCATCCGTTATTTTTTTCCTAACCATCGTATTGCCGTCGCAAAGAGAAATTATTCCACTTTACAAAGTAAGGAGTTATTCAAGGAACTAAAATTGTAGTCGTCAATATAAAATTTATCAACGATATTGCACTTAACACAAACGGAAACTCGGATGGACATTCGTGCTGTATAAGTAAAACACTTTTTTGACATTACCTCATAACGTAATTATCCAACTTCGAAAAAATCCTTAACAGCCTGAACAAGATGGCGGTTCAATGAAAATGTAAATGCTCTCGATTGTGTGCTAAGCGATATATCCATTATAAAGGAAATCTCAACAATGGGGCAGCGATGTCGATAATTTACTACCAACATTGAAAAAAATGTATACGTCTTCCTCCCTGGGACGTATAAAATGTTTTATACCTTTGGGAAAGGGGCAGTAAAACATTGGTGCGTTACAGATTGAGTGAATTCGGCTGCTAGCGGTTAATAAGCATGACGGTATAAATTAGGTGGCACGTCGCCTTCGCCGGCTCACAATGGGGCGCTCGCCGCGGCAGACATTGTACCGCGCGAATTGAAACAGGTTGCGGCTGGCAGGTATCTATACGGCGTGATTTATGACCGATTATGTTATACCAACGCGGCTATAATTAAATCGCGAAGCTATTAGGTATGCCCGAAAGATCTGCGACACAGCCCACGGAAACGGCCGCGCAATGATTTACAGCAGTCAGCTGTGGTGTTGCATTGTTTAAATCGAATATAAAGTATTTCTGACCGACATAATAACAATAAACCCATAAATCAGTTTTAACGTACTAGAATTAATACAAATGTGGTAAACAATTTTCGTTATCCAACCGATTATTCGGAACTCACACTTAATACAACGGAATGTGACCACCGCTAAGCAAATAATTCTTTTCTCGTGTTCTAACTATGACCAAAAGTGTGCTCAGCGATTAAGCGACGCGCGCAGAAGTGAACGAGCGAACAACGCGCTGTGAAGATTTAAATAATAAGTCCCCGTTAAGACAATTTATACGCTTATGATAAATGCTCAGAAACAATAAATAATTTAATTTACACAGTAACTGGTACGTCAGCGGGCGGCGGCGCCACACGACTCGCGATCTTTAATGGTACAAAAATCGCGAACCACTCGTCAGCCAGTTGACAATTGTGAGAACCCGATCAATTATCCCGCGCAAATAGTAATTGTCAACAATAAAGACGCTGCGTTTCAACTGAGCTGGAACGTTTTCATTATCAATTTACTGTAGGAGCGGCGTGTCAATCATTTTACTCGGCAATCAGCGACGAAGCG
The DNA here is from genome assembly GCA_029286875.1 of Lamproptera curius. NCBI lineage: Eukaryota > Metazoa > Arthropoda > Insecta > Lepidoptera > Papilionidae > Lamproptera > Lamproptera curius. The sequence goes on from JAGSMT010000048.1 coordinate 466,594, forward strand.
TTGGCGGGGCGCGATAAGCTTTTAATTACCTCCGACGCCTATTTACATACTCGAAGATACTGAGGGATATCTCGCAATTAGGGGCGTACGCTTTTTCCTTTTACACCACGGAGTAGATGCGTTTGTTGCCTTGGATAGCATCTAAATGACGCTATGATTAAGAGGCAGCTTAAGTAGAATTTGCAACGGCTTCCAATGTCCGCGCATAATCCGTACAGTAATTACACGTTTTATAGTTAGAATTTAGCAACGTACATTAACACCATATTTTGTAGACTGTTTATAATTTATAAATATGCCTATCTTAGCGATAAAATTTGCATGTTAACATTTAACTTGCAAATCAGTAACTTAATACAAATCGATTTACTATTCGTGATTTCCATAATGCTATGTTGGCCGCGTCGTTTTTATAGCGTTAAAAGCCCGAAGAGCTTAGTAAGATATCTATTTTATTGTAGATTTTGAGTACGGTTTTATATTTAACGAAATATATTCGGTGGGATATATGTATTATAGATAAGAGAGTCTATCAGGTTGCAGCATTAGTTAATCTTTAGGTCCAACACGCGACCCGTACAGAATGTAATACGCCAAATCGGCGCCTGCTAATTGCGGAGGTCGATAATTTACGATCGACTTGAATAACTACGCCGCCATCAGCCTTCCGCTAGCTCCGTAACCGCCCTAGACGAATTGCTGTTATAAATAAAACTTTAACCGACTCGGAGCGAAAGACGTGTAGGTAGACACCGTGGAATGTTTATAGAGTGGCACAAATCCAAGATTATTGCTTTACAAAAGCAATGTCGTGCCATATTTAAAAATTATATAATTTATTTTTAAATATATAATAAAAACAGATTACATTGATACTGCTTATTTAAAGTATACTTTAGATATAAAAAAACATTAATTCCGATGCTGCTGTTTTCAATACTACGGTTTTAAATTATGTATAATATTAAATTTAAACATAAATTCTGAACATAGTGATGCGAATAATGCAAACGGAAACGTCTTTATAAGTCTACAAATTGTAATAGTATACATATATATTAATCTGACTCGTCTTGTAGAGAATATCTAGCTAAATATTCTGAGTATCAAATTACATGTAGAATGTCCAATAAGATAGAACGTAAAAGAAATTAGATCGATTACTGGCCGATCAAAAGTCTTATTGGAAGCCATTAAGTTTTTTTTAGAATATAATTTTATAGTTAATTTACGCGCGATAGAGGAAGGCCCGCCCTCCCCGCGCAGCGCTATCTAAATGCAAATCGGATAGGTCCAGTGGATGTCCACAATAAATCAGTCTCTCGGCCCGCGTACCGTTACGGCGCGGAGCCCTCGGGCATGTGTTGTGTTGCGTAAAAGAAAATATCCAAATTTTAAACGGCCATCGAAAGTTTTGACCGAAATGCAATAAAAAACGCTACTGTTAAGCTGGCTAAGTCCAAACTAAATGATTCTCGTGTTTCATCTGAACGTGTGCTTGCATTCTCGAATACGTACGCTCTGGTTCAATTTTTACACAGTTTATTTAGTGAAAAATAATACTATCAGTTTATAAAGTAAAACAACGACGCTACTTCTGCAAGAAGTATTGTAGCACAAAGCAGCTTTATTTATTTCTCATGTATCAAACGGCGAAACCTTTCAACAATACACTTGTACAGAGAACAATTAATCGGTGTGAACTTGAAATATTGAAGACAAACGAGCTGTGAATATTCTAACAAGCCAACTGAATGCCAATTGCGTTTGAACAAATGCAAATGCGAATGCCATTAGTTCTACTAATAATATAAATGCAAGTGTATGGATGTATATTTGTTACTCTTCGACACAGAAACCAAAGAAAGAATATTGTTAAAACTATGTCTTTGAACAAAAATATTTTGTATGTCAGAGTATTCCGTAAATTAAAACAATAAAGATTTGTTAGAACATAAAAATCGCAAAATTGTTTTACTAATAGTTAAATGTTCAACGTTATGATGTATATTCTGTTCTTCAAAAACCAAGAAGATATTTTAAACTTCCTGGCTATTTGAACAAATATTTTTAATAGTCCATGTATTGTAAGTTTGATTACAAATGTCAGTGGGGACAACCAAAGGGAATTCGCCAATTTGATTTTACTAATTAATATTTCAAACGTTTTAGATTCTTCTAGCAATAAGTATTTAAAGTCGGAGAATATTATTGACATATTAATAAATCCGAGGTTATCTACTTGATTACAATGTAGTGGACCTAGTGGGAACAAGCAATTCTTAGATAATTATTTAAATTGTTTGTTTCCTAATATGTACTGAATACCGAAATACATAATATTTACAGATTAAGCGAGTTATCACTAGATCCGGGTCGCAAATAATTTAGATTAGAACTTGATTTAATTGTTTTAGTCGATAATATAAGTAACTATCTAATCATTCAGATTATTATCATAGATCGTCAAAATATGTAAATTTATTTTCATTGTATATCATTATTTTTATTAATACAACTGAATATGTAATGATTTGCACTTTAGCGCAAACTTTACATTATAAATTAAAGGATTTCAATTACCGATATATCTCTTCAGATCCTGGATAACGTTTAGACAGCAAATCTATCATTGCTTTATTATTTGTATTTCAATGCCATATGAAAACATAAATAGAACAATGACTAAATCATGAAATGCAGTACATTGGTTACGTTCTAAAGTTTAAATCAACAGCAATCTTTCCGGTAATAAAAGCTAATATAACTTTTGTTTATTAAATCAATGAGCTGCAATAGGTCCTAGTCAGGAATAAATAATTTGAATAAAAGCGATGAAACCTGTTTGACTATAATTTATTTTAATTTCTCTCACTAGTTAACTCAACTTTATTCTCTCTTTACATTAAATCAGTAATCCTGTTATTGTTCCTGATTAACATTTTTCTTTGAGACTTTGTCCTACTAGCGTTTCCGACTAAATATCAATATGTATCGGAATCTCTTTATCATCAAGTTTTCAAGTACTACTAAAAATAAATATGTCTGTATGCATATAAATACAATTTAATATTGCAATTTTGGCCTTTTATTCAATTTTTTTTTTTAAATTTAAGCTTACCTCTGATATTAAGTTTCAATACATAAACTCAAAGAGATAAAGCGTACAACCAACTGAATGAATACCACTAATCAACGGCATTATCATTATCTTCATTAAGAGTTAAGAGTAAACGAAATATAGGCTACGGTCATTTGCGAGATTGTGGCAGGCACCTACTTATCTTTTGCATTTAACGCCTCCACTTTTAAATATGCGCTTCACTTAACCCTAGAAGTGGCGAAAGGTACAAATGCAATTACGTTTGCATTTTATAGATACTAGTTTTATGTAGAGCGTTGGCTAATGGATCTGTACATTTATTTACATCTCAATTCTGACCAATATAAATATTCATTCGCTTTATCTTCGTGCCATAACGGTGTAACCGATACGCGTCGATATTAAAATACCTTTATAATAACGTTTGAATGAATAACAAAATGTATTACATGCCGCTACGCCCTTCAACCTCGCAGATAATTTATGTATTCGCGGATAAAGAAATCTCGATCATAATGTACAGTCAATGGACAATGTACATAGTTCAATAATGCCATAAGTCAACGGATAAATTGTCCATTGCCAGTACACAAACAATTACGTGTAATTATCAGTTGCCATATTTTTCATTTAGTGCGCGGTTATGACGTATTATTATTGCTATTGGTACACTGAAAGGCGCAATTTCGCCTACTTGACATTTTCGGTGTTAATTAAAAATTAACTCAGCTTCTACGGCTAAGTAGATGTAAAAGAGTTTAATGGAGTTTCTTATTTACTATGCATTACTCCTAAAAAAATTAAAGACCCACCATTTACGACATTGAATGTTATAAACAGAAATTTTAGATGGTTGCAATAACAAGGAAGATTAACGGCAATCATTTGATAGATCAAGCAATATTTGCTCAAAAATAAATTTAACCAGAAGAAAAATTTACTTAATTTTGATTTCTCAACATATTAATGTATGGAATTAAAAAGAATTAGTTTCTATATAACATATATTACTGCTAACTCCTAATATTAATACAATATCTATTATAAAAAGTGATAAGTATAACAGTCTAGCAAAAAAAAATAATAACAATAAAATTAGAACTACCTAATTATTTTGTAATAGGCTTCCAATGCTCCTTTTGATTTAATTGAAGATTAGAGTAACTAAAAAAGAAAGATAGCACAAAAAAACATGTATAATAGAATTTCCGATCAATGAACCTTTTAAAATAAGAAGACCCTTTGCAATTTAATGGAAAATTGTGATCAAAGCGATATGCATCACCAATAAATATAGAGCGCGAGAAAATTATGCAATTTTATGGAGATACAGACACTTATTGGTACAATTATGCAAATAGACCATGCGATTATACCACAACTGCCTTGTTGAAAGAATTTATAGTTAAGACTTTCTAGAAAGAGGATCTAAATATACACCAATATAAAATTCTCTCTTCATTATATATTTGCATATAGTGATACCCCGATAACGTATCTTGGAAAGGCATTATTTATAAACTCTACAAAACATAGAACAAAACCTTATGTCATTGATGATCATTCTAATTACAAAATTAATAGTGTAAATCGTTATAACATTTCCTAAAACGTATATTACATAAATTTGATAAAAAAAATTTTATGACAAAATATAATCTCGTTATCATTCGTCTCATACAACAAACTAATCGGACCGGATTAATTAATTAAAATTTAATTAAAAATATGTTATCTGCACAGCTAAATAACGCAACACTATTACCTACCGGGTAAATAAACTTGAGATTGTATCCAGCTGCGCTGGATTAAATTGAACCATAAAGTATTAACTGTGCAGTAAAGATAATGCATATTTATCTAATCGTATTAACCGAACTGTTAGCCCAGTTCACTACCAAAGCTAATCAAGCGTGCACTTTAAGTTCAAATTGAACTTACATAATTAAAACTAAATTTCTAACGCAATAAGAGTAAATATTAAACAAATAAACGTATATATTTATTCGATTTTACTCCAGTAAATATGTATAAAGTTACAAAAGCTCAAATACCGGTATGTTCTTTTTAAAAGATCATCAAAAGATCTTCTGCATGTGGTACAAACAACATAACGTCGTGATTATATAAATAGCAATAAAATACCCACATAAAAAGATTCAACAAAATTTTAAAACAGGTGTGTTCTGTCATAACATTGACAAATGCATACACATCAACTAGTTCAATAAAAAAGCCGCAAACAATGTAACACAGGCGCAACCGCATCCCGTGGGAGTGAGTCCACGCAAAGTCGAGTACTCGATGGTTTTGGCCAAAATTCTTTGTATGAGCAATTATAAGTGAATTTCGCCGGTGTGTCTGTCATTAACTTAAACGTACGATGTTATTTTAAGGGGCGTAATCGCCGAAGCGGCGAGGCTCCGCATATTTTTCGAGCTGCTCACGAAAAGCTATGCATTTAAACGCTTGAATTATGAAATTACAGCATTGGGTGCAAACAGGACCCACATAGGAGCCACTGGAAAGTTTGCTTGTATATATAATTCCATTTGTGACTTTGTTTAGCTTTGTGTGGATTTGAAACTAATATGGATAAATAATAGAACATGATTAAAAGGAGTATTTTTTATACAATTAATCACAAAATTTTTCTTTTATGACATATTTTAAACTTCCGTTAATTTTGTTTTCTTCCATTTTTCATGAACTTTCTACATATATATTAGCTTTAACACTTTAATTAAAAGGAATCCAAGTTTATATAACCTGTGATAAAAATGCTGCAATAGATCCGAATTATCTGGGATATTGTATATAAAACAAAACGCAATAAAATCCATCGATAAATCTTTAAAGTATAATACTGTAAAAACAAAACTGTCTCTATCAACGAAATTAAATGTTGGCATCGTCTAAATTAAATCGCCCTCACATTCCGCTCGCAACCGTATAAAGGTATGCGTTACTTTCTCAACACCCAGAAACAATAACGTCCGTAGATCTCAATCGCTGTATTGATTCACAATGCGTAAATTCATTCTGTTATGACAGGCGAGCATAAATTCGCGTCGGGACCCTCGGAGGCTGAGACAATGACTCCCCACTTAGATGCGAGACATTATCATGGGGCATACAAAGCGTATGGACAGAGTCCGAAAAGGGTAGAATAACAAAGAGTCGGGATGCGAATTCCCATTTAATAATTTGTAAGGATAAATCCTTCGAGTGTGAGATCGTGTGAAAGCACCATTATCGTGAAACGTGACGACAAAACATAAACAGTGCATGTAAAAATAATTAGGGTGATACCAATGCTGATGTCTCAATATTCTCAGGCTAACACTCAAATATTGCTTAGATTATAGACTAAATTTAAAGACTCTTATTTTAATTAAATGCCTCATATTTGGTATTAAGCATATATTAGATAAAGGTTAAGTAATATGTTATGTAAGGTCCAATGAGATTAATCTCTTCTTTAGAGAATAATATTATCTACATATATAAAAGAGGACACAAGTAAATTTCACTTAAAATGTGGGGATGTGTAAAATAGTAAAACTTTTTACAATGCTTTTTTAATTTACTAAAAGTGGTGACTTACCACATTTTTGTTAATATTAGCCTATGAGTGTTATAAGCCGCACCGTTACGAATACGCAGTCACAATAAAGTGAACGTATAACCGCAAAATTACAGGCTTACTGCTCAGCAGGTTAGCTGAGCGTAGACGCAGGTCACAATAGCTCAGAGGAGATCCGTGGCAAGAAGTTGATTGCCAAATTACAGGGTAAAGTGTCATAAATACTGGTTATAGCCAGACGGCTTCGCTGGGCGAATGTTTATTGTTTATTGTCGTTTATGCTCGGCATTTAATCGCTGCAAAGCTGTAACTATAACTATATTAATGTGGAAATGATATTGAGTTACATAAAGTGTATTACGTAATAATAGTATTTGGTACATACTCGATTAATTTCTTTGGAATTTAACTTTAAATAAAGATTGGCTGTACGAGATTATAATTAAATTAATATCTCACGACAGATATAAAAATCACAGGGCCTCAAGGGCCAAATAAAAAGTGAAAATTACAACTGTATTATAAAAGTTAATGTAACGAAGGAATGTATCTTTGCCGTCTTAACAGTTTCAAAAGTGAGGTCGTTTAAGTGAGTAAAAAACATATCACATTGCATCAGCTCGCAAATACTTGAAATTTAAAGCTAAGTAGCCCATATTTTATTAAACTTTTCCTTGCGTGCCCAAATATCTTACTGGTGTAAAATAAGATATTTGTGTTTATTTTCTGTTTTCTGTCATGAACCATTACATTGCTGCCATTTATGTACGTATTGAATTACACATAATTGCTTTTAAACCTGTAAATAACTAATAAAGTTATTTGATTAATTGCGACCACGCATTAATAATAACACACGAAGAAATCAAATCAGTCAGTCTGTGGTGAGAAAATAATTATAAGAACTCCTTAATGACAACATTTGCCGGTTGCACAAAACCCTAAAGCATTGCGGACCCTAATAAAGGGGTGGCGTAAAAGAAAGCGACCGAAAAAAAATTAAGAATCGCCCCGATGCGCCATTATCTGCGCATGTTAAAAATAATATGGTCATAGGGTAATACACATTCATGCGCGCCTAGTCCAGGAGCGCATTTAAATTTTCCTTTGTGCCGCGGGCCCCCTGCCTGCACTGGACTTCACACGCTCCCGGCAGGTACAAGGGCCCTCAGGCGATCAACCCGACTGCAGTGAGCAAACATTTTTGACACTCACATTAATTACGTGCATTAAAATTATCGTACAGATGTCCGTAACGAACGTGTGCGAATCGAACTTGCTCTGTCGAAACAAGGAACACAACTGCGCAAATTCCGTTCACGGGATTGATGTTTTTTTTTTTCTTTTTAATGTATAAAAAGACTTAAGACCTTTAAATCGCAAATCGGTAAACACCAATAGCATTTAAAACCGAGCCGTGCAGTACGGACTCGGTAGAAATGCCACTTTGTTTTAAGACGCGAGTGAAGCCCTTTTTTTTGTTTTATATAACAGGTAAGACAATCTAGTCGCACTGCGCCGCTCTACTTATTCATGTGTTAAACGCCCACTTAATTATATTTCCATATCGCGTTTGTCACATCTCATCATTTTTGGGTTACGTCAAAGAAGCAAGTGTCAAGATTAGTAAGACGGCTCAGTTGATGGACGCTGACGCTATTGTACGGACGAACACTCGACTTGCTAATAATATCAATCTAATTTAAAATTACTTGCAACGATTGATTAAATACGTGACCTTATTGCTATTGTTTGTTTTACCTTTGCCTTATGGCAACCCTTGTGTGGATAACAAGCTGCCGATACATATAATAGTCCATTATTATTAATTAAACTTTAGCCTTTAGTTACAATGACAATATTTTTTATTCCTATTATACTGTATTTTTGAACACCAAAACAAGAATTATTCTATTTTATTATTTATCAAAATAACAAAATAAATAGATGAGCTTGTTATACATGTTCAATTTAATATATATATATATTCAACTTTATTAACCACTCAATAAAATTGATAATATATCTTACAATATATAAATATATTCTTTTTAAATTATATACGCATTTAAAATATATTTATTGTAAAAGAAAATAATTATGATGAAGTCTAAAGTGATCCTAGTATAAAGTGACAAAAAACAACTAAGTAATAAAAGCCAGTAAATTGCAATCAATCTCTCAGCAACGGTTGCCGAATTAACATAAACACGTCGTGAGTGTAAGAAATTATCGGGAGATTACGCAGAGGACAGTGCGTAATAAATCCGCATATTCACCTGTCACTGGGGTTTGTTCACATTTAAAATACGTCGGTACGAATGTTGACGATTGGGAGTAATAAAATACGGCGTAGCATCGCGTGTCACTCCGCGGCCGTGTGCGAGCCGCTCTAAGATCTCGGAGGCAAGGCTTAGAAAGCTCGGCCGCCAATAAATACTCGTCCGATTATGATCTACTGCGCGTAGCCCGTAGCCACAATGCATTCACCGGGCATGAATCAACGCGCCACTCTTTGCCCAGATATTTACCAGTAGTTCATCCCGACTTCATAAATCTACTGATTCAATAGTTGATTATTCAAATTTATTGCGCCCGGCGAGAATGACGCTAACTTTCACGGATTTATTGCACTCTTTCTGTTCGAGTTAATTGGAAATGAATTATTTTCATTAGCAATCTCGATCTTTGTTTAAATTTAGAGCGGGCGGTCACACGAGCGAGGCGCATTTCTCATCCTTCTAGCATGTTGTACTTGGAAGTCTTGATGAGAGGATTAATTCCAAGAAACTTTGTCTCCTTAGAAATGTTTTTAGTATAAAAAACTGCTTCACGTTAGAACACCTAGATAATTGTAAAAATTGAGTACTATATTCATATTGACATGCTTTTATTCAATTGAAATAAACAAAATTTATTTATAAAACAAAACATATCAAATAACTAAAGCTAATATGATATTGATAATTATAAAACGTTGGCAAATATTATTAATAATGTACTATACATTATACAGAAATTACACTAGCTAAAAATTATGAAGATAAAAATATACCCGCTAACGTTAATTTACTGGCACGCATGAAAGTATAATTGTACGTCTGTTAGGCGTCCATTTAACTTGACCCCGACGGACACTATAATCAAGCTTAATATCAAAAGTTTATTAGAAAATACGACATAGGAAGATACCGACTAAATAAGCAATTGATTTTCCATCGCTTTTTCATTATACCTCTCATTTCAGCACAATCAGATTTCTCGTCAAAATTCAATTAACCATTCCTGGGCGTTTATATAAACGCAATATTTATCTGACCAGTATCGAGAACACGATTGCGTAAACAGTCTTGTATTTGCAAATTCAAATTATTACTGTATAACGTTAATAACACGGCGAAATAATTTGAACAGAGCTTTATTTAGTTCAGGCTGGTTATAGTGACAATTATAAATACACAATAATAGGTGCGAAAATGTTTAGTTAATGCATTATTAGTACGTGGCAGTTTAAAACAGTCTGTTTTTCTTCTTATTCTTTTCTCATGAATTAATCGTATTTATCGAATAGTACTATAAACCATACACAAATAAAAAGTACCTATTATGTACATGAGTTATATATATATATATAGTTGTGTAAATGCGTAATACTTATGACGTTATGACGTGGTAGTCAGAGCGCCTTTCTGCCCACGGTTCACACATGCGGCCCCGGCGACTTTCACGCGAGCCGGCCGCACCCATATTAATTGCTCCCGTTCTTCGACGAAGCTTTATTTATTGGCCACTCCGGTGATTGTGAAAAGCACAGAGTGTGCATTAGTTTTTAGTTGTATCTCTAGCATTCGATCTGACATGACAAACGTCCGGAGATAGTCTGTCAATGTATAAATGCATGGCGCGCGCGTAGTCTGCGGATTTTTAACGTGATTACATTCGAAAGCGTCCAGTTACTAAGAGTCTAGACATGGAATCGAACACCGACCTGCGTTTCGTGGGAAAGTGCGATCCACCGTTGACTTTGTACGGCTACACTCGGGGAGTAAATAAAAAAAATCGATTATTAGCCGAACAAAAATGTGAGCGGTCGTGAGCCGATGTCAACGTTTTTAGAGGGATAAACATTGAATGTTTGCACAACGACCGTCGCTATGACCAATATTTGGTATTCGAAAATACTATTCTAATGTATGTCGCCCTGGTACGTGGGTACCTACCTGCTTCATAGTTTTACACTTTCGCGGCTCTTTTGGTCTCCGTTTTGTGTGATCTTTTTAAAATGTTTGAATTACATACGAGTGGTCATGTTCAAGGAAACTATTAAAGTTATCTAAAGTTACATCAGATAATAACTTAATTACCCTAAATAATACACGCTGCGAATTGTAGGTTTTATTCATATTTAAAATATACACGTTTTTTTACGTAATATCTGTGTTTAAAACAATCATAGGTTTTTGAACATACTAAATAAGGTAACTCTAAAAAGAGCTGTGAAAGCTTTCTTTTATAAGTTGTTAGCGTTAAAAAAGCGTCCAAAACTCTTTGTTCATAATATATAAATTAACTATGCATGCTTTTCATTATACGTTACATACAAAACTTAAATATCAAACAACATAAGCAATTACGACATTAATCGAGGTTTCCTGTCGAGAACAAACATGCAGATAAATCTTGTTACATATTCATTAAACACCCAATAGTCCGCTATTTATGTACAATGTATTAGGTTTTGACACAGATGCCGAGTCGCGGCATTAGCATCGGTTTTTTTATAATCAAATTTTAATAAATAACACATTAAGCAAAAAACAGATACGGCTCAGCTCTCACGGTCAAACTCGCAATAAATTTATTGACGAGCGACCGCGCGACTCAACGCGGAAGCGCCGCCTATGCCTACCTAATTATCCAACTTAACTGGGAATCGTATAATATTAAAAAAACACCTTATCGCATGCGTATCAACGCAACGGCGTACCATTTCCGCTTTGCGTTTAAAATCGTATCACTTTGCTTAGAAACTAAGTAGCTTAGGTATTATTCATTTATTTTGTTCACAAAATTAGACTGCTAGATTTGTTCTAAGCTGTATAAATATGCAATGTTAGTTAGTCACTTCAGAACTTTTATATTTATAACATTCAATCAATGCACATATCATAGTCGGCAACAATGAAATGCTAAACGAGACATTGGGCATCTAAATACGAGGTGAATTGATAAATACCTGTCAAACTGGTCAAGATGTGGATCGGGTAGGGGGTCACCCCAAAGCAGGGGCGTTTCGCATCTCAATGGTCAGTCCGGGGGTCAGTTGGGGTCCGGTCCACCCTTACGACTATCGAGTTGCGGAGTTATGCTCAGTACGTGTCCGGCAACGGTGCGGTCCGGGTGCGTCTAAGTACGCTACTGCGCAACCGATAGCCCCACACTAGCGCTAACGCAGAAGGGTCGGTACATCCCATTCGACCTCACAAAGGGTTACGTTAGACGCTGTCTATTCGTCTGTCAACCCTTTATAAGCGGCCAGTTGCTTTTTTTAGCGTAACGAAAAAGGTCTTATAACTGTACACGTATGATTCAATCGCGATATAATTATCGAATATGATTAATAAGAATCATAACATTCGACATTATATAATGAAATAACATTAATGAAAGATCAGTTTTAGCGATTTTTATTTAAAAAAAAACAGAATGCAAATGATGCATTCAATGGCATTAATTATCATATTAAGGAGCCATTATCCAATTCAAGCAATTAATTATAACATTTTTTTCCTTAATGTCAAGAAATTTCGTAGACGCTTGTATAAGGAGCAAAACAGTTTATAAGAACCTTTCTTGATTTAACGGTAACAATATAGTTCCTTGGCAAAATAAATCCCCAGACATATTTTCGAGATTAAAAATGACATAAAGAGCTAAAAATATACCCTAATAAAGAAAATTCAAAAATATTCAAACAAAGAATACATGGAATTCGATGACCATATTACAGTTTGCGGGAGTTCGACGTCCGTTGATAGGGCCCAAGCATCTGAAGGAAAGGGTCACTGACTTGTGAGAAATACAATCTGTATATTGAATACCCGATATTATCTACGTATTCTGAAAGATTTTAATCAAAATTAGATTGTGTTATGGGAAAAGTAATGCAATCAATATTAAATTAGTTAATTAAAAACTTTAGAAAATTATATTTCTTGTTCGTAAAAATGTGTACAGCAAAATAACTATTAAAAAGTTAATAATATTTAATAATGCAAAACCATTTAAATATAGCTTATTTTTCATGTAAACTTGACAGTTAAATTATGCGATTCTCAACGCACATCAAACTTTCACATCAGTATTCCATTATTAAAAAACATCGAATAACTCATAACCAAATCAGTAGGAACTTCGAGTAACAATAAGAACCGACGAATTGATGAATCAATCCAATATTTCCTCAAGATGGACCGTCTCGTTTCAGAGCCATGATAATATAACCGTGAGAAAAGTTAAGCTATGTTAAAAAATTAATTAAAGTAATGGTTAAAGGAAACATAAAATGTCGGCGGTGGCGAGGTAATTAGAAGTAAAATTTTAGTGAAGCCATAGATGCGGCCGAATGAGACGGAAGTTGCCCACTAGGTACCAGTTAACGCATTGATAATTAACGGCACCCGCTTTATAACTTTGGATAGTGAAGTTATTGACAAACAAACAGCAAAGTGCACATATACAACGCTTACTTGCATTGTTAACTTGAAAACGAGTTGTAATTTTGAATGTAAATTGTTTATAAACGAAAGCAAATAAGCTTGAATCAATTCGTATAACAAATATCAAATCTTATTCTGATGTTTATATTTTTTCCTTATTATATATGTAAATATCTGATACATTGTTTTGTCATAATATGTATAAAACAGAAATCACATAAGATTGAAGTCCAACACCCTACTCTTTAAAGACACCGTTTCCTGTCGCTATTTTTACTAACAATTACGTAAGGTTAAACTTAATTGTTTGATAAATGTTGGACGTTTACGTCAATCGATAGGAGCCCAAATCGCTTTAAAGATTTGCCGTCTCGGAGTTTTATTATAACGGCTATTAACGTATATTGCGTTACAGATAGCGAACGATTTAGACGTGTGTAGTTTTTTTTACCGTTTTAGAAAATTACTAAATTACGTTTTGTATCGAAGCGTACCGGCCGCCGCGCCCATCGCCTTATAAGAGAATTTGAGATGCGCATCCGTCAGAGATGGATTGTCACAGATAATGTGTCATGTTATTTTATAAGTAGCCAAATATATTCGTATCAGTGTTCGAATGAATCACTAATGGATTGCTCAATGCTTACTCTTATCGTTGTGCTACTGTCCGATAGATTGTGTAAAAACGTTCACACACTGCTTACAGAACACTAACTGATCCACGCAACGTCGTCTGCACTTCAAAGAGATAAATTTTTTCCTCTTTCTTTTATTTTGATTAATGCTCAGCTACATAAAATAAAGTTAGTTAACATAGTTAAAGTCAACATTTGTCAAGATAAACGTATTTAACAACAGACAATTTAACTTGTTAGAGTGCTGATATTTTAAATTCTCTCTTTAAAAGAGCTTTCGTTTCGATAGCATTTACTTATATATTCTTAACTGTTGTTTCCCCGTTTGTTTAAGCAATGTTAAAATACTGATTGACATAAAGTTTAAACCATTTTCTTACTCGGACGTATGTACGGTTAACATTCGATGTATTAAATATTTAAAATTTTAAGTATACCTACAGCGCAAGTGCGTAAGCATCGAGCGTATGATTGGCGTAACGAGCGCAGGCACCGATTTTGGTCAGTAATCGCCATAAGTATAGTGAGTACTTTCGCGTACCGAATGAAATAATAATTGGAGGGTACCGATTTATCACATTACCGTTCCCCGAAACGCCTGAACAGTTCTTGTGTAAGCCCTTCACGTTGCGAGCGCACGAATATCTCGAGTACATGCCGACCCCACTTAATTATAGGCAGAACGATAAATTCATGGAAAGTGCTCACGGTGAAGATTTTTATCATTCTTATTATTTTGTCTAACCGTTACTATCGTGCAAAAAATACACGCCAAAGCAATTCTTTCACCGCTCCGACCCCTTTCTTTAGAATAATTCAAAGGATATTTTTTGGCGAACTAACGAAGGGTCAATATTTGAAAGCGACGCGAGGTTTCTTCCCACACTGGTCAGTTGGGTGTTCGTAATCCACTGGTCATCGGCGGTCATCAAAGTCTTTGTCCGGATTTTGTCTCCGCATAAAAGAAAGGCCCTTTCAATAAATTTCGAAAACAGCTCTTGGGTGCGCGACACCCTTTCGAACGCTGAATAGTCCCCATTCAGAGTCAAAGTTATGATATAACCCACAGGTGTCTAACTACAAACGGTTGTAAGATAGGGGTAAAACACTATAAACAATTCCCGTCTTTGTTAGTGCATTTTATTATATCCAAGATAATTATTTTTAAACGATAAATATGTAATGCACATCATTCTTAAAGCTAGTATTTTCGTTGTCCCTCGTCAATAATTCTGACAATTTTTACCAAAAAATTAACTCGCAAATATGTTTAATGACAAGTTTATTTATATAAATCAATATTGTCTTAGTAATATTTCCAAAGGAATTAAATTTAAAGGTAATTATTTGCTGTAAACACTACATTATAACGAACCGAGATTAACCGGCAGTAGGTACAACGTCCTTTTATCTCGATCAATATCGCTCGGTCATGATATTGCGAAATTAACAGAGTAAATAAGTTAATTTATCGGTACAAGCAATTTGCCTCAGCAGCCGAACAATTTTGCATAACCACTGAAACGGGCTTGCAGAATTGTCCGTTGATTGTGTAATGTATTATTTTTGTAACAATCAGTTTTAATTAAATTATAATAAGGTTGGTGAATACGATTCATATCTATTTGATACTAGAATCCCGGAATAATCTGCAAAATTGTTTGCTTTATAATGGGCATACTTTCTGTATTAAATGGAAATATTCAGTTAATGACTCAGCCGATATTTACTGCGTACTCAGAGAAAGTAGATGTAATTCGTGTCAATGAAAAGTATTTCCGCGTTCTGTCTCTGTTTCCTTTGTTTCCTTTAACTTGATAAAATGAAAAATGCAACTTATCAAGGTAAGCATTCAAAAATACACAGACGTCTTTCCTTATGTTTATCATTCTCGATCTAAAGCGTCTAGTTCTATAACATTAGCTAAATATCGATAAAATTAGCTTTTCTTATTTTCATCGTATTCCCTTAATCTTATGCGTAGTCTGATGCAAAGTTATCTTCACTTGAGCCGTCTTAGAAAAATTTAATGCAAAAAACTATTCTAATAAGGACAAATAGTCTTAGTAGATTCTGATTTGTATATTGTAATTTAAACATTACTTATTACTTGTAAAGACATGCATTTTGACTAATATTTATTATTATATGAAGGTAACATTACAAATATAATTTAAGAACATCTATTTAAAATCCCGGAAACCGGAAAGTCAAATCCAACTATCTCCACAACAATAATCTTAGTTCGATGAGAAAAGCATGATATTTATAAACAATGCTCCTCTTTCATCACTTATGTTGCGCCGTGGGCAAGGCAATTTGACCCCTATCAGGAAAACTACTCATAATAACCTTATATCAGGGCCAAAACTAAACTAATTATATATAATTATGATACATCAAAAAGTTACATTATCGGTTATCTCTCTTTATACAATATTTGTTAAGATATTTATGTGTGAAATACTTTGATATAACTCCTATTAATCTTACTAGACTTATAAGACTTCAGTATTCCCTTTATATTTGCCAAAACCACTGTAAGGCAATCTAAATAACTTCTTGGGAACTCACAGCTCTATTAAGCAAAGTGGCTCTAATCAGCAACTCTAATAGTCTTCCAATCGACATACAAAATTAAAAACAATATGTTGAGTTATACAATGCAATTTTGTTCCATTACGCCTCAAGATAACTTCATATGGACTTGTCTTGACCTCATATTATATACCTCAGTTAATGCATGAAAACGTCATATCACAACTTTTCTTAAATTTAAAAAAGGCAATAAAAACTCACACTGAGCTTAATTACATCCAAATAGGACCGTTGAACTTGACTATGTGTAAAAACATAACAAGATATGCTATTCCTATATCGAAATATTTAAATGCTTATTTAAAATTATTATAATTCTGACCTAAAATGGCTTTTGACATAAATGCATTTAGACAGCTTTTTTCAGAAAAAAGCTCTCACCGAAAGCAACAATCACAAAAGACATAAAGCAATATAGAATATGTATCTTAGCAACATATTTATCGCTCGCTCAAAAAATCGTCACCATTTTGTGTTGTAGTTAAGTAATATAATTCAATACAAAGAACATAATAAAATTATTAAAACATTTTCAGATTATAAAACAGCGAAATCACATCGTTCCGATTAGCATAAACAGAAGAACATAAAAATTAATTCAATGCTTTGTGACTTATAATTAATAAAATTTATAAGAATTTTTTTTTTGCTTACAGACATAATCACTCCCCGTTGCAATAAAAACATAAAAATCAAGAATGGATTCTATAAAAATTTCAACGCAGGTTTTATTAACTCTCTTGTACTAATATATGTAAGGGCGTTATTGCCTCGAACACAAAAGTGCCGTAGTAAATCATGTCTTATGACAGAGTTGATAAATTATCTTGATGCACCTAGCAGATACGATACAAAACGCTGTACATTCATAAATAAATGTATATTTTATGTAAATAATAAAATTTAATGAAAACAAGGTAATACTGTTATTACGCTTTAGAAAAAACTTTGATAAAGTTGAGAGGATTAACCACAAACAACATTTGTTTGTGGTTAAAAAAACATCAAACTCGATATTCTTAAGAATTTAATTTGCATAAAATAAAATTATTTGCAAATTTTTAAAGACCAGTTTTATTAACTATTAAAATGAAAAAGTGTTAATATATAAAATAAACCTACTACTTTAAAACTAATACAAATGACAGTTTATACCAGAATTAGTGCTGAAGTAATTATTAGTAAATTTAATTGTTAATAAAAACTACTGTACCTCAGGGAAGGCAGTTATCGACTTTTTGGACGAGTAAAAATATTCTGTTGTTTACCTATTTTGACTACCTATAAAGAGTTAATTCTGAATTTTATATTTTACATGAATTATAAATAACATGACCATGCCTAATAAATAATAATATCACAATTATCTTGTTTCAAATACTTAATAAATAAACATTAATGAACCAATATCAAAGAAAGCTTTACCGCTAAATAATATCCAGTGAAGATATAAATAGAAAGAGCAAAATCTTACACATAAATTAGACTAGTTACTTGTCTCCGTCTACATTAGCAGAAACCATAAACTTTAATTACACACTAATAGTTTCATGAATTCCTAACTAGCTTCCTAACGGACATCGCCGATAAACAGCCGTGGCGTTTATGACAAAGTAATCGAAGCAGAATTCTTAATTGCGTACGTCGAATGAATTTAAAAATGCATGGCATTTAAATGCCAACTCGGCCGCCATTTTAGTCCGATCCGAGAAAGAGACTATCACCTTGAACGCGACTTAAATCTGACAGCCTCGAATGTCACTCGGGCTCGAATCAAATAAATTAAAAAATTAAGTGTCGCCTGTTGTTAATAAGATCAAACTTAGCAAATAACTAATACATTATATGTCCTACTTTATAAACGTAAATTGCGTAAATAAGTAATTTATAAATAATAGTTTTTAAATGCGACTTTACATGTAACAAACTGGAAATAATGACGTAAACTAGAATATAAACACACATGTAAATAAAGTTTTTTTTATAGTAGGCCTTTCTTTATATATATACTTTTTAGGTAAGGTAGAAGAATATAAATCTAATTTATTGAAGTATTTTAAACTACATGTTACAGTCTCTTTGTTATGGCTCTATAATTATTAATTGGTGACTAAAAATGTAGTTCTAATTATAATATCGATCAATGTCAAATACTGCATACATAATAACACTATTTGACCATAACAAATATTTGCAATGAATTTCTGTCTGTCTGTTGTTATGTTGCTATAAACATTTCGTATCATTCTTTTCGTTGTTTGATTCTCCGATGAAATAACTGTGGATATAAAATTAAGTAGTAGATAGGTATTATTATAGAATAGTCATCAATTCTGTTTCGAAACAACAGTTTTTACAATATTGTTCTTCCACCTCATTAAAAACACTGAAATATTTTTATTTATTTGGAAAGAGAAGAAGAACTGGGAAAAAGTACGTCTCTGTACAATTTGTGCATGTAAGAAATTATCAATAATTATCTTGCAAAATTGTCCGATTTATTGAATATTTATAAAGTTTTGTTACAGTTGTCAATTTATTAATCTGTTGTCAAATAATGCGGTTTTAATCGTTAAGAGAACAACCTAAATTTCTAACAACAAATTATTAAAAAAAGTCAGTTTTGCTAATCTAGGCATTAAACTAATATTTGTCACGTTTGAATTCCTTTAAAGTTTTATTGCGATGATCTTCTTCAGATGTTATTTTTTAATTCTATAAAAGTACTTATAGTTGTGTTTTTATTTGATTAATGTGTTATAATTAAAGGCTCAAGCTAGCAAAAAACGCTTTACATAAAAATCATTAGCCGCGTTAATTGTGTAATACAAACTTATAAATGTCTCGTTTACGATGATGTACATACTGTTAATTCGCGTATTTATTATTAACATATAATGATATGAAATTATGTAATAATCGACTTAGTTAAATACAAGCTTAGCCGTCGTACTAAAACAGTCCAGAATTGTAAAGTTGTTATAATCATATTTCTTAAATACCAGTAGTGTTAATTTTAATTACTTGTATGATTATGTTGAACGATAAAATTGTAATAATAAATAATGTCTTATATGAAAATTACAAATGTTAAGTAAAATTTTATATCAAAACTGACACCACATTAAGATTTCAATTCAAAGCGTACCAATGGCATTTCGAGCATAACTCGCGTAATCTTACGGCGATCAGAAAGAAAAAACGGTCGAAAACAAAAAACATCACAACGTACAGTTACCGGTATGCATAATGATCGAAATGATAAACTTTCAGAACACCTTAAGCAGAACGAAAATGTGTCACAGTATCTAACACTGGTCCATTCATCTGATGATAACCGACGTTTCTTTCTCGGTACCGCTAAATTACATTTCTAGTAGCCGTGTAACGCGTTTATGGGGCACTTTGAAGACGCTACGCCGTGTCCATAATGGCTATCGCAATATTATACGGACAGATGCAGCGCGATAGTGACGTATTCCTTGCTATAATAATTTGTATCCGTGAAATACATCATAGTTAGGGTCAAAGAAAACTGTTGTCCGGTGGTGCACAGCGACCAACAGCGACAGCTATCAAGCATCTAAGATTTCTAAGAAACAATGCGGAGTACCTACTGTCCGCCGCTTATCTTTGGAATTTAGAAAAATTACTACTAGCTTCAGTGCGAATATCCTGCTTATTCACCTGATGTTTGTCACATTTTGCGGTGCCATAAATTACTTAATTCCAGTATAAATGCTGTGTAATTGATACAAAAATAAATATTTTCTAGAAAATCATCTCCCTAAAGGTTTAGTTATTGTTATGCAAGAAAAGATAAGAAATAACAAATATTTTAATGATATTGTGAGTCCAAAATCCTGCTTTGGGTTCGTTAAGTTAGATATTATCCCCAAAAATCGTCATTACTACAAGAGTTCTTAGGTCTGCAAGGATCGTTATAAGCAGTCCCTCACTATACGTTTTAAAAATCCTGTTAGACCCATTTCTCTCTACGATAATGGGATTATATGTTTTATACAGTAACATAATTCTTTATTTCTTAAGAATGTGTTTCTGAACGTTTTCTAAAATTATAATTGTTTAATTATAACTTTAATTTCACTTATTTTTCTTGTCATAATGAAAAAAAATGTTTTTATTACGTGTCCATAATTATGATTATTATATTTTCGAGCTTGTTAAAGATCGTTGATCGATCGTTAAAGATGACCGTGAGAAATTCGAAAAAACATTTTCATCAATAATTCCAACATAATCAAAAACTTTTATGTTCCTATAAAATGTTTTAATAACTTTTCAAATGAAAAAGTATACTAACTATTTCATTTCCGGACACAAAAAAACTAATTTTTATTTTTTCTATAAATCAAATATTACTAATTTAATCTTTTATTTTTTACTTACTTAACTTTTGGCAGACACGCTACAAAGACCTTGTTTCTGTTATTGTTTTTGTTTACAACGTTAAAAATACTTAATTTATAATTCAAAATAACTTCACTATATAGATAAATTAAAATCGATTTCTTTTAACGGGCTACCTGAATAGAAATTTGCAAGAAATTACCAATGACATAATAAGTTATAAATTTCAAATAAGAAACAAAGACTTGGATGATGTTTAATATATATAATGGAAATATTTATTAAAATATAATACACAACAGTAAATTTGTACAATATTGAGCCAACCTTTATATTCATATTCCCTACTGCTAATGTTAAAAACTGAACTGCCTCCGTAGCCTAGTGGTATGGACGTGTGCTTTAGAAACCGGAGGTCGTGGGTTCGAATCCTGCGACAGGACACAACAAATTTTCATTGTTGTTTCCTAGTTGGTTAGGCAATTTGGGCCGATCACCCAGTTGTCTGAAAAGTAAGATGATCCATGCGTCAGATGGGCATGTAAAGTCGGTCCACCCACCAACCCGCATTGGACCAGCGTGGTGGGATACGGTCCAAACCCCAATGGAAAGGGTGTATTAGGGAGGCCTATGTCCAGCAGTGGACTATCAAAGGCTGATGATGATGCAATGTTAAAACTATCAATATATTTTGAAGCTTTATGCCATACAAACTCTAGACTGTTGCAGGCTGTTAATAATGAAATGACCGTACAGTTAAGAAATGTTATCAATTGACAATCGATAGTGTTCATGTTCATTATGTCTCATTAATTTTAATTGTGAACGCGAGACATAAATTAGCCATGTCGTGTCATATGTATGCATACATTAAGATGGTTAAATAAAAACAAGTTTACTGCAGTTATAAATGTACAAACTTTACAATAAGGGCTCAGCGTTATAACAAGAAATATGGTAAGGATTTATAGATAAAACAAAAAATAACGATGAGTCTTTTGTAAAATAATATAACTTTTACTTACTTTTACTTACAATACTTACGTAAGTCAAGTATTGTGCGTAATTTTTTTGGATTTTAAAAATAAGAAGTGAGAAATATTTCATTTAAATGCCTATAACAATGAAATTCTGTGAAAACTCTTTAAATTGTCATTTTTTATTATATATAAAGCAACCATAGTTAACGCATCAGCTCTTTATGATACAAATCTCACGCATTATTTTTACAAAGAAGAAGAAAGCAACCCTAGTTTTGTGTAGGTTAAAGAGTAAATTTGTATTAATATTAAGTATTTATAAAATTGCACATGAATTTAAAATCTTTAGAA
Organism: Lamproptera curius; assembly: GCA_029286875.1. Taxonomy (NCBI): domain Eukaryota; kingdom Metazoa; phylum Arthropoda; class Insecta; order Lepidoptera; family Papilionidae; genus Lamproptera; species Lamproptera curius. The sequence continues at coordinate 488,937 of JAGSMT010000048.1, forward strand.
AATAGCATCATATAAACATTTTACGTAAACTTTATTTTGATTGTTTTATAAACCAATATAAACAAAATAGAGATTTTTTGTGTCTAAACTTCTAAACACCAAACGTTTTAAACAAAGAAGTTTTTGTTCATTACTTTTACTTTTAGGTAATCTTAAAACATCTCTATTTCTCAATTTTAAGATACCATTTTGAGCTTTCGCGTATAACTTGTGTCCATACAGAATTAAATAGTCGATACTTACAAATAACTTGAGTGTATTCGATCTCGTAAATATGGCCATGCCTAACAGTTAAATTATTATCGTTAAGGTACTACTATCTTCTCATCTAGCTGTGGAGCTTTATGAGTACTAATTAGGCTTCTTGTTTCGCGAATTCGTTCTCTATAGGGACTCGAAACTAATTATTAGTACACGTTGAACTTTTTATCTGCCGCTCACGAACAATGGGAACGTGACCGTACTAGCAATCTGCGGGCAAGTATTATTATAGCGTCTTCCGATGGACACCACCTATTAAGAATCGAGAGCAATTTCATAGCCTTTTTTGGACGGCCAGCTTAAAGCTTTACTCTTTTACTTTAAGTAATGTCGACTGTACATTATTCTATAATATGTCTCGAAAAACAACACTTGTGATTTGATAACCTTAATAAATTTCGGCAATTTCGCAAAGAGTCGACTTCAATAATTGCTTTACTACTTTAAATAGCCCGTTTTTCATTATGACATAACTATATTTATGTTATATTTAATATTGCAAAATAACACTAATGAAACTTCAATTATATTAATTTTCATACATTTAACATGACATCTCATATAAGTAGTCCAGCTAAAAATCGATGTAAACTTTTTATTATATACTAGCAGTCCGTCCACGGCACCGCTCGTTTTATTTTCAGATTTTTGAAATGGATTGTTTTGGGGTTAAAATGTTACCCTAAGTAAATATAGCTTTCTAATGGTAAGAGACATTTTTAAATCGGCGTAGTAGTTTTAGAATATTTTTAATACAAACATACACAACAAAGAACATTTCTTTTCTGTTTATAATAATAGTAGCTACGGTACATAGCTACCTGCATAATTTAATATCAAGTTTGTTTATCAACTGACTAGTTTGCTTACTTTTCTTCACATAGGCTTAAATTGTCAGTTTTTGGTATTTAAAGAAATAGAAAAAAACGCCTGAATTTTATTGATTTAAATTATTTTTATACATAAAAAAATAATCATCAGGTGTACCAATACTACTACCACCACTATATTTTACTTTAATATAAAATATCTGTATATATATAATCTTCTTTAAATGTATAATAATTTATAACAATATATATGTATACATATATATTTATAACAATATATATATATACATATTTTTATGTATATATATATATTGTTAAGAATTTATAGATATTTTAAAACACATTTTGCAGTTGAAATAGGAATGTCCACTTTAGTTTACATAATAAAAATAAATATACTTTTTTACTAACATAAATATAGGAAACTGTAATCTACAGGTCTATGAAATGACTGTCGATAAAACGTTTATGGTAGTCTGTACTAAATGACCATAAATTGCAAAGATTAAGGTCAATAACGCGATGGATATGATAACTGCCAAGAAATTAAGTTTGCTATGTATATTAACTGCTCAGACTAGGCGCGGAACGGACTAACTCATTATTAAGTTGTAATCTGATTGTACTTTACTGAAAGCTTACAATTAGAAAATTTGTATGATCTTTTATCAATCTAGAGCGATTTCAACGCGCGCCGATAGTTTTTTACATTACGAATATAATATTTGCTTTCTGAAAAACTGCAAAAGCAAAAAAAACACATTTTCGAACAATTTTAATCGTTATTGGCAATGTACCGGTCCATCTTTTTTAAATTTTTCATTAAATCTTTATATATTAAAACAATAAATTATCAAAATTTGAATATAACAACTTAAAGTTATTAAAATTATAAAAGATGATTACAAATATGTTTCTTTGTTCAAGTAGTTGAAAAAGTACTATATGTTAACTATGAACTAGTTGAAGCGCCACCTGTTAGTAGCAAACAAAATTACTTTAACGTTCGTGTGTTCCATCAGAGACATCTATGAACGGTATGAAGTAAATTGAAACCGTGAGTTTGTTATTTCTATTTTATGAGTTAAATTTGCCTATTTTTACGTTATTTCTATTAATAATATATATTGTTTAATTGATAAAAGTTTTCTTTTTAATATAAGGCAAATTGGATTTTCTGTATATCAAAAAATACCCTAATATTAAAAAATTGACTTTCTTATCAACTTTTCTTCATATTTTAATATTGAAAAGCTAAAATAATTATATCAGTACAAAAACTAAAAACAATTTTACTACAAAAAATATAGGTACAGTACACTTGCGTAAATATAAATAATCACCCATGTGTTTTGTTTTGGCTATAAAATACACAAAACAATATAATTTTAATGCTACAAAATAATAATTGTATAAAAATATTTATATACAAATGAAGAAATAAATTATGAGAAGAGTTTCGAAACACGATTCATAACATTATCTTTATAAGTAACATATTTTGAACATATTTTTTTACTTACACATAAGCGTAGGGAAATCAAAACAACAATAGAGCTATACTATATTTACGATTTCAATTGCTTAGCGTAAGCAATAACGGAGTTTTAATTGATAGTATGGACGTGAACAATGGCGCCTTTGTTGTAATTTATTTAATATGGATTGAAAGCTTGAAATGCAAAGTAAATATTAACCTTAATCTTGTATTTTATGAATTCAGATACCAACAAATATAAGTAAATTAAGTATTCTTGTGGTAAGGAAACAAAAGCTGTAGCGAACATAGTATCTCCAATAAAATTTTGCGGCTCTTTTAATAACTATCTTTGATTTAAATGTTTAAAGTCTTTTATGTATTCAACAATGTTTTAAAAAGCTAGAAGCTTTGCAATTTTCCCTTGCATCGCGGATGATACCTGTAACCTGTTACTTATAAGGTTCCCAGGCATCTGGCAAATTGTCATGCCAATAACAATATTTATCTTAATCATATAACGCGACCGTTAAATTGCACACTCTTTCAAAACTTCTGTCCCGAGAATTTAAATATTCCGACTATGCGTGCGTTGCAAAAGTCGCCTATTATATGTAATTATGTGGCCGCATAAACCGAGTACTTTGCTGCCCAGACCCCAATTATACTTAGCGGGGCCTTAATATTGTTCATTATGCTAAGGAAATGGCAAGATTTTGCTACACTTGATTATCTTTTTGAAGTAGCGTCCAGGCTTAATGCAATTAGCAATGCACCTTAATAATTAAACAGCGATGGCACTATTGTTTTTACTCGCATTTACTTTTAATTTCTTGCATGAATTTTAAATTCCTTTCGTGCGATAATATATTTCATCACTTTTTTTTTATAATTTAATTTATTTATTTTATAAATTTAATGTAACCCCTTTTTAAGTAACTTCTCATATTATTTTTGTGTAATCTGTTAATTTATACTTTTCTAAATTTATTTTATATCCGTCATGTTTATTATCCGAAACTCGCAAGTTTTGTATTTAACTTAGCGTGAAATACAATGGCATGAATTTTAACGTGGCTTTAAACTTTTAAATCAAATATTTCCTGTATAATCTGAAAGCTTGTCAGGGCGACGTAAGGAACATAAATATTATATGGTAAAAGCCGAAATTCACTAATTTACATAATTAATACGGCTGTTGCAGAAACGCACGATCTTGATGCGTGCTCGAAGCTTGGAGACCGCGCTATCGTAAATGCTTTGCTTGTGGCTAAAAATATCATAAGTCGATTCTACGAGTCCTTAAGTGGTCTCATGATATTCCATACATATTCAACGCGAGGCGTATTAAAGCTATCGTTAATTACTATTTTTTTAATTAACTACACCTGATGTTTAATTATAATGACTTTCGACATCAAATTTATAACTCAAAAGCAATTTCAAATTTATGTAACGAACTTTAAGCCTTGCAATGTTCTTGTCAATTTTTTTCATACAAAATAAAACACAGGTAAAAATCGCGGATGCCAATGGAAATGTGTTGCTAATTTTAAAAACAAATTGCAAATGTTAATCTTACATCGACGTCCTTTTAATCAAACAAAATTATTGTAATAATTCTTTAAACTTTATTAATTATGTCCAACTGCTTGACATGATTTTTTTGAAAATTTCAGCGTGTATCCATGACGTAAAGAACCCGAAACTTCGGGAATAAGTATAAATAATTAACGCCGTAAAAATCCGTAAGAAAGTGAATTTGATATGTATAATAATCTCGTAAAGGAAAGAAAAAAATAATTTCAGCAATATTGTAATCCGAAATGTAAATGATATCGGTAATTGTTTTTGGTGACAATAATTTAGGTTGTATTTCGTGTTTTGATAATTGCAGCTGTAACTATAAGGAAAAAAAATAAGTACATTGTAAGTAGAATATAAAGTTGTGCATATTATTGTGCTTCTATTATTGTGTTCAATATATTGATCAACAAATTCAACAATCACATGTTGATAAAACTTATTCACAACAGTGACTAGAACAAAAAATCTATTACAGTTTATCTAGAGTGGTAAAATACCGCATAAAGGAACACGCTATAAAATATTTTGGAGCTTTCGAGTGATAAACGCACTCGAAGAATATTTCGTTCCGTAGACAATAAATAATTGTGTAATGATTAGCATTTAACAAACTGATGATATGACGCTGAACAGCGCCATCTGTGAGTTCTATTAAAAGTATGATGTTTCTGGTTACTATTTTTGATTTTTTCAATGTTTACCGTTCGTTGCAGTACCGGTGCAAATAAATTACGAATAAATATTCAAATGTATTGGGCATTTGAATGTTGAAATACTTATTTGATAATAAGGTTTAAATTAAATTATGGCATCGTCCATAACTCTAAGATATTTATATATATATATATATATAAATATTTATTAATTTATAGTAACATCATTATGAAATTTGAATGCATAAAAATGAAACAATTTATGCTTTACAACTATTGTTCACAATTGTAACGATACTTTGAGGGTACTTATATAAATTTTATGTTAACATAATTTACAGAACTGGTTTTCGGTAGTAACACCATAGTGGTACTACCCACCTCCTGAAATTAGGAGATCTACCTAAAAATCCGCTAATTACTAATTAAGCCCCTTATGTTAAATTTAGATATGTCTTATTTTATTTTATTACTTTATAAAAACCTTTTGCTGCCTTAACAAAAATAAGAACAGCATAAAGCGCCATAAAATCTTCTCTGTATTTTCTCTTTGTCATTGGATTTAACATAAAATAAAATAATTAGCAATAAACTCTAAAATTGATAAATATCATACTGAGAGCTCGCTTAAACTTCGTTATGTCTTGAACGCCAGCATAAATTGAAATATTGTAACGTTTTTAATTTAACTCAAAGATTCGACGGAGATGGAACACCTGCGACAGAGCGAGAGACCTCTGTGGTGAAAGTCCGCAACGCCCTGTTATGGCGGCATTTCTCATTCCTGTGTACCTTTTCCCCTTAATACTAGTGTTAATCCGTATCTTTGGTATTTAAGCGGCGGATATAAATTCTCAGCGACGCCGCAGTGCTTACTGGCAAGAGAAAATGCGTGCTGGAAATTGTCTAAGTTATTTTGCGGACAGTTGTACAAACGAATACCACAGAAACCGATCGACGAAGTAGAAATAATAAGACTAACACGCTGTCGGACAGTCATACGTGTTTGGGTGATCCAAACTTTAACTCACTATTATATTAGATGATTGACTAATTGTATCTAAGCTGTGTTTTAAGTAACGTAAAAAAGTAGATAAATAATTGCAGAAGGATAATAAACTTGCAAAATACACTGTGATTCATGCCATTATTACGTATTTTTTGTGATAGTTGAGCAATATTTTATTAGTAGGATACTAACACAAAAAAGCTTCAACAAAAATAACCTAAACGTTCAATTTAAATGCTGCAAAGATACGTCCGTTTCGTTTGCGTCAGAGGTTATATGACACAGACGAAATCAGTCAGCGCACACTAGGACAACGGAGATAAATCAAATGGATTTTGCAACAGCGCGCCAAGAATGCCAATGTCGGTTAAACATGACAGATCTGTTCGTTTCGAAGCTGTGAAAATTTATTGACCTCTGCGGTGTTAGCTATTGTCTGTGTAAGAAAGCTTGGTGTTGCGAGAGCGCATCAGCAGAAGTGACCTCTGCACGGCGCACACGGCAAGGTCACGAACGCGCGTGCGCCTCAGTCGTGACCCGCTCGTGCGCCTCGACTCAAGAGCGAAGCCTAAAACGATACTTAAATCAAACACAATAATGTTTATTATCAATCGTAAGAAGCCGTCCAATGCTGGCGTATGTAATACATCGGTGATATTCAACCACGCCGCTGCCTTGTATATCTACCACGCGATTTGATTTTATGCGAATAGCCTCCATACATAAGTATAAAGTGTCTACTTTAGGTCGATAACATTAAATCGCTAGCCGAATAGCGATACGCTGAGATCATAGTCGGTTAGTTTGCAGAAATGTGCAAGAAACTGCCAGCGTTCGTGTTAAAACGATATACTTGTAATATTATGGATCTAAGTAGCATTGCGTTTGCACTTTACACTGGCCTCGTCCTTGGAACATTGTTATTGTCATATTTGAAGCAAAAGTGGTGTAATAAAAATACAAGTTTAGTGTGCCGCATTTGCACAGAATAAGATTATAATTTCCAGAGCGATTTTAACAAAAACATGAATTCAAATTACGTTAACAAAGACCTAATTAAACGTGCACTCCACTTCTTGCGCATTCAGTTAAATATTTCCTTTCATTTTGGATAAAGTTTTTGTGAGTCCATTCCGCGGGGCCGACGGCAGAATGTTAATTCCGTAGCTATTTTCTTTTAATGGGACGAGTGAATCATCAATCTTTGTGGAAACCACGCGCTTTATTTACCTTAAGAGTTGTATAATGTACATTGCCAGTATTAATTACTGTTACTGCGTTTTAAACACTGTAATATTTACGACGATTACTTTGCACAGTCCCGTAGCGTTCCCTCGCAAAATCTTTGCTGTGATATGTATGTTAAAACGAGTCCACAAAGACGATGCGTCCACTCACAATCGCACCAAAAAAGGCAACCAATGGCTATGAATTCTATAAGACGCGAGAGCAATAAATCAACGTAAGACGGGCCCGTGCTGTGGTCGCATCGAGAGTGTACATTTTCCATCACTCGGGATTTTATCATCCAATGTTGTCGTACGAAAGCATCTCTGGCCATGTAGAGATAGCATCGGGGGAAAAAATTATAAGGGAATCGCGACCGCTTTGGCAATTAGCGTATTTCTTTGCGAGTTTATGTAGATAGAAAGCAGTTGGAAGTAACGGTTAATTGCCGTGTGCCATATAAGATGGTGGAAGAGCTAACCAAGAATGGGATACATTATTCAAGGGGATCATTTACATCGCAGCGGTGCGGGGACGTGGCGGAGTGTCGCCATGTACGTAGCGCGGCGCGATCGGCACTCGGCAAGAAGCAAAAACACCTCCATACAGCTCCTTTGAGTCTCTCTTTTTAGACTAGTGGTAGATGAGTATAGCCACGTGGATTCCTCTGCGTCGAGATGGCTTCTTATTTAGTATAGAGTGCCATTATATAGAATAAACACAACCCTAGGTATCACCGCGGAAATGTACCTGAATGAATCTAGGCATGCCGAGTCAATTATGTTGGTTACATGAATTGCCAACTCGGCTTCGTTATAGGATTTATAAATGTCAGTGACAGTTGATTTATTTTATATACCTATTCCATGGTGAAAAATTTTATAATATTAAGACATGAATTGGATGAAATCAATGAATGTTGAAATGACAATGTTACAATTATTTACGAAACAATATACAGCACTTTTCGTTTCGCATACCAAGGCCGCACATGCGATCGAATGGGCTTTTTACAATCATGAGACAGCAACATCGGCATGTACGCTAAATTAAAACCAACATAAATGGTAACGGCGCACAGAGAGCGGCGTTCATTTAAAGGATCGCCAAGGGCTTTATCTTTAGCGGTTCGCGGACAAATAAAAAAAAAACGGGGCTATACGAATTATTGTTGATACGTGGCGATATTGATGCGATGACGTAGGTCCCGAGACACATTCGAGGTGAGAGGTGCGCCCTCGAAGCGGTCCTGCAATGCTCGATTTCTGCCCAACACCCTGCCTCATACGCGTAAGTGAATGTACTTTAAGGTGCGTACACATTACGCGTACATATAATGCCTCATATTCAGACGATACTTGGCTAATAAAAAAGTTAACAAACATAAACTTATCGAGCAACACATTCGAAACATAGTCAAATTCGACGAATGTATTACTCTGAACGTTCGCATCGTGTAGCATGTTATTGTATACGCATCTTTAACGCAAACAACAATATTAGTTGAAGATTAATAACTTTTTAAAATATATGCGAGTTGTAAAGTGTCATAAATAATTTATTATTTTAATTACGCGATACAACACATTCTTCAACAAAGTTACTTTAACGGGTTTATTTACCTAGTAAATTAAATTAAATTAACTCATCTCCTAAGAATGTATGACACAAGTAGATCTAGGGGCATAAACAAATTATGACCAACCCGACGACTATAAAAAAGCAGAATATAAATTTGCGAAGCATTAAAAATATACCAGTTTTCTGTATTACTTTTCTTGTCTTTAGAAGTCATATATAAAACGAGATCGTGTTAAACAGAGGAAATATAAATATTTCTTTTACGAAAGTCAGTACTTTATTAAATTCTTTTTTGGTCTAAAAGCTTGGCAAACATGGAAACATATTTTCTTTATTTATTATCACTTTTAAAGGAATTAAAAAAACCTCCTATCATCTTCCTCCTGCTGCTCATCTTGCTCTAACTGCCTCCGTAGCCTAGTGGTATGGGCGTGTGCTTTAGAAACCTGAGGTCGTGGGTTCGAATCCTGCGGGGGCTCAACAAATTTTCATTGTTGCTTCCTAGTTGGTCAGGTCAATTTGGCCGATCACCCAATTGTCTGAAAAGTAAGATGATCCATGCGTCGGATGGGCATGTAAAAAGTCGGTCCACCCACCATATATAGGAATGGATAGGCCTCCCCTACTACAACCGGACAGTGGTGTAGTAGGGGAGGCCTATGTCCAGCAGTGGACTAACACAGGCTGATGATTATGATGATGATGATCATCACCTTCCTCGATCTTCATATCCTTCCTAATTATAAAACATCATTTAGTTATTGCATAACAAGCCCATCAAAAAAAGGAACTAATATAACTTAAGATGTTGTGGACCAATGAAAACATTAATGTTCACATAAAATATATATATATATATATATTTTTTCACATATACGCAAACCTGCCGAAGCGTCATAAAACCAAAACCATATATGTCATAAAAATGGCTGTCACTTAATTAACACCTCAATAAATGGTCATACTCTATGCCCAGTTAATATTTTACGTTACATACTTGTGCCTGTAACCAATATTTAAAAAAATCCTAAAGAGTAATGATACTTCATAATTCACGACTACAAAAAGAGGATTCATTGATTTAAATTAAGTATAAACAAAAAATGTTCTCCCTCGATTCAATTCGATTGTCTTTACATATACGATGTCGGTATTAAAGCTACAATATTTCCGTGCTGTGCTTAACGTGAAAAATGAGCTCAATTATGATAAATATAGGTAACATTTTATCATAATTTGAAGCTTGATAACGAACGGAGTTAATTAAATCGTACATTCAGATACTTACTTATATGGCAAAACTAGCCTTGTTAACGAGATCCACCCGTCCCCGTCGCACTCGGGACCTTGGTGATTACTGTCTCTGTCTCACTAATAAACTGTATCCTACTACAACATGCACAAACACACGTACATACCGACACACACACACACATACGCACTCCGACGATGTCAATGTGATGAATAAACAGTTTCTCCGATTTTACGATTCAACGATTACAGATAGATACCTATCTATCTATTTAAGTTGGTTGGTTAATGATTTCGAAATCATTAAGTGGTCTGACGAAAGATATCGGGCCAAAAAATTTTCGTCGATAAAAATACACATTTATATAGTTATTTATCACTCGGTCGGATGATTGTTTTGCTCTTTTTATGTCGACGCTATATATTTTAAGCTCACTAAAACTGCCTTCAAAATGGCGCGCGTAATAATAAATTCCGTGGCGCAAAAACCGCGGTCGCGTATAAACAGCTATTAACGAAGGCGATAACTTACACATTACATGCATATACATGTACACAATTATTTATCTATAATGTACAAAACACGGTACAACGTAAATGTCATTATTATATACATAAAATAAACCGAATGTCCTTTAAAAATTGATACATACCAGCATTAATATAGCATGTATTTTTTACATTGTAACAACAACCTTATTTTACGGAATACAACGTTGTTTTGTTTCACACGATATTAACAACATGTTCCATTTATTTACACTTTTTATTGCCCGTCTAATAAAATATATGCAACGTAAAAATTTTCCATTTTATCAGCTCGATGTCAAATACTGGTTTTAATCTAATTTTATATTAAATGCACCATTAAAATTGTTTGTTACGTTGTATAATATAACACCAAATATTAGTAAATGATACAAAAACATATTGTCTTACTACAAACAAGGCTGAAGCGATAAATGTATTAGAATATTATGTAACGTTTATTCGGAATAACAACATCTATTTAAACAAACTAAAAGTCATTCAAGATCGTGCATAAAAAACCAATAGAGTACTATACAACTTCTTAAATTGTTCAGCGACGGCAACAAAAAACTTAACAATGCTGCACTGGCAACACAGAACTTCACATAATTTGATATTTAAAACACTACTCAGGAAAACTATTTTATCTGCGACCTTGCATCGGCTCGCCACCGCTTGATATTTAATTGCCGTTTCATTGTACGAGGTTACTTATTAAATTGGTCGATTCAAGATCACTGCGGCGGTGTTGTGGACCAAAAGACTTATCAAAACAGTCATTTGTTATGCACTTCATACGAGAAAATATCAAGAATACAATATTATTAATACTTTTTAATTTCACTTTTCAGACGAATGCTTGTCAAAATTGTTGTATTTTCATGATGATATTTATGTCTTTATAAGACCAAACTCTTTTTAAATGCCAACAGTGAGCTCATATTTATAAATTCACTCTGGATGTTGCTTCTGGACTGGACGTTGGATCGCATTGTGTTACATTTTATAGACTTCCTTAATATGCTTCACGTTACAACAGATTACTTCAACGGCGTCGAGATTGATTTTTTTTTAAAGCCACTAATTCTCCGTCGGCGATAATAATTATCTACATATTTATTTTAGTATTCGTCCATTACGTTTTTATCAATTTACGTATACTAACACGGCGCACGAATTACTGGAAACAATTCCGATTACTTAACAGAGTAGTGATAATTAGTATATCGTGGGGTATCATTGTTGACCACTGAGATAATTCTAAACATACTTACCACAAAGGAATCCCCGAACGCCACAAAAAGTCGCGTATCTCTTTGAATAATGAATATCCCTTCACGTTGTTCACTTTCATTTTCGATCTTATCCCTTTAATAATAGAACACATTACAATCTCGAAAGTAAGAAAGGACCATCCGATAAAATGGTGATGTCTAACAATCCCGACGCTCGATGCAAGATAATAAAACCCTATAATGGATTTGCTCTTGCGGTTGTCCGTTAACAAAAAAAGGGAAGACCTGCCTACTCCAGGACATGAGGGGTCTATTCGTAGCGTTTCCGATACGAAAGAAGAGTATAAGTATAATCTCCCATTACTATAAATATGAAATTATTTTAATACACCTAAGGAGACTAAAATTTAATTTTCGTATATATCTGCTGCGTTATTATGTTGTCTAATACATTTATGTATTTTTAAATTGAAAAATGCGTTCGTCATTTGTTGTTTTTATAAATTTCCAATCGGAACGTCCATAGCATTCCCATCGTTGAAGGAAATTTTATCCCCCGTAGAGATATCTGTCGGACGTTGCCGCATCGGAGCCAAACTTACGTAGCGTGTACACAAAAGTGTGCGCGTGTGTGTTAATATGCGTGTGTGCGTGCGTACCTCTCAACAGACTCCATGTGATGGGAAGTGAACCCTTTACGCGGGGAAACGGTTTTTTATTTGCTCTCGGACAGCGGCAACAGGTAGAAAGGATGATCGTTAATTTTTAAAGGACACACTGAACTCTCGGTTTTTTATAAGCGGTCACTATTTATAGTGAACCTTCTGAATTAAAAGCAACTCGGCGTTTTTTATTAAACATCATAACCCCTCGGTTGTACAAAGAAACAGTATGTATCAATTGAATTGCATTCTTTAGCGGCCGCGGCCATTAATTTCGAGGTGACGTCATTGCGTTACAACTCGCCATGGGTGCACAGCGAGATCCCGTTGATGTCTTTTGCTTGCAGCTTTAATGTCTCCCGCTTTCACGAGTTTGTTGACCCCGTCTTTGGCGATTTTGTTACCTTCAGTTTTATAATAACTTTCCCATTATTAACTTTGTGAAGTACTCAAACGATACCCAAATCAGATATCGAGCTCGTAAAAGTTAAAAGGTGGCGATAATATAAACATCTCGAAATCTCAAAGGACGCAGAAAGACGGACAAGGGAGAAATATTCAAGCGTCTGAAACGCTTCTTGTTGAGTCGTAAACGATTTTACGGAGCGCCTGGAATCTGGCATGGGTAGGACTTATGAGAAGGCCGCCTTATAAAAAGTGTACATGACTGTTATGATTATCAAAAAAACGCTCTTTACAGAGCAAATAATTACATTAAATAATGATTAGGGTGAGAAGTCGATGGTAAGCTCATCTCGAGGGCTCGCCGCAACGAGGCAATAAAATAAGACTGCGTCGGGTTGGGGGGAGGAGGGAGGTGCGCGGGAAGGGAACAGGGCGCAGGCTGTCGCCTTAAATGGCCAGTGCAAGTCACAGGCGGCAGCGGGTCAATCAGGGTCCTAAATAAATATTAAACCTTCCATATATGTACATTAAAAAAAAATGTTTACTATAAATATGCCATATATCGGAGTTTCGGCACTATATTGTCAACGTAAAGATTATAATAACGTTATCCACTGCTCGGTTTTCCTATTTGAGTCATTGTTATTTATCCATTATATCAAAATATTCAAACCATTAATTATTGTTTATTATTTTAATTCGGAACACAACAACGTTTGTATTTAACTTACAATTAAGTTTGAAAACTTTATATGCACGTTGTAGGTTGGTGTGTTTAATTTGTTTACGCACCGCCGACGTTCCAACACTTTAAAGAGACGGACCGACAGAGATGTGTTAAGCGTGTGTTAAAGTGCGCGTTGATATAAACAAGTGTTCAAAGTAATAAGTATCAATTCGATAACTTTATCGTATAATATAGGAGTTAACGTTGGTGAGGAAACAAAAATGTTAATGTGCAGGTATTTTATTGAAAAAATCATACCTTCCTATTTGTTCAAATGTTTTTTCCTAACGTTAAGTGATAATTGTAATTTCTTAAGATAATAACCATATTTTTGGTGTATTACGTACATTCTACTAGTTCTAAGAAACATACCGATGCGTTGGCGTGAAAACATTTAAAGATAATATATAAAATATACATCAAAAGATTTTACTTATAGGTACATTCGCCACAGATCAAGTTAATTTTACTTGTTCTAAATATTAAATAAAAGAGATAAAAAATAAGAAAGAGATAAAAGCAAAAGGCATTGTCAATAACGAGTGTTAGTCTTTAATTAAAGGTATAAATAATGTTATGATTATTTTCTTTAGTGTTAAAGACGTAAGACATTTTTACACAATTGCCATATTTTCTGTGTTCATTTTGTATATCTCTTGTCAATTATTGGATATGTATAGAGTTTATTAACGTTATACAGTATATCCAATTGAGATATAAAGTACAGGGCTAGCTGTCTACCAGTCTGCGTACACAGTACATTGGATCATCAGGTTGGTTACAAAGGCCATAATAATTTATATACGGCCCGAACGACGACCCAATTTGCGTAATACCCAAAAGGAACAAGCTCGATACGTCCACGAAATAAGGGGACCTTACTTTTCTCGTGTCGATATTTCTACAATATTTTATAACCTTCCATAGATTTTATAAGAAATAAAAGCTTATTACCTTAGTTGCCACAGCACAGGCTAAATTTAGTTTAGGACTGCGTTAATGATTTGTTATTGTCATCGTCTTAAATATCGATTATTTATTTTATAATAAAGATACGTAGAGGTAAGAAATGTATAGACGCTTATATATAGGTCCGTCCGCTCGCATCTCGGACCGTGTGCCTCGGCACAAAAAGTAGTCATTAAAGTGTTGGAGGCGCGGCGGGTGAGGCCGTGCAGCCTCCCGCGACCTAAACGATTCAGCCGAGTTTTTATCACGGCACCAGAAGGTACCGAGCCGTATCTGGCTTGTTTATTTTTACAGGGCTTTTCATTATTTTATACCCTTATATGATTCTATCGACTTATGAGGGAGGCATGCTCAGATAGATGGGAATATTGCGGCGCGCTGTAGGCTGATTTCTATGAGGAATTTTGTTTTTATGGCGTACTAAATAATAAAATATTTTATAATACGAACGTGGAATAATGCATCGACATATTTATAATTTTTATTGATATTATGGCAATATATAGCATTCATTAGTCATATTAATAACCCTTCAGAAGCCCTAAAAGAAAAAACCCCAGTTGAATTAACGGTCCCATGACATCTTTCCTATTACTAGTATTATACAAACCGTGACAATTATTACCTACAGATAAACTATGTTGTTTTTTTGATTACTACCTCGCAAATAATTAAAAAATAGTTAATTACATATGTGTGTCGCACTCTGTTTAAAATTCAGAGAAGGAAGCCAGTGAAGTGTGACTGACCTGAGAATAGCAGGCTAAGGTTAAGTCAAGTTTAGTGCAATATTTTTCCTCATTTTCAACATTTTTTTAATTAATTAAAAAGCTAAAGTTAATTAATTAAAAAGCTAAACTGCGCACACATTCTGGAACTGAAAGTCGTGATTAAACTAATGTCTCGAGCACTAGTTCAGTCGCTTTATATCGGTTAGTAATCTTACAATTTTTTCTCCTCTGATAATATTATGTGTTTACTCATCACTAAGTACAAACTAAATTAATGGATGCAATAAACTTTACAAATTTTATAATTTTAACTTGCACAATTTTGAGACTTAATAACACAACTTAAATCTATAGTCACGTGACCGACAGTCCAACAAAAATCTCAGCACATCACCCAGCGGCTATAGAATAAAAACGAACAATAGCCATTAAAAAAAGTAAAATGTAGTCGATGGTCGCGCCGCGATGTCTCATTTAGCTCGTCTTATTCGACCACGGAGTATAAGTTTGCAATGCCGAATTGTATATATATTTATACTCTGTCGCATATATCGACTTAGATGCTATCATGAATGGCATTCACGTGGGGCGTTTTTGCCGCGTTTACGTTCAACGGCTTAACATTACGAGCTTAATGTAGGCAAGTGGAAGCACGCATCGTGAGTAACGCGATGTCGCATTGAATACGGCGCTCGTCATTTGCTATGGACACTTAAAAATAGCAGACGTACCGCTCGTTGAATTCGAATGTGACGCCGTTTGAATTACATAATCGTATTTTGGTATTGAATAAAGCGCTTTATGAAATTGTTTACTGATTAACCATCAAGTCATTAATATAAAACGTCTTGAATAGAAAAGAATCATGACAAAATAGCATTTACTTTTGTCTAACTGTATCCTACGCCTGTAGCCTGCCAATCTATATTCTAAACAATCAAACGAAATATTTAGCCGTGTATATAGCCAGTTATAGATTTTGTTTGATTATATTTAAACTTCATTAAAAGAGCTTTTAAGTTTCCAAAAGATACTTTTAGAATAATAAAGCATTTTTTACTCTTTTACTGGGAGCAGTAGGTAAAAGCTTGATATGATGTATGCCGCAATATTTTCCTGACTAACATTCAACTTTATAGTTCATGAAAATACATTTTCTAGTAATTAAATCGAGAGGGATATTTATATACCTATAGATGGACATATTCTTCGATTCAATAAATCCAATGAATGATAGTTTTCGGTAAAGAAAACCATATAAATAATTTATTTTTATGAACATAAATTAATAAAGCAAAATTAAAGTTTCTAAATTCTCTTTGTTTTTAATTATTAATTGAACTTCCTCACGTTGATAATGCGTTGTTACCCAAAGCGAGCGTGGAAGCGTTTCTCAGCTAAAGCAACAAATGGCGGAAATTCTTAAACAAACATTATATCAATATAATTTTTTTATAACATTTAAACACTGTTTTAATCTTTTTGAATCAACCATTTACGTTCAACTTAATCTGCTTGGAAACCGGTTCTGGCATTTAGTATTCAAATATGTTAAGAAAACAAGATATGTGCAATATCTTTAATTAAATTTTTCTCAGTCTGTGAGAAAGAAATCTGGAAACATTTGAATGAGAATTCATAAGAATATATACGACTTTATGAGATATACTGCCTTCATAGCCTAGTGGTAAAGGCGTGTGCTTTAGAAACCGGGGATCTTGTTTCGAATCCTGCGGAGACTCAACAAACTTTCATTATTGTTTTTTATAATTGGTTAGGGCAATTTTGGCCTATCACCCTGAATTGTCTGAAAAGTAAGATGATCCGTCGGATGGGCATGTAAAAAGTCGGTCTACCCACTAACCCGGATTGGACCAGTGTGATGAGATACGGTCCAAAAACCCTCTAAATGGAGAAGGCGTGCATTAGGGGAGGCCATGTCCAGCAGTGGACTAACACAGGCCGATGATGATGATGAAGAAGATAGACATGCCTTATTATGAATAATTTAAGTTGTTAATTCTAAATTTCAATTGTGATCAATCCTCCAAATTTCTTTTTTTTTTAATATGCAATCTTTTACTAAGTGGGATAAATAGATAATACTATTTAGACCTTAGTATATAGTAAAGAGGAGTAGAGTTATTGACAGTAGCAATATTATCTATATCTAAGTTGATAGCCAGTACACAGACGAATTCACCTAATGCGAATAACGAATATTAATAGAGTATTACTACAGCGTGTGTGTACACTGCAGTACACTACTGTGCAAACACTGATGTTTTTTAATTAAAATATCCATACAGATTTTTCCAGTGGACATAATGAATTGCTTAACATGACTTGAAGTTCTGCCTGTGTTCTGGTTCCGGTTAATAAAATATTAACTAATTATTTTTTTGTATTCAGCAGCAGATCTCTTTATTTAAAAATAAAATGTCAACCCCAGTTAATCCTGGGCCATTAAAATAAACAAAAATAATGCTAATAACCAAAGGAGAGAATCAAGTGTAAGCTGAATTTAGCATCCCACTTAGAAAGGATAATCGTAAGTAATATGCTCATATTATGGTATAGTTATTAACTTTTAACGCTTTTTATTTTGGACAAATCTCAATGAAGTTTTGAAGTGATGATTGATCCACAATTTAGTTTAGACGTAACACATATCTAAGTTTGGTCAAAGTCGATTAAAAAACATGATTATCGGATAGCGCTAGTTCGTCTCATTAAAATTAGAGCCGAGTTATTAATTTTCAAGCGGTATAACCTATAATATTTAATACAGAGTAGTGTGTGTGTATATAAATGCACAAGTCCGTTCAACAACGAGTAGTTTAATATGTTGTGTGAGCGTATTTATTGGTCGAACATCACAGCATCGGTGTGTGATCGCGGCGCGGACTCTCGGCAAGTTCAAGGTGAGCGCGTTGCTCCGCCCACACGAGCGAGCCGCGCCTAACGCACAACCGTTACACTGGACCTCTGACACGGCCACCTCATTTAGAACCACAATCGCCAAACAATACATCGTTCCTAAGGCAAACCGCGAGGTGCCAACGTATTTACGCAGCGACCCCGAGTGCGATCAGCTCCAACGTTTCGTCAAAATCACGCTAAGAACACTCATTCGCGCTTCGCTAACGAACGCACGCGTTAGCTTTGCGTACTCGATATTAATTGTTCAATCAGCCGGCTGAAGTTGTGCCTCCTTTATCTTCATTAGAATACCTGTTGCTATGCTGACAACCATTGGCCTCTGCTCGAACGAAATGATAGAGGAAAAAATAAAACGACACGGGAATTTCGGTCGTATTATCTTCGAATAGGTGATACCATATATTTTTTGTAGAGATAATCAAATCATAAATTATACGGCGGCTATAAACTTGAAATCGGCTTAATAACTCACGTCGTGGAAAAAGACGGTTGGATTTGGTACTTATTATTTTCACCTAAAATACAAGGCGTCAATCATTAAAATACAACATCCATAAAATGGTACAAAGTGTAAAGCTATTTACCTGGGTATCGAGATGACTTGTCCCAATTCGTCCACTACGTGGTCCGCGAGGACCAAGACGGTGCCCTGACCTGGAGCGCCCACCACTACGGACACACCGCCGTCCACGAGCTGCCCGCTACCGCTGACCAGCTGGCCATCCTCCAGCTGCCCGCTTATCATTTCCACCCTCTTCTGATCGGGCGTTGTTGTGTATATGACTGTCTGTTTGTCATCCTCGTATATGAGGTCGATGGGGGTCTTTTCGTCGATGGAGTCCATGCCCTGGTCGTAGACGTCGGGCTGGACGGGGACCTTATTGTCGGGCGCGTAGGCGGCGAGCTCGTGGGGTGAGTGGCGGTACGAGTGGGCCTCGGGGTAGCCGTCGTCGGAGTCCATCTCAACCTTGTGCGGGTAATAGTCGTGTGCGGGCTGCACGGGAGTCATGGTGGCGAGGACGGTGTGCGCGGGCGCGGGGGAGCGCGGCGCGGAGGCGGGGGACGCGGCGCGCGGGCTGCCCGCGGGCTGCGGCGATGCCATGCTGTGGGCCCGCCGGGGACCGCCCCGCTGCACACGAGACGATCCCGATCTGCGTTTCTGCAAATGCGTTCCTAATTCAAAATCTCGCACTGCCGCACTAAGTAAATACGGTGAGGTGCCCAGTGCCTGTGACGTGCTCATTTGTCTGTTTTCGTGCTTTTCTTATGGTATGACAGTTCAAATTTATTGATGAAAAAAATATTTCCTTTAGACGACATAAGACTTCATACTTTTAATAGCCAATAGTTATTTTTTGATGCACCATCGTTAAATCACGACGCCAAACCAAAACTAATTTAACAAACACCTACTCCAATAACCAGCATCAGGCAAAATGCCAACGGCTACGGGAAAACAGCTGATTGGAGTCCAGTTAGAAGAACGAGTATCATGTGGCACCTGATCGCCGAGAAGCGCCCGAACTTGTTCAGGAGCCACTCAGGCCCGGTATACAGCAGAGCACCTCGGAACGGTACAAACTGGAAACGACTATTACAAGCACGTGCTTGTACGACCCGTCATTGAACAATAACCAAAACAAACGCCAGCCGATTTATGCTTTGTACATATCGATACAAAGTCACAAGAATATCAAAACAATGAAGAAACAGAATGAAACCAATTAAGACTCAAATTATGACGACTTAAGCTCGAGGTCTAAACACATTTTAATACACAAAAGTAATCCTATCACATTACAAATTTCTTTCTTTGTCTTTTTAAACGCGCAGGTTATTTAGACACAAAAGCTCTCCAATGCTTACGGCTGCGGAGGCTGTAAAGACTAGACAGAACAAGGACAGACGCTATGTCTGAGCTATTCTTATACGTAAGTATGAAAAAGACAGTTGATGTACGAATAGCACAAGATTTAAAGACTAAAATACTTTGTTTTTAGTAATATAAACTATTTACTATAGGCGAAATACCATTTTCCTTCAGCATAACCAAAAGTCTTATCAAAGCTTCTGGTGTGGTTTTATACACCAACAGCAATAGAAAAACGAATATATCTTAGCATTCGAAATATTTTAGATTAGAGTTCTAATTTGATTCTACTTTAAACCTAGAAGAATCTATATTAACAATAAATTCCACATGGCCGCGAGCGGCACAGCCTCGCCGCAGGCAGAAGGAAAAATAAAAGTAAAAAAGGCTACGTCTCGAGCTGAGATGTGGAAGCATACTCTCGCACACATGGGCGACTTAAGCTCGCCGAACACGGCGATACGACAACGGATAAGCGCACGTAATTCACTCACACAGAAAACATTCGCTCCGTGCGCCAACTATTATCATTTACACCGAGCCGAGGCAAGTTTAGTGCTGTGCACTTTCTGCAATGTATACGAACGATGCGGTCACATTATCAACACTTTCGCTGGAGAGGTTGAGAAAAGGGAGGACGGAGGCGAACAAAGAGCGGATCGGCACGATCGGTACTCGAACAAGCTGTGTCGCAAGTGACGCCCCGATGGATGCATCGCGTCACACTATCGTTATCACCGGCGTGTTGAAGACAAACGAGCACGTCATTGCACAGGTACTAAGGTCGGGGGCGGCGGCGGCGGGCGTCCTGTTGCGGGCCGTCACGCACTCGCGTCAAACTAGTATAGTGACGTCACGGCCCGCCTGGCGAAATCATAAAACCGGCCCGGCAGCCGAGCCCGGCGCGCCAGCATGCGGCGCTGCGGCGCGGCGCAGTGAGGAGCGCGCAGCCGCCCGACCCCGACGCGCGACCGGCGCCTCACGTACCGTGGGCGGCGTCACGACGCTGCTGTGGCGCGGCGCGGCGCGGGCGCGGGTACTCGAGCACACGGCGAGCGGCGCCTCGGAGCGCGGGCGCAGGTGCTCTGAGCGCGGCAGCCTCCGCGCGCCGGCGCCGCCGCCCCCGCGCCCGCCGCCGCCGCACACCCACCCCCGCGCACCGCCGCCACCACCCGCCCGCGCGCTCGCACGCACGCACCAAAACGACCAATTTATCTTCCGCGCACGCTGGCCCTCCTACCCGAGGACGTTGCCCAGGGTGGCTCCGCGTCCCGCGACAGCTTCGCCGACGACCTTCTTAATACGATGGCTTGCGCAATACAAAGCCTAAATTCTTAATACAAAGCCTTTCAAAAGGATTTGTTCAAAATAAAAGAAAAAAATACGCGTTAAAACCACGGTCACCTTCTAAACCTATACTCGTGAGTCGTTATTTTTAAAAATCTCGTTTAAAGTCCGCGCTCTCGATTGCAATGACACTTGGGGCAAATGGCCGCTCCTGGAGGCGCCCGAGGCGAGGATCGCTGTTTCCTCTCGCCGGTTGCCGCTTCGCCGATGTCGATCTTAACAGCCGTTACAAAATATGAAGCTTAAACTTACGCAACGGCTCCTTACTTTCTCAACACAATTTCAAAAGCTATCGAATGAATTTACTCGTTGGAAACTTTATTGCCGAACACTACTTACTGTATTCTTATTCTTTGCTTACCTGTAATTTACTGAATTTTTAATATTATTTTAAATATAAGTTTGTGAACTGTTTTTTTGTCTTTTCCTATTTAGAAAAAACTTATGAGTTAACAAAAATGTCATTAGCAACACTTTGCCGAATTTCAACTTCCAATTAAAAATGTAATGATGAGAAATGTAACCGCAAATTACTAATACGATTTAAAATTTCTGAGAAAAATAATAAGCTTAATTGATTTTTGAAAGTAAATTTATTACGGTGAAATTATAAAATTTTAAATAATCTTTTAGTCAATAGTCTATAGTTTCAAAATAAATGAATACATATCGGAAATATACCAAAAAACTGTTTTAAAGTAAAAAATGTACAAAAATCCAACCCTAACGAGATATTACTTCGAATTTTCATCCCCATAAATAGGTTAAATTAAAACAATAAAAAAACAAACTTCAAATACCAAGCAATTGTTGTAGAAACAAAATTTTGATTGAGAATTTGATTTAAACGCAAAGCACTACATCAGAACCAAATAAAATATGAAACCCTTAGCAGCAAAAGAATCTTAGAAAGATTTAAAGCCACACTAAAGCATAAAGTTTTTATTTAATCATATAATTATAATTAAAAACTATAAAGCAGGCAGAAACTTCATGTTGTGCCATTGAAAACTACAACGTGAGGCACAGCAAACTCGTATGATACGAGTATATTAATCGTATTTAGTAAAGCTTCGATCTCTTTTAAACTAGAACAGTGATCTCGCGCTACTGCTGTAATCAGAAATAGACAACGTGGTGGTATTTCCCTTGTCCTCCTTTTCCTCATCATCGTGCATCAGAAAACCTAAGAATGAGTACTTTAATATCAATACATTGATCCTTTTATAATAGTTTATTAGTCTTCAATTTTGATCTGAACCTAATATATTAACTCACGGGCGAGTATCTGGTACACTTGCGTTAATATTACGTAAGTTATTTGCAACAGACATGACTCCTGCTTCGTGTTATAAGAAATATAATTCTGCGTGTAGAGAATGAGTTGTTTCATAACCTTATTTGCATTTTAGCGAATATATACAAGTTATGTACGAAACTGCCTCCGTAGCCTAGTGGTATGGGCGTGCGCTTTAGAAACCGGAGGTCGTGGGTTCGATTCCTGCGGGGACTCAACAAATTTTCATTGTTGTTTCCTAGTTGGTTAGGGCAATCTTGGCCGATCACCCAATTGTCTGAAAAGTTGTAGGAACTTTAGATGCCTCTATCGTACCTCTGTATAAAAATATAAATATTTTGAAGTAAATCTGGATAGATTACTAGAATAAAAATACGTGATAAGTTTATACATATATTTTTTTTAAAAGGCAAGCTTATTGTGCGATTTGCATTTCCCGTGATAAGCTTTTATGTTATCGTCCAGAGTCATCATCGTCATAAAAAACATATTATGTACGTCTTATTCAACTATTTAGCTTAACTGCATCTATTTAGTAACTTTCGCAAACAATAAGGGACGGTTTCTAACCATATATTTTAAACTTCCAACAACAAAAAATAGCGAATATCCTTACTAACGATAGTGATTGTTTCATGGAACACATGAATCTTCCTTTTCAGGCTACATGTTGATCAGCCAATCTGTAACTAACAAATAAAATACAAGTATTCGTTTATATCGAGCTCGTGACCTATGTCTGTACCATACACCATTAAAATCAAAATACAAACCAAATGTGCCATACGTGTACGTGGCAGATGAATGGACGTATGTGAATGAACTTGTAAGCCATCCACATTATAAATACTTTTACCTTATTTTAATACCCTACATCGCAATTCTGGCTAATACAGGTAATAACAACCGCCTCCGTCAGATCACAAGTCCAGTTTGTAAAGCAACATCACAATGTTGGTTTACAAACCGGAGGTAGTGCGTTGGAAATCTGCAAAAATACAAATTTGTGTTATTGCTGTTTTCTGGTCGGTTTGGACCTTGAGCCGCCACATCATCTAGTTGCCTGAAAGTAAGACGACTCAGGCGTCGGATAGGCATGTAAAAAATCAATCCCGATTGTCAAAACCATTTGTGGCAATAGTATCTTGAAATTTCCTGACAGCTAATCACTTTGAGTTGTGAAAATATAGTATAAAAAGAATTAATATTCAATTAAATTTGGATGAATAATACGCCGGAAAATATAATTAAAAGAATGATTCCATCACAGCTGATTCATCGTGAAACAGTTTCGCTCTTAACTCTGACAATTAATAATATATTTACACCACGACAGTTGCAAATGGATCTAATGCAAGGATTTTCCTGTTTCCTCTATAGTAAGAGTTTCCTTTTACGATTAAGACATAGTGCAAACTTATGTATAACATTACAATATACAAAATAAGGGAAAAGGGTAATTTACATCCAAGGCTCAGGAAAAATCTAAGACACAATTATTTTTAACCATAAAGGCGTCATTGTATATACAGAATGTTAAAAATGTTTGTATGTCATTAAAAAATAACTAAGAAAAGTAGTCGCATACATCGTCAAGTGGATCAGCATGTAACATTGCGATTAATTCGCTTACACACGATGCTTTAAAATTAAAATAGCATGGAAAATATTGAATCATAAACCATTAAAAAGCCAGTTTAAAAAGTGTTGACTTCTTGTCGGAAATACAGTTTATAATTTTTTTAATTTTATTTTAAAAATAATTATTATATTAGTATATACAATAAGAAAAAGTTAAGGCCAATAACAAGTTTTCATAAATTAATATAAGGAAAAATACACAAAAACAGTAAAGTAAATTATAAGAAAAAAATGAAACAAAATGTAACCAATTAATGATAGGATTAGTTGAATATCTCATTAAAGAAGTAAGTTATACATAAATAGAGGGCGTGAAAATAATTTTAAAGAAAAAGATTACTTAACTTTAGTTGTCTGAAATACCAAGGCACATAACATAAAACCTTTAAAGATTAATTTATTTTCTAACAACTGGTTATTTATGTTTAATTTAATAGCTCTATACTGAAAACATTAAAGATACCGTGAACATTGCATCGTTTGATTTCGTTTAAATTTGATCTCATGGTTTATAATATATGGTTATATGTATATACTTGGTTTTTCTAACATTGCACTTATCCCATAAGTCGACTTTTTATGTTTTATGTAGATATACAGTGATCTTTTTTACGTTTAAATAAATATAATATGTTAACACTTGAATCTACCAGTAACAATCGGGACAGTGTCGTAAACAAGTGAAATTTTAACATAAAAAAATTACCGACTTCTAACTGCGTATAATTATTTTACGCAATATAAGCAGGTAACAAGGTATGATAACTTTTTAAGTACTAATTTCATCAAATTGTCATCCATGACACATTTTATGTACATATAATGAAGAATTTTCCTGATGCAATATCTTTTATGTGAACATAAACTGTATTATCTTCAAAAAGCTTTCAATGTGCCTGATTGCAATTTTTAAAAATGTTTTATTAAAATGCTTATTGTGCGTTATTCTTAAAACATAGATAAGTACTATTGCAGGTTTTGTTGCAGATCAATTTAATGTAAATGTAGTATATTTATGTAAAAACATACTTTATGTCTATCTTTTACGGTTTTGGCAGCGTTTGTAATTTAATCGCACGAGGGTGTGATTTTGGTACGGTAATTATTTTTTATTTTTTTAAATATCTTTTAAACTACTTATCACAAAATCGGAGCTTAAGGAGCGGAGCAAAGAGGTAACGATAATAAAAAAACCATACGATCAGAATTGAGTAACTCCTTCTTTTGGGAAGTCGGTCAAAAAGAAGAAGTAGTTGTTTTTAACTAATATAAAAGTATTTATCTTCAATAGCTTTATTAACAAGATATCACGAGTTTATGTTTCTAAAAACTATAACTCACTTTGATTTTTTATTAAAATGCCTTCTATGGCATTTTTTATTGAGACAAAATATTTTCCGTTCCTTTACCTTTATTGGGAATTTTAGACATTAAATTAGCTTTAAAATAGTAAATACGGATAACGGACAACTACCTCTTAAAAGAAAAGAATAATTAAATCAGGATGCTAGGAGGTGCTAGGTCCTAGGAGGAGGACGACGTACTAGGAGGTGCTAAGAAAGAAAAGATTTGCATTTTTGGGTGTATGTTTGTAATAAATAAACTCTAAAACTACTCAGTTCATTTAAAATAGTCTTTCAATACTGGAGAGTTACATAATCCTTAAGTAACGTAGGCTACTTTTTATCCTAGAAAAATCTATTCCAAACCTTCGTTTTTTCCCTCTTTCCTAGGGAATTCGAACAAAATGGTTTCTCTGGCGCAAAGTAGTTACCTAATTTTATATTTACTTTTTGACAGAACTTCTTCCAGTCTCCATAGATGATATCTTCTTATCGACACACTTGTTCAATACAAAAACATATATTCCTTAATAAATAAATAATCAGCTTTGTCCGGTTCAACAAATCATTTATATAATTCGGACACCTAAAAATGTATAATTTATAAAAAATATTGCATCATCATAGCATCTTTTAAAGTAAAAGGTACCTAAACATATGTGTTATCACATCCTAAATATTCCTGCCTTATGTTTTTTCTTAAACTAAAATGAACCATTGACTCCCATCAAACTAGTTACAAATTATATCAGATATACCTTAAACGTGTCGCAATACACAAATACAATACAACATACAAACTATCCGGCCTTCTACTAATGAGGTACTAGAGGTAATAGAGTTACTTTTTTGGAGATAATTAAATTACACAAACTCACATTTGAAAGAGACGAAAACATGTATTCGCGCTTTACAGAAGGATTTTTGAAGCTAAAATTTGTTGTGTTTCCACAACCGAAATATATTGCGCCCAGGTAAGAAATTTAAAAAAGTATTCTTGAAAGGGCCACAGGTTTCTTTGAGTGGTTAAAGCGCTAACTTACGATTCCGTAATGCTTTCTCGTCACCCATTTTACAGTCCCTCAAATCGAATGTCTTTGATCAGTGCGTATTCCCTGTCATAACCTACGGCACTGAGACTGGTTTAAATTTAAAGTCGCTCGGCGAGCTATGGAGAGGGCTAAGGTCGTTGTATCTCTGAAGAACCGCATCAGAAATTATGTGATCTGTCAGAGAGCCCGACATAGCATACCGTATTAGTAAGCTGAAGTGGCAGTGGGTCACATAACTGACAACAGCTGAGTAGAAAAGTTCTGGGGTGGAGACCGAGGCTTGACAAACGCAGTACATAGCACGCCCTGCGGCAAGATGGGGTGACGATATTCGCAAAGTGGCCGGTGCTTGATGAGAATACCGAAGATGGGAAGCGGTGGCGTACATTAGGGAGGCCTCTGGCCACCAGTGGGCTGACACATGCTGATAATGATAAAATAATTAATGTTGTTGACTGGCATACATAAAACATTTATAAATAATCATCTCTTTTTTGCTCCTAGATATTGTTTCACTTTGTACTAACGTTGGCTTCTAATCTATCTAGATGCACTTAAAGAACAATTTTCAAGCAGGGAATCTGCCCTCCACAACCTCAAGGGTAAACTGCATTCGATAAGTGGATTAGTTATTGATAATTTGGTAATAAAAATTATGTCCTTTAAGGACTACCAAAATTATCTTAATTGCCGGGCCGACTATTTTTCACACACATCTAACGCATGGATCATCTTACTTTTCAGGCAACTGTGTGATCAGCTCATAGTGACTGAACTAACCAGAAAATAACCGTAACACAAAGTTATTTCCCCGCAGAATTCGAACACACGATCTGTTCCACTAAGCCTCGTAGATGGTTTTAATAGTTTTGTTTAAAAATATTAAGGAATTACATTAGGGACATTTTTATTCTCCTACAGTTTTTCAAATAATTATAAACTAGTTATCCCCGTAAGTAATATTCACGTGTTGCCTGTTATTAAGCCTATACATATAGTCTGTTTATCGGATATACATTTAAGTTATTAACGTCAAATAACATATAATACAACAGAATATGTTTAGTACTACACCACGAATTGATTATTTATAGGCTACAATCCTATTGTATAAGTCATTGGGAAACCATAATTCGGTTAAAGCTCGTTTTCTACTGCCATAAAACTCCCACTCATCCTTCAAATGATAACATTGTATAATTCAATGACTACAAGCTTTTACTCGCCTAGGGTCTTTTTCTAAATTATAAATAAAATAGGAATGTAAAAAATATAATTGTTTCGTGTGTTCCGTTAATGCATTATTCGATAAATGAATATTCTTGCAACCTTCATGTCAATTCACGGGCTATGCTTTTTATGTGCTTTACATAAATTTTATGTTATTGTCATATATTATTTACAGTAGGAAGTTAAAGCGAGATAATATTTAACATATTTTTTTATTAAATTACTAAAAAATATAATAACAAAGAATTTAAAGCGTCTGTAAATAATATATGACCATAACATAACATTTATGTAAAGCACATAAAAAGTATAGCCCTTGAATTGTCATGAAGGTTGCAACAATATTCATTTATCGAATAATGCATTTACGGAACACACAACACAAAACAGTGAATGGACCTGTCCGCTGTTGTGTTCCTGTTATTCGTTACTTTTATTTCTTTTAAAAATCTCGCCTGACCGCTGGGCGAGCGAGGCAAAATCACCGATGCTTTTTATTTCCTGGAACTGTATTAACCGGTGAAAGCTTCACATAACAAGTGCCATATACAACGCATAAACACATATAGCATGCGACACTAACGCAACAATTAAGGTGTTATACGCTAAGAATTTTATCTTTTTATGTTGCAAAATTTCAATATTAAGAGAAAAGTTCGCAATATACTACAGCCGATCCAAATAGTTATTTAAAGTCATAACTTCTTAATATTCAATTGTATTCGTAACTTGTAGAACTTATGAAAATACATGATAATAAACACTCGAAATTTCTGTACATTTTGCAAATAAAAACAGCTTGAGAAGTAACAATATAAATTTATAACACAGGATTATGTTTTTACAACTTAAGTTACTACGTTTTGCTAACTTTAGTGCGCAAAAGCCCAAAAATACGATTTCCTTGGAATTGATAACGTTGAAAGAATATAATTCAGATTTACATGAAACCAATCTAAACAGATTATATAAGTGCAACTCGAAATAATTCTTTCAGTTACTATATATAACACGATATAAATATGAATTTGTCTTTTTCTCGTAATATTGTAAAATATAAGGTGACGTAAATGTGAGCGTGTCATTCAATTTATTTAGGATATTTTTACAAGAACCAATTTTTACGATATTATGAAATTTAAAAATCGATTTGTACTATTTTAAAATTTATTTATTCAAGATACTTCATTACCCCATACCAATATATTATTTTGACATAATTTATGTATTTTCCATAATAAAATACTTCTATTCTATTATATATATATATATATATATATATATATATATAAATACTTACTATGCTATTAAAGGAGATCGCCTCGTGGATTAAGCTAAATATTTGCATAATAGGTGATTAAGTTCAAGTTTAATAACTCGAAAATTAAGCTCTTATAAGGGGAAAAAGCAGAAACCATTTGAAGATATTACTTTAAAAATGGTCTTAAAAACACATTATTTTAG
Source organism: Lamproptera curius (assembly GCA_029286875.1). Classification (NCBI taxonomy): domain Eukaryota; kingdom Metazoa; phylum Arthropoda; class Insecta; order Lepidoptera; family Papilionidae; genus Lamproptera; species Lamproptera curius. The sequence goes on from JAGSMT010000048.1 coordinate 518,260, forward strand.
TTCAGATAAATATGAAAGTTTTAAAATGTATTAATTTAATAATAAATTTTATGGCATATATATATATAAATATAAGGTAGACGTGCTGCCATCGCCGTCCTCTGCAGTCAAGATGAAATCGCGGGGGAAGAGGAGTGTCGGTATTCCGTAGGCCGCTATCCCTGTCCTTCGCAATTCAGCGCACCGCTGATATGGTGTGGAAGGGCCGTGGGAGAAGCATTTGGCATGGTGTCATCGATTTTTCCTCCTCGTGGCCAAAGCAGTGCTAGCGGTGGAGCCCAACTCCTAGGCTGCTGTTGGGAGCCGGAAACTTTCGCCTGCTAGTGTTGAGATCTTCCTGCACCCGTGGTGACAGATTCGGGGGAGTCTGCAGCCCAGATGTAGGGGCCGAGACGAAGGACGATCATGCTTCGACGCGCCCACAGGTGCATTTGGCCCTAGATCCGAAACAGGGCTGCTTCGGCGGCCAGCGCTGGTGGGGTTGCAGAAGACTGCAGAAGAGGCACACACGCTTCTGAATCAGTTTCACCGGTAAGGTCGAACTTACACACCCTTTGCTATATGAAACTGTAGCGTAATACTATATTAGATAGGAGCGTTGGTGGAGTTTCTTGCGCCTCTTCTTCTCCCAACGCCAACGAAGAAGAGTAAGTAATGTTAGCTAGAGCTTTTAAAGCTATGAAATATATCCTTAAGAAAGCGTCTGAATTGAGTCGAAGTCTCGGCCCTCCAGGGCAGCTTTCGGTTCAGCATGGTAACGGAAAACTACAAAATGACGGCTTAAGCTGAGGCTCACGATTTGAGGGCCCTTAGAGCATCATCACTCCGTGGGGAGACGTGCCTTTTTATACCGTGGGGAATTGCCTACGTATTCGCGTCTTCGCGGGGAGGAAGACGGGTTATGTCGGACTCGCATCGACTAAAACCACCACGTTGTTACTTCCTAATGCCTTTAGAGTGGGGTCATAGAAACGCGTTCACACTTATCTGCAACCGTACCAGCGCTGGCCACCGATGCAGCCCCATCTCGGCCCTATGGCCCAATTCATCTCTGGGTGCGTCGGAACTACCGCCCCCTTCGTCTCAGACCCTATAGATAGGTAACAAATACCCTCGAATCTGTTACTCAGAGCCATAAAGGCCAGGACATCCAAGCCCCCGCAGGGACATGCCACCCAGCCCCCAGCAGCGGCCTCAATGTTTAGCTCCGCCGCTAGCTCCGTTTTACCCGCAAAAGGAAAAGAGATCTACGATACCATGCCAAATGTTTCCTCCTTCCGCAGCCCCTCCGCCCCACATCAGCGGTGCGGCTCCACTAAGTCGCGGAGGATGCGGCCTACGGAATACCGACACTCCTATTTCCCCGCGAATTCTCCATGGCTGCAGAAGATAGCACACATGCCGCCTTCGTCTTCGTTCTACGCACCCTTCTAGGCGCATACTCAGCCCGCTCGGATCAGCCTCCTCCACAGCCAACCCTATACCACAGGCCGACCAGGTTCCTCTTAACTCCTCATCAGGTACTGAGCTCCAACGCTACGACAAAACGAGCTCCTGCTCAGGAGGGTAGGGAAACGTGCCTGTGACAAGGGGCTACTCGTCTTATTATATTAGTCAACTAACTAAAGACGCAGACGCTAGGCCCTAGACGCTCTATATCTACAAAATCTGCATTTAAATCATTTGCTCTGTTATAACGAGCTTCAACAACAAATGTCATTGCTTGTTTTATATTTGTCGATACATTTAATTATATAATCTCCTTTGAACCCTTAATAAATTAATTATAAATATAAGAAGTATTCAAAACTATTGCATCATGCATCATCAGCCTTTGATAGTCCACTGCTGGACATAGGCCTCCCCTAATACACCCCTTTCCATTGGGGGGGTTTGGACCGTATCCCACCACGCTGGTCCAATGCGGGTTGGTGGGGTCAAAACTATTGAACCAACTAATATTATAAATGCGACTGTTTCTCTGTTTAGAAGTTTGTAACTCAGAACGCAAACTATATATACATAACGGAATGTAATGAAACTTATTCAAATATAACTTATACTCAAAAAAGACAAACAGATACAATTCATAAAGATTATGTTGAGTTTAAGCGTGCGATGTCGGAAGATGAAATCTAATACTATAAACTAGAGTAATATACAGATATAATAATTGCTGTCTTTTATGAATCTCATTATAGCTATCAAAAATAGCTATAACAATAACAAACATTATAATTTACTACTTACTCCCTATGTGTTTTAATCGGAGCGCCTCAAATAATGACATAATAATTTAAAAAAATTAAATGAAAATTTCAGTAAGTAAAAAAGGCCCTTCCAAAATTATTTCATTTTTACTATTCTCATTCACTTACCTATCTCGATCATTAATCAAACCTTTAACTTTTGATGCTGTCAAGTAGCAGATATAATCATTAATATCTCCTAAAAATATGACAACACCAGAACTATTTGCAGACGTAGCAACAGTTGTCACATTTGTATTACCTACGTGGTACATATGATACCATAAGTCTTTTTACTCTGTGACAAATTCTATATTCTAAATACCGTTCACCGTCTCTTTCACATGTTGAACATTCTTTCTTTTGAAGTTTGACGGTCCATCGAATAGTACTTATTCCAAGTCCGCCTAGAAAAACATATACATTTTCTTCTAATTATTTTGTAATAGAAACCCAAAGGTGACCGATTTATACATTGTATCAAAACGTAACGATTAAGCCTAAGCATGATATTTTTTCTTTTATTTACAAAATTGTATTGTATAACCTAAAAAAGTACATATAGAATGCAAATTAGTCTTCAAATAACCTTTTACCAATTAATATAATTTTCCGGGTAATTGTACAAAAAAAATGGTGTATGATATTGGTTTGTGGTATGGTTTTAACGACCGGCTCCGCCGGTACATGAACATTTCTTAAGATATTTTCTCGATTACTCCTAAGTTATCTTAATAGCGACGATGCATAATAAAGAAAGCTAGAATTAAGTCTGGTAGAAACTTTTATCGAAACTTATGCTTTCACTTCAGAAAATGTCTGCTTTAATGCACGAAAAAGTATGGCTGGACAAAACCTCTTACAATGATGCGGAAAAAAACTACTACGAATCATTATCAAAGGTAACTGTTATTGAAGTATATATTTATTGCCACATTGCGAATAAAACTTTACATTTAAAATTTTTGCATGTTTGTCTTTATACTCCGTCTTGTAACACGCTTTAAGAATATTTTATAGAAGACTTTTAACAATGTACTTATAACAAACAAGAATAGTTGATCCATAAACTAAAGTTATCAATGTTCACATATATATTGTGGAAAATATTTCTATAGAGGAATTTTGCATATTGGTAACAGAAACTTTTTGTGAGCTTTTAAAATATACCAAGTAAGAACTGCATAATTGTACATTATTTACTTTTTTTATAATTATTACTTAAAACGTTCAATCTGTCATGTCCTTTTTTAATTTCTTTTTTTCAGGGAAACACAAGTCTACTCTCATCAGGTACCTCTCTAGCCAGTGAAGTAGCGAAGGCAAGACAACATATCAAAGAGTCCTTAGGATGTGTAAGTAAATTGAAGAAATTACATTTATGACCTTTTGAAATATGTGTGTATTTCAAAACACCATTATTGTGAACCGAACTTAGATTGTCCATTCAAGATCTGTATGAATTAAGTCTGATGTTAAATGCCGTAGAGTATGGTCAAAAAGTGTTCTAAGCCACCAATGACTGGGTAAAGACTGACCAATAAACTGAGCATATAGATGTAGTGCGAAATTATTTTTCTTCAGGAAAACTCTGATCTTTATCGGAATACTGTCAATGAATAATGGTATTAAATATGTGTCATTTTATATCCATTATTATGAAACTTCATTGTTTAGTGTTAATTGTAATTGTATAATATAGAGAATAGGTACTGAAGCTGTTTGAGAGAGCATGATAAATTATGAAGAAAAACATTTTATCACTATATCTATACCTTTTGGTGCCATTAAAGTTTGTCATAACACTTTGTATACAATGACCTGGTTTATTTTATTTATAATAACTTACCTTGATCTTATATGAATATAGAGTAAGCAATAAAATAACAATTCATATCCTTCAAAACTTGCCTTGAAACTAAAAACAAAACAGAAGAAATATTATTTTACTTAGTGCAGTTAATGCAAAAATTGAACATTTTTATTTATTGATAATACATTACTAAAATGTCTGTTAAAATGCACCTAAAGATTAGAATTATTTTAAAGTAAAAAAAATTGTTACAAAATATAAACTTTTTATATATCCATGGATATTTTTTATTTTAAATAAATTTATATTGTTGCTAATTTTCTCTTAAATGTAAGGAATTTGAAGTAAATTAGTAAACTTTGCTTCCTTTTCTTGATTCTTTTTTGAGACTAATCCATTAATGCTGCTTCAATACATATCTTATAAAATATAAACCTTTATTAACCGCAATATTTGTTGCATTAAAAATATATACACAGTAATATTCTATTCTAAATTTTTATGACTCATTTTATTAAAACTTTCTAAAAGGTTTTTCTGCATTTTACTTAATTTTGACTGTAGATATTTATAAAAGACATTATTTTTAGTAGCAAAGCATGAACATTAAATTGAAAAAAAAATCTTTTATTATTTGGAATTTTAATAGGGCCTGATAAAAAAACTTCTTAGCTGCTTAAATCTGTTTATAATGTGACAGACTTCAGTATCGAGGGGTATGTGATAGTCCACTGCTGAACATTGGCCTCCCCTAATACACCCCTATCCATTATGGGGTTATGGACCATATCGTACCACACTGGGCCAATGCGGGTTGGTGGGCAAATGTTTAAACTAATTAAAATTAGTGTAATAGTGCACCACTTCAATATTGATGAAGTATTATTAACATATTATAATTCATAGTATAATATATTTCTTAATACTTTTAGATGGATAGTGTGTCAGCTACATTGGCCAGTGTTCCTAACACAGAGGTTCACAATAAATTGACCAACTTGGAAAAGGAGAATGCTACCTTAAAAAAGACGGTTGAGGATTTACGAAAGCTAGTTAGTGGGCTTCAAATCAGAGTTGAAAGATTAGAGTCGGGACCAAGCAAGGAAATCAAACCAGAATGCTCAAAGGTAAGTTTTTTTTTAATTCAATATGTGATGAAAACTCCTTTGTTCCATTTTGGTGGTTATACAATAATATTATAATACCAATAGCAATAATTTAGTGATATTCAATTATGTGTGCGTTAAGAAATTTTTAATATCAACGGAAGAAAAGAGAAATGTTGTAACTGACAAAAATAAAATGGTTCACCAGAGCCAAAAAACAATTCAAAAAGTTTATTTTTATCTATGATAAAAGTTAGTTTCTTCATCATATTCTTTTATTTACTTAAATATAAAAAAAGTTGTGATTAAAAAAAATCTTTTTTTGTTTTAAGGCTCTCATGAACAATATAATTTTCTCAATTGCAACATTTCTGTTTTATTCTGTTAATATCTCGTAAACAATCACCTCCATGGTCTTTATCATTAATTTTAAACTTAAAGTTACAAATTTGTGCTATCATTGTTTACTGTATAGTTAAGACAATGATGACCAAAGATAATTCAATAACCTGTTTTTAGTGGTCACTGTCAAAATTGTTATTATTATTTTCCAGTAAGATAAATTGGCTTGAGCCATTTTAAGTGAAAAGATAATGAAGATTATTGTTTTGGCTATCATATTTATCTGTAGTAGATCTGCATTAAATTTACTACTTAATTTATTCAGTAATATGTGGATCAAAAGCCTATGCATTAAAGTTGGAAAATTGCTATAAACAAAAGTATAAGAAATTGCAACAAATTTGACCATGATTTCTCAGCTAATTTTAGAATATAATTAAGTATCCTTAATGCAAAATGACATATGACATGTTTCTATGCATTTAAATGTAATATTTTAGATATCATTAACAATGAATGAGACATGTTATAATTTACCTTTTATGTAGAATTATATTATGTATCCTAAAATGAGCTTTAATATGCCTCATTGCAACTTTTAACAATGTTTTACATTAAAATGCTTATTGTGCGTTATTCTTAAAACATAAATATATGCTATTGCGGACTTAAATGTAGACCAATCTGAGTAGTACAATTATGTAAAATATACTTGATGTCTTCAGTTTACGGTTTTGGCAGCATTTGTAATAAATCACATGAGGTTGTGTTGGGAAGTCGGTCAGGAGGCATGTATGCTTTTTTATTTAAAACTGACCAATCCAGTAACAATGTAGGAAACAAAATTTTGCAATGTACACAATGTAAACAAAAGATGATTATATTATTCGTATTACAATCCTTACAATATTTTCAGACTGCAATGGTACAGGATTCACAAGATTCTGATGATGGTGTTGACTTGTTTGGGTCCGATGATGAAGAAGACAGTGCTGAAGCAATCAGGCTGCGGGAAGAACGTCTTGCTGCATACAATGCAAAGAAAGCTAAAAGTATGTTCATTTATAGTTTTCAAATATATTTTATCATCATTCAAAATAATATGACAATAGTGTGAATTGCACAATGTTGCACCCTATAATTTTTTTAGTCTTTGTTATTGTTGATTATGTATTGAAATATTGGCTCTCTACAAATAAAATGCTTTAACTATATTTTTACATCTTCTGTTTCTAAAGTGTACTAATAAGTATATAAATAATGTAACATACAGGTACTGTACATTACTGTAGGTGCTTATAATTGCGCCTTATACACATTATAAAATTAAAAAATATATATTTCACTGGTCAATGACATGACATCAAGGTAAGCAAATGCTTAGTATTGTGATTAGTGACCCCTGACTGTTACCCCCAGAGGGTGTGGGTTCAATTCTCACCATGGGAAAATATTGTGTCATGAACATAGTGTTTTTCTCATGTCTGGGTGTTTGTATCTATATCATATGTATGTATTTACAAAATAAAAGTAAGTTTATGTATTTATTAGTCATCTAGTTTTCTTTGTACAAGCTTTAGCTTGGTTTGGGGCTAGATGGTGATGTGTAATGTATCCAGAAATGTCATTTTATTATTACTTAATGTTTTAGAGCCAGTCTTGATCGCAAAATCAAATATAATACTCGATGTAAAACCTTGGGATGATGAAACTGATATGGCTGCTATGGAAGCTGCAGTGAGGACCATTATCAGTGACGGTCTACTTTGGGGCGCAGCTAAACTTGTTCCTTTGGCTTTTGGCATACACAAGTTGCAAATTTCATGTGTTGTCGAAGACGATAAGGTCTCTGTTGATTGGCTCACTGAAGAAATTGAAAAGATCGAGGAATTTGTAAGTTTTTCTTTATTTTTGGAACTAAGTTTATTAAAACCATTTCTATATTGTTACTGCTGTTATAGCCTGTTAATGTCACTGATTTATGTAGTAAATTTATTATTATTATTATAATCAAGTTATATATTTAAATAGCGGAAATGATCCCTATATAATAGATGCTTGCAAATGATACAAACTTTGAAAAAATCCTATAAATAAATGAAATGTTTTACATGGTGTAAATATTAAATGCATTTAAAATTAAAATAATTAAAATTGTAGATAAATAAAGAATGATTAGTAGTTTTGCCATAAATAACCAAAATTGAATTATAATTACAGCTTATATTATAATACATTCAATCAAACAACAGCCTGTATTAATCCTACTGCTGGACATGGTCACTAATACATCTATCCATTAAGGGTTTGAACTAGTCACCATGCTAGGTCAGTACTATCAGTTGTGGGTGGACCAACTTTTAATGCCCATCTGCGCATGGATCATCTTAGTTTTCAGAACAATGTGATTGGCCACAATTGCCTCCAACTAGGAAACAATATATAATACATTATATAATATAATACATTAATTTCCTTATATATTAATAATGTCACTAAAACTTCACATAATACTTGTTCTTTTTTTTTTTTGTAAGGTCCAAAGCTCGACATTGCTGTAATTGAAAAGTTTAATACAAGTTTACTAAAGACATATTATCATTATCCATTTTAAAGAAGTTTATTTGACAACTCTGTTGCTCCAGCAACTTGGTTCGATTTATCTAAAAATGTAGCCTATATTGTAGCCTATTCTCCAAGTTACATCAGCTATCTTCCAGTGAAAGTACCGTTAAAATTGCATCGGCAGTTTCAGAGATTAACCAGAATAAACCCTAAATAATTTTAAAAATGTTGTTTTGTTATATGTATCGGTTATTTATCGCAATGCACTATAATTTATTTTATAAGCATGGATGAAATAAAAGTACAAAATGCATGAGCACTTTTTGTCATTTGTCGTTAGTACCAAAAGATATTTCGGCAAGGCAAATCGGCTTGCAGAGGCCATAGGAATAGAATCAATGCATTCTTCTGAGTAGACCTCATGAAAACTCATCTGATGATTTGACAGTTTAGCCACGTCACTCTAAGCCGGGTACTCTTCAGCGAGCCGCCACTGTAACCATTGAATGTACTGCAACTAAAAATAAGTGTGTACATGGTTTTAAAACTTTCCGCGAGTAACGATTACGTAACGTGGTTACAAGTACTCATTTGTGTAACCGTAACGTTGTATGCAACTGTTACTGTTACCACAAATATGGTGTGTACGTGGTTTGAGAACCTGCAACGAGCGTTACACAAAGGGCTCGCAGCGAACAGGTGATTGTCGGTTTTTGCCGCAAATTAAAAGGCGCTGGTAGTATTCTCGTGGACGTCTAAAAGACTGGTCGTTAAAGCCGCTGCGAACCTCGTCATAAGAAAACACCTTTTACAAATAAGCGTTTACAAAAACACAACGTGCTGTGATTCTACAGTGAATTGTGTTAACGAAGTACAAGCAGATCCAATATAAATCCTTAACCTTGTGCCAGCCAAACCACAAACGCTAAAAGAAGCTTTTGGCATTTTGAAAAATATGGCAAATAAGCCATTTCTTGATTTTTTTTATATGTATAGTAGATCACTTTTTTCCCGACACATTTTTTGTATCCACCGTCTTCGTGGCCGTTGTGTGATCCTAAAGTAAAGCCTGCAGCATACACCTATAACTGTGATGCTGCAGAAGCACAAACAATTCTTGCATCGTGCAGTTACTATCAAGAATTGTGGATAGATCTAGCTCGTAGTTACTGTTACAATAATGTAGACTTCTCGCAAATACTAGACCCTCTGAATCGCTTTGATTAATCATAGTTACAGCTAGCAAAATGAGTACAATCGGCGATATCGTGAGCCTAAACTGTAACGCGCCTGCAACCTAGAACCTAGTTCCCGTAACACGCAAGTTACGACTACAGTACGCTAAAGTGTACCCGGCATTAGCGACGCAGCTTAGGCAATTTTCGCGGGAAAGAGTTATTCGTATTCAAATTTATCTCCCTCAGTCCTTGGCAACATCAAATAAATCAGCCTCAACCCGCCTAATGTCCACCATAATCCATTATAAAGAACCACCACCGTGTGTCATATTTACATTTTGTTAACAACGACAAAAGCAAGTTTCATCATCTACCGGCGGCTGATCCATATTGAGGGAAACCAAGTTCACAGTAGATATTACAATGCTCAAGTGTAAGTGTAAACACAGTTACACTCCCAGTACTTTCATTCTCATCGTCCAAGGAGACGGATATCAGACAAAAACTGGGAGACATCAGGTGCAGGACTTTTCACAAGCCCGCGTATGCAATGCCTGGATCGTCATGCTTTACAGATAATCGGATGATAAGCCTGCCTTGCCCTAACCAACTAGGAAACTTATGAAAAGTTGTTGTTGCAGGATTTAAACCCATGATTTTTGGGTTCTTAAGCACAAGGGCTTACCACTATGCTAGGGAAACCCTCATCATACCGACCCTCACTTACTCGGGGGTTTAGAAAATACGCTGCAATCGTGTAAAAGCCACTCTCAGCAACGTAAGGACACATCGGTATAATAATAAAACTTGAAACTCGACCATCACGGCCGAGGATCTTCTTAGTTAGGTTATCAAGTTAGTTCTTAAACAGTTTATAGAGGGTATGTTGCATTTCATCTTTCACTTTTTTAATTTCTTTCGTACTTTCTTTTTGGTCATATATCCCCAAATATATCAAATCCACTAAATTACGGATTTTCGGCGTTACTTAAATATATTTATTCCAGACGTTTCGGATTCTTTCCAGCATCCATGATCACGGGTAGACTAAGTTGGTACATGTCTGTATCTCAATGTTTTGGAACAAGCGTCTGAGTTTTTATTTAAAAATTTACATATCTTTCGTTTTCTTAATTTTGAATAATAATAATTTTCTTATTCTTCTATCCGTAAATTAGTGGATTTGATATGTATAATAATCGCGTAAATAAAAGAAATAATTATTACCCCTAAATAGTTTATAATGGGAATTATAATCTATTTTGGGAAATTAAAAATAAATTCCCAAGGATTCCATTGGTGGTTACAATAAAGCTGGGCTGTTTCGAAATTGGTCATGAGGCTATGAGGCAGAGTAAAAAACAACATAACAGATTCAATTAAATTTCAATTTAAAAGCGCAGGTTGGAGACCGGATCTTCGTGGCTTTATCCTGGTGCTTAGGGTGAAGACCGGGATATTGTAATCACGCCGTAATATAGACCGATGAAAGTGTATTGCTACACTTTTATCGGGGTTTACGTCGATTCTCTATTTACGCCTAAGAAGATACTTTTGGCTTTTCTTCTAAATGGTAATTTTTTTTTAATTAATGTTATATTAGTGAAAAAAACTCATATCATTTTATTCTAATACTCATGATTTCATTAAAATAAACAAAATTCACTTGATAGATTATTACAATACTCGTGTATGTATGCGCAGTGAAGGCGATATATCGAGCTGTAGTTACAATGTATCGATTTTTACTACAATGTATCGTTCTCAAAACTATACACGATATTATAGTCAATTATATAGTACCAAGGTATTTCATCAATTAATGCAATAGAAGAGGTAAATGATTTTTACCTATGCTATAAAGGCCGATATGTTTTATGTTTTTTTACCAAGGACCACACTCCTTATAATAACACACCTGATGTTCATTCGAATAAACATGTCTAATTACATGGGCTAGGGTTAGTCCTCTAGAATTGTTAAGGTCCAACAAAGAAGCCTTTAAATAGTAGATTTTTAAAATAAAGATTAACGTAGAAGATAACTACAATGTACAATCTAGCTTAACAGAAAAATGAACTGTCACGTGGCATCAATTGACAAAAGTCTAATTTGGGGATAATCGTTATTCGTCGATGCTTCAAAAACATCGATGTTACACTACAAAACATCAATGTTTAGACTAATATTATCAAAACATCGATGCGTTAAAAATAACTAAGTTGTTTATGTAAAAATAAATTATTAAAATAACTAAGTTATATATCTATGTTTTACTTGACACTGGTAATCATAAACGGATTCAGCAGCGCATGTAGTTTATTTTCCTTTCTCAATTCTTATTTAATATTCACTCGTGACGTTCGTATCTATTTCATGAGAATTTTTATGTTTAAAAACAATCGGAATGTTAATTTAAATAATAATAAACACTTTTTAGAAATGTAATACACAATTTATTTTTTTTATACAAAAACATCGACGTTTTTCAATCAGAGTCCATCGTACATCGATGTAAACATTAATGTTTTTCTAATATCGATCATATCTATTCTAACCTAACATAAAGTTAACCTATTTAACTATAATAACTTTGTGAATTAAATTCATTAAAATATTAAAACACGGGTCTATCATTGATTCAATGAACTGCAAAAAATGTGGCGTTTTAGGATCTGTTATAATAAGAAAGGAGCACATTTATTGTGCGGACTGTTTTATGCTAAACATTAATCATAAATTTAGAGCTTGTATTGGAAAAAATAAAATTTTATCAGCTAACGAAAAGGTTTTAATATGTCTAACAGGAGGAAAAAGCTCTACAGTATTGTTAGATTTAATATTTAATGGTTTATCTCAAGACAGTCATAAGAAATTAAGAATTGTTCCTTATTTCTTGCATATAACAGGTAAAGATTGTTTAAGTAATTATGAGAATTTTAGTATATTATAGATTTTATAGTTTAATTGTACTTAATGTTTTATTTTTCCCTTATGCAGGTATTCATGGAAATCAAAATGATCTTAAAACAGCCGAGTTAATAATAAAACAATGTAAATATTATAAATTCAATGTGTATGTTGTAAACCTGAGTAAATATTACTTTCAAAAAAATGATGTTTTACCTGAGTTAAATACCACAACAGAAGTAAAAAGTTCTTTTGAAGGTGATAATAATTACAATATTAAACATGTAATGGAAAAAATGAGTCCCACATCGGGTAATGATATAGAAAAAACAATCAAGCAAAGCATATTTTTAAGAGTTGCAAATGAACTGAAATGTAAATATATTTTTACTGCTGAGACAACTACAACTTTAGCAGTAAATTTATTATCAAATCTAGCTGTTGGAAGAGGCTCACAAGTAGAAAATGACGTTGTTAGTACTCAAAACTTAAATATACCTATCAATATAATTAAATAAATTTATAAAATGCTAACATGCTCTTTTAAATTTTCAGGGATTTTCTGATAACCGTGATGAATATATAAAAATCTTAAGACCAATGAAAGACATTACAGAAGAAGAACTGCGTCACTACATTAAATTGAAGCAACTAGATCATGTATCTGATGATCACACACTAAAAAATAGTTTACAGTCTGTGATCAAAACATTTGTGTCAGACTTACAGGAAAACTTTCCAGCAACTATATCTACAGTATGTAAGACAGCGGACAAAATTAAGTCTGTTAAGAAGAATACTTTGAAGTGTACTTTTTGTAAAGTAAGTATACAGTTTATAATTAATAGTATTATACATTAAAACATTTTTTTTATAAATAATTGTTTTTGACAAATTAATTATATTAATTATCAAATTAAAACAAAAAAGAAAAACATTGACTGTTAATATATTAATTAAATTAATATTTTATGTGTTTAAGATATCTCTTAGAAGAATTTTATGGTCATTGCACTACAAAAATACTACTGATACTGTAAACTGCTTACTACAGTGCCAGTTAGGTTTTTTAGTAAAAATATTGTTTCATTATGAAATAATTCATGTTTATGTTATATTGTTTTAGAGCTCACTGGGACCAAATAATAACAGAATGACAGCATTACAAGCAACAGTGATATCAAGAACTGTCTCTAATCATCAACCTAATGAACATTCTCATATTAATGATGGAACTTTAGATACAAGATCAGAACATTACAAGTATACACAGTCAATGTTTCCACACATTGATGAGTACCTGTGCTATAGCTGCAGTAAAAACTATTTAGAATCTGGATTACAGCATCTTATTGAAATAAAACGAATCCATAGGAAGTGTAGATATAATACATTTAAAAACGATGTAATGATTTTTTTGTGAACTAACCTTTGATCATTCATTATTGCATACCAGTAAAGAAAAGCTATAATTAAAAACATATATTGTGCTTTAATTTCATTTGCCGTCCCAAAATGATTAAAAAAGCTGAATAGAAATTTCATGTACATTGTATATAGTACCAGTTGTATATATTATTTACTAACTTTTCTTCATCCTTCTTAGAAATGGTCATAATGTAGTTATGGATTTGTGGGTTCGGATCCTGTGGGGAATCGACAACTCAATGTTTTCTAGTTGGTTATCTCCCAATTGCCTGTAAAGTATCAGATGATCCATGCATCAGATGGTATGCATGCATGTCAACAGTCGGTCCTGCGCTTGATCTTTTCCGTTCGTTTCGGTTACCCGTCCCAACGGACAATAAGAGTGAAGGAATAGGGAGTGCACAAGGAACCATAATACAGATCGGCCCGCAGTCGGATTTGATTAGTTCATTATATCCAAAACATTTTTTATAAAAGAAAAGAGCAACATGGGCACATCACTCATCTTCGTCAAAGTAGATACCTAGTGGTATAAGAGTCCGTTTTCCCAACCAGGGCTGGACGAGTTCAAAGCCTTTTAAAAGTTTCTGATTATATCACATTTGCAAGAACAGTATAACCTTTTACCCTGATAATGCTATTGTTAAGAATGTAAGATGATTCATGCGTCGGGTGGCAGGGTCAGTATACACTAAAGATATCTAGTTATTATATATGGGTAAATGCTAATATTTAATAAATAAATTAACTTAGGTATATAAATACAATTGGTATCATTCTATCTCAGACTTTCTGAGTTGTTTTCATTTTTTACCGTGAGATGGTCTTAAATATTCAAATATCAAAGCCTAACAAAATCTACTGCTGGACATATGACTCCAACATGACCTGTTGAATTAGTACATTATTATAAATTTAATCAGAAATCCAAAAATATTAGGTTTATGGCGCGGGAGCCACATTTTGGCAACTAGACAGAACAAGACCGATGCAGGGCCTTACCTTTTCCAAATCAAATAAAACAATCAAACCCTTGGAGAACATGGGTCGACCAACTATCAACTCAATTATGGGAACTGATTTTTTTTATCTATGCCATGCCTATCTATCTAGAACACTATCTTCCTTTAAATATATTCACAGTTTGCGTTACTAAAAATGACGCCTTTTTATGAGAATCCTTATCTATATATACCATAACTAAATGAAACAAAATTAATAGGAATAACCTATTAGCAGTAAGCATGAGCACAGTCCTTACTGCGCTATATTGTAAAACAAATATGTTATTTTAAAAAAACCTATATTGTTTTCATTCACAAAATGCTTTAAAAATAATTATTGCTGTGCAAATTATAAAATCAATGTCTCATTAAGACACAAAGTACTTCGATACTATTTCTTTACTTTGCCTTTTCTGTATTTCAATACTATAGAATTATCTTTAAAGAGCACAAAAACACTTATGTTTCTGTATGTAATGAAGCAATGTTATTGTCAAATCTTTTTTACTGCAAAACATGTTTGACAATAAAAATGTTGGTCTGTTGCTAGCAAATCATAATAGCTTGATGATACCTTTACAAATTGAAGATATTTTAAGTCAACAATATGTAATATTCATAGTAAATTCTGACAGGGTTGCAGTTTTTCTACAAATCCATATGCATTTAGAAAACATTTAAGACAAATAAAAATTGAAAACATTTTCAGGCAAAGTTAGTCTGTTTATTAAGAAAATTTTGATGCAACAACTTGAAGTTATCACACTTAAAATAAATTATAACCATTGAGGCCCACCTTTTATGTTGAAGATTGACTTGATTTATCTAAAATAAGTGTAGGGTCAGCTAACATAACTTACTAAATTATACTAATAGAAGCGATATTTTATTTTTGACATTACTAATTTTATTTTATATCTTGTAATAAAAAGAAACGATTACATCTTAAAATTTTGTATTTATATCACACATATCTACATTTAACTTTTATTACATAAATACAAAATTTTAATAGCAGTACCAACAAAATGTTGCTAACCAGTATTTTGCAATTTGTATGCGGGTGTTATCAATATTATATTATACAAGTAATTACAATATCAATACCATATAGGTTAATAAATGCAAAAGATCAAGTGCAATGAAACTCGAAATGTTTTCCTTTATCTCAATAATTCATATTGAACTTTACATAAAAAAAAAGATGGACATTGAACTTTTACTGTAAAATTTCAAACCACCATTAAATACTAGAAAGTAATAGTTAAGAGTACACTTTTATGGACTTCGTAAGTTTGTACCGGAGAAAAAACACTTTTAAAACAATGAATAAACCAGATTTTTACTAACATTAAACACTAAATTATATTGTCTTTCCAAATTATACTCCATTTTGTGAACATTGGAATTACATTAGAGTTATCATTATTAGTTTCAACAGAGATGATGCTCCTCACTGTTTTCCCATCTCGAGTTCTACACCATTAGTGGACTTTTGGATTGTTCTCTCATGGATCTCCTCTGGAATCTTGTACAAGTAAATATTCAATATATAGTGTTATAAAGAGCATTATTGAGTTTAATAACAATTATTCCGTAGCATTTATTGGTCCTTTTAGTGCATTGGGAGTTGGAGAGTTGGATGACACCATTCGGCCCTGTTCTTTAACAATTGGATCTAGAAAGAAAAAAATATCTCTATTATATATAAGTAATTTAAACTGTATTTAGGAAATGTGTGAACCATTGGCAGCGGACAAGAAAGTAGGTCAAATGACACATACAAATATTAATCTTCAAAAAACGTGACTGAAATGAATTACTTAAGCCAGTGTCATCATTTTCAAGCTAGCCATAAAACAATTCTTAAAATTCTAAGATCAAATTTAAAATGTCTTTTATATTACATTGAAAAAATCCAATGAAAAAATTTAAACAACCATTTTTAAAAACAATTATTACATTATATATGATTAATAATTGTATAGGTAATATTGTTTTGTTGTGAAACTAAGAGGTGCATGGAATAATTATAAAAATTGGAATAACAAAAATAGAATGATGGAGGGACCCACCATTACAGCTATATTAATTTGAAATTCAATCACTAATTAGTTTAGAATCTATACAATGTATAAAACAAACCAAGTCATAATGACACAGTGCAATAATCAGTACAAAAATTTTATGCTTTTGGTAGGTATGTTTTATAAACAACAAAGTAACATAAGACATTCAAATATTTAAAAAAATAGTATAGCATGTTCTTAGATTATTTTATGATTTCATTGGTGTAATTACTTCATACTAGACTGTGATTGTCTCTGTCATCTGAAGTTTCAAGACATGAAATACTTTAATTAGATACCTGTACTGATTTTATATCAAGATCAAACAGTCATATTAAAAATCCTGAAACATTCACTACAGATGGCTTTACTTTTTGCTACAGTATAAGAAAAGTATGATAAAATAACTAAGTTGTTACGTTATATTTTTAAAAAGTATCACAAGAGAAAATTTACATTTCTCTTTGCATAAAACATCACTATTGGCCAGTTTCTTCTAAGCACACAAATAAATTTCATATTTTACTTACAGAAATAAGGATGTTCCATAGCTTCACGAGCAGTATAACGCTCGTAATGATCATACGTAACAAACGATCCAGAAAGTCTAAAGCTTCAGCAGATACCAGATGCTGGTTTTCAGAGTGAACAAATTTCTCCCACCGTTTGCGTGAATGCCTGTAAACAGAAGTTTGATCTCATAATACAAATATATATTATTCATTGATATAATTATAACAGGGAACACATTAAATTACACACATAAATTACATGTTATACTTGACATACCTTCCAAGAATATCATTAAACCGGGGTCCAATTCTATATGATATTTATCCAAATATTCAAATAGCTCTTCAGTGCCCAGCACTTTTGCAATACGCACAAGCTGGTCATAATTATCATGACCATGGAAGAATGGTTCCTTACGGAAGATCATAGATGCCAACATACACCCTAATGACCACATGTCCAATGAATAGTCATACATTTGATAATCCACCAAAAGCTCGGGACCCTGTAAGTATTTAAACAAAGAAAATATTTTAAATTACTGCCTTGAATGTGTTTTAACAAATTAACATTGAAAATAAAAAAAAGATTATTTATGTTGATATAAGTCATGTGATATATCAACATGCATATTTAATTGAATGGTCGGTGGTTGAGGGGTTGTTTAGTCAGCGGTATTTTATTTTTAAATTTTAACATTGTACTAATGCTGATAGATACAACAATAAATTTTTCTAAACTTGAGATACATTCTAAGATCTACATTTTATTTTAGTATGTTCACTACGAGAGAATTTGCATCAAAATAGAATAATATATCATTACTAAAAATATGATATTTTTTGGTACAGAACAAAGATTGCCATCAAAAAGTTAGTTAAAATGTTTGAGTTAAATAAAAAAAAGTAAATAAGTAAAATGGACACTTAAAAAAGCAAAAGTCTAATGTTGTGTTTGACATGTGTCACACAAAGATTGACAAACAAAAAGATGTTATCTCTTTGTAAAAGAAATAATTCCAACATAGATACAACATGCATTTCAAGAATAATTATTCTTACCTTAAAGTATCTAGATGCAACACGGACATTGTACTCTTGGCCCGGGTGGTAGAATTCAGCTAAGCCCCAGTCAATGAGACGCAACTTTCTATTATCATGATCAATCATAACATTGTGAGGCTTCACATCTCTGTGCATAATACCCATACTGTGGCAATAATCTAAAGCCTTCAGAAGTTCATATAAATAATACCTAAAGTAATATATTAAACATTTTAATAGTTATTGCTCCACAAACATTAAAATGAACTAATTTAAAACTAATAATATTACTTTCATATTACCTTATATCATAATCTGAAAGTGTTTGATATAGTTGTTTGAAATCAGTGTTGTTCACATGTTCAAAAATAAGCGCTGGTGTACGAGACACAGGATCTTTTACTACAGCTTGTAAAGTTATTATATTTGTGCCACCTCTTAAGTTTTCTAATATCTTTATTTCTCTTTTGATCTTCTTCTTTTTAACAGGCTAGAACAAGACAAAAAATTCATGTAAAAGTTATAATAAAAATTAGGAGTGAATTACAGCATATAACATTTTGAATAACAAAATATTAGAACAAAATATTTATAAATAGGCACTAAAATCAAATTTATTTTTTAATGGTTGAAACAATAGCTGTTTATTACACCTACAATATAGAGATCATTAAAAATCTCTAATTTGATCAATGACAATTATGACAATATGGTATGCAAGGACATTTACGTGTAACGGTTATAAAGTACTAATAACTCGCGTTTTAGAGAGTGTACGTAAACAATAATTGTAAAATATTTAATGGTAATAAAGATAATGTGACTCACCTTCAATATTTTAACTACACACTTCTCGTTATTTGTGATATTTATTGCCTCGAATACTTCACTGTATTTCCCGCGCCCAAGCTTTCGAACTAACTGATAGTCTTCTTGATTACCCCAATCGACTACATAGCTTTCATAGTCCCAATATTCTCTTGGCTTTTGTGAGTTTACATCGGCATATACCCGGGCTCTACTAGGCAATGCCATCGTTTTATACCTTTGCCAACCTAAGGTTTTATCGACGATATTCTTACCGGAAATCGCATATGTCTTGAGTAACGATACTGTGAATAAAAATATTTTCGACGTCACTTTTAAAAATTCACTTAATCACACTGGACTATAATAATTCTAATCATTCAAGTCGTCACTGGGAATCATTATTAGCGATTACGAACGATTACGAGTCACTTGTATTGATGTATAACCTAAAAACGAGATCCAGCTCAGTAGTTGCTAATAAACTACACAAATTCAGCAAAATGTTAACAATGTATTCCGGTATATTTCTAAGCAATAATCAAAATAAGCGTATAAGCGAGGACGAATTTTCTTATAATTAGATGACATGAATTAAAATTTGAAAGTCTTCGTAGAGAAAAACGCACGCCATTATTCGTCAAATGATCAAATAGTTCAGTCATATATCCATACCTAACACATTACTGAGGTTAATCCTATTTTATTTGTTACACAGTAGAAGCATACGTTAACTTCTTTAAAATTAACAAGTAACGTGAAGTCTAAACTATAAAATACACTTTTATCACATAACCGGCACAAATTCAGCGAAATTCAAGATGGACGCCTATCCATCCATCTATACTATTAATGTATATAATATACCAAAGTACAACGAAAGTACACCATGTACAACTGGCACTTCTCGCTATATTCTGGTCTCAATTTTTTGTCTCTCTCTAACTAAGCGTTTAAATGTTTGAATTTTATATGTTAGATATATATTTATTAATATTATAAGTTACAACTTATAATATTAAATTAATTATTGATAATATTAAAATTAATGCATAAAATAATATATTTTTCTTTATTTTTATATATTGTAGGATTAATTTGGACATGGTTCTGAAATTAAAATCCAAAACCATTTTGCAATAATATGTATTTACGTAATTTTATTATTTTACCTGTAAAAGTTTTTTTAACAAAAAAGTTAAGACTTTTATGCGATCTTATGTTATTACCAATTTAATATTAAACGATCATAATTGCCATGCCAAAAAAAATTGGTAATTTGGTACAAAATGTAAGGGCACATGGCAAAGCCTAAGCCCAAAAAATATAACAGGGTTGTCAGATATTTATTTTAAGTTCTTTGTCTCAATCTATTTTACTTATATTATTTTAGTTATATAACGCCATAACTAAATAAATAAAAATTATAAAGCCGTGGTTGCATTTCTACGTATAGAAATTTAAGTTTACGTGTTTTAAATTTAAGTTTGTGTTAAACATAATTTTTCTTATCAAATCACAGTCTGCCCGTGATCATGGATGCTGAAAACAATCCGAAACGTCGGGAATAAATATATTTAAGTAACGCGAAAAATCCGTAAATAAGTGGATTTGATATGTATAATCGCGTAAATAAAAGAAAGAATAATTTTTCTTCTTTAATTTTTTCGTTATGAAGACTATGTAAATAAAAGGATAAAATAATAAAAAACTAATAAACAAAATAGTAAAAAAATCAGTTTTAGAGTTATTTGTTTTTTTTACAACGATAGAGATCTTATAGATAGATAGATCTTATTTAGTTCAATTGTAATAGCACTATTTAAAACACTTTAGTTCTGATAATTTTTATTAACCTCGTACTTTGCTCATAACAAAATTATTTAATGCCTTCAATCGTAATTATATTAATTTATTTAAACTTGAAAAAAAAATTGGTTGCCTGTAAACTCGGTATACGGGCGAAAGTTATACGTGACAACGTCTTTTAGTAGGCTGATTGTAATTTCATTATTCATTCGTTTAGAGGAAAAAGGATCAACCCTCTTACCCTCTGTCTCTCTTTCACTTAAACTGGCCAACTGCGCAAAAAGGGACGCGAGCATCTCACTTTCTCTTATGGATGCTTATTTTATGCGTTACGTGAACGGCGCTGTGACACAGTTTTTGAAAGTGCCCTATCTAAAACCAACTTATAAGACGTTGTCACGTCAAAATCTTTGAACGTAAAGCGAATTTAATGAAGAATAATTTGAACATTAATGTAAGTATGCGGTTACGTTTTTAGTTACTGGTTTTAGCGTTCTTTTATAGCAGAACCTTTTGTATAATAGAGATGTGCCGATCATGGCTTTAGTCTCCTAGACGACTGTAAAGATGCTAGTTCTAAATATTATCACGGTATAATATTTAATTAAACCAAAGACGGAAATATACGAAAAATGTTTATAGTAATTTTTCTGCTCAATGTAATTTAGTAACGATTAATTACAAAGTACGAAGCTGCATAGTGTTATCCCACTACAACTTCACAAACGGCTTTAGGACTAGTGGCAGTCTGATAGGCACATCCCTATTAGTAATATAACTATTGAATAAAAAAATATTTTAATGATTTAATTTTTTTAAATCATGACAAACAAATACCTGTTAGTAAAGTATGTATTATTGAATTTTTGATATTGAAGCCCATCATATTTTTTGATTGTATATTTTTTCTTACATATTTGTAAAACGTAAACACAACATACTTCGCTTGCGTATTATTTTCTGCATTATGTTTTAAAATATTTACTTTTATCGTCATGGTCATAAAATAGAATTATACAATTGTTATGTTACGTTTATTGAAACAATTTTACGAAAAGAGAATAATAACACCGCCTATGCTATATGATTTTGTTAAAGCTGGTTTTGTTGCAAAACAAAACTAAAATAACAATTGTCCCCGGTACATTAAAACAATACAAGGATCTTTTATATAAAATTAACCGTTGGGTTGAAAAACGATGCACAGACATTGGGGTAGGTCTAACATCGCCCCGATAGGTGTCCTAGTGGTGGTGCTCAGCACCTACGGTCCAGTCAGCCGCGGAGAAGCTAAGAGGAACCTACGGCCCACGGAATAAGGCTGGCCGTGAAGGAGGCCAAACATATATTCCGCCGTTGGGGGTTGGGAGATTTGTGCCTGCAATGGTAAAGATCTGTTGGCTCCCATGGTCCCTGGGAAACAGATTAGGGGGAGTCTGCTGCCCAGGTCAAGGGGCCGAGACGTAGGGCGCGCAGATTTCGACGCGCCATGAGGTGAAGTGGGCCGTAAGCCGAGAAGGGTGTGCCTAGGCCGCCAGAGCTGGTTTGGTTACCGAGAGTGTGAAGGCGTCCCTGTGACCCTACCCTCAAGACGTCAGTAAGGAACAACTTGTTGATTTTGGTTGCGAGTTCGACATTTCTTTTTTGTCCCTGCGAGGACGGGCATGCGTAGACTTTTTTTCGTAAAAAAGGGTCTTATCTTACCATGGTAGACCACAAGTGCCATTTTTGAGCTGTCCCCCCACAGTGTTAATGGTAAGCCCAGAACTAGGTTCGACTCAGCTTCCGTGTCAGCATCATGTGAAAGGCAGTGAACGAAGCTCGCCACAACAAACCTATTTAATGTAATATGGTCGTATCTATTCCTACATACAGTTTAAGAACTTTACCTCTGTTAATCTTTTTTATGTTGCTATACTATATTATTTATCCAAGACAGTTAATGCTTTTATTTTTTGTTTACAGCCGTCTTATAAACCTCGGTTAGTTTACTGAAATATTTTTAATTTGTAAGTCTCATACGTAACGCGGACAAAATCGCTTCCCGCGATTTTGTTGAAATTAGCTTAGTTAGTCCTCGTTAAATTAGCCATGTTACAGTGAAAATTTCGTCGAAGTCGGACTAGCCATTCCAGAGCTTACGAGAACGAATAGACGGACAGACAAAAAATAAAAAAAATTGTTTATTATATGTACTGTATATGTATTACAATGTACTGATTTACAAATGTTTATTTTAATATTACAAACGGCCACTCCGATTTTATTTATATGCATAAATTCCTAGATAACGTTTGGTTACATGTGGGGGGTAAATAAAAACATAACGTACCAACAAAATAATATGTATTACAAATTGATACGATCCATTACACACAAGTAAATACAATTATAACCTATTAAATAGGCGCAGCTGAGCTTATATAGCTGAATTTGTTGGATAACCTGTTCGTGTATGGCATCTTATTATTGTATTGCGAGCATAGCATAGCACATTTTTTTCAATACGCAAAAAGATATAACTTAAAGAAGAAAGAAAACTCGTTTGTTTTCTATAAACTATTGTATGAGTTATGAAACTAGTTAACACCTACTGAAACTATGTAGGGCTATAACGCATGGAAAAAGCAAATTAAAAATCACCTAGATATTATTAAACATAGTTTTGTTTTTATATAAGCAAAAAAATTATTGGAAAAAGCTGTTTGATATACAATGAAATATTGCACAGAAGAAGCAACACTGTTATAATAAAAACAAAGTTGTTTATCGACTAATATTGATATACATTGTTTTTTTTAATTTAGAGAACACTAAAATATACAATGGCTGATTGAAACAGCAGAGAGATGTTGGATAGGCACGAACGGGGAATGCACAGTATGAAATTGCCTAAACATGATATAATTTAGAGGAAATAAAGAAAACTTCGACAATCGTGTTGAGTTTTAAATCTTTGGTGCTAATTTGATCCTTAGCCTCAGCATTCAATCGTAATCCATTAGCGTAAAACAAAACAATTATTTAAACAAAATATCGAACGTGGCACGCTGTGGAATGTGAATATTTAAGAAGTTAAATAATATTAATTCCGATCCGCAGCATAAAATAAATAAATCATATAGTAGAGTAGTGGTCAATACTATTAATCTCAATGATGGACATACATAACAATATGTAGTCTTGGGCGCAACTTGAATAGTTCCTAAATGTAAAGCGCTCTTGGTTTTTCCCTGACGGTAAATCACCAATCACTATTAATCAATTGGAGCATTTTACGTTTAAGTGCTATCAAATCTGACACTGACGCGTTGACGTTGATTCTACGACAAGGATATTTAATTTTAAGATTTTTAGTATGACAAAAACAAACTTTATAAAGTCACTCTATTTACTAATCTACAAGTACTCGTATGATTGCGCCGACTTTACACCGCTAAGTGAGCATAAGTCTGTTAACAATTAAATTGAAAGTTAAGCAGCTTGTTTGACGACTAATAGAGAGGTGTTATTTGAGAATCGGGTGGTAGCCTGGTTGTCGAGGCCCCACGTGGTGGTGACAGTGAAACCGGAGCCTAGGACGTAAGTGCCGGGCGCCGCGCACAAGGCGCGCACTTGCACGCGACGCGACTCGAACTTCTGCAGGTGACGTTCAGGCCGAGGTCCTTCGAGTCGGGGTCGCCGCTGCAGTTCAACGCGCCCGCCCAGCCCAGCTCCCCAGTTGACTCCCTGCGAGAGAACGTCTATGTCTTAGGTCGTTTGGAGAATAAGATTGTAATACAATCTTTTATCGAACCTTAAACAAGATATGGAAGTTACGTGAACGTGAACTTGAATCGTTCCAATTAATCACTTAGCGCACAAACATTGTGGAAGTTTCTGTTTGTAAAGGCTTTATTTATGTGTCGGGCATAGTTAGAAGGCATGTGGACTCTATTATATACAATGTCACCTTATGCGATAACATACTGCCCCTACCGGGGGATCAGTGCCCAGTAATGGAAAGTTTAATGGCAACAAACCCTTTACTTGATTCCTAGGAAAGTTTATTTTGTAACAAGCCAATAAATTTAAACTTTAATAATAAAAACATGATAGCAAAATTAATAAACACGATCTGCTGCAGCATACACAACAGGAGCTATATACTCCAAGCCCGCTACCGCCATAATTGTTCCACACATTACTCTGCATTCTAAAGGCTTTAAAAATACTACTAGCGCCTAGGCGTGATTTTTTTAATTAAAAGAAACGTAAAATCTCTGTCCAAGGGTGGAGAGCGAACTTGTCGACTTTATGTTGCAATCCCCATCAGGTGAACATCCTTCATCATCATCAGCCTGTGATAGTCCACTGCTGGATATAGGCCTCACCTAATATACCCCTATCCATTAGAGGGTTTTTTGAACCGTATCCCACCACGCTGGTCCAATGCGGGTTGGCGGGTGGACCGACGATTTTTACATGCCCATCCGACGCATGGATCATCTTACTTTTCAGACAATTGGGTGATGAGCCCAAATTGCCCTAGCCAACTGGGAAACAACAATAAAATTTGTTGAGTCCCCGCAGGATTCGAACCCACGACCCCCGGTTTCTAAAGCACACGCCCATACCACTAGGCTACGGAGGCAGTTTACATCATCCTTATCTAATTAAAGTACAGTAGAATTATAGAATCTGATGCAACAAAAACGCAAATAGTAATCTCTTACCTGTTCTGCTGTTTTGACATATCTATAAACACGGTGACCGGTACTCCATAACAGTTCACTATATTGATAACAATTGGTATCAAACACAACTTCCTCGCTGCGAAATTATGGCTCACAAAGTTAGAGTGTTCAAGTTTGAACAAAACAACATTATTTTTATCGCCCTTCTCTTTAGTGTCGTTTATATAAGATTTACTTTCTAAATCGTCTAGTTGCATTGGAACATCCTGTAGAACTTCTTTCTCTCTAGACAATGCTTTCGTGAAACAATCCATCCAGATGCAATGATGTCCGATTGCATTTCTGTTCTTAATTTTGTCATACGCCTTCCATCTTACTACGAGCATTGATTGTATCAACCCGTCTCTCTTTTTCTCAACCTCGGTATAGTTAGGTTCTGTTATGTCATCGACTGAAGGTAAATAGTCTATTAGGAACTTTGAATATGGCGGTGATTTGATATCGTCGACACTCTCCGGATGTTTCTTGCCGACTTTTATGTATGTGTAGTCCAATTTTTCTTCTCCTCATCCACTTCGAAATTTCTCCTCGCTTTGAACACGTAATGGATTCTCTCTCGAGGTATAAGAGCGACGTCAGTGTTAGGTGCGGCGATTAGATTGGTAAGAGCCCATTGTTGACTGAGCAAGGAAACCTCTAACACTTCAATAGTAATATCTTCTTCTTTCTCTTTGCATACGTTTTTTATTTCAACGGCTAGGCTCATATTCTCGACGATGTTCTCACCGGATTTATTTAAGTTTCTCCTCGGTGTAACTTGAATTTCAACTGCCTCCTAAAATGGAATAATGCTTATGTTAGTGGAGCACAAGGATTTTAAAATTTTATAAGTGAAATAATAAAAAATATATCTAGAAGCAATTTAATATTAGAGATGGCTTGAGGGTAATCGACCAACTAATAAACAATAATTTTATTTTATATTTGTTTGAGGACATTTCAAGACAAAATAAATAAATATACATCTATAAATAATAAAGCACGCCTTTTCAATAAAGTGAACAAAGATAAATATAAAGCAATGCAAGAAAAAATGAATATTTAGGTATATTACTAAAGTTTATTTTGATTACATTAAGTAAACTTTTTCGATGACAGCCTCGTATGCATACATATTTCCCCGTTAATACTTGACATTAGACTGAGAGCTTAACTAAGACTTAGCTTAATACATCACATTTGGCTTAGACATAGTTACAATAACACATACCGTGGGCTCGAAGCGTATCTCGTGCCGAAGCAGCCGATGCGGCCTCTGTTGCAGCCCCGTCTCGTAGTAGGCCAGTAAGCGCAACGCCACCGCCCGCCTCTGCGCGCGCAGCACGAGGCGAGCGCGCACGCACGACGCGCCCGTGGCCGACGCCGCGGGTACGGCGGGCGACACGAGCCGCGCGTGCCTCGATGCCGTCGCCGCCCTTGCGGCCGCGCGCGCTGCCCTCTCGTCTGTACATCGTATAAATAAACTTAAACTCGGCAGTTTATATAATTTTAGAGCAAAAATATTGGTTTCCACATTAGACATTATTTTAAATTTGTATTAGAACGCATACATTTAAATTTTATTTATAATAAGATAGTAATTACTAGTAAATTAAAAGGTAAAAACATTAAAATTAACTATATTTATACATAATGGCTTTAAATTCAATTCCTTGAAAATGTTAGAAAATAGACACTTATTTAATGGTTCGACATAAAATTTAAAACGGATCTGTCTAGGTAGTTGTAGATGGCCATTTTATTTTTACATTTCTTACATTACATAAAAATTGAATATATTAAGATTAAATATAATATCGGTTACCTGGATAAATAGTGGGATCCTTGAATCTTTCGTCATAAAGTAGCTTAAAATCGTTCTCACGTTCGTCGGTGACCAAGCTAACGCAGTCGGGATGAGACACGGCTAGATACAAGTTTTTCATCTCAACAGGACCAACGTTTCTGAACTCTACATCTATCGTTCTCAATTCGCCACTTATCACGTCGGAACTCGTTTCCGAGAATGTCATCTGGTAAAAGTAAAATAATTAATTAATTATACTAGAGGCAAATATTTAAATAAGACTTTAACGTTATATTCTAAAAGCTTACGTAATGTGCGCGTATTCAAGGATGCATCATTCTTAACTTTTAAATGGTCTTAATTTGGAGCACTTTATTTCGATGCCATTGGAGATTGTATTTGGTCTAAATCGGCCGAGTACAGTGTAGCCTAAACTCAAAATTACGATATCTGTTTTCTGATCAAATTTTGTATCATCCGGTCCGTATTTCTTATTGTAAACAAGTTATAGTCACTTGAAAAAAACAGTTCATGAATAAATATTCCGGATTTTGCATGTTGATTACTTCACCGGCAAGTCCATGTTAATGCAGAAAATTATTACTATATAACTTATACATAGAAGTTATTGCACGAGTCTAAAAAGTATTATTCTTTATTAAAATATACATGGAATAGGCATTTGCCACTTTTTGTTTGGCAAGCGGAAAGCGTCATTGGAACATTCAAAATAACAGTTTTATAAAGTGCTTTTTATTATAACGAGTTCTGTTATTACCTGTAAACAAGGAGCCTGCGGGATGACAATAATTTGTAAACGCTTGTCGGACTCGTTGCCCTCCGCCAATAAATCCAATTTGCCCGATATCACTACGCTGTTGATGTTCTCTTTGCCGTCCTCGCCGATATTGATTAACCTGTAAAAGATGCATTATTCAAGGCAAATTTCTATGGAACAGCGATTAATGCATTAATATATTATTAAAATATATTATCAATACCTGCAATACGATACTGTGATAAAGAAAACCTTTATCTTTTTTCTTAGAAGCATACGCATGGATGGAAGGCTTTTTGTATCTTTGTCAATGTAACGATTGAAAAAAGTAATTATTCAAAAGCCCATAGTGATGGATATAAAGCGGCGACCATATGTGATAAACATACTGTTTTTGTCGTGTTTGGGTGTTTTTTATCAATATTATTTGTATTTTTTTCAAAATAAAAGTAAGTTTCTGTATTTATTAGTCATCTAGTTGCTATTGTGCATGCTTTGCTTAGATTACGACTAGATGGTGTTGTGTCATGGTCATAAAATTTTTATTTTATTAATATGTCATCTATTAATCTTTACGAAAGATGTTTAAACCAAATATCACTAACATTATATTCTTATAGTATTTCAAAATTATTTATTATACTTTTCTTGTAAACATTGTAAGTTAAAACTGCTTTCCGCAAATTTAGAACTTGCAAAAGAATAATAATTTTCGTTCACATATGGTTTAATAATAATGGCTTTTTAAGTATGAACAATTTTAGATAGGACTCACTATATGGATTTGAGAAAATATAACATAGACATTTTTTCATGAACAAATTAAGTACTGGTTCAGAGAGATCAACGTGGGTGCACATGAATTACAAAAGAAAATAACGGTTACCAATATTATACATAAAAATATATATGAATATATGTGTGTATATATATATAATAAATAATAATACAATACCTATGTTTAAGTTTATCCAATTTTTTTCCCTAATGGGAAACGAACCCACATCCTCTATTGCAACAGCATTATTTACCGCTACGAAACGGGTCCTCGATAATAAATTTACTTTATTAATTTCAACTGTAAAATAAATTAAAAACGTCACTTTACTCACTTGTACGCGAGACCTTTAATGAGCAATCGTCCAACTTGCAGCGGCGTCAATGAAAATGTCAAACGCTTGTTGCATTCGCCCTCCAGGACGAAGGACTGAATCTTCTGTCTAGATATGACGTTGCTTTCTAAAGGACGTCCTGAAGCGATGTATGGCTCGTTGTTCAATATATCTTTGGGGCATCGACGGCTTCCGAGTCTGGTATAAACTGCCATAGCAACTCCAAGTCTTTCAACATCAGCTGTATCTTTAGTGGATTCGTTAACGTTATCGTGATTTGTATTGGCTCTGAAAAGAGAAATGGAATATGATAATTTTTGATATAGTTATAAAATTGTATACATGATAAATAATTCAGTTTTACTCATTTTATTGCGTTTAATTAATATTCAATTTTAAGCACCCTTGACCACAGACGCTGAAACGCGTCTGCACTTGTAAACTAGTGTAATGCGATAAAATCCTTAATATTATATCGTTTACCACGTCTAGATATGTATTTTTTATTGGTTAAAACTGTGAGATAAGCAGGAAGTTCACCTGAGTGATTCGTCCTGTCCATGAGAAATGCAGCGTAAGTCGTCATACATCCGCTCGCCGCTGTTAGACATTGGATAATACGCCTCTTTTATCCAGCTATTACGCTAGCTTCGGTGCACATCAAACCGGTAGGGTTTACACACTACTGATTTGCACCGGAATAGGCAACATCGATACTATTGAATCCAGCGAGGGGTTGGATTGAAACCCAACCTCCAGTTTCTAAATCGCAAGCCGTTTCGACTATGATTCGGAAGTAATACAACCAAAATATGACCACCTACAGTAATCAAACATTTTTGAGAACGTCCGCTAGAGGGCGTCATTACACAAAAAACGTCAACTCACCGCCCTGTGGCACTATAGGGTTGGCGTCCGTATCCACCGTGTACAGGTCGACGGTAGGCCTGAAGATCATGGGCGGGGCCCCTTGTGCGGCTTGGAGGAGCATCTCCTCTAAGCGGCGCCACACCAGGGCCGTGCGGGCGGTGGCGGTGGGCGCGTACGCCGGTATTCGCCCAGCGGCCCCCAGCGGAGCGGGCCCCGCGCAAGTGACTCGCGTCTCCTTGCGAGCGACTAGCGGTACCGGTACGGGTGGTAGACGCTCTGCAAACTCCTCGGCGGTCTCGATCCATTGCTGTGACAGAAAATACGATTACAAATGGGCATGGTGAACATTCAGTCAACTGGCGATAAATCGTCTTCATCACATTTAACAATTTATTTTTTACTTTGATTACCATTAAGTAAAACTGTCACGTCATTATTAGGAGGTTATCTAATCGTCGGTAGCACCGGTAAATAAGTTATTAATTAATTAAAAGCACAACACAGAAATGTAAATGATCTGACATTATGGCTCTTAATTTATGTATAGTATTTACATTAATTCTCGACTAACTTTCTTAACTATCAGTATGGAAAAAATTGTTTCTTAATGTAGTTAGTCTCCAATACATCAACAAATTACGATTTTTACGTAAATGAGCTTCTTACCCAAAAATCCATACGGTCGAAAAATTTATCAGTCAATACTACTATAATAAGTTTTACATATAACAAGTACCTGGTGTGCCAGCATGTATTCGCGTAGGAAGGCGGCCTGCTGTGGAGGTGGCTGCGGCGAAGGTGGCGCTAATGGAGCAGCAAGCCATTTAGGTGCATTTGGCCTTTTTAGCGCTCCAGCGAGTCTACCCAACGCGAACTGTACGTGATCGGTCGCCAATCGCCAGCCGCTTCCAGTATATACCTATTAATAACAATTGCATACTGTTATGTCCAAAGAAGAGAGAGAAAGAGACGAAAAGGTACAGACAAGCTATAATAAAGCTACCGAAATAGTTTTACAGAAAATAGACTAAATATTGTAATATGGTTTAATGTATAGTTCACTTAACCATATTATAATGTGAAAGTTTATTTTCAGCTGCAAGGCTGGTATCACTCGAGAACCTTTCTTCCATTAGTTATCAGTTCTACGAGCCATGGCCGACCCATTGCCACTTCCGCTTGCTAAATCCATAGCTTGCTGAGCGACTTGGAGCTTCTTCATACGGCTAGCAGTAAAGGACCATGTCTCAGTCCCGTAAGTGAACAATGGCAACGCACACTGCTACAAGACCTTAATTTTCAGACAATGAAGGATATCGGACAAGAGGAAACGTCTGAGCTTCCCAAAGGCCTGAAGTTTTCATTATTATCGACAGAAACCGTTTAAAATATAGCTACTTGTTAACTGCTTTGTCTAGTCATGTTACATCCAACGATGTTAAATACGTCTAATCATGTAACAGAAAAAAATTCGTATGTCCATGTAACACAGTCTGTCCTAATAAGAGACTTTGACTGTCGCAATAAATATAACATACACCCATAAAGATTGTCAGAACACAGTATGATATTACCTGATAGGCTTGGTGGTAGCATCTATAAGCATGTTTCTTTTGTCCCGCTTTGGAGAATCGATGTCCAGCGAGGACCATGTGGAACGCATACTTCCTGCACATTGCTTTTGTGCCAGGACCCGAAAGGAAGCAAAGGGCAGCCTGCTCCAATAGCATTGCGCTTCGGAGGTCGCTATCCTCTGACGTCATCCGAATCAGCTGCTTAGCAGCTTCCCCATGAAGTCCCGTATTTATTAAACATAAAGCAGATAGTAGAGTTGCTCTGACTGCATACTGCACCATCCTGTAATTTTAATATATAATTGTATTGATGATCCTTTCAAGGTGTACAAGAGAATTCTTGGTTTGGCATATATAAAGATTCAATATATTGCCACCAATATTTTGAGTCTTACTTACTTACTCTTCAATTATTTGTTATTTTACCACTAAAATAACAAATAATTGAAAAGTAATTAAAAAATGTAACATAAACAGTACTAATGTACAGTCTAGTGTACAGGGATGAAAATAAAGAAAATCAGGTTTTAAATAATCAAAAAGACAGGTAAGGGAATGTTAGAAACAGATTTTTATATCTAAAGTTAGTATCTAACAAAAACTTTTAGAATACAAGTACTATTCATTTCCGCCTCACCTGCAAGTATTGAGATATGTAACAATACTCTCTTCCATGTAGCCATGCGTTTTTCGATTGGAATCACCCGCCATAAAGGCACTTATTGCAGCCATTTCTAAGGCTCCAGCATAGCACAGCCAAGCGCTGTCAGCATAGAATTCCCTTTTCGCAGTATGATAGGTGTCAAAGGCTCTTTGCCACTGGCCAGTTAAAAACCAAAGGTCTCCTAAACGTCGTAACTGTAGTTCAGGACAATCACTTGAGTATCTAAAAATAATTTATTTATATAGTACCATGACAAGCTAATTTTTTTATTTATAGAAGATGCAGCAATGTAAATCTGCTTAGTAACCCTCTTATTGAGCAAAAAACCTAATATGATTATTACCATATCGAAATGAAAAAAATTTAACACTATTGCACTCAATACCATTAATGAATTGGAAACTTACATTACAGTGTTATTTCCAGTGGTATTACCACCCTTTCCTGTAGCAAACCATCTTTTTGTCGCTGACAACAATGATCTGCTAACACCTTTTCTGTTGGCAACCTAACAAATGAGAAGTGTTAAAGTGGCAGTGCTAATGATAATTATAATTATTGTAAAACTCATTTCCAATCATATCATAGCAAAAATTACTTAATAAGGAATCTATCAAAATGTTTATTCTTTCGACAATACAGCTCACAATGGTTTTAAAAAAAAAATATTATGTAAATTTAAACATTTTGTACAGACACCAGAATTGCCTGTAAAATTAAAATTATAGAAACATACCACATCTGAAAGTTGTGCTATTTGTTTTTCTACATATGGAAGTAAAGCTTTGGATGCATATTCCAGTAAAAACTTTTTAATTGCTTCAATGTCTTGTGCATTCAATGCAGCACCATGAATTTCATTGGAATAATCTACACCTTTTCCAGTGACATTAACACTCTCAGAGCTGCCAGAAAATGAATGAGTCTGAAATTTTTTGTTTTTATAGTATATTACTCTTAATAATACATGTTAATATTATATACAAAACATGTTTCTAATACCTGCAAGCTATTTGCATTGTCATAAACATCATTTTCTGATGTTGTTAAGGGATGCATACCTTCTTGGGTTGTTGTAATTGTAATATTAGGTTTGTCTTCTGCAAAAATGCAACTCAATGAAATTAACCACATAAAAGGCCAAAAACCTTAATGAAGTCCTAATTTCTTGATAGGAAACAGAATGCAATGAAGAACTGATTTATGTTTTATATCAATTATTAAAATTTCTCAAATACTGGAACCGAGTTTCAATAACTTAAGGCTGGCTAATATATGTATTGTGGATTTTTAACAATTACTTAAACTGGTTTATGTACATTATAAAAACCAATTACAATCAATGCAATTTCAGGGAATCATATCAGTATTGGAAAGTTTATAAGCAATATTTTTCTATAAAATAGGTAATATTTTTCTTCTTTAATTATATTATCCATACTAACAATACAAATGACTAAAAACAATAATATTTGTTCAGCTTTTCATTGCATAGCGTTGATATTGGCCATTATCATAAATATATATTTACCTGGTGAAATGACATTAGGCGCAGGTGCTACTTGAGGTTCAAATGTTGTAGGATTCATAGGTGATGACAACTCACTCTGTAATGATTTCAATAAAAAATAAGGTACCAAACATATGATTACAATAAAAAAAATGACAAAGAAAATGTTTTCAGTTACATAAGATTCTGCAGTTCTAGACACGTAAGGCGCCCAATAGTCTGTCATGAGCCTAGGTTCAGTAGAGCTCTTTGAGTTAAAACATAACATAAAACAATTCCCAACACCAAATGATTGTTTCATCGTTTCGAATAAGGCATCAGCCCTGAAATAGAAGAAAAAGATACAATATTGAGGCTAGAGATATTAAAAGAAAAAAAATTATAAACAACTGAAACATACTTTTCTTTAGTTACAGTAGATGCATCATGTAATAGGAGATATGACTTTAAAACTCCATTATTAAACCATTTTGGCAATTTCGGAGGAGCTACATTTTGTAGTTGTGCATATTGTTGATTAAGCACTGTATAGGTATCAACTATGTTTTCGTCCAAAGTTGTAGCTACAATTATGCAGGACAAAAAATGCTTCGTGTATTCATGATCAGATGGAAATTGCACTTCAAGATATGTTTCTCTCCAAGCATCAAACCATGGTGTTAGTTGAGGAACATCAAATTTACGTCCATCTGTAAACAATTCACAAATCAGATAGGAATATAGGATCAGAAATTATCAGGAAAATTATTAGGATAAATTACGACAATGGATGTAAGTTAATAATAATAGGCCATACCAAACTCTAAAGTTATTGTTTTATCATCAAAATTGTATAATACTGCATTATTTAATTGTCTTCTTGCTTCAGTAGGCTGCAGAGGTTTCCAATTTACATCTCTTATAATTAATTTCCAGTTTTTTATTGTACAGGCATTCCCACCAGGTTCTCGAAATTGACCTTCAAATATGTAATAATTATCTTAACAAATATTAAATTTTGATTGATTAGTTTACCAAGAAATATATTTAAGCTTTATTTAGCAACAATAATATTGGCTTATAAAGCTTTTTCTTTCTATTAAAGTAAACTTCTTTTACAGCTTAAGAATTGAGCTCATAGAGCTATTACAAATATAATTTTCAATCTTTAGTATACCTTAATTATTAACGTTAACATACCTTCCCAATCTAAAGTAGCAAAGGGCTGCAGCAATTCAGAAAATGTCAAGTTGTTTTTAGAAACAAGTGTATTAACTCGTGGGCTGCATAAGACTGCTATAATTGGTGAAAAAGAGCTTTGTATAAATTCTTGAGCAGATTTTGCCATAATTATTACTTAAATTAGAGCACTATGTGGAGATAAATTTGCTTTATTGTTATATCTCATAGACATCTTCCATACTTTGACATATTAATGCAGACTACCACGACGCATTACATGCAAGAGTATATCGCAAGCAATATGTATTATAATCAATATCTAGGTTAATAAAATCTTTTCAATCTGAGTGTATTATTTTGCAATCAAAAACAGCACATATGTCATAATCACTAATCTCGAATGACAGTTATAATTTGACACCAAAAGATATGAATGGCAAAAGTTTTATAAAACGAGCGTTAAAACAAAATTATCGAATTGTGTTAACCAAAACAAAAAATAATTTAATTTTTTGTTTCTTTCGTTAAAATATTTTTAGCCACTTCTTTTATATTATCATGTACAGTACCGAGTTTATTATTTGATCACAAAAGACCTACTTGCTGCATATTTGCCTTTTGTCTATACACAACAAGCGTTCAATGTTTTGATATCAGAATATGCAATATAGTAAAAGCTGAGGAGCAAAGATATGAATTAGACATTTTTAACTAATGAAAAGAGTTAGATACTCTTTACGCAGTTTTTATAATTACAGCACTCAATTCTTGTAAGTGAAGCGTGATTAGTAGCAATTACCGTTATTTGTTAAATATGGCCTACACATTATAAAATGTATTATGAGTGGAAAACATTTTATACAATTGACTTCACCTTTGTTATTTTTATAAGTACTGGGTCTCCTATGAAATCCACTAATTTACGGATTTTCCGCGTTACTTTAATATATTTATTTCCGACGTTTCGGATTTTTTCCAGCATCCATGATCACGGGCAGACTAAGTTGGTATATGTCTGTATCTCAATGTTTTAGAATAACCGTCAGAGTTTTTATTTAAAAAAATTGACATATCATTCGTTTTCTTAATTTTGAATGTTGGTTTGACAAAAAATACTTATGTTGTCCTTCGGTTTTGTAGTTTTTATATTTTTGAGTTTAATTTTTGAAATTATTGGATCCCTGGAAGGTGGCAAAGACCAACCATGCTCTCTATTAAAATTTGGATATTTTTTAATTTCTATTGCTTCCCGAATCATCCTTTGTATAAATCGATGTTCATTAGCCAGTATTTTTGGTTCATCAAATTTAATATAATGATTGGGCTTGCCTAGAACATGGTCCCAAATTGCAGATTTCTTATAGTTCTGTTTGCTATATGTTCTTTTACTCTGGTTCTTACTGGTCTTTTTGTTTGTCCAATGTAAGAGAGACCACAATCACAGTTTAGTTTGTACACACCCGGTACCTGTAGAGGAATTTTACATTTGACGGATGGTAATAATTGGCCAATCTTCTTCGGCGGCTTATAATATGTTTTAATAGAACGCTCGCTTTAACTGATTTTGTCGGTGACTCCTCTGATGTAAGTTAAGACGGCAAGCACTCTTTCGACTGTGGCTGGCTTCACACAGTGACTGCGACGTAGACGTGGAACTTGGAGTTTGTTATCACGCAGCAGGTCAGAGAGGATGGTTGGTCTTTGCCGCCTTCCTGGGATCCAATAAGTTCAAAACTTAAACTCAAAAATATAAAAACTACAAAATCGAAGGACAACATAAGTACGTTTTGCCAAACCAACATTCCAAATTAAGAAAACGAAAGATATGTCAATTTTTTAAATATAAACTCTGACGGTTATTCCAAAACATTGAGAAACAGACATATACCAACTTAGTCTGCACGTGATCATGGATGCTGGAAAGAATCCGAAACGTCGGGAATAATTACATTTGAGTAACGCGGAAAATCCGTAGATTAGTGGATTTGATATGTATAATAATCGCGTAAATAAAAGAAATAATTACTGGGTCTCCTTTTAAATACATTAAATAACAGTATTTTTCTTTATTATCTGTAACAGTACTGAATATTTTTTATTATAATCGGAACTTATTTTTTTAAATGAGTTATTATTTAAACTTTAGTGACCTTTATTCATGTAATGGTTTACTTAAACAAACATGATGTTAATAGATATATCACTTTATGGTGTCGTGCTGTATAATGTTGAAATTTTCCAAAATATTTTACCAATTAATGTTTTCTTGCAATAAAACTTACCAGCTTTAGAGACAAAATTAGCTTGTAGAACAAGAAGTATAATAATACTAGAAGATCTTAATTATTTGAAGATGAAAACTGGCAATGATAACTCCTATCTACATTATTAGGGATGAATTAAAGAAAATATCATAATGACATATATGCACATATGTTTTCTGTTTGTTTATGTGGGTTTGAAATCTGAGTAGTAATTTATTTTCGTTTGGCTGAAATTCTTGTGTGGGAATAATATGTAATAATTCATTTGGAGAAGTCAAATAGCAGTAGCTTAGTTTAAAAAAATAATTATTCAGGTGATACAGAGCAGGTTAGAGGACAATCCTTAAAAAAATGTCTAGGAAGTAAATATTTGTGTAAAATAATAGATTTACACAAGGCATCATTATAGCTAAAAGCTTAAGTTGTCTTTTTAGCAAATTAAGGTTTAAAATATGTGAGTTAAAAAAATCAATGATTTTTTTTGTGCACTTTATTACTATAAAACAATAAAAGGCAGCTGCCATAGAAAATAAAGGGAAAAAAGAACAAATGAAAATATAATAAAGTTCATCTTATATTTAATGAAAAATCTTTTACAAAATTGAGATATACCTAATTTTGATTGGATACAAATAATAAAAATTTGATTATGAAAAAATATTCATAAATGCATTACTTACATAAAAATATTACTATGTTAAAATAAACTTGCAAAATGAAAACTAATAAGATTTAAAATAACAATTGTCAAAAATCATGTTCTAATTCTAAAATGTTTTAATAATACAGATTAAAATTACTAGGTTAACCTATACACTGCACCTCATTTTACTTTTGTTATGGTGGAATGTTTTTAAATGTACCCAGAGGATGCAAAAACAATTAAAATTATTAATAATATGCTTGAATCAAAATAATCCAATCATAGTGGAGAGTAAGGTTTTGGAACAAACTGTGCCTGCCTACCAATTCTTGTTAGGCTTCTTTATACATGGGTGCTGCCAAAATTGTACCTAAAAACAGGGGACATATTAGACATTCACATCAGGAAACAGTATTAAGGCAAATTAATTTCTTAGAGAATTACATTTATAAAATTATATTTTAATGGACAACAATGCCAGTCGATGATCATGGTAACTGTTATACAATAACAATATAACTTAAATATTTTTTTACATACATATGTACTATTCAAAGCTTGAGTTGAACATGTTTATGTTAAGATCTTCGAAGGTGGCCTGTCCCTGGTCCAGTATTTGCAGCATGTCAGAAAGCTCGTGAGGGGCATGGGCCGTTTCGCCTGGCGCGCCGGCCACCCCGGCACGCCCGCCACCCCGGCGCCTCCTCCTTGCCACGCCCACATGCCTGCAACCACACCATCACCTTCTACCAACAATGCAACACATTACAGAATTAAAATATTATTCTTTAGCAGCCACAGAAAACATGGAATTTATTTAAACAAATCTGATGTCAAACTGTCTTGGGTCCAAAACTCATAAAATTTGCATAGGAATTTAATATATTTACCAGATAGCGTATTTTTTGTCGCCATACGTTTTTGACCTTAGATTTTCTTAAGTAAATTCTGTAAAGAGCTACACACAACATGTTAAAATGTAATGCTTTAGTAAATGTTCAAACACATTATAGATAAATATTGCCTTTCATATACATTTTTCTAGAGAATATTGTAACATTTACCGTGCGTTGGGTGCGTGGGATGAGTTGGATGTGCGTGGTGATTATGGTGGTGGTAGTGGGCCGCCGGCGGGAGATAGGCAGGCGCTGGGGGCGAGCGCGTGGGACTCCCGCTACCCGTGGGCCCCGGAGCACCGCTGCCCGCAGCATTAGTGGCTTCTCCGCTATACGCATAACTCTCGCCGCTGGCACCGCCACTCTAGTAAATAAAAGAAATATCTTTTATAATATTCGACTTATACAAAATTTAAAAAAATATTCTTTTGTTTGTGGCAACAGAAAGACCTTTATAATAATAATTCAACAATGTCATTATACGAGCTACATACAGATCATTAGACTGAAAATCGATTGCATCAAAGAATATCGGAATAATTACATGCACAAATATCAAGTTATAGGAGAAAGTAGTTACTTACAGGACGGAGTGTGGTCCAAGTGGTGTGAGGCGGCGTGTTGGCGGGACGGTGTGGCGAATAGTCGGGTGCGTAGTGTGCGTAGGGAGTGCCCGCTGCCCCCACCGCGCCCACAGCGCCACCTACCGCCTCGCCGGGAGAGCGCGCGCTTACACCACCGCCGGCTGACAGAGCGAATATTGAATCAATTCATAGCACAAACACAAAGCAAAAGAAGTTTTCTTTTTAAATATGAGAAATAAACATATTAAACACACTAATAATAATAAAATAATTATTATTGTTATTAGTGTGTTTGACATGTTTTGTATTAATAATTTAACAATTTATTTATTTAAAGAACTTTTATATGTTTTATCCTTTACACGCATTCTTGTATGTGCTTTTATCAATCGATTTAGAAAATGGGCTGTGGTATTACAAGGGCTCAATTTAGACCATTTAAAATGTAAAAATAATTAAAGAAAGATAGCATTTGCATGGAATGCTATCCTTTTTCTACATATTACAAAACAGTATATTAAAAATACCTGGCGGTGCATGATGTTGCTGATGTAAAGCGGGCGCAGGAGCCTGGTACACGTCGCGTTGCCGAAGGTGATAGTCGTAACTCTCCTCCGCCACCGATTCCCCGGTGGCACTGCCCAGAGACCGACTGAAAGTAATCACCGTTTAGTAAAAAAAAAACTTGTAAAAATAAATGTAAGAATAAGCGATGGAATTTACGTAAAGAAGTCATAAACACGTGAAGTCTAAAGTCCAACTTAATTAGGCCCAAAAATTTTAACACTCTTATTGATAAGCCATAAAATGTGGATTGAACGCGGCATTTCACTACTAGCGCCATTAGTTAATGATATATCTAATTCAGCTTCGGTATACAGTAAGGACAATATTTCGTATGGTAAAAAAAATAATTTACTTACTTGGCCAGTGTGTTGGTACAAACAATGTACTCTACTTCGTCGTTGTAGGGGTTTAGGAAAGCGAAGGCGGACGTTCTCAGCCAGATCCACTCCCTGCTTTTGGTCCGAAACCGGTACATTAAGGAGATAATTTGTCCTTTGAGCTTCAGAACTAAAACAAAATTTAAACTAGTACGGACAAGATATGTTAGTGGCGATTAAACTAACATAAATTGAGTACTGGCCTTTACTAGCAAAGACTATTGTCTCAGCTAGTAAATTTAAAAGATATTGAGAAGGCTATAGCTTTTCACAATCTATATCAAAGCCAAATTAGATTCGGAATCGACGTAGCAACTATATTGTGCTAATTACGGCGTCGTACGCATTACGTTGTCATGTACGGTCTCTCATGTCGATCACTAAGCGACAATTGTTTTCTTTTTTTTAACCTTTATTGTCTCACTGTTGGGCCAAAGTCTCCTCAAATTCATTCCATGTTTTGCGATCTAGTAAACGATCCGGCCACCCGATGCAGTCTAAATCATCCCACCACCTCTTACGTCGCCTACCACGACGTCGGCATCCTTGTGGTGTCCAGTGGGTATAAAGCGATAATTAACTAATTTAAGTTACAACGACAGACTTACGATGCCACTTCATCGCTTGTGTTGTTCGTTACCTTGGTCGAAGTTGTCGCGCATGTGCTGCTGGTCCTCCGGGTGGTAGAACTCGTAGCAGAGCTTGCCGAGCAGGTCCTGCGGCGCGTGGCCCACCACCTGCGCGGCGCGCTGGTCCGCGAACGTGAAGCGCCCGTCCGCCGCGTGCCGCGACACGAACTCCGCGCCGCCGCACGCGCCGCCCTCCGCGCTCGTCGGCGTCGACGTCACCTGGCGCGCCGATACGGTGCTTTATAACGGTAATGTCACGCCATTTTGATGGCTAACTTGTTTCAATGATCTCAGACGATCGTCTTAAAATTGTCAAATGTTCTCAGCTTCGTAAGTCGGTTAGTCTTTAGTGACAATCGAACACATTCCTTGAAGTCTATATCTACAGCCTTAGTTGATCAGTCGATAAAAACAATTAAAGACTGTTAGACTTGGCATTATAGAGTTTTATATTTAGTTATACCTTTATGTATAAAATAGTGTATTAAAAATAAATTATAGCATCATACACACCTGTAACCGTCCAATAGCGACGAGGCAGCAGTGCGATGCGTGCAGCTCGTCCTCGACGGGCCGGTCCATCTGCATACCTGGAAACAAGTCTGATGTCCCACAATACATAAAATCGTGTTTTTAACCGTTTAAAAACAAAATTTCAGTAAAGCCGCACGTCACGCACACTCAAAAGATCAGAACCTGCGGCGATGTGATACTCTACCTGTCGGAGGCCAATTCTTGATGTATCCGGTGCAGTGCACCACCGCGTAGTTGTGGCCGTCGTGCGAGGGCCCGAGCGAGTTGCGCGCCCTGAGCCTGCCCACGTGCGCGTCCCCCGCGCCCGTGCCGCCCACGCGCATGCGGCAGATGAAGCCGCGCCGCGACCCCATCACTTGGCGCATCGACGCTGCAAACACACCATCAAATTACCTAATTCTTTTTAAATTTACGATGTTTTGAAGTGTAATTCAATCAATAATAATTACTACACATTATTGTTTTTATTATGAGGTGCATGATCCCCACTTCTGCAAAGTACATTCATAAATCATTATACAAATCGTGAAGTAGTTTAGGATAAAACATTTTTAAAGACCAAATCAATACCATAAAAATGGTTAACATTTTTAAATATATTACAATAATAACACAACATTTTTGATAATTCTAAACGCCGCATGCGCAGAAGATGTTATTGGAAACTTTACGCACAAACACAAGTTCACACTCTCCTTCCTTTTCCTAATATACCAACGGGTTGGTTGCGACTCGCCTGAAGAAATACAAGCCCACTTTTTTTCAAGTCCAAACAACCAACCAGTCCAACGTGTGCATCATTTAAATTATTCCGTTATTTTCTGAGTATATGATGTACTTACACTGGTGTCCTTCTTTCTTGACGGTGCCAGTTTTCAAGTCTAGTATGCGTCCAGTGTTCTGTGGTTCTTGTGTGCTTAATTGCTCGCGGACTTTCTCCACGTCATCAGGATGAACTTGATCGTATAAACACGAAGAATACCATTCACCCTGACAATAAACAAAACGAATATTAATAAAGTTTTTTATTAACACCATTACTAAACATTAATGAATTTAAATTGAACTATATACAGTTAAAACCTTTAAAATGATTATGATTACCATGGCTCCATCAGATTCGTTTTATTTAATAATTGTTTGAAGCGTCAAGAGGACTATGCAACTAACCTTGTTTATGGAGCAAAAAGGAAACCCGATGTACAATTTAGTTCACATTTAAAATGACGATAAGTTAAGACATGGGTATATTTACCAGCAATTAATTTAAAAGCGATGTTAAGACGTAGATATAAATTTTAGACCTTTCTTAGGGACAATCGGTTAACGCTGAAATAAAAATATTCAAGAAATCAGAATAATGAACTTACCTGTGAATAATTAAGTACCGGCGCTATGCTGTCGCTAACATATATAATGCGACCGGTGTCGCAACTTACGACGAATAAAAAACCATCAGCCGCCTCTAATATGAGATGCTTCAACTCTTGATCAGTCAAAAACGATGGTTTATACGTGCCGTCGGTCGAGGTATTACCCGTACCTAAAATGTGTAAAGTAATCGTTAATTATCGATCATTAGGTCGGCTTTCTATTTACATCTATCTGAGTTTTACCCGAATAACAGTTTTGTCGCAGAGCGTCTGGAATCTTAACTACCGCCACAAGGCATAGGGTATCTGCATTCGATGGATGGATTACATTTCAATAAATTAGAAGGCATTGACGTCTTATAACAACTGCCAAAGATGATCTCAACAACCGACACCCACTTTTTACATTCCTATTAGACGCATGGATCGTATTACTTTTAGACAATAGGGTGATCAGTCTATATCAATGGATCATATTTGTTATCGGACAATTAGTCGATAGGCCAATATTGCCCTAATTAAACGGAAAGCAACGAAAACTTAAAGTTGACTCTTTGTTCGTAGGTTTCAATTATCGTCCGTCGGTTTGTTTGTGGTTAAGTAACTCAAATAAGAGACCGTATTGCTAAGGGGTAAAGTGTGTAGGAAAATAACATACTAAGCTATAAAAAATTACTGACTGGCGCTGAGGCCAAATAGAAATCACTATAATTATATCCCTA
Source organism: Lamproptera curius (assembly GCA_029286875.1). Taxonomy (NCBI): domain Eukaryota; kingdom Metazoa; phylum Arthropoda; class Insecta; order Lepidoptera; family Papilionidae; genus Lamproptera; species Lamproptera curius. The sequence continues at coordinate 561,876 of JAGSMT010000048.1, forward strand.
GAGAAACCAAATTTATCTTCCAGTGTATATTAATGTTGTCAATTTACTGTACCTCTCAGTGCTTTCATATGTGCCACTGCCATACGCAGTATGGTGAGTTTGTCCGGTTTCCGAGCCAGGGCGGAACATGTTGGCACCATGTCCGAGAGCTCCGTTATATATGCTGTCATCTTGTTCCTACGTCTACGCTCGATCTCGCAATGATTCTCGCGGCTGCAAACGAATAGAATTTTGTAAAAATCCCTAACAGTGTTAAATTAAATATAATGAAGTTTAAACGCCAAGCAATAAGACACTTATTGCATTATAGAAATAAATAAAAATTTCAATGTCAGTAAATATAGAAGTATTACCGTGCTATCTGTGTACATCAATTTAAAAAAAGTTTTAACGAATAAAGAAAAACGCAACCAGCGAAATTCTAAACATAAAAAGTAAGAAGACGATGTTATTATTTTTTTTTTATTGCTTACGCAGGCAGACGAGCAGTCGGCCTACCTGATGGGAAGTGGTTACCGACGCCCATAGACAATGGCAATACCAGTGGTATCGCCAACGCGCTGCCTACCGTGAGACATAGGGTGTTAAGTCTCGTTTACCCAGTAATAGCTGGCTACGGTGCCCTTCAAACCGGAACACAGCAGTAGTTTTCACACACGTTCGCGTCAGAAATAGGCACCGCGGTGGTATTCACTCCAGACGGTCTCCTGTAAACAGGGACCTACCACTGGTGAGTGTTAATCGTATCTATAACATATTATAACAAACAATGTGATAGACCACAGCGAAAAAGTTATTACAAATCCAATTCACTAAAATTATAAAGCAAGCCTAGACTAGAAAGCGCTATAACATTACCATATCTTAACAAATTCTTAAATTTGAACAATATTAATAAATTAGCAATATTAAATATTCACGTACAGCATGATAAGACACGTTTTCAATCATCACACGGTGACTTACAATGGATGGTGTTTTTATGGCGAAAATAATTAAGTACCGTGTAGCTTATTAGTGATCGTTTAAGACATCTTGGAATGCGTGAGAAAACAATATTTTTTGTTCTGCCGTTAATCGAGGCTTTGCTATCGGTCATCAGTTACATTGTTTCTCAAAAAAAAGATTGGCTGCGCGTAAACTAAATATAAACAACATGTTAGGTATGTAGAAAAGCCAAGAAAACACCTTGTTTTTGGTACATAAGCAGTTATATTTTAAACTAGCTGTAGCCCTCGACTTCGTTTCCGAGTGGTAATACATAAAAAAACTTTTTCTAAAAACACTTTAATAAAGTAGCCTACCTTACTCCCAATTACATTAACGATATTTTAATTCAAGAGCCGTCAAAATCATACCAGCCTTTCCAGACAGACAGACAAGCAAAAAAACAAAAAAAAAATTGTTTTCTTTTACCGGTTATATATAATAATGTAACTAAGTAATACTCATTTAAAAACGTTTTTATATATAAAAAATTTATGTTACAAACAGACACTTCAACTTAATTATTAGTATAGATATACATATCTATATAAATGACATGACAATAAAACGATTTTGTCGTTATTGACGATTGATTTTTGATGATTTTTATGATTACGTAATTAAAATCAATGTCATCAATCAATTTAAGTTAAGAGGATCCACCTACAAGCTATACTAATGCATTTAATGACGCATAATAAACGTAATAATTATTAAATTATATAAATATTTTTTTCGTCTTTACATAATACCTTACATTGTACTATCGTTATGGAGCCTAAGTTCATGACAAAACAAATAAATCACAACAAGAAGCCCTCAAAAAGGTTAGAAAAAAAGGCTTACGAAAGGACAATGTAACTTAAGTGTCCAGTAGTCATGGCAACAATCTGAGGTACAAGCTTCAAGACTATTGAGTGCTCGCCACATTCACAGAACTCTACCCATACTGTTACTTATTTCCTAATTGCATACAACGTATAGGAGTTAATATACGTATAGAATTGTGAACGGTTTTATAACATATACGTTTATAATCTTCTGATACTAAAACTAACATATATTTCTTTTTCTAATATAACGTCACTTTATAATTTAAGATTTTTTTTTTTACGTAAGCAGAGATTTACTTCGAGCTTTAGCCGCTCGACATTGATGCGATTTCAAAATCCTCGGTTCTCCGGAGATTTTTGTCGATGTGTATATTAATTAAAGTAATTATCAGAATATATGTATACGTAATATGAAAATTAAAAAGTATATAAACCCGCGCTGGACCTTGCGGTGAAGTATTTCCTCAATCAGTAGCTCAATTTGAAACATTTCCTTTGGTTCTCAGCCTTTTGCCGTATTTTTCATAGTAAATTATTATAAAAAATAAATTTACTTATATATAAATTAACATTTAATTATATTTACAAATTTTGTGTTTTAAATTGCACAACTATTTATTAATGCAATGCATTGTGAATCAATAATCTTTTGGCATAATGTCATATATTAAAAATGTATAAATATGCATATATATTTGAGCTGTTCTAATTTCTCTCAAGCCAAGCATTTTTTCTTGGTGTACTTGTACTCTTAAAAGATTGATCAATATGTAAAAGGCTAAATAATGCAAAGATTTTATGTTAGGTTTATTAATATTTATATTAATATAATTATTAAATATTTAAACAGAATATTACACCATATATTTTTTTCTCTACAAGAAATGTATTGTTATGTATTAAACTTTGTAGTTCATGTTTTGTTTGTTATGCATACTGTTTCTACATTTTAAAAACTTAAATATAGTGTAATGCCCCATGAAGGTTTTTTAAAGCTCAGGCCAGATATGACAAAGCCCCAAATTGACAGACTTCAACATATTGCTATTAACATTCATTAGGTCATGACAGGTGGGCCACCTAAAACTTACTTTTTCTTATTGATAGATTTAAAATAAATAACTAACAAACTGGCAATGAGACACAATTAATATAAAACACAATTAAACTAGGATGGAGAATTAAAAAGAAAATCACATTATTTGATGCAGGTATAGCAATCACACTCAAATTCATTTAAATTGTAACGGTAATCAAGTAGGGTGATACTGGTTAATAGAATAAGTGCTCTACAAAGAGGTATACAAAATGCAGGTTTTTATAAAAATTTTAAAAACTAAATAATTGCTTCGTCTGCATGTCTGTTGTGTTAAAGTCTTAAGAATGTTAAACTATATCAGTGCAATAATAAACAAGATATTAACAATATTACACTAAAATGCAGTCAGAATAATATGCCTTTATACATTACACATAAAAATGACTATTTTTAGAAATGTAAACACATAAAAATGGAACTTACCTTGCAAATCTTTCTTTGTCTTGGATATTATCCTCCTCCATCCTTGTGTATTTCCCACCACTTGCGTCGTCTTCATCGGAGCTAATAATTTACAAATTGCTTCATTATACTTTACTTGAAGTTATTATACAATATTACAAAAACAAAAATTCTAACAGTTGTTGAAAAATTTGTAGTAAAATACAACTTGCTTGAAGTAAAATGTTGTTTAAATTACAGAAATAGTGATCAAACTTTTTATATATAGAAAAACACAGGTATAAACAACTTCACCTCAATGATATAGTTAATATACAATTAAATAATTAGTATACAATTGTTTAAAATTTTTTAACAAAGTGAATGTAATGACATCCGTTAGCAAGTTACTGCTATATTCATTGTCATCATAAAACAAAAAGTGTCTACTTGGCTAATTTACAAAATTGCTTTTAACAAAATGCCTTGAAGGAAATATTACGAAGTGCTATACTTGCATTAAACCGTATTGTGCGGTTTACTTTTAAACTAAAGTAATACAGATATTTGATTTTGTCTTACCCAACACTGCCAGCACGGCGCTTTTGTATATCTTTTGATGGGTCAGCCCCTATAAAAGAAATTATTTTCTGTTGATTGTTATTATCCCAGTGATGTATCTTGGATTTCATAATTTTGTAGTGATTTATTGTCCAGTAATATGTAGTTTAATTGAAATTAATTTGGAAGATTATATATTTAACTGCATGCAACCAATTGTAAATTCAATTACTAAAGAAAAACACTAACTTTTACCATAATTGAAAATCAATTATTTACCTAAATATGTTGAATTAAAATATATATAACTTGGTATAAATAAACATAGCCACATTGAAACTCTGCACTAGAAGAATCCGCATGGTCAAGATTAAATGGGAACGAATTTCATTGATATTAACATGTAATTTATTTAGAATAAATTAAGGTTGATGTTTTATTAAATGTATAGTAAGAAACATATTGTAATATCAATAGTCTTAGTGGTATTGCGCAGGATGTTTTATGAAAAAGAGAACAATAAATAACGAAATTTCAGTATATATATTTTTTTCTTCTATAATTTATTAGAGAAAGATATATAACAAAAGTATAAAAAGCTGTATATTAATAAACAGTGTTAAATTCTTTGGACCGTTAATAAATGTTGATGAAACAGTATTGAGATTAATTTTCACAAGTAAATAAAAACATTGTAAAGAATAGATGTAATTAGTGTTTCTTGTGGGTCAATTCCGTTCTAGCAACGCGTCACGCGGAACAACGTCAATTGAATATAGGTCGGAGTATTTTCTGTTTTATTAATTGCCATAAATTGTAAAAGCTTATTTTGGGACATACATGTTCATGTTCTGTCATGTTATAAATAAAACATAAAAAGAAACATTCTATTATCGATATTTTTCACTGCAACAAGTAAAAGCACCAACCGGGGATAGTGGGAGCCACGGCAGACATCGGTCAATAAATTCATCAGTCCACGTTATCTTATTGCTAGGACATTAACTAATATACAATTAAATAACACATAACAATCACTCCTAAAACTTAAAAAATTGAACCTATGTTTATCGTAAAACTCTCAACACAACACAAACGCCATTTTTCATTATAGCTGACATGACATTGCCACCTAAAGAGCTTATTTTATAGAATGCTTTTCAAATAAAAAAAGCGTTCCTTAATATTTTGATTGTATTAAAAAGCATTTCGAATTTTTAAAATTATAAATTTATAAGTTTCTTGTAATAATTGTAATTTATACGTTTAAATAAGTAGTTATTACAGTTGTCTTCATGTAGGATCCCTGCATTCATAGATAAATTTACTTATATAAACTAAAATTTCGATATAAATCTATATTTTGAACAGATTTTTGCAATTGTAGCATATTTAAATCCTTTTTATAATAATACTTTTTCGGTTCAGTATTTTTTTTAATTTTGACATTACCTACGATTAGAATTATGATGATACGTCACTTATTTTTTGTATATTCAAAATTATGTAAAACAAAAAATTAAAAATGAATGGTGATTTAGAAGAATTATCCGATACTACCACCTGTAATTTTAATGCTGCATCTGAGGCGATGTCAGATGTTAATCAAGCTAAATTGGATACTTTAGAAAAAAAGGCTATTCACTTAAGGCTAGTTTATAGCTCTACCACATAAAAATGTTTTTCTGGTAATAATAATGTCTTATACATTTAGTTGACTAAATAATTTAAAATAAAAAAAATGCTTGCAGATTGGTTTTAGAAAAGGATTTTAAAGCTGCAGATTTAAAATGGAGTTTATTCGTTGCAGCTGCATTCAGTTTTAGATACGAAAGTTGTTTGAGACCCTTTCCACCAGTATTTATGAAAAATGGTATCAAGGATATGGATGAATTAGTTAATACCATTTAGAACATAATAAGTTTGTTAAATTAAAAATGTATACATATTTTATTAACATGTTTATTTTTACAGCTAAACGTCTTATCTGATGTACCCGCCCTGGACCTATTAGTACAACAGTTAGATGATTTAGATAATTTAACAAAAATAAGTGGCATAATAGACTTACTTTTTTATGTACTTGTCAGGTTAAAGGAACCTTGTCTTAAGACGTTACCGTCAGAATTGGTAGGTAAATAACATAAGTTTACATCAATTAATCATCATTAATAGATAAAAATGAACATTTTCAATGATACAGCACAACACCATTTTAACGGACGCTAAAACTGCGTCGAAGCCTCAATATATTTTTCAAGTATGCAGTTCAAAGACTTCTCATTCCGAAATAAAGTTTAAAGAGCTATCAAAAAATTATAAAACATTTTATGCGTATCACGGAACACGATTGGAAAATTTCTACAACATTTTGCATTTTGGTTTTCAACAACAATCGTATAAGGTATAAATTACTTTTATTTAATTTTAAGGTGCTTCATATTATGATAATAATTTGTTAAATTTTACAGAATACTCCATTGGGCAATGGATTTTACTTGTCACCAGATTTAAACATTAGCATACCACATAGTCACGGTGGATTTGGTTGGGGCGCAAGTAGTATAGGTGGCCATTTGTCATGTATTGCCATGTGTGAAGTTATCGATACTCCTGAAGGGATCAATTATAAGAAACCTATTGCAGATGAAGGCATGTATAATTTTTACTCTACATTAACGACACATTACTTCAAATAATATAACAATTTTATTCGATATTCATATTTCACATGAGTCAAATGTTTGAATCGACTCTTAAATTGATAAGCCGACTTTTTTATCGCTGCACTTGATGGTCTAAAATTGTAAAATTTTGTTTAAAATACCCTAAACTATGTTTTAAATTTTTATAATTTAAAAGTCACCTAGGTTCTGAGTTACAGAACTGAGAACCTTAATTTTTGTTACAATTTTCCAGATGTGATATATATTTCAAACTTTATTAAAGTTTTTCAGCATCTGCGTGTAGAAGTATTCTTGTTAATATTTATATTTCGTTTGTACTTTATTCATACAGGTGACGGTGTCAACAACGATGATGGTACCGTTTCTTTAGAAAATACAACTGACACTAAGATAACTCACTATTTAGTAACTAACAGCGATTTCCTTAGAGTGCGCTATCTGTTAGTGTACGCAAAGCAGCCAACATCTGTACGGTTGAGTACAGCAAATGTCAACAGAAATGGTATAGAAATGTTTATGTTAAATCTCGAATTTATATGTTCTTCGCTGCATAATTCGTTAGATGCTCACATATTAAATTGCCGATCAACTTTAAGCTTACGTTTGGTCGGGAATTCCAAATTTAAATTTATTTCGGAATAAAGCCATAAAAATTATTATTTACAAATTGTAAATTCATTTATTTTCACATAACTTTCTTAAGTCCATTGTCATTCACACAATTTGGACTAATCACAGCAATTTGGACTAATTGATAATTCTGGAATTTACAAAGCACCTGTACTGTAGACTCGGCTCGAAAAGTTTACGTTGTATACGGAACAGGAAACCCTAATTACTTGCATTTATATTAATCACTTGAGTATCACAATTTACTCAATGAGTGATACTCAAGTAAATAACGAAGAATTGAAGGCGATAATAAAAGCAGATCCATCTCCAATCCTTTTAAAATTAGCAGCAACCTTCAGCTTAAATGATAAATTGCGCCTTATTGCGCAAAATCGCTTTAAATTAATTAGGAAACTTTTTACAAGGAAAAAAATTCAAATCGGACGAGGCAGTCAAAACTGTCTTTACACTATTTACAGACTCTTGTCAATTATTTGCGTATTGAATGACGGGTATGTATGATGACACATTAACGCCGCATACATCGATTTTTTTTAAAGTGAAAGGGGCAAACAAACAGGTGGCTAACGTGATGGTAAGTGAGTACCGCCGCCCGTGTTTCTCTGGTGGTGTGAATGCCCCAACAGAGGAACTGCAAATGCTTTGCCTACCTTTTAGAAAGGAGGAGGCTCTTAAAAGAAAATTTGCATCGGGTATGAATCCGAACAACTCCTCGAAGCATCACTCCGCAATGACAAAGTATCGAGACGATCGGTGAGAGCGTGGTCGTCGACAATTAGAGCTGCTTGTCACTAAATGCAGTCAAATGGAAGAAGTTGATACTTAGGTGCCCCAGCCCAGAGATGAGAACAGTATTCCATATGTGTCCGAAATTGCACTTTATAAAACTGCAACAGATTGGCCGGAAGGAAATACTGCTTAGCCTCGCTGTACTGAGGACACCTAGTTTCTTGGAAGCCAATTTGGCTTTTTGTTCCGGATGACCGCAAAATTGAACGTTACTCCATTTCTCGACGCCAAGAATACGATCGATTCTTTTGTGGGGAAAGCGCTAACTTGTGTCTTTATGGGAGTGAATAGGACTAAATTTAGCCGTCCCTAATTTGAGATTTTATTTAGTAGAATCTCTATTTTATACTTTGTTCCGTTCCTCTTCAACTTATTCCGAGAAATATTTGCTGGGCCGGTATATAGAGTCAATACTATCATCAGCATTTCAGTGGATGTGGCTGATGTGCAACTTATCGTTGATATGCATCAGAAATTGCGTAGTCACAACAGCCTTAATACTCCGATCCTTGAGAAATCTGCATAGTTTCTCAGGTAGCCCGTGAGATGATAATTTCTCTATGAATTATCTGTGCCAAACCCGAAGGCTTTCTCAACGTCCAAACTAACTGGCACGGCCTCCCTCTTGCTCTCCACCGGCTCTGTCCACCTGTGAGTCAAGTAGACAAGGAAATCACCGGCTGAACGACCTCTTCGAAAGCCATACTGGCGATCGTTGAATAGCTGGTGATTCTCGAGGTAACGAAGGAGTTGACTGTTAATAAATGAGACCATTATTTTGTTTTGATTGGTTTAATTTATTGTCAACAAAAGGTGGACCCATTTTTTAAATATTGAACAGGTATTTAATATGTAAGGGCCTAAAGCTTGAGAACCGCAACCAGTTATAACAAATTTCCATTGATTGGTTGTCGCACAACCCATTATAAGTTATGAATTTTTTTTTAGTGTGTAAATTGTTCCGAATTCCATTATTAAATTAAATAAAATATATAAAATTAGCTGAATCTGAACTGAAACAGCATTTATAGTGTTAATTACACGTTCAGCAACAAGCCGTCATGCTCACTACGATTCAAAATTGTGTGTTGGTTGGTTCTGTAAATTGTTTTTTGCATCTGTTATGGTTAAGATATTGTTATTTTTGCGCACTTTAAATATCTATGGTTTTTTATCTTGCAGTTGGAACTATTTCAGCATCATAATTTTTAATGTATATTTATTAATTTGCAGAAGGTGGTCTTGGACAATGGCTAGCTAGACACAAGTTAATGTCCATACTATTTAGCTATGGTCTACTATTAGCAACCGTGGGATTTGCAAATAACCAACCTATTAACTACTACTATAAAATGTTGTTGAAAAAATTAGATTTCGCGTATGCTACAGTGAAAGTTTGAGTTTTAGAATTGTTATACGTGTGACATTGTAAAATTGTTAGTCTTTTTTGCTCTTTACTTTATTGCGAATTTTTATAAATAAATTTTCAAAATTACAGTTCCCGCCTTTTTCTTTTTCTGTCTCATCCAAAGCGTATCTACTAAATATATTTTTGGCTATATTGGTTAATAGGTATTTATTTTAGATTGCCCGGAGAAAATATATATTTTATCGATGTTGTCGGTGTGCCTACTGTTTTGAGTCAATAGCTTGCAGAGAATTTTTTTCTTCATCATTATCATCAAAATAACAATAATTTAAGCTATGTTAGGCCACCGCTGGAAGTAGCCCTTTCCTTATGCACGCCTTCTCCATTAGTAGGTTTTTGGACTGTTTTTCCCACCGCTGGTCCAATACGGGTTGGTGGGTGGGCGGTGGTGGGGTCTTCTTTACATGCCCATCCGACGCATGGATCATCTTACCTTTCATACATTGGGGCAAATTATCCTAACCAACCAGAAAACACCGATAACACAAAGTTGTTTCCCCGCGGGATTCGACCCCACGACCTCCGGTTTATAAAAAAGGGCCAATACTAGACCACAGAGGCGGCTCTTTCTTTATTTTCGGCACTTCTTTTCTTTAGTTCTATGACATTAATAATTCAAAAGCAACAACAGTTTTTCACCTCCAGATAGAGGCGGTTAATGATTTCATGACAATTCGATTTCAGACTTTGAATTTAGTTTATTAATGAATCCGGAGTGCCCCCGGAGTGTTCTCAAATTGGATAACTAATTTTGTTACGATAACAGCTAGATATTTAAACTACTATAGTTCCTTTGCCAGCAAAATGCAATGTTGACAGGATGTTACAGTTGGTTACACATGACCTCGCTTTATTCATGCCCACCAAACATTATTTATGAACGTATTTTCACTTAAATTCAAATGGCTATCACACAAATTAGAACAAAGGTATGCATTCGTCATGGGCTGAGGCATAGCCATTGTTGATCTTCATTTGTTGTGATGAATATGTCGCCATTTGTGTATCAGCAGTGCGCTCAGCGCATAGCACTTCTAGTTGTATTTTGCTTAGATTTTAAACTTTTGTCTATGGGTTTTCGCTTAAAATTGAATAAATTTTAGTAATTATGTGCACTCGTTATGCAAACCGTATTTTGGTATTAATGTGTATTATGGTCTAGCACAAGACCCTACGGCGAATTTGCCACAGGGACGTATTGTTGGGGTATGGTATAACTTTTATTGTATACGTTGCGGTCGTATTTCTATAGACCTGTAGCGTTTTTTTTATTTCAGATAAAAGTGTATACCGAACTGTCTCTCATACCTGTTGAAATTTTCTATGGAATTCCATATGCAATCGCGCCACTTGGAAAATACAGATTCGCTGTAAGTTGCTTTTTATCTTTTGCATTTAAATTTAAAATTTTGTAATTAACTGAATTAATTATAGTTATGCCCAAAAATATTAAATATTTTTTCATACAGTCTTTCATTTTAATGTGAAGGAAAAATTATGTAAAGAACTACATTCGCTGTCTATCCGTTTTCAGACTAATTGCGTTTATGCTTAAAAAATGTTCTAAAGTAATGTACACTTTAAACATATAATAAAAGATAGGTTAAGTATGTCTATCACTTAAGGATAACCCACAATAACCATTTTCTTTATTTATGGCATAACCAACCTAATAGATTAAGTTGGTTTTTAGTGAATCTTCTTAAGAGAAAGATTTAATGTTTAGTCCTATTACGTACTATTCACACTGTCTCATTATTAAATTATTAAAAATATTAAGTAGCGTTGATGCGCCTTGACATTTATAGTTTTTGTTTACATTTTCACTCATAGTAACCAGTAGATAAAAGCAAGCAAAGTAATATTCATCGTATATAAAATGTATGAAATTTATTCCAGGCACCGGAGCGGCACTCCGGTTGGCGCCGTACTTTTTTTGCCCATCGAATGCCACCTCGATGCCCACAACAAGGCATGGATAACGAAAGTTACAATGAAGATTGTCTATTTCTTAACGTTTTTACGCCGAGGGTTAGAACAGCTAAAGTTGTATAATCTTATAACACCATATTTGTTGAAAGTAATTAAAAATGCACGTCTGATATTGTTTCAGCAACATAGTATTCTTTTTATAACGATATAGTTCCAATTGTTTAACGATAACGTTATAAAACGAATGTTTCGAGTATTTTTGGTTAAGAGTGACACGGATTTTAATATAGATTTATTCCAGAAACATTGCAAGTAGACTCGTGCGTGTGTTAGGTTCTTACTCGGTTTTATTGTAATCGATTTCCTGTCTTCAGGTAGCGAGTGGATGGAAAGTTATATCCAGTAATGGTGTTGCTATATAGCGAAACTTGGTTAAGGGGCGGTGTCACCTTACCCTGTCAAGAATTAGCATCGGAAGGCATTGTAGTAATCACTGTCAATTACCGCTTGCATTTGCTATCGTTCTTCAATTTAAACTCAGGAGATGCTAGAGGTAATCTAGCGCTTTTAGACCAGTACTTGGCGTTCTTATGGATTCGGGAGAATATTGCTGCTTTTGGTGGCGACCCAAATGCCATTACTCTTGTTGGACACTCGTCAGGCGCAGACTGTGTTTTACATCATATAATTTCTCCGCGATCCGCAGGTATGTAACGTGATATCCACTCTTTCAGAGTCAGGTTTTTCACACCATAAAAAATTTTATGTTTAAATTTTTTCCTACTTTGTTTTATTGCCTACAAAGGGAGAAGAGCAGTCTGGGCACCTGATGCAAAGTGGTCACCGACGCCAATGGACACCGATGATACCAGTTGTAAAACGCCCTATCTACCGTGGGACATAAGATTTTACGACTCGTTTACTCAGTAAATAAGCTGGGTACAGTGCCCTTTAAACTGAATGTCAGTGGTGTTTCACACTACTGCTTTGCGGCAGAAAAAGGCACCATGGTGGTACAGTCAGAAGGCCCCCTGTAAAAAGGGGACCAACCACTTCTACTTACAATAACAAATGCGCATACATGGTATAGTTAGGAAAAATTAAGTTACTCTTGTCTATTTCAGAGTTAAAGATTTTATTGCTTTTAATTTTTAACATTAAACTTCAACGATTGTTTATAGGTTTGTTTCAAAGAGCAATAGTGATGTCCCCACGAGAGATTTGGCGCGCTGTAAGCAAGGAACTTAGTACAAATGCCTCCGAGGCAGAGAGAATATCTCGGATCGTCGCTGAAAGTATGGGCTGTCCGAGTGGTATTGACGCAGATGTTTTGGATTGCATGCGATCTCGATCGATATCTAATATCATGGGATTGGTAAGTATAAGTTAAATCTTGGTTTACTTAACCTTTGCTTAGACATATTTACATACTGAATTTGCAAATGAGTCCCTTTTTACGGCCTACTATGAAATGGTAAACCAAATGGTGTCTATTACTACCGCAAATCAATCAAGTGAAGATTTTATCGTGAGACATAAAATTCCTTAGGTAAAATCTTATTTTTTGCAGAACAAAACTATTCTAGATATGTTACAACCAGTACCAGATAATTTTTTGCCCGATTCCGAACAATATCTTCCAATGTCAGTTCCAGAAGCGCTAACATTATCGAAAAAGTCTGATATTCAACTGGACCTATTGATGGGTACAACAAGTCTTGAAGCTATCAATTATAACGGTATAGAAATGCCAAATTGTTTTTATTATTGATGGTTTTTGTTTATTGTATTGATCATAATTTACGAAAAATTACGGTTTAATTAACATTTTTTTTCTGCAGATAATAACTATGAACATTTAATAATAGAAGGTGCGTCTCGTGTTCTGGAATATGCTAGCGCGCAGGCGATACCTAACATAATGCGCATGCTCTCACTGCAAGCACGATATACGCTGCCACTGGTAACAATAAAGTTGATTCTTTTGCAATTTTGAATTTATTTGCAATATAAAAAATGTATTTTTCCTTAAGTTAACGCAAGCGATCAGATGGGAGTTTTGGCCTTCTGTTAGGGCTGAAAAGGACACAACTGAGGCGATAGAAGCTCTGGCGCGTATGGAAACTTCTGCAAAATGGGGAGCGGGAGGTGCAATGCTTGCTGCCAGGCTAGCGCGTCGTGTCACTCGGCTTTACGTTTACCGTTTTGTCCAACCGTCAGAGGTCGATATGCAAGGAAGGCACTTTAATTTTTCTGGTAAGCCTGGTATCGACCTCTCGTTATTTTTATTATTTAAATATGCTGAATCGTTTTACCAATATCGTTTTTGATTACCAGTTTTAGCTTTTAGTAAGCGATAATAGGCTTGTTATAATATAACTTTACAAGAAAAATATTTATTTTAAGTATTATTAAGTATCATGTTTTGATAATAATAATTTAAAGAGATCGTTGAATGCTGGTGTCACAGTTTCAGCAGTTACTTTTACCACCATATAGCTGAGTGTAGCTTAACTTTAAAAAAATAAGATATGCCTTCTAAATGATCTTTTTATTTAAAAATGTCGTAACTCTAAATAATCTAAATAATAAATTTCATATTTCTCATATTTTTACTTGAACGAATATCAATGACTCTTCGATACTAAAAAAATAAGAAGAAACGAAAAAGTAATCATTATTTGCATTTTTTTTCAATGACGACTGGCTAAAGAACATAGTTAACGTTTTATATTATTTTATTATAAGCGTATTAAGTAATTTTTTATTGATTTTAGGTGCTATCCATGGTGCAGATTTAATAGCACTTTTAGGTGATGCCTTAATGCTCCAAATAGCTCGGAGAACGGCATCTGACGACGAAAAACGAATATCAGCTTTGTTCCGCAAATATATTGCGAACTTCATAAAATATGGGTATAATCTATTTTATTAATTGATTAGTAAATAGCACACGTGCTTTGGTAAATGTAAACATCATAATATATATTTTATAGATATCCGAGCGCAACAAACGAATGGCAACGATATAAAATAGGAGATGCATACGTTCAAGATATTGGGGAAGCCCCGAACGCTAACAATAAATTATTGCCTGCATCCAGGGATGTTGCCTTTTGGCTTAAATATTTGCCAAGTCTATCAAACCTTTTAGATACCAATGAACGTTCAGAAGAAATGAAATTAGAGAAAGGTAATTGTTCAACTTCTATGCGATTCAAGAAATAATAGAGAGAATCCAAACTTTCATCTAATAGTAGCAAGCCGTTTGCCCAAATAAAATATAGCACAAACATCAGAAATTTTGCTCGCAAATATGCAATATTAAATGTCATGTCTAATTTACCCAGCAGTAACAATAGCTACGGTTCCTCTTAAACCGGAACGCAGAAATATTTTAATTCGATGTTCTGTTTACAAGAAATACTATATATTATTATCCTTTTTATATGTATTTATACTTTTTAACAATATGTAATAATATTATAAAAGTAATATGAAAGAAGAAGATTGTGAAAACATTTATTAAAATTCAAAATGATTAAATTAATTAAACGCATTAATGTGTAATCATGTGCATCCAGGTGAAAGTCGATTTCGCGGCGGTGTGTTCACAATGATTGGAGTGACCGTGGCACTGCTGGTGTTGCTATGTGCGGCTGCAGTTTTACTCTATCGGCGTCGGACGCGAAGGTCTTCGCTTGCGATAGACGTTATGAATCACCATTAAGCAATATTCTTAAAGTGTTAATAAATTGATAAATGTTTAAAAGTTAATTGTGTAGATTCTTATTATATACCACAATTTCATAGCATAATAAAAAGGTTGGATCCCTAATTATCTAAACCAACATGATTATTATGTACCAAAATAGAATAATATGTTAATATTAAAAGCGGTATTTCTGGCCACCAATCCAGCCTGATCTTCGGCTATTCTCATCCAGCCCACACCGGCCACTTTGCGAATGTCGTCACTCCATCTTGCCGCAGGGCGTCCTACTACGTTTGCCGAGCCTCGGTCTCCACTCCAGAACTTTTCGACTCCAGCGGTCGTCAGTTCTGCGGGCTTATATGACCGGCCCACTGCCACTTCAGCTTACTAATCCGGTGGGCTATGTCGGTGATTTTGGTTCTCTGTCGGATCACGTCATTTCTGATGCGGTCCTTCAGAGATACTCCGAGCATAGCCTCTCCATAGCTCGCTTGAGCGACTTTAAATTTGTGGACCAGTCGAACCGTAAGTGTCCAAGTCTCGGCACCGTAGGTCAAAACGGGTAGGACGCACTGATCGAAGACTTTCGATTTGAGGCTTTGTGGGATGGGTGACGAGAAAATATCGATATTTGGAAAAAATTATATCGATATATTTGCGAATAGCCTAAAAAGCAGCAATTATTTTTTAATCTATCACACTACCACAACAAATATAAACTTCACTGATTCTTACTTTTTTATTGTTATACTACATTCAATAATTTAATTCTAACTAAAATATAATAATAAATAAATTACACCTCTACAGCATTGTAAATTATTTAAGTGTACTAGTTGTTTACTTAAGATCTTGTATATATTTATTCTAAAAGAAATGGCTTTAGCACTACAAAGACGAGCCAACGTGAGTTATGTTTGTGTTTATATTATAGCAATTGTTAATTTTTTTTAAAAACTGTTCTCATGTGTGTGTTATTTAATGTTTTAGGCTAGTGACTATTAAATTATACTTGTTCTTAAAAGTATGTTAAATTTAAAATCCTTAAAATTTGTGGGATATATGGTTAGAGTTGTGATATTAAGAGGTCCTATAATGTTATTGAATACGACCAAAAACATTTTGTGGCAAAGTTTGTTCATGATTGGTATTTTTTACATGTATTTTTTACTTACTTTTTTGATTATATCTGGGTAGCTAAATGTTTTGAAGAACATTTAGGTAGTTTCTGAGTTTATTCATTGCATGCTGAAGTACAAATGTTATCTTTTTATCAGTGTATATTTACAAGTTAAACTTTAAAATACTAAAATTTCAAAACAAATAACTTTAAAGAATTCTTATTTTTATTAAATGTTTACTTCATAGGTGAGGTTACCCCCAGAAGTCAATAGAATATTGTATGTAAGGAATTTACCATACAAAATCTCTGCTGAGGAAATGTATGATATATTTGGAAAATATGGAGCTATTAGACAAATCCGTGTGTAAGTGTTCATCTTAAGTTTTTGAACTTACACTCAAAAAATAATAGTTCAAGCCGTTAATAAGATGTAGTTTTTGTTTATTACAGGGGAAATACACCTGAAACTAGAGGCACAGCATTTGTCGTATATGAGGATATATTTGATGCCAAAAATGCTTGTGACCATTTGTCAGGCTTTAATGTCTGCAACAGGTATCTTGTGGTATTATATTACAGATCAAACAAAGCCTTTAAGGGAATGGATATAGAGAAGAAACAAGAAGAAATAGATACACTGAAAAAGAAGTATGGTATTACAACTGATGAATTAAGAAAATAATATAACCAATACTTAGTTTTAATACATAAATGAAATATATTTGTACCACTTATTTTTTTTAACTGACATTTATAACCTTTTTTAAAACCAAATAAGAAGTCAATGACACCAAAATGAAATTGTGGCGCATCGACCAGACTCGTCACGACAGATCACAGTTTACCTTTGAGATATTAGGGTTGAGGGAGTCGTCTGATAGACGGGGAGTACTTCCTTTTGAAGTTAGGTTATGAGTGTCGTTTGTTTAGCGCCAAATGCTTGACTAGAGTGCCAATTTGTCGTTTGATAAACATGCTGCCACGTGTTTTTTTGCAGCTGAGGTTTATATTTCATTACTTTATTAACATTGGATAAGGTTTCGGTAGTTTTGACATTATCATGGACCCTAAATAACTATTTCACATACGTTTTAACTGTGATCACCTGAAAAGATATTAACAAACGTTTAACTTGAATACTATTTATAAAATTGTTGATTTCAATCATAAAAATGACCTTAAAGTACACGGTGAATAAAACAGTTTCAGACTGAGTCACTTTTACTTTCAACTTAAATTACAACAGTTAACTTGATTTTGTACCAATATACAATTTTAAATTTTTATGTGTTTTCAACTAATATTCAAGTAAAATAGGTGAATATTTAGAAGAATGAGTCAATGATATGCCATAAGGAAAGAAAAATGCTGTAAAAATATTCATTAATGCTATGATTTTATGAAATATTTTTTTAACTAATATAATTAAAAATTGTCTTAGACACATTTACGAATAACAAGTAGTAGGATGTGATGTAATTTCTAATTGTATTCACATTTAATTTCAATCGATATTTATTCAAAATAATATATCGTCAAAAAATATATATTCTACATAAGAAAAAACAATATAACTTCTTTAAAATGATATGTAAAAACATTTAAATATTTATAAACATTTCATCCGATTAAAGACTCTATATAAAACGTGATCAACTGTTAACGACTAAAACATAATTATTCATTGTTAAATTATATAAAAAATTACTTACGTTTATGTTTTTAACGCCGGTCTCAGACCACGAACGCTGAATTCGAACGTCGATTAAAGTAAATAACGATAAACTAAGTAATTTTTTTTATTTCGCGATATTATCTTAAAAATGTAAGTGGTATATGTCGATACCACTATCTCCATCATGGATGCAAAGAATCGAACCGAATAATATATTTTAAACGAAAATCAATTGTGGTTTGATCGTAAAATTTTTATGCTAAACCAACTAGACAAACTTATTAAAAAAAAATTTAGAAACCTCTTTTTTAAAACATCGATTTATATCTTGCCATACAAAAATGGAAATTTCGATTATCACTGACAAATAATAATTTACTATCCAAAATATCTCATTTGATACTGATGTAATCGATATATTAAATCTGTGCAAAAATATCGATATTTGGAAAAAATTATATGATATATTTGCGAATAGCCTAAAAAGCAGCATTATTTTTAATCTATCACACTACCACAACAAATATAAACTTCACTGATTCTTACTTTTTTATTGTTATACTACATTCAATAATTTAATTCTAACTAAAATATAATAATAAATAAATTTCACCTCTACAGCATTGTAAATTATTTAAGTGTACTAGTTGTTTACTTAAGATCTTGTATATATTTATTCTAAAAGAAATGGCTTTAGCACTACAAAGACGAGCCAACGTGAGTTATGTTTGTGTTTATATTATAGCAAATGTTAATTTAAAAAAAAAAACTGTTCTCATGTGTGTGTTATTTAATGTTTTAGGCTAGTGACTATTAAATTATACTTGTTCTTAAAAGTATGTTAAATTTAAAATCCATAAAATTTGTGGGATATATGGTTAGAGTTGTGATATTAAGAGGTCCTATAATGTTATAGAATACGACCAAAAACATTTAGTGGCAAAGTTTGTTTATGATTGGTATTTTTTACATGTATTTTTTACTTACTTTTTTGATTATATCTGGGTAGCTAAATGTTTTGAAGAACATTTAGGTAGTTTCTGAGTTTATTCATTGCATACTGAAGTACAAATGTTATCTTTTTATCAGTGTATATTTACAAGTTAAACTTTAAAATACTAAAATTTCAAAACAAATAACTTCATAGAATTGTTATTTTTATTAAATGTTTACTCCATAGGTGAGGTTACCCCCAGAAGTCAATAGAATATTGTATGTAAAGAATTTACCATACAAAATCTCTGCTGAGAAATGTATGATATATTTGGAAAATATGGAGCTATTAGACAAATCCAGTGTGTAAGTGTTCGTTTAAGTTTTGAACTTACACTCAAAAAATAATAGTTCAAGCCGTTAATAAGATGTAGTTTTTGTTTATTACAGGAAATACACCTGAAACTAGAGGCACAGCATTTGTTGTATATGAGGATATATTTGATGCCAAAAATGCTTGTGACCATTTGTCAGGCTTTAATGTCTGCAACAGGTATCTTGTGGTATTATATTACAGATCAAACAAAGCCTTTAAGGGAATGGATATAGAGAAGAAACAAGAAGAAATAGATACACTGAAAAAGAAGTATGGTATTACAACTGATGAATTAAGAAAATAATATAACCAATACTTAGTTTTAATACATAAATGAAATATATTTGTACCACTTATTTTTTTTAACTGACATTTATAACCTTTTTTTAAAAACCAAATAAGAAGTGTCAATGACACCAAATAGTTCTTACTTGATTTTAAGGTTCCTAAAGTTTTATATGGATAAAGGATAACTACTCATTTCTAGTTTTTAATAGTTTTAGATTTTAAATTTGTAGGGCTGTTGTCTCTTTTACCAGTAATGAATAATTTTAATTTTTCTTGATTATTAATACTGTAGAATATAAGAATAATGATAAATAATTAGTTCTTACTATTCAATATTTATGTCTGCTAAACCTTTTCAGTTTTCTTCTAAATTAAACAACAAAAAGTACAGCATCTTATTAATACAGAGCAATGTTAATCGGCTCTATAAAATGTAGTTTGAAACATTAACCCTGATATTAACAGTAATATTAAACAATATTTAAATACTGACAAATAAAACTTGTAGTATTGATAGCTCTGCATTACATAATTTTCAATTTCAAGGAAAGGGGATGGGAAATAACAATTAATATTAAATTAAATGTAGTAGTCACCTATATTTAT
The DNA here is from genome assembly GCA_029286875.1 of Lamproptera curius. Lineage (NCBI taxonomy): Eukaryota > Metazoa > Arthropoda > Insecta > Lepidoptera > Papilionidae > Lamproptera > Lamproptera curius. The sequence continues at coordinate 581,923 of JAGSMT010000048.1, forward strand.
ATTATATTATTTTTCTATAATTATGGTCTGCCAAGAGCCAAAAGGTTGATTGTGATGTAGGCTTTTCACATAAAGATTTTGTTAGTGTATATAGAAACAGTATAATGCACACCACTGCTTCCTATCTTTGGCTATTCTTATCCAGCCCATACCAGTCACTGCAAATGTCAACACTGGGAGTCTATCTTGCCGTAGGGCGTCCCACACTACTTTCGCCAAGCATCAAATCCAGAACTTTCCGACCTCCGCTAGGTGTCAGTTCTGCGGATTATGGGACCGGCCCACTGCCACTTAAGCTTTCTAATCCGGTGGGCTATGTCGGTGACTGTGGATCACTGACGGATCTCATGGGCCTCTCCATAGCTCCCTGAGCGACTTTAAACTTGTGGACTAGCCGAACCGTAAGTGTCCGAGTCTTGGCACCGTACGTCATGTCGTCGGTCCTGGATCAAAGTGCTCGTTGGTCATGATCTTGGTTATTCCCATGTTCATCCGGAGACCGATGCGTGCGAAGACTCGGCCATACTTTCTATCAAAATAACAAAAAATGTTTATAGCATTTTTTTTTACATATATAATAGAGATTCCCACCTCACTCATCACGATATCTCTGGAACCATAAGGCGTAGCGACTTGAAATTTGGTAGGAATATTCCTTTTTTTAGTAGAGGTCAGCTAAGAACGGATTTTACGAAATTCCACCCACAAGAGGGGTTGCGGGGTTGCTAATTAAAGATGTCATATTTTAAAAAAAATGTTAGGACAAAAATGTCAGCATTAACAGTATCATTGGTTCAAGTTGGGATATGAGCTGTTGAATGTAATTGAGCTTCTATTGTTTAAGAAAAATAGATTTAATCATCCAATCTTTTCAAATGGACTTATAAATATAAAAAAAAATCTTGTTAATAGAACGTAATAGTTATAAAATGATCTTACTAGTAATCTGCCATTGGATGCAACTTCCATGCGTTGCATAATCAATGCTTCGGCATAGTTGGATCATCTTTGGTTTGATACGTCATCTGTTTACTGCCATAGTATATTTCGTCTAATTACTTCCGGTACATAGTACCTATACAGTTAAGATATTAGAGATTTTAACGTTGAAAGCATTCCCCACCGTCAAAAGGAAGAAGTGGCAGGGATATGTGGGACTATCCATTCAAAATAGGAAGGCTGGTATACCCAATAAAAACCAAACTGCTCCATTTTCAAATTTCTTTGGCTAGGTCCATTGATTGTACTGTCTTTGAGAATTCAAAGATAAATAAAACAACAATGACATTTATAGATTTATTTAGCATGTGCACATAGGAAAATTATACAGTCCCATTAATTGAAAAGCTGCTAGTACTTTATAACTGGAGTGTATTTCTTAACCGTTTCTAATAGCTGATTAAATATTGGCAGGAATAAACTTGCAAATGTCTTAAAAAAGAATAACATAAATATGTCTTTAAATATAGGTTAACAAAATGTTCAGGTTAAATAATTCCTATAAATGAGCCCTATTAATCTTTACTTGGTTATAGCATATTTACTTTTCTAATATTGAACAGATATTTTTTTAACATTTTTTTCTACATCGTAATTTTATAGTTCAACCTTCTTTGATTTAATAGTAGTTAAGATTAATAAGGGCAATGGAAAACTATTACATTTTAGGTTTTAAATATAATCCTTATTAGTAATAAACATTGCTAGAGAATAAATATGGAATAAATGGTACTGAGTATTTACGTAAACACCCGACAGTCACCAACGTTATAATCCACTATGCTTCATACTGATCTTTAAAACTATATAATGACATAAATCACAAAACATAACACAAAGATAAAGCACAAACAAACATACGTAACATACATATTTTCTCGAAAGCATATATGTAATTAAACATTGTTTTTAAGGCGAAATAGCCACAATTGACGAGTTACTGTCGTTTCCTTAAAACAAATGCAATAGTAAGAAAAACATAACAATGACTTATTTTGCTTTAACAATAAATAACATTACGATTCAGAAGCTAGCTTCGCCCTGCCTTCGGCAACCAACTGTTTGTTTAGGTATACATCCTCATCTGTGGATGTGTCAATAAGATCCAGGGTAAGGAGAGGTTCAGTTGGATTTATTGGATCTTTCCCCACTTCTCTGCATATACCGACAAACTGTTGTTCAACGCACAACTCCTGGAATCTTATGCAGTCTTCTACAGCCCAGTCTTGATGAAGCGGCAAAACGTCTGTACAAATAATTTTGTAACAGTTTATTCAACAATATTTAAACAATTATTATTATTAAAAATAGCCATGAAATATACGTAAAGAAAGCATTGAAATACAAAGTTAGTTGGCATCAAAATGTTGTGATTATTTAAAAATTACCTAAAAATGAAATATTGCTGGGATTTACCAATAAAAACTTAAACAATTCTGCCACTTTTTATATTTGATATTTCACTTTTCGGGTATAGTTGATTTATTTTCCATTAAAGAATGTAGTCTGCTTTAAAAATTATCTTACCAAACAGTTTTGCCTTAATCGCTTGCGGAGGCAACGATCGTGCCAGCGGTGCTCCTGGTGGCACTGGCCTTAAGTATTTTGTCGCTACAAGAGCTAAGTCACCAAAATCACAGAAGTAAACAGAAACCATTTCTGATGATACAGTCTTCGCTATGGTAACTCTGTAAGATAATAGAATCATTGTCATTAGACATTTAAATAATAAAAAATTGTTATGTAAAAAATAATAATAATGAAGTTGATAAAGATAAAGTTAAAGAAATTCTACTGCAGCTCATATTACTGTTTAAAAACATTAAAATACTTCAGTGGGAAGTTTTAATTTAAAATTAAAAATAAACAATTTTAATATCTAATTGAAATAAAATTATTACTTAATGGTATTCGTATTGTTGCTAGGTTTTTTTTCTTAATCAAACTTACCTGTACCATGAGGAATCTTTATCATAATAAACTGTATACAGCTCCCCACTGACGGGATTTGCTGGTGCCTCCGACTCGGGCAGTTTAGGGCACTCGGATTGCAGTGTCGACATCATTGTTTGCAAAACAAGCCTTGTGGCATTTGATTGTACCTGTGAGCGTATAAAAGCACATTTGTTATTCAGTCTGTCCTATATAACTTATATTTTGAATAATGTAAAAACTTTAAAGTGTGATATTTACATCTTGGACAATTGAACGGGAGGCGCTGCAATATTTTTCTTAAATGAATTATGCTACAAGGCGGGCAGAACGTCCCACTCATAGTAAATAATACGCTGCGTCTTGAGGAAATGCAATGTAAATCACCGCAAGTCCGCTCAACGCGCTAAGACACAGGGTATTACGTATCTTTTACCGGGTACAGATATTCCCCCTTTGCATTCGTAACGTTAAAACACGTTTTACGCGAATTTATACCCCCGTAGGTACTACAAGGTCTTCCCCCATACATATTTTTAATGTAAAATTTGTAACTATAAACGTGTTATTATAAAACAAATAATTTTAATTAAATTAAAAGTAAAAAAACATACATATTTCGTTTAAAACTTAGTTTTTTCTGAATATTCAAATGAAATGCTGCTGTGGATTGTATTGCTTACATTAATTACGTCTTTTCTTTGGTTCACTTAGATATACTTCCGAGTTGTTTGGAGTGAGTATACACTTACAATGAAGTTGTAGGGGCTGGCAGCCATGGTGATATAAACATCGAAGCATTTGCCGGGCACTGGCAGTACGGGCGGTGGCAGCGTTTTCCGCGAATCGTCGTTCGTACTGCCGGCACTACTCGCACCGATCGCACCGCCGGACGTCGTTCGGAATATGCGCTCCTTCTTCTTGTTCAGCGCCTCGACATGGTTTGTGGCCTCCTTCTCGTCTTCTTTTAACTTTCCACTGTAATAAAATTGATTAAAATACTAACTGGTAAAAACTCTTTTCTACAAAATTTTAATAGAAATTTTAATTTATTATTTAAGTATTATTAATAATTAGTATTGTTGATTCCGATCTTTTATAATATATTACGTTAATATAATTGTTGTTTTCAGATCAGGTGCAGCGTCGTATATGCAAACTCATATATCCTTACTATTTAGAATCATTACCGATCAGGAAATAGAAGCCTCTGGCCCGAAAGAGACCGGCGTAAAAAACTAGCAGAACAGGCTCTATGTTAATAAAATCTGACGTCAAACTCTATTCAAGCAAATAATTTTCTGTCACAAGACTTCGAACAAAATCCACGTCGCATTGAGGTCGAATCGCATACTCACGGCTGCAGGACGTCGTACTCGGTGAGTATGCAGGTGTTGACGGAGGCGAGCATGGCCTGCGGGCCGTAGCGCACGAACAGCTCCACGTGCGGGGGCCCCGAGGGCGGCGCGGGCAGAGCGCGGCACAGCACGCGCGCGCCCAGCAGCATCTCGCGCAGGCGCGCCGCCATGCTCGCCGCCGCGCGCTCCGCGGGCCCGAGGCGCACCTGGATCGCCTGTGGACGAGACAGACGCATTACGGTTGTATCGAGGCTGAATTGTATGCGGATAGAACGCGCATAACACGATTCATTAGAAGACTTTATTTCATTGCAATCATATTTGTCTTTAACGTTATCGACGTTTAAGAACCTTTGCAGGTTCCATGGTCACGGATCGAGGTTTTTTTTAATCTGGCCGTTAAGAGTTTTTTCAGGCTACCGATTGTATCAGGTAAAAAACATTTTGTTAGAAATTACTAATACATAATGTTTTTATTAGTCAATTGTAGCCTAATTTCTCCTTATAAGTAAAATAATAAGATGAAAAATTATCTAGGCAGTCTGATGTTTGTTATAGAATAGCAGTTACTTTCAATATGTCTTCGACTGGCGAAGGCAATAATAATAATTTTTGCGTAAGGCCACAAATCGCTTCAAAAGTCTTATACGTATGTGTAGTATAAGAAGGGTACAGATGTTCACCTGAGGCGGATAGGCGTTGAGCGCAGGGGAGAAAGTCTGCAGAGGCACTAACGACGACAACGGTGCGCGAAGTATGAGCCCGCTATCCACCAGTTGAGTGCGCACCGTCCCCTCGCCGTCCAGACCACTTATTATTCTGCAACGTACCCTAAGATGGTAGAATGTATAAATTATTATTGCTTTTTTTATTTACACAAGTAATAATATAATTGAAAGTAGATATATTAAAGCGAGACTAATTAATTCTTCTAATACTACGTAGTTAATATCGCACAAAACGCTCAGATTTATTTAAAAATACAATAAGATATATTCGCTGCCACGAATCGAGGGATGAGCGGAAGCTAAGAATTTTAAGACTATTAAAAAGTTAAATATTATTAGAGCAGCAATAATTGTACTTTTATTTTTATTACGGAATTAGCAGTACGTAGGGTAAATAAATTTTTAGCTAAGCATTTTATTTATTTATTTATTTTTTATAGCTTAGCAGGCAGACGACAGTCAGGCCACCTGATGGAAAGTGGTCACTCGACACCCATGAACATTGCAATACCAGTGGTATCGCCAACGCGCCTACCGTGAGACATAGGTGTAAGTCTCTTTACTCCAGTAAATGCGCTGGCTACGGTGCCCTTCAAAGCGGAACACAGCAGTGTTTAGAACAATGAAACATATTTTTTTAGTGTGTATTATTAGTTAGTAGTTTAGCCTGCTATTTAGTTTTTTTTTAATCTGTATAATGAACTCAAGCCTTATATGATTTAATTGATAAAAAATTATGCTCTTTTATGTTCTCTTATAAACGAAATATTTACGAATGTTTTTCTTCTCTATTAATAATTAATAAAAGCAAGAGAGTGACGCGTTTTAAGCGATACTTAGGATTCTTTAAGCTCTTCTCGTGAAGTTTAGTTAAATGTAAAGTAATAACCGGTGCGTGTGAAACCGCTGCAGTAGGTATGTGTAACGATGTACCATAAGATTGTGAATGCATACCAGTCGCCGGCGAGCGTGCGCACGATGAAGAGCGCGGCGTGCGGCGGCGGCGCGTGCGGCGCGGCGGGCAGCGGGCGGCGGTAGGGGCCCGCCGTGAGCAGCGCCAGCGCCTTGCGCACCACCGCCGCTCCCCCCGCGCGCGACACCCACACGCGCCCCTCCTCCGTCACGCACCCCACCTCTACCTCGCAGAACTTCTGCACGAACACCGACATCGCTTATTTAAAACTAGTTCACTATTAAACGCCTGCACTGGACTAAATTTAAGTGTTAGTGCTTTACAAAGCATAGGTCGTGAGTAAAAGAAAGCGTAGGTTGGATAGAAAACAAATTTTTTTGAGTAATGGTTCATTAGGGCGTTACGGAAAGATAATCCATTAATCGAAAGATTGGGACGGGGAAAAAAGTTGTACCAATATTTTTCTTGCAGACGTTTAGTTCCTACTAATGTTCAAGTGACGTATGCGAAATTTGTAACTTTTTACTTTAATATGTGATAATTATTAAAACAATGTAAACCGTGGCAACGAATTTACGTCATATGTATTGCGTTGTTATTCGACATTGTCGTCGATCGACAACTCGGTGTTAATTGATAACATAAGGCAGAGAGCCGACTCGCCTGCGTGACGGTGAAGGCGCCGGCGATGCAGAAGTCGTGCACGATCTCCTTGTTGAGGTTGAGGTCGCGCTGCGTGGAGGTGTCGTAGAGCACGAGCGCCACGGCGGGGTCGGTGGGGTCGGCGCGGGGCCCGGGCGCCGCCACCAGCACCTCGCCCGGCAGCCGCCGCTGCACCAGCGCCGCGCCGCTCTCGCTCGCCGCCAGCTCCTCCGCGCCCTCCAGCCGGCACAGGATCGCCTGCGGTCGCGAGCTATTCAGGCCGTGGGCTCTCTTTCTCTACAGCTTTACCACGACTCCTTCCATCGGTATAAAAGTCACGAAGCCTAATACCGCTAATTTAGCTAATTTCGACCGCTATTGAGGCACAGGGCAGTAGGGACTTTAAAGACGACCCGCTCACGTCATACTTAGTCCTAAATGTTACGGCCAAGGGTGTGTAAAGGGTTCAATTCAATCCACCACGAGGAAAACTATCGTGTGTCTCTGGGTGTTTGTAGCTATATTTACACCAAAAATACTTACTGTATATGTATTTTATCAGTCATCTAGTTTCCATAGTACATGTTATGCGGACAAGATAATGTTGTGTTTAAAAATATTAAAAAAAATACTTTAAGACGACAATTTAGATTATTATAGCTATGGGGGAAAATATAGCGAGGCCTCGAGAACTTTAAGTTATTGCTCCGTAATGGTTTACAGCAACGCCGACCACCCGATTGACTGTAAGGGATGACGATGTATGCCCTATGCGGTGGGTTTATGAAAAGACTCTCAATGTATCGGCTAGCATCAGTGCCTTTTGCGCGCTGTTATATGAACAACGAGCTTGGCATTTATTACATAAACAGAATCAGAATCCTTTGTGAACTAACCAATTGAGTTCAGAAAATTTGTCTCAAAATTAAATTTTTTCTGGATCTACTAAAAATAAGTTTATTAATTCATCCTAGTAATAGTAAATATCATAGCTAACTTTACAAGTCTACGTCTGTTCTCTTACCTGAGCTGGTAACTTCCGGAACTGGGGCTCAAGTATCTTTATTTTATTTAAATCAACCGTATCGTCGTCACCATGATCTCCAAGAAAAACGTTAGCTGTTTCATCTTCTATTTCCAATATTTTTGCTCTTTGCCAACCACCATCATCAAGATTCACAGCATACCTAAATCAATTCATTATTAGAAAAAGAACAAAATGACAATGTTGTTTACAAAACTCTCTAACGTTTGATAAATGAATTAGAGAAGTGAGTTAATGAAAAAAACCTAATCAGTGGCAAGTGCTTTGTTCACAAAATGGCACTTTTTTAAACATCAGGTTATAAAATAGGCTATTTTTTTTAACATAAAATTTTTATAGTGTCATATTGTGCACTTTTTCTTTATTTAGCCGAGCACATGGTTAAAATAAGATCAGGTGAAGACATATTTTTAATCTAGATTGCATCTTAATCACAACGTAATATAGAAATCATTATAAAATATCGAGTGCAGCAAAATCGTAAGTAAGTCTTACCAGGCATTTTTAATTATCATCGATTTCTCTACAGTTGTCCCAGAATATTCGTAATAGTCCGCCATATTTGCTAACAGAGTCTCAAACATGTCCTGCAACCAAAACCAATTTATTTAACAAGGTGTTAATTTTAAAACATTCCAAACCTATATATAATCGGTAGTCGTAAAGTCTTTTTATCAAATATCTCAAATGAATCCATTAAACTTTTAACTGACTTTTCGGCATCGGCGTTTGCTTAACAAGCCGAGGCTCAAATTCTGATATTTCAAAAAAATCTGTGTTATAGTTGTTTTCCGTGGATTTGTGCAATATGGGCCAGTCAGTCGCGCTGAGAAGTCAACAGCTTCTCAACAACAACGCTTAGGTCATCTAAATTTTCAAAGTTAGACGACCTAAGCGTCGAAGAGCGTAATAATGGTCCCGGTTGTCAAGATCATCTTTAGCAACTGTTATAGTCGGTCATCAGACCGAAATTTACTGACGTCTATCCATCGCAAGCTGTTTACCCTCAGTTTTCTTTAATTACATACGAAGGCAGATGAGCAGTCAGGCCACTTTGATAAAAAGTGGTTACCGACACCTATGGACATCGGCAATACCAGGGGTATCATCTGCCTACCACGAGATATGTTACGTCTCATTTACCCAGTAAATACGCTGACTACGGTGCCCGTCAAACCAGAGGACGCCTAAACGTTCATACGTTATGGAGAACCTATAGTTCAACAATAAAGAACTCTTACAAAATGCCACTCACACTGTATTCCGATCCGATAATCCTCAGCCATATTTCAAGTGTCGAATTGGCAACGGTTATGAATACATTCCAAAAGTCCTCCTTGGGAAATTGGAGCGGCGGCAGATCGTCGTCCAGCACATTCGTTTCAATTAATGGTGGCGACGATTCCTATAACATAATTATCTATTAATAATTATTTTATTTACCCGAAAGCTTAATAATAAACGTTAAAGGACTACACACATTAATTTAATAATTAGTGAAACATTTAACGGATTGTTAACACTTTCACGTGGGAGTCCGCGTGTTGTACCGATAATCCATGTACAAACAAAAGTTATTTGTTTGTACACGGATATCGGGCCGAGCATTATCATAGCAATACAAACAAACGCGATAAATTCCGTAAATATTTACACTCAATAATATTAGTATGCATTTAAATTTGAAATATTTACTTAAACTTCATGTTTTAGATAACTGAGTAACGGGGCATTTTAAAAATTTGTACTAAATATCAAGGTTCCGAATACATTTTTGCGATGACTTTTACGCCTGGCAGAGCTTATTGTAAGACTTTTTTTTTAATATAAGAACGGCTTTCTGTGTTAAATTGTTAATAAATATTTCCAAAATTAGCGAATGTGCTACGAACTAATGGATAATATAAAAAAGGTAATTCTGACCTCATTGTTGGGTAGTAGAACTAGGCGACCGTTTACATATCTGTCTTTTAATATCCGAGGACAATTTTCTATCAGCTCTTGCCAGTTCCTCGGCAAATTTTCGTTATATTTCTGCCTGAAGATAAGAAATTTGTATGAATATCTACAATACAGAAACAACAAAAAACATAGTATTGAATAAATATAATTAAGTAATGGTGTTAGCAGAATGAAATGATGTAACATTAGTCTCTGACGTCAAACTAACGATAAAGTCGAGATTATGAATCTTTAAAGAAAGTCTTAATGTGATTACACAGAATGAACATCTAGGAGACGGAGTGAATATAATAATAAATTTTAATATCATTAACGAACTTACTGGATAAACAGTAATTTATTTCTGTTTGCACATAGCAGCTCTTATTCAATATTATTACATATAAGGCATAATGGATAATGCGCAGTGAAGTAATCACACTAAATCGTCAATTGGCAGGCATTGAAGGTCATCATCAAAAGGTACAGGAAAAAAGTTTAAAAAATACATTCATCTAAATGACATTGTGTGTCTGCCTCCGTTGCCAAGTGGTAAGTGCGGGTGCTTTAGAAACCGGAGGTAGTGGGTTCGGATCCCGCAGGGACTCAACAAATTTTCATTGTTGTTTCCTAGCAGGTTAAAGCAATTTGGGCTGATCACCCAATTGTCTGAAAAGTATGATGATCACGACAGCGTGGTGGAATCCGGTCCAAAACCCCCTTAATGAAGAAGGCGTGCTGTATGGGAGGCCTTTCCAGCGGACTAACACAGGCTGATGATGATGTGTGCGCCTGCCTCTACCTGTACATGTGCGGCACGAAGTTCGCCCACAGGCCGGCCTCCCGTCCTGCCACGAGGTCCGCCAGCCGGACGATGGCACGCGCTGCACTCGTGGTGGCCAGCCCGCCCGCCTCCGAGCCCTCCACGGAGGCCAGCAGCTTCATGGCGGCCACCTCCTTGGCCAAATCCTCGGAGGGCGACGAGTCCGGGTACGAGGACGCCGAGTACGCGTTGCCAACCTGATCGCCAACCAAAGAAAATCAATGATAGAACATGGACGACAAATAAAATGTAAATATACAACAAAAATCGTGCCGCAAAAAACGGCGCACAACATTGTAGGTTCCTTATTATTTCTCTTAACAGCGCCAAAAGTAAACGCTTAGCCGTTAGTAAACGGCCGCCATTTTTAAACCCCACGTAGTATTAACTGATAAGAGCACCCAACGTTTCGGCGCCAAAGGATTGACATAAACTATGTCTGCGTAAACTCCATGTCTTAATTAGGTAAATCATCGTGTGTTTCAACTGGCGATTTTTCTCTTACTTTGACAGTGCAGTCGTAGGAGACGGGTCCCTTTTTCTGTCGGAAGTCGTAGACATTATAGACCGGCTGCGGCACCCCAGCTTCTTGCAGGTCCACGCCAGCTTCTCGAAGGAAGACGTGGACTCGGGTGGCGGTTCCAAGTGGTTCGTCGTCACAGCGGGCGCTGCTTCGACGGGACTTTCCTTTGTACGTCAAATGGTATCGTTAAGAATAGATCAAAGTTAAAAATGTTTATTAAATGTATGAGCATTACATTTTTTTATCGATTGTCGAACAATTGTCTACAAACAGTTCTGAAATGTAAACCTGACCTGAACTGAGAAAAACCGGCCTTAGAAGTTTAGCAAAACTATTTTGTTTTATTTTGTGATATAAACTCTTCAAAAAAAATCAACACTTACGTGTTGTAGTACTCTTTCTTGAATTGTTATTTGTTAGAAAAATCTGTAAGAACATTGTACGACCATTGGTGTGTTATTATTTAAGTAATCATAAAACACTAATGGCCTATAACATTTGAAAGTTCCTTCGCAACATTCGTTTTAGTTAAACGAAAACGTTGGCAAGAGAAATAATATAAAGAACATAAAACATTTACCACTAAATTAGTATTGGCTGGCAGTTGGAGCGGGATGAGGTCGACCGTGTTCAAACGATCTCTCAAATTGGAAAGCCGCTGAGAGGCGGACACCTTTGCTACGCTTCGATTTTCAGTCTCTTTCTCGTTACGTGTGGAATGCTTGATCTGTGAAAGATGTTATATTCCATAGACATTTTTAATTAATACTAATTAAATTTCCTTGGCAACGTGAAACGTACCTCATCATTAATTGGAATAACTTCTCGCTGTGTTGGCGCGTTGTATTGCTTATGTGTGTTGGTGTTATTTTTCTCAGTAGGTTCCGTCGCTTTAATCGCTGGGTTCACCGGATGAGGTGGACTTTTCGTTTCGTTCGTTTTATTATATTTGTTATACTGAAATAATAGAATTCATTAGCACAATAAAATGGTCGTTTAACGACTTCGTAGTCAGTAGCATTAACGCCCTGATACAATGATCGGTGAGGGTAGTGTTATAAACTCTAAGGCCTAATAATGTGGTATAAATAAGTATGTCTCTTCGCGAAATAATTAACTTTTTATGACCTCTTTTGACTGCGCAAAAGCTGCATGCGATAAATTGCTACAACGACGGCTAAAGTCTGAACTTGTATTAAGAATGAGCCTTTTTCTTTTCCACCTTTTCTACTTATGCACTACGTAATGGTATAAATGTTATTTCAACAATACCAAAGTTGCTTTTTCGAAGGATTGGAACTCCGGTTAGTTTGTTTGCAAACCATTATCACAAGGACACGAAGGCGGATCTGCCCAGTTTTACCCTTGGAACTAAAAGATGTTTAGTAAGTTTTAACAAACCTTGTCGTAACAGAATTTAATACAAAGTTCTCAATATATATAATAACTAGCTGCTACACGCGACTTCGCGAATAGAAGCAATATTTGCAAGGGTATTGAGATATATTGTATAGTATTATATAAATGAGGCATTATGTTGGATGTGCCTATCATTAGTCACAAAGTTTTATGGTTATTGCATCGACGAAGACGAATTTCCATATTGACTTTCATCCCCATTTCAAACTCTAGTTAGTCTCCGTACAGTTTAAAACTACAAAATTGGTAGAATAAAACCACTTATAGTTCGTTTCAAGTATCTAGACACAAATTTTCATCGTTTTATGTTCAACAAAGACGATTTGGTAACCATATGAACTTTCATCCCATATTTCAACCCTTTCATCCACTTTTATCGCAATAGTTAATGCCTGTGTCCTTCAATGGAATCTATTTTAAGTATGTACTAAATTTCATCGAAATAGATTCAATGGTGTAGACGATAAAGACGGACAGACAGATAGACAGTGTTACATGTTAATTTTGCATTTGTGATATTACAATGGATGACGTACCTTATTGTAGTTATTGTTGTTAAACGGAACGTTGGATCGGGCCCTATACGGCTGTTTCGAATATTGGTTGTCGTAATTTGACGTGTAACTGGACGAAGGCGCGGGTTTTCGCCACGAGCCTTGTTTTTTCGGGAATCGACTCTGTAGTTTAGAAATAAACACGTACATGTATTGCATTCGATATTAACATTTAAAATACTTGATATTTCTACCGTTAAAGCTTACCGGATAGTTTAATTTGACATTAGTCTTTTTATTGGGCTTCTGGCGAGCGACCATCGTAGCAATGTGCTGCGTTTCTTGACTCGCTATGGCGTCCACGTACCATTCTCCGTTATTCTGGGTGATTTTGAAGCCCGGAACGTCTTGGAAAAGTTTCTCGAGTGTAGGATATCCTAATTTTTTGAAAGGTATCCATTCGCCTTGCAATTCTCTGTAGTCACCTAGGATTATGAAAAAAGAAAAATGTTAAACATACGTGGAAAAGTTTCGATAGATAAAATTTAATAACACAACTGTAGTAACTCACGATTGCACTGTTTTATAGTAAGTGCTCCTTTTACTGATATGAGCGTTGCTCTAAGTGCCTGAATCACTTGCTCTTTGTCGGCCATTATGCAGGTAAGGCTTAAAAAATAACAAGACACAATACATTATTAATTTATACACATGAAACGTAAAATAATACGTGTGGTAGCATTATCCAGGAAAATATCACGGATCATTGTGGAACGGTACTTATAAGAAACATAACAAATCATTCAATAATAAGAAATCGTCTTTATTTATTCATCTTCCATCGAGTGATTTATCGTGAATATGGGATAGACTGAGGTATTGGTCCTATGAACACGAACGCTGCAAAGGGCTCAAAACATAGGGTAGTAAATGTATATATAAATGTGCATAAAACGCGATAAAAATCATTCTATACATTAATGTATTTCTATAAGTTAATTAAATAAATATTTACGCAAAAATCAATTTCATCTAATGCACACGTAAAAATATACAAAAAAATATGTGATAAAAAAATCGACTTAGAATGTATACTACAGGCTTAAATCATTTATTTGACTAACATTAGACAAAAGAGAAAGCGAGAAGTATTTACAAAGGAGTTAACCTACAGTCAATGACACCGATACTAGCATGCCAAACAGAAACATAATTCGGTCACTATAGCGAGGTCCACACATTGTTATATACTCGTAATAAAAAACAGTATTTTTTTAATGTTAGGAAAATACACCAAAAAACAATATCTTATGAAATCATATACGTTAAACGCAATCCAAAAAAAAATCTATTTTTACATTACTTTAATCGAGCTTTATATTGCACAATTGTGGATCACTCTGTGATATAAATACTTGAGTCATTTAAAATGTAAACGTTCTATAAATTAAGAACACCATCGTCAAACCTATGTCGTTTGTAGTCTGTTTTTACTAACAAAATCTTTAGATCGATACGAAAAAAAATCAAAGAAAAAGGCAACATAAAATACATTTTACAAAGTTAAATATCCTAAGAATGGGCAACGGTTGGTCAATCATAACAATGGAACGTCATCATTAGAAGAGGTAGATTGGAAAATAAAATCTGTTTGACGGCTTAAGTTCACCAAGACACCGCAGCATCTTAAGAGTTTAATACGATTAGTCTATGTAACTCGGAATAACTAATAGATGAAGAATAATAGCATTAGACCCGTGCATAGAACTGTACTTCTCGAACCATCTTTAATTGTAATTTGAATGAATACATCAGCGTTAAACTTATTTTATATTAGTTTTTTACTGCCTCGTTTAGGTAGGAATATGGAAATACCTCTGATATAAAGATTATTTTTTATTTTCATATAAACAAATACAAATAAAACAGAACTTAATAAACATTATCTCACAAGATTCAATTAATTTACCTATACGAACGAACTGGATTGTCACAGTAATATGCTTTCTTTATTTTTAATAGCGAAATAAATTAATCCGAGTAGTGTTTCAGTTTAAAGTTACATTTCAATTATCAATAATATTCTTAACTTACTTATAAATATAATTCACTTCACTTACTAAAAATTAGGAGTTGGATATGCCGTGTAGGTGAGTGCATAACACTTTCGTATCCCTTCATATCTCCTCGGTACGTAGTCTAAATCGCGTCTTAAATTCTGAATAACCATATTTTGTCTGATGTTTTGAGCAAAGTTAAATTTATTCCTTTCAACACCTTTCATACCCTCAAATCAACAAATTGTACATCACAAAATAAATAAAATAACACTGCGCTCCGTAGTTTTAGACGAGAACGTATTACTATAACATACGAGCCAAAGTGACCAGCTAATAGCGTTCTATAACATCATTTGCTAATACCGTGGAAAAAGAATTACGCAGAGACAGTCATACGGATTCTCAAGTTCCTATGGACATGCAGTTATATATACGATTTTTATATAACGACATAGTACTATCAGATTTCACCTTTCGCGCCCATTCTATTAAATATTTAAATGATTGACCAAATTAACTTACTTAGTACGTTACAATTAAGCAATTATTTTTTACATTTTAATATAAAATATCTACCACACAAAAAAATCTTAATAACTTTTTATATAATAAGGCGTTAATTAAAATAGTAGCCTGGTTGCATTCAAAATAAAAAAAAATTATGAATATTTTATACTTAAATAAAGTTCACAGTAATAAGGGATCTAAATATATTCTGCGACAAGCATACAAACGGTTCCTGCTTTGGTTTACATTGCACTCTAAATAAATATTAAAAAAAACTAAACGGCTTACAAAACGCAGCATTTGTAATAAATGATTTAGAAAAGCTATGAATGTAATAAAAAAGGATAAATTTGAAATTCATGTAAACAATATTTAACTTCAAACCCAAACAGCCAAATTCATGGCCACATAGGTAAATAATTAACATTTGGTGGTTGAATACAATCAGACCATGTTCGGTCTTGGCGACTTTGAAGAAATATATATGATTTTGTATAAATATCAAGTGTTATCTGTATATTACTATTTATTTAAGCGATTGTCATACAAATTAAATTCACCTTTTACGGTATTTTTGGATTAAATCATCATATTTTACTGTCCATGATCACAGGCAGACTAAGATGAGATGCCATTATCCCAATGTCAGGAAAAAAATATAAGAAGAAACATAAGAATAAATATAAACATCCATAAGAAGTGCATTTAACATAGACTAAAGAATATTTATCTATATACATAAAATATAAATAGTTGTTTGTTAAAATGGCGGAGGTAGCTTAGAACCAAAAAAGGACACAAGATACTTTTCATTTTGGTTTTGGCTTTTCTTGTTTTGACAACATTTAGAGTATAGTTTTTTGCAAATACAACCTGAATATCCGCTTAAAATTAAAAACAGAACTTTACGGATTCAGTTTACACTAAATTAAACATGACAAAATCCATGAAATAATATACCTGATGTTTGAACACCATAGGACCTAAAACATGGTCACAGAATAGACTTACCCATTTGTGCTCTAGAATATTGTAAACTAACTCAGGCAGCCATACCACGTTAATAAGTATGTGAAATGGTATATATTCACATTTACTATGTAAAAATCTTTGATGTGATGCCTCTAAGGCTGAACAAAGTTTGCCGGGTCAGCTAGTATATATATTTACCACCATTTATGAAACTATTTTATAACTATTTATTTTGACAGAGTAATGCTGTTTTTTGGAAAAATAAATATATTTTATTTGTCTAAATACATTTTTTGTATTTATTTTTTAATTATTTAGCATTTGTAAACAACAAATGATTAATAATAAAGACTAATATGAACATGAGATTGTTTCACAAGGTAAGTTATCAAATAATTATATTCACAATACACAATAACTCAAGGCAAGGACACAAAAACTTATTAAAATCGTCTAGAATGTTAACCTCTAATCAACATATTTATAAAACATGTCAAACATATCATTGTCAACTGAAATACTCCAAACAGCACCATAAATCTGTGTTAAACCAAAAAAACATAAAGCATTTATTGTCAACTACAGTAAAAGGCCAGTTGCCATTTGGAAATTTTTGTCAAGACCCCAGAACTTTTAGTAGTACAAAGTTATTAATTTACTCATTTCTGGTTAATATATTTTAACTTTACTTTACTTAGTTTTCTCATATTAATTGTCCTAAATTTAAATTTGTGGCCTTCAGTTGTATACACTGCAAACAAAACTTTATAGCATGAATACTAAGTTAAATCCTGTGTGACTCTCATGTTCGCCACATGTTAAATAGTAGTAGTAGTAACAATTAGCAAGGTAAACTAATTATAAGACATGAAATTCACATATATGACATGAAATTGACATATATATATATATATGACACAAAGAATAAAAACTATCTTTATCTTCATTTGCCTTATTACACTAATAACAGCCATTATTTATTATCAATACTATATTTATATAAAAGGAAATAATAATCAATCCTTAAGGAACATTAAGAGGATATCTAACAAAGAACTTTGTTAATGTATAAATATATATTGTATAAATAAAAACAATTTATTTATTAAGGGTATAAATCAAAAATAAATACTTAAATTTGTGGCATACAGTACTCAATGAAGTTTTTTAAATATACCTATACACAACAAATAAAAATACACAGTAAAATATGAAACATATTTCAATGATTACCTGCCAGTTTGCTCAAAAAGATATCTCTAACCCAGATATTATAACCCAGAAAGGGTTTTACTTGCCAGGGCAGGAAGCCTTCATGTCGATGTCGAAATAAGTAATCAACAAGTGCCTCTGAAACAATAATTTGCAATGCACACGTAATACTAATGAAAACGGTGCGCGTAGGCAAGAGAAATCAGAATGTTTCATCAAAAACTTTGTACATGTTTGTCTGTTTACCTTTAAACATTAATTTTGAATCATTTAGAAACACATTAAGAAAACGGAACAATATTTTAAATTAAAACAACAATAAATTACCGCTGAACTCGTATAAATCGATTTGGTAGTTTGTTTTTTTTAATCGTAGACCGTCACAACTATCAAATAACTAAGCTACTTTTACTTGTTACTTGACAGAGAAGTGACAGTTTTCACCATTTAATATGTAGACAATACATCGAAGACAGAGTTATAAAGTACCAATTTTTTTTCTTATGTTAGATACTTTTGCTACTGTTACTGTTTTATAATATTTGTACCAAAAGTGTCACTGCACTGAAATACATACAAAACATTTACTGTACAGTAGTTAATTCTATAACTCAGTCATTATAATAGAATTTTTTTTAAATTTATTATATTATTACCAAGTTTAATAAATTTAGGCGTACTTCCTCAGCCTTTTTACGACGATGTAAAGCTTACCATTACCACATAAATTTTTTCTCGAACACCGCTCATAAGATTATAATTGTATCATACTTTAAATACCGTAAAATGGTGTGAATAGAAATAATGGGGCGAGTATTAACAATTAGGCCAAATATTAACCTAAGTTAATCTACTACTTTTTGATTGAAGCTGAAGTTATTCAGAAGTATTATAGAAGACTTCTAATTGTTAGCAGTCAAGCTACGGTAATTTATACGCTAGAAACCTTTTCTATTTTATTGTGATAAACATCAATTTAATTCAAATTCAAACATCTTTATTCAATATAGACGTGTAACACTCGCTTATTGATTGTCAAGGACGCTACCACCGGTTCGGAATAGGACGCCTCCGACCTGAGAAGAACCGGCGAAAGAAACACAGCGGGCCTATTTTGTCATCTTTTAAAATAATCAAATATATACATATAAATTTTATTATGAGCTACATGCAGTTCCATCATACGTATATTATACTTGAAAAAGCCTGGAGCGAGCATTCTATTACCAGGCTATGTTATCATTTATAAATTCATTTATGTTATAATAACCTTTAACACATAAACGTTCCTTTACTACTTTTTAAATTTATTAACAGTTAAATTCTGAACGCTTACTGGGATTTTGTTGTAAAAGCGTATACATTGTGTATTGAGAAGTAACGGTTAGTATTTTAATCTCTGTGAACAATTTTCTCAGGGATTCTTTGGGGCCCAGGTTATAAACCGCTCGAATAGCTCGTTTTTGCAGGACAAAGATCGTATTAATATCCGCCGCACTTCCCCACAGTAGAATTTCATAAGACATTACACTGTGGAAATAGCTAAAGTATACTAACCGGGCCGTCTCCACGTCAGTTAATGGTCTGATTATCTCGACAGCATATACTGCAGAGCAAAATTTATTCGACAGCCTATTAATATAAAGGCCCCACTGCATTCTGGTATCTATTGTTATTCCTAGAAACACGGTTGACTAAACAACGTCTATCTCTTCCTCGTCTATAAACACTTCACATTTACTCGGTCTTACATTTGGAGTCATAAATTTAATACATTTTGTCTTCTTCTGGTTTAGTAGCAAATTATTGACACTAAACCAGTGCGCCAATCTAGAGAGAGTATTATTTACATCGTCGTTTATTGATGTGTGTCGTTTAACTTTAAAAATTAAGGAAGTATCATCAGCAAATAATACTATCTCTTCGTTTTTATTAATAACATATGGTAAATTATTTATATAGATGGGAAAGAGAAAAGGTCCTAGAATAGACCCTTGTGGGACACCCATATTTACCGGGGCCCCGGGAGATCTTTTACCATTCACGTCAACCCTCTGAGTTCGGTGGGTCAAGTACGAAGACAGAAGATTGAGTGCGGCGTTTCTTACACCATAGTGACGTAATTTCCTGACCAGAGTTTCATGCTGTACGCAATCAAAAGCTTATTCGAGATCGCAAAAAATGTCTAAGGCATCCTGCGACGCTTCCCAAGCCTCAAAGATGCTCTTAATGAGCATAACGCCAGCATCAATCGTGGAGCGACCCCTAGTAAAACCGTACTGTTTGTTATTAATAAGACAGTTACTGTTAAAATGTTTCATTAATTAGTTTAATAATAGTTTTTCAAATATTTTACTAAAAGTAGGCAAAATGGAGATAGTCTAAAATTATTAGGGTCCATATTACAGCCTGCTTTAAAAACCGGTATAACTCTACTGTGCTTCATTAGGTCAGGAAACTCGCCTCTCTGGATTGTGAACATTGTGTTTAGTTATAAAGAGTTGATTTAGTTAGATTATTATTTATTGTTAATACAATTTTAAATTTAAATTATCGCTATTTATGAAAATATTTGTATGTGTTCTACTTGAGACTATTTGGGGTAAATAGAGGTGAGGTTTGAATAGACACGAGAATAAGGGGGTGTATAGGAATACCGTCGTTAAGGCTGGCACGAGCCTATACTTTGTTGTAAAATAGGTACATGTAGGTTATGAATATTATCTGACTGTATATAATAGTAAACATAAAATAACTAAAATTTTTACTTCGTTGCAGGGGTAAAATATCCAACAAGCCAAGAGACAAACGGTATAATAAATATATACAAAACGTGGTACTAAGTGACCCAGAAAGGGTGGTGAACCATTTTGAGGCCTCCATATTAATTATGATGGCGGCTACCACAGAAGATAAGTTATTGTCGACCTTTGTTGTATTCAAAACTCAGAATTAATTTGATACTAGGTGTGAGCATGAACCTCCAGGAACCTGATTTAGCCGATCTTAAAGGGCATGGTTTGATAGGCATATATTCTAAGACTGCTTTAAATCTATTGTCTCGCCCTATTAAAAAATAAAACAAGAAACAAGGCTTTTTATTGGGCACAAATTGTCATAACATTTACCTTTACGTGTAATAAAGTTACGTTATGAACAAAGTATTAGGAGCCATTAGATGTCCCACTATTCGTCCGATGAAGTTGGCCTGGAATATCATTCGCCTTAAATGAAAAAAACTGAAGGAGAGTCCCAAATATCTCTACTTATGAAAGTAAAAGTGGCTACACTAGCATTTGTTTCTACTTACCCAATATAAATCACAAAGCAATCTGTAACAATTGGGATTTTTTTACATTTTGGCGCTATCAAAATCGAACATTGACTTTTTCATATATTTTCTTTTTCATCATAGAGAGGAAACTGTCGAAATACCCTAATACCTTATCCCCCCGTAACCTTAACACCCATATTCAGTGATAAGACATTCATATATCAAAATCATTATAGGTTTTCATGTTACGAATGTTTACGTGTCCCATTCGCAACATGAAATATAATCAATATAGGTTATATTAATTGTGATATTCCAGTAACAATGTTAGTTGCTACATTCAAATAAGATTGACAAAGTAAAAAAAATGACTATGTTAGAAGGCGAATATTAATTTAAAAGATACTTGTCTACAGGAAGTAACATAACAATGTTACCATTGTTGGTCATGCCAACAAATTTAAATCTTATTGTAATATAATTGTAATCGTGTATGTGGGAGTTATTGGCACCATTCATCCAACTGTCTGTCTGCTTTCCTTTATGAACCTGTGATCATCATGCTGAAATAAGACATGGAAGTTTGCGTTAACCTAGTGTAATCTTAATTGCAATTAGTACTAAAAGGCCGGGCACGCTTATTGGTTAAAAGCGGCGTAGGGAATGAACAAAGTGTCGGACCACTAACAGTAATGCTTTAACTTCTGGAGCCATAGGACTGCATTATATTAATTCCATGTTTAATTAGCACAGGTATACGTATTATATTTCTGTAATTAATATCATCTTTACTTATATATATTTTATATTTAATGCGTAAATTTCAAATTTTATGCGTTGCTTTTTTACTTAGTTAGGACGGCAGACAAGCAATCGGGCACTAGATGAAAAGTGGGAACCAACGCCCATGGACATTGGCAATGTCAAGGGTATCACCAAAGCGCTGTCTACCATGCGGCATAGAATGTAACGTCTCGTTTTTCTAATCCTAAACTGCCTCCGTAGCCTAGTGGTATAGGCGTGTGGCTTAGAAACCGGAGGTCGTGGGTTCGAATCCTGCGGGGACTCAATAAATTTTCATTTTTGTTTCTTAGTTGGTTAGGGCAATTTGGGCCGATCACCCAACTGTCTGAAAAGTAAGATGATCCATGCGTCGAATTGGCAAGTAAAAAGTCGGTCCACCCACCAACCCGCATTGGACCAGCGTCCAATATAGCGGATACGGTCCAAAACCCTCTAATGGATAGGGGTGTATTAGGGCAGACCTATGTCCAGCCGTAGACTATCACAGGCTGATGATGATGATGATGATACAGCTTCCTTTAAACCGTATCGCGATAGTGTTGACACACTACTATCACATAGATTTCTGCTTTGCAGCAGAAATCTATGGGAGCCAACCACCTATAAAAAATACATACTATTTAAAATTATATTCTTTATCAATTAAACATGACTATTACCAAATTGCAAAAATTTTAAACCTGAGCTCTCTACAGTCAGTTAGGAACATAAATGATATGCAATACTATTATAATTTAATTCAGAATTTAACTGACTGTCCTAAGCTGTTGTCAGAAATAAACTGGAGAGTTCCACCACGAAGGATGCGCCTGAATGGCAACTTATTTTATGTACCGGTAGCCAGAACAAATTATTGGCACCATGCTCCTTTGTGGAGAATGAGTCGGCTTATTAATGAGTTACAAATTGATTTGTTGAATTTATCACCAACGCAATTTACACGTATATATAAAGAACTCACTCTGATAGACTTTTTATAAACATTGTATCTTTGTCTGCGACTCTTTATCCCTTGTGCTCTGCATGTTCTGATTTTAAAAGATTATGTATTATATACGATTTTGTTAGCTTATATATTAATTGTGCTTTTTTCTCTCTTTTTTTGTTATTCTGTTGACAATGTGTAACTTTCTGTAATTCCTATAAATATTTTAATTTTTAATTTTTTTTATATAGAGTTTTTTATAGAACTAGCTTATGCTGAACTTTCATTTTCGGAAAACTGTGTATTTAACCAGCGGTTTGACTGTTTTTAAACACTTGTATCACTTGCCTCTAATGCTCTGTAACTTTTTTTCCTCTCCTGTAAAAATTCAATCCAGTACGAAAATTCTTTTGATGATTCTCTTGATATGTTCATGTGAAATTTTACTTATATACATTCTAAACCGATTTTATATATTCTTGTAATTGGGCGATTGCCTGTATAAATAAATAAAATAAATTATATAAACAATAAAAATTTTAAACATATTTAATTTGTATTATACATTAAATGGATGTTATTATCTCATGCCAACTGATAATATAATAATTCTATGGTAAAAAAATGCCATACACTCACGCTACATTTTATTTTATATTGCCACACATAACGGCCATCTTGCTTTTTGTCTTTTACAATTCTCTATCCACAAACGTCACCTTTCCTTTGGTGAGCAAGGTGTGTTCACGTGAGGTTGTGTGGTCCCTCCGAAATAGGTCACACAAACCTCATAATTTCGTGAAATATTCTTCTAAAATAAAAAAAAAAAGCACAAAATTTATAAAAACCCAAAAAAATAGAAAAATTTAAAATAATAAACGGGAATTCCTCGCTTATAAGTTAGTGTACGTAAGCGTGCAACGTGGTCTAAGGAATGCGATAGGTAATCGTAAAGAGAAAGTGAAGTTGTTTTTTAACGTTCAGTTAATTAATGTTCTACAAAGGTCGATTGCAGTGATATATTCAAAATGAATCCAGGGCCACCCAATTATCCTATGGCATCGTTGTATGTCGGGGATTTACATTATGATATTACTGAAGCCATGTTGTTTGAAAAATTTTCAACCGTTGGTCCTGTTCTATCTATTCGAGTTTGTCGTGACATGATAACTCGCAGATCTTTAGGCTACGCTTACGTAAATTTTCAGCAACCTGTCGATGGTAAGTCTCTTTTCCTCTTACATCGTTATCGAAATCTTATATTTTGTATTGTAATATTGTGTAATATTAGAACAAACGTGATTTACTGTTTATTCACTATTTCGTTGTTTCGTAATGATTACAATATTAGTTGCATAGTTTCATTTATACTTATTATTACTACATTATTTTTATGAAATATTTTACATTACCTAAAACAAATTATTCGTTATTTCCTTGTAAAATGACTTAATTTTATTGTTCCAGCTGAGAGAGCTCTAGAAGGCATGAACTTTGATATGATAAAAGGAAGACCAATTAGAATTATGTGGTCTCAACGTGATCCATCTTTACGCAAGTCAGGTGTTGGAAATGTGTTCATTAAAAATTTAGACAAAACAATTGACAACAAAGCTATGTACGATACTTTCTCTGCTTTTGGTAATATACTGAGTTGTAAAGTAGCCCAAGACGAAACAGGTGCCTCTAAAGGTTATGGCTTTGTCCATTTTGAAACTGAAGAAGCAGCTAATAAATCTATTGAAAAAGTAAATGGAATGCTGTTGAATGGTAAAAAGGTATATGTGGGCCGATTCATTCCTCGCAAAGAACGCGAAAAGGAACTGGGCGAAAAGGCTAAGCTGTTCACCAATGTCTATGTCAAAAACTTTGGTGAAGACTTCTCAGATGAAATGTTGAAAGATATGTTTGAGAAATACGGTCGCATTACCAGTCATAAGGTGATGTATAAAGAAGATGGTAGTTCCAGAGGTTTTGGATTTGTAGCATTTGAAGACCCTGATAATGCTGAAAGAGCTTGTATGGAGTTAAATGGCAAAGAGCTTGTAGAAGGTAAACCTCTATACGTTGGACGCGCTCAAAAGAAAGCTGAGCGTCAGAAAGAATTGAAGCGTAAATTTGAGCAACTGAAATCTGAACGCTTGACTCGCTATCAAGGTGTTAACTTATATGTGAAGAATTTAGATGATACAATTGATGATGAACGTCTTCGCAAAGAATTTACACCATTTGGCACAATAACTTCTGCCAAGGTAATATTCTATAAAAAAATAAATGTTTATCTTTTCTTTTATTGTGTTAAGTTCAATGCATTTTAATATTATAAATAATTTTTGTTTAAAGGTAATGCTTGAAGATGGTCGCAGTAAAGGATTTGGTTTTGTATGTTTTTCGTCTCCTGAAGAAGCAACTAAGGCTGTCACTGAAATGAATGGCCGTATTGTTGGGACCAAACCTTTGTATGTTGCATTGGCGCAACGCAAAGAAGACCGTAAAGCCCACTTAACATCACAGTATATGCAGCGCATGGCAAGTATGCGTATGCAACAGATGGGCCAAATATTCCAGCCAGGTAGTGCAGGTGGATATTTCGTACCAACTATTCCACCGACTCAACGTTTCTATGGTCCAGCTCAAATGACTCAAATAAGGCCATCTCCTCGCTGGACCGCACAACCGGCTGTCAGACCCAGCACTCAAGCTGCAGCTTCAGCCTACCCTAACATGCAGCCACCATTCCGTCCTGCGCCACGCGGACCAGCGCAAGCGGCATTACGTTCCTCGATGGGTGCTAGGCCCATCACTGGGCAGCAAGGTGTAGCTTCAGCTGCTTCTATTCGTGCACCAATCGTTCCTCAAGCTGGGCGTCCTGCAGGCTACAAGTACACTGCCAACATGCGCAATCCACCTGCTCCGCAACCTGCAGTGCACATTCAAGGCCAAGAGCCTTTGACAACAACTATGTTGGCTGCGGCACCACTTCAGGAACAGAAGCAAATGCTGGGTGAAAGACTGTTCCCGCTTATTCAAAGAATGCATCCTGATTTGGCTGGGAAGATAACTGGAATGCTTTTGGAAATTGACAACTCGGAATTGCTTCACATGTTGGAGCATGGAGAGTCCCTTAAAGCTAAAGTTGATGAGGCTGTTGCTGTTTTGCAAGCTCACCAAGCTAAACAGCAAGCCACTAAGAAAGATTAAGTGGCTTTTATAATAACTTAAGTTGCAAGTTTTATTTTTTGCCGTTTTATTTTTCTTTAATGCTTTGAACATCTTTCAATAATATTTTAGTAATGGTCCCGGTCATAAAAAAAATTAAAAAATAAAAATTGAAAAATAAAATAAAAAGCAGCATGCACTTTCCAACCTATAACTTTTATTATTCATTATTGGGAGTGCATTTCTGCAAACAAAAATAAAGCAACTGTCACCATTTCTATACTTAAAAATGTTTATGCTACTGGGTACTTTGACTTTCTACATTGACCAAGAAGTTGGATTTAAGTTTAGATTACTTAAACTTTTTTTTATTTCTCAGTAAATGGAGTTGGCTTTTGTTCTTGCAATTATTTTTCTTTTTCCTTCATCAGTTTACATTGGAAATTTGTCTACCTTGTAATGAAAACTTGGTCGCCAATGTAACTGATTGATTTATTATATATTGTTATAATATAACATATTCAATAAAACCGATTGTTTTATTTATTATAATTCCTGTATAGTACTTGAACTTCCACATTTTATATATGGTATAAAAGTAAATAAAATATATTTTTAATAATGGCTATGAAAGTGTAATATATATGTACACAATTTTAAATAGTTTTGTATTATTTATAGAGATCAGCAGTAGTATAATATAACTGTGTAACAGTCAAATTCTACCTACTTAGCTACCCAATGCTTATCTGATCATATCTGTTAATTGATTAACAGTACTAAAGTTACCTAACATTAGTGGCGCAATAAATAATAGATTCTTGTCTTTTGATGTTTATTATCAAAATATCATTTATTATAGTGTCGCAGCGGTGGAAAGTGGCTACGTACGCTTTTTGACCTGAAAAGAAAAGTCTTCGCTTATAAATCGACTTTTCTCTCATGTATCAACCTGAAAAGAAAAATAATTTTGACGACCAAAAAATTTTGTGATAATTGGACACGTTATGTAAAAGTAGGTTATATCATCATGCTATTGTTGTTATACATTTTAAATACACATGGCTTTGCGATAGTAATCAAAGTGACGATCTAAACTTTACTACCACTTCTTAAAGCGTTGGCGCCGGGGAAGAAGTGGCGCAAAAAACTCCAGCGACGCTGCTATCTAATAAGGTGTTAAGCTACAGTGTCAAATAGCACAGGGTGGGGCAGATGTTATGAATGTTTATGTTTGTCCTACACTCTTTAAGTGTAGGGTGTGTTTGACTACTGCTTGTGTTGCAACCTATTATGCCTTAAGGGCGTTGGTGGTCGCCTGGAAGAGGCTTCCCTGGGGTTTGCAGGATCTCTGCGTTTTGGCGACTTAAGGCAGCCGAGGTAGTTGGCCGTGTGGCCGGGATTGCGGTAGTTAACGCATGCAGGGGGCTCGAAAGTGGCAAAAGCTTTTTTGCCCTTGGGTCTGGGGCAATCGGTAGTGCCGTGACCCCCGAGGCATTTAACGCATCGGGGACGGGCGAAACAGTTCCGCGAAGCGTGACCATATAACTGACAGTTGTGTGACTGCCCTGGGAGTCCGTTGGAATGCGGCCGCTCGAAAGAGATACGGCTGATCCAACACAATTTTTCGACGTCGTATATTCGCTTACATTCCTTGGAGCGCTCTAGCGTAACCAGTACCATGCCAAACATTGTACCGAAAGGGCGGGAATGTTTAATTATCTGATAGCAGATGCTATCAAGGGATTTCCTTAGGCAGTCCTTTGATGACTGTCCTAAGTACGCGCTCATCCGGGAGTGCCTTTTCTCGAACAATGGAGGTTCCATTTCGATGTTCGTCGGGAGTTATTGACATTTCACTCATTCGATATTGTGGTTTGATCCCCTGTTTGCTATCAGAGGCCGAAGGCAGGGCAGGGTGTGGAGCGGTGACACTTGGGATCAGCGTGATGGATACGCGAGGCGGTTTGGTTCAACTGGGACGTTGAGGGACAGACCGCCTGGTGGGGGCGCTAGGTTTTGCTTTTGGTTTTTAACGGGGAGGATGGGTACAGAAGGAATAGACGCAGTGTTTGCGCTTTTTTTTGACTTTACGATTTTAAAGCCGTCATCGGGTTGGGGGTTAGGTTTTACCTCGACTTCGATATCCGATTCCCTACAGACGCTGATATCGTCATCATCGTCCGTAGGGATTAGGGTTGTCCACCTGGGCGTGTAGTACAAGGTAAGGAATATTCTCCGCGTTGATAATATGCCTCGCGTCAGTCAGCTGGATGTACGTTGATTTCCTAAGTTTTGCGATGCACGCCTTGGCATTAATACCAAAGCTCTCTTACAAAACCCGTTGAGGTCGTGCCTCAACTAAACATAGCTTGCGTCATCCACTGCAACGACTGCGGGTACTGCAGTACACACCTCCCCGCCGGGCCCGGCAGGGAGGTGTGTACTGGCTGGTTCAAAAACAGCAAACACAATTAAACCGTTCCGAACTATGAGGCCTAATTTAGCTCTAAAACAGTTAATTTGGCCAAGAAACGAGACTTCGTTGAGTCAAACGGCTGACTAACAAATGTGTTGAGCAATAAGTTAAATAGCACAACTGTGCGTAAGTCGACCGCTTAAAGTAGCGCTAGAACGTGAACGTGATGACGTCAACGGTGCAACAAAAACGTTTTTAGCGCTGATGAACCCGTAAAATGCAGACGACGCAGAATGACGACTTAACGAAAGCGGGCTATAACAACCACGCGGCGAGGGCTGGAGACGACGGCAATCACGTGCGGACGGGTCCACTGCTGGTAGCGAACTGTGAAGTTTTGAGAGATAACTTTATTTTAATCTCGTTAAATTAGTTTAGTATCTCCATAAAACGTAGAACTTCCACCAGCGTTTAATACACAGGGCAGGAGTAAGTATATATGCAAATACGCAAATACATTAACAGTATAAAAAATATCTTTACTAGCTGTGTTAGATATAAAAAAAATGCATTCAATACTTGTGGCGGTGGAAAAAGCCATTTAATGTTGTATTCAGAAGTATTTTTATAAAAAATATGTTAGTGCAACGAAATTTACAGATCAACATGAGTGACACGGTTGTTATTTTAACATGTTATTAAAAACCAATAAGTATTAATTGAATGTAATCGTTTAAAAATCATTACATGTCAATTATAATTTTACCAACAAATATTCTTTATCATTTGTAATTAACATTTAGATCTGCTTTAATAGTATGTAACAGAATAATTTGCGACTGTTAAAAGCATGATGAAAATAAATATTTATTTGAAAAAAATAGATCTTAGAACCTTTAGCAACTAATAAAAAATAGATTCTAGGCGGAATAATTTTGTTCCGATTTTTTTTTAATTAGTATTAATATTGGTCATTATATAAGGTAACTTCGCAAAGTGGCGAGCACTTGATGGTGATGCGGTGATTTTTTCAAATATAAGCATAATTGCAATAATTAGTAATTAAGCAAATAGGCTTCATATTATTTTCACAAGTAACATATGTAATCAAGTTTCAAATGAGCAAACAAAAAAAAATTTGATTCTTTATTATTTGGCAAAAAAATTACCGAGAACGTTACACTGCTACCATTTCTTTTTTTACGATCGATTAGTTTACGATCACTCATTGTTAATTTAAGACCACAAGAATTCTAAGGATTTTGCTAATAATGTTACCTAAAGAAGGGAGAATTTATAAGAAAAGTAGCTCAGCTAATCATATCAATACAGTATTTAACCAAGAAAATATTTTTTTCTTGGTATATTGTCAAGAGACAAAACAAAAATATTGAAAAAGAAAACGCAATACAAATCTGTACCTTTCCCATATCATTTCTGTAACCTTACAAAACGAATACATTTTTAAAATTTGCACATTATTTGATCATTCAATTATGATTTTATTTCATTAAAAATGGTAAACATAATCTAACAGCAGCATGACAACCGACACAGTCGCCAGCTAAAGAATGCCTAGATCACGTACCTTCTGTACGTGTGGCCTTCATTTTCAGCAAAGTGTCGGTCACCTGGTGGGGACGGTAGCTTCTCGTGAACTCTGTGTTAAATAAAGCTTATCGAAGACATAAGTCTAAAAGCTTCTTTGATAAAAAGTGAAGAAAAAGCTACAGGATATTATATTTTCGTATCGCATTACTTGATTTAAACAGTCGTCAGAGCGTCGGCGCAGCGGCGGACTAAGTCCGTCAGAGGCCCGGGGCGGCAAAGCTGAATGAGGCCCCCAAGCTTTAAGCAATATGTATTTCTACAAGTTTTTTATTCAGTTTACATTTGTATGTATAAGTATTTATGATTATTTCGTTAAAATCTGGCAAGCTAAATTTAAATTCGGCTTAAAATATTTAAGCTTAATAAACATAGATGTAGATGTACCTACAATTATCATCATCATCATCATCATCATCAGCCTGAAATAGTCCACTGCTGGACATAGGCCTCCCCTAATACACCCCCATCCATTAGGGGGTTTTTGGACCGCACCCCACCACGCTGGTCCAATGCAGGTTGGTGGGTGGACCGACTTTTTACATGCCCATCCGACGCATGGATCATCTTACTTTTCAGACAATTGGGTGATCAGCCCAAATTGCCCTGACCAACTAGGAAACAACAATGAAAATTTGTTGAGTCCCCTCAGGATTCGAACTCACGACCTCCGGTTTCTAAAGCACACGCCCATACCACTAGGCTACGGAGGCAGTCGGACCTACAATATGGAATGAATATGGTTGAGGAAAATAAAATACAAATCGAACGACAAAAAAAGGTAAAACAAAGGTAGTTTTATTTTCAGTAGATACGAAGTTATTTATTACATGTGTTTTTGTGCCTCCAATTTACAGAACTCTTAAATAACTTCTGTCAAATCAATTTCTTTTGAAATTTTTCTTTCAATCTAAAGTACGGCTATATTAACCAGTCGCTCATGACCCATTGTAGATAGAACATAATTTTTAAGTAGTTTAAGTTTCGATAAACTTCTTTCGCATGATGCAACCGAGATGCAAATGGTCAAATTCACTATAAAGATTTAATAAAATTTTAACTGCTACAGCTAGAGCGTCATCTGATGCTTCTAGCATAAACTCTGATTCAATAATTTGGAAAATATTATTGATTTGCTTCATGGCCTCGTATCGTGTCGACAATTCTGGTATAAATCGATCTATGCATTCAAACATTCACCGTCTTATTTCTTTTTGAATCGTTTATTCAACACGATGAGCTAATTCACCCGGCTTCGTTCTTTTTACCTTCCCTCTTCCTTGTTACTCTATGTCGATGTCCATATCATTGCATTTTTTGCGCCAAAAGTTACATTAGCAAAGCATTATCCACAATCGTGTTTCGGTCACTAAATACTCATTCAAGGCTTTTAGTTTAACGATTCCTATATCAAGAGTCATTATCGGAGACTGCAAATATTAGTGAACTAAATTTACTTTCTCCAGTATACAAAGCCAAAATTGTATATAGGTTATAAAGGTAAAATCACAAACAGCCGGCAGGAGCAAGCTTGCTCTTGATATTGTATCTAGATTTGCCTTTGTTGGATCTTCAAAATGTTCCAAACTACTTATAAATTTCTCTATGTTTTCTTTTACGACTTTTACTGACTCGTAATGAGCCCTCCAGCAAGTATCAGATAAACGTTTTAAATTTATTCCAGTCTTCTCTTTCAGTAATTGCCATCTCTGTGTAGATGATGAAAAAAACGAGTACAATTTCTCTACTGTTCCAAAACACGTGACGCTGGAAGGAACGCATGCAAACGCATGAACTCCACAAAGATTCAAGGAATGATTAGAACAGGGACTGAATAGTGCTTTTGGATTTATTTCTCGAATTTCTGGTGTCCATGGAGGGGTGGACCCTCCATGGACACCAGAAATTGATGCGACACTGTCGTAACCTTGAGCCCTGCACTCGCAATATCTAGTCCATCTTTTTCAGCTGTTGCTGAATGTCTTTGACACATCCTCATCAGTTTTTCCAGATATCAAAAACCTAAGAAAGATTCCTACTGCCACAATGTCATTTTTCTATATGAACGTCAATGTCATTTTCTAATTTACCGGTGGTAGGTCCCCTTTCACAGGAGACCGTCTGGGTGGATACTACCACGGTGCCTATTTCTGCCACGAAGCAGTAGTGTTAAAACACTGCTGTGTTCAGGTTTGAAGGGCACCGTAGCCAGCGTATTTATTGGGTAAACGAGACTTAGCACCCTATGTCTCACGGTAGACAAGCGTTGGTTACCACTGGTATTGCCGTTGTCTATGAGGCGTCGGTGATCACTTTCCATCAGGTGGCCTGACTGCTCGTCTGCCTGCTGTATACCATAAAAAAAGAACGAATCTAATGATTTGACTCATTTGGTCTGTTTTACTTTCGTTAGGAGTGCTGTCGAAAATTATTCCGTAATATTTAGCCCTATTAATATCTCATCATCATCATCAGCCTTTGATAGTCCACTGCTGGAATTAGGCCTCCCTAATACACTCCTATCCATTAGAGGGTTTGGAACGTATCCCGCCACGCTGGTCCAATGCGGGTTGGTGGGTGGACCGCCTTTTTACATGCCCATCCGACGCATGGATCATCTTACTTTTCAGACAATTGGGTGATCGGCCCGAACTGTCCTAACCAACTAGGAAACAACAATGAAAATTTGTTGAGTCCCCGCAGGATTCGAACCCACGACCTCCGGTTTCTAAAGCAAACGCCAATACCACTAGGCTACGGAGGCAGTCTTAGTTAGTTCTTAATATCTGCAATAATTTTTTGCCTTACATGCTAACCCAAACATAGAATAAATTCATTTTGTATGCCTTTTGACAAATAAGATGGTACTCTCTTTGATCCACCAGCGGCCTCTTCTAGGTTTAAGCAATGCTTTTTCAGCACCGGATCATATTTCGCTAACAACTGTACTAATTCTAAAAAAATCCCCTGGTTTCCGAAGAAATATCTTCACGGTGGCCTCTGAAAGCAAGATTTTGTTGGGCTAAGACTAACGTGACATCTAAAAGGCGATGTTAAATGTTTCCCCATTTATTAGTTTCATCGTTATTCCTTTTTCACTTCACAAA
Source organism: Lamproptera curius (assembly GCA_029286875.1). Lineage (NCBI taxonomy): Eukaryota > Metazoa > Arthropoda > Insecta > Lepidoptera > Papilionidae > Lamproptera > Lamproptera curius. The sequence goes on from JAGSMT010000048.1 coordinate 614,787, forward strand.
GACCAGAGACGAATTTATTTGTGTGATTATCAACCTCACATGCAAATAACCGGCAGCAGTAGCAATATAATTTCTTTGTTGATGGTGAGTATAGCATCCATTTCCTTAATTATTTAGTCTCGTTTAAATGTGAGTAAAACCACTGCAAGTTAAACAGCGATGTGTTCCTTAGTACTTTCACCTGGTCTTTCCACAGATTTAAAAGGTCCATCCTTATTTTGAAATACTTCACTACCCTTCTCGATAATGGAAATTCCGATGTGCTCTGGCATAGGTATTGGCCAATGAGCAGCATCATTGGATGAGAAGACCTCTTACTTAGCGACGTATTCGGCTTCCTCAGTATTTTTCTTTAATTTATTAGTTTTATCATTCTGTGTTTCAGCATCAGTCACATCGGATTTTGTATTAACATCACATTTAATCGACTTTTCAACTCTGTTTGCTTCAATATCAATGATTTGTACATTGCATCCTGATTCATCAGTTTGACTAATTTTTGGCAACGCAACCTTTCTTCTTATCAAAGTTTGAAAGGTGTTTGGATAAAGATCCAGCAGTGATGAGGCCCATGTATATTTTTCGACTTAAGTACAATGAAGTGTAGGCGTACAAAAGTGAATTATTCACGCTTCCTTCATTCAGGAAGTACCAGATACACAGACAGAAATCCCCAGAGTATCTGACGCGTTACAGAATAAAAGTTTATTAGTACCTGTTTACGTGGTACTAATAAACTTTAAAACATTCGATGGCTGAAGTGGGCTAATCTTAATGAAATCATGAAGGTACTAAGCATATTTGTAAAGTATTATGAAAACGCGAAAACATTTGGGGCCCCTAAGACCTGAGGCCCGGGGCGAGCCGCCCTTCCGCCCCTGTTAGTCCGCCACTGCGTCGGCGTCCCCGGTTCGTAAACCGATCGTGGACGATCGTATTTCGTACGCGTGATCTGTACTTCTTCACTTTTAGCAAAACCTGGCGTTGACCTGGTACGTGGGAACGGTACCTTTCCAAACTCTGTGTTAGACGGAGCTTACCAGAGGGTCTGGAAGCATAACGTCATTGCAAAAAATAAATAACCCAGTCGAAAATTTAAAAAAAACGTTGGTATTTAAAAACATATTGATAAATTACCTTTTAAACATATTTTAACAAAAATGGGTGCGTGTACTTATGTAGCGCGTGAGAAGTATATACTTTTGGCATCATTAAATAAATAATACATACGGATAGTTTACCTCAATTATATTGAGTACTTGTAAAGTATATAAGCACAATTTTTTCACTAATATTCACAAATAGTAAGTAATATCAATCAAAAATAATTAAGATAATTGAAGATGATAGGTTTACAAGAACTAATCATAAATAATTCGATTAAGAATTTATGGATTCATAAGACGTACTTTGATATATCATATAACTGGTAGTTCAGCGCCATCTGTTGCTTAAAATGTAGAATTCCTAAGAGATGTTGGCTTACTTTGTACAGCGGTACTATAAATCAGAAGCTTTGATTATGTGTGACTAGATGGCGCTTATCTAAAACGTATTACATAGATAAATCACAATGTTGATATATTAAATGAATAAAAATATTACCATTATATCAAGTTGAATAAACATCATTACAAAAATTAATATATTTATATAATAATATATTTAATATAAATTTAAATATTATAATAATATATTATTAATAGTAATATATATGTACATATATATACCAAAACGAACCTTAATCCTAACTCATAGAGCACATTATGCAACAACTATCGCAAATAAAAACGACAACTCCATTATCACTATATTAAAACTCAACCTTATCACTATGTAATAAGGTCCATTTCAACGTTTTCATTATAAACTGTTAATTTTGTGTCACAGGTGGCGCGCGTCTTAAAATTTCACTCTCATCATTTTTTTATAACGCGCCTAAAGAAGTATAACTTCAAAAATAATCGGCATAACAATACTTTAAACAGATTAAACTTACTTAGCAGTTCCTTCGTTGCAACTACAGCCATTGCCACAAGTATTGAGCATCCTTGAAATCTTTAAGTTCCGGGAAGGTATCAAATGGGAATGAAATTAAACTTTTTACTTAAGTATATATAGCTATTAATTTACATAAAAACAATATTTAGTTGGGCCCCCATTTCTGTTAATCACGGAAAAAATATTTTTAGAATAGAGATCACAAGACTTTTACATTCTTCAGGACGTTTGGCATTCCCTTCCGGGCGTAGTCAGCGATTAAGGTCTACTTTGTTGTTTATTATTTAGCGCCTAACTTTGCACTTCAATAAATGTTATATGGGCTTCAGGTCCGGCGACTGGGCTGGCCAGCCAAAAGCTAAATGCCGTTTTTTCGAAACCACGGCATGGTGCGACCGGATTTGTGTCGTCTTGTTGGAATTTGACGCCATTCCTGCTAGTGTCACCATAAAAGGCCTAAAATGAGGGTAGCAACGCATATTCGACGCACGTTTAGGTACTTTCTAGATTCCATGCGGTCCTCGCATACAAACATATCTCCTACTCCTGAGTCAGTCATACAGCCCCAGACCATTACGCTACCATTGCCGTGTTTTACGGTTGGCCCCACACATTCTGGCTTAAATTGTTCACCGACCCGACGGCGCACAAATATCAAACCAGGGGTACCAAAAACCTGCAACAAAAGGAAAATGTACGGTACATTTTCTTTTATACATTATTTTACATTTATACATTATTTTAAAATAATCTTGTTAAATATTGCCAAAACAATTCATTGACTCACTCACCTCAAAGTTTGATTCGTCTGACACACAACAACATTTGACCAATTTTCTACCGTGACATGTTGGTGTTTTTGAGCCCATTCATATCGTTTTTTTCTGTTGTAGTTGGAGAGCCACGGCTTTTTGGCTTTACAACATTTCAAACCTTCCTGAAGTCTTCAAGGAGTTATTCGAGCCGATATTTGTCGATTTTTAATGACTCTTTTAGCAACTGACGGTCCTGGCGATCTGTGGTGATGCGTTTGCGCCCAGTTCCGGACCTATTCAGATGTGATCCGGTAGTATCAAATTTTGCAATTGCATATTGCACAGATCGTCGCAAACATTTCTCTGTTTTTGAAATCTCCACTTGGAATTTGCCTTGCTCATGCAGGAGCTGTATCCGCACACGTTGGTCCAACGAAAGTTCTTGTTTTTGGGCATATTAAAACGATAATAGTTTGGACTAACAGAATAAAATACGAAACGCGCACTAGATACTTGGATGTGTCCACAACGAGCGATAGTAACAAACTAATCGTTCTGTAAAAAAATTATAAAATTACACATTTTATTGCATCTAGGTGTTTCTTTGCCGCATATGGCATGGGTCATTGCTTTTAATCTTCTTAGATCCTGACAAAAACATCCTCAAACAATAGGTTTGGTTATCTTTTATACTTACTTCGCACGGCCATGACTGTATTTTCTTCATAAATTCGGTTGCAAATTAAACATACCTGGCAGTAGTAGCAGCGGCGGACTAAGCCCGTCAGAGGCCCGGGGCGGCAAAGCTGAATGAGGCCCCCAAGTTTTAAGCAAAATGTATTTCTACAAGCTTTTTATTCAGTTCACATTTGTATGCATACGTATTTATGATTATTTCGTTAAAATCTGGCAAGTTAAATATAAATTCGTCTTAAATTATTTAAGCTTAATAAACATAGGTATGTACCTACAATCATCATCATCATCATCATCATCATCATCATCATCAGCCTGTGATAGTCCACTGCTGGACATAGGCCTCCCCTTATACACCCCCATCCATTAGAGGGTTTTTGGACCGCACCCCACCACGCTGGTCCAATGCAGATTGGTGGGTGGAACGAATTTTTACATGCCCATCCGACGCAAGGATCATCTTACTTTTCAAACAATTGGGTGATTGGCCCAAAATTGCCTGACCAACTAAGAACAACAATGAAAATTTGTTGAGTCCCTCAGGATTCGAACTCAGGACCTCCGGTTTCTAAGCACACGCCCATACCACTAATCTATGGAGGCTGTCGGACCTACAATATGGAATGAATATGGTTGAGAAAAATAAAATACGAATCGAACGACAAAAATAGATAAATCAAAGGTAGTTTTTATTTTCAATAGATATGAAGTTAATATTATATGTGTTTTCGTGCCTTCAATTTACTGAACTCTTCAATGACTTCTGTGAAATCATTTTTTTTTAATTTTTCTTTCAATTGAAAGCACGGCTGTATGAACCAGTCGCTCTTGACCCATTATAGATCGAAGATAATTTTTAATTAGTTTAAATTTCGAAAAACTTCTCTCGCATGATGCAACCGAGATGCAAATGGTCAAGAAGTATTAAAATGTAAGCGATGTACAGGGTAAAGATCCACTGAAATCCCATTTTATTATATATTGTAGGATTTCTTGGGCTGTCCATTTGGCAGCAACACCCATAGTCGTATCGGTGGCTTTTATATGTCTGCGGTACCTTTTAATTTCTTCCAAAACTTGCTCCTTATCAAATTCAATATAAAGATTTATTAAATTATCAACTGCGACAGCCAGAAGAGTCTGAAACTTCTAGCATAAACTTTGATTCAATAATTTGGAAAATATTATTGATTTATTTCATGGCCTCGTATCGTGTCGACGATTCTTGGATAAATCGATTTCTGCATTCAAACATTGACCGTCTTATTTATTTTTGAATTGTCAATCCAACACCAAGAGCTAATTCACCCAGCATAATTCTTTTTACCTTCCCTCTTCCTCGTGTCTCTATGTTGATGTCCATAACATTGCATTTTTTTGAGCCAAAAGTTTCAGCATTGTCTAAAATCGTTCGTTTCTATCGGTCATTAAATACTCATTCAAGGCTTTAGTTTAACGATTCTTATATCCAGAGTCATTTTGGGAGACTGCAAAGATTACTGAACTAAAATTACTTCCTCCAGTACAGAAAGCCAAAATTGTATCTCAGCAAACTTGCTGATCTTGTATCTGGATTAGCCTTTGTTGGATCTTGAAAATGTTCCAAACTACTTATGATTGTCTCTTTGTTTTCTTCTACGACTTTTACTGACTCGTAATGAGCACTAATGAGCACCCAGCGAGTATTCGAAAAAATGTTTTAAATTTATTCCAGTTTTCTTTTCAGTAATTCCATCTCTGTATATATGATGAAAAAACGAATACAATTTTCTACTGTTCCAAAACACACGACGCTGAAATGATCGCATGCAAACGCATGAAATCCACAAAGATTCCAGGAATAATTAGAACAGGGACTGAACAGTGCCTTTGGATTTATTTCTCGGATTTTTTGTTGCACCCCTCCATGGACACCGGACATTGACGCGGCATTGTCGTAACCTTGAGCCCTGCACAACGCAATAACTCGTCCATCTTTTTTCAGCTGTTGCTGAATGTCTTTTGACGTATCCTCAGCAGTTTTTCCAGATATCAAAAAAAACCTAAGAAAGATTCCCGTACTTCCACAATGTCATTTTCTATATGAACGAATCTAATGATTTGACTCATTTGGTCTGTTTTACTTTCATCAGGAGTGCTGTCAAAAATTATTCCGTAATATTTAGCCTTTTTAATATCTGCAATAATTTTTAGCCTTACATGTTCGTCCAAACATAGAATAAATTCATTTTGTATGCCTTTTGAAAAATAAGATGGTACTATCTTTGACCCACCAGCGGACTCTGCTATGTTTAAGCAATGCTCTTTCAGCACCAGATCATATTTCGCTAACAATTGTACAAAAAAAAATCCCCTGGTTTCCGAAGAAATATCCTCACGGTGGCTTCTGAAAGCAAGATTTGGTTGGCTAAGACTAACGTGCAAACGCACGCCCCGGTCCCGATGGCATTCCGGGACGCGCCTGGCGCTGGCCCTAGGGACGCCCTGGAGCCCAGAGTGAGGGCGATGTTTTCTGCCTGTCTGGCTCAAGCCTTATACCACAGAGGTGGAAGACAGGCAGACTCGTCCTCATCCAAAGGAGGGCGTCCTGCGGACTCGCCCTCCGCCTACAGGCCGATCGTGCTATTGGACGATGTGGAAAACTCTTTGAGAGAATCGTGGCGGCCCGCATCGTCCAGCACCTGGAGCACGTCGGTCCAAATCTGGCGGAGTGGCAGTATGGTTTCCGCAAGGGCCGGTCGACCGTCCACGCGGTGCTGCGGGTCAGGTCCCTGACGCAGGATGCGGTGTCTCGGGTGAGGTGTTTTGGCGGTGTCACTCGACATCGCCAACGCATTTAACACCCTGCCCTGGGCCTGCATAAGGAGGCGCTCCGATACCACGGGTGCCTCCTACCTGCAAAGGTGATCGGGGCCTACCTGTCGCATCGACGTGTCGAGTTCCCGTGCCGAGATGGGCTCCGGACCATCGAGGTAGTCGTGGAGTTCCACAGGGGTCGGTGTTGGGACCGCTTCTGTGGAACGTTGGTTTTGATTGGGTGCTACGTGGCGGCAATATCGAGGGTGTCGACGTCACTTGTTACGCGGACGACACCCTCGTCACCGCCCGTGGCACCAACTTTCGCAGGGCTGCGATTCTCGCCACTGCCGGGGTCGCTCAAGTAATTGGGCGCATCCGGCGGCTAGGACTAGAGGTGGCGTCGAAAATCCGAGGCCCTTTACTTTACGGGCCTCGAACGCGCCACCTGCGGACGCCCACATAATCGTTTGCGGCGTCCGCGTCGACGTCAAGCCGACGATGAAATATCTCGGCCTAGTCCTAGACCGCCGATGGAGGTTTTGCGCCCATTTTGAGCGCCTCGCGCCTAGAGTGGCGAGAGCAGCGGCAGCTCTCGGCAGACTGCTCCCCAACACCGGAGGACCCAGCAGCTCCTGTCGCCGCCTATACGCCGGAGTCGTCAGGTCCATGGTCCTGACGGGGCACCGTGGGCGACACCCTCAAAAGGAGAGTACTGCGGTATTGAGGAGAACCCAGAGGGTGTTGCGATCCGGGCCGTAGGGGCTACCGGACCATCTCCGGCGAGGCGGCGTGCCTGTTGGCTGGCCCTTGCCCTGGGACCTGATGCGAAATCTCGCGTCACTCTTTTCTGGCGCGAGGAGGAGGTCTCGGGCTTCAGGCCAGCCCAGAAGAGATAAGGGGCGCAGAAACGAATTGCGCCCTTGCAATACAGGAGTGGAGCTGCGGCTGGAGCACCCCAGCGCCGGCCGTCGAACAATAGAAGCCATACGCCCGTTCTTAAGTGGTGGCTAGAAGAGGACATGGTCTCTAACGTTCCGCGCGACGCAGGTTCTCTCGGGACACGGCTGTTTCGGGAGGTACCTGTGCCGCGTGGCCGGTAGGGAGCCTACAGAGGAGTGCCACCACTGTGGCGTATGTGCCGAAGAGACGGCCCAACACGCGCTGGAAGAGTGCCCAGCCTGGGTCGAGCAACGCCGAGAGCTGCGTAGTGTCGTGGGGCACGACCTTTCGCTTCCTGCCGTAGTGCGCAGGATGCTAGAGAGCGAAAGGTCGTGGGGCGCCGTCCTTGCTTTTTGCGAGGACGTGATGGCCCGGAAGGAGGCCGCGGAAAGGGACAGGGAGGCCGTGAGTGCCCTGGCTATCCGCAGAAGAAGGCCAGGGCGCCGAAGAGTGGCGTACGCGCGCAACCTTCCCCCCTGACACTGAGCCCCTGGGCGGCCGGCAAGAGGGTGCCCGCCGCCCAGAGAAGGGCTCAGAGGGAGCGTCTTGCTGTTTGCTCCGGCACGGCGCCTGAGACGTTCCGGTGTCCCAACACACCCGGTGAGAAGAGGCCGAAAGAGGCGAGGGCCACGTCGCGCCGGGGTCGCCGAAGACTGTCATCAGCGCCTGCGGCCCGGCTACAGCGACACGAGAAAGGAACAACGTTGGTTTTTAGTGGGTATACCGGCTGCTCCATCTTGGTCCGGGGAGCCCACATATCCTCGCTGCCCTCACTTTGGCGGGGAATCCGTAAGCTGGATTTTTCCAACGGCAAAAAAAAAAAAGACTAACGTGACATGTAAATGTAAAAATGTAAAATGTTTCTTCATTTCTTAGTTTCATCGTTATTTCTTTTCCACCTCTTGGATTTAATTTCCACCACTGACAACAACCAGAGACAAATTTATTTGTGTGATTAACAACCTCACATGCAAATAACCGCAGCAGTACTGTACTTCACTACCCTTCTCGATAATGGAAATTCTGATGAGAAGACCTCTAACTTCAGTCGACGTATTCTTCGGCTTCCACAGTATTTTTCATTAATTTATAAGTTTTATCATTCTGTGTTTCAGCATCAGTCACATCGGATTTTGTATTAACATTTAATAGACCTTTCAACTATGTTCACTGTCTCAATATCAATGATTTGTATATTGCATCCCGATTCATCAGTTTGATTAATTTCTATGCAACTGCAACTTTTATTCTCATCAATGTTTGAAAGTATATATATATATATTATATTTTTCGACTTAAGTAAAATGATGTATGCTTACAAAGTGAATTATTCACGCTTCCTTCATTCAGGGAAGTACCAGCTTACACCGACGGAATACCCCACCTTATTGGACGCGTTAGCATAAAAGTTTAATAGTACCACGTAAACACTTTCGATAACTGTAGCGGGCTTATCAAGATGAAATCATGAAGGTACTAAGGATATTTTTAAAGTATTATGAAAATCGCGAAAAACATTTGGGGGCCCCCCAAGACCTGAGGCCCGGGGCGAGCCGCCCCTTCCGCCCCCCTGTTAGTCCGCCACTGAGTAGTAGTAAAATTAATGAGATTCTTTCGTTAAATGGAGACAATAAAACGGCTTATTAAACTATAACTGAACAAAAGTACTATCCAACTTTTTTTATGTATACTTTAATTGATTTACTCTATCTGAAAATTATTATTTTATATTGTTAAACAAATACTGTTGTACCATTCCTATTTTACTCGAGGTCTCCTCGTTTTGTTAGTATGCGGACAGTATCTACCTATAACTTACACAAATAATAAATAAAAAAAAAAATAAAAGGATTTTATTTCACTTAATTAACATACATTTGTAGGTAAAAAAGTCTACGTATACACAAATGAAATTAAACATACATTTGTAGTTTATAAAATTATTTATATAAATATGCTCGTGTGTTGCTCTTTTGTTAGACAAGTGAGTAAAAACAATTATTAAGAAAATTATCTATATTAATTTAAAATACGTTTTGTGATTGGTAAAACATAACATACCAAAGTTTCATAACTAAGATTAAGCAGCAAACTCCTCTGTAGCGAGGGTGAAGGCCTCCTCCAGAGACGACCTGTTTTCTCTATCAGCCCCTTTTTTAATGAGTATTATATTATAAAGCGATAATCTAATACCTACTTACCCACGTACCCAATCTATTGGAGATAAGCGTCTTGGTTAAGAAGAGCAAGAGCTGTCTAGCCGTCTCTAAATGTTCGTGAACGTCAGTAATTTGTGGTTGGATCATTGGTACACAGCTCCTCCATTTGGCTGCGGATAATTAACAGATTGGGTAGATTAAAAGTCGACCCCAGGATTTGGTAATGGCAAGGAAAATTAATGTATATAGTAAAGTACGATCGAAACTGGTTTTCCGAAACCGAAATTCACTTGGTTAAGTATAAAATTCTTAAAATACTGAAATTTGCTGTATTTTACCTATTATTCTACATTAATTTCTTAAAATAATTCATTTCAGTTGGTTAATTTAAAAATTATAACGCTTATTTTTTTTAATTCAATTCTTATAGCAAAATGCGTTTCAGTTATCAATAAACAAATTACTAATTGTTACTGTTTCATTAAATACTAACCATTTGTATTTTGTATTTTTCGAAATAATACTTTGATTTCTATTTGAACTTCCGAGGAGGGAACAAAAAGTAGTGAGAATAATATACACACACACATCATCAGCCTTTGTTAGTCCACTGCTGGACATAGGCCTCCCCTAATACACCTATCCATTAGGGGTTTGGACCATATCCACCACGCTGGTCCAATGCGGTTGGTGGGTGGACCGACTTTTACATGCCCATCCAACGCATGGATCATCTTACTTTTCAGACAATTGGGTGATCGGCCCAAATTGCCCTAACCAACTAGGAAACAACAATGAAAATTTGTTGCGTCCCCGCAGGATTCGAACCACGACCTCCGGTTTCTAAAGCACACACCTATACCCACTAGGCTACGGAGGCAGTATAATATAGCGATAACATTATTATTTATACATAGTCGCCGAGTCTCTTGCTAGACTTGGTGTGTACCGATTTCAGCGTTTTTGCAAGGCTTCAATCCCTTTTAAAAAAAAGTTTATACTACTACGTCATGCAAAAAGTTCTCCAAAGCATCTTTTCCTTGTTATCATCTCCGCACATGTTTCCTCTTAAGTATTCTTTCAACTTGGGGACAAGATAAAACAACAATATAAAATGAATAAAGGGATGCTCAACTAAATGGAAGCGAGCTTGCTGAATTGCAGCCATCCCAACTCCGTACCTTTGCGCGGGTGCATTGTCAAGATTAAGCAGCACGCGTTTTCGAAGATTCTCTGTCGATTTCATCATTAATGGCAATCCTTAACTTCGGATTTCAAGCTGCTTTGTATCGACCTGAAATAACAGTTCCACGGCCATAACCTTGGCAGTCGATGTAATGACATGAAATTCTTTACGGTCGGGGATGATGTCCGTTTTTATTGTGAAGATTGTGTTTTGTTTACCAACCAAAAGGATGAACTCATGTTTCGTCCACTGTTACAAAACGAGAAAAAAAAATTCTAAATCTTCATGAAACTTATCCAACAATATCTTCGAAATGTCAATTTTGTTTGTTACTGATTCTATGTCGATTTTGTTCTTAAACTTCGGTTAACATTCTCGGCTCCCATCTTGCGGAGACTTTTCTCATATTAAGAAATTGTTTCAATTTGGATTTATTGCCTCTATATGAAATGCCCGTTTCTTGAAGCAAGTATCGGATAGTATTTCTTCCATCGTTCATAACAATTTTCTCGAATTTGGTAACATTTTCTTGGGAGACTAACATTGATGGACGCCTGCAACGATATTTGTCTTCCGTGCTCGTTCTACCTACTCGAAATTGAGAGGCCGCCTTGCGACAGTGGAATACGGCTAAGCAAACTCCTCTCTTGCGTCATTTAATTTTTAAACAGAAGTTTTTAATAACGGCCCACATATCGTATTTCACCATTTTTGAAAACATGTTCTAACAGAAAGTAAATAAATAATTACATTAATACTATAAAAGAAAAGAGAATCGATTTTTTTTTATTAACATTACAAATATCTGAGCTACGCCGCTGATAACAAATACTGGAAGTATTTGTTAATTTTCCTAGCAACGACGAACGAAACAACGACCAAAATACTCCATATTGGTCGTTCTTACTACTTTTTGATCCCTCCTCATAGATGAATAATCTATGTCTTTTAGATAACTTGGAATGGTTGTCTAAACTAAAATAGACTGTTCGTTGACCAAAATAGAGGTAGACAAAGACAAGGGTCAAGAAATGCAACTAACTACATAACAGAAATCGTTGTGGAAAATGTGACCCCATGTACTATTTGTCATTAGAAAGTTATCTTACGTAAATGCTAGTTTGCTGTCTGCGAGAAGAGAGGTAAATGAATACCAGTTTTATCCATTTACTGGCATGAAGTCCAGAGGTGTAGTTCATCATCCTCTAAGTAGATATTGGATCTCCAGGATGAAGAAAACCTGCTCATACAAGCTTAAAATTCTTCTCCAACCACTACCAAAATGCACTAAAATATCATTATTAAAATTCGGAGAAAATTCCTTGACATTATATATTATTACTATATGATTTCTGTGGACCAATTCTATTGCAACAAAAAAAAATGTTTTAACTTATTTTTTTTTGTTTAGTAATTTTTTTGGCTTCAAGGGTAGATTAAGGTTAGTCAATAGAAAAATCATTTAGTCCAAAAAAATCTTTAATACTTTATTACAAAGGTTGCAGTTTTCATGAAAATGATTGATTTTTCTTTTTTGTTATATCAACTGAAGATATTCTTTAATTTAATGGTTTTTAACTATAATAATAGAAATTCTTTTTACCTAGTTATTGCTGTAGATAAGAAAAAACTATATTATTATTTTAAGTTAAAATTTCGATTTCACATATGATAAAAAAATATGGACTTGATAAACTTTGTAAGGCAAACAAAAAAAATTAACAATGGTCAAGATTCTAGTAAAATTACCAGGTGAATCATTTCTAATAGTAATATGAATACTGGTTTAAAATAAGTAAAGTTTTATCTAGAACTACTATTTCTTAAATAAATGTTTGATTGATTTAATTATTATCTAATTTTATATTCCAGGTGTAAGACTTCTAAAGTTCGAAATATTTTTTTAATACATCTGCCAGTTTATTGTAGGTAACATAACATTTTAAAATTTTTTAATAATCTGAGAACAATCATATGAATCAGTGTCACAGGATGTCTCATATCATAATATTCCAATATGTCATTTTAATACAAGTAGTTATTAAAGTGTTAAAAATTAATCTAGTTATACATAAATAAAACATGGCAATGTATAAGGTATAAGGACAGATCAGGAAAAAATCTTTGTCAACTATAATTATATTTAGAATCAATAAAAACATTACATATTTTGAGACAAAATATAAATGTAGACATAAATAAGAAAGCAGTTGCTAACATATAAAAAACAATGTAATTCTGCTATTGTAGAACTAATCCAATTTTGTTAGGAGCAATGCTGGGGCATCTCCAATTGTACAGATAGTATTGCAAATTTCCATCACCAATACCAAATTTAAGTGGCTCTAGAAACTCTTTGTTATCCATTAAGTCTAAAGCATTAAACACATCAAAGCCCAAGTTTTTAGCACTTATCAATGCATCAAGCATTAAATCTGTCCATGGAGTTTTAGTGGAAACATTATAAAATGAATATGCAGCTTTAAGAGTTTTGTGCACAGGGTGGTAAACCACAGTGGACGGAAGCGTATAATAGCTTACAAAATCAGTTAATGTACCATCTGATGCTTCTACAACATAGCTATCAATTATTCCATTTTGTGGGACAAACCAATGCTTAAAATCCTCTTCAGAAAAGATTGGGGCTAGATCAAATTTTTTTAAATAATCATTTAACAGTTTAAGGACCTTTTCATAATCTTCTGGCTCCAATTTTCGAAAACCATTGGTTTTTGGTGATTCAGGGAGTTTAAATAACTTGAGAGTCCTTTGCATGGTCATGTTTCTTGATAGATGGCTAAACTTGATATCAATCAGCTTTTTTGGGTTCAATGACCTATGCCAATATCGGCATGTGGCTATGGGTTTAGGTAAAACAATTCCAGCAGTATAAACACCTTGAAAAATGCCAGTTAAATTGACCCTACGAGTTATTTCTCTAATAAGCACAGGGGCTACACGCTTGGCACGGAGTTTTTTATGTACACACAAAAAATTTATTTCAACAACAGTTTGTACATGCTCGTAAATTCTAAGCTGAGCAGGTATAGCTGATATGAATCCAACTAACCTCCCAGACTTGATTACACGAACTCCACAATGCCATTCCATTCTCCAGCCCGGTGGTTGTAGGGCCCATTTCAAAAAATCTGTTTGATAATCAAATCGAAACATACAATCATCATCCTCTACGTAATTTTCATTTAACAATGTATAAAGTTCTTTAAGAACCAATGGTTCATTCAGGTTTAGAGTGTCCCACTGAAAGCCATCAGGAAGAGTATAAGGTTCAGAGCGTATTTCTTCAGGAGTTTTCGGAGGTTCAATAGGTTCATTTGAAATTATTTTTTCATCCATCTTAGGCACGGGTTGTGTGGACCAAAATTTATATGATTTATGTAAAGCTTCTTCCGTTGTCTTAGCTGGTTTTTGCTGAAGATTTAATACTTCCATCGCTATTTTTAGATCTATTATAGGAATGTTTTGTTGAACATCGCCCGGGTTAGCAATTTCGGTTGTACCTGAGCTGCCATGGTCCCCATCGCCAGTGCTCCGTTTTTTCTTATTTTTATTTTTCTTTTTTGAATGTTTCTCTTCATTTACTTTTTGGTTTTCATCTGAAACAATCTTATTATCTTCCATGTTAGGTGATGAAATAATGCACAGAGGGAAATGCGAGAATTAAACCAGCCTAGCTGAGCTCAGCACATTATCAGCTATCACCGGGTTTCACAGACTATATACGCTTCTGTAGTTATCATATAATAAAAAAAGTATTTTCCTGCATACCAATAAAAGTATTGCATTGTTAATGTTCCATTCAACTTAAAAACAATCATTAAAATTTGTAATTTATTTAATTATTTTATAAAGAAATTTTATATTGTGTTAATGCGAAAATTAACTTAAAGCTAATAATTATTTCTCACTAGCGTAGGTTAGTATTATTTTTAAATTAATATATAATTATAAATGTTCTACGTACATATTATATTATTTTTATAAATTATTGTTACCTAATGAAAATTTATTGTTTTACTCTCATTCGACTTGGTGTGTTTTACATTAATAGTACCGTAAAATGGGGTGAACAAAAATCACGGAGTGAAAAGATACAATACCAGGAAAGTGTATTTAATCATAAGAGTCAATTATTAACAGAAGTAAATTTTCTGTTTTTTCTGTTAAGATAAGGCTATTTTTAAACGCTATTTTTTTAAAAATTCTTGCGATTTGAATCCTGAAGTTATTCAAAAGTAATATAAAAGACTTCTAAATGTTATCGGTTGAACTACGGTAATTTATGCTTTAGGAACCTCTTCTAATTTATTGTGATAAACTTTGTGTTTAGTGATAAAGAGTTGATTTTATTGGAATATTGTTCTTCAGTAACGAGTTATTTGCATCGGTAAGTACAGTAATGGTTTAAAATTATTAATATCAATGATATTAAAATTATTTGCATGTGTACCCCTTCGGACTTTTTGGGATAAATAGACATTTACGTGTCTATTTATCCCTTAGGGGGTTAATAGCCACGCCTTATGGGGTCAATAGACACACTCTATAGGGTTGATAGAGACGAGAAGGTCTATGATAAACATAGTAGGATGTAATAAAACTGTCTTTAGGCTCAGCTTACTAGTATGAAAATAGAGTACCTGAAGGTATTGAAATTATGTGCTATACAGTTATAATAATATATTAAAAATCAAACTTTTCACTCATTGCAGGTTAAATAATCCAAGATGCAATATGCAAGTGCGAGTCCAACGGAGACAGTTATAATAAATTATAGGTCAAAACGTAATATGAATACATGAGCACCCTAAAGAGTTGTTAACCAATTTAAAACTCCATATCAATTATGATGCAGTACGCTCGAAGGGATCTATTGTTCATATTGAAAATAACAAGGATCAAAGTTATATGATATAGACATGTAGTAGAAACAGACTGCTGAAACAGATATAACTCTCTCCAAAATGCATGTTTGACGTGCATATGTTCGAAGATGGGGTTCAACATTATTGTCTTTACTGAAGAAATGGAACAAGGATAAGTGATCTTACTATAATGATTTAATCTGTTATAAAGATTATGTTGTGATATATATAGATAAGTTATGTAAGTAACGAAGATATATCATCATCTTTCCACATTGATCAAGTACATTCACTTTCGTCCAATGAAGATGGGCTGAAGTATCAACTTTAGAGTCGTTTAATTGAAGAAAGTGGAACGTGACGTAATAAAAAAATGCTGACGGAATGATTTCATTTTTCAAAAGAAAATTTATATTTTATATATTTGATAGATAATTTGTATAGATATACAGGAAGAAAATGGAAATCACAATTCAATTGATCAATTGACTGTAACAAAACATGTAATTAAAGCACCTCAACTTCGATCCTTGCTTATTCAAGTCATAAGATAAAAGAGCTAAGAATAACAGATAAAGAAGGAAGATAACAGATGTCGAACTAGTAGTGTGTCGATCACGATCTGACAATATTATTTGATCGCAAACTACCTGAGTACGAGTGCCGATTAACTGGATTCCATTGTTTTCAACTCGGTAATATAACCCACACTACATATGAAGCAAAAATAAACCTTGCGCAGTTGGTAAAACGTTAATAATTTTGACTAGTAACGTAAAATGTGTCAAATATACAAGACTTCATTTCTTTCTTTAATGCCAAAAGAAAGAGACAGAGACTTCATGCAATCGTAAGTAAAATAGCCGCATGAATCCGCGCGCGCGATAGTGTGTCGAGGCTCGCACATTTATAAATATATATATATTTAATAGCGCGGTCGGTAATCAATGATCGGCAGTTTAAATTACGAACTCAGGTGAATTTAAATAATTTGGTTATAACGTAATTTGTGTTGTAATTTGGCTTAAGTAATAGTTTTTAATTGAATAGACTGCCTCCGTAGCCTAGTGGTATAGGCGTGTGCTTTGGAAACTGAGGTCGGGTCTGAATCCTGCGGGGACTCAAATAAATTTTCATTGTTGTTTTAGTGGTTAGGCAATTAGGCCGATCACCCAATTGCTGCAAAGTCAAGATGATCCAAGCGTCGGATGGCATGTAAAAGTCGGTCCACCCACAAACCCGCATTGACCAGCGTGGTGGACACGGTCCAAAAACCCCAATGGATAGGGGTGTATTAGGGGAGGCCTATGTCCAGCAGTGGACTATCAAAGGCTGATGATGATGAATAGTTTTTATAGTTAGAGTTGTTTACAATTTGCGTAAAATTGAGAATTTGGTGAATTGATAACTTTTATTTATTAACATAATAAATTCTCAAAAAGACAAAATTATTTTAATTCTTATATTGAAGTACTATCATTATATATAAGAGATTCCCACCAATATATCACTCATCACGATATCACTGGAAACATAAGGCGTAGACTTAAAATTTGGTAGGAATATTCCTTTGGCCGATTAGAGGTCAGCTAAGAACGGATTTTACGAAATTCCACCCACAAGGGGGGTTGAGGGGCTGCTAGTAGCTCTCGCTTGCATTTCAAGCCTCACAGTGAAGTAATGCCGCATAACGTCATGTTTTTTCGTAAGTGCTGTTCCATCCAATTATAAGACGCAATTTGTAATTAAGTTTTTTTTGGAGGACAAATAATAATTTAGGCACCAACCAGCGATCATCATAAATGTGATTGTTTATTTAAAATTACCTCTTGTCAAAGAAAGTAAAAGTGGCTGCCCAACCTTTTTTTTTATTTACCTCATATGGCGTACCCTCATCAAGTCTAAATAATAATCACCCTATATTTTTGCATTAGTTACAATATAAAAACACATTTTAACGTTTAAGTATTATATGTTAAGTGTAAACACTTAACCTTAACCATAATCAAATTTATGTTTTTTGCTATTTTTATGTCTGAAGGGTTGTAAAAAATAACTGAAAATCTATAACTTTATCTATTCTCCTAATTTTACGGTACCTAATTATTCTTTACAGCATTTTGAATTCATCAAGGTATCGACTTAAAATCCTCGTCTGATTGTTAATTACAATTACGAATTTTGTTGTTTTATCTTAAATAGTAAATTAAAATAATCAAATTTATGTTTTTTGCTATTTTAAAGTCTGAGAGGTTGTAAAAACTAACTCAAAGTCTATAACTTTTTCTATTTTCCTAATTTTACGGTACCTACTTATTCTTTACAGCATTTTGTCAAGATATCAACTTCAAATCCTCGTCTGATTGTTTGTTACTATGACGAACTTTGTTAATTTTATCTTAAATAGTAAATCAAAATAAATATTCCAAAATATTGATTTGTTTATTATGAACGAATTCTTTCATGTATACAAGAGAAGGCAACACTGACCTGTCACTATTTTATCTCTCTCTTTTGTGTCTCATTTTGCTCTGTGGTTAGTGTTTTCGTATTTTAAAATCTAATAAAATATACTAAATCTTTATATATTCGGAGGAAATACTATGTGAAATACTTTCCAGTTACATGATATATGTGTACTCGATTTAATTTCTAGTGTTTCTATTATAGGTAAGGTGAGTAACCAATAAACATGGGAAGGGAAATAATATGATCCCTAATGGGCATTTCCATAAGGATTGGCAAAGATTTGTTAAAACATGGTTCAACCAGCCAGCGAGGAGGCACCGACGTAAGCAAAACAGAATAAAGAAAGCCAAGGCAATCGCACCCCGTCCTGCAGCGGGACCTCTGCGACCGGTTGTCAGGTGTCCCACAGTGCGGTACCACACTAAAGTTCGCGCCGGTCGTGGATTTACTCTTCGTGAAATCAGGGTAATATAAACGATACTATTTTCAAGCAGGTAAATATTTGAGTCCGTATTATAAAGTTACATTAACCGAGGTTTGTTTGTTTATAGGCTGCCGGACTTAACCCTGCTTTTGCTAGGACGATTGGAATTGCCGTGGACCCTCGCAGACGTAACAAGTCTGTTGAATCTTTGCAAACTAACGTACAAAGGATAAAGGAATATAGAGCTCGTCTAATTCTATTCCCTAAGGGCAAGAAGGTAAGATGGCAGTATATTATTAACTGTACTAGTTTTGTATAAATTAACTTTACATAATATTTTATGTCCAAGTCTTGTAAACATCTTAAATTACAGTTTGAATATTGGTTATTTTCAGTAATTTCATGTTATTACAACTAATATAGCTTTACCCTACGTAATTTCGTCATCGACAAGAACTATCAATGTTTGAAAATTTGTTCTAGCATTTCTTAATAATTTTTATATAAAATATAATTATATATTTTTTTATATAAAAATTATTTAGTTTGTTATCTAGAACATTTGTAGTGTAAACTTTCTTTGACAGAATTAGCTGCTGTAAATAACATTGTGTATTATTTGTAGCTGTCCCTCAGTCAGCAATTTGAAAATATGCTCTATTTATTTGAGGGAATAACCATTTATTATTGTGTTTAAATAATTAATATCAATCTGTTGATACAAGGTTTCTTGCTTATTTTGTTTGTGTATTCTGGACATGTTTGTTATATATTTATATGTATAGCTGTATAGGTTACAGAATAATTTAAAGCAGAAAATTCATTAGCATTGATAATCTTAGAAATTTTTAACTGAATACTGATTAATGAGTTATGACATATAAGTGACTAAAAGATACACTTAAGTGATAAATTTAAAGTAATTTATTATTATTATCATGTATAATATCTTCTAATTTATTATAATATAAGATCTTGGTAATTTGTTAAATTTATCTGTCACATTTATGAAATGTATTATATTAATTTAGTTTCTTTAATTTTTAACAACCTTCGTATTAAAGGTGCTGAAGGGTGAGGCTAATGAGGAGGAGCGTAAACTGGCTACCCAGCTGCGTGGCCCCTTAATGCCAGTACAGCAACCCGCACCCAAATCCATTGCTCGTGTTATCACTGAGGAAGAAAAAGACTTCAAGGCCTACCAATATCTCAGAGGGGTAAGTGAATTACTTTAAAGTAATATTTGTGTCCTGGAATTAAGTAATTACATAATTATTAATACAAATCATATTTTCTGTTGAATATTGTAGAATCAAACCTACCATTATATTTGGCTACTGCAAGATTTAATATTTGTTAATTGTTATTTAGTGGTAACATAATGCTAAAATCTTTTGAAGTTAAGGTGGAACATTAGTTTTGATGTTTATTAATATACTTATGCCCAAATGCTGATCATTACATATTATCTTATAAATCTGTACTTTACCCTTGCAATTAGCTCGATACACAAATAGTAATTAAATTAATAAAAGTTTAAATTTAAACCCTATCTCTGTCTAAAAATTGGGCACTCATAAGTTCACCAATTAGAATGTGTTTGCTTTGACTCTATTAGTGTTTGATATTCAATTTTGTTTATGTCAATTCATTCTTTGACTAAACCACATATATCTATTCTAAGAATATTTCTTAATAATATCTTTTACAATATTATTAAGATAACAGCTAAACAGCCACAAGTATTGTATAAATTTATGATTGGAAATATATATCAATGAAGTTTAAGGCAGTATGTATTAATTTTTATATTGAATGTGCAACTTAATCAGAGGATATTTTATTAAAACTCATTTGTTTTTCAGGCCCGCTCTATTGCTAAACTGGTTGGTATTAGAGCGAAGAGGTTGAAGGATGCTGCTGAGAATCCTGATGATGTCACTAAAGCCCCTACAGCTGCGAAGGAGGGAAAATCTAAGAAGTAAAATTGCTGAATAAACATCTTCAAGCATTTATTAGTGTTTACTTTCATTAAAAATAAATAGACACAAATTTATCTTTTCATGACAAATTGCGCATTTTGATTCAATACTACTCTTTTGAATTTGAAGGAAAGTAATGAATAAAACTATTACATTAAATTTCAATAAAAAAGCTGCAATTACTGGAACTGATTTAACAATTTCAAATCCTCTACATTACAAATTATTTCTGCAAATCATCGTACATAAATAACTCAATTATTTTTTTTAATGAAACTATCATTGTTGAAAGCAAAATGTTCATATTTTATTGCAAACCACGCAAGTTTTATAATTTACGCTTTAACAGAGCACATTAAGTCCATTTTTTATGACAACAGCATGAAATAATTAACTTCTAAAGGAGTTTTACATCCTTCAAAACCATTTCTATTTACACATTAAGTAATGTGTTAAGTATGTGAACAGGAATCTTCCTCGAAAATCCAACAAAACAACTGATTCTTTATCAGATAAATATTCAAAGGCCTCAGCATTTAAACTTACAAAATTTGTTCAATATTATCATCATTAGCTTGTGTCAGTTCCCTGCTTTTGCCTTTTTTATGCCTACATGACATTTTTTTTATATCATGCTAAAATAAAAACTACACTGTATCCTGAAATGTTAGAGCCTATTAGTTATGATATACAATTCATGGTATCGCAAAATTCAAAATCCACCATATAGTTTTTAGATGAAAGAGTAACAAACATCCACACTCGCTAAACTTTTTAGTAGGATAGAGTGGTTGCATCCGGATCTTTTTATATTCACGAGCGGGTGGGTGAGAAACTGTCGTATTCTATCAAGTTCGTTTCCTATTAAAAAAAATATAGTATCGTGCAACATTTTTTTGGGGTTCTCGTTAATTGTTATGTTGCTAGGCTTAGGCTACGTCCACGGTTATATATCAAATAAAATTTGTTTCAGTTGTACCATTGTAATAGGTTATACATTATTTGGTGAACATTTTAAAATACGTAGGATTGTACCAATCCTGCAGGTTACAGACAAAATATAGGAAATCCGTGTCCTTTTAAATTTTAATAAAACTTGAAACAAGTGTTAGTGTAAATAATTAAAAAAATGTAGAAGAATTGCAATCTTCCTTACTATTTAAATCTTAGAGTTAGGTGGGTTTTTCGCATTTATCATTACGAGCACCGACTTCCCGGAGGTACTAAAGTCGGATCGTGTTTTTTTATAATTATTATCTCGTTGCTCCGATTTTGATCATTCTTTTTTAAAATAGTAGCTGTAATTTAGTCCCATTTTTAAATAATTTTGTGATAAGTAGTTAAATAGATATTTAACTATCAAACAAACAAATTTTGGGTTTAAAAAATCACAACCATGCGAGATTCAATTTTAACAGTGGCAAAACCATAAAATATAGACTTAAAGTATGGTTTACATAATTGTCCTTTTTAAATAGGTCCTTAAATTAAAAAGACCGCGACTGTATATTAGGAAAAGTGTTTTTTTTTTATTGCATACGTCGTCTGCCTGAGACGAGCAGTCGGGGCCACCTGATGGAAAGTGGTCACCGACGCCCATAGACATTGGCCATACAGGTATCACCAACGCGCTGCCTACCGTAAGACATAGGATGTCAAGTCTCGTTTACCCAGTAATTACGCTGGCTACGGTACTCTTCAAACTGGAACACAGTAGTGTTTTCACACTACTGCTTTGCGGTAGAAATAGGCACCGTGGTGGTACCCACCCAGACGGTCCCTTGTAAAAAGGGGATCTACCACCAGTAAAAAAGTATAATATTTTTATTATATTCTACAACATTTTAATGTAAACTATCTTAAGAATTATGACGAGGTATATTCATAGATCATTTAAGGTAATAGTGTAAATCCATTTAAAAGTTAATGCATTTCAAAAACAAAAATTCCAACGAAGGTTCTAAATCGTAATATAGACTACATTTTGACAATACAAATACAGCTTCAGGACACTTAAGCGTTACGTAGAATCCACAGGGCCGTTGTTATCCGATTATATTGTGCTAACTAGTTTTACACTGTTTGAAGTCGGTCAGTTTTTTGTTTATATTTAACTTCTTACCTCGTTTTGCCTCATTTTTTATGTGAAGTATGGGCCCGACCTTGCAGTGGCATGGGCTAGTAATCAATTAGTTCCGAAGTCCGCGCAGCGACTAAAACTATAAAGTCGTTTCTGTATGATTCTTAAAAGTTGGAATTACAAGAAAAATATCGCACTCTTTTATGATGCCATCAGCGCTGACCGCTGAGGCCAATGTCTCTCACTATTTTAGGGCGCGTAACTAATCCGCCTTATCATAAGGATCGCCTCTTTACTCAGTTTGGAGCGTACGTTTTTATTAATGTTACCTCGTTTCTCGCCCCTATTTTAACAATTCTTTTAAGTGGTAGGTCGTAGCTGTCATGTGGTCTCGCGTGATACGTACCTTAATAGACATTTAAGAAATAAAACAAGTTACGGCATTACATTACATTTTGATTAAGTGTAAAAGATATCAGAGATTTAAAATGCGATGGTAGAAATTGCGGGGCAGTTTCGTGCAAGAGCACCTATTTTGGAAAAAGTTACAAATTATTCCTCCATTCAATGCCATCTTAATATAGGTATTCAGATTGTATTCAGCGAAGTAGTATTGTCAGTAGGTAGAAAAATTCAAGATTCAAGTGTAGATAATATGTAAAATAAGAAATACTTTTTTAGTGTCCGACCGAACTTTCGGTTTCGGTTTCGGCAGTTTCGGCCAAAAATCAAGTTTCGGCCGCAGTTTCGGTTTCGGCCAAATTAGGCTGAAACTTTTGCCGAAACCGAAACTGGTTTCAGAAGAGTTTTCAATTTCAAAATAGTAGCGAAAGTTAAATGAATCTATGCCACAATCGAGTTCTGATCAGTCGATTTTAATTCAGAAAACTCAAACACATTCCACGTTTGACAAAAGAAATTGATGATTCTTCTGGAAAGACGAGGAGCAAACAGTAGAGAACAAATAGTAGAGAGAACAAAATATATACTCCTTGGTAACCAAAAATAAATACAAATAATACTGGAAAGCGTAGCTCAGATATTTGTTATGTTAATAAAAAATCTTCTAGTAGAAAATAGAGAAAACCAAGTGCGATCTTGTTATTAAAAACCACTGTTATAAAAAGTTAACAACGCAAGAGATTTATTGAGTCTGCTCTGTCATAATCAATTGTTGCAAAGTGAACTCTTAATTTCGAGTAGGAGAACATACACGGAAACGACATGGTTGCAGCAGTCCATCGAAGCCAGTAATCAACAAGAAACAATAAGAATATGCTGCCACATTCGAAAAAAACTGTTTTAGCGATAAAGAATTGCTATCTGATACCTAATCCAAAAACGAGCATTTCATATAGAGGTACTCAACGCATTTTGACACAAATTATGAAAATGAGAAAAGTCTCCGCAAGATGGGAGCCGAGAATCAGAAACAAAATCGATTCGATCTTCGATCGACAAGTTTTAAGAAGATTCTAAAAACTTTAGATCTAGTTTTGTGACAGTGGTCGAAACATGGGTTTATCCGAAGGATCTTCATGCCGTGCCATGGTATATTGCCTGGCCGAGGTATGATCTCAATATTTTGGGACTCGAAGTGATATTGTTGATTGATTATCTGGAGCGTGGAACCATCATTACAGGTTATGCAGCTGTAATACGAGGTTGAGAAATGTCGTCAATGATAAAAAGAGGAAACTTTGAACAGGCGAGCCCTTTTCATCTTGACAACGTACGGCGCATAGGTTGGCATTAGCGATGGCCACCTTTCAGCATGCTAGCATACAATTGGTTGAGCATCCCCTATTCACCAGATCTGGCGCCTAGCTATTTTTCATCTCTTCTTCAAATTGATACAATACTGAAGAATAAACATGTGTTAAAACTATATATAACTATAAAAAACGATGCTGTGGAGAACTTTTTGCAGGACCGAGACAATCCTTTTTTAAAGGAATTGAAGCATTCGAAACCTGGAACGCTGGACTTGGTGTGTAGGTGGACTGGGAAATTATGTAGAAAAATAAATAAATAAGCTACCATAGTCATTATATTCTATCTCATTTTTACTTTTTGATCCCCCCTCGAAACTACAAATACAAACCTAAGTATTAATTAGTAAGATTTCAAAATACCAATACTTAGTCTTTAATGCAACAGTCGCAATTATTAATTTTTTTATTAACAACTCATATTGCTATAGAAATTTATTTTACTATATTTTTAATATTTTGTTACATAAAAATTATTACAACTGAAACAAACGATTAGCATACGTTTAATATACAGTCTCCATTCCATGACTTAAATAAAGCAAAATAATAGGCAAAAAGCTCCATATTTTAGTATTTTGTAATTTTTATACTTGAAAACATGAGTTTCGGTTTCGGATGAAATTGAAGCCACACGAACTTTCGGTTTCGGCCGAAAACAGTTTCGGTCGGACTCTACTTTTTTCAAATTTGTACCTTCAGTAAATCTGGCTTTACCTTAACATTTTAATTCGCAAGTAACTGATTTAACTTCTTTTTTTAACAACGTATGCCGGGACCATTAAGCTCAATAAATCGTAAGTAAGTTCTGATTGATAGACCTGCACCATAATTTACCCCACAAGACATCTAGTCATTAAGTGTCGTTTAGACGACAATATACTGGTTTCTTACTATTGTCTTATTTGTATTGGATATCTCGTAGACATGAGGTAGTTATTAGTAAAAAAAAGTTATGCTTTAAAGAAATTTCTGTATTTATAATATACAATTTAGAACCATATTTCTACATATTTACTTCTATAGCAGACTGCAACTCAATACTCCCTATGAGCCTTATTATTAAAAATAATTTAATTAGCATTCATTGCATAAAGGCCAGAATAACTTTACATTTATCAATAATATTTATTGAAATACCCAAGCTTTGTTTAAAGAAAGCCTAAGTAAGTTCTGATTATAGGTTTACTAATGCATTATCATGTCTTCAATGAAATTTTTTTTTATGGTTATTAAACTTTTATATTTAAAACTACTAATTTATCATAAAAATGTCTTTAACACACCTACTTACTAATGTTTATTATTTAAAAAGCTAAGGAGCAAATCATTGCATGCTTATTATAACTTAATATTGTTACCTAAAACTTAACAATAATTCATAAAATCAAAACGCTAAAATTGTACAACTTAATGTATTTGGTTGGCTATATTTAAACATGTGTTATTGCAAGAGTTCATGAATTATTTACAAATATTAAGCAGTGGCCGTCTCAGATTCAGAAACACTTTTTTCTTTCGCAGTATCTCCTGTCTTGACATCACTTTCTTCACCTTCAGCGGTTTTTGATTTCTTGTCACTCTTGCGAAACTTATCATACCTGTGAATTTAAATATATTATTGTTAATTTTATCGACTATTAAATTAAAATTTTGTTGGCAAAGTTAGACAATATAACATGGCTGTTATTTCAGTGATTATCTTATAGAAAGCTTAATGAAGGTAATAAGCTTCTACATTGTTTTTCTTTTTTTTAAATATTATAAAAATAATGTTAATTATATCACACACACAGTATTGATTTGTAAAGTATTAAAAATTTATTGGTTCAACAATTAATAACCTTAAAAAGGTTTTTTACATCAATAAACCTTATTTTATTAATAATGAAACATGATATGATACACACAGTTTGCAATAGTAATCAAAAAGTAACATAGAGGCAACATAAAGACAACCTACCGTCCAAGGTCTTCGTCATCATCACTGGCTTCATTACCCTGTGGGTCTACTTCTCTAAGTAGTTCACCGATGTCTTTATCAACATCAGCCCACAATTTATCCTCTATTCCTACAATCAAATAATCAAATATAATTCATGCTGATATTTGATACAAATATATCATAAAAAATAAGAATAACTTATTATATAATAAATATAAGTGATTTAGTCCGAATTTAAGATTTTATAACTTTTCATAGCACATCACACTGTTTACAGATATACGTTTTAAGAAATTTTTTGACAACAAAAAAACATTTTCTCACCAGAGGGATTAGCTATTTCGGACCCATTTTCCAAATTCTTCTTGTCACTGCTAACTTCTTGCTTTTCATTACGTCCTTTGGTTTCTGTAGTTTCCTCTTCAGCCTCAGCTTTCGCATCTTCTGTTAAAAATAAAGTAGTGGTATTAGGAATAAGGTAAATTATATATTTGAAAAAAATTTTAACTGCATAATCCAAATGTATTAATACCTACCAGAGTTGTCAATGTGTGAATGTCAAAATTGAAACATCCGCAGACAATGATGTTTTTAGTCTTTATTTGATGAGCAAACCAACAAATTGTAAAAGAAATGTAACCCAATATACCTAAATATTGACTGCTGATGCTTCACCAATTACAATATGACTCAACTAGTTTAAGTGCCCTACGTGTTGTGGGCTTATACAAGAACAGACAAGAAGACACTAAGTGTATGTGTCAGGTTTGACAAAATGAGATGTATACCCTTTTGCTGGTGTAGCTGACGATGGATACGCTCTGCGTGGCGCCTCAGTGTGCGCGTGTCACGGTGCTGCACGTAGCGGCCGAGATGGATGCGAAGACGGCAATGGCGGCGCAACGCCTCAGTCTCCTCGGCACTCCCCGGTTCAGTACGTGCGAGGTATACACGACAAAGCTCACACCAGTATACCTAAGAGTATTGAGAGTAAAAAACACAATAATATATAGAAGACAACTTAAGGACTAACTAGAGACAATATCTTGTAGCAATGTTGAGCTAATATATTCTCAAGTTTCAAATATGGGCCTTAAGAATAGATGCTAATTGTACACAAGAATAGATTATTAGAAAATTAAAGACAAATAAATAATTTTGACACCTAAAGTCTTAAACCTTAATAGTAATATAGGCAAGATGCCTATATATACTATTAAGGTGTTAAATTGTATAGTAATTCAACATTAAAATAAATTTAAACAACTCACTTCCACTTTTTTCAAATGTTCACTCCCGATATTTATTTCTACTTTTGCCTTCTTGGGTGAGGCATCATCATCTTTTTTCTCACCACCAGAATCATCATCTTCAACTTCTATAAAAAACACAAATATGTTAGTATAATCAAATTTATATAATTTAATTATTTAAACCACATCATATACAAACCATCTACATCACCAACTGAGTCCAAAGTCATGAAGTTGTCTAAATCAACATCCATACCCTCGTCACCACTGGCTTCAGCTTTAGGACTGGCTCGCTGGGCGCTTTGGTTAGCCTTTCTCTGAAGACATATGCAATTAATTAGATTAAGTCTTTGGCTATAAAAGAGAAAACCATATGAACATAACAAACTTAATTACCTTCAGATGATCTAAGGAACAGATGTGGTGCTCATAGATCATGGGGATCTGAATTTTATGCGGCAGATGCGACAGAACGGCATCAGAAAACGCTTCATGGCGCGATGCGTATCTGTAAGGTTGTGCGCGTGGCTCGTAGTACGGTGGTTGAGTCGGCACACCATGCAGAAAGTGGTCCTCGTAGCCAGTTCCGCACCAGCAGTGGCTTCAAGTTCGCGTTGTGCTCCCCGTTGGGCGACGCGCATCCGCAGCAGTTGCGCCTTGTGACGGCGTGCCACTGCGCTCATGGCGGCGCGATGCTTGCCAGAGAGCAAGTGCTTGGCATAGCCCTATTGCAAAAGTTCTACATATGAACAACCATTAAAATAAAGAAAAGCATAAATGGACAGATTACCACATATAACAACTCAATGGTCAACACTCATTGCAGCCACAGGGCACCTACTCCGCACCGCTTCAGGCCATGTGGCTCTTAAGAGTGTTGACAAAAAACTTTTGGTATACATAACTGCAAACCAATAACCATGGATAATAATTATGGATGCTTATAAAAGTTACAGATAAATAATGTGTCTGGCATACTTTTATGTATAGTTAATTTTGCCTCAGACAAAAGGTTCTTTCTCAATAGTATGTTGCAATTGCACTATACTAATGAGTATATTGAGAGAATTGCATTGAGAACAATTTTTTTTTCATTGTGTCTATATCCAACACATGTAAGGGCTTGTATTTATTATTATAAACTTATAAATATATATTTAAATAAAGGGCCACAAATTTTCAAAATGATCAAATATGTTAAAATAAATCAAAAGTAATTGTAACAAAACCAAAATTCAATTAATAAATATCACTTACAACAAAAGTTGCACATTTTTCCTTACAATGCACACAGGCAAGATGCACATATGGTCTTGGGTTAGGCGGTTCTCCATCAGATGCAGCATCAGGCTCCTTATCAGTGTCTTCACCAGCTTCACCCACCTCTCCCTCGGATCCCTCAGGCTCAATCTTTGGAGAGTTTTAGAGTAAGTAAATTCTCAGTTAGGAAAATTTACACAGTACATAACTATGCAGAATTCTCAACACCTAATTGTAATGAGTAAAACACTGGTGTATTTTCGTGTTTCTGTAACTTTAATGAGTGTTCTTTTAAAGATTTAAAAACATAAATGTTTATTTACCTTAGGAGACTTGATTTTTGGTTCCTTTTTCTCTTCAATTACATCTTCTTCCTTCTCATCGGCATCCCAATCTTCTTCCGTAGAGGATGCTTCCTCTTTTGATTTAATTGAGCTATCAAATACATAAGGTATGATGTATATATAAGGTTACAATTTTTAATGAGCAACAATTTGCCACGTATGTGTACTCTTCTATAAGAAAAAAAATGAGTTGATACCAGTAAATATTTTAATGTATTGCAAGAAATTAAGCATTAGTCAACAAATTATGAACCAAATGTGGTACACATTTTTATAATAACAAACCATAGCTATTAAGTTGTAAGTGGAAAAAAGCTGTTTCAAACCTACTGACTAATTCATTAATTTCCTTGCAGATTTTGAAATAAAATGAAAGTAAATATAAAATTGATAATTTTATGTTTATGAGAACCAAAATGGTGATAAAGAAAGTTCTGCAGACACCTATTAGTGAATTTAAAATAAATCACTACTTGTAGTCCATCTTTGTTGGATTGTGGATAGTTAACAATACCACAGAGAAAATTGTCCAATCAAAATATTATTTATCTCATTCTCTTAATAATAATATTTTACTTGATCCTCTTTATTTCTGTTGTGTTATCCTCACCCACAACTAGAATTATTAATTTTCTGCATTATTGATATTAGTTGTAGAATTAAGTAATTGCTATGAAAATAGTTTTACTATTTTTCTTTTTTTCAATTATTAATAACACATTTTATACCATGCTGGAGGTTTAAAAGATATTGCTCTGCGGGTAAACAATATATCAGCATTATCAATAAGTCTTTTTTTTTCAAAATAAATAAACATAAAGCAATGTCTTTATAAAATTGTGTTTTATGGTGTTTAGAGTAATTTATGAAGAATGGAGTAGTTTTTATTGATCCACATTAGCTAATGGAATATAATTGTATAGACTTATGTTAAACCATCTTGATAACAGGTTTTGCCTTATTTCTCAAAGTATCCTTTACATTCAGGCAACAAACTAACAGACATTGCAAACATGCTGTCACTTAATGTTTGTAATTTGCACCTGTATAAACCATTTTCAACTGAATAATCTATTTATATTCATGTAAGATGTAGAAACAGCATTTAACATTAACATTAAGTAAAGATATATATCAAGTATTGTTCGTGTTTGGTTGCATTCCAACTTTTTTATCACACTAAGATCAGTGGTGTCATTTGTGACACATAATTCTTAAGGTTATAACCTTTTTTAAGTAACAAAGTCATTCCATCCATCCTCGTCTGTATTCAATTGCACTAAACTAAGTGTAAACATATTACTCAATGAATTACCTTCTCTTCATAGTTCTGAATGCACGTGGGTAACCAAGCGAGCGATCACCATAGCGCCTAGAGATAAAGGTGCCTCGTGAGCGGGGCGCGCCGCGGTATGATGCGCGCGTACGAAGTGTACGGCCACGGAAGGACCTGCGCGGCGCCCTAGGCCTCACTGTCACTCGCGAGGGCTCGCGCGGCGGGCCCATGCCGCTCGGCTTGCGGTAGCCGTCTCTGTTCGGGGAACGTCTTCTATCGTCCCCTCCGAACGACCTCCTCTCGCCGCTATAGCTCTCTTGTCTACCGCTGTACGAGCTATAGTGTCCGCCATCATGGCTACGTCTATCGCTCGAGGAGCCCTGTACATAACTCTATTTGCTTTCTCTATCATGTTTTTTAAACCAAAGTGCACAAAAAGCATATTAAATACACAAATATCAACTTCCTCTCCGGTTTTATTGCACCTTATGCCTTAATACCATATTGATGACTTCACAAGATTGATGATTGTTCTGAATCTTATTTTGCATATCTTATAGATTAATTTACCATTCACTAAATAATAATATTTATAGAGCTACTTCCTTTTATAAAATTTGCTTTTTGAGTATTTAAATTTGGTTACTAAGTATTTATAAAATTACCATCTCTACAACTTTTTATTAATGGTATTATATTCAATTTGCAAACAGATTTTTATGCATCAAAGTGGTCCTAATGGAATCTCTTACTTTTGATTATGGGCTAATTAATAGTACCATGTTATTTGAAATGTATGTTTTTATTCAATTTAGTCTCTCTAGAACTGCAATGTAAGTTTAAGATATTACCACAAAGGTATTCATGCCAAATTGATAACCAGACACTGCTATATCTACAAATTTTCCATAATTGTAATGTATATCTTTTATCAATTCCTTTTAGTGGAGTTCACAAAATCTCTTTTATGTTGGATCTCAATTCAATGTTTGAAATTCTCTTAGCAAAGCTGGTGTTTAAAGTTTCCAGATTTCATGGACATCCATTATATCCCTTCATTTATTCTGTTCATCTTTATTTCGCTGTGTGTAATATTCACTAACAGTTTAACCTTTTAACATGAAAGCTTAAACACCTACCTCCATTCTCATTCTTTTCCTTTCTGGTGAACCTGAGCGCCCATAATCTCGAGTAGCATAACTTGCTGAAGCATCCTTAAAAAAATAGATGTACATAAAATATAGAAATACTTATATCAATTCCATAACTAAAAATTAAATAATGATAAAACATTGGACAGAAAAAAACTTACTGATCTATATGTCTTTTTGTATGAGTCTTCAATTCTATCTCGTCCAGTGGAATACCTATTGGAGTTGCTACTATTGTAGCGGGATTCATTATTATACGAAGAATAACCGCCGCCCCTTCCTCCACGCCCTCCATCATAAGATCCGCGACTACTGCCTCGGTAGGATCCCCTATAACCGCCCCCTCTGCTGTTATAGCCACCTCGCCCACTGTAACCACCATAAATTCTACCACGCGATGACATATCTGTAAAAATATGGGCTTATTATTTACACGACGCAATCCTCTAATAAAGTAACAATTATAAATATTATTTAAGTAATTCATTATTGGTATGCACACTTATTAATCAACTAATAAATGAATGCAAACAATAAGTAACAGAGCACCTAGGTTACATTATTAAATATGGGTTAGGCAGCATTCAGGTGAAACTAAGTATTTTCAGAATTTGTCACCAAATTGTGAACACAGACCTAATATTTATAAATTATTCATTTACAATGTTAAATTACGAGTATCAACTAACTTGCGTAGAGTTGAATGAAGACAATTATAGCAAAGATGTCTTTGCTATAATTATCAGTCTTAATTCAAACAAAGTGATTTTATGATATTTTATAGACTAATCATTTGAAAAATATTCACTAACCAAACGAAAACCCCAAGCTATATCCGTAACATCGCTTTTTAAAATATTTATGATTTTACCCAAGCCGGCGAATTTAAGATGGCGACCAACGTAGATAGCATTTAAATGGCGAATTTTAAAATTTTAATAAAAACTGAATTATATTTTAAGTGACAAAACATATAAGTATAATATTCTTACCTAGTAGCAAATGACTTAAGCTTTTGTTAAATTAACTAACACAATTTTAGAGCACAGGGTTAATTGTAATCGTAGTACGTGCAGAACATATGAATAACTTTTAAATGTTGCCAACGTGTTCGCCCTGTTCGGGTTTGTAGAATAGATTATTTATAAAACGTAAATAGGCTATGTGTAGTAAAATGGATAAATGGAAACGATTTTAAATTTAAAGACAGTTATTACAGAATTTCAGACTTTAAAATAGCAAATTAATATACTATCTAAAAATATTAAAATGTCTTTTTATAGAATAGAAAAATAAAGGTGTCTCTCTTTAGGCTGGTTCAATGGGTAAGCCATATGGGGTGAAAAGAAAAGAATGCTAGGGCAGTTACTTTTATTTTCTTTGATAAGGGATAATTATGAATAAAAAATAAAATTTATCATCATCGCCAAATCGATGATGATAGAAACATCGATAATACTGTATAAAAATAATGAATATAAAAAAAATGACCGACTTCAAACAGTATACATAACCATTTTGCGCAATATCAACGCGCAATAAAATGAAGAATTTTTTAAACACAATAACTTTTGTGTAAACTTAAACCACATTTGAGGTTTGATTATGCCCTATTGTAATTTTTAATAACGTTTTACATTAATTTGGCTAACGTGGGTTATTCCTAAAACACATATGCACTCGCGGTCTTTATTATAGACCATTGAAAGAAATACTACTATGTAAAACATAGTTTAATCTTTAACGGTTTCGGTAGCTTTTGCAATTTAATCGCACGAGGCAGAATTGTGATTTCTGACGCCGAAATTTTCTTATTTTTTTAATATGTTTTTAAATATGTAACACAATGAAAATAGGAACAAATCACAGCAAATAACTAACACTCAAAATAGATTGAATAAAATCGGAACACTTGGGGTGGAGTAGAACGAGGTAACATACATAAAAAAAAGATACATACACTCCGAATTGAGTAAGGAGCTACTCAATTCGGAGTGTATGTGTCTTTTTTTTAGGAGTGTATGTATCTTTTTCTTTTGCGAAGACGGTCAAAAACTCTTCTAAATAATACTAATGGAGAATTTACTTTGTCGGAAGAACTTCTCCTTGTATTTTTTTAAATGTGCGGCCAGTAGTACTTTATTGTAACAAAAATATTCATCGATAGACATTACAACTAGTAGACACGTGTAAAGCGGAAATTTCAACATTTTCAAAAATCAATTATTTCTGAATGTACTTCGCCAGAATATTCGCCACCATTTCTCTCTGCTTTTACACTCGACCTTTACTTCACTCGGGACATCGCCGGCTCGCTTCGCTTGCCATCTCCTACCCTGGTTACGTTATTTCTTTAGCTTCAGACGATCTGGACCACCTTCGCGAACTTCTAGCTACGCGCTTTTATATTGCACATACATATAAAAAAATACCTAATTTATTATGGTATGGTATCTTTAATAATTTCAATATTTTCTCCAAGATGATCTAAACTCTTGCTGATAGATTTTTTTTTGCCACGATGGCAGCCAAGCATTCGGGTTATCTGATTGAAAGTGGTTACTGACGCCCATGGACATCGGCAATAACCTAACTTTCAATGGATCTTTATCGATTCGGTAGCTGCAATGTCGCTAAATAAATAATAATAAAAGTAACGAAGCAGCTGCATCCAGCGGATGTCCGTCTAACAAAGTACTAAATTCGATCATCTTGTGAGTTACCTACGTTAGTAAAGCGCAAAGATTATACTAAAATAACTGTTGGTCGGAAATCAAACGATACATCAAGTATTAAACTTGAGTATGTTAACAAAACTATATTAAATTAAACAAATGTAAATGAAGCAAATACAAATGCAAAAGCCTTATTCCTTTTTTGTTTGAAATACACTCCTGAAATAACGGAACATTTTGAACATTAAGCATTTGGGATCAGAGTAATCAATTGAAAAAAAACATCTTATATCATTTAACATCAGGTATTTTTATTTATAAAAATCATCGCATAAATCCTTGCATAGTTTGACTAAAATATGGCAGACATCCATTATTTAAACTAAAGTTGTGCTAAATCTAAGAGAGATTCCTTACATAGACCAAGTTAATAGGAGAACCAATGTGATATTTTATTATTATAATTATATACAAATTACAATACTAAATAACTTAAATAATAACTAATTAATAGGCTAATTTAGAGTTTATCGTCGCTACCTCCCGTTCCTGGCTCGTTTTGCAGAAAAAACTTCGTTTTTGTAATTCACTAAGTTCGTCCACGTATCCTGAAACATTCAGGTTATTATTTAATAGAAAATGCTGTTTTCTATTTTTAATGAGCAATGTTTCAAAGTTCCAATTAATGAATACCTTTTTCGCTTCCCGCCATTCTAAATTACGTAGACGAGCTAAACCTTTTAAATTTCTATCAAGTATTTTTAAAAATTCTCCCCTCGTTATTTTCGACGAGTCACTTGTTCCATTGGTAGTTGAATTAAGGGGAGGTGCCGCCTGAGAAAAGTCATAGTACAATTATTTACACAAAAATATAAATGTTCGAGATTATTTTGCGTATTAATTTTTGTTTTATAATGAAGTACGAGCCGAGCGGGGCGATCACCTAATCAAGTAAGTGATACGCCTTGCTCATTAGCAATGCAGTGTAAGACACCACAATTCCTCTATCACCTGAGACGTAGAATCTCTCGTTTACTCGGTGATTACGCTGCCTACGGTGCCTTTTAAACCGGAAGAAGGCAGTTTTAATACCCTTCTGATTTGCGGGAGAAAAAAAGCTACCTTCAACATTACTAAATTAATAGTCTTCGGAACAGCTGCGTTAATTTTATAACATGTTTCATTATTGTTAATTACAAACACAAACTACGGGATTTGAACTTTTTTTATTCTTTAAGTATTACTTTTTTTATTCTTTAAGTTATACTTAAAGAATTTTTTATTCTTTAAATATAACGAGAATTTAGGCAAGCTTCAATTTATTTAAATTTTTTTCATATAAGGCTCTGCGTTAACTTTTGAATTTATTATTTAAAGAAAACAATTAAAAATAAAAATGCTACTTACATTATCTTCAACAAATTGGTTGTTGACCAATTCTGAAATTTGACTATATGCGCTTTTGGTATCATTTATTTGCTGAAACAAATTTAATGTAAGGTATGTACGTAGATAAGTCAGTTTGGTAAAAGGTTTAATAAATCATTTAAATATTTTGTATGAGTTATCTACAGAAAAGCACTGAAAAGAGAAGTAAGTGAATTTTAGTTATAAATGCTTTATCAAAATAGTATATTCCATTTTTTATTATGTTAATGGTATTGTCTCGTAATCAAACTTTGGATGATTAAGAAATCATACGATTAGTACAATTCTACAATAGTACAGACATTTAACATTAATAATTAGTACTGATAAATAAAAATGAAAAGAACATTATATTTATATACATACATAACATACAACTATAAACATAAACATATAAATACATAGTGAACATTGTGATTATGACATACTACTAAACAGGAGTATGTCATTAATCATTACCCACCAACCCGCATTGGACTAGCTTGGTGGGATACGGTCCAAAACCCCCTAATGGATAGGGTGTATTAGGGGAGGCCTATGTCCAGCAGTGGACTACCAAAGGCTGATGATGATGATGATAAACTAAACAGGAGGGACGGATGCTCGAGGGAATAACGAGTTAAACAATGACATTATGTATAAAATATTTTTACACATATAATTTTATTTAAAACGCCTTGCACTTAGAATTGATTTCGCATTATTCTTACTGGCTTGCCTAGTCATCAAGAAAAAAACATTTATGTTGCAGTTAAAAATGTTTAAGTAAAAACTCTATATCCTTCATTGTCATAGTCCTATGGACATAGACAACCGACACAATTGGAGAGAGATCAGGCGCAGGCACGACTTTTCACATGCCCATTTGACGCATGGATCATCTTATTATTCAGACAGATCAACCTGCATTTTCCTGACCTATTTGGAAACAACATTGAAAAATTGTTAAGTTCCGCAGGGTTCGAACCCATGACCTCTGATTTGAAGCGCAAGCTCACACTACTAGCCTGCGGAGGCAGAAAATCAAACCGTCTGAAACAGTCGAGTTAATATTACACTCTCCGAAAACTCTGTTTTTGGTACACCTGACTGCTAGCAAAAAGATCGTTATATAGATTTGCAAAGAATTCCTATAGCTATGAAAATCTTTGTTAATAATAAAGTAACCGAAACGTATATGGTTTTCTGACCAGATTAATGTAGGTAATGAATCCTGATTTATGATTTTTAAACGCTAAACGCTAACACTAAAACAACTAGGAAACAGCAATAAAAATTTGTTAAGTCCCCGCAGGGTTCAAACCCAGGACCTCCGCTTTCTAAGGCACTCGCCAAACCTCTAGACTATGGACGCAGTTAGTTAGTAGAGTATTAATATTATACATGTATTATAAAATTATAAGTAATTTTGTTAGGGTCTTAAAATGTTATTAAACAATATAAAATATAATTTAAACCATAAAGAATTGTTAAATATAAAGGGTTTGGAAAAAAAGAACATAGTACTAATATATGCACAGCTTGTATCACCAGTTCCATAAAATGAGAAGCCATTGATTTGGTTTATATGTACATATATACAAGCCATTTATATTTTAAAACTTGTAATCTTCACTATCGCGAAAAGCTTAAATTTTATTAAAACAAGAAGTTATGTACAGTATGAGGTGAAAATGCATAAAATATTTATTTACAGAATGATTATACATTCCCTACTTACCTCTAAAATTAAACCAAATATTGTACCAAAAAATCCCTTTTGTGGCGTTTTGGCAACCTGTTTTCCAGCTTTTAATGATATGAATCTCAGGCTACGATCTTTGTTAATGGATGCATCTGCTGTTGGCTGAAATTTAAAGTTGAGTGTTAAACAGGAAGAAATTTCCATGCTTTAAGCCTGCTTGTATATTATTTATAAGGAATATACTTTGGTAAGGTATTTCGCAATTTAAATTATTAAACGAATGCTAGGAATTGATTATGAAACAGCTTCTTTTTAACACGCTTTTTGATAAAAGGAAAATTGTTTTGTGCATGTATGACCTTGTATTATCTAGCTTTAGAATAATAAAGACGAGAATACGACGGTGTGATCTTAATGACTATAGTAATGCTGCAAAGTAAAAGTAATCTTTACCGTTATGCAACTTCTATTATCTCTATGTGGTGAAGGAAGTTATATGCGCGATATTGTATCCTACCTTAAAGTATAATAAAAATTACTAACTGGTTGTGATGTGACAGGAATTATTACAGCGATGGCAATCAATAGCACGCTTACATCAGCGCACCAAGAATACTTCATGTTGTTTGTGAATTTGCTCTTCTGTTGTGAATCTGAATCAGCAGAAATATATTACAAGACATTCAACATCGATTTACCTATAAATTAGATTTAAAAAAAAGAGCATTATAGTTGTAGAAACCAGTGCACTCCCCCTTCCTTGTATCTTAGTCTCATAAGATGATTAGCTGAAACGACTGCACAAATCACAATAGAAAATTGTTGTCGCAAACTGCTTACCTTTTGGTTACAGAATATAAGCTTTCTAATGGTTTAAAGAAGGTAGTAAACGGATGGAAACCTACGCATAGAAGCAACGAATAAAATGTTATACAAAAAACACCTACAACACGAATTCCCACGTTTCTCAGCCCAGACCTATTGACCTACGCCGTTAATGCTTAAATAAGTTGTTCTGTTACCAGCCTATTGAGACCTAAAATATATAAAATCCTTAAATTTTTAAAAACGACTGAATTCAAATTCACCTTGACGTACTGACTAAAGTATTATTGAAGTTGTTTATGCATAAAGTAAGTTACAGCTTAACATCAATTTAAGCCTTTCATAAACTGCATCCAGAGCGCTCGGTTTTAACATCATGTCTTTTATAACTCATTTCATCAAGTTATGATAATAAAATGCTTTTGACAACTGGACCGATTATCAACATGCCCATTAGATAGTAATTCCCAGAAAATCGGGTGATCAGCCCGTTTTATCGAAACCAATCAGAAAACAATAATTTCACTTCAAGTTCTTTCCATGATTCGAATCGACGATCATCAGTTATTGTAAGCAGTAATAGGGCTATGTCGTTTACTACAAAACTTAAGGAGTTCCTTACCCAGAGTTAGTTTCAAGAATATAGCAATATTTTTGTGTCAATGTACCTATTATTGAAGCGTCTACCCCGTGACCAAGGCCGCTGGAAAGTGTTCGAAACGTTGGGAATTTAAATATGTAAAGTAAACGCGATAAAATCCGTAAAAAGTCCCTTTATTCGATAATGTTATTTATATTCGCGTAAAAGAAATAATCAATGTACCTAGTTTTTGTGAATGTATTGTTTCTTAATAAAGCTGTATCTCGAAGAAATGATAAGGTCTCTTGTACCTTGTTAGTGCTCTATATCAAGAAGGATTTGCTTAGTAAAGAGGTTTTAAAAACGACTGTAATTTTAATTGTAACCTAACCAATACAGTAATATGTAATAAGATGGTACAACCATTCTATTTAATACAAAAACTAAATGCAATTTGATTTTGGTAAAATTTTATTATTATAAAAAAAAGTTTACTTCGAAAATAAAAACGTATAAGCAAAAAGGTAGATGATTAGATAAATTAAAAAGACTTTATCACTTATTATTACACAGCTTAATTAAGTACTATAAGTCCCACGACCTAATAAAAGAAAGAATAAAACAACGCGAAATTACAATTTGTCTGAGATTTTGCCTCTCTTATGACTGTGACCTAATAATAAGCAGCCTCCATTTAACTGTTTTTGGCATCCTTTAGCTGTTGTTCAAAATCATTTACCTCACCTCATTATCATATACAACTGCTCGTTTCAAATATAAGGTGTGCCGATGTGATGTTACGTTTCATTTGCATATTCATCATTCAGTACTAAAAGAACGGCGGCATGTCCTTTAGCTGTTAGCAAAAATCAGTTTAGATATAGCAAAACGTGAAAATTGCATTAAATTCGCCAAGTTCACATTAATTTTATAATTACAATATAAGACGTGTAAGATAACTTATATTAACGTACGTTGATGAACCTATTAAATAAATTCATAAATAAATAAGTCTATAAATTGTACTAAAATGAATCACTTAATGCAATATTTATTCTGCACCTTGCTAAGAGTCCTCTTTATTTGAGTAAAAATAACGCTCTCATAAACTCCATTTAATGGAACGCTCTTATATGCTCTACACAACGAGTTACAGCTTAACGTAACAGTTACGTGTTC
Organism: Lamproptera curius; assembly: GCA_029286875.1. Classification (NCBI taxonomy): domain Eukaryota; kingdom Metazoa; phylum Arthropoda; class Insecta; order Lepidoptera; family Papilionidae; genus Lamproptera; species Lamproptera curius. The sequence continues at coordinate 654,535 of JAGSMT010000048.1, forward strand.
GAAAATTACATACAAGTTTTTTTTAATTCCCAACCTACAGGAAAACTAGATTATGCGCACGAAATTTGTAATCAGTCCATTAAGATGAAAGGAAAAACAATTGTCACTTGGGTACATATACTTCTTGTGCTAATTATTACTAATTGACAAAAGCCTTTCATTTATATTCGCACATCTCAAAATATTGCCGTAAAAACTGTTAGACGGAAATATAGAAATGTAACGTACACTAAAAAAATATTTTAATTTCCGTACTTCTTAACATTGAAATTATGCTAATGCAAATGACAGCATGCAGTAATGCAGATGTTTTACATTTATTGAGCATTTTTTATGTAGGCTAATTGAGATGCAAATTTTATTAATGCAACCTTGAAACTATTTTTTTTCACGAATTTAGACCATACATTATTCTTATTTTATGAAATCAAATTGTAACGTTTAAATTGTAGGTAAGTAATAAGTATATTATAAGTAATAGTTACTTCATTATTTAATGACGACGAGTTTAACATTTTGTATAACAATACCATGAAGCCTTAGAGCAAGTAGTCTAAAATAAAACCCTAAAAAATCTGCACTTTGAACAATTTTGGGAATTATTTTAGACATATTTTTAATAATATGTATGTTTTTTTTAGTACGATCAGCATGTATGCAATCATTTCAAAGTATACACCAAAGTTTGGTTTGCCTGCACAACATGTCGACACGTGGGTACCGATTTACGGTTTCCGTACTCGTAATCATAATGTTTACACAATTCGTACGCAGTTAATGGAAGCTGTGCGTTTAATATTACCAGCAAAAAAATTGCTGTTACGACTAATGATAACAAGGGTAATAACAATATGTACAAAGCTATCATTGGTTGCTGTACTTTACTCCGTTTTATTTGCATAAGGTAGTAATCACATGAGTGTTTCTGTTAGATATTTTGGAATTAATAAAAAAGCAATTATCCGACTTACTCGACTTCATTAAGCGAAAGCTTAAGGAAATTAGTAGCGGTACCATTGTTTTATAGTCGTTTGATAGAGCAACTTAATTTTAACCTCCCATAATTATAAAAATAGAAATAACCAATATTTTCTATGGACGCTACACCCTAATGTATATATGAAATATTGTTTTGAATCTTGCCAAGTTCTGGACGGCAGGGTTGAAAAATATTTGTAATTAATCAATTATTAAAAATCAATTATAAAACATTTACTCCTAAAGCTAGCAGTTTTTATTCTAATATTTATGTATATAAATTGTTAATAACTTTGCCATATCTCATAATTAAATATCATTCATTTGCCAAAACGTTGAAAAATAACACTATTTACAAAAAAATGTTTATATAACTTTTTTACTTTTCAAAAAAATGTTATCTGCATTCTGGTTATTTAAACATGTAAAACAGTTTACCCAAAAAAATCATTAAATGTAAACCTTTTACGTATCCAATAAAATAATTTAAATAACCTTCGCACTATTTCTATAACACTTTACGTTAATATTTCACGTCAATACAACGTGCAACAACTTACGCGCGTAAGTGCGGGTAAGGTCATTTACCGTTCACTTACACAGAATATGGATAAGTTTAGCAAAAGCTTAATGTTAATAGAGGTTTCATCTCAAAACATTTCTTCCTTGCTAATAACTGGGGTTGTTAAGCTTTGATTATTATAATTATTTTAGCTTTTATAAATATAAAAATACAAGCAGCAATACAAGTCAGTAGCAGACTAAATGAAGCTTTATTAAAAGGCGTGAAATAGGAGTTATATCTCCCGCAATGAAAACAAAATTAACTTTATTAAAATAGGATGGTAGTTTTGTTCAGTTTCAAAAAATGTTTTATTTTGATGAAAAATTATTATTCATTTTACCGCTATATTTTCTTGGTTACATATGATATATTGATATGATTAGCTGAACTATTTTTCTTATAAATTATAACTTTTTAGGTACCATTTTTAACAGAACCCTTGTAATTTATGCAGTCTAGAACTAACCAATAGTGGGCGTAAAATAAAAAAAATTGTCACAGTCAAACGATTTCAATCGGTTTTTTTACCAAATAAAAAATAATAAACAAACATAATGAATCGTTCGTTTGCTCAACAGAAAATTGATTATGAAACTTTATGTTACTTGTTAAAATAATTCAAATCGTGTTTGTGTAATTATTACTTATAGTAATTATGCCTTAAACTTGAAAACTTCACCAACTGGTCGCCACCCAGCGAATGATCCTATATAATCTGTTTTACTTTCTATAAAATAATTAAATTAATATACAAATTAATAGTAAAAAAGGTCAGGCTTTTCGTTATTTTGAATTCTTTTTACTTACTAAATAACATCCATGCACAATTTTTGTGTGGTACCTACACATCAATACATACTATATCTTTTCTCAAAAGTCGTCGACAGTGACTAATTATATTTTGACTTCTAAAGTAAAAAATGTACCCATACGTCGAGACACAGGCAAATGGCTTAAAAAAATAACCTTGGACGAAGTAAACGAGGTAATATATTCTCATGAATATTAAACACGCGTATAGCAATCCCGATTATTCACCGTTAAAATAAATTCCATTTTATTCACATATCGTTAAGAAAAGAGTAACATTTGTTTGTTATATTTACGATTTAAAGCAGCACACCGCGCGATGTTTTGGTTGGTGGCGGCAGTGCAGCCTACGGACTCGACTGCACCGACAATACTGTGAGGCGCTGTGTTGCGGACTTTGTGGGAGTGCTTACACCATTAGGGCCAAGGCCGACCAGCTGATTGCGAAGTTTACGTTATGTCAGCCAACTTGCGTTCTACTTATGCAATGCTTACAAATCCGATGCAGTTAGATGACCCCTTCTGGTATTATAAACGTTTCACATTAATTAATATAATGTAATTCTAATAACAACATTATAAATGGTAACCTTGGGTTACATAGGTATAAATATTATGTGTGATTGAAAAAAACAATTCGTCAATTCGTTTGTAATTTTCGTAATGACTACTCATTACTTATGATTTATAAAAATTTTATATGATAAATAGCTTTGTCGTTTACTAATATGTAAAGTATAACCGCAGAATAGTTTTTAACGACATTATTTTTAATCATCTTAATTAAATTACTTTCACGAATATAATTCCAAATTCTAAAATATGCGCTGCCATATTATTTTATAAAACACAAAAAGAGAATTTTCTGAACTTCAATCAACAAAAGCTCCATACGCATTGCAAATCTGTTTTACAACGCTGATCTTATTTAATAATTATGTAATGTAATACTTATATTCGAAGTATGTTGAGATAGCATGATGCAAAGGTGTTTCCTAAGAGAACACAGCATTTTTCTTGTTAATTGGTTAGTTGGTATCCAAAGAGGGGGAGAAAAGGTAGTTTTAACTATCTATACAAATCATGCTCAGTAATAGCGTGTCTTGTTACAAGACTATGAAATTGCCCATTCTTTTTGGTTAAAAATAAAGACACATTTATGTACTTTAACTGCCTCCGTAGCCTAGTGGTATGGGCGTGTGCTTTAGAAACCGGAGGTCGTGGGTTCGAATCCTGCGGGGACGCAACAAATTTTCATTGTTGTTTTCTAGTTGGTTAGGGCAATTTGGGCCGATCACCCAACTGTCTGAAAAGTAAGATGATCCATGCGTCGGGTGGGCATGTAAAAGTCGGTCCACCCCCAACCGCATTGGACCAGCGTGGTGGGATACGGTCCAAACCCCTAATGGATAGGGTGTATTAGGGAGGCCTATGTCCAGCAGTGGACTAACAAAGGCTGATGATGTTATGTACTTTATAATAAAATCCTTTTTTTTTAAATGCAATCAACATAGGTGGGCTTAAATATATAATAAGTTGTTGATTAAATATTAAATTAAAACATTAAAACTGGGGTTTTTTCGACAAAGACCTTACTTAAATGATCGAAGTGTGGCTTAAAGTATTATCATTGTATATGTATAAAACTATAGAGCTAAGTATTAACACAAAATCTATGTCTTAAAACAATTAACACCACGATAAGAGCTGAGCTCCAAAAAACTAATAAGCGCTACTTGCCATAGGTTCCTTATTCTCGATCTAATATCTAATGTTGTAGGTATTACTTAAGAAATCACACAAAGTGAAATAAAATATTTCTGAAAGCAAGCTTTAAAGTAAAAACCAGTTTAAGATAAAAAAATTACCACATTTCCCCATTGCCAAAGCACAACATTCAGTAGTTTAACTCAAAATTTAAAAATTTAGACACACTTTAATAAGACTTTAAGGTTAATATAACTATTAAAATTGAAAATTATTTTTCGTTTGAACTTTTTTACTACTAGCATAAACTACTTTTTTTATAACTTTATATATTCTTTTATTGTTTATATTAAATATATTGTTCTAATTCACAATTAGACATTTAATAGATTTTACGCTTAGTGATAGATACCTATAAGTATCAAGTTAACTTTAACATTAATTACTAAAAGTATTTTAGAACACTAACTTTAATTTTGTAGTGGCATATTTATTGACAAAAATTTTATGTATGAATTTTTTTCTTTAAATATTGCTTGAATTTCAAGTACCTACTCTATACTTGTAAAAATATACTAAAATATGAAAAAGGTGAAGTATTGCTTATGTAAACCAATTTTAACCAATATCCAAAGCTTGGCCTTATCTTAGTAATAAACAACTTTTAAGAATACGTTTTTACAATTAATTGCTCTGCAGCAATTTCATAAATATTACGAAATATAATTTTAGATCTGCCACCATGAATATGTAATAACTTAGTCTGAAGATGATCGAGTGTTCCAACGAGCTTATTTTTTAACTGTTTTAAATCGATGCAATAAGATAGACGAAATAATTATATTTAACAGGTTAATTTCGATTACAAAACCGGATGAAAATCGAAAAATAGTTTTACAATTTTTAATAAATTTTACAAAATTTTACATAATACCTTACATTTTACTACTTTGAAATAACCTGGAGCGAACAGTTCATTACAGGGTGTGTTATCTATCAAGTAGTCATTACAACAATAATATCCTTTAACACACAAACGTTCCTTTACAACTTTTTAAATTTATTTACAGATAAAAGCTGAACGTTTTCTCGGATTTTATTGTAGAAACCTTATACATTTAGTTTTATTTTTGTTTAACATTGTCCCATGAAAGATTTCATTGATTTTCGAGCCTAGTTTTTGGAAGAACATAATTATGCTTATTCCTAGTATTTATATTATGTGTATTTTACGTTTATGAACATACATAATATTTTCAAATATGTATTGAAAAAAACAGTCATTACATTGATTTTGTATACATTTGTCTCAGCGATTCTTTAGGGCCCATGTTATAGACTGCTCGAATCGCTCTCTTTTGAATTATGAAAATAGTATTAATATCAGCCGTTTCCCACAGTAGAATGCCATAAGAATTATACTGTGAAAATAACTAAATATACTAAACGGGCTGTCTCAACATCAGTTAGTTGTCTAATTTTTTGACTGCATAAGCCGCTAAGCTAACTATATTTGTCAGTTTATTAAAAGAGGCCCCATTGCAGTTTAGAATCTATTGTGATGCCGAGAAATACAGTGGAATCTACGTGGTCTAGCGCTTCTCCATCTACGACCACATCACACCCAGCTTGAGGAACATTAGGAGTCATAAACCTTATACATTTAGTTTTATTTTTGTTTAACATTAAATTATTTGCACCAGCATTTTACTTTTGAGAGGGTATTATTTTCGTCATTTTGCAAGTTACGTCGTTTTATTCTAAGTATTAAAGAAGTATCATATCAGCAAATAATACAATCTCGTTATTGTTCTCAACCTGGTGTGGTAGGTCATTAATATAGAACAGGAAGAGTAAAGGCCCCAAAATAGATCTCTGTGGGACCCCCGTACCCACCTGCGCTCGAGATCTCTTGCCGTTCACGTCAACTCTATGAGTTCGATGGCTCAAGTACGAAGTCAGGAGGTCGAGTGCGACATTTTTGATACCATAGTGGCTTAATTTCCTGACCAAAGTATCATGCTGTACACAGTCAAATGCTTTAGTTAAGTCACAGAAGACACCTAAAGCATCCGACTACATGTACATGTGACCCTTCCCATGCCTCAGATATAGTCTTAACAAGATGAGCACCTGCATCGGATGTTGTATATTAATAATTATGACGTTAAACTAATTACACTGTAAAATGGATTCGTATCGCAAAATTATATTAATATTTATTCGTTATTGCAAACAATAAGTTCTACAAGAGGCGAAGTTAATGCCATAGGTTCTACCAATCAACCTGGGGCGTGGTGAAAAAATACTAAGGGCAAAAAATCCTAAAGGTGTAATATTTTAAGAATAAAGCTAAATGCATTTATATTTATTCTTAAAATATTACACATGAATATCTATCGTGTCAGATCGTTTCAGTCCGGAAGAGCTTTGTCTTGTTGCAAACATCTTTAAAAGCTTTCGTGAAATAGCCAACGCTAAGCCCCGGGAGCATAATAACACAAGTCTTTATATCTAAAATTCCATAATGCATTCCGGCACGATAGCGATCAAATACTACCATGAGTCAGGCTAATTAATTAGCAGAGTCACCCCCCTCATCGAAATGCTGGACGTGTTCCTCGCATATGGTCTTAATTCAGGGTGAAGTTGCACATGTGAAGCTTGTCTGCTGACCATCTCAAAGTCTGGTGATGTCACAGTACTTGATGCTGAATCCATAGCGTTTCCAAGTTGACCTTCTCAGATTTCACCTTTCAGAAGGCAAAGACGGTGATGTCACTGCCAATAGAAACCCACTTCCAGACCGTCCGCCCTTGCGGAAACTATACTGCCAATCCGCGAGATTTGGCCAACGTGCTTCAAATACCCATAATGTATATGAAATACCATAACATAGGTTCTTCTACTCTTTTCCAACTCTGTAGCATCAAGGCTTGGGTCAGACAAGCAAAGAACCGATCTCATCTGGGCTCTAGGGCATACTCTAGAACCAATGCCAATGCTCGTCTTGCAATGCCATCTAGACCTGGAGCAGTGCTTAAGCCCTGCTTAACTTTAAGAATTTTAACGATATCAGAAGATAAAAAAATAAAAGTAAACTTACGTTATATTTCAAAACTAATGTCATGCTATCAAAAGGAATATATTTTTAATATGTTTATTCAATTTGTATGTTCTACTATTAAGTGCAAAATTAAAATAATGCTATTAACAAAGAGTTATAGTGGACAGGGGTGTTATTTTTTTGTTATTGCGAAATATTATATTTAAACAATTTCCATACACTAAGGCTAAAAAAATATTTAAATGAATGAACTCCATAGCAAAATATGAATTGTCACTGAGATATCAATTACTAAAGGACTATCTATAAGTAACGGAGGCGATTAGAGCTGCGCCACTTCCTTGCACTGAGATATATTATTCTCATGAATTCCATGCCACATATGGCTCCTAGTACGTCTTGGATAGTTTACGTTCTTAGATACTTTTTTTTTTAATTTTTATTAATGTGTAGTATATTTAGGAATAAAGTAGTGTTTATAGGAAATCACTATCTTTAATGTTTGCTTTAAATTTTAAGAGCCAAAGAATTATATTCCTTAAAGGAAAGGAAAAAAAAATTTTTTTAATTCTGGAATAATCTTTTTATATCTTACGATGAATACTTTCATCTGTCAGAACAAAATAATCAAAATCAAATTAAAAGCTCAAAGTTGAACCTTGTAGCAGAAAACTACACTTAAGCTTAAGGTAACTAACATTTCGCTTTTACAAGCAGTTTTTTTGTATAAAAAAACCGTTATATACAAGCATTCAACCATTCAGTAAGCGTCATGTGATATGAAAAGCCGATTTAGAAGTCACTTACATAATACCAAAAGGAGAAAGGTATAAATAAAATAAATACAATTCCATACGTTTTATTTAGCTACATAGCACAATAATTACTGATATGCATAAAGATGAGTATTGCAACTAAATCTTTTATCGTGAATATGTAAATGAAACATTAGTCTTATCATTAATACTATTAGTGCTGAACGTTAAATACTAAGAAGTCAATAACTCCATCTTTCTATACTTCTTCCTCAACGTCGAGACCGGATCTTTGAATAATATTGGATCGAGACGCAGTACTGAACGAACAAGAGGCATGTAGCCCCAAGCCGCTGCGAATGTATTAAGACACGACTGTCTCTGAACAAAATGTTCAGGGTCGCTCCAAGATGACCTGAAAATTAAAAAAAATATTACTATTAAAATATATTTACTACGAAACAAAACTCACGCCCAGTTAGTATAATATTCTACTATAATAATTGACGCTAAAGAAAATATAGAGTTTTACGTATAGTAAATATATATTGTTCTCATGAAATCATAGTGAATTATCAATCGGTGATTAAAATCTTGGTAAATACAAAACGTCTGGCGTTCCAACGAGATTGAACAGACTCCAGTCCAGTGAGTCCACTAAGAAGATCGCGTTCACTATTGACGTTATCAATGTTTTAAATGTGACTTGGTCTATACAAATAAATAAAATTGGAGTGTCAGCTAGGAACTTTACATTAACCGTTTTTTTTTAATTAACTATATAGAGATATTTCAATTTTTGTCTTTCTGTCTGTTTGTTCTGACTTATTATGACGGGAAATTCACTGGAATATAGTTGATGCAATTAGGAGTAAATTAGTCTACTTCTTTTTAGAAAAAAAAAATAAATATTACGTCGCGGAAGTGGTCGCGGTCAATAGCTAGTTTAATAATAAAATTCAATAATAAAATCCTATATCATTATCCCTTATTCGGCTCGGGCGCGAGCACAACTAGGCTACCGGGGCCGACCTGTACCGGTGGTGGGTGGGTTTGTAGCGGCGTCGCTGCGCCAGCTTGAGCGGCGGGCGGCGCGTGGTGTGCGCCACGAGGCAGTTGAGCAGGATGTCCTCGCAGTTGCGCGCGCGCCGCACGGCCAGGCGCAGCGCGGGCGCCGCGGCCGCGTACAGGGCGAGCGCGGCGCGGTGCACCAGCGCCGCGCCCGGCAACACCATCGAGTACGCGCCGCCCCAACGGCTGCTGTAGCCCCATGAGCCCTGCAAAGACGGCATATAATACTACGTAGCTGCCTCCGTAGCCGCAGTAGTATGGGCGTGTGCTTTAGAAACCGGAGGTCGTCGGTTCGAATCCTGCGGGGAGTCAACAAATTTTCATTGTTTTTTCCTAGTTGGTTAGGCAATTTGGACATTGCATTGGACCAGCGTGGTGGAATACGGTCCAAAACCCCCTAATGGATAGTGGTGTATTAGGGAGGCCGATGCACAGCAGTGGACTATCACAAGCTGATAATGATGATGATGATTAATACTATGTTGCGTGGACACTGCACAAGATTTAATAAAAGACTTTACCGATTCTATCGCGTTTACAATATGAAAGCACATGTTTATGCCGAGGCCGTTAATAAATTAACGTTACTGCTTCAAAAAGAAATGATGTTAATTGTATAATTAACATCATTTCTTTCGGGTATGATTCGGGTTTGTATGTATTCGGTATATATATACCTGGATGGACATGACACAATACGGACTATTGTATATATAAACAGTATGAATACGTTATTAAGAATCGCTGCAACTACTATACATATTAAATCCACTCGTTATGATTTTTAAGTAATGTAAAACTTAGGAAACTCTTAAGTCCGAAATTTACTTTAGCTTCGTCCCAGAAGTGATTTCTAGCCGGGTAGCCTACGATGCGCTCGGGGAAGTGTTGCCACACGCGAAACGCGAAGTCCAACTCTTCAGCCAACAGCGGTGCGTCACCGTCCAACGAGAACACCGCCGCCGTCGGAATCGCCCACAATGGCTGCCATCTTGCCGATACGCCCTCGCTACAATAACCGAGTAAAGCAAGTGTCGTGTACTGTACAGGGCACGGCTTCACCTATTTCGTGGGAACGGGAGCTTCCCGTTAACTCTGTGTTAGATTAAACTTACCAAAGACAAGAGTCTGGAAGCATAACATCCAAGTCAAAAAAAAGGGTACGGCAAAAAACACTGGGTACCGCTACGGTGGTATAGTAATGTGAATCAAATTTCAATGATAAATACATCAAAAATATAACCTTTAACATAAAAATGCAAATTAATTGCTAACTCACTACGATATCATTTCTGTTCCGAAAGTAAAATATTACGGGTTTCTTATAATGACTGTGTAAATGGTGGTAAATTATTTAAACGCACGCAACGTGTTTAAATAATGTAATGTAATAAAAACACAAGTACTTTTAAAAATGTTTTACAAGAATATAACTCTTTAAAACATAAATACATACCCTGGATAGTGAGTAGTCGCGTCTATGACGATCACTGGCAACGGATCCCGAGCGTCGCCGGCCATACGTGCCAATGATTTCAGTGTCGGAGCCGCTCGTTCACTGTCCCAAACTAACACTACCTATTAAAGAAAAGAGTTTCTATCAGTTTCAAAACTATTCTAATAAGAACCGATCCTAAAATTATTTTGTAATATAAATTAATCAATTTCTTCTAACGCATATACATTTTTTAAACTGACTCTGTTCAACAATGTTTTGGATGTCCGTCAGGAGTATAAGTTTAAATTACTTATGTTAGTTTATATGTTTAATCAATTTTACTTAATATTTTACTTATTGAATTACTTTTTCTATGAGGTACCAAGACTGAACCCGCGATATTAAATATAGCGTAACTACCCTATATTTACACACACAGAACAATTGCTTGTTTTTCAAATTACCTTCTCACAAAACTCGCTGCTGGCAATGTTCGCCAACAGCTTGTGTAGGGCCGGTGAAGTGGCTTGGACGTACAGTAGGGCGGTGAAGGTGTCGCCCGGCGTGGGCGGTGGGGCGGTGGAGGGCACCGAGGGCATCGGCAGCGGGATGGGGCTGGAGGGTGGCGCGGGAGGAGCGGGGGGCACCGCCACCGCCACCGGGAAGTGCGCCCGGGAGTCCCCGTAACTGGCGAGCGTCCCCAGCGCCCCGGGCGAAGCGTTCCATATTAGCGCGTCACGACGCTTCGACGACCGTGGGCTAGTATACGCTCGAACAACAACTGCAAAACCAATGGGACATACTGAACATCAAAGATGGAACGAACAAAACCGCCTCCATTAGTTTACGCTTTAAAAATCGGAGGTCGTTCCGAATACTGCGGGGAAACCATTCCGTGTAATTCGAAGGAAACGATGCTCTATGATTGTTTAGAGCAATATAAACCAATCACTAAATTGTCTAATAATTATATAATTGCCTAATTCAATAAGCAGTTAGATGATCCACGCGTCTTACCAACGTAAACAGTCCCGATAGAACGTCAAATTAACATTTACTGTACAGATAACAGTCGCTGTGCATAAAAAATTTATTTAGCTAAAACTGGATGAGAAGCCAACCTTGAACTTAGGAAAATGGTATAAAAATACACTAAACAAATAATTATCCGACAACGAAATACCTCAATGGTTGTGAAAACAATCTTTTCGATAGAAGAGAAGTACTGCTCCCATAATAATTGTGTCTGTTGCCGTAAAGCAAGAATACGCTCAGGTGGGACTGACCGTACAAGCTCTGGTACCTGAAAGTGTAGAAAAAAGTAAGTCTTATAGTATTATATAATATATTCATTATTTTAGATAAAAATTTTGTTACCTTTTCTTATATTTATATTTTAATATATTATATTTATATTTTATTATATATATTTTGATATATATTTTAATGTCAAAAAACACAATAAAGTATGCCGAAATACTTATAAAAATACCAATTTTGTATCTTATGGTAAAATTATAATTCTAAAAGTCGAGATATACCACGACACATATATTAAAATAAAGCACAGAAAATTTAACACTGCATGTCGGCACTTTGAATGCTCATAGCAAATTATTGATTTTATACCTGCAACAATAGTCGTTCATCTGCCCAAATCACGGCCCGGCGCCAATCTATACGTTCATCGAAAGGCAACCTCCACCCGTTGCTCAAAAGCACTGGGACACAACCCGCTGCAAGTGCCTCAAGGAATCTATAAGAGCCAAGGCGCCTTCCACGAGCAACTAAGCAAAATGTGGAATTTGCTAGTAACTGCTCATAATCAAATCTGGAATTGAAAACACTATTGCTTTGATTTAAGATAGTACAAACCGACTGTTCACAATTAATTACATTACGTAAATTATCGATATCCTATAAATTACTGGAATGTCTTATATAACCAAATTTAGATTATGTAGCAGAACCCAAAGAGTCGCCTGAGCTAGAAATTGAACACAATTAAGTAAAGACAATCTATGTGGATTAGAGAGATATTTGACTATCACAAATATGATATTTCTAAAGTGAAATTGATTGAATACAAGCTAGTCTTCCTAGCATCTAATATTACTAAAATGATATGATAAACAGATAGTTAAAACATGGGAAATTGTGAAAAAGTAAAATAATTCTAAAGGAGGTGATGGTCTCTAGCTGGTCCAGCCTTTTGCAACTATGATTGAGGTAATGATTTACCTTGAATACCAACAGCAAACCAACTCACCTTCAATATCCACTAACAGATAGTTCGGTTCACCATAATGAAAAAGTCAGTAATCAAAAGGGATTGATTAAGTAGTAGAATCTTTATGATGGTTATTTTTACAAGGACAAAGAACTTTTAGTTTTAATACAATCTTATTTTTGATAAAAAAGAAGTTCAAATTTGATAGTGTAAATTGTAATTAATTTTTTAACTTTTATAATAAAAATACAATAAAACTGACATTGTCTACATAATTTGCAAAAAATTTAAAACTAGATTTATTATTTACTTACTCTATTTATTGTTTCTACATTTCTTATATGGTAATAAAACTTGCAAAAATCATTGGTTACATAATAATAAAAAATTAGGCTTTTTACAAAACAGACAAGATTTGATAAATTGGATGCCTTTTACCCTTATTATGCACTGCATAGGATACTACAAATCAGCTTTAACATATATGAGGGAAACTTGAGATGTACATTTTATTTAACCACTTTTTATACAAGATGTAAACAGATTATACATCTAAAATATTACAAAAATATTTTTTAATTCCTTTTAGCAGGACAATTGAAATAAATAGACATTCATTAATGAATATTAATATAAAAGGATTTAATTGTAACTAAAGTCAAAATTGTGGCAGCTCATTTGTAATTACAGAGTTGAAACATATTTTTCTAATATGTAGAACATTAATCTTTGAAAGCAATTATCTAAAACTTACTTATCATACTCTTTATTATCTTCATCACATCTCTCATCTCTCAAGTCCTTCCAAGATTTTCCATGGCGACATGTAGTTACTAGTATTAGATTATTACCATCATGTAAGTGCCACAAAGAGTTTCTTGTCTCACTGCCTATACCATGAACATATCGCTTTCCTTTAAAAGCTAATAAATGCTGTTTAGGAGCTGGAAAAGGATTGGCAGTAGCAGCTGGGGCTGATCCTCCCCTCTCAGGGTGTTCCTTATGAAATAGAGGCAGGGAAATATCAAAGCCATCTCGGAAAATGGTCTCTGATGCACTAGCTCTTGCTAATATTGCTTCCCCAGGGTCAAAACCTAAAGCATTCTCAGCATAGTCTGGCCAAGTGCCTGCATATAAGTTAAAAATAAGGTGATTACGTCCGTTTTTCCAATAAGGCAAGCGGGATAATCTTTGAGCAACATCAGGAATGTGCTCGGGTGATAATGGGTCTGCATCTAAAGTGTCAACTGCTGGTAAAAATAGACATGCCTCATTTGGGTCCCTTGTAGCATACCTTGATTCTCTTAAAACTGATAAAACTTTGCGATATGTAGCACTTACTGGACCATCCGTTGGGTATACATATATTTTAGGATCTTCACCACACTTGGAAAAATCAAAACAAGTTTCCATTCGACATGATTTCACAGAACCATGGGGGCTTCTCTTTTGCCTGGAAGGTGCTTCATACAACTCGTCATAAGACGCAAAAGTAGGAAGTTGATCTAGACGACTTTTTTGAACAAGTTTCGATTTAAAGCGAAAACCGCTAAAATAACCGTATACAATCAAGGTAATTGAAAATAAGAGTACAACATAACGCTTTTTGGCTTGCATTACGGTTATCTATTTTCCACTGATATAAATATTCTTATTTAACGAATTTCCATTTTAGAAGTAGTTAATGTTTGAATCAGAAACTTTCTATAAAATAGTGTTCAATAGCTTTTACTATGCAATACAACTTAACCAATTTTTTTGTATTTAAAAAACAGCTGAGACAATCCCACAAATATACAAAATGTAATCAAATTAAACTCATTACCAGTATACAATAAACAAACAGTGATTAACAAGAACAACTAAAATTGTTTTTTACTTTTATCTGTCAAACGTCATGTTTTTAAGATGTCAAAATTTAAAATAATCGATATTAGTGGGAGATTTATTTATTTATCATTACAGAATAAATATCCTAATGCGACAGCGTAATTATTTTATAATTATAATGTATATTAAAAATTAAACACAGGGCTCAACTGGTCTATATTGTCACATACAAACAGCACAACAAGAAGAAAATGTATAGTAAAGCCTTTGCATATATAGAATTACTATGAAAAAAACAGATTAGTATATCAATTTTAAAATGGACCAGATTAATTGCACAAATCGCACGAGTCAGAGGTGCCTTCGGAGCAGATTAGGTACTTGCAGTCGGTATGGCCAAGTTACCACCTGCAAGGCCTCACCAACCCTGCGATTATATGGGCCAAATCGTGAGGTCTGACCCAAAGGTTTAATGCTGTATTAGTATCTATTAATAGGCATAGCTAGTACAGCAAGGCGCCGCCACCTCCTCCCGTAGCGGTTAGGTACACATAGACACAGGCGCTGTTGCATTTCTGGGTTGTGTGTTATGCCGTGGAATAGTACATAGGGCAGGTATCTGCGTACGCTACTGTATACGTGACCAAGGCAAATTCTCTACTCATCGTCTGTTAATTGTATGCGACTACTGAAAGTACAAATAGCGTTGGGTACATCACTACATAGTATAAAATAAAGTCGTATTCTCTGACCCTATATACCTATGTATGCTTAAATATTTAAAACTACGCACGTAGAGAAACGCTGGTAAATTTATATATTGTTCCATACATTGTACAGATATCAGTATTGGACCCGAGCGGAGCCGGGGCGGGTCGCTAGTCAACGGATAAAACGAATAACTCCATTCAGCTTAAAATACAAGTGACGAGTAAACTTGTTTTGGGCTCGCTCCAAAATTAAGAGCGTCATGGTCAATACTCCTGACTATTGTGTCTTAGACGATCTTGATTGCTGAAATGTTGGTGAAAAGAATAACAATATTAACAAACATAAGAAAGACAACATTATAGGAAAAATAAATAGAACTTAAATAGGTATAAATATTAGAACTCAAAACTGCCTAATTGGCATAGTACATAAATATTAAGTCGTAACAGACGGCTACAACAGCCTATTTTGATTTCTGATTAGTCCTTTTCTCAGCGTGATGCCCTAACTTTTCTCTGCTGCTAGCTAAAGACAAGTCAATGACAAACATCTACAATTATGAGGAATTATTAACGATGGACCCGAATCGTTTAAAACGCAAAGATTAAAATGTAATACTTTGATGGAGTACACGAGAGAATGGTTAGATAATCCATGTAACAAAAGTCATGTTTTTGCACAAGGAATTGTACGGCCCGGTAGGCCGTACAATCAGTGGCCGTACTTATCAGACTGTATCGATATTGCACGGCCACTTATTTTACGGCCATAAATTGTAATCTAACATCTAAACGAGTAATCCCATAAGCCAATTTGTCTTCTAATAAAAGAAAAAATTATAAAATTAAAACATTAAGAGATAATTTTCATTCCTATTATAAATTTATGTATCGTACTTACTCCAAAATTGACATTTTATTATTTGATCATCCTGATAGATACCGATAATAAAAGAGTGAGTAAAGCGTCACACTATTTGATACAGTTAAAAACATCATAACAATGCTTAGCAATTGTTTGATCCGGGTCTTTCAAAACAAATGATTCCAATCACTAATATAGTGATACGACTCAGTTCTTTTAATCAAATATTACGTGATTACCTGATAAATATTCCGTGTACATGTATGTTTGTACATGGAGTATTTGGCATTGTGCACTATTGGGTCGGGCATTATCGTGGCACTACAAGAAGCTGACTCGATTGACGTAGTCGTACATCTGGCTATGTTTAGCTGTACTCCATGACAAGTGATAATACAACTGATACGATATAAAAAGAATAATATTCCTAGTAAATAATAATTAGAAGCACCAAGGAAACGTAAAAATGGAAGATTTCAAATCAGAAATACCTAAATCTGCCTTAAATTTTTATGTTAAATTGTATTGTAAAAAGAGAAAAATGTCAAAAACAAAAACTATGAAAGTAAGCATTAAGATAATTGTTAGTATTATGTGCCTTGTCTTCTAATTAAGATTTTGAGTCCTTGTCTCAGGACAAATGTGAAATTATTATATCGTGGATTGTCATGTATATTGGTGAAGCAACCAAACAAAAGTTTCTATCTAACAAGGATATCTATTGTTACCTAAGTATTTAAACATGTATCATTAATTTTGAAGTATTCTTTTTTAAAACTTATTGTATTAACTACTGCATTCTACTGACTCAAATATTTGTATCGTTCACATTAATATTATGTCTAAATATGGGTGGTCTTTTTTAACTACGGACCATTTTAGGTCGTACAATTGCGGTATATATTTCTGCCGCTGCAAATCTATATTGTCTTAACATTTCTGTCATTTGGCCACTGTGTCTGGCACAATTACTAGGTCAGCCAATTTTTCACATCTCATGCTGGTTTTCTTATGGGAAGGGAGTATCACAATTACATGAATGCCTTACTCTTTTTG
This sequence comes from Lamproptera curius, assembly GCA_029286875.1. Taxonomy (NCBI): domain Eukaryota; kingdom Metazoa; phylum Arthropoda; class Insecta; order Lepidoptera; family Papilionidae; genus Lamproptera; species Lamproptera curius. The sequence goes on from JAGSMT010000048.1 coordinate 671,617, forward strand.
TCCATTAAAGCAATAACAAAAAAATCTTTTTTAATGCATAGTATATACTTCTTTAAAATAAATTTAAAGCTTGTGTGTCATATATCTGCAAAATTTATTTGTTTTTTTGTAGGGACACTCGGTTTTAGTGGATGCTACAAAATCATGGCTTTCTTTAAATAAAAGTGAGAAAGAAATATTTATGTCAAAATATAATACTGTAAGAGCAAAGTATAATAAGAAAATAGGTGAATACCTAAAAAATGCTGAACCATATTTAAAGAAGAGAAGGAATCTTGAACAGTATGATTTAATTTACATTTCTATGTTTGTACCCATTTCATGGTTTTCTGTTTCAATTAAATAAGAGATGTTATCTGCTTTCAAAAATCTTACATCTTAATCATGTAAATAATGTGACTATAGTAATATTTATAAATGTATTGCATTCTGTTGCACTGGTTTGCATAATTATGTAGGGACAATAAAATATACATTAATGCCTACATACTATTGGTGTTTTTTGGTTATTATAGATCCAACAACTTACAAGTCAATGAAAATGATATGATCCACTTGAACAGACATGAAGATCTTCAAGACATTGCCTTTAGCAGGGATGGAGTCAATAATATAATTGAAGAAAGTACCCCTATATTGGATTTCCAGAATTCTTCTATGAATAATGTGTAAGTTTAATATATATTTTTTTTTATGGCATAAGCAGGCAGACGAGCAGTCGGGCCACCTGATGGGAAGGGGTCACCGACACCCATAGACATTGGCAATACCAGTGGTATCGCTAATGCGCTGCCTACCGTGAGACATAGGGTGTTAAGTCTCGTTTACCCAGTAAATACGCTGGCTACGGTGCCCTTCAAACCGGAACACAGCAGTGTTTTCACACTACTGCTTCACGGCAGAAATAGGCACCGCGGTGGTACCCACCCAAACGGTCTCCTGTAAACAGGGGACCTACCACCGGTTGTATTATTCAATAATAGAGGCAATTTAAGAATTGAACTTGAACTAAGTCCTTATTCTTCAATTCAAGGTCCAGAGTTGTTCATACAGAGGCACATTCACCAACAATTACTCATGAAAAGTGTGTGAAGAGTTCATTCATTCAAGATCATCTACCTGAACCTGCTCCTCCAAAAGTAAAGTAAGTAAATTTACGACCCCACATACAAAATTAATCATTAGATGTGTACTTCTTAATGTGATTTATTCTGTTAATTGAATATTATTACTTCATTTATCATATTTTAGTGCCAGTGTTACCTAAACCAAATGACTGCACAATTTTCATAAATTAATTTATGAAAATTGTGCAGTCATACTATACAATATACTAATATACAATGCAGTTAATGTCTGAATAGCCTGATTGCTAGAGTAATAGGCTTACTTATGAAAATCTATTTTTAATTTACCATCTATGTTTAGCACAGCACCAAATGTGTCAAAAATATATTTTATGGTATGTGGAAGTGCTAATTTATATCATGTTAGTAATGCAATAACAATTATGTTCGCTTGTATAAATAGCATGCTATTTATACAAGCGAACATAATATATACCCAAGCATAATAAGACATGGAATCTTGTGTAAATGTCAAATGTCAAGCTCTAATGATGGCAAAACCTAAAAATTTTAATTTGGTGGACTACCAAAATAGTTAATCTCCATTTTTCGCACCATACAAGAAAAATAGAAGTAATATTCCACCCTAAAAGCTAGCAGATTTTTTAAAATTACTTTGCATTTTTTATAGGCTACATATAATTCAGTATAACATAAAGTTACTGTATGTTATTTATTTAAAAAAATATTTTTTTCAGATCTGCCAGAGAATTGTATGAAATGCTAGCAAACAAAGAAGAGAACCATGTGCCATGGGAATCTTTAGGTCCAATCCAAAAACGGCGTTATCAAAGTGCAGTTCTGTCAATTAAGCGGACCTATATAAATTCTTACAGAGCTTTTTTAAACAGTTTAAGATCTGAGGAGTTATTTAACTATTATCTTAATAACAAGGACTCCAAAATCTAGTTTTATATATATTAATAAAAAATTGTTTGAGATGCCAAGCTAACTTTTCTTTTCTTCTTTTTTAGTGCTGGTTTACATATTTTAAATACAATTATCGAAAGATTTAAGATGTGTGAGATAATTTTATTTGAAGGGAGTGAAATATAGAGCTATAATTGTTATATTGGAGTTAGTGAATGTTATTTGATCTGCAAGTTTTTTTCTAAACTATAGAAAAATATCAAATTACAGTTTTAACCTATGAAGAGTACTGCAGTATATAAAAGTTTAATTGTAATTTGATCAAAATCTATTAAACAATTTTTTATCAATTATTGATCATTTTTCACTATTAAATATAACAATTAAGTCACAAGAATAGATACAAAAAGCCTTTACACTAATAATTACATTTATTGCACATTAATTACAATAATTGGGAGTTAGGTACAACATATTTACTCATATAATTTATTAAGTAACCTTATACTAGGGTGATCACATAACTAATTAAAACAAAGATTAATAGATTCAAGGGTTAGCATTAATACTTTTTTAAGGCAAAGCTTATATTCATAAATTATTTTCCACAAATAAGACCAAGCGCCATTCCAGCAACAAAGGATGCTAAAAACACATGTGATTCTGTAGCATGGTAGTGATCATCCCCAGTAAAGTTGTTGAACCATTTCTTTGCCTTCTTTTCTTTCTTCTTTATTAGGTCTTCAGCTTTGTCAATTTTACGATCCACAAACCTTTCCACCTGAAATTTTAACAACTTTAATGAGAGGAGATTTTTTATTTAATATATTAAGCTTATTTTAGATTAACATGTTTACTTTTACTTGAGTAATTTATTCAGTAGTATTTATTCTATAAGCAAAGGAAACAGTCTCTACTACCTTAAACTTTTTTTTTAACTCTATTACATGTCAGAAACTTTTTTTCTTACATACGGTTTTGTGACCATTAATAAAATATTGAAATAATATTGGTTTAAAAATTCCTATTATCAATTAAATAAATATATTATTAACAAAATAAAAATACCAAACAAAGAATTTTGAACTTGACCGGTTGAATAAAATTGTTAACTCACTTATGTTAATTGAATAACAAATTTTGATATTCACGAAGATGCAATTCCAAAAAAGAATCCACCAGTAAACCCTGCTGAATAATAGGAATTATCTTTGACAAATGTTAACACCTGCAACAGAAATAAGCACTAAAAATACAAATCCCAAATAAAATTGCTTGTTAATTTTACAGCAACCGGTCAAGTAAATTTAAAACGCAAAAAATTGAACATGACTGCAGGCGTGACTTACTTTTTCGAACCAATCGGGAGACTTTCCTGTAGCTTCTTTTTCAATCTTGTCGCTAATTTTGTCTACCTTTTTATTAATCTTATCCCAATTGATATCAACGTATCCCTTTTGGCTAGCAATGTGTAATAAAATTACTCCTCCTCCAATACCAACTGCGGCAAATTTACCGATTTTCATGGTTATGAAACCAGTAATCCTGAAAACATTTACTTTCGTGTAGTCAAAAAAAATAGGAGGAAATTAAATATTTGTTAATTTCTTTATCACATACCATCCTGATGCAGTTCCTAAAATAAGTTGTTTGGTCGCAGATGTTTTTCCGATGTCTCCGATAGCTCGTTCAATAAAATTCTTAGCATCATCAACAATTTTTTTCGCTTCCTCAGATGCATCTTCAGTTTTAGGCTTAGCCATTTTGTATAATATTAACAAGCGAAACAAAGAAGATAGGCAGAAATATTGAATTTCGCAATGTAAAATTTATTATAGTCGCAATATCAAGTGATTCATCGACAACTTCTTTTTTCTTTTGTCGGTGGCGATTGTGTCATTCAAAGAGTAAATAATATAAAATGTTGCTATTGATCGATACCCAAGGTTTTGTTACCTTCACTTTGGTCCCCAAAAGGAAAAAAATTTATTTTAAGGCTGAATAAATTTATCCAGCCTTAAAATAAATTAATAGTTACTAAGTTCGAATGGTTTTTCTTGTGAATGTTAGTTATGAGACTTTAGCTGGGAGACGCCACAATAAGATTGTCAATTATCGAAAATATAATACGAAAAAGTTTTTGTGTCCTTCTCCTTCAGGTTGCAATTTTTATAGACAGGTTTGGCTTAAAGAAGTTCTAATAAATTTATAAAACAGCTTTAGAAACTTTTTGAATGAGATTCGACAACTGAAACTTAATATAACTGAACAACATTGTTATTCATGTTACTGTTTACCACTAACACACCTGTTACGGGTTTGTGTACTGCTTTAGTAGTGTTTAGATATTAGCGTTTTAATGTATAAACCTTACTTTTGTTGTAATGATATTATAATATCAATATTGCTATACGCCCAAGTAATTGCCCAACTCCCTGGGAATCACCCTCCTGGCGCTCATCTGAATAAATATTTAAATAAAGAAGTAGTAGTATACTTACATAAATTTCAACTTTTATTTGACTGGTGAAAGTATAGACAATACATTTTATGATAATCATTCGGCGGCTGGTAACTCTGCTAGCGTCTTTCACTTTGTCAATTCGTTAATCATTAATGGTTTGGTGCTGCAATCAACCAAGATATCGGAATTCCATGGTTTTGTAAATCCAGTATTTACAAAAGCAGAAGATTTTATACGATACTTTGCCGCCTGAGATTTGGAAATTGTAGATTTAATTCACATTTACACCGCATGTGCATTATTAATTCTCCCTCCTGTTCATATTGCAATTCAGACGTCGATCAAACTTTAGACCACATATTCTTCGAATGCCCTCAATTCCATATTCAACGCCTTTGTTTATCATCTAATCTGTTAAACTATCATAAAAGACCTGAAAATATACCGCGCTGTAATCAAGACTTGCTTATGAATCATGATATCATCTATGAATTTATTTCTAATACGGTTCAAAACATTTAAGAGGACTGTACTCCCCGGACTTACCTTAACATGGATATGTAACAATCACCTGGAAATACAAATAATTTTGTTTGGATACTACTATTATTGCTTATGGATTTGACTTCGACCATATTTGACCAATCAACATCAAAGAAGTGGCTTAGGCCTTATGATCAAGAATAATAAGACAAGACATGGCTTCGGCCTTAACATCAATAACTATGAAGACATGGCTTCGGCCTTTAAATCTATAAAAAATTTGCAAATATTACCAAGAACAAGACCTGGCTGTATGGACTAAAGTCCTTTGCCTTTCCCATTAGGGATAAATTAAAAACAACAACAACAATATTGGTTTGGTTGTCAATGTCAAAATGTGTGTGACCTGCTTTTTATTTAGACGATTTAATTTAATAGTTTACCTTTAATTATTACAATACCTTAAATTGAAGACGCCATACATTTTACTTAAATCAATGCATAGAAAGGAATGGGTTAAGTTAGATAACCTATTTTATTACAAAAATGAGAATATCTACACGAATTTCAACGCCTAGAATATCATTTAAATTTATTAGTAGATGTAAAAGTAGTCTTGGATTATGGGTAATTAATTTTAATATTAATAGCAGTAACAGAAAAAGTATTTTGCACATATAAATAATATATTTTTCTTATGTAAGGGCACAGTAATGAATCCTGTAGGAAAAACATCTTTGTGTTTTTTCTGTTTATATCAGAGGCTTAAAGACTGATTATCTAATTGATTAAAAAGTGAGAATATTCATATGACGGAAAGCAATATTAATAGTAGGTACTGATTGGCAAGACTTTTTGGCATTTGTGGCAAGATTTCTTTTAAGTTTATTCTATTAACCTATGTAATGTTTTGCATTTCTATATACACTCACTCTACTGGGTTAAATTTTTCAAAAATATCGGAACGTTTTTTATGTTAGAAAAAATTTATTTGATAGAGCTCAGTAGGTAAGTAGACACATGTATAGCAGAATTTGGCTGTAAAGCCTAATTTATAAATTCGAACCTTTCGGCCATTTTGTCAGATTTTATCCGCAACATGAAAATCTTGCCTGCAAACATTTTTTTCAACAATCAAAGTACTTTTTAGTGTGCTGAAAATTTGGTTTCACTCCTTTCTATGCTTTGTAATCAAATCACAGCAATGAAAATAGAATTACCTTAATTTATTTAGATTGTTTTTCATATCACATATACTTAAATTTGTATAATCTTTTTCAGAATGAAGATGTGTCAACTGATATCAAGTTAAAAATAGAAAAACATTGGTCTGGAGAAGTACAAAATAAACAAAACGCCTCAAAGGAAAATTGTCACTATGTCTTGCCAATGTTTCCATATCCCTCAGGCAATTTACACATGGGACATGTGCGAGTTTATTCAATATCTGATACCATAGCAAAGTTCCATAGAATGAATGGAAAAAATGTGATCCATCCAATTGGTTGGGATGCCTTTGGCTTACCTGCTGAAAATGCTGCATTAGAACATAATATTCCTCCTCAACAATGGACCAAAAGCAACATCAATACCATGAAAAAACAACTTTTAGATTTAGGATTTAATTTTGACTGGGATAAAGAGATTAGTACATGTGATCCTCATTACTATAAGTGGACACAATACATATTCTTAAAACTATATGAAGAAGGTTTAGCATACCAAAGTAAGGTAAATATATCTTTTTTCATATTAACATGTTGTACATAGTTTAATAATTAATGTTCATATGCCATAGCTATTTATTGTAACTTTTTGATTTTAATTACATTTGTAGGCCAAGGTGAATTGGGATCCAGTGGACAAAACCGTATTAGCTGATGAGCAGGTAGATGACAATGGATGTTCTTGGAGATCTGGGGCTAAAGTAGAAAAGAAATTCTTACTCAGTGGTTTATTAAGACAACTAAATATGGAAAACTGTTGTATGATGGCCTTGACAGTAAAATATTAGAAAACTGGAATGATATTATTAATCTTCAAAGACATTGGATTGGAGAGTGCAATGGCATTTCTGTAGCATTTAAAATAAGAGTGGGGAATGATATTAAATCAGTTGAAGTGTGGACTTCTGAACCTTATAAACTTATACATGGACAGTACCTAACCATGCATAAAAACAATGTGCTTTTAGAAGAATATGACCAAGAAGATTGTTCTAATGTGACTTGTATTAATCCCTTGACAAATTTACAAATGCCAATTTATATAACTAATGAAGTTAATTATCCAGAAGGCCAAGAAATATACATTGCATGCCCTTCATTATGTAGTGAAGATAAAAAATTATCAAATAGCTTAGGAATATCATGTAATGGTGTTATGTCAAACGTAAATATTGATAAAGAAAACCAAAGAGCTATAGATATTGTTTTGAACAAAAATATAGGTCATATTGTTAGTTCCAAACTTAAAGATTGGTTGATATCAAGGCAAAGGTACTGGGGTACACCTATACCAATTATTCATTGTCCAAACTGTGGCATAGTGTCTGTACCCTACAAAGATCTTCCTGTTAAGTTGCCTGAAGTAAATAATCTTGAACTTGGGTCACAACAATTAACGAATCATAAAGATTGGGTAACATGCAAATGTCCAAAATGTTCAGGTGAAGCAAACAGAGAAACTGATACAATGGATACATTTGTTGACTCATCTTGGTACTATTATCGCTTTTTAGATAATAAAAATGATCAAATGCCATTTAGTTTTGAAAGCATTAAACAGTTTACACCAGTACACTGTTATATTGGCGGTAAAGAACATGCGGTCTTACATTTGTACTATGCCCGATTTATGAGTTATTTTCTTCACTCTCTTGGGTGGACCACAACACCAGAGCCATTTAAGAAACTTTTAGTACAAGGTATGATTATGGGACAGAGTTACAAAGTTAAATCATCTGGTAAATATATAAAACCTGAGAATGTTGAAAATGTTGGAAAAGATTATAAGGAGAAGAATACAGGTGAGCCTGTTATTGTACAATGGGAAAAAATGAGTAAATCGAAGCATAATGGTGAAAATCCTCAAAGGCTTCTAACGGAATATGGGTGCGATGCAACGCGTTTACTCATGTTAGCTGATGTCCCTCCAGCTACCAGCAGACATTGGTCTGATGCTAGTAAGGAAATTCATATGTTTATGTATACAGTTTTACGTAGTACAGTAAATAAAGATTTTGCCCTTATATTCGGTTTGGACTCAAATTAGCGTCCGTGGTCTAGCGGTATTGGTCCTTTATTTATAAACCAGAGGTCGTGTTCGAATCCCGCGGGAAACAACTTTATGTTATCGTAGCTTTCTGATTGGACAGGATAATTTGCGGTTCACCCAATTGTGTGATCCATGCGTCGGATGGGCATCTAAAAAGTCGTTCCACCCACCAACTTGCACTGGACCAGTGTGGGATTCAATCCAAAAACGCCCTAATGGAGAAGGCATGCATTGGCGGTCGTTGTAGGAAGTCCGTGCGTAGCTAATAAATTTACATAAATCCGTAAGGGTTTTCAGTGTATACTGATTCCCTCCTCCCCCAAATTTGGGTATTCCGACCGAAAAAACGGTATTTTTTGCAATATCTTTAAAAATTAAAAAAAGGTGAAATGTCACGGATTTTTGTAAATTTATTAGCTATGGTATCTTCACTTTGCACCCCAGAAGGAGAATTTGAGTTCGAACTGATTAGGAGGTTGTAAAACTATTTGACATCATGTCAATTATTGAAGCACCAATAAATGAAATAAGGGCCTTTTATGATCAAAATTAAACATTGTTGACAAATATTATCAGTCAAGTATTAATTTATTAGTATAAAAATAACTAACTAAAGGTATATTTCCTCTACAGTATTAAATGTATTTTAATTGGCCTTATTTGTAATGAAAAGCTTAATCATGTAGAATTTCTTATTCCTAGACATTTACTATCTTATCAGGAGGTCTATCAATAATTGCCAAAGATTGTGTGGACAACCGGTACAGACTTTTTACATTGCTGTCCGACGCATGAATCATCTAACTTTTTAGGCAACTGAGTCATTCAAAACGTCGTCCCGTTGCGGGATATTTTATTTAAGCCACTATGGCAGTACAATTTGAGGTGTTGGATCATGTATTCTGCAACGAACACACCATTGCATTGATAATGTATTATAAATTATTTATAACAAATGAGTAAATGTTTAAATTGCAGCTCTACCTGGTGTTTTAAATTGGCAACATCGTCTGTGGATGACGATTCGCGAATTCCTCAAGCATAGAAACAATGCCAATCTAACCGACAATATGATAAAAGATTTACAACAATACGACGCTAAAATTTGGAATTCAAGAAATTATTTTATTGCTACAGCTACATATCATTTTGAATATACACAAAAACTTAGTGTGGGAATTTCCAGGTTGCAAAGCTTGACAAATGTTTTGAGGGTCTGTACTATATAGTATTTTAATTAATTACTAACAAATTTTTATTGCGATGTATACACGTAATGAGGAAAGATTTTCCTTTGTAATTTTTCGAAAAAGTTAGTATTTATCGTGCTATCTCTAACAGTTGCAGTAACTAAACATCTATATTTTATGCAAAGACATTATTCGTTTGGACATTTGATACAAAATAATTAAGTTTCATATTAATGCCACTCATTTAATATGATCATCATTGACTGTTCGGTTTTCGAACGAAAGATAGGAGTTCTTCCGATGGAAAACAGTTTCTCGCCACATCTATATCTGATAGAACGTACTATGCATTGAAGCGAATTCGCTTGTGACAAAAAGACGTTCTTTAATAATAATGTAAACCAGAGTCAATTAGAGTTGCCATTTACGTGAACCAATTTAAACACTAATGTCGTTAAAAAGTTAAAGCGTCCTTATTGGTAGATCGTCACTTTTTTAGTACCAACCCGATGTTGAGCCAATGAGTGCACTCGCGTTTTTGCGCGAATAAAGTGTGACAAAAGACGTAATTTTCATGTCTTTCAGGACTCTGATGTCTAGTAAATGTTAATAGTTAAAAAACATACCTTGTACTATGTAACTCTCTTTGTAATAATATTGATATTGCACTTATTATGAAAATTCAAAATTTACCGTAATGATAAATTAAAAGCGCTTATTCAATTAGTTTCCTATTTTTGTTTTTATGCTTTATTAAAACCTATAGCCTTATTGAATACGCTTGAATGTGCTCAAATATTTTTTATATCAGTCGAGCTGTTTAGATAGAGTCACACAACATACGTAGAAAAATATATATAAAGGCATTAATTAACAAACAAAGGGATTTTAGATAATGATAATTGTTAACTTCTTTCGTATTTATAGATATCTGTCAGTAAACCCCTACAACTTGAAATGTTTTTGTCTATTTTAGAACAAAATACCGCCAGAAGTTGTAGCATACAGCAAGGAGTATGAACTAGCGCTTGCAAATTTAATAACAATGCTTACTCCAGTCACACCGCATTTCTGCTCAGAGTTGTGGGCGGGATTTTTGTCGGCCCCTAAAAGACTGTGCGACACAAACCTAATCGACTGGGATTCGAGTGTTCTCGAACAGAAATGGCCGAAAGTAGACGACCACTTTGAATTGTCGTTCTCATGTAAAGTAAGTGTGTGCATTCAGCTTGGCACGTGTTTGCTATCAATATGTTGACAACGAAACATAATAAAATAGAAGAAGCCTTTTAAAAGTAAAACACTCAATTTGAATGATAGTAGGATATTCTTTCACATAAACTATGCTACTAAGCCATGTAAATTTGACCATATATCGCCACTGTATAAACTTTATTTTGTTTGTTATCGCATATCAGTTAGCGGTAGCCTTTATAGTGACGCAATAAATTTAACTCAAACAACAGCAAGTGCCTCTTGTCATGTCAATAATTCGACTACAATTATTTTAATAATGTAATGATTATTATTTAGTACAAATATGCTTTTTGCTAATGTTATTCATCCTTTGCGGAAAATGTTTTGGTACGTGAGCTCTCCCACTATCCCGTACATAAACTCACAAATCCATGATATGAAGAAAGTTCCCAATACTCACTGATTCTTTGAAATATGTAGCAAGTCGTTTTTTTATTTAAGATTTTCATGTTTACATAGTTTTATTTTTATTTATTAGGTAGACGGGGCTGATCGATGTGATCTGAAAATTAAAGCCGAAGAACTTTTGAAAATAGATCATGATAAAGCTTTAGAAATTATGCTGAAACAAGAGCCCGTTGCTAAAAGGATCAAAAGTGAAATAAAGCGAACTAAATACGACTTATTCCCAAATTGTCGTGCTATCTTGTACATCTATACAAACAGAAATGTTGTATATTACGATATTTTTACGAATCTTAACTTGCATTTGAGGTGTTGGATCATGTGTTCTGCAACTGAACACACCATTGCATTGATAATGTATTATAAATTATTTATAACAAATGAGTAAATGTTTAAATTGCAGCTCTACCTGGTGTTTTAAATTGGCAACATCGTCTGTGGATGACGATTCGCGAATTCCTCAAGCATAGAAACAATGCCAATCTAACCGACAATATGATAAAAGATTTACAGCAATACGACGCTAAAATTTGGAATTCAAGAAATTATTTTATTGCTACAGCTACATATCATTTTGAATATACACAAAAACTTAGTGTGGGAATTTCCAGGTTGCAAAGCTTGACAAATGTTTTGAGGGTATGTACTATTTACAACTATGTACTATATAGTATTTTAATTAATTACTAATAAAGTTTTATTGCGATGTATACATATGAGGAAAGATTTTGCTTTGTAATTTTTCGAAAAAGTTAGTATTTATCGTGCTATCTCTAACAGTTGCAGTAACTAAACATCTTTATTTTATGCAAAGACATTATTCGTTTGGACACTTGATACTAAACAATTAAGTTTCATATTAATGCCACTCATTTGATAAGATCATCATTGACTGTTCGGTTTTCGAACGAAAGATAGGAGATCTTCCGATGGTAAACAGTTTCTCACTACATCTATATCTGATAGAACGTACTATGCATTGAAGCGAATTCGCTTGTGAGAAAGACGTTCTTTAATAATAATGTAAACCAGAGTCAATTAGAGTTGCCATTTACGTGAACCAATTCAAACACTAATATCGTTAAAAGTTAAAGCGTCCTTATTGATAGATCGTCACTTTTTATTACCAACCCAATGTTGGGCCAATGAGTGCACTCGCCATTTGACAAAGTCTGGCACAACGGCTTGATTTACAAGCTGTACATTCTCAAAGTGCCGGACAGGCTGGTTCACATCATCCAGCCTACTTGTCAAATCGCTCTTTCCGATATCGAGTCGAGGGCACCTGTCCACGAGCCGTCCGCTCAAGCGGGCGTCCCTCAAGGATCGGTCCTATCACCTTTATTATTCGCGCTCTACACGAGCGACATTCCAAAGCCGACGATGTCAATCTGGCCTTTTCGCCGATGACACCGCTCTCTATTGTTCGTCGCTTGGACCGAACTATATCTATAAAAGCTCCAGAACGCGATCAATCGTTTGGGCGAATGGTTTCGTAAATGGAGAATCGACGTCAATCCCGATAAAAGTGTAGCAATACACTTTCATCGGTCTAGATTACGTCGTGATTACACGATACCCCGGTCCTCAACCCAGGCGTCAGGATAAGGCCACGCCTGGCCGACACCAGACACTAGGGCAACTAAAACTTTACGGCCAACCGATCCCATGGGAAAGGAAGGCCAAATACCTAGAGCGTGACCTTCGACTGCAACATGTCGTTCAAAAGTCATATTCAGGACGTTGAGAGAAAGGCTTTTCTGTTTCGACCAGACTCTATCACCTAACAATTCTCAAAGTCAAATGTCACTCAAACATAAACTTCTATTGTACAAGGTATGCATACGACCAATCATGGCTTATGCAACCAAACTTTCGCTCACGCATCCTCCACACTCCTAAAGCAACTACAAGTAGTTCAAAACAAATTCATCCGCCGCGCCACTGGGCGCAGTGGTACCAACGAAACGTAGATTTACACAGCGATTGCAAGTGCCAACACTCCGCGAGCATTTTAAAAAGTTAACTCGCAAACACATAGATAAAGTAGTCAACCACAGCAACCTTCTGCTGGTAAAAGCAGCAACGATCGGCCGATCCAAACGCGTCTAGCCAAAGCGTAGACCGCGAAACGTTCTTCTCGACCCGGACGAGGAAGGGTCGCTGAGACTCCGGACCCAACGGGGTCCGACATCAGACCCTACACACTACACGGTAGGGATAGCACACACTCACTTGTAGTTCGCCCTCGCTTACGAGCACAGCGACACACACACACCGCGTATACTAGATACACCCGCGTTCCAGGGCGGTTCTCACCGCCCCAGCAAACGATTAGCAGTTGCCAGACCGTCGGCGTCCCGGTTCGTAAACCGATCGTCGACGATCCTAGAGACATACTAATGCCTAACTCACGTACCTTCTGTACGTGTGGCCTCCATTTTAGCATTTATTATTTAAAATGAGGGCCACCTAGTTCGTGGGGACGGGAGCTTCTCGCGAACTCTGTGTTAGATGAAGCTTACTAAAGACATGAGTCTGGAAGCATAACTTCAAGGATAAAAAAAAAAAAAGTGCACTCGCGTTTTTGCGCGAATAAAGTGTGACAAAAGACGTAATTTTCATGTCTTTCAGGACTCTGATGTCTAGTAAATGTTAATAGTTAAAAAACATACCTTGTACTATGTAACTCTCTTTGTAATAATATTGATATTGCACTTATTATGAAAATTCAAAATTTACCGTAATGATAAATTAAAAGCGCTTATTCAATTAGTTTCCTATTTTTGTTTTTATATTTTCATTTATAAACCTATAGCGTTATTGAACACGCTTGAATGTGCTCAAATATTTTTTTATATCAGTCGAGCTGTTTAGATAGAGTCACACAACATACGTAGAAAAAATATATATAAAGGCATTAATTAACAAACAAAGGGATTTTAGATAATAATAATTGTTAACTTGTTTCGTATTTATAGATATCTGTCAGTAAACCCCTACAACTTGAAATGTTTTTGTCTATTTTAGAACAAAATACCGCCAGAAGTTGTAGCATACAGCAAGGAGTATGAACTAGCGCTTGCAAATTTAATAACAATGCTTACTCCAGTCACACCGCATTTCTGCTCAGAGTTGTGGGCGGGATTTTTGTCGGCCCCTAAAAGACTGTGCGACACAAACCTAATCGACTGGGATTCGAGTGTTCTGGAACAGAAATGGCCGAAAGTAGACGACCACTTTGAATTGTCGTTCTCATGTAAAGTAAGTTTGTGCATTCAGCTTGAAACGTGTTTGCTATCAATATGTTGACAACGAAACATAATAAAATAGAAGAAGCCTTTAAAGTAAACACTCAAATTTGAATGACAATAGGATATTCTTTCACATAAACTATGCTACTAAGCCATGTAAATTTGGCCATATATCGCCACTATATAAATTTTATTTTGTTTGTTATCGCATATCAGTTAGCGGCCTTTATAGTGCCAAATAAATTTAACTCAAACAACAGCAAGTGCCTCTTGTCATGTCAATACTTCGACTACAATTATTTTAATAATTTAATGATTATTATTTAGTACAAATATGCTTTTGCTAATGTTATTCATCCTTTGCGCCACGTATTGAATGGAAAGTAATAGGATGCCAACATGACGGCCATTCAATCTGTCAGAACCCTCATTCGAAACCATAAATAACATGATAATCTATTAATAAGAGACGAGATGCACAATCGTTTATATTTCACAATCCGTTCGATCCAGTTTTGGTTTTACTATGACCGGTTCATTCAATCGTACCAACAAATATTGGTCTGACTACGATACGATTATTGCCGCGCAAACAATTAATCGGTATTCCTCTGATTAACTTGCGCGTAGCTTACTCGGGATTTCCCGCGTTCTTTTTAACTGTCTAATCAATTCTAAATCAAAAAGAAAAATTGGTTACTTGTAAAATCGGTATACGGGCAAAAGTTATACGCGAAAACGTCTTTTTTTTTTATTGTTGTATCCTACTTCAAATTTTCAATACACAATCTGATGAATACAGACACTATTTTTTTACTCCGACAGCAAGAACGCTCGTGTGTAAGAGAGACGTAAGACATGAACCGGTAAGCATGCAATTTAAAATTAGCTGTGATTCGATACACACTAATGTTTCGATATTAATTTAGTGAAAATTTGAAAAAGAATATTTGGAAGAGTAAAACTCAACAGATATTATTATTAGTATTATAAATATACATGACGTATTAATTCTAAAAATTGACTTTCATAGATTTAATCATCCTGACAAATATCGGTTACAATTGTTTTAAAGTAAACCGAAATATTTTAAATAAACGGATGCATAATTCAAAGTCAATAAATTGCGACACGATCTGATACAGTTTTGAAATATCATAACGATCCCCAGAGATTGATTAACCTGGGTCATTGAAAACCAACGATTGCAATCACCAATACTTTAACACCAAACGGTTCTTTTGATCGAATCTTGCGTCATTGACAAAGGACTACCGTGCATTATAACTCTGTATGTACCAAATTGCTTGAGCCGATAACTCGTGTACGTGTACAAACACGGAATATTTGGCTGTGCATTATTGGCTCGTACAAGCGGACCCTTGTTTTGTTTTGAGCTTTGACGTGTGACATGTACTGTTTCATAGAGTAGTTAAATATTCTTAAAATTAAGTTTTTAAGAACTGCAAAAGAAGGACTATTTCATTTTAATATGTCAAGTAACAAAAAGTAAGTTTATGTTGTAGGTGTTTGGCATACGCTGTAAACATAATTTGAGTAAGAAATATTTACCTTTCAGATACGGGCTTATTTTACCAGAAAAGGCCAAATGTTCGCAACCAAGTTTTCAGGCTACTCGTAACGTTTTTGGCGAAGATTCAGAGTCTGATGATGAATCAAATAAGAAACCGATTCTTCTTAGACCAAGTGATAATATAAATAGACAAGTAAGTTTAACAAATTTAAATAATACTTTCTGATGCATATGCAAATACGACAGATGCTTAATAGTACCGGGATTGACTCTCTTTTTAGACTTACGTCCCGTGAGTGTAAACCCTGTGTAGGATCTGAAACATCGGATATAATTTTGAAATCATTTTAAAGAAATCAATTGCGATCAAATCCATAAAATTGTATTATCCATAATAAGAATAGATTGTTTCGATTATGTGCATATTTAACTAGAATAATTATATATTTTTTCCTTGCAATGGTAGAGCAAATTAACCCAAGAAAGAGCTATACAAGAAGACCCCACAGTGTATCAATATGATGAAATTTATGACTCAATGTCAAGTAAAAAGGAGGAGAAGAAAATAAAAAGTAAGATAGACAAGAAACCAAAATATATAGAAAATTTATTAAAAGCAGCTGACAAAAGAAAAATAGAAAATGAAAGGCGATTGGAGAGACAGGTTAGCTAATACTTCTTTTTGTATTTCAGTAAGAGTTTGATATGACCAGTATGTATTAGTATGACTTCTGAATATTAATATGCTTGAAAATAAAAAAGGAAAATTTTGTTAAAAAAGACAAAGGTGATCCAAAATTGATGTAAACACATTCTAATGTCAAACTTTCATTATGCCTTAACTTTTGGCGCTGATAGTGGTCTCTTGTGTGGTGTGGTAGCTGTATTACATTTTGCCAAATACAGCATTTTATACAACTATTATTTCTAGCCTCTGTATGGTCACAAATGTGTTTAATTAAATCATGATAAATAAACCATAATTAATGAATATTACTATCTTGGGAATTCATTTAAGTTTATTTATATTTTTATTAATAAATTTTTATCAAGCCCTATTAGTATCTCTTTAGTTAGATATATTAAAGAAATTTCAAATAATATATGAAATAACTGTCTATTTACTGGTGTATATTAATTAGTATTATAATTACAGATTCAAAAAGAAAGGGAAAATGAGGGTGATGAATTTGCTGATAAAGAAGTCTTTGTAACATCAGCATATAAAAAGAAACTAGAGGAACTAAGGAAAGAAGAGGAAAATGAAAAATATGAGGAATACTTAGAAAGTATTGGTGATGTTACAAAGCAAAAAGATTTAGGTAAAGAAGATAAGTCAGTTTGTAGAACATATTATGAAATTAAAATAAGTTAAATAGTTATACAGATATTCCAATTTTTTTATTTATATAGATTATGAAAATGATTACTTTTATCAATAAAATTATCAGTTTGTTAATAGTAATATTTATCTTTTTATATTATTTATTGCTATAAGCTATATTAGTCTAGTAATAGTTTCAGTTTTCGTTGAGATATATTGTGCAATTTTTAATATATTTTTTTAGGGGTTTCTATCGTCACCTTTATGAACAAAAGCTGGGGACAGATAAAAGTGATCTTAGTAAAAATAAACAAGATTCTGCCAAAAGCAGTGTTGCGGAAGTGAAAGGTGAAAACAAATTTAAAAACACTGAACAATTGCAAACCACAAAGAAAAGAAACTATAGAAAAAGAAAATCTTCAACAGAAAATAATAATACGCTTTCCGATGGCGAAATTGAAGATTCTGATGAAGAAATTAACAGATGTAATTTGGAAGACATCAGACTATCGAAAAAGGCAAAGCAAAATGAAGAGAATATTGATGCAGATTCAGATTTTTCAATTGATGAATCAAGTGATGAAGAGAAAGAAGTAAGTAATAATGAGAATACTGAACGTAAGTCTTTGGATGAAGAAAAGGATAAAAAAGCTATGCCTCCTCCGGAAGTAACTGTTACTGAAAATGCAATTGAAAAGAAAGAAATTTTACCAAATGAAAATACTCCAACAGTTAAGAAAATTAACATATGGAAAAAGCGTACTGTTGGCGAGGTATTTGATCAAGCCCTCATACGATATTATGAAAGAAAGGCTAGGAGAGCATGACCAACAAGGCATCAAATAAAAAGAAAACTTTGATAAAATAGGTTTTATTTCTCTTTGTTGTATGACCTATGTAACCACATAATGCGCCTTGCAGTGAACTGAAAAATAAAAGTTGCATGTATAATCAAATTAAGAGAACAGTTTTTGTTTTTATTTTATATTTGTAAGTCTATTCATACAATACTTATACATACTATATGTATAGTGTTTAAGAAAAAGATAGCACCATGGAATGTGCTGACAAATTAATTTAGTACAATATCCTTATATTTAATATGTTATTATATATTACAGCAAAATATATTTACCTATAAATTCCGAAACAGGGTCATTCTCTCCTTCAGCTCGCATAGTTCCGGTAATTTCTTCATTTTCAACCATTGGAAGAACTAATTGAACAAACTCTTGAGTGTATGGTGGTGCTATTGCATCAAGCACCTAAAAAAGAAATTGATAATTTTAAAGAGATTTAGTCTTTTGTTTATTGAATATATTCATAGTTATTACCTCTGTAATAAAATATCTTATAAGTGAAATATCGGTGTCCCCACGTTGCCAACACTGTTTTACGTATCGCAGTACAGGAACGACGCAACCGCGGCTTAGCAAGTTTACCATTCTATCAAGCAGCATTTTCTTTAGTTCTAGCTGCAAAAAGAAATGCAAATCATTTCAATAAAATAGCTAATAATATTTTTTTAAACAATATTGCCATACCAATATAAATGGGCATGCACATTGTATTGAAATAATAATAACGAACATTAATTACAATTTGCTTTTAATCTACTATGAAAACTAGAAAAAACTATCAATTCCAACTTAGTCTGCCCGTGATCATAGATGCTGGAAAGAATCCGAAACGTCGGGAATAAATATATTTAAGTAACGCGAAAAATCCGTAAATTAGTGGATTTGATATGTATAATAATTAGAGTCTGACCGAAACTGGTTTTCCGGCCGAAACCGAAAGTTCGGCCATGAGTTCAATTCGGCCGAAACCGTAACTCACGTGGTCGAGTACCAAAGTCCTTAAAGTACTGAAATTTGATGCTTTTAGCCGTTTTCTACATAAACGAAGACAAGAAAAGAGACACAGTGTAATTAGTTTCTGGTATTGATTTATTTAAGATGTTTTTCTTTTTATATAATAAAATATTGAAATAAAAAATATATTTTTAAATAACATTCTCATGGCGAAATAAATATCAGTTATCAGTAAACAAATTTCTAATTGTTACTGTTGCGGTAAAACTTACTATTAGTGTTTTGAGATATTACTAATTAATACTCTGGTTTGTATTTGTAGTTTCGAGGAGGATCAAAAAGTAGTGGAATGAGATAGAGTATAATGAGTATTAATAACTTAATTATTGATTTTCTACATATTCCCTTACACACTAACTCTAGCGTTTTTCCAAGGCTTCAATCTTTAAAAAAATTGTCATAGTCCTGCAAAAAGAACTTGAAAGCATTCTTTACTTATCTTCATATGTTTCCTTTTAAATATTGATGGATGGTAATTCTTTGATTGTTTAAAACAGTGTTTAGAATTTAGAGCATTTTCTTGGAAAAATGAGGTTGATGGGTGGCTGCAATGTCATTTTGTCTTCCATGCTCGTTCTCACTCAAAATTGGAACACTCACCTTATGGCAATGGAATACGCAGAGCAGACTACTCTTATGTTGCCTCACATTGAATAATTTGCGCCGTTATTTTTTTTAACAGAGGTTTTCGCTAACAAGCCCGCACTTGGTTTTCTACAATTTAGAAAAGTGCCGAGGAAGGCAAACAAATCACTACATTCGGAAAAAGGCAAATAGAATCAAAGATTATTTTTCTAACATAACAAATATCTGAGCTATGCCTTCCAGTATTTATTTATTTTGTTACCAAGGAGTTTCTATTTTGTACTTACTACTTTTTGATCCCTTCTCGTCGTTTTAGAAGAATCATCGATCTATTTCAAGTAGCTTAAACTGGTTGTCTAAACTAAAATCCACTGATTTGACTCAACTGAGAGTTTTGATACACTTAACTTTCGATACAATTTTGTTTCTATTTTAAAATCATTTAATTTTGATAACATGACAACTTCTGAAACCAGTTTCGGTCTCGGCAAAAGTTTCAGCCAAATTCGGCCGAAAACCGAAACTGCGCCGAAACTTAATTTTTTGGCGAAACTCGGCCGAAACCGAAATTTCGGTCGGACACTAATAATAATCGCGTAAATAAAAGAAATAATTAGAAAAAATTAATAAAAAATAAAACACTACCAAAATCCATTTAAACATACAATGTAAAACTATTATTTATTTCAAATTGACTTCATAGTCAAATTGATAGATAGGTTTTATATACCTGCACTAAGATCTCTAGTTCATCTTGTGGTGATTCAAAAAGCTGAATGAGCAACCTCAAAAGTCTGTGATGCAGCAATTGGTGACAGGAAGCCACTTCATCTAATAGTGCTAAATGTACTGGGCAGTGTTCCGTACATAACTTGAAATAAGATGGCTCTGTGACAACACATTCCACCCATACAAGTACACCCATGCCTACTACAGGAAATCTGAAAAAACATATGGGCATAACATATGAGCTAATAAGTTCTTTTTTTATTATTTAATAAGGGAAATTTTTACAGACAGTAACAAAGGCATAGATTGTATCTAGAGTTTTAAAAGTACAGTAAAATTATACCTGATGCAGTGATATAATGTTGGGAGTTCAGCAATAAGTTCACTTGAACTTGCAGAACTACTACATACTGCATGTATTTTTTCTATAGCTTGAACTGTTGCTTTTAACTCATCTTTTATTGGCCTTCCTGGTGTAACACCTTCACACACACTAGCGGAATATGCTAGTAAATACATGTATTTTGATTTGTGCTCAGGATTCAACTTGCTACCAGATTTGAACAGGGAGTCAACAAGAAGTTCTGCAAGAATATTTTTTTTATATTTAGTAAAAATATTTACTAACTCAAAACAAGCTAGAAAACTAGCAAGTAATTTGCAACTACTATAGTCAATTTTGATAGCAAAGGACTGTATTACGACTCAGATGCAGTTCCATAATAACTATGACACTTACAAAAGCTTTATTTTCTATTACCTTAGATAATTTCGACTACATTATTTCAAACAAAAATAGACTATAAGTACCTAAAAATTGTGGTATCCTTAGTAAATGAACTGGTGGCGGTTCAGGTTGAGTATAGGCCCGAAAAAGAACAGAGATATCAGCAGGATTTAATGCGCCACGTGACAACATGGCAGCTAATGCGGTACGTGCGCCTCGCCAAGATTCACCGGCAGTTAGAGCCAGAGTGATGGGTGTTACATCATGTCCGCTGTAATAAAGTAACTTTCCTTTACAATTAAAACTGTTACACATTTGTATATATGCTTTCTTACATCACTTATTTTATGGATAAGTTTTTCATAATTTTTATTGTGACTTAAATTATGACTATGAATTTCCTCCTACCTTTGTTGAGCACATCTAGTTATTTCTTGACCAAGTCTCTTCATGATTGCGCCTCCCCTTGGCTCTTGTGATAATATGTGTACAATAACTTGACTGTATACATATGTATGTGCCCCATGACATACCATTTTCTAAAAAAATCATAACATGATTTTTATGTAAAGAAAAATTAAAACTGTTTATTGGAATCTCAATGAAAACAACTGATTTTTAATGCTAGCTATTCTAGGAATTGGTCACAAAAAATAGGATATATAGTAACAATATAGCTCAGAAATTCAAAATATTTTATAATTTATTTAGTTATTAAATAAGTTCACCAACATACATTCACATAAGTAATCTTACACATCTAATATGATAAAAATAGAAACAATCAGAACATAACATGATTACTCTATTATTGACATATAATGGTTTTGTGATCTACTTTAACAAATGCCAGAAAATTTGCTATAGTTTTTGGGTATATATTCAATAGTCTGTGCACAATAAAATGGTAATACATACATAAATATATATTCATTATACAAACTATATCTACCAGGAGAATTTTTGATTTAGAAGTTATATGTTACAACATAGTTTTTGCCACTGAATTTAATTTTCATACTATCACTTACAGCACATTCATTAACACTATTCTGCCAGTCATCAGAACTCTGGAGAAATCCCACAATAGCAGACTTTAGAACTCTTGAAAACACCTCAATTTGTTGAGCTGCTGTTGAAATACTTGTTATTTCACCTTGGAACCCAGCATCAGATATCAACTAAAATAAGTTTTAAATATCATTGATACTATTATTAAATATTAACAAACAAATTTGTTTTGATTGAACTAGGTTTTCACTTATCAGAAAAATTTCAGCAGTCAGCTCTATATCAAAGCTTGTTCATTAATTTTGTTAGTATGTAATGTATTTTGTTTTGATTCGGCTACAATATGTTTATTATTTAAGGTATAACCTTAAACAGACTTACTTTAATTGTAAAATTCAACATTAGGCAGTCCGGGTATTCTTCAGCAAGCCTATATATCAAAGATCTCCATGTTGGATGTTCAATCATTTCTGTTAGCCATGCAGGAGTCTAAAAGATTAGGTTTAAATTTTATTACTGAATAGTATAAACTAATTAAAAAAAGTAGATGCATCTATATCACTTGTACTTACTTCACCTTCTTCTGTGAAGATAGTGTCAGCTTTTTTAGGGTCAAAAGTTTTTAAAATCATATCCTTCAGATGATTTTCTACCATAGCTTGAACTTCTGTTACTTTCACCCCTAACAAATAAATTAAGGTAATAAAACATTTACAATTAATATAATAGAACCTATTGTCAGAGTTAAATTTTAATACAATTTTAAATTTATTCACACTGTTTAAACAAACCTTGAGTACTTTTGTAATTTTCTTATAAAAAATAACACAGTATCGCTGCATTTATCTTTTAATTTTTTTGATGAGATATAATTTTACTGTTTCATATTGTATTATAATGGCATTTAGTTTATTTTGCAAGTTCTTTTCAGGTCAAAGGCATTGTTTTTAGAGTCGGTAGCATTGTTTACAATCAAAAAGCAAGAGTAACACTTCAATGTTAAATAAACAAAACTGAATTTGAATTTACTATTATACAATAATATCTGTTTGAGCTGCCTCCGTGTCACAGTGGTAAGGGTGTGTGCTTTAGAAATTGGAGGTCGTGGGTTTGAACTTTTTAGGGACTAACAAATTTCCAAAGTTGTTCCCTAGTTGGTTAGGGCAATTCGGGCCAATCACCCGATTGTCTGAAAAGTAAGATGACCCATGCACGATGGGCATGTAAAAGGCGGTCCCCCACCATCTTGCATTGGACCAATATGATGGGATATGATGGGATGGGAAACAAAAATAGTCTTTGTTTTATTTGTTTATCTGAATCTTTAAATATCTTACTTTTAGATCAGTCAGCCTTAACTAATCCTAATTGATTAGGAAACATGGTAGTAATACTAATATCGCTATTTAGCATCGGTAGTGTAGTAATTTACCCCCAAGAATAAGCCATTCCGCTAATAAATTCGCCATTTGAGCTACGCCGTTGTAATTAATAGAAAGCTGTTCAATGACTTGTTCAGGGTTTCCACCAGCTTGAAAATACCGTTTAAGTTGACCAAATATACCAGGCTCCATGATATAGTCAGGAGTTTTAAACTTTTCTAAACATTCCTGTAAAACTTCTTCGGGATTATCAATGACATCTTCTGCACCTTCTTCCTAAAAGTGGAGAGACAGGCTGTGGTCGAGAAATGCATCACACAATATAAGGAATTTTATTAATGGAAGTAACATAAAAGATACCTCATACTGATTGTGATTGGATCCTTCCCAAGCACTCGCTTCTTCCTCATACTGACTGGGCATTATTCACCTTTAAGTTATGCGAAATCAAAATAAATATTTTATATTTTTTAAGAAAATTAACTATTCTGTAAATGTAAACGAAATTGACAACTATTATTATTTGAATCTGACAGTCGCAGATGACAACAAGCTAAGCTAGACCACAGGCTATTATTTTTTAAATTATAGATAGTATAACTTACTTGCAGAATTTTCAGACTTCAAAATAGCAAACAACGTAAGTTTCATTATGGGTTCTATTCTAAATATGATGGATGGGGGTCAATGGATACGACAAATGGGGTGGATAGAAAAAAATGCTAGGGCAGCTACTTTCACTTTCTTTTAAATAAACAATCATGTTTATCATCATGGCTAGTTTCTGCATAAATTTTGGTTTAAAGGAAACGAAATAATAAGTGCGTCTTTTTACAGTGGAAACAGTTAAGAACGTAGAGAAATTTGTCTGCATTCATTTACATTAACTGACGACCGCCTACTGGGTCTAACGGAATTCGCCCTTGCTCTATAAACACAACTTTGTGTTATCGTTGTTTTCTGGTTGGTTAGGTCAATTTGGGCCGATCATCCAATTGTCTGAAAAATAAGATGATCCATGCGTCGGATGGGCATGTAAAAAAACGGTCCACTCCCAACCTGCATTGGACAAGCTGCGAGGGATACGGATTTCGGCGAAATGTGTTTAGAGGAGATAAAGTGCACTAGCGTACGCGCAGACACAAGTGCAATCCTCCTATTTGAGACTTTTTAATACATTCATAGCCCGATAGCATAGATAACTAATGCAAACGGAGAGATTTTTAGCATAACATCAAATTTTTTATGCCCCTCCAAGCCACCGGCATCTCATTATAACGTATGATAGACTTGCATTGTTCTCCCCTAACCAACCAGGAAACAATATGGAAAAGCTCCATCGAATCAGGCACAGAACCTATTCTGGAGACTTGTAATTATCGAATTTTCAAGACTAATATTTATTGTACTCAAAAATAAACAATAAATTAAATGAAATAAAAAAATTGAGAGGTGTCAAGGTGTACCCAGAGCGAAGTTTTTAAAGTTATGATGCATACACTTGGTAAACACACAATAATCGAGAGATTAAAAAGCATATGGCTTGGTTAGCACAATAGTCAATATAGAGAGAAACACGTGCCCGCTGCACGGCTTGAAACTATAGCGAAAGGTGTCGTTACAACTTTTGGTCTTAATTTTTCCTGTATAGACCCCTTTCGCAACGCGCGATAAGAAACATTCTTCCAACAAAATAAAGAAGTAGTGTAGTTGCATTACGAATGTTACAATAGCATTAAACTCGGCTTTGCTGAAATAAGAATGCTTTCCATTGTCTTGTCTTGAGCTACAACCGTACACAAAACGCAGGGGACTACTATTCTAGATAGATTGAAAAATGTTATTATTTATCAGGGCTTCAAATTGTACGAAGCTTGTAAAGCTTATCTGGCTGTTACTGAGTTAGTTATTCAAATCCAAGAAATTGACTGCGCCAAATTGACTTTGAAGAAACCTTATAATATTGATGCATTTGTTAACTTGTTATTTTATTTTAAACTTTTTAGTAGTTGACGCAGTTATTAACTTTGATAAAAGTTTGTCTTTAAAATGATTTTTTTAAAATTTTATTTCTAGTAAAACTAAAGGATAAAGAATGGTGACTGGATTTTCCTTAAGAGATAGACATACAGCCATGGCCATAAGTAATAGGAATGAAATGAAACTTTTTATATAAGTATATATAGCATTCTTTTATATAAAATCAATATTTAGTTGGCTCCCCCCTTGCATTAATCACGGCAAAAAATATTTTTGGAACAGAGCCCACAAGACTTTGACATTCTTCAGGACGTATGCCATTCCATTCCAGGCGTTGGGAGCATTTAAGGTATTTTTTGTTGTTTATTGTGTGGCGCCTAACCTTGCGCTTTAATAAATCCCGGAAATGTTTTATGGAGTTCACGTCCGTTGTCTTGTTGCAATTTGACGCCATCCATGTTAGTGCCACCAAAAAGGGCCGAAAATGAGGGTAGCAGATTTGAGCACGTTTATGTTCTTTGTAGAGTCCACGCGCCCCTCACAGATTCAAATTTTTCAAATTCAAATTCAAACATCTTTATTCAATATAGAAGTTTACACTTGCTTATTGATTGTCAAACACACTACCACCGGTTCAGCAAAGGACGCCTCAGACCCGAGAAGAACCGGCGACAGAAACTCAGCGGTCTATTTTTTATGTCATCTTTTAAAAATAACAAACAATTTGATAATTCGGCATTACATTTTACTTAACTGAGATTTTGTTGTAAAAACGTATACATAGTCCCATAAAAGACTTACTTATTCTTCGCAGTCTAGCTGCTGGAAGAATTAAAATATGTTTGTTCCTTGTATCTATGTCATGTGCATCACAATGTCTTAGGAAATCATGTCTATTTTTTGCACATACATTAAAATTTCAAATATGTATTAAGAACTAACGGTCATTATTTTTATTTCTGTGAAAAAAATTCTTAACAATTCTTTGGGGCCTAGGTTATAGGCTGCACGAATTACACGTTTTTGGAAAACAATGATCGTATTAGTATCTGTCGCAATACCCCACTGTAGAATGCCATAAGACATAATACTATGAAAATAGCTGAAATATACTAAACGAGCTATCTCCACATCAGTTAATAATCTAATTCTTTTCACTGCGTAAGCTGCAGAGCTTAGTTTACATTAGGTTACATCTACAGTTATTCCTAGAAATACCGTAGATTCAACTACGTCTAACGCCTCCCCATTCATAATCACTTCAAATTTACCATGCTACACATTAGGAGTCATGCATCTAATACATTTTGTTTTCCTTTGGTTTAATAGCAAGTTGTTAACCCTAAACCAATTCGCTACTCTAGAGAGAGTATTATTTGCATCGTCATTTATTGACGTATTTCGTTTAATTTTAAAAATCAAGGAGGTATCATCTGCAAATAATACTATCTTTTCGCTATTATTTATCACACATGTTAAGTCGTTTATATAAATGAGAAAGAGAAAAGGTCTAAGAATCGATCCTTGTGGGACCCCCATATTTACCGGGGCCACGGGAGATCTTTTACCATTCACGTCAACCCTCTGAATTCGATGGCTCAAGTACGAGGGAGAAGGTTTAGTGCGGTATTTCTTATAACATAGTGACGTAATTTCTTGACCAGAGTCTCATGGTGTACACAATCAAAAGCCTTTTTGAGATCACAGAAAAGACTTAAGCATCCTGTGATGCTTCCAAGCCGCAAAAATGCGTATGACTAGCCTGATGCCTGCGTCAGTTGTTGAGCGACCCCTAGAGAAACCATACTGCTTGTTACAAACATCTCTCCCACTCCTGAGTCAGTCATACAGCCCCAGACCATTACGCTACCGCCGCCGTGTTTTACGTTTGGCACCACACATTCTGGCTTAAATTGTTCACCGACCCGACGGCGCACAAAGGTCACACAAGGGGTACTAAAAACCTGCAATAAAAAGAAAATGTAGCGTTTCAACACATTTAAATATTGTTTTCAAATAATGTTGTTAAATATTGTCAGGACAATTCATTGACTGACTCAACTCAACGTTTAATTCGTCACACAACATTTGACCAATCTTCTACAGTGAGATACTGGTGTTTTTGAGCCCATTCATATCGTTTTTTTCTGTTTTTGTCGGAGAGTGACGACTTTTTTCTGGCTTTACAACCTTTCAAACCAGCTTCCTGAAGTCTTCGATGAGTTGTTCGTGCATATATTTGTCGGTTAATATTAATAGAAAACTCAGCAGCGAGCTCTAAAGAAGTTTTTTTCCTATTTTTTAGTGACTCTCTCAGCAACAGACGGTCCTGGCGATCTGTGGTGATGCGTTTACGCGTAGTTCTGGACCTATTCAGGTGTGATCCGGTAGTAGCAAATTGTGCAATTTCATATTGGACAGATCGACGCGAAAATTTTACTGTTTTTGAAATTTCCACATGGGATTTGGTCCAACGAAAGTTCTTGTTTATTGGGCATATTAAAACAATAATAGCTTGGACTAACAGAATAAAAACAAAATGCACACTAGATACTTGGATATGTCCACAACGAGCGATAGTAACAAACTAATCGTAAAAAATAAATAAAAAATACACGTTTTTTTGCATCCCCATGTGGCGTGGGTCATTGTTTTTAATCTTCTTAGATGCCGACAATAATATCCTCAATTATAAGTTTAGTCATCTTTTACACTTACACGTGCGAAACGTGCGAAATTTTAAGGGTGCTCAATACTTTTGGCCATAGCTGCATGCTATCGTAATCTTTATAGCCTCAAAATTTCGTAGTTTTAAAGACAAGAATAGACAGCGAAAGCAACTTTGTTTAGGATTTTGTTTAAGAATTAGGGTAGGGGTAGATTTATGCAGGAAGATTGTAAATCAAATAATATGTATATAAATTTCATATTATTCTTTAATTTTTGGCCAATAATTAGTTAAATGTATAAATGTTATTATACCAAGAACAAGAACCAGCTTTATAATAACTTTAAAAATAAATTAATAATAACTTACATTACAAACTTAAAATAAATAGTAAGGGATAACCAATCTACAAAGTATGCAACCGAATCCAATTTTTTGAAACGGACAGTCTGCCCGTTCAGCTATAATCCGTAGAATGCCATTTGAGCTTCTACGAAGACGGCTAAACATTGAAGCTGCTCTTTTTCGAACAATGGCATGGAAACCATCAGTATGCGCTTCGGCAAACATTTGTGAGGCACTGCAGTACCAAGGCCTTCTCAAGAGCAACCTGAATGCGTTATTGTACTGCACGCGCAACGCGTTAATGGTTTTAAGCGTATAGTTGACCCACAGGCTACACGTGTAAAAGTCTGGCAGAAAGCCTTAAAAGTAACACTTTTATGTGCTCAGTACAGCGAGAAAACCTGTGAGCCAGCATATTGCTCTCTTTCATTATGCTTTCTCCCTCTCTATGTCATCATTGTCAGAGAAGTCTTCCGTAACCCAGTGTCCCAGATATTTGTAGCTTGATACCTGATTAAGTGCAACACCCCCTTAAAAACTTGTGGAACAGAAGCAATCTTATGCCCTTGGAGACATAAACATTATTATTTAACTTTTAGTTACATATTATTTGAGTCCATGAGCACTGACGTACTTTTCGCATATGTTTAGTAGCTTCTGAATGGCACTTATCGACGGTGGTAGCAACACCGTGTCATCAGCATAGCTGAGGTTATTGACACATTTACCGTCAATTGAACATCCTATCACGGTGCCACAGAGATCCTCAATAAGCTCATTTATGTACAAATTAAGCAGGCTTGAGGTAAACCCACCCTGCCTTACTCCACACTTTAGTTTGTACTCATTAGATAATTCACCTGCCCAGCGTACAACATTAACTTGATGGTTGTACCAATATTCAAAAACACCAACAAGTTCATCCGGAAGATTACAATTTAAACTAAGTTTATACCAGAGCAACTCATAGGATACTAAATCGAAGGCTTTAGATAAGTCCAAAAAACAGGCATATACAGGTGTTTTCCTGTCAGTATAATACCGAACGACATGCTTCATACACAGTACCGCGGCTTCTGTAGATAGCTTCTCTCTAAATCCGAATTGTGCGTCATTTAAATTCACATGACGACTTAATACCTAACGAAATAGGCCTGTAGTTGCTCTTATCGGAAAGGTCACTGGTCTTATTCTTGACTATTGGTGCAACCACTGTTTTTATACAGTCAGTAGGTAAGTATGTGTGTCGTATACAGAAAGTAAATAACATAGACAATACTCTGGGCAGGTGTACACCCGCATGCTGAAAATGCTCAATACTATGCCCGTCGTGGCCAGGTGATTTGCCTGCCTTCATGTTTTAATCACGAAGCCCACTTCTTTAGAAGTGACTTTACACAATGGTTGAGACGACTGGACATGCACAGCAGTAAGCGCCCCAACACACGGGTTTGAGGTGAATGTTCTATGTAAAAGTGATCCTTAAACAAGTTAGCGATTTTATGTGGATCGTTCACACCCCAACAGCAAGTGGAACCGCTTGTCTAGGGCTCAGTTTCTTTGTGCACTTCACGGTAGCTTCAGATGCTTTACGTAATACAGTAATTATCGAATTATAAAAATTATCA
Organism: Lamproptera curius; assembly: GCA_029286875.1. Taxonomy (NCBI): domain Eukaryota; kingdom Metazoa; phylum Arthropoda; class Insecta; order Lepidoptera; family Papilionidae; genus Lamproptera; species Lamproptera curius. The sequence goes on from JAGSMT010000048.1 coordinate 701,730, forward strand.
ATGACTAACCTATGATTTTTGTTACTACACATTTTTTCACAACAAAGAGATAATTCAGATGGAAAATCTATTTGTCTTAAGCCTAGATGACATAAGTTTCGATACCTTGTAATCTGTAAACTATTCCTATGCCCCCATATAACATTATTACAATTATTAACATGTTCTACATTACTTATTCTAAGAGGAGTAACAGTACAAAGGTTAACACCAATTACAAGCGGTAAATGATCGGACCACAAACAGTCATATTCTACCTTCACGTCTATCACCGACTGCCAAGCACTTTCTGTTACTAAGCAATGGTCTAACCAGCTTGTACTGCCATGCGCGTCGCTTACAAACGTGAAAGTATCAGAGTTTACTCCTAAACAATTAATATCTGCACAAATCCAGCCTTGGTCATCACAGAATTTCGTAAGTTCGATTCCAAATAAGTCGTTAGGTTTGGCATTAAAGTCTCCCAAGATATACACAGAAGCTAAATCGGTTCCGTCTATAATAGCACTTATTTCACTTAAGCAATCAGTGAACTCAATTAAATTTTCACTACAACTCACTGGCATATAGACAGATATTACAAGAAAAACCTGCCCACATAGTGATTTTGATTGCTGCTAGGCGTACATTGCTACACGGTATCACTGACACTGCCTCAAAAGCACTCTCTCGCCATAACAATATAGTATAAAATGGCTTTTGAATCATTCTGTCCTATTAACGGGGCACTTAGATACATCACACACATACACACACATCATCAGCCTTTGATAGTCCACTGCTGGACATAGGCCTCCCTAATACACCTATCCATTAGGGGTTTGGACCGTATCCCACCACGCTGGTCCAATGCGGGTTGGTGGGTGGACTGACTTTTTACATGCCCATCCGACGCATGGATCATCTTACTTTTCAGACAATTGGGTGATCGGCCCAAATTGCCCTAACCAACTAGGAAACAACAATGAAAATTTGTTGCATCCCCGCAGGATTCGAACCCACGACCTCCGGTTTCTAAAGCACACGCCCATACCACTAGGCTACGGAGGCAGTTACGGATACATCTCTTGGGACATTTTAACACAGAGAGGAGATTGTATGAATTCGATAAAATAATAACAAATTTATGATAATTAATTTATTATTGTGAAAACATTGTAATCAGTTATACAAAACACTACCAACTTGAGCAAATGAACTGTTTACAGTATCAGATAATTTCACACTCAAAATTATCAAATAATTCAGTAACTGCAGTCTGATTGAATGCAAAATCTTTTGCGGCAACCGTATTTTCAGGCTTTCTTGAGGTGAGCTCCCGATTTCTATTAGTAAATCCTGCTGCACAATCTTTCCAAATATCCGGTGAAGTCTGCAACTAGTGCCAAAATATGCTGCAATGATAACCCTTAATGCATCTTGCGGTCAACAATATTATATTTTCGAAAAAGCTCTTGCTCAGCAGTAAAAACTTTAGCAAGAGTATACATACTTTGAAATATGCAAATTAGAATACTATCATTGCTTTTACATTTTTCAGTACTATGCTGCAAAGTTTAGGCGTGACGAACCCACCGCCCACTTGACTACGGAGCTGCATTACCTTGGGAGTAAGGTAGATCCGCAGTACAGGTGCAATCAGTCATTGCTAATCCGCCTGACCAGCGTGGCAATTATGAGCATTTCTTTTAATGGACGTCAACGAAAGGCAACGGCCCCTAGTTCCCGGTGATGGTGATGGTGGGACAAGGGGTGCTAAGAATACCCGGGCTACAGATCGCTACCAAAAACTTGACCTGGCTACGTATAACGGACGAACGCTGAGACTTAGCGAACACCTGGCCGAGCTGGAGGTGGAACTGGGTAAGATTCGATGGCATGTTCTAGGGTTATGCGAAGTCCGAAGACAGGGAGAGAATACCGTAACCTTGCCATCGGGTCACCTTTTCTACTTCCAAGAGGGCGACCATCCGTCTCAAGGCGGCGTGGGATTCCTCGTCAACAAATCGCTTGCTAACAACATAATCGCAGTCTAGAGTATGTCGACTAGGGTGGCGTAACTTGTACTTAGGCTCACTAAGAGCTATACCCTCAAGTGTTACAAGTGTATGCGCCCACTTCAGCACACTCTGACAACGAAGTGGAGGCCACATACGAGGATGCCCTTACGGTGTTGGTAGTCGAAATCGCAGGGGACAAATGCTTGTCAATTTCCTGGAAATAGAAGGGCTCATCTTAAAGAACTCATTCTTTAAGAAGAAGCCCAACAGGAAATGAACATGGCAAATTCCCGATACTGTGACAAGGAAGGAGATGAATTTTATCATTACAGACCGGAAACACATATTCAGCGATGTCTCTGTGATCAATAGGTTTAAAACTTATAACGATCACCGATTGTTGCGAGGCACCGTGAATATGGGTTTCCAGCGAGAGCGGCCCCGCCTGATGAAGTCTACTCTCCGACCTTTCTCTTCTCGAAACTTCCGAAAAAACGTGATATGCTCTGAAAAATTCCAACTAGAATTAAAAAATCGATTGGATGCCCTTAACACATCGGAAACCACAATGGCAGTTGACAAGGCCCGCGATGCCGTAGTGGACTGCATACGTGACGTGGGTAAAGTGTTTTGCAGGAGTAAGCGTACTGGCAGGAAATCCAAACTCTCGAAAGGATGTGAAACTTCTTTCAAAGCAGATCCGCAAATTGATACGCCTCCGCAAATTGATACCTTCGCTGCTCAAATACGCAACGGATAACTGAAGCGATTGAGCAGAATAGAGGGTCGAAGGTTTTTGTGGAGAAGCTTGGGAGAAGCCATTTGTCGAAGCTTAGGAACTGTTCTGGTTCGGTTGTTTCTTCTAAATCTGAGATCTTATCTGAGATCGAGAATTTCTATGGCAAATTGTACGCGTTACAGGCTCCTCAACCTGATTACCGGGATAACAATCCACATGCCAGTCTGACTCGGCATCTCTCCGGTGAGCTTTCTACAGTCAGCATTTATGAGGTTAGTCTGGCTCTAAAGCAGCTCAAGGGGGGAAGAGCTCCTGGAAAGGATGGAGTTAGTACCGAGCTCCTTAAAACAGGGGGTAACCCCGTTTTAGGTGAGTTACGGAAGTTATTCGACTCCGTTCTTCAACAGGGTGATTCTCCCAAGGCGTGGCTTGAAATTGAGGTCATTCTGTTTTTTTAAGAAGGGTGACAATACCCTGCTTATAAGTTACCGACCGATCTCACTTTTGAGCAACATATACAAGCTGTTCTCAAGAGTCATGACGAATCGCCTCACCAACAAGCTTAATGGATTTCAGCCACCGGAGCAGGCTGGGTTTCGCAGAGGATTTAGCACTATAGACCACATCTTCAGCATAAGGCAAGTTGTACAAAATACCTATGAGTACAATCAGCCACTGTGTCTTGCCTTTGTGGACTATGAGAATGCTTTTGACTCTGTAGAAACCTGGGCTGTTCAGGAAGCTCTTCAACGATCTCAGGTCGATTATCGATACGTCAAGGTGTTGAAAGCTCTGTATAGCGCTGCGTTTATGTCCGTTCTGATTCCTGGGGGTCAAACGCGACCAATCCCATTGCATCGAGGAGTGAGACAGGGGGATGTTATATCCTTGAAACTGTTTACTAATGCATTGGAAGACGTCTTTAAGACCCTAGACTGGACTGGACGTTGCATAAACCTTAACGGCGAGTAACTTTCACACCTCCGTTTCGCTGACGATATCGTCATATTGGCCGAGTCGTAGGAGTGCTTGCAGGAAATGTAGCACGGCTTAAATGAATCGTCCCGACGCATTGGACTAAGGATGAACTTGGACAAGACAAAAATCATGTTCAACGAACACGTTATCTCGAGTCCGGTCAATGTCGATGATGTTACTCTCGAAGTTGTCGATGAATATGTCTACCTCGGTACATATTGCAGTTGAGAAGCCACAGCTTCGAGAGGGAAGCCGATAGGAGGATTCAGTTGGGCTGGGCAGTATTCAGGAAGCTACACCACTTTCTCACGTCGCCGATACCGCAGAGTTTAAGGACAAGACGTAATAAGTCTTTAACCAATGCGTACTCCCTGTGATGACCAACGGGGCAGAAACGTGGCCTCTGACTATCGGACTGGTCCACAAGTTTGCCGTAGCTCAACGTGCTATGGAACGCGCTATGCTCGGAGTCTCTCTGTCGGATAAGATTCGTAATGAATTCATCCGACAGAGAACGAAAATTACCGACATAGCGCAAAGGATTAGCTCGTTAAAGTGGCAGTGGGCTGGTCACGTGGTCCGAAGAACAGATCGCCGATGGGCCCATAAGGTTCTGGAGTGGAGGCCACGTTTAGGGAAACGGAGTGTTGATCGACCCCCGACCAGGTGGGATGGCGATCTCCGTGCAGTAGCAGGGATCGGCCGTCTTGGCGTTCATTTAAAAAGGCCTGATGTCCAGCAGTGGACTGATAGAGGCTGATTATGATGATGATGATGATGAAGCTGCAAATTTGCAGGTTTGATATCATATTTTTCAGCAGCTTCTCTAGACCTTCAAAGTTTCTTCGGATACGGCAGCCTTGAGCCAATCTAGTTTCCTCTCTTCATATAAATCATCAATAATTTTATGATAATAAAATAAAATACTTATATAACTATTAAAATATTTTACATCCATGTTCCCCTTATTTAGCTGTATCTGAGTGTCCCAAACCTTTTTTGCAAACGCAAAAAATAGAACAAAAACTAATCAAATAACATTAAATAAAGTACTAAATCAATAATATTATACGCCCCAAATAACGTTTGATTTATGAAGATTCTCTTAAGATGGCACAAAATACCGGGGAAGCATTATATTTAAGTATTCAGGATTTTTTTAGTTGGCCGCATCTGAAACACATTACGATTTGTAGAGTGCTAACAGCTGACCGGCTGTCGGAATGACAGTAGTAGGCGTGAGCGTTATTTCACATTATCAGTTACAATAACTAGTTACAAAATAACCGTTTCGTGTAAAAATAAAAGTAGTTATTTTTGTAAACACGTTATTCGGGCGAACTCGGCTGTCGTCGTCTTCGTTCGTCAGTTGATTGAGCGTAAAGCGCTATATTTCTTTCGCATCTTGCCTACCGACGGGCCGTGCGAGAGAGATGGCAGATCGAGACTTGCCGAGTAAGCGAGAGCCGACTAAATGCGTCACTCGCTGTGAGTGAAGCATATTGTTTTCATAGGTATGACTAATACACATGGATACCACATTCGCGCGACCCCTGTTGGCAAATATTGTCTTGCGATTCCGGGAAATCAGAAAAGTAAAATAATACAAAATATTTTTTTTTTATTTAAGGAGCTGACAACAAAGTAACTGAACGGTTTATATAAGAGTGAAAGATAATTATAATAAAATCGTTCAAAATTGTAAACTCAACAATAGTGAAAATAATCAGTTAATATTAATCATCGTCATTGTAATAATAAAACTTAATTTTAAATACGCCAGTAGTAATATTTTTATTGTAATCATAGTTCCGTAGAAAACAATAATCAATCAATAAAACATTTATAATTGTATAACGGGGTAAAGTATGCAGAAAAGTAAATATATTGATTTAACTATTGGGCATCAAACACGAAACCATTATTTTCAGAAAGTAACCGTGTAGTTGAGAAACGTACGTAACCGCGTACTTGAAAAACGTATGCACAGTAGCTGGATGAAAGTAGCTATTATAAAAATAACTAGTTTTAAAACTAGCGACGCCGTCCACGTAAACGGTTAAAAGTGACGTAACGACCCACGTCTAGAGAGTAGTAATCGTATAAGATACGGTGAAACATTTAAATGAGCGTTTAAAAGATGGCAATACTCAAATACATTCATTTTACTATTATGTATATTTACGCATCTTGCGTCATTGCGTTTAACCTTCCCCTAGTAATAATAATGAGCATCCATGACATTTTTAGTGCTAATTTCGGATTGTCAATTAAGTACAGATTGTAAGTGGTATGTCATTAAAAAATCGCCGAACTACGGAAAAACATCACTTTTATCATTTATGACATTTGTAAGACAGGCCGTTGACAAGTAAACTGTAACTTATTTTGCGTACAAACATTGCTTTGTGAAGATTCTAGATCTTATATAGCTCAGGTAGAAATGCCAGGGGTGTCCGTTGCATGAGATTGCCCTCATAGCTAGGCTTTTATATGATAGATTGCTTTTTGTTCTGTGTGCTATATTTCAGAGCCGGCAAAAATCGATGTAATGTTCTGTTTCATAACGTAAGAGTGTAGTTAAAAAAATTACGTGAACAAATTGATTGGTAAAAATTATTAAATACAAAGTCTTAGACTATTATTTAATTTATTCATTATATTGAAACAATTTAATATAATTGATCTTTTTTAAGTCATAAACTAATACAGAATATTTAACAAAAAATACAACAATTATTCCAAACATATACAAAACAGCGACCGTATTGCATGTAAAACTATTAGGTGTTGAATCTTTGCAAGCATGGACAAAAAATTGTACAATTTCTGTATGTCACAGAAAAAAATTTATATTACTGAAATTACTACATATTTTTAATAGTTTTTCTTAAATTTATGAGGTTTTAGTCTCATGTTGGATATCACTTTATGGTTGTGCCTGCAATATTTATTCATACTTAAAATGTTAACTCAAAAATAACATTTTCCTTACTAATCTATAAAACAAGACGGTATACATAATTTTTTAATACTATTATATGAATTTTTCTATACGTGTTATACTAATATATGAAAGTAGAAATAAATAAGCAAAACTTTGGTCTCTCGAATGCAGAATTTCAAATCTACGTAATAAGCATTGTCAATTGAAAAACTATTGCGCAACTTCTATCTATACAAAATTTAGATTTTCCTTAATATTAGACGACATTATAAAACTTTATTGGTAAAATGTATTCCATTAAATGGTGCTCGTAAACTAATGGCAAATGAACAAAGTATTAGAGTTACAATAATCCTTACTCATACGTTCAGGATAGTTCTACACAATAATTTCAGGAACTCTTTTGAATATAAATCAAAAATCGATACCGAAGCAGACTTGTATTTCTTACGCTAATTTGCTTTATCTACAGGTCAAAGAAATTTTTCGCATGAGGCAAAAAGAGCGCTGCCAGATTAAATGACAAATATGTTAATTAATCAACAATGAAACAATTTGAAATGTAATTAGATTTGTATTGAAACTGTACTTAGATTTATTTACACCCATATTTACCTTAGTTCGTTTTAACAAAGCATTCTATTTGGAATAGTAACAAAAAGTCTTCAATTTGAATGCATTTAATATACGATATAACACTTGAAACTTATATGAACAGATTTTATGTCAAATACTAATGCCGATAAAGCACATGACTATCGCATTGGTGAACTATCGCGTGTTACATTGACTTTTTGCGACGGAAACCAATGAGAACACTGCATTTTTGGGGCGATTATTCATTTTATTACTAGTATAAAAACATAAAGTCTTATTTGAATTAAATACAGTTTTTGCGAAGATAACTTAGGTTTGTCTTAAGTGCATCATGTAGTTATTTTATTTTAAAAATTAATAATCCCCATGAACTAATTAAATAAAATAGCTAGTCTTACATAAGGGAAAGGGTTTTAATAGGTGTTGATTACAATGTTTATTAATCTGGCAGCTCTTAAAAGTTATTTTTAATTACATAAAAGTATGAAGCGCCTCCTCAATTGTACATTTAAAATAGTAGATGATTCGTAATCTTTGTTTATAATTTATTTTGAATGAAATTGGTTAACACCTCAACGCGTTAATTAGATTAGTTATTTATAGTTTATTATTGTCCTACTCTTTATAATCCTAAATTTAAACAATTATAAAAAAGGAGGCGCATAATACGGTCTTGACTGAAGGTAATGCTACCGAGTTTCGACTAGAACTTCATGCAACAAATACTGTCTTTTTAAAACTACATTACTTGACAAATTTACATTTTTTATTGGTTGTATGTCTTAAATATTAAAGCAGTTAATTAAAAATTCTTATTTTGTGAGGCAAAACTAGGTCCCATTGTAACTATTATTTGCTGAACTAGGCAAAAGCCATACAATTTTAATTGTTTAGTTATTGACCAGTGTAAATCTGGCTGTTGGAGAGTGACATACTATAAATATTTATATAAACATTAAAGTCTTACATTAATTACTTTTTTGATGTCAGGCAAATGTTTACCCTGCTTTCATTAAGAAATGCGTCCAAAACTCTTTTTAAAAATTGGTTCAATTATATAAGGGGTAAATATAGGTTATGTTTACTCTTAAGCAATAGATCTGCATCTGAAATTATTTACTTGTGACTGTTTGAATACATTTAATATTATATAATAATATTTTTGATGATCCGATAGTAAAATTACAATACAATTTAATGTAGCTTTTCTATTACACTTCCTTTTGTTGCAGTTAAACATTAAACAATAGGTACGTTGACTCTAGCATCATAGACAACAACCTTCTGTAACCAGTAACAATAAGACAATAATAAGTGTATTATTTTATATTTATAAACAATTATTGGATAGACGTCTACATATATAACTTGAACAGAAATAAAGTGATGCAGATTTATTGTTGAGCGTTTAATAGATATTTTGAAGGGATTCTACTTTCGCAGTCCTGCACATCTTATTTACTTTATTGGTACAAGTTAAATGCTTAGAGTGGGTACTAGTTTTCAACTCAAATTATTATCACAGCTCAATTGTAAACATGAAATACTAACGTTGGGCCATTTAATAGAACGATGAATTTTTGAGTTTATGAAGAAAATAACAATTTTAAATAATGTCAGGTCTACTATTTAAGAATAAAAATTTCAAGATCAAATTATAACTTCGGGATTTTAACAAAATACCAACATAATATATAGTATGTACGTGTAATTAGAGTTGTCAAATTGATTTTACGGTTTTCTTACTTTACGGGTGATAATAAACCTTATATCGGGACGTGCAAAGGATCGTACAATTTAGGTAAATTTTTTTATTCTCTAGTGAATTATAAACGCAGATGTAGAAAGATTTGCCTGCACGGTAAATATGGCTTTCTGTTAAGATTATTCTAAATTAAATATAGAACTCTACTAAAATTAGCTAATACTTATATACATTATATTTAAGAATTATCTACATGAATTAATAACAATGAACTTAAAAGCATCTATTATATCTTTATTGCACTGAATAAATAGTACATAGTTAGTTTAAAGCAAAATCACACCACAATGAAGGCGTGATGTAACTACCATATTTGTATATAAAAGGTACCATGTCTACTTTTGAGTCTTTGGTCTTTTACATACATCTATAACGAGTGGAATACGTAACTTAGCCCAACCACACTAACTATATCGTTGTACAATTTTTTTCTATTTATAATAATCACCGCTTCACTTAGTCGGAAGCGTCTAGAAACTACGTTTCACGTTCCTGACGATTCCTACGCTTAAGCATCTATGACAAAATAATGTTCGTGAGTAAATAGGGTAGGAATTGTGCGAAAAAATGAGACCGAGTCTTCATTGCGCACGAGTGATGGGGACGTTCAAAGAGTTCGTAAGCGAAAACTTTTTTGTACAATTTTTTATTTTTTGTAAGCGAAAACATCGCTTTTATTTTGTTAACTACAAAAAATAATATATAATGATTTACTATCCACAAATAATTCCATATAATAAATAAGTATTAATGGGAATATATGACATAAAAAGAAAATTTGTTAATAACGTAATATTACTTGTAGCACCTTAAGTTCTAACACCACGTAAAAAATTTTGATTTTACCTTTGCTGCTTTAAAGTTCCGAGGTCTTTTGCCAAATAGTCAAAAAGCTGATCTGATACTAATAAAAATATGCATGTAAACAATGTAACATTAAACAATAATGTGGCGTCTTTGACTTAGCGCTGTTATTAATCAATTGAATTAAAGCGAATTAGTCACAAACAAAAAATAGCTTGGCCTAGTAGGTCAGGACGACAAATTTTTGAAGCAGAAGTCGTGAATATAAATCAAAGATTCAATTTATTCGATACCTCCAATTTATTTAATTAGGTTATGATTGACTCTGATTATAGTCGCTCTGCGTTTAAACTGTATTTTAGATCTCACTGATTGGATAAATAGCCGGGTACGGTCTTCAAGACTTTAGTATTATTATTTAATTTTAAATTATACACTTCTTTTAATTCCTATGGTACAATTTTGTACATCCGCGGTGTTAGAACTAGTAAGTATATCGCCTTATAAATCGTGAAACTATTTCAACTGTCAATAAGCTAATGAATTATTTGAACGGCCCCATATAAGGCAATGGCTCATACATCGGGTCTTAGCAAATGTAGGTCTACAGCCACGTCCCTTCTCTGTGACCGGAGGAGCCTGGGCGGGTGTCCCGGTTGGGTGACGCCCAGTAACGCCGCGTCTTCCGCAAGCGAGTCCCCTGACCCGTAGCCACGCTCGTCAGCACCCTCGCCCTCGCACCAAGACGGCGATCCGGAGCTGGCTGATCGCGTGCCACCTTCCGCTTCGGCTTCAGTCTCCACTTCTACAGAGCAGCTTGCGCAAACCTCTGCAACCATCATGTGCCGTGTATTAATAAAGCTGATGACCGTTTAGCGTCGCGGTGACGATTTTCTTTTTCTACCACGATCTACTCACACAATCTATAAATAACCAATAAACTATTTAATGATTCAGTTTGAAGTTTTTTTTAAACAGAAGCGTTGGTGAAATCTCTTCATTTACCTCCGAAAATTAAAATAAGCTATAAGTTACTTTTATATATTTATATACGTTACAGATATATATGCTAAAACTACTCTTAGTAGTTATTTGTTTTGATTTTAATTTTCATACAAACGTACGAATATATTCTTTACATGAATCCAAAAGAAAGGATTTACATGAATCATCATCATCGAGTTGGCAGCATAAGTAAATTTGTGTAATTATTAAAAAAAGTTTTTGGAAGAAATTCTGTTCTTCTTTGGATGGATCGAATTGGTGTATTTAAGGTTAAATACACCAATTACTCTGTAACCATGGTCCCTAGAAGCATTTGGTTTTAATTCGTACAGAGATAAATTGCAGCATAAGATTCAATAATCTTTTGCTGCAATATAAGGACTAATAAAAGGACTTATCGCAGATTTATCGCGTTTAGTTACATTTTTAATTCCCAACGTTTCGAACACTTTCTACCTGCTGTGGTCACAGAACAGACAGTCTGTGTAGTTAAACAATGAAAACTTTCGTGAGACATTGCACTGGAAATATATTCTTAAGTGGTTAAATTTCACTATGAAGCGACCGTAAAGTTATTCCACTTGTCCTAATGAAGGACACAAAATAGTCGGCACAAATACCGATATAACGTGAGTTCAGTGTAGTATTCGCGTAAACAAAGGAATTAATTGCAGTTTGTGATTAATTGTAATAGCTTCTTTAATATTTATATCCAATATATATATCGAAAAGGGTTTGAATCATATACAATATTAATAAGACAGTATACAGTATTAAGTCCACTTAACATATTCAATTTAAATAAAAAAAATATTTTATTCCTGCGGGGACTCAACAAATTTTCATTGTTGTTTCCTAGTTGGTTAGGGCAATTTGGGCCGATCACCCAATTGTCTGAAAAGTAAGATGATCCATGCGTCGGATGGGCATGTAAAAAGTCGGTCCACCCCCCAACGCGCATTGGACCAGCATGGTAAGATATGGTCCAAAGCCCCATAATGGATAGGGGTGTATAAGGGGAGACCTATGTCCAGCAGTGGACTATCATAGGCTGATGATGATGATAATGATGTTGCAAAGTTTAACACTGTTAATGATAGATTAAATAAATTATTTCGTTCATTTATACGTATAGTAATAAGATTATATCCTTAACTAAACATTGAAAAGAACGCGAAAAAAGTTAATTACATACTCTATTAACTTATGATTGTTATAGGATTTAAAAAACAGTAGTATTTAAAAAGCGAATATCATGATTTATTAAATGATAGTACCACGGTAAAATTAAAAATGTATACTGGTAGTTTCATAGCATATTAAATATATTATAAATCTAACAGTAAATTTTACGATTTTAGGATACTATAAGATTATATGGATAGCTGATAAAAATAATATTTGACTTTTAACACTATCTGACATTACACAGTGTTGTGTGTATATTAATTGTATTATGTTGGCACTATTCCACCAAACCGAACTGTTGTGATTCATTTAAAATACTGGTCAGATGTTGATTTCCGTTCTTCCTTTATTATACGCGTTTGAAGTAGATCACAGGAATAAATTTATTTTCAACGTTATTACGTGGCAAATAGTGATTGATTTATTTCACATTGTCGTAGGGCCGAGATGGGACTGCTTCGGCGCCTAGCGCCGGTGGGGTCGAGAAGACTGCGAAAGAGGAGCGCTAAAAAGAAACAACGTGGTGGTTTTAGTTGGTGCGAGTCGGACATAACCCGTCTTTGCCCCCGCGAGGACAGGTATGCGTAGGCTTTTCCAACGGTAAAAAAATAAGGCGCATAACTCAACTGCCTAAATAGTAAGGTAAGTTAACATTGGATGGACATGTAAAAAGTCAGTCCCGATTCAAGACTATCCTTGGAAGTTGTTGTATAAATCTGGCTAGATCCACGAAAATCTGGAAGGACCGATCGATAACTTAGAAAATTACTAGATAAATAAAAATGCACTTGACGTATTTCGAATGTAACGTTAGTTCAACTTGCATTAAATCAAAAGAAAAGGACGGCGACATAATGACGCTAGATATGGGTTTTATATTACTTACAATTAAACTGAATGGTGTTAAGAAGTAGTGGCGTTGAAAGCAATAAAAAAAATTCTTATCTATACGAACGATTTTTTCCGAAATATTGATTTTTTAATGTTTCTTAATATTAACATTAGATTTAGCATAGGTATTTTATATATTTTATTTGTTATTACATATATTGTGCATGCACTTTTATTAGTTTTCTTCTTATATTTGTTTAAGTTTACAAATTGATGCAAAAAAAACTACGTAATAATAACATGCAAGAAGATGAGATGGAGAGGTGAATTAATCAAAATAAAAATGGAGTTCAGTTTAATAATCCTATAGAACTATTTAACCGAGATGGTTAAATAATTATAACAAATAAAATTTAGCTAGGAATTATTATATAAAGGATATGACGACAAAAGTATAAATATAGAATACAAAGGTAGGCGAATGTAAGGAAATGAGAGATGCGGTAGATCTAGCTACGACACCTTTATAATTTACATTCAAAAGGAGCAAAAGGGACGTTACAAAGAGAAACTATTTATACACATTCCACACATCGATAGGGGTTAGTTTAGGACTCACGCAGCCGAGGCCGGCCGTAAAGAAGGGGGCTCTCCCAAGATGGCGGTCAGAGAGAAGTCGACGACGAAAAGTCTTCATAAGATGCTGCAATTTTGTAATATTCGCATATTTATACCTATGGCAATGACGTTTAATTGGTTAATTAAAATCTCAAGACACTATGTTATCACTAAATATGGCGTATTAGTTCTACTAGCGGAAACAATGTGCTCAGCGACATGTGAACGTAACGGTTGCAATGATAAATTCTAATTTAGCAATAAACGGCGCGCAACGTCAGTGGCACACCAGTAATGTATACACATAATGATATAAGCAGGTTAAGCTAGAAATACACTACGCCTACACGTTGGAAGCATTCGTTTGTGCTTCTACTCACGGACAGATGCCAAACTTATCTCGGTTGCTTCAATCGCGGCAGCAAGCATTGATCGATGTTTCGCAATTCGCGAAATTGTATTTTACAAAGCGTACGTTACATGTTATTTTGCTTGAAACATTTGGACAGTATATTAGTTATTATACCAGTCATTTAGCATATTAAAAGTACAGCCGGAACATTAATATTAACATTCGTTATTTGTATTACATTTTAATCATGTTCAGTTAAGTTTTAATTCATCAAAATATATCAATTTTAAAATAACAATGTAACAAGTCTTGTAATTAATTTAAGTATTAATGTTTGTGAGTAAAAAATAATCATAGTAAACATAGAAGTCGATAACATACATTTTATATTGTAAAGTAAGTCGTTTCTAAAAATAGCCAATATGAATATAAGTACAATATTATTTATATATTGTTAGACTAACTTTTTTTAAAAACTGGTTGAAAATTTTATTGTAAGTAAATGATATTTTAAATATACAATAATTTTGCATGTACATGAAAAGAACTACTAAAACACTTTTATTTACATATATAAATGTTATTATTTATCAATAAACATGTATGTACATACATAATAAAATGTAAGCACTGTTAGTACTGTTATGAAATTAAAAAAGGTAAGAAAGATTTCTCTGCATGCAGCACCAGAGGCTTTTGCCAGAAAGAACCGTTGATAACTGAATTGTTGTGTCTAATATACACATACCACCTGTTTATTTATTAGATATACGATTGGGTATATAAGTATATATAGTAAGCATCTATGTGTGTTAAAGTTTTGATGTTTCTCGTTACCTGAACTGTCGGTTGCCATGCGTGGTGGGGTGGTTTCCCGGTCAGTCGGCACAACTATTACAACTTCGTCGTCACGCGGTGATTCACCATTACGATTCGACGATGTCCTAAAATAAAAGTATATATTCTTAATAATTAAGATCTTATAGCAGACAATGGTGGCAGACCAGTACCAGAGATCAGTCATCTGTGCAGGTAGTAATACCGTGTGAACTAGGACAGGCTTCCTGTTCCTTGAACATTCAAAAAGTTAAGAAGTTAATTATATCTAACTTCTTATTTTTCGCTCTTTAATACATCATTTTCCTTGGGTGATTAATTAGATCGGATTACATTAAGTAGGGATGATTCATCAAAACAAAATTTGAGTTATAGCTTTAATTTTGAGTCACACAAAATTATTTAGCCTATCTAGAATAATGATTGTTAAGCCTTCAACTGGCGTAAGGATGTGACGATCCCACCGCCCACTTGACGGCGGTAGTACAAGTGCAATTAGTCAATTGCCAATCCGCCTGCTCAGCGTGGCAATTATGAGCATTTTCTTTCCAATGAACGCCAAAAAAGGAAAACGGCCTCTAGTTCCCGGTAGTTTCACTATTCCTGGTCACGGTAGCGGCCAAGGTAACGGCAGTACAAGGGGTGCGAAGAATCCCCGGGTTACGGATCGCTACCAGCAAAAACTTGAACTGGCTACGTATAATGGACGAACGTTGAGACTTGGCGAACACCTGGCCGAGCTGGAGGTAGAACTGGGCAAGATCCGTTGGCACGTTTTAGGGCTGTGTGAAGTCCGAAGACCAGGAGAGGACACCGTAATCTTGCCATCGGGTCACCTTTTCTACTTCCGAGATGGCGACCATCCGTCACAAGGCGGCGTGGGATTCCTCGTCAATAAATCCCTTGTTGACAACATTGTCGCAGTTTCGAGCGTGTCGAGTAGGGTAGCGTACATTGTTCTTAAACTTACTAAGAGGTATTCCCTTAAAGTGATACAGGTGTACGCGCCCACTTCGACACGCCCTGACGACGAAGTGGAGGCCACTTACGGGGATGTCTCCCGGGCCTTACACAACACCCACAAGGCCCACTATAACGTTGTCATGGGGGATTTTAATGCCAAATTGGAAGTACGACAGGGCATTGAATCGTGTTTAGGACCCCACGGTGTCGGTAGTCGAAATCACAGGGGACAGATACTGGTAAACTTCCTCGAGAAGGAAGGGCTCTTTTTAATAAGTTCATATTTTAAGAAGAGGCCTCACAGGAAGTGGACATGGCAGAGTCCCGATACTGTGATAAGGAACGAGATAGACTTCATCATGACGGACCAGAAACACATATTCAGGGATGTCTCTGTGATCAATCGGTTCAAAACCGGAAGTGATCACTGAGTGGTGAGAGGCACCCTGAACTTAGATTTCCAGCGAGAGCGGGTCCGCTTGGTGAGGTCTACTCTCCGACCTAACTTCCGGCAAACCGTCATGGGCTCGGAAAAATTCCAACTGGAATTAAAAAACCGATTCGATGCCCTTAACATATCGGAAACCACAATGGCAGTTGACGAGGCCCTCGATGCCGTGGTGGACTGCGTACGGGATGTGGGTCAAAGGTTTTGTAGGAGTAAGCGTACTGGCGAGTCCAAACTTTCCAATGAGACGCTTAATCTTATGGAGGAACGTCGGCAGCATAATGAGACCACTTCGACAGATGTGAAAATTCTTTCAAAGCGGATCCGCAAACTTATACGCCGAGACCTTCGCTGCTCAAATACGCAACGAATAACTAGAGCGATTGAGCAGAAGAGGGTCGAAGGTTTTTGCGGAAAAGCTCGGAAGAAGCCATCTGTCGAAGCTCAGGAACAGCTCTGGCTCGACTGTTTCTACTAAGCCTGAGATCTTGTGGGAGATAGAGGACTTCTATCGCAAATTGTACGCGTCACAGGCTCCTCAACCTATTACCGGTTATAACGATCCCGTGCTAGTCTGACTCGACATCTTCTGGTGAGCTTCCTAACGTCAGCTTTGATGAGGTTAGTCGGGCTCTTAGGCAGCTTTAGGAGAAGGCTCTGGGAAGGATGGAATCTGACCGAACTCTTCTGGCAGGGGGACCCTGTTCTAAGTGACGTTTCAAAGGTATTTGATTCCGTCCTTCAAAGAGGCATTTCCCAAGGCATGGCTGAAAGCGAGGTTGTGTTGTCAAGAAGGAGACAATACTCTCCTCAAAATACCCACGATCTCGCTTTTAGGTCCATATAAAGCTGTTCTCGAGGTCGTGACGAATCGCCTCACCAATAAGCTTGATGGATTCCAGCCACCGAAGCAGGCTGGGTTTCGCAGAGGATTTAGCACCATAGACCACATCTTCACCATAAGGCAAGTTGTACAAAAGACCTATGAGTACAATCAGCCACTTTGCCTTGCCTTTGTGGACTATGAGAAAGCTTTTGACTCTGTAGAAACCTGGGCTGTTCTGGAAGCCCTTCAACGGTGTCAGGTCGATTATCGATACGTCGAGGTGTTGAGAGGTCTCTATAGTGGCGCGTCTATGTCTGTCCTGATTCCGGGGGGTCGAACGAGACCAATCCAAATGCATCGAGGAGTGCGACAGGGGGATGTTCTTTCCCCGAAACTGTTCACTAATGCTTTGGAGGATGTCTTCAAGACCCTAGACTGGACTGGATGTGGCATAAGAACCAACGGCCAGTACCTTTCACATCTCCGTTTTGCCGACGATATCGTTATCTTTGCCGAGACCTTGGAGGACTTGCAGGGATTGTTGCACAGTTTAAATGAATCCTCCCGACGCATTGGCCTCAGGATGAACTTGGACAAGACGAAAGTCATGTTCAACGAACACGTTCTCCCGAAGCCAGTCAATGTCAACGGTGTTACTCTCGAAGTTGTCGATGAATATGTCTACCTTGGGCACATATTGCAGTTGGGAAGACACAACTTCGAGAGGGAAGCCGATAGAAGGATTCAGTTGGGCTGGGCAGCATTTAGGAAGCTGAACCATATTCTCACGTCGCCGATACCGCAGAATTTAAAGACGAAAGTCTTTGACCAATGCGTACTCCCCGTGATGACCTACGGGGCCGAAACGTGGCCACTGACTGTTGGACTGGTCAACCGTAGCTCAACGGGCTTTGGAGCGCATCATGCTTGGAGTTTCTTTGTCGGATAAAATTCGTAACGAATTTATCCGTCAAAGAACTAAGGTCACCGACATAATGCATAGGATTAGCTCGTTGAAGTGGCAGTGGGCCGGCCATGTAATAAGAAGAACCGATGGCCGATGGGCCAATAAGGTTCTGGAGTGGAGGCCGCGTTTGGGAAGACGGAGCGTTGGTCGACCCCCGACCAGGTGGGATGCCGATCTCCACGCAGTAGCCGGTTCAAATTGGCAGCGAGTAGCAGGGGATCGGCCGTCTTGGCATTCATTGAAAAAGGCCTATGTCCAGCAGTGGACGGAGAAGGGCTGCTAATGATGATGATAATGAAGCCTTTAACGTTGAACACATTAAACTACATGGTTAAAGTTTTCAAAGTTCGTTGCGGCGAAGGTGTTAGATTCATGCGTCTTTGTATGAAAATTAGAATTTTACTATTTTACCACTATTTTTTGTAAAAATAAATGAATTGTTACAGAATGTATGTGGCGATACTATTCCATTTCTATGTTTATAATGTTTTATTAAAGATTTAAAACTTTACGAATGAATGTGCATAACATTGTCTTGTACTTCTTAAGGTGCCTATCCAATTAGTAAAGATTACCTTTCAGCTTGTTAAAGTATTTCTTATTACACTTTTCCATGTTGACATACTGCAGTATTAGCGCAGTGGTTTCTTGTTACATACAACGCTTAAACGTAATTTGCTCTTGAATGAAAATAGAGTGATAGACATGTTTGGGGACAATAAGAACATGCTAGGATACCAAGAGTCCACGAAGGACTTTTGGTAATGGAACTTGCTTTATCATCCGGAGATTGTGAGTTCAAATATTGGTGGCCACATTTGAAATATCGCTCTTTTATTATTTATAATGCTATATATGCCGATCCAAAATTTCCAAAAAAGTAATATAATATAAACTTTAGATGGGCACCAAGCAATCGATTCCTAGTTGTCAAGGCTATCTCTGGCAGATGATACAGGTACATTATAATTTATTGATTTTTTTATATGTACGAATATTATAAAGCCAGGGAGTTATTTGATACACGTCAATCAAGACTATTTGATTAGTCTCAGCTATACAATATCACGCTGCGACCGATAACAGGTATGTTTTTACCGGTGGTAGGTCCCCTTTTTACAGGAGACCGTCTGGATGGGTACCACCGTAGTGCCTATTTCTGCCGCGAAGCAGTAGTGTGAAAACACTGCTGTGTTCCGATTTGAAGGGCATCGTAGCCAGCGTATTTACTGGGCAAACGAGGCTTAACACCCTATGTCTTACGGTAGGCAGCGCGGTGGCGATACCACTGTTATGGCCAATATCTATGGGCGTCGGTGACCACTTGCCATCAGGTGGCCCAACTGCTCGTCTGCCTGCGTATGCCATAGAAAAAATGTAAAACCATTAAAAGTCGATAGTGATAGGCCCTATCATTTCTTTAATTAAAAAAATGTATGTGTATTAGCTGTATTAGCCGTCGTGTATCACTTACTTAACGATGACCTTCTTGCGCATGAACCTCGTCCCTAAATCGGAGTAACCACGGTTCATCGGACGTTTGTGAAGGGCTGGCGGTGGCGCGGACCCGGTGGCCTGTTCGAAAGTTCGCGACACCGGCGAATTTGGCTCCGAGCACTGCTTGTTAGTGATCGCCGGCCTTATCCGCTGGGAGCTTTCCCCGGACGCACCGCTATCGCCACCACCATTGGTCCCGCTACACACTTTCCTCAAACGCCTGTCTTCTTCGTACATTTCTAACAAATGATCTAACTTACTTTCTATGTCATCTACCTGAAATTTTATAATAGCGATTGATATTATCTATTGATCAAAACGCGATTGTAGTTTTGTATATTTTCATTCGAAAATTGAGATACATATCTTACCTGTCTTTCAATTTTAACTACTCTGGAAGCTAGGCTGATTTTGGATGCGTAGACGTCTTTGGCTTTCGAGCCTTGCTTGCCAAGAATTTGATCTAACCTGTGGGTTATTATTGTTATTTTAATTCACGCACACTAATTGCGTAATATAATTATCAGATCTAATTAATCAGACGTTTGCGGTAAAAACATGGGCATTATTTAAATATTATATTCAGGTAGAAAGGCCTACAAGCCTTTAATACTTATTACATAATATTTCTCACAATTGAAAAAATGGCACGATTGTGAATTTACTCAGTTTTGCGTAAAGTAACTGTAAGAAAAAAAATGTAAATTCTTTTTTTAATAAAATAGTTTTGTGGTAAGTGATTTTACAGATACTTACAGATATTTGAAAATTAAAAAAAAATCTATTTCCGAGAGTATATTAATTTCACAAAACCTTGTGAAATTAATTTAAAATGCTAAGTAAACATTACGAATTAGACCAAATAAATGTTTTGTAGATTTAACGTTAACGGTCATTAAAACACCGCACCGCCTTAACGCGGCGTCCGCCGTTGTCCACGCGTGGATCACTAGTTAACGGCGCGGCGTGTAATCGTAGAACGAGTGGAAACTTGGTTCACTAATTTACAGGTTCAACAATTACTACAAGTGTTACGTAATATAAAATTTTTGTAACCGCGAATTGACTCAATGAAGAACAAAATAAAAGACGTTCGCGCGCGGCCGCGGTATTAGTACTAATCGTTACCTTACTACTCAAAGATTTACCTCTAAGTGACGTCCATTAGTAAACTACGTGACGTATCTAACTGGTTGACGGCGTAGCGTCCACCCCTAGACTACGCGTTGACAACGAGTGGACGTTACGTTAAGGCTCTTATAAGCGTTGACCTTTATACGACTTAAATTGGCCTACAAAAAAGATAGCCGTACTAACCATTTTATTCTAAACCTAATTGAATAGTGCAATAAGGCAAATTCAAAGCTTAATTATTGCCCTCCATTTTTAATAGGGCAAGTAAATGCATTACATAAAACTTTGATTTGAAAAATGCCAAAAATGCATTTACTTAAAATAAAATAATGTTCCAAAAGATATTACAAATTTAAAATACTGGGATAGAAATCAGACATAAAAACAGTTTTTTGTTTTAACTTACGTTTTTTTCATGGACAAAGGCATTCTCCTTTTAAAATTTTTTGATATTTCTGCACAAGCAACTATTGTGCATCATTTATAAATTAGAAATTTGTTTTAGATAGGTATTTGTAAAACGCAGCTGCTCTCAACGAACGTTTAATAAAATTATTTCGTTAGCTTCTTTTATTAGCTTTCTCTCTAAAATCAATACATAACTAATGTAGACTTTATAGATATCGATAGTTTTTTGCGACTATTACGACATATTCCTAATTAAACTTGTTTAAATTCTTTCGCGAACAATTTTATAGATCTAAATAATAGTTAAAGTTTATTTGCGTGTAATATATATAGCATAAAACCGTAAATAGCATTTGATTACGACGCACATCTCATAGAAAAATATTTTATACTTTAAATCACAATTTAAAACATAAAATATTAAATATTGACTGTAAAATATTAACAGTTTACATAAGGAATTAAGGGAGGAGATATTTTTGGTACGGTCAAAACTGTGGACGAATAAAAATATAAAAAATAAAGTAAATGCATAAATAACTACCATATATAATCCATGTTTACATAGAATGAAACCAGAAGGTTTCAAGTGGTTTTTATCCATAACAACTACCGCAAGAAGGACAAACATGTGTTGCCGTCTACAAATTTTCTTAGCAAGAAATAAATTATAGTTCAAAAAAAAAATTTTCCACTGGCCGCGCAAGACTGAGTTACTTTTTGATAAATTCAATTTTAGAAAACTACTTATGTACATTTAGGTATATATTATAGCACCATTTAGACAAAGGAATTTAAACTTCAGTTAATTTCTTCACATCGTAATAACTAAATTAGATGTCCACATCGTCAGAGGATGGATTATCTGCTCATCATACAATAGAGAGATCATTCAAAATTGCACTTAACGATTAGTTGACAGAAAATCAATATACTTCGCTCCCGCCGAAATTCATGACCTCCGGATAATGAAACCCGAGACAGTAATCATTTTAAAGTTACCCAAAGCAAACATAGTACCTATTTGTGTCTATTAGAAAATTTATAGTTTCAAAGTTCAAACAATAACAAGTAGAAATAGAATTGCATTGTGTTAGTTGATGTTGCGGCAGTTCAAATAATCAAATCTATTGATGACATGCCAGAGTTTACAAATTGCCTGGTTCACAAAGTCAATGACTTCCTTTCTACCTAATGTACGTAGAATCAATAAATCACTATGTCTGGGCAAATTTAGACTCGGAATTTATGTAATTATTATAACCCATGACATCTAAGAAGCGTTGTAAAAATGCGTTTTTATTGATAACTTGAACTAATAACAACACCTTACGCACGGTGACAATTCATTACTTTGGGTTAGTTTCTTTACATTGATTTCGAATTTTAATTTGCCTTAACTGCAGTCAATACAATTAAATTCTTTAACATTTTTGTTTTACATTGTGAAGGACCTTTAATATTTTAAACACACATAAATCTCAAAACCGTAGACTAATGCTATAAATACAAATGTTTACGCAATTAAAACTTATTATATAAATTGATAATACTTAACATTACATATGAATCTTACAAAAATACATTTGTAAATATTTATTTATTTTAATGTATATAGCGAAAGCTACCAGCTGTTACAGCAATATCGTGTTCATATATTTGTCCAAATTACTTTTTATAAGGTACTTTTGTTCTCCATTAAAACTAAATTAAGGTAATGCCCATGTATTTACGAAAATAACGACGTGAACATAAACTGACTAAACCATGTCAACCCACAAACAATTTTACAAATACGAAACGTAAAACCAGCTTCGTTAACGATGATTGAATGCAAGCGTAAATGTCGTGCTAAGCTCTAACAATAAGCAGCCATAAAGATTGCCATGCGTTGGCGTCCGTTATAAGCAAATAGAGCTGAGCCATTACTTTGAAATTGCGAATGTGTTTACGAGTGACAAGCGACAAGTTATGGAATAAAAACTATGTGTTCATATAAAACTTTAGGGTGTTCCTGTGTTGAGAGCTCTAGAGACTGGTGGATGATAAAAATAACATGAGTCTTTATCTTATATTTACATTTTTAGTTGAATAATAATAACTTTTGAAATGTATACTACATACGCGCATACGCAGTCTACAGTGTGAGTTTGTCTAAGGTCTAATATGAGCATCCAAAGAAGCGCTAAGAGATACTATGTTCAAAGACGAATAATATGCACATCTAAATTCATAACAGAGAAGTAACTATGAAAGGAAGTGGTTCAAATATTTATTAGGACATTGTGTCTACTAATAATTAACAATAGCCGCCAAATAACTGTTCTCAAAATAATTGTTAGTACCAATTTGACATTTAAAACAAATCAATTTATATTTCCAAAATTCTACAAGTCTTAAATTAAAATACTTTGATCATTTGATTTAAATTGTCTCGCTTTGAAGTAAGTTACTAGGTAAAGGTATGTCTTATTACGCAATAAGCGGGTTTGCTTGTATTACACGTGCTAACATAAAATGCAATTAAAAGGTTTTGTTACCGCGTTTACTCGATTATATTATTACAGGCTACCCTCTTTAACAGCTCTATGCGTATTTCTATCTGTATGCGTAGTAATTCTCGACGTTGTCTATAGATGATGAGGTGAATAAAGCGGTAGGCCCCATGTCTGTAGCGGTGCTAGAGCCGTGTCCCTTGTAATGTCATGGGACACCTCACCTGTACTGCAAGTTCTTGGTTCGATTTAGCAGATCAGCATGCCCGGAGGAGTACTGTTCTATCACGTCTTTCACGTCGTATGGTTTCAATGCTTCTCTAAATCTCTTGCGCGCGACAAAGTACTTGAGCTATACGAAAATAAAATATATGCTGATGGCGTTGCTTCATTAGTATTCGGTCGCTTCTTTTTAGTTCCTCGGCTTTATAAGTAAATTTTATGATTTGTTTATTATGTCGATTTTATTTTTAGGTAATAATTTAAGATAACACAGCCAATATTTAGTTATGTTATTATTATTTATCGAGATTTCAGTTTTCTGCTCAAACGACGTGTAATATTTATTTATGACTCACATTTTTATTTTATTAATTATCTCTCTCGTGATAAAAAAGAACTAATTTTTGAAAATATTGCATAAATAGGAATCATTAATAGCATATTATGATTGGACAATTTAGACTATTTACTTCAATAAATGTATCGATTAAGTAAGCGTACAAAAAAAATACGCTGAACGACAACATTTTTATAATTAAAAAAATTGTAATTCAAATATCAACAAAGTTATTTTAAAAAACAGAATTGTTCCGGAAATAATTTTGTTGTAAAACAATAAATAAAATACGTCAGTATCGTTCTTAAATTTACAATATATATAATTCATATTACATGTGTAATGTCACGTGTCACGCTCGATTAAAGATTATTTAGTGCGCCTATTCTGTTTATCTGTAGACAACAAGATTTAGCACGGTCATATAGTTCATGAGGTTTTGTTTTACTTGAGAGCTATTTATTACAAAACTAACTTGCAAATTTCCACTATCGTAACTAATAATGTCTCAAGGAGAGTTGACTACTAAGACAAACGTAAAGTGAAGTAGAGGACAGAGGCATATTCTAATATTCAAAGACAGTATTAACCGTGTCGACAATGTATGTTGAAAATTAAATATAGCATACACACACTACACTACTGAGTATTATGTATATAATAGATATTAGATTCCAAGCCAAACTTGACTACAGAGATAACAAGACAGACGTGAAGACCAAACGAGAGAGATGTATGAAGGGCGTAGATAAATGGTATGTGCAAGGCAATAGGATGTCACTGGCTAGGTAATACCTAGTCTGGACGTTTTTCACTCGCCCCAGGAGGTCCACGTGGCCAGCAGAATACTGCTCTATTACATCCTTTACGTCGTATGGCTTAAGCGCTTCCTTAAACTTACGGCGAGCCACAAAATACTTCATCTGTTAGGATTCCACAAGAGAACGTTTCAGAGAAGTATGCAACATTACATAATAATAGCAAAAAGTGATAAATCGCAAAACTTTCTAGCAAACGATAAAATATTTGATACTTTTTTTACGTTTGTACAGTTATTGACAACTGGTTGAAATATTTTACCTCTTACACATTATTATTACCTTTTTTTCCTGATCAAATAAAAAATATACCAATCGATACTCAACAAATTAAACATTGTTAAAATATAGCTCAATGTTAAAATATTACTAAACTTTTGTCATATGTTATATTTTCGATTCTATATAGAAATTTATACTAATTAGCTATAGAAATACATTTATGCTTGCTTTATACTAGTATAAAGACTACAAATACACTAGTTTACTCTATTTTCTACCATTGTACAATTCTTAACCAATTTAAAAATCAAATAATGAAGCAATTAGTGATTTCGTAAACTAAACCAGCACGGTATAATATTTCTCTTGTCATATTAAAGTGAGATTCCATAAGCATTAATTGTTTTAAATAAATATGAGTGAGGTAGATTTTTCGAACATACTGCATTACGTTTTTAGTAGTGTATTGTATTATATATGTATTTCCAATGCCTCTATCCTGTTTAGTTTAATACATTTGTGTAGTCAGTTATTTAGGATAAGTATTTAGTTTTAATAAATTAACAATACCTATTTCTGTACGGCTCAAATGAGTACAATAATTGAATAAATTAAACGGGACAGTCGGTCCCCATACTTGTTTTTATGATTTATTGATCTTTTTCGAAATAAAAGTTTATATATGTATCGCACAAATTCAAAATATTTTTGTCTTATCATTTCATTGTTTTCGCTATACAAAAATTATAATACATACCTTCCTTATGAATCGGATAGCCGCTTTGTGCCGCGGAGTTAACGTCACGCAACGGGGCTCGTCATCTTCGTCTGCACAAAGAAGAACGACATTTAAATTAGAGATAAATATATCTATATTATACGTATATTATCAGCGTATAGATTTATTGATTTAGAAGGTTTGAGTTGATGTACTTTATCGGAACCATGACATGTAACTATTATAGGGGACACGATCCTTTGGTAAGAAAGTGAACATAGCAACGTTATAATCAATAGGAAATATTTTAATTTAGAGTTAAGCCAAATTGGATTGAAGAAAACATTGTAACACATGACAACGAAGGGGCGTCATGAATTTGACGCGAATTATCACCAAGATGTTAATCTTTGAATGCATTCAAGTAATAATAACGCCGTATCACAAACTGTACTTTTTTCCTCGAGATTCATCTACGATTGGTCACTTGTATACCATCAAATTATGCTAATTTGATGAACTTAGGCTAACGATGAAATCGTTATAAGATGAATAGGCTAACGATTTCACCTCTTTCGACATAACTTATTGCTTGTTATGTTGTGTCATTTTACATGCCAATTACGACGATTGTTTTATAAAACTAACAGTATAAATCCTTTATTACTATTCCTATAAATCATTTCCCGTAGTTAGATTAAAGTATGTATTTAATCAAAAACTCTGATAAAATTTTATTACTGATTATAAAAGTTTTATTGGTGACATAAAATAAACACAAACTTATTTGTCCGAAAAGGAAAATAAAACAGTTTTCTTTGATAATAGCGCTTCTGCCTCGATAACTTTTGTTGTAACGCGAAATCTTTTACATGAATGTTCTAAATAAGAATCTGTGTTTATTATAGAGCAAACATTACATTTGAACGGCGAAGCGACAGATGTACGTTTATTACAACTGGTCTAATAATAACAAAGAAATATACAAGGATACAGATTAGATAGATATGCGATAATAATTGTTTTTTTTACTTTATACTAGGTGATTTAACACTTTATATGTCATAGAAGTTATACATAAAACTCTGTTTATGTAACTTCGTTCTTAATAGGCTCCTAAATAATTATACATAACAAACTTAACAAGAAATAGAATGGTTTGTGTAATTGCTGCAATGGGGTTGTTTTTAATGTTTTTTATGTTTCTCTCTGAAATAATGTACAGTTCCTTGTTATTAACATAAGCAGACGTTCTAAATTGAGCACATTTTTAGGAAGTTGGACAAATATTTAATACTAGGGCCCTCCACAGCTCAGCCGCTGTTGTTTTAAGATTTTTGTAACGTATTTTTTTGTGGTAAATAGTAACCTACTCAAGGTATATAGCTTTGTGGTAGTAGAATAATATTTCAAAGTAATAGTATCTATAGATAATGGTTACACAGCATATTTTCATTTGACAGATCTCCTTATCATTATATCATCACTACAAATTGTACATACCAGGTTGGACGACATATCTAAAAAAAAATCAAAGCATGTATATTCTATTTCATTAATATATATCTAATAACCACCTTATAAAGACGCTAATCCTCTGTGGCAATGCAAAATATTCAACAACACATTAAGACATACTGGAATTAAATACTATTTTAGCATGTCTCATTTTACCGACAAAGTTCCATTTTTTTAATAGACCAAAAGGGCCTATATGGGTCTAGGCTATAATATTTACATAGTTGTTTAGCAGTCTTCATGTTATTTTTAATATGTTTTTTATGTCTAATTGCCTTCATATCAGAGTGGTAAGAGTATTGCCCCGCAAAATTTTTATTGTTGCTTCCTAGTTGGTTAGGAAATGCGGACCGATCACCTGATTATCTGTAATAAAAGATTATTCATTCGTCCGTTGGGCATGTTAAAGGTCGATCCTGCGCTTGGTGTTTCTCCGGGCATGACGGTTATCCATCCCGTCGGTTTATGAGAGTAAAGGAACCTGTCTGCACGTACACTTGTGCACTACAATATCTCCTGAGCAGTTGGTTAATCCCACCAAATATAAACGTATATATAGGGATCGGCTGCGGCAGTCATTAGCATTTAAAGGATACTATTATTTTTATTTTTGTAAAGTGACAGAAGATATTTTAGATATAGTCAAAAAAGAAGGCCTTACACTTTTTACTACCAAGGCAGTAGCTACATTTCTGAGGAAAATAACTCTTTAGATATTCTGCATATGTTTTTGCTAAACACACAACACATTTTAGACCCTGAATATTATTAAACCCAATTAATATTTTTGTGGTATATGATGAACTTTTCGTTTATTATTAATCAATCATAATGGTTTCTTGTTTCTACGTGATTACCGTCTATATATATTACACGGGACAGACCGACAACCCGATTATAAAATCTAGAAACTGATGATTCAAAGTTATGATAGTGGAATGAAGGAAAATGTACGTTTCTGATTGAAGAAAGTTTTTCGAGGAAAATGCTCGAACCATAGATAACAGAAATTGGAAAGGACGGTGAAGAAAGACGGGCTGTGGTGTATGAAAGAGACAGTGGTACACCATAAATGATAAAGTAAATGAGACAAGACTATGGTATATGTCAGACAAAAAGGTAGAAGTAACAGACTAAGACTATTCTTATGACAGTTCCTGTAAGTTATTCCAAATAGAGTTAAATTTCATAATAAGACGCTATATGTACGTATTGTTAACTAAATTGATTAAAGAAATGCTGTACCTCAGCCTCATGTTTGAAATTGACTATAATCACTTTGTGCTATACCGCATCTGTATGTAAAGGATTATTTCTGTTACAACTGATCGCATAAGCTCTACATCAAATAATCAAAATATGTCCGTGTGTCTCACAAATATAACTACTAGCCGAAAGACAAGGAGCATATTTCTAACATCGATTTTATAATAGCGAGGAATTCAATATATTGTCCGATTTCTAATTGTTCCTTTTTCAAAATATATTGGAACAAGAGAACCTGGTATGAAATTCCTGTGATAGTGAAAACGGTAAAGTTTTCTTTAAATATTAAGATGTCCTTTAGAAAGATAAGTTTTTTATTTGTTGTTTTATATTAATATTTCTATTTTTAACGCATATCTTTTATCATCTGCAATTTGGTATTCACGAAAACACAGATGACGGCAATGTCGGGGATGTTATCAGCTCAGTATTGAGGTTAATCTTTCAATTAAATTCTTTTTTACGGTCTCAAAGATAAAACATCGAACGTACATCTCTACTATATGTCTCTAATTGCAAATAGCATTCATTTGGTGCAGTGCCAAACGCTGAAAACTTAAATCATATTTTTCATTTCTATTTTTCGGTAATCCGTGATTAACAGGCTTAAACTTTGCCATATTTTCCGAACGTGATGTATTAACGTAAACGTTAAAGTGTATTTGATTTTATAAACGTAATCAATACTAATCATAGAGTGAAATGTTTGTTTTTTTATTATATGAATTTTAGGACTGATAATATATGAGATGAGTTAATTTTTTTTCTTAATTGCATAACGTAGATGTTGTAAAATACAAATAAAAGACAATGCTTGATGTTTCTGTTCAATTGAAACGAATGTCTACCGTCTTTATAAGTAAGATTTCTATTAGCGACTGCGTTATTAAATACAATGTAATCTGCATTTAATATTTACTGAAAAGGCATATTATTAATTATTGCCGGCACCGGGTTGTGAGTACACGTTGCTCGAGCAAATATAATTAAATACGAGCTCGGGTAATTTAAAATAAGTACAATACTTTATGGTGTTTTAAGGTATCTATTACCTGTTCAGGAGAACAATAATAATTGAATAATATGATATTATTGACATTTTATATAGGGATGATTCTTTCGAAGAAGAACACATCTATCACAGTTACGTCATTGCGTAGTAACGACTGAAGTAATAACTGAACTGAATTTAAATGCTGCTGTTTACAAGAACAGGAATTCAATGTACATACATAATACAATGATCAGGTTTTAAGTGCAGATTCACTATAGTAATTAATGAAACGAGAGTCAAAACGCGCTTTGTTTTGACTTATGATGGCAAACTGATTTTCTTTTGTTTATCAGAGCCAACAACTCCAACGTCAGAATTGTTCTAGTGTTAGGGTTATCGGAATGTAGAAAGCCAGTCACACAAGCGTACATTTGCCTGTTACCCAAAAGACATAATTTGAAAAGTTTTACGCATATGCACTCCATATAGGAAGGTGAATTCATTAGTTGAACGTTCTACTCATGTCATCACTCCATACAATAAAATAAATCTTAATCGAAATCGACAAAAACTATTTAGAACTACCAATTAAAATTACTAAAAAAGATTGCATTTAGATCAGAGGGAGACATTGTAAATGTGTTGGTACCACAAAAGAAACGAAATTCAACAGTCCAACCCCGGACATTAATTACTGGCTCACAGCTAAGAATTAGCATACAAATACAAGTGGTGGAACCGAGCGCAGATGTCAAAGCGGGTCAAAAGGATACTCAGTAATCCAGTATTCATAACGAAATCTGTTTTAACAAAATAAACTCCAGTAGTGAAGCACAATTTCAACATCTCGAGCCTGAAAAACTGCACGCGTTGATATAAATAAATATTTTTGTAAGGAATATAAAAGTTTTCAGTTGTAGCGTAATTTTTACTCCAAAATTATTACACCTTTTAATCAACACGAAACTAATTTCCAACCAATTAGTAAAGAAAAGTTTATTTACTACATCACACAACTTTTTTTTTATGTCACGAAAATTGCAATTAATACTGAAACTGATTTTGCTAAGAAGCTGAGAATTTTTCGCTTATTTTCGAATGAAGAAATTTATACAAAATCCGGTACATATAATATGATAAATAGATGTATGGCTTTTAACCGACAGAGATAAATAATTTTAAGAAGTTTTGAAAGCGTAGGCGTTAACACATAACTTAAAGAAACGGAAATTATATTTGCTGAATCTAAATTAATGTTAGTAATAGCCTAAGATTGCACAGTTCATGTGATATTTTTACAAAAGTATAGTTTAAATCAATATGTAAGACTCCATGCTATTGCAATGTGAAGCATTGAACACCTTATTATTTTACTATATTAAAAAATTTTCTGCTTCTCTGTAATGCACATTATTTAAAGCAAGGTTTTATATTAAAAAAATTAAATATGTAAATTAAAACTGTTTATTTTAGATTATTACGAGAAAGATGTATCAAGATTCGCAAAAATATGCTTTCCTAAACGATTTGAACACGCGACTGTGGTAGAAAGTATGGACCTGCATAAATTGATCACATAGATAGTTCAGTCCTCCATTAACAACGTAAAATATCTACTGCGTAAGTAACTCAGGTTTTTATGAGTTTGTTTTAAATCTCTGGCAGAAATATACCTATAAACAAGCGAATAATATCACGAAGACTAAGTGGACTTCTGTGTTTTCCGTATAAGTCTTCGAAAAAAATTGTCGGGAAAGCAAAGACCAGGAAAATATTCTTGTTAGGCTGAACAAAACTTTAACGCATTTTTTTATAATGATGGCCTTGCATAGGAATAGAACATACCCAATCTTTAAGGTAAGGATTATCGATTACTCGGTATAGGAATATCAGCAAGACAAAAGAATATATACACCACGGCAAACAGAAAACAAATAAGAACAATGAATCTTTGGTATATTCCATTAGTAGTTAAAATATTATGGTTTTCAAAATCTGGACTTAATTGGCAAATATTTGCCGATTTTATTAGGACTGAATTTTTAAATGATAGAACACGAAAAATATATATTATAAATATACAGAGTATATGGATTGCAAAATTATTTATGATGCACCGTAAGCAAGCATCAGTTCACACATTGTATTTCCAGTTATATATTCTTCTATTCGATCCGTGCGTTTAAACGTTATGGTTTTATCGCACATATAATAATAAACAAATAATTTAATATTAGTTCTCACAAATACAAGTAATAATTCTCATAATTTATACATTTCTTAATGTTTCTAAAATCTGTAATTCGTTGCTTAGTAAATTTTATTCCATTAAGATATAGTTTTTAAAAAAGATTTTATGTAACATTTTTAAATGTGAGGGAGTCATAGAAAAACCACTTCTGTTTACTGTAGAAGTAAACACCTGTGCAAGTAAAAGACGAAATCGGCACACAAAATGCATAGAAATACTATTAATAAATTTGCCAGTGCTTTATATAAGAAAATATTTACTTAAACATACATTCAGTACTTAAATATTAACAATTAAATAATTATTAATTTAATAAATTCATTATTCGTGATTGTATCAAGAGTGCACACAATTATTTTGCGATTAATTGAGTTAATAGTAAATCTAATTCATTTTGTGATTACATTGTAGGTTTATTGGGTTATTTATTAATTTATTCTCTACTAAAAGTAAAAAAAAAATTGTGCAAAGAGGTATCTGTTTAACTGACATCAATTAAATTTACTTAATTCATTCGTTAATGCAATTATACGTATTAATGGGCCAATTTAAAGATGATATATATCGATTGAATTTTTTTAGGTGTGATAGCATTTTACACTAAAAATAATTGAATAACTGTTTTATCTCAAAAAACCCATTAGAATATAATAATTCAAAAATATTTTAATGAAATATTAAATATCTACTTTTCAAACCAAAACTAGTGATATTTAGTTTGTGGAGAAATATGTCTTTATGTTTACTTAGCGTCATTTTAAGTTCCTATTGACTTCTAGGAATATAATAAACGGCATGTTCAGCTGTAAAGTTTAGCATTCGAAGCATATTACATTGAAAAGTTTGTTTAGTACAGGTGTTTTATGGTATACTAGCGTTTATTCAATTACTTATGCCGTGTGAACACCTAGCGACATATACATCTGTCGTGCGTTGCTGTCGCATCATCCTTACCGTCGGAGTTTCGCTTGGAGAGCGCCGTTTCAGCCACCGAGTCCTCGCTGAGCGATGGGTTGACGGGGTGGTTCCGTGACCGGCCGATGTTGGTGTGGCTCGCGCCTGCCAACCCACATACACTCACTTCAACACAGCGCCAATTCGTATTCATTCGAAAAACACCGTCCAAACTCACGGCCCGTTATCTAGCGTACACGTGTTAGCAACAAACGCTGCGATGGAATTTTCGTTCGGTTCAGTGATTTTTTTTTACAGCCAGTCAAATCCGCCCGTCCGCCCGTCAGAACACATATGTTTACCGTTCGCTAAGCAAGCAATTTAATATATTTCGCTACACGTTACCTTTATTTTAGAACTGTATGTTAATAGGAAAAATATATGTCAAGTTGGCACAATACATATACATATATATATAAAATGCATCATCAGTTTTGAGTGCGCTAATTTTTTATTGTCATTTACATATTAAAAGAACTATGTATAGAATTGAAATAGACGTTGTTATAAGAATAGATATTTTCGGTTTAAATTTTCAATAAAACTACCGACGCGCTATGCAAAGCGTCTTGTTAGGTTTTGCAGCCGTGCATTCCAATTTAATATATTGGGAATAAGCATTTCATACAAAGTGAATAAACGTTTTAAACATTTACCAAGTTGAGTGTTATTATATTTGGTTAATACTGGAGAAAGGAATAATCACGATGAGAAATAGGCGTAAGATTTCCAAGATTATCTAATTTTTTGCACATGTCGTCTTTTGTCACTCGTCCAACATTTCTATGCCGATGAACAATGATGCCACCTGTGGCTTTTGTAAGCTGCAATATTGCGGATGGCAATACGTCTCTCCATTAGTGTTAAGTGACGTAAGAACCTTTCCATTTATTCCTCTTTATGCCTTCGAAACGGCATTCTGTTTCAGCTTAACGAATTTATATTTTTTTCCGCCCACCTTTTAGTTTTAAGTATTTATTTAAAAAAAGATAATTATTTAGAAGAGTTAAACGTAAATAAAATTGTAAAAGCTTACAATTTTACTAATGCACTGAAACTTTACGAGTTCCACGTTTGACGATATTATTAAAAAATCTATGAAAAAAAACTTATCTTTAATCGGAAGTAAAACTTTTGTTATAATGTAAATATGGTGCAAAAATTAATAAATCGAATAAAAATTGTAGGCTTTCCAAATTTAATAAAAGTTAAATCCTCCCCAACATGTAGTAGAAATTGATGACATTGTTTTTAAAAACAAATTTGAAAGCAATATAAAAGGCGACAAAATAATAATTTTTTATCTTGGAGCTCATCCAATTTACTCCGGGACAAGTGGAAGAAAGTGCAACAACTGAAACTCGAAGTTGAGCGATATAAAGTACGGGGACCTAGTTTTAGTTTAAATTGATTGTTACAAAAATATAGTGTTCGTACTTATAATGTCGTATATTTCCACTGCAATGAAGGAACACCTAAATAATGAGGTCAATGCAGTGGTTGCCGGTTAATGTCTAAGCAAACTATCGATCGGTTTTGTATCTCTTTCTTACTAGGGAAGGGTGCTAACGATCTTAAAGCAGAACTTATTCGTACTCTTTTTACATAAGCCTTCTTACTTGTTGTAACATATCGTCGAATTTTATAATTGCTTCATTTATAACAAAATAAATTTTACAACAATAGAGTAAACTCGTGACTTCTTTTACTTTTCTTATTAGAGTTTTCACAAATAAAGTAATATTAAGTACAATAAAATACCACTTACGTTAATATTTAAACGTCTTAATATTTAAAATGTATTTATAAAGATATGTTAAATGAAACTTTTAAATAAGCCTTTGCAATATAGATTGTTTGATTCAAAATCTATGTAATAATCTGATAACGATTATTATAGTAAAATAAAAAAAAACCTCACATAATTTTTGTCCAATAAAGCGTCTGGACAACAAGGACGTTCACGTTAAAGTAATTGATATCTTGAAAACGCCTAATGCCTTTACATTTTACGTCTAGTTAAACCACTAACTAAGCTAGATATAATACACCATAATGGCACCGCGATGGTCCTTTCCTAGTCAGGCCCCTATTAAAACGTGACCTTAAATCAGAAATTCTATTACCCTGTAACATTTTTAAATGTATGTATTTCTATAATAATATAAAACAAAAAATGTTTATATTTTTTTACAATAGAGAAAAATACGATAGCTCTATTAATACTCTTCGAAATTATATAAAAAAACATAACAAGAAAACTTCTCAGAACTGTAAAAGCGCACAAACGAATGCAGCAACTTCAACGTCAAAAGTTATTAAAGTTATGCCAGGCCATATTGTGCAGTCATTTTTTTACAAAGTACATCTATACCATTACCTTGCCTTTATAAAGTTTTGCAGTCATTTTATATATACTTTGACAAGTCATGCATAATCCATATATGTTCATGTTTATTCATCAAGAAATCGTATTTTAAATAAAAATTTTACTTAATTGTCGGACATGTTTATATTACTTTATAGGAAATGTTGGATTCTATTCCTGATATATATAGATATAGAATTGTCAGCTTTTAATATTGTCACGTCAGTCTTTGCGCCGCGTATTGATTTACTGTGGAGGTGGCAGCTTTGTATTTACTCTGTCCGAGGCAAGAGTGACAATGGAGTAAAACAATACCTATACTTCATTATATTAAAACAATATGATAACATTTTTTTATGCTAAAACATGTAAAATATTGTAATGGATTTTGTCAAATTTAATGTAACATTAATTCAATTAATGCGAAAAATACTTATAATATGTAAAAATACAACTCTCAAATATAGCTATTACGGAAATTAAAATTAAATTAGAGCATTTCAATGCATACAAAGATGAAACGAAGAAAAAGGTTTTATTTGTGATAGATGCTGTTTTTATAGGGGACTACTGGGAATTGCTGGGAACTGGATCCACTGGGATTTGCTTTGTGACTAAAATAGGAGTAGGCGTTGACTTGACAAAGTAGTAGTGTACAAATGCAACCGTGTTCTGTTTTGAAGGGTAGGTAAGGATGAGTTCTGTTTACTGGTAAACAAGAGGCAATTGCAAATACCCCGGTATGGCGAGCGGGCTCATAGTGTCTTACGCTGCATTTTCAATGGACATGGCGTTTCATTCACCATCAGGTAAATCGTCTACCGACTTTTTACTTTATTAATAAAAAATTAGAGTAATATAATATTTGTTATACCTCCATACGAAGTTTCTAGTTTTAAGGAAATGCAGTCTTGCATACATTCGCGGCGAGCAGGCGTTTTAATTTTCGTATAAAATCAACTAAAAATTGGTTTAATAAAGTGGTAAATTATATTTATAATATGAAAATAGGACAAAAGTAAAAGAAGATGTGTTTATACAAATCTAGAAATTGTCTAACGGATATTACAAAATGATAATCGATTGATTTTTTATAACTTCAAAAATATTTTATTTTTTAATATCTACATGGAATATATAAATTGAATAGTATGTAAATTTGTATTTTTTTGGTAACAAGTAAACTTTAAATAAAAAAAACTGGCTGCTTGACTTGGAACCAATGTAATAGATAGAATATTTTGTGTTATTACTTATTTTTATTTCATATGTTGTTTGTGTTTTCAATTAGATTACATATATTATGGTAAAATAGTAGCTCATTACAATATTCATGGGTATTGGCGAATAGTTAATAAATATATATATCTCATACAAGGGTATACTATAGATCACGAATAAATGAAAATAAATTAAAATCTTGAAATTGTAGGTAACAGGATGACCGAAAAATCCAAAGCAGCCCAAAGGAGGATGAAAAAGTAATCAAGCATTAACGAGATAGGTAGAATTTCTTAAGCCGCATATGTGGATAAGTAATTTCTAGTAGTAGTCACATCTGCATTTACGGATGTCAAAACTCTTCCATCCACAACAACCTTGGTAATTTATTAAATAAACGTTCACTATCTTTACAAAGGGCCAGTAGCTGCGTCAATAACCGATTTCTAAATGTACAATTTGTTTTGCTATATTTACAACAATACTTGAGGACTTGTGATGTTAATATCTGCGTTAGACAATATTATAACTATTTCTAATTAATTTTGATTACAAGGAAAGAAAATAGTTTAAGCACATAGCCCTTTCAAGCGTTTTTAGGAAACTGGCTTCCATCTTACAAAGAAAATGTCAATAACATTATTAAAAAAAAAACATCACATTTCGATACGCGTCGGCTCAATTTGTAAAGTGCTTGAAACACATGTTAGTGCAAGATTAAGTGTCTCGTCATGAACATAGACTTCGTATTCTACGCATTTCTTCAAGTCGGGCCGGCGTTGCGAAATGGGTTCACTTTGAGGATATGGATGGCTTAGCAACTGAAACTCATTTGTTTATCTAAAAAGTACATGTTTCTTTGTTGGAGTTTATGAAAAGTTATACTACCCTACTTTGTACCTATAGACTAAATAAATAAAAGTAGAGTCGTGAGGAAAGAAAACTCTTGAGGCCCCTATCTCTATCTCATTTTTTAGCCGTAACGAGGCTAGCGCGGTGACTTTTTTGAAGCTGTCCCTAAGGAGAACTATTTTGGATAACAGATTATGTTATCCAGGTAAGGGAACCGAGATTAAGAATGGCTTGATTGTGCCGTAGTCTCGAGACTGGACTACCTAAACAGCAAAACAATAATGCAAAAACATATCTTCTGACCCAAAAGAAGGGCTTAACTTATTTAGTCGTCGTGAGTCTAACATAATGCGTATTTGTCTTCGCGAGCCTGGGTATACCTAGACATTATCCCACCTTCAAAAATTTATACCATAACACTTATTTAGACACACATTTTACACATTTTTATATCAGGTTGAAGTCATGACGTAGATTCATTACATGTTTTACTCCATTTTTAAATGTATACAAATAGAATAAAAACTCTTAATTTTTCATAGTTTCTCTTAGATGTTGTCAATTTATGTGTTGTTAACCTCTTTTAGCTATTTTAGTTCAGTTTCCAACATAACAAAATATTAAGTCATAGTTCAAAAGTTATTGACATCTCCGGAAGCAGGGAGCTAAGGAACGTAAAGCAGATAATCCTCAATTTCTCTACCAGCATTCCTTTGTTTGGTATAACAAAAGATGCATTGAATAAATTTGCTTTTGTTTTTTTAGTACGATATAAAATCATTCACTTATTTTAATAACTTTAATATTTAAATTTTATTACGTTGGCCATTACTAAAACGCCTTTTAGTTGCAGTTGTTTACACAAAAAACGAAAAATCTGTAAAATTACGTAAATGAAATATTTAAACTATGTAGGAAGGAACAAGGTCGTTACAAAAAGTTGTCACTGACTATTTAACATCATTCGGCACATTTTCATTTAAATTTTACTTAGGTCGTTTCTAAAGTTTTTTTTATTGAATATTATAATAGATATATAAGATAAACTAAGACAATAGTTTTTTTAATGTAACTACTACAAATGTACCTAGTTCTAAAGCGCAACTTTATTCAAGATGACATGAAAACAGTATTAGATAAATTTCCTTTGTAATAGTTTGTCAAAGAAGAATACCTAGTCAATGGAAAAGTAAAACTTTCAGGATAGAGCACTGTTGGTGGAAGTATTAGCTAAATATATTTATTGTTGATTTAACTTGTTTATAAACATTTCAAAAATTACCCACAATATTTTTTGTTACATTATTTTTAGATGAAGGTATGTAGATTTTGATAATATATTTATTTATAATTATATATTTTGTTTACGTGAATACTATAAATTATTAAATAAAATGACATTTTTACATATTTTATCGCGTTTATTTCACATATTTAAATTACTGACGTTTCGTACACTTTCCAGCGGCCGAGGTCACGGGGTAGATATGTAAAAAAGACGCGATATCTTATTAATAATATCATTCATTAATAATAATCATAGGATGTCAGTCAAAACTACATGTACGTAAATGGATGACTCATGAATATGTAAACTTGTGTTTCGTAAATAAATCAATTTAAAATTTTCACCAACACCAAGGTGGTAGGTAACCTTGTTACAAGGAATCGACTGGGAAATTAGCACTACAGAACTAAAATATTAGTACAAAAATTTAAAAAGCATTACTATTGATAAACGAGACATATCATTTTATAGGGCACATTCACAAAGACTCTTCAGGCGTCTAACGCTGCATTGGTAGAGCATATACGCTTTATTCAATATTACAATATAACTTATTATTACTTGATATTTTGGCTTTGTTCAAAAAAAATTTAAATATTTATACATAATATTCTATCCGTACACCGAATCAGGCCAATATTCTATAATGCAAGATTCAGAATCTCTTACGTCTACGCCAAGTGGGTCGTCAAAAATATATTTCACCGTTACGTGTAGAATGAAATCGTATATACCGCATTCATGCTATTAGAAACTAAAATGTTCTAGAACTTTATGTTTTCATATCTCAACAAACTGTGTTATTAACATTTTCGTGAAACCAACGTCACAACTCTAAAATATCAGCCCCCATCTTGCAATTAATAAGCCCAGCGTCAAGTGTCACTTTGCGATTATCATCCGCTAAGTGCGGTGCCGTCAAATTAGCAGTCTACTGACGTGAACGAAGAAACGATGCGCCATCAAATAGAAAAGGCAAATTTTAAATTGTAATTATTATATATTTAGTAATAACTATATAAATAATGCTTGCTTGTTTCTTATATAAATGTGTTGCTAATGTAACTTGTACATCACGATATGTTATTGTACCGTAATGATGATTACATTGTATAAACAAGGCTTTACCATTTACATATATAACAACTAAAGTAACATTTAACAATTATCGAACGCAATAATTTAGACATTATTTGTACGATACATAAATTGTTTATGTTCACTATTTTAGTGTGCGAAAGAGAATTTAATAAAACTTTTGGGTTGTTTTTTTAAAGTATTAACTTTAGCCATCGCTTATTATATAAAAGGCGATCTCAATAATACAAAATTTTTGATAACGTTTACAAATGGACAAGACTTTTCTACATGAGCCAATTACGTACACAAAGTACATATAATTTACAATGAAAAATTAACAGCAGAACATAAAGGTAGGGGCACAAAATAAAGTAAAAGAATATTAGCGCACAAACATTCCCTAGCCTGGCGAAAGCTCCGTTTTATAATGAGAGCCATAGTGCTATTTTAAATATAGTAAGGCAGTTTTGTTTCAGAATCGGTTCGCACAATAAAAGAAGTAATGTTAGTATTTTAGATTTACTTTCTAGCCATAATATTACGGTACAAGTCAAGTACAAACAATATATATTTTTTATTGTTTTTTTAAAGTAAAAACACAGATATTAAAAAATGTGTTACATAAAGGTATCGTTAGTTGTGACAGTTTTAACGCTATTTTATTTGACATAAGTGTTATAACTGAGCATTTAAGCACATTTTACCTTGATTACGAATGTAACATTAAAGAACTGATGTATCACGATTTTTCATTATTTACGATAAAAAATATATACCTCTAGTTTGTTTGGTCATTACAAATATACGTTTCCTGTGGTCAAACATAAATATTGCGCTGTGTGGGAATAATAAAAACAAAAGCTTCCTATGTTATTTTTTCGAGTCTACGGATGGGTTGATTGATAGACAATTAATTGACAGCCTTCACTGGAAGATCGAAAAGATAAGCTTCGTTAGTAGTTTTTTGAATCGAAAAATATCCATGTTTATCATATATGAGTATAGTATTCCATGCAGTAACAATGAAAGTAATTATTTTCTAACTCATACCGGTACAAACGTATCTGCCGTATTTAAATTCAAGTGAAACAATTTATTATTCTTAACATTAGTAGATATACTATACTGTGTTTTATAATTTTTTGTCGTAGTATAGTTACAATTAATGTAAAATACTATAGAATACTAAATATTAATATTTCATATCAGAGAAAAATTTATATAAAACTTTTGCAAACAATGAAACCTATAACAAGAACGTTCGTATGGCACTGTCACTTTTTAAAGACGCTAGATGTCATTGCGCTTTGTTGCCATGGGTTACATAAAGTTAATGTCTTATTTAACTCTGGAATAATGACTGAAATATTTTGGACTTGTGACTTGATAAATATAAAATATTAACTACCAGAATATTCTCCACTCATTCTAAGATATGAATGCACAAGAATTTTTATCGTATATTGAGATATAAATATTAAAGCTTCGATAGCCGCTTTATAACGACGAGATGGACGCAGACCGGTATGACTCATTTTATAACTTTGAACTTTTAGCATGTAAAACATAAATTTAAAAAGTTTCAAACAGTTTTTGACTTTTATTCATTTGTGTAAGAATAAGATAATTGTAGCTTGGTATTATACTGAAAAAAAAAACAATACGAAGTTAAACGTAATAGAAAAGTTCGTTTGGGCCAACCCTCAAAAATTCAATAACCAAAAAATTTTTTAAGATAAATCGAGTATGCCAGAAGCTTAAGTAACATTTTAAGTACAGGTATGACTTATCACTGTACGTACCTTTATTTTTTGTGAAAGACATCGTTTATTAAATACTATCCTTTGTTAGTATGACATTGATCTATTTTCCAAAGGACATATCAAACATATAGGAAAAATTCAGAAACGTTTATTTATTCTCTTAAATTACCATTGCCTATAACTAGAGTTCGTATAATGAAATTTTTTAGAGCATAATGCAATATCTCTAATAGATTATTATTTACCTCATTTATTTTAATAGTGACATAAAATAATAAATAAATTTATTGAGTCCCCAATCTGTTTTGTAATATAAACTTTATAGCAAAACCCCAACTTCCTGTTCGTTAATCGTGGTAATTTTCTTGCAATCACGATTTAAACGAACACAAATGCCGTTTTAAAATATAACAGAAATAATTATCAATTATATAATTTTACTTTCTTTCTCTGTTTTATTGTTTAGAGATTGTATAAGTTTTTTTTCCTTTATAATCATCATTACCTGCTATATGTTTACTTGTAATATTAACTGTTTGAACCAAAATGAATGAATAAAAGCTACCTATAAGATAATACAATATAAGCCTGATGCCCTAATAAATAGCGGAGTGCCTCTGCTATTTATTAGTGCATCAAGTAAAATTACCCTTATGATATCCCATTTGCCACTATCTTTCTATAAACGAACCGTAGAGCGCGATTAAACGTTTTTTTACAAATATTTCTTGTATCCTTACATAAGATATAAACTATTACGTAACTTACGAAAATTGCTTATTTATCAGTCATAAACTATAACTGTCAATTTAGAGTACCTATACTTTTACAACATACGTTAACTACTTTATAATTTTCAGTTATTCAATGAATTATTAGACATCCGGTATCAAAAAGGGGACTGAGTGAACTAATATAAGATACAAAATTTAACTCAAACGTATAAAAAAAATATTCAGCTGCTTTTAGTTTTTGTAAATGAAAAATCTACCACAAGTCCGAAAGCTTGACTTTTCCAGCGGACAACCAGCAAGAAACTATGCGTTTGTATTTTCTTTCCTAAGAACACTGCCTTGTAAAAAATAAAAGGTCTTAATGCAACAGATATCAAAACAGGTAAATAATA
Source organism: Lamproptera curius (assembly GCA_029286875.1). Taxonomy (NCBI): domain Eukaryota; kingdom Metazoa; phylum Arthropoda; class Insecta; order Lepidoptera; family Papilionidae; genus Lamproptera; species Lamproptera curius. The sequence continues at coordinate 744,127 of JAGSMT010000048.1, forward strand.
TAGTGATTCAGTTTACATAAAGCTGTAACGATCAAATAGACTGTCAATAAGTGATGATTTAATATCGAGTCGATCGCTTGCTCGTTTGGCCTGTTTACTTTCAAAGATAACGGCTACAAAAAAGTTTTTCACTTTATTGCCTACTTCTACGACGAAAGATATGATCGAAATGCCAGTATCAGTTTAGTAAATTGGGCTCAATATTATTCCTAAAATTACAATATTAGGCAAAATATTACTAACGAAGTCCAAAATATCTTTACAGAATATATAAAAGAAATAGAAGCAATTTGATATTCGATTAGTTTTGTTTAGTTTGGTGACAAATGGATATATTTTTTTTAGTTTGTATTGTATAATAATTATGTGTAGTTATTATTTATATGAATTGTTTCATTCGTGCAATAGTTACTTAGAAACCCGAGTCATGACAAATTAAACATGATGCATACGAGTTTAAAAGTATGAATATATTTTTTCATAGAATAAATTTAAAGATTACAATACACGATGTGTAAGTAATATAAATGTCGACGGACATACAGATAGAATTACCTGATACGGGAAATTGTTTGTGAGTCAAGTAATTTGCTTTCGCAAAATACGTATTATTTGCCCTTTACACAATGTTTATCTTAATCTCCCAGTACTTGTACAAAAGCGATATAATCGGTGCTTTACCACATTCTATTGTCTGTTTTTCCTTTAATTCGGTCTGATAATAAAATTTGTGTTCAATGGTATATGATTATTTATTATTATTTCCGAGTGAAAGAGGCTTTATATGTTCATAGATCTCGGGCGAGAACTCGAGTAGTAATCTGTATAATCTCATAATTCCTAATTATTTTAAGACTATTTCATACACAAGTTAACTAGATAGGTACGACCTATCGATTTTTAGTTTGGTATTTGCGGAAGCGAGTATAGAATAAGTTTAATATATATAATTTATGTTTCGATTCGAGAACGTTTACTGACTGTAATTCAATATTAATGAAAACTTGCTTGCTTTTGTATAAGTTGGATTTTGGTATCAAATAAATTGTGAACAATTTATCACTGACGGGGATGACATAGCAAGGACAGGCGGACGAATATTATAGGTTTACTTATATGAAAAAAATTTACCGAATCTTTATTTCAATTATCTTTAAAATAAAGTTACAATGCTACAATATTTACCTAGATGTAAAGAAACTACCTAGTTTATGAATGAATTTCAATATCTTACAAAATACCTATCATCTATCTGGCATGCATAGATAAATGCAAAGCGGTGAAGTTTCATCTTTACGGTTCAAGTTGACATGACGCAACCGAACTCCAAAATACAAGCTTTAAACAAAGCCATTCCAATAATATTAAGAACACTAGTTGGCTTGTATAAATCGGAAATTCATTGTGTGAACTGCGCTCTAATTGCGCTGAATTGTCTCTCATTCTTACAAAACCACTTTATTTTATACTACCTTAGCTCTTACGCGAAGCGATTATTAACTTAGAAGCCGCTGTTTTACTCGTTTATAGACATTTTAAGCTTCTGGTTGCAGTATTTTAAGTTGTATCTAAGCGGTCTCTACTACGCGGGTGCATCTTTTTTAATAAAGTGAAAAAAAGAAGGAAGTAGGAGGTAAGTAGAACATCAGCAATTGTGTCTGGAGCTAAACGACGTAGCCAGCAACGCCGGGAGTCGAATCGTCAGTCCGGTCAATGGCAATACGTCATCATATTCGCAAATAGTGTATTCACATTTTTTTCTGGAAAGTACTTACTAATAAGAATTAATAAGAAACGCAGCAAAGTTTATCGACTGTAACTGTCATGCCATAGTGCCGTTTAAAAATGAAGAATAGAACCTTGAAAGCAGCTTTTCCAACAATGGAGTAGACAACACGCATGGTCCCCGCTCGATGTACGATTATCTACGAAACAGTGCAACATCATATCACGCTCCATTTTTCACCAAAAAGCATTCACATTTCACTGCACTGTGTATGTGGCTTGTTACCGCGGTGGAGACTGTCACTTTTGTGTTTGTACGTTCTTAGTTCGTTCGAAAACATGTGCTTTTTGTGATATCGCCATTGTCTGAATTATATATCTATGATTAAGATAGAGATTACAAGCGATATATCTTTTATACGGTCAATATTATTCTTTTAATGTAGCCGTTTCCTGACAAGATGATAAGTTACATAAGTGTTGGTAAAAGTTGTCCTAAACTTAGTTCCTTTCAAGAGTCCGACATTCATCACTATAACACACACATAAAACACCAACCTAAATACAATTTTACACACATAAAGCTCACTACAAACAAATCTATATCTAAATTAACATCGAGTAGTGTGTCAAGGGAATCGTGTTTTGTATAACATGAAAATGGAATATTACCCTCTAATGCGTCGTAACATAAATAACTTTGCATTGTGACGTACCTATTGTTGGAGATTGTCGTGGTTGGTTAGTCTCGTGTTGATGCATTTCGTTTTTGTTCGGGGTTTAAATAATGCATGAAGCCTTTGGTATTTTTCGACTTACCGAGATTCTCAGCGCTCGCGTTGACGTCGTATCGGTGCGCGGGCTTCGAGTGCGGCGCTGGCGAATGCAGAGACGTACTCTTGTGGCGACGGATCGTCGGCAGCCGCGACACAAAGGAAGCATTGTTCTTGAATGATGCGCTCATAACCCGACTGTCAAACATACGCGGCTGTCATTCATTTACTACTTAAGCTTTTGTCGAGCGCACTTATTAGAGCGTTGGATATACCATGCTTCTTGCTATTGTTTGTGTACCGTTGAAAGATGTTATTTGTGTGTGTCAAATATTATTTAAAATATGTCAATGTCTAGTAGCGAAAAATTGTTTATATATAGCTAATTTTTTTACCAAAATATTAACAATTAAGCGACGTTTCTCTAAAAAAATTATTTATTGGTTGTTAACCTCGATGTATTGTTTATTATCAGTTATAATAAAATACTCTACCCACGTATACTTTGTATTATCATTTAACGTAAGCGAATTTTATTTAAGGACCTATACAAGTCTACCTTGGTAGATTTAATTTAAAGAATTAAAAAAGTTATTAGTACAAGAGTAACTCACCTCGTCTGTGGACTGGGCAACGGGATTTGGTGTATCTTCCAAGTGGCGACGCTCATGGAATGTTCATCGGCGGCGTAGCACCGCCACAGCGCTTGGATCAACGTGGCGGCCGGCTGCCGTCTTCTGATCATATGCTTCTGTCGTTGCTGCTGCTGCACTTTTAAAGCGAAGCCCGAACCCAAGATTCCCTAGAGACGAAACAGAATGTACCACCGATTTCCGCATTGCAAATAAACTACAGCATTCATAAGGTTTCCTCACTGCGGGCAGAGCGAAAAATGATATCCCCAATAGCGCGCAGAACGATGCGATGAATTTCCCCTGCCACGTTTGTGGCACCATGTCGCCGTACCCCACTGTGCACAGCGTGATCTGAGACATTTCAAGGACGCTGTATGGATATGTTTATTGGAAAAAAATGATACTAATAAAACGTGATTTGGTTAACAACAACGATTCAATAAAACAGAGCCATTTAAGATCCGGAATATGAAAAGAAAGGCGTATACTTACAACACCCCACCATAGTGCTTCGGCAAAGTTTTTAAATTTTGTGTCAGCGACGTCTTTTTCTGCTAAATAAACTAGAAATGATGCAAATATAAGTCCTAGGAATCCTATGTACAATGTCGTTATCAATTCCTGAAACAGAACAAAGTATAAGTTTATTTATGTATCGATTAAAGACCATGTAAGTAAATGTTATTTTTTTCAGACTTAAGCAACAGCGAATAATATGAAAAAGCCCTTGTAGTTTAATAATATGAAAAACATTTTATATTAAACTTTGCTCCTCAAGTTTCTTAAAATTGCTATGGAAAATTGTGCCGCATAAATATTTTCTTTTCAAGCACACCTGTTGCAGATTAGAAATTGGAAAACGTTTTGAATATTGTGGCCGCTTTACTTATAAACCTAAAGAAAGAAAAATATTACTAGATATTTAATTTTTCAAATATCTAAATGTACAGTGAATTGATATCAATCTAGGATAGTTTATTACACGACGGTTGTTGACGTCCTCGTAAAATTCTAACCCTTGCTGCTATAACTTCCATTTTTACAAATTGAGATAGTCGTAATATTTTTTTTATAAACAGAGATTATCTCAAACTACGTATGATTATTTTTTTTATTATACTATATACTGTCAATTGTTATAAAATTATGGCCACAATCAAAGTTTTTAATAACATAGTCACATACTCTCAGTATTAAATACATAACACGATTTATTATCTGTTATCTCAAGGTTTTATTCACGTATATGTAATACTTCATATACGACAATAATTGGACAAAGCTTTTACTTAATAAAAATAATCTAATACATTTTACTTAGCTAATAAAAATCTGATGTCATCCGAAATCTTTTACGTTGACCTTATTTCAACTAATGTAATTGTTTTTATAGCCTTGGATGCTCATAGCGTAGCAGATTGTTTGTTCAATAAATATGTTTTGATTCAGCCGAATTGTTGTTTCACAGGCAATTAATAATCCCCTCGTTATTACATTACTGTGTAATAATACACGTTAATCGAATTTATTATATATTAATCATCTGTATTGTTACTTTACGGGCAATACACAAACTGGTATTTGCTTGGCGACTGTTGATTTAGAGCAATTAATTACTTTCATCCTTACAAAGATACCGATGTAACAAAAGGGAATGGCAAGATTATTTTGTTTTTTTCTTTTTCCTTATAAGCTAGCTATTGCGTGGGTTCTTTCAATGCCCCGCTTAAAGTATCATTGGATCCGAGGGCGATTTGCCGAGTCAATATTGCAGGGAAGGCGAGAAATGCGACTCGGGGCGCCTTCTCATTCGTTCGGGAATGTGATTATGCAACTTTAACCTGAACCATTTGTGAGTGGATATTGAGAATCGCCTTGTTGTGTTTATATCGACCTAGCTGCCAGACGGGGGAAATTGCCACCAGTTCCGTTATGCTTTCTCATCGTGCTAATACAAGTTTTCAAGCAAGGCAAGCCTCAATCGCCCATTCAACAGCTTGTTATTATATTTTGCAATGACACTATATTTTGTAATAATAACGAATACAGATACGTTTGATCATTAGGTAAATTGTTACCAACCAAGTTACTAATGTTGGTGTTTACTTTTAAACATCTAAAATAATCATATACAACGTAATATAATATGTATCCATGACGTAAATAATTCCATCCCATGCACCTGTTTTAAATTACTTCTAAGATAGTTAGCCTATCCGCGAAGCTAACACTCGTTAATAATAAATCCATCCGCACGTGTATTTCATATTAATTTTTAAACGGCTATTTCCAGTGGTTTCAACACTTCAGCCTCCCGCTAAATATATTTGCCTATTGTTGCCGTATTATGAATTAACAACGTCCAAACATCGGGAAACGTGTAATCATTATTTTTCACGGCAAATAACGTTTTATAAATAGGTTATGTTTTGATCTTCAAAGGAGCACGCTTGTGATGGGCTATTTTTAGGGCAATTCGCCGGGACGTGTTTTGTGTGAGTTCACCTGTCGATGCGCATACACTACGGAGCCGAGCAGCTTCCACGTGCCGCCGCGTCGGTCCATCCGCACCATGCGCAGTATTTGGAAAAACCTTAGACCACGAAGCGCTGACGCCGCAAACACTTGCCCCGAGGAGCCCATACCCAACACCACTAACGACGCCATGATTGTTGTTACATCTACGAAGCGGAGAAAAATTATCTCACTTGATATAAGTATCAACCAAACCGCATTGGACCAGCGTGGTGGAATACGGTCCAAACCCCCTAATGGATAGGGGTGTATTATGGGAGGCCTATGTCCAGCAGTAGACTATCAGACGCTGATGATGTGATATTAGTATTGTCAAAGTGCTCAAGTTTTACGCAAAGTTGAATGTTCACACTTTATTCTTGAATGTAAGAAAAACTGTCAATAAAATCATAAAAAGTTTTCATATGGTTCTTATTACTGAGGCAAACATTAACATTAAAACGTTTTTAATGAGGCCTGTTTTTAAAATTAAGTACTCCCTTATTTAATGGTACAAGATAGCATCTGCGATTTTATTTCAGTATGCCATTGCTGTTTTTAGACTGAAACGTAATATTGCTCGATCTTTATTGGCTTCAGATTTACGTAGAACCTCATCTGCGCTTATCTGAGTCGTGAGCAGATAAAGGAAATTCAAGCCTGTGTCTATTATGTTAACATGACGTTTCACCACATGTCCTTGCGTAATGATATCATTACTGAATGTTGTGCATTTCATGCTAAATTTTTAATGGACTACAGCTTTTTTTAAAACAGTTAATTTCTTTAAAAGACTGTCGAGACATTAATGTTACATCTTGTTTACCGGAAAATTACGTCGGCTACTCTGCCATTTAAACTTTAATGTATTCTTTTGTCCTTCTATGTGTCCTTCCTTCGTTAATAATACTGATTCATCATATCGCGTTCAATATATTTTTATTTGTTAGAGCGATGAGACGAGTAGGGCGTTCACTTGATGATAAGTTATACGAGCTGCCCATAAAAAAGCAGCATAAGAAACCACAAATCCGCTCACCGCCCTGACACATGAGATGTAATGTCTCGTTTTCCCAATAATTACGCCTACCTATGGCGCCCTTTTAACCAAGGGACAGTAGTGTTTCACACTACTGATTCGCGCTTGAAATAGGGATTACGGCTATCCAACCACACCTTAGGTACCTACCCCAGAAGGTCTTTTGTAAAAAAGAGTCTCATCGCTTTGATAAGATCTAGTAAATATTTTAGATATTTTAGTACAACATAAATAAAATGCTCAGGGATTACGAAAATAAGGACAGTAAAAGCAAGTCACCGATAGTTACTTAGCCGACAGAGTAAAGTAAGAAATTGGCCTGACACAGAGAATGGAAGGACGTATAAACCTCTTAAACTATTTAGGTATCTTAGATAGTGGCGATAGGAGTGGTCATAAAGGCGAGTTGTAGAAACGTGTAGCGATGTTTGTCGCCTAGCGCGGTCTCAGGACGGGTCGTGTCCCAAGAGAGTGAAACTGCGGCGGTACGAAACCGACGCTTAGGGGAGGGCACTGAAATGTGAAGGTCGCACCTGAAATAAGGTCAGTGCGCCATGGTTCATAAAAAAACGTAACTTTTTCTAATATTAAATACTAAAGTTTAGTGTCCGTTCCGGAATATTAAACTAAATATAGAATATAATATCTGGTTACGTACCTATTATACAAAATGGCCGCTTTAAGAACTTCAATCGCCCTATTGATCCTTGATACCGTGATCTGCATCCTGATGACCATAGCCTTCAAGAAAAAAATATTGTAACGCATAAAAATACATGTGAATCATTAAAAATTACAATTGACGCGTCGTGCGTACAAATAGTGCACTCAAGGGAAATGGAAGATTATTAAAGTTCAACAGTTCCTTTACTTTACTAGTCCCCCTAGAGTGTTGCAAGTTTCACTCGCACCGTACACGCAAACTTGTAACGTGCATAATTAATTGTTTACACCTCAATATGGCCTTTATGAAAAGGCAGTTTTCAAGTTACACAACTTAGTTAGCCTGTGACGTTCTCACGAAGTGGGACAAAAAGTACTTTACGCAGCAGGCGACGCAATCTATCTGTAGATATGAATTATTTGACACACGAAAACCTTCAGGCGACGCTTTTCGTAATTACATCATATTTTATCGCGTTGAAACAAAATAAAGTATATCGCATTGGCACAGATCTAGATGTATGCTTGATGTTTTGTCACCTCGTTAAAATAATTACGACACAATTCACAATTTCATATTTGCACATGAAAATTCTTATAAATCCTATCTTGTAAATTAATGAACGCTTAATTTTTGAAAATTATAACATTTTATCCAAAATGAATGAAAAATATTTGCCAAAAATAATCCACACCAACTCCTTGCAACTATTGCTGTATTAAATTATGTTGTCTTTGCAAACAGAGATATATCAACGTTGACATATTAGCTATCACATGATATATTGTATTTTCGGGGTAACTTTTATGCGGAGATTCGTTCATAGCTTACCTTAAAACGAACTCGATTGCGAACCAGACGACAACTACTGTTTCCATATAGAACAGGATGATCCCTGCTTTTGCTTCGTACTCCTCTATAGTTGAGAATACAGATAGCGACAGGCACATGAACACCATTAAAAACCTGATGACAAATTATAACACATAAATGTTAGCTTCTTTTTATCAAACATCAAAATGCACAATGGTTAAGGAATAATAATACATTATAATTATTCATAGACAAGAAAAAAAGTTTCACAAAATAAAATAAAAATTATGTCATTTCGGTATTTTAACGATTTTCCTATATCATTACATATATCTAAAAAATCTATTTGTTTCAACCTATTGGCAGGTAAATCTAAAATAAATAAGATATAATTGAAAGCTCGTAGTGGGGCACCATGATATACCACTTGTAGAAAGAGGTTAGCTTCAATTGATCTTTCCTTAGTTAATTATGCAGTCGATATACCTGTAATACAATCAAATCCAACAAACATTTGTGTTTGTATATAAATTGAACTGCTAACTAGTTATGAAATTTTTACAAAAAATAGGAGGTACTTGCGGTAGAAAACATTTTAATTTATTAGTGCAGCGACCTTGTTTATGCAAACTTCGTTATAATGTCAAGTGCATTCAGCCTTACGAATGGCCGAAAGGCTGACAGGCGGTGCTTGCTTAATAACAGGCTATAAAATAAGCTTGGCATTCGAAATCCTTATAAAGTATCCAACGTTAACTGTGTTGACAATAAAGGAATACCGAAACAAAAGGCGTTAAATCCGTAAGACTACATTTCAGATCAAACAAAGCATTTTTATTTACGTTTAGGTAAACGAAGCATTTAGGAAGCTACACCACATTCTCACGTCGCCGATACCGCAAAGTTTAAAGACAAAAGTCTTTAACCAATGCGTACTCCCCGTTATGACCTATGGGGCAGAAACGTGGCCTCTGACTATAGGACTGGTCCACAAGTTTGCCGTAGCTCAACGTACTATGCTCGGAGTCTCTCTGTCGGATAAGATTCGAAATGAATTCATCCGACAGAGAACGAAAAATGTTACCGACATAACGCAAAGGATTAGCTCGTTGAAGCGGCAGTGGGCCAGTCACGTCGTCCGAAGAACGGATGGCCGATGGGCCCATAAGGTTCTGGAGTGGAGGCCACGTTTAGGGAAACAGAGTGTTGGTTGACCCCCGACCAGGTGGGATGGCGATCTCCGTGCAGTAGCTGGTTCAAGTTGGCAGCGAGTAGCAGGGGATCGGCCGTCTTGGCGTTCATTTAAAAAGGCCTATGTCCAGCAGTGGACTAATAGAGGCTGATTATGCTGATGATGAAACGAAATCTGCCAAGGAGTCTATAACCAAAGTAGTTAGCAATCACATCTTTGATTAATATTTACATTACATACCGGAATTTAGGTCGCGTTATTCAAACGACTCAAATGTTCAAAGAGGGTGTTAATCATAAAGGTGCTTAGACAATTGTTGGGGGAGTAAGATATATAAAGGTACATACACAATTGTTCGGAAATGTAACAAATATAAAGGTGCTCACACAATCATATGATATAGGACGGCCTTCACTCCCCGCGGTCGTTCGAGGAAGTTGTAGAACTTGGATTGCAGGCGTCTGTAGCGCGCGTCGCGTCGCGTGGCGCGGTAGCTGAGCGGCTTGCCCAGCAGCGACATCCGCGGCGTCGCCAGCCGGTCGCCGCCACGCTTACACTCACTGCAACCAATGACAAACGTAAAACTGTACAAGTGTGAATTTACTGAACACCAAACAAGGACGCGGCTCCACCACGGCGATCGATTAGTCACAAATACACACGAATCAATGCATGAAGATCGTTTCCGCAAACATTACTGGTTAGTCGCATTATTAATAGCTGTATTATTTTATGCATTTTAAACAAAACAGTTGTATCACTCAATTAAGAACGCACAACATGTTAGTGACAAATATAACGTTAGCAATGATTTAATCATGTACCGCACGATCATTTGGCACGGCTGAATTCAAACGCACGCAGTCAGTAAGTAAACAATTTTCGTTGACGGACTTGATTTCGCATCTGTTCGCAGTATCAACGTTTAATGTCCCGTTCGAAAGCCATAATTCTGCAACACCTTCAGCAGATGGCGAGAAAACGAATTTGAAGTCTCGACTCGATTCGTTTAGCAGCGTTTTAGTGAGTGCAAATACAAAACGTTTTTTTTTTCTTAATATTTTATTATTAATGAAGTTCATTTAAATGTAAACAATTCGTCTTGCCAACTGGAAATGCATTGTAAGACGCCACTTCCTAAGAGATTAGATGTTACGTCTCGTTTACCCAGTTATTACCTATGATTACGGCAACGTTTAACCAATTTCAATCAAATGGTATTATAAAGGTTCGGTGTAAAATACTCCCCCTGCCGTCTATATCCACGACGCCATATTGTCTTAACAATTGGAAGACTTAAAAACGCAATCCAATCTTCCTAATGAAATGGTATGGGATTTACATTCGTAATGATGGTATTTTTAGATTTCCAAGAAGAAAATACACAAGAGAATTTCATTGTTTATTTCAAATTAATTTATTTTATATACAAATATATTTAGGGCGACCGAACATTTTGTACATAAGTTTCGAAGATTAATTTGAATTTATAAGTAAAGGTATCATAAACAATAATATAAATGACAATAAGATAAAAATCGGTGTCACTTCTGTAATAAATCTGCCTCTCTATTCTGTAATAAATCTCATAATTGCCTGCTACCAAATTAATGGTGCTGTTTATTTTGCTATGAGTAAAATAAAGAAATAGAAAAAAATGTGTTAAAAGACAAGAACTGTAAATCATTTTCATTTAATTTTGTTTTATATTCATCCCAATTTTTAAATAAGCAAATACGTCGTGCTTGTTTTTCAGCAGATTAAACATTGAAAATAAATCGAAGTACTGATGGAAATGGCTAACTTTCAGTAAATTAATTAAAAGCCTTATCATCGATGCCACTTAACGTAGCGATAAGTTGGTATTCGTTATCGTGGTGTTTCGTGAAAATCGTAATAATTTCAACAAATAGAGAAAGTAATAAATCAAATCTTTATAGGTATAATCCCAAATGAAGGTGAAAAAATACAACGGCATGTTTAAAGTTAATTTCATGAGCCTGCTGAATAATTTTGTTTTTTGCGGAAAAATATACTTTGGCTGGCGGCCAATAGTCACAATAGTCAATGCTATAACGAAACGAATATAAAAAAAAACATAAAGAACTCAGTATACGCTATTAGAAAAGAGTCAAGGTAGGCATTGTTTTAAAAAATTATATCACTTTTATTAATCTACTTCGCCTTGTCGGTATTTATAAATTCAAGGCATGTTTCTTGTCCAAAGAGCTATCAAATATATGCACAAAATTTATCTGCGACGGCTACATAAATTGTTTTGGCTCCAATTATAATAGTCAACGTGCAAAAACTTTACGCTATATAACAACATAGCGTAAAGTTTTATAAGATAAATAAACTCTATGTCAACAAGGTTTTATTTAATTACTTACGTTACGTTACGTTACTACCAAGGAAACCAGCATTTTTTTATATGCAACACTGAAAAACATTTAGGAGTTCGTAGATAAAGTTGCTTAGGAAGCCTACAATTATTGATGAGTTTTTTCTAGGAATTTTTAATATTACCTCATAAACTGAACTTTTGAGATAACATCTAAGTGTCGGCCTAGGCATATAGTAAAGACGTGAGTCCGTGTAAACACAAGTACCCTAGTTGATTTTTAAAATTACTTCCCAGGAAATAAAAAACGTTTTCTTTTTCCGAGAGGTCGACTTATAATGGACCATCACGGTGCCATCTATTAGTACAAATATGTAGTATGTGTATAGTAGTATAAAATACTGTTATGCTTCGTACGACAATAATGTATACTTTAAAAGGCGGAGACCCTTTCACATTTGATAGAAAAAAGTTAAAAACTTTTAATAGTACATTTTTGATAAGGTGAATTGTTCAATGTAACGATAATTCTTATGAAAATTGATGTTAAACCTCCATAAGGGATAAAAGGTTTTACAAAGTAAATTCACCTGTCATCTTTAAATTTCTCATCAAATTCTGATAAAAGTAATGTGAAACCTTTGAAACATACCGTCTTCTTTAATGTTTGAGTAAGTGTGAAGCTTCAAGAAAATATTTCGAGAAATTAATTCACGTAACTTATCGTTAACTTAGTCATCAAAGTCTCATCCAGTACCTTCTTAATTATTCTCAAACGTATGAATATATATAACGCGCATAAGCAAGTTAATTTTCCCCGACGTGAAATTGAACCACACTTGAAAATGAGTTTCGAAGTGATTTTGCTTGTACTTGTTACGCGTGAAGCTGATGTTAATAAATACATCAAAGGTTGCCTTTGTCTCATTTACGACGATAACAGAAAAGACATCAAAAATCTAAACAAATTGTGGCAAAAGAAATAAGGATTATAAACGTGTTAATAAAAATACGAATAAATTATATGTTTTTTAAAATTTGAGTGTTTTATAAATTTGTATATCATAACATTGCGTATCTTAAATGTTCTTGACACCAAACCTTTCTTATGTTACTTCCTGCGTGTTTATCATTGCCCTGTAATTTGAAGATTTGCAAAACGTATACAAGCTCTCGTATGGCCGCGGCTTTTCATTATTTTGTCACAACGGTTTACTCGTGTTTTCCTTAAATTAAACATTCTCAAAACCAGCGTGTAATTTATTGGCATCATTTAAATATAAACCTTTATATTAAGTGTGAAACCTATGATAACCAAGTGTTAATTTTCAGGCATTGTTAATTTGACTTAAACGTCCTTTTAGTCAAGTCACGTTGTTAATGTAAAAAAATATCTGTTTAAATATCCATGGCAATCACATAGTAAATATAACATGACTCAAATAATGAAGTTTTTTTTAATTTAATTTTTTCTTTATGCTTATATATATTTCTAATAGTCGTTTTAAAAAACTATAACCATCACCGAATGTCAAAACAAATTAGTAAAAAATAAAGTTGAATAAAATTAACAAACACACACAGTCGTAAATGTTAGTATCGAAGTAAATAATAGCGAGACTAAATTAATGACAAAATGTTAACTAGTAATACGAACGAAAATCGTAACCGTATTAAAACATATAAGAATTCTCAGAGCAATTTCCGAAAGGCAATGTCACTGTCGAACTTCAATAAGTTGCGTCATTTACGAACAACGAAAACGACCCACTGCTACGATAACATACTAGTATATGAGGCCACCGCTATTATTATTTTCCCATGTTATTGCTTCAAATCGTTCAGTTTGTTGTTTTAACGAAGACTTATGTGGGAACTTGGTGTAATTGTAATTTCTCGAGGATGCTCTTAATTGCTATTTTATTTATGTCCTAATGTGTGGAGAGTTTGCTATTTTCGTACAACATCAGCATTGAAATAGAACCTATACACGTCTGGTCATCAAGGCTTTATATTATAAAAATAATAAAGCTCTTTAATATATTTTATTACTCACGTTACATCTTTTTCTGATATTATACAGTTCAACTCCTTTTCTTATAAAACAGGCTAAAATAAAAAATGTCCGTTTTAAACAGAAAGTTTTACAGTAGCGTTGTCATGCGGGCTCAATGTATCTTCACATATTAAATTTTCCTTAATGTCAGCAGCATTACGAAGAACTACCTTCGTAATGTTGCTGTCACCGAAATATGTATTAACGTAGCATAAAAAAAAAATTAAAAAATTATATTGGTATCGCCGTCGCAGAATTGAGCCTACTATTTTTTTCTATTACTCACAGGCACTGTAACGGGATGCATTACATTGCCTGCAGTGAGCTACTACGGAACAGCGTTTTATGTATATCTATTTAAACAATTCAAAAATACGCTCATAAATGAGATACATAATGTTATATCACTATGATGTCTTAAATATCGCGTAGATTACCAAATAATATATACAGTTTAATGTTACAATCAAATTGGATTTAACTGTTGTATGACCTATCTTGTCATACAACAGGTATTATGTTTTATTATATAACATTGATTATACGTGTGCGTTTTCTTTCAGATTCAGAAGAAAAAATATTTTAAGTAATTAAACAACTCTCAAGAAAACGAAATACAAGAACATCTCAGTCGCTTAAAGCAATGTAATAGGAAAGATTAGTGTTGCATGCAATAGTATCTTCACACGAAGAGCAACCAGCGAAAGATATCTTACTTCATCTTCAAGTTTACATGTCCATTAAAAATATGTCATTGTACATGTCTTAAGTCTAGCTAGAATGTATTTGTTTAACTCCAAAATAAATATACAAAATTAAAAAAATATTGTTTGTGTACTACTCTTTTGACCCTTTTACATTGCTTTTGTTTATAATTTTAAGCCAAAGCTACGTATAACGGGGTTCCATTAGTTAATATAATAGCATTAAATAATCGTGACATGTACAAAAAGTCCAAAGTATGTGAAAACAAAATACGTAATGGCTTTGTTTATGTTTTTTCCTTTTTTATTTTCAAAAGCGTTAAACTTACGCTGACATTTTTATATTTGGAACGAAATATTGTTTATCTGTTAAATGTTCTTATTTTTTTATAAAGCTGTATAAGCTCAGTGCAAGTGCCGGCTTAGGTTTTAGATTTAGAATTTACGATTTACCTGAGTTCCAATCCTGACTCCAGGGTTTGTTTAAAGTGTTGATTTACGTGATCTCCGGTGAACGAAATCATCGCGAGGTAACCTGCACATCCAATAAATGAATAAAATATATATTTCCACGACATATCATACAGTGTTGTTGCCGCTCAAAGTACAGCTAATAGCAAAGTATAGCCCTTTGCCCTATGCCTGTTCAGTGAAAGCCATTGTTTCACAAAGGTCACGCCAAATGTAAAACTTAATTATTTCTGCTCCGAATAGTATTTTGACGGCTGCAACAATAATAATGGAAGCCTATTGCAAACATTCTGAATAAATAGTTATGAGTTGACAATTATCGGTAGGTATATAATAATTGTTTATTTATATTTGGAAAGTCTGTAATTTTATGACAAATGTTTTAGTTTATAATGTTTATTAGTGTGTAATGTTCATGAATACGCTTTCAGTATTGTGTTGTTATTGCGTAAAATACTGTTTCAGTTGTATGTATAACTAAATGTTTTTTTGTAGAGGTTTAATAAATAAATAAAGAATAAAAATAAAAAAGCCGTTTATTTCAAACAGACTTACAACAGAAAAAAATAATAGATGCAATCTGAAAATTGTGCCTGTTGATCCAAATTTAGATGTCAGTTACGATATTTAGATAGTTTATCATTAGTTTCTTCTTTTTTTTTTAAATCTTTCTCCAAAGTCAGCCATTCTTCTTTAGATTGGTCTACTTAAGTCCAAAAGACGAAAAGAAGAGTTGTAAAGTTACTTATCTAAAATTTTCTCATCATATCCTTATCAATTATTATTAGCACAAATTTAATACCGTTTATTGCAACTAGTTAAATAATGGTTTGCTTCAGAAATCTTAAAGATGGAGAGACACAGACAGACTTTCGCATTTATAATATTAGTATGGATAATTAAATAAAAGTAAAATTACTTTACGGATTTTATCGCGTTTATTTACATTTTTAATTCCCGACGTTTCGAACATTTCAGCGGCCGTGGTCACGGGTAGACTGATGACCACAGTCGCTATATATATCGGATAAACGCGATAAAATCCGTAAAGTAATTTTATTTAATAATGTATAATATTCGCGCAAGCAATAGAAATAATTATAAATAAAAGTAATTGACATGAATTATGACTTGAAAAAAAACTGCCTGATATATAAAACAAAAATATATTAATGTAAATTTTTTAAATATATTAAATCATACGGAAAATACCTTAAAATTTTGAAGGATCGAATATGTTCGTTTACTTTTTGTGTAAAAGAAATTATTTAATCATGTGTATCATTTAATGAAATTAGAATACTTAAGGATACATAATAAAACCGCATTTAATATTAAACGAACAAAAGTACTTTTGTCAAGCGAAAAATAAATACAAATACATTATTAATACGCTCTGTCTTGGTTATTCCTTATGGATTTAGGAGATAGCACATTACCACGGTGTTGATCCTAATCTAAAGACAGTGACAAAATAATATAAATTACTACGATATTTAACGGGAGATGTCTTCTAATCATCTTGTAGAAATACGGATAAACTGCTACGACATACGTCACGCTTGATTAATACGCGCTCATAGATTATTGCTTAGGCTTGACGGTAAACGTCCTTATTACATTATAAATTTGGCCGTAAATTATTTTAAAGAAAATGTTGGAAGTCTAAGAAAATAATTACTTCTCCTAATCATATATGTTTACGTTTTCTTTTCAACAGAACACCATTGTTTTTAAACTCCGCAAGAATCTGAGAAATGACTAAATTATTAATAACGACTATAATTATTTCTGCTTTTAGAAAGCAGGTAATCTGTATTACTGTTTATAATAGTTTTCAACGGTGAATCAAGATGCACTGCTGCTTTAAGGCCAGTGGTAAACGCACTAGCTTTACAAATTTAAGGTTATGGCTTTAATTACTGGTGGTTGTGACCTAGTTAGTTATAAAAATGTAGGCGTATTATTAGTATGTTTGGTTATTTCTAGAACATCTTTTTCAATCGTTACACGACGTTAGGTCCTTTACACATTATGCTATTCAATACTTTATGCAAATCACTCTGCGTTAAAACGATTGTCTAGCGATATTCTGTAAGATTAGAAAATAAATACAACGTTACTTTGTAGTGAGACTTGAAAAAATAAGTCGTCTGAATGATGTTCATTATCCTTTATAGGAAAATGCTTTTAATTATAATATATACTCTATGACTACCTCCGTAGCCTAGTGGTATGGGCGCGTGCTTTAGAAACTTTAATTGTTGTATCCTAGTTGGTTAGGACAATTTGGGCCGATAACCCAATTGTCTGAAAAGTAAGATGATCCATGCGTCGGATGGGCATGTAAAAAGTCAGTCCACCCACCAACCCGCATTAGACCAGCGTGGTAGGTCCAAAAACCCCCTAATGGATAGGGGTGTACTAGGGGAGGCCTATCACAGAACTATGAAAAATATTGAAAATTCTACAAAAAGTTGATTGAGCCTGTTGATATGTACATTAAGTTAACATATAAATAGATAAAATTGGTTGTTAAAGAAAGATCCAAAAACTCGTAAGACCAGATATTGTGCTTAATTGTGCTGATATTGCGTAGGTTATGAATGTACAGTTTTTATATCACAATCTATCGTGTGTATTGTTGTTCTTCTTTTATTCTTATTTTCTTCTTCCTTGCAAATATGCTTTGTTCTCTTTTGTGTATTTCGGGTTTTGTGATAGAACTGTGTATATTATGACGTTCCTATTTTACTTTTGATGAATATCTTATTTATTGGTGGAATAGTTCTGTTTATAATTATAAACAAGTGTACGGTTATAAACAGTGCAATGAGGCCTAGTTCAAACTTTTAACCCTCAATTTGTTGACAATTTTTTATTGTATAAATTTAGAATATATTTCAACGAGCAATGAAAGACTTAAGTTTTTTTAAGTTTCCTAGAATAAAATAAAATAATATTTAATGTTTCTAGTTGTTCAAAGACCACCGTAAGTGTCATTCTGCGATGAGAAACTTGTTAAAAATCGAAGGTCAACAGAGACATTTTAATTTACCTATTTTATGATGCATAAAATTAATGTTACGGTTATTTTATAAAAAAAATGTCGCATGATATTGAATAAATTAAAATACGCCGAACGGTATAATATAAGATAAGATGTATTTTTTTAACTTACGATAACATTAGGGTATTTATATTTAATGTAATATTATTACTCTAGCGTCATAATTCTAATGTTTCAATATTTGTATTTTTGGTGATACATATAGTAAACAAATAAATATACGTTGGAAATTAATTATACTGCATCTACAGTTAGCAATTTTAACGTTAAATTTAACGAAGACCAATGAATAAATATTTAGTAAAATGACATTATTCTATGTATAAAATACTAGTACTTTTCAGCAGATTTATATTCTGTTCAAAGTCGCGATCAACAATAAATCATCATCAAAAATTAATAAAGACGGTCATTCATTTGCGTTTTTAACTAGAACGACTCAACTATGATAAATTCGCACGCCTGTCTTTAATTTAAATGGTAAATTGAAAGTAAAATAGAATAGCTTAGATTTAAAAAAAATATAGAGCTATATATAGTACAATTAGTAGATATGTGTCTTTTAGTTATTTTTTTTATAAATGTAAAAGTTTGTCAGTTCAATAAGTAATAAGTACGGAAAGACGCATTTTTTCTAATAAAATACAGTATTATGGCGTAGACACTACAATGTCATAAGGCATATAAATTTTAATGTGCATATATCATATATATATATATATATATGAGTCATACCTTACACGGTATTTACAAAATATTTACCAAGAAGGATGTTTTATTTAATGTACGTGTCAGTCAAAAGTGTTGTGAATTAGAAAACGTGGATGATGCTTCCAAGAGATTAATCTCATACGTGTTTTAAATAACAGATAATCAAAAATTTTATTCAAAACACCACCTTTTTGACATTAATAATTTAAATATATGTATTTACAAACGTGAAACATTTGCGTTTCACGTTTAATTCTACGAATCCTGGCAATTATGGCTTGAGTTATTTCTAATTTAAATATTACTGCATTATTTATAGCGTTAAGTCAGACAGAACGTATTCTTGAAAGCAACGTTCTGCTAACAAGAATGCAGTATAAATTATACCGCAACTCCGTATCACCGAGGACAGGATGTTTAGTCTTTTAACCGAGTATTTCAGTCGTGCCAAGTTATAAATATTTTCATGAATATAATACCTAAGCTAGGAATGATGCTTGATTAATGTACATGTATAATAAGCTTAACTAATAACTATCGGTAAGAAAATCGACGTCGTACAAAATGATGTCTACAAAAAGTATTACAAGGCTATAATTTCACTCTCTGTGATTACATACAATTTTACAACCATGTTTACGTTTTCAATTGGATATTACGATTTACGGTACTTTTTCTTCACAAGTTTAAAAGTTTTAAGAATTAGATATTATAAAGTGGTTGCGTTGCTAGTAAAGGAGTGTGTAAGACGTCATTGCTCCAACAGATTGATAGTAACGAATGTCTAGCAATAAAAATATATTGACATGGATATATTTAAAAGTAACGTGGCTGCGCTGAGAGTAGTTCAGTCTATCATACGGAAATAATCTTCGAAGTTATTTGTACCATGATGCTTGTGTAGGTTTTTTTTAAATGTTTTTTTTATTGTTTTCATAGCGATAAAACATTTAATTTAATTGATCACCTAATCATTTTACAGTATTAAATGTTATGTAAGTTATTTCGTAAAGATTGAGTTTTTTCTATAACTCAACACGGTCATCAATCTCAATGATTGGTCGGTTAACGTGTTGTTTTTCTCGGGTAAACTGCAAGAACAGTACGTAATAAATTGTATAAAACATTCAGTTACAACACTGATAGAATTATTTATTCCGATATCCAAGTTTAAAGGGACACCTATATGGATTCAGCAGCTGCCACATCCATCTAAATGGTTAACCGCATTATAACTTCACTAACGGACTTACGAGATTTAAGACTTGCGTAACAATTATGATCACATTTAATTTTTTATTAATTACGTCTTTTACAAATAATGGCAATATTTATAAATAATATTATAATGTAATATAACATTAAAGAAACTTGTTTGGTTAACAAACATAATTACGTAATATGTTTTTGTTCAAAAAACTAAAGTAAACTATTGGACGGACAATTTTTCCTTATTATAATGAAAAAAATATTTTAAAATGTATTTTTTCCACTACACCGTTATTATAATGTATATCTTATTTTTCTTTTGACGATAATTAAACAAACCAATGCCTTTTTAGATAACTGATTACGTATTTCAAGATACTATTTCTCTAAATATCATTATGTATAATCATGAAATAATGTACTTGTTGTACCTTAAAAAATTTAAATATGTTTTGTAAAAATCTAAATTAACTAATGAGGAATTTTTCTTATCGGATCGTCGAGTTAAATTTTTAACTGTCTTGAAATGGTCAATAGTTCCGTTATATAAGTACTATTATTTTCTTTACGATAATTAATAAACAATGTCTTTAGATAATTATAGTTTTCATGGAACTATTTCTAAATATCTTATGCTAATCGAGATGATGACGACCTACCTTAAATTCTAGATGATTGAAGAACTTCAAATTAATCGAAGTCATGTGGATTTTCATCGGATCGTCGAGGTTAATGGTTTACTTGTGCTTGAAGAGGTCCAATGTCCGCTAGCATGTAGCTATTATAAGATTTTGATGAATTTCTAGAATAATTTATGTTTTCGTTGGAATTATTTAAAAAACAAAGTTGAAATAAATTATCCCAATCAAGTTCCATTGACGTTTATATGCTTTTGTTACAAACGTATAAAAACAACATTTTTTTGTTTCAGACTGTATTTTATGGTAATTTAATTTAAAAATACTACAGAGCAGCATTATGTGTATACGTTCGTCGTTCACATAGAAGAAGGTTAATACATAGAAGGTATTTTTTAATTTGTCGCTCTTTTTCACCATGTTCTGATATCATGAGGCCGGCTTGTAATTGTATAAATGCAAACGACAGGCATATGGCCTTTTAGCGCAAAAATAAACTGCATTTGATGGATAGATCACATGTCCATAAAAATTAACGATGTGCTGTGGCGGCTGCTAAAGTTGTTCTGTGATCGACTTTTAAAGACAAGGTTTGATTTTATTTCCCTTGTATACTAACTGCTTTAAATATTCTGTTTTGTTGGGATGCTAATAAATTTTTATATAGTTAAAGTGCCTCGGCGACTATAATTTCTCTATTTATAACTCATATTTTTACGTAAGTGTATTGATAGCTTTTTCTTTTCAATTCTTTTGTGTAATTCCTAAATAATTATATATTACTTTAAAACTTTTGATTTATAACCAGTGTATTTGTTGAGCTATATCAAGGTATGTTTCAACGATATCTGATTAGATCAATGAGATTATATGTTCTCATGCTACAGGCTACCGCGCATAATAATGCAGTTCATCGGATATAGTTCATACCTCACCTATCCCATTTGCATCTTACCGCTTTGCTGGGTTCCGTTCAAATTTAAAATTTAAATGCCGAGCAGTATACATTGTTCTTGTATTTTGCCGCCTGTTTAAAGTTACATAAACATCAAGAGTCTTTTGCCTGTTTTTTGTGGATAAAGCGTAAACAGATACTATTTTAAGATACTAAACTGTTATGTGCTTTTTTAAAATACATATTTATTTTTTTCAATAACTCATTTATTTATCCACATAAAAGTCTGCAACACGCATAGAACATTTGTCTAGTATTTTAAACATTTTTCAATTATATTCCACTCAAATAAATTTATAAATATTGTGTGAAGCTACAAAGCCTAAAGCCTCCCTTGTTAAATAAATAACAATGAATAAATTTTTCAATTAAATTACTAATTGCCGAGATTACCTCGTTAAATAAAACGAACTCGCTGCTCTGTTCTATAATATTATTTTAGGTGGAAAGAAAAACCTGTACAATTTAAAAAGCGATAAAACAGCCCTGTATTTATGGTAACTCAACGTTTATGAAATTTAAGTTGTACCTAGTTTTGTTCTGTTAACAACCCACAATTATTGTTAATTATTTAAAGTCAAACTTAAAAATGTTTTATTCTTTCTGTAATAAGTTCATTAAAAATAATTACAAAATTTTATGCAAAGCAAAGATTAGAAAGGTGATCAATTACGGCAGGCTGGTTCAGTCTCACTGAAATTCATAGTTTAGAATTAGTAGCTTTCAAGAAAATTTATCTATTCAAGTACTTTTTTACGTTGAGTTAAAGTAACGACCATTTATCATTTTATATACTTATAAAGCAAATTCATGTTTTTTTTATTTTAAGTGACTCCGGTGATTTGACAACTGTCAAGTTTATTTAAATGTCTACTTAATGTTTCTTTAAGGTTAATTGGGAATATCTCAGTACCGCAAGTTCTTTCTTGAAAGACGACGTCAGCTATGATACTAAAAGTTGTCGTAGTTTTACGAATATAGTATTTGTATATAAATATTATATATAAGTTTAAATATTTGTAAATATTATCATCATCATCATTAGCCTGTGTTAGTCCACTGCTGGACATAGGCCTCCCCGAATGCTTGCCTGCTCCATTAGGGGGTTTTGGACCGTATTCCACCAGGCTGGTTCAATGCCGATTGGTGGATGGTCCGTCTTTTTACATGCCCTTCCGACGCATGGATCATCTTACTTTTCAGATAGTTGAGTGATTAGCGCGAATTGCCCTAACCAACTAAGAAACAACCATAAAAATCTGTTGAATCACCACAGTTTTTGAACCATCGACTTCTGGTTTCTAAAGCACATGCCCTTACCACTAGGCTACGGAGGCAGTACATATATATTATGTATATATACATATATATACACATTCCGAAGCATATACCTACATGAAGGTAAAGCAGGTTTACTTCAGTTGTGTGGTCTACACGTTCTTTTACTATTTTATTATAACAGATGGTCATGAAAGATCTAAAAAACATTCATTATATTACTTGGTTAATCTTAACTTTATTCAATTTAAAATATAATTATTCAATATACGAGTGTAACAATCGCTTATTGATTCTTTGACAATCAATGCCACGATCAGTTCGAAATAGGACGCCTCTGACCTGAGAAGAAACTTTTTTGTCATCGTTTCAAGTAATTAAATATATATTCAAATTAGCAGTATACGGTTCTGTATTTTAAATTTGAAAAGCACACAGCGAGCATTCCATTGCCAGGTTGTGTTATCATTTATAAATACATTTATGTCGTAATAACTATTAACACGTAAACGTTCCTTTACAGCTTTTAAATTTATAAAATATAGTAAATTGTGAACGTTTACTGGGCTACCTCTATTTATTAAATTTTGTAGACACGCAATCAAAACAATGTCTTGTTTGAAGCTAACAATTATCATCATCATAATCAGCCCTTATCAGTTCACAGCTGGGCATAGGCTAGAAATGTCTTGCTATAAATTAAAGTATTGCTCAGGGGCACGGCTAGTAACGAATGTTCAATTCATTTGTATTTCTTTTTGCGTTAATCAGAGCTGTCTGCCTCAATTAATTTTGTCTTGATGCGTTTAAGCTTTTTACTTTCCATAAGCCGCCTGACGCAAGTCCAAAACTTTTTCTTAAATAAATTATGCATCATTATTTTGAATGTTATAATCATGCTACGATAGAAATGAGCGCTGCATTTGTGAATAAATTGTATTGTTTAATTATATATAAATTTGTTCCAATTTCTCTTTTTATATTTTCCAAATCATGAAAAAAAGCTTTTTAATTTTATTAGAAGATAACGATAAAAATTCAATTAATTTTATTTTTTGAATCTAAATCGTCTTTCTTCACATAAATGTTCAATGTGTTAATATATTATTATTAAAAATAAAAACCTAACTCAGTGCTGCGCATCGGTCAACTTAGCGTAACATAATTCCAAATTCTATTAAATTTATTACATTGAATAGTCCTGAAAATAGACTAAGTAGGATAGTTAAGCAAACGAGTCTAAATTGCACTTAACCGCATTTTTCCGCCACTAATGACTCTTGGGTTGAATGTTTATTACATGAAGCTTATGCTATACGCATAATTTATTTTCTACTTAAACTTAAGTTTCCCCTAAAATGTGATTATACTCCACATAAATAAATATAAAGACTAAAAATGTATTTGCGTTCACTTCTTCTTACTATATGTATACCTAACAACGTTAAATGGGTTTGTGAATGCGTAAATAACTCAAAAAGTATTACTCCGATTGAGCTTCAATTTTTCACACAATAGAGGGTCCAAGGATGGGTTTTACCTCATATTTTTTTCATCGGTCATCTCTGTAGCCGCAAACGTGTCACCTAGAAGGGTTACGCTCGCCGTACAAACAAAAATCTGTGATCATATATGAAATAAAATGTAATATCTCCTGAAACGTTACCATTATTCGAAGCTTTACAGCGTAAACGATTAATCTAGATCAAATATTTTAAACATGCAGCTCAAGCCACGTTTATATAGTTAGTGCTAAAGAATTACTTACATATTTTATTATTCTTAATTGCGGGTAGTTCCTAATAGAACGGTGTTGAATATATCAGGATCTATCAATCATTGAAAAAAGTTCTTAATAAACAACTTCTTAAGTAATTACCTTGTAAGGAAATTTAATTTTGTCAGTGACTCGAATTAACGCTGAGTACTCAGCTCTAAGGCTTTTATGCATATAATTTTTTAATATTTAATACAAGAATAACCAAAGAAAATACTAAGAAATTTATCATTGATATAACTTATAGGTACTTTAAGATGTTATTTGATAAGATTTTGTGTCATTTGCAATTTTATCCAGTGTCCAAGAAGACGAAATGCTCACTGAGCGAAGTAATAAACCCAAATCTAGAACGAAAGTACTTAAAAGTACTGTCAGAGTGATATCAAGTACTTTATTTAACTCATGACGTAAAGCGCTTGAAATGGTGATACGTTCATTACGACGAACACTAACTCTTTAGTACTTATATTACTGTGGTGAACGGACTGAGACGAGACAGGGATGTTAACCTTTTTTTTTAAATTACTGGCAATTGACATATACAAAAGAAACTTTTAAGAAACAGTCTTTTTTTTATTGCCAACGCAGGCAGACGAGCAGTCGGGCCACCTGATGGGAAGTGGTCACCGACCCCCATAGACGTTGACAATACCAGTGGTATCGCCGACGCGCTGCCTACCGTGAGACATAGGGTGTTAAGTCTTGTTTACCCAGTAAATACGCTGGCTACGGTGCCCTTCAAACCGGAACGCAGTAGTGTTTTCACACTACTGCTTCGCGGCAGAAATAGGCTTTTGTCTGCTAACTATAACTGTTGTTGAAAATTACTCTGCTGCTATATTAGTATTGTACTTAAATGCGACGTTTCAAATAACAAATATACGTTAATTACCATCAATTTTTATTTTATTTTGCTTTTTTACAAATGTTGAATTAGTACCATCTATTCGTGATTGTATATTCTGCAAAAATTATAAAACATCTGTACCATTTGCTTCATATATCATAACTATTAAAAAAAATCTTACGTAATTTAATATCACATTAATTGCCCAAAAACGTATGATTCTCAAATTGCTCTACCATGATGTTGGGTAAATACCAATCAAAATTCTTTACCTATTGGGGCCTTCTTCGTTACCTTTTCGGGTTAGCATTACAGTTAGAAATTCGACTTGATATATTAATTTAACATATCATTTGGCCCTATTACAATATCTAACACGCTGAAAGTTTTATTACATTTTAAGCTCTGAAATAAAAATATCTCATGACAAGTTGTATTAATTTAGTGAACGTAATCATAATTATAAGTTAAATATTCATTCTTATCCCTCTATATTCTAATAGCGCATCTAGTATTTAAAAAAATTAGAAGTATTCATTGTGAGCAATGAACAGTAAATTTGGTATTATTAAAAGAACACAAATTTTAACCATTATTTTATATCATCACATTTTATTACCCTTTAAAATACACATTAAATTTCCTAAACATTACGGACATAATTATTTACATATGCTCAATATTTACATAATTGCCGGAAAACGATGTACCAGGATCGATATTACCGCAATAAACATCTCAGAATGTAATACTTAATGCAATAAAATGTTGAGGAAATCTTGCAGACGCAGAATTGACTCGTTTCTGCCTGACCTCATTTATTCATCAAAATGTTTTTTAATGTTTATAATAAACAAACTTTAATGCAGAGTAATAAAGTTTAATAATATGTTTTATTCTGATAAATATAAAAATAATATAAATTATATTATATTATACCTTTTTATTGATAATACTTCATTAAAAATTATATCATAGAAAAGTTGAATAATTAATAGATTCGATGTATTCAGAGCTGTTTAATATAACTAGAAACTAAAATTTACGCTCTATTCTTTCTACAAGTATCGTCTATATTAATTATTTCTTAAGTAATAACGAAAATTATCTCAGGCGTCCATTACTAACGTCTCTGTAAGAGCGGTATAAAGCTTTGTTCTGTATTAGCCATAAAAAAGACCGCAGCAAACATATCAACGTCGGAGAAAAGAAGGCAAATACGCGTCACTAACGCTTTAAGGACGCGTTTATATTCACCAGAATGGTAACAATAATGTCAAGTACTGTTAATTACTACATTCCTATCGCTTTTGTTTATGACTTATATGAAATTGTTAACATGTACCTGAAGGGATAAGTCGGACCTATGTAAATATGAACATAAAAATAAAATTCAGCCATAAACAGTTGGTACTATTGAAAATCGTTAAATATGTTCTTCATCGATCACGGAGATGTTTTCTAATAAACCCCGCAGCCGAAATTACGGACATTAATCATCCGACAACAATCTTCAAAGAGCGTTCAATAAAAACGATCGATGAAATTCAACTGCGAAACACAAAGGCCGACATTAAAATTAGCATTTGTTTCGTGACGAACGGAACAAAGCACACGGAGCGATACAGACTTTGCTATTTGAAGCGAAAACTGTCACAAACACGGCGTCACGGAGAACTAGCTAAAGCACCGGGGCTTCTTTTAAGTGCAACTCGACATTCTCTTTTATTTCCGACCCGGAAATCATTTCAACTGAAAGTGGAAACGTCTCAGACCGCTTGACGTCTGCGACTGAGGAAAGCGAATCTTTATTAGGTTCACCCGATAATTACCATCGGATTTTTCTTTTTGAAACTAGGCCATAAAAACAATGGAACAACGCTTTTGTTTGATTCATCCCACATTGTATATCCTGTCAAATGAGATGTGGGAAATATGTAAGTTAAAGTTATTTAATATATTGTAGTAAAAATCTTTAAATTTTATTTTTAATAATATGACAACGATGTTTGTCATCATTTGTGCTAAGTCTACGACGTCCACGAAATATATGCTTCCGTGTAAGAAAGTGCAACGTTAGTTTTTTAAACATGTTATAACGTTAATGTAAATTTTTAAAATTTTATAGTTGATCAGATTAATTTATATTGTTGTATTTAATTTGATACAGTATTATTATATTTATTATCTATTCTAACTTTATCCGTAATAATGTTATCTCGAATGAAAGCTTTTATCTGGAGAGTCAATATATTGTGTATAAAATATAATACTATGTTTGCAGTGTTTGTACATGTGGTGTTTTATTCTAGTTCTAGTAAAATAAATCTGGGTCAGGTTTAAATATAGTTATTTAACCTACCTGGGTACCTAAGTATTAAAAAAAACTAATATTTTATTTAGCTAACTACAATAGCAAACCAAATTTGTAATCAGGAAAGGTTTAGTTAGGTTTTGATTTTGAAAATAAAAGTTATGTATATAAAACTACATAAGTCTACGAACTCATTAATATAAATAAAAAAAATACTGTAAAATATTACCTATGACGTATAGCATCTTCATGCACTCGAACACGCCTTGTTGATTTCATTTTCACCTAAACATTTATTCCAATCAATGTCATGTTTTCTATGAATTTATTATGGAAGACTGTGAGAGACTGATTGTATGTAGAAGTTATAAAAAAGCTATGATTTAATTTAATAATCAAATTATTATTTACGTAGTGATTTCTAGTATTGATTAAAATTTATTGCAATAAACATTCTAAAGATATTTTATCGGATGTCCTTTACATTTGAAACGTAGAAACTTAATGTGGGAAACTGTATCAGTTACTAGCTCAACAATTTTTCCTGCACGTGTGTGTAATTTGTAGTAAATGTATTGGAAATAAAATTGTAAAGTATTTAATGAGCAGTCGTAAATTTGAAATGTTGCGGCGGCGCGCGACCCAACTTACTCTATCGACAACGACTCCTGCCACCGTCACATTTTAATCACGTAATACAATGCGATAAATCTGTTGAACCTAGCACTGACCCCATAAAATGGTAAACTATCGATCCAAATATAGAAGGGCATTAGGCACGTCATTAATCGAAGTCATCGCAGTCAATTACCCAGTTTGTTATAGGCACGAAACACGGAGACGAAGAGCACAAAAAGGTGATTTATAGCAAACTTTGGGCTCATTACAATAGAGAAGACCAGCGGGGTCCGAGCGTAACGCGCCGACATAAACAATCGTCGTGAGCGTGGAAAAAAAAGTCGAAAACACCAGACATTACTTACATACCTTGAATTTCACAGCCAATCTAAACAACTCAAAACTGACATCCATAAATATTTACATTGCCGCGTATGTGGTAGTAAGGCGCGAGTTCGCGTGCGTTAGGGCACACGGGCCGGGCGGCGCGGGCGCGCAGGTGGCGCGCGGGCGGGCGCGTCGGCTGCTGGAGCCGAGCGCCGGCATACTACGGCGCGTGACGCTGCCTGTGGCGCAGCGGCACTGCGGCGGCGCGCGGGGCGACTGACGCCCGCCCGGCATCGCACCGCCCGCCTAGCCGCCTGCCGCCCGCACACCTCTCATTCTAATTGCTGCCCATCTCGCAACCACTCGCAGCGCTCGGCCCGTGCTCCGGCCAGGCTCATTTCCCCGAGCCCATTGTTAATTCAATATTTATTTTTAACATCGTGGATGTTCCGATGTTCCAGCTCGTGCCAGGTCCGCAGCTCCATAAAAAGTAACAAGCGCATAACTTTCCTTTATGGAAAGGCGAGCGGATGCCCCCGCCGTGTATACGAGCGCAACGGATAGTACGCTTTGTTTTTATTTAACCTCCGCCCGTATTGCGCGTGAAGATTGCTCTATATTGGATTGGGACTTGCTGAATGATACTACAAGGAAATACATCTGTATCTGACTTGTATAAAACCTACGTATAAGGAAATTGATTATTCGACCCGAAATCTCTGGGGATGATACCTTTTTCAGTCAATCCGAGAAAGATGTATAGTAGAGCCTTATTCGAAAGAAAAGCTCTACATTGTACGAAAGGTCACATGCGCTGGCTATTGTTGCTGAATTTTTGCATAGTTGCTTTCTTCCGCAATTTTAGTAAATATTCGAAATAAAACTGCAACCATACATCGTACCATTTTTTGTACTATCTGGATAAATAGTTATTGGTACGTATCAATAACTAAATATAGCAATAAAAAAGAAAGATAAACGTTGAAAATATTTTATTTTAATACCTTTCAATGGCAACAGTAAAGCACTTTTTTCAACTTGCAAAATTCGGGCTCTAGGAAATAGTTTACCTTATATTTTTTCTGAATTAAAAGTGGTTGGCCTCAGTTGTTGACCGTTCAGGACAGAAAACAAATGATGGCAGGTAATGCGGCATTCGCGTGCAATGTAGCTTACCTCTACAAAACGGCTCCTCAGCTCTTAATGAGCCATTACGTAGAGACGCCAATATACGTATAGCTAAATTTTCAGGTAGGTCGTGGTAAAAAGCTCTTTCCTCCTTTGTGGGTACTTGTGGAACCTGTTTAAAAGCCTTGTGTGCAATTTTCAGAGTTTTAAAAACTCGCATGCGTGTTACTCAAGTTTTTCCCACGTGTGAATTCCTAAAAAATTTCGGAATTAAAACGAGATTTTCAATTTAATAAAAAAAAGATTCGTGTTATTTTGCGTAACTTTTTCAATTAATTAACGTGTATAAAATAATACTTTCTGAATGAATGAATATAGTCTAAGTCGTAATTTCGACATTATCTAGTCCTAAAATGAGAATGATGATATCCTGCGGGGACAAAAATTTTTCATTGTTGTTTCCTAGTTGGTTGGGCTAATGAGGGCTGATCACCTGATTGTCTGTAAAGTTAAATGATACTATGTGACGGATGGGCATGCAAAAAGTCAGCCTGGTCTTTTTCCGGCGGTGTCGGTTAGTCGTTCCTTCGAACTATGAAGGAAGAGAGAGTTCATCTTGGTTTGCATGTACAGTTGTGTACTATAATATCTCCTGCGCAGTTAGCTCATCTCTTATATAGACCGACCGCCGTATTCGGAATCAACTAGGAGGATATTATTATCTTTCTGTAAAAACTAGATGTCTTATAAATACAGACTTACTTATCTTTTTAAAAATAAATACATATTATATCGATACAAACACCCAAAAAACACTAAAAGTATGTTCATCAAGCAATATTTTTTCTGTGGTGAATATGGAACCCACTTCCTCTGGCATAACAGTCAGGTCACTAACCACTACGCCCAGCGGGTCGTCGAAAAGTACATGGTGCTGTAACATACGGTGCAAATCGTGGTCCTTCTAAAAACTTATTATCATTCTATAAAAAGTAGATGTCTGATAAATACAGACTTACTTATCTTTTTAAAAATAAATACATATTATATCGATACAAACGCCCAAAAAACACTAAAACAGTATGTTCATCAAGCAATATTTTTTCTGTGGTGAATATGGAACCCACTTCCTCTAGCATAACAGTCAGGTCACTAACCACTACGCCCAGCGGGTCGTCGAAAAGTACATGGTGCTGTAACATACGGTGCAAATCGTGGTCCTTTAAAAAAAATATTTAGGTTCGGCTATTTACGTGAATAGTGCTAAAGATTATAAGATAACTTTCACTTTAGTATTAATAAGCTAGTTACTACTATAACTGAAGGTGTACACCTTTTCTCACAGAAAAGAATAAAATAATATCCATTTAGATATTTCGAGAGTCGAATGAAAATCAAAGAGGGTTTTAAAGTACCTAACTAAAAACTAACAAGTAAGTTGCTACGCAATAGGAAAGAAAGTAGGCAGACGCCCTACTTTGCAGGCTGATTTATTCAACTATATTAACTAGCAATTTTTAACTCTCTTTTATCTTTTCTAATTTATTATAGTATTAAAGCGGATGTTAATATACGTATATGCATATAAAACTTAAAATGAAAGCATATTTACCTCTCCTCCGTAACGCTTTCGTTGTATTTGGGCAAAATAGCCGGAAAATTGTTCCAGACTTAACCTCTACGCATTATTAACGACAAAGCAAATTGCTTGGTTCCAGCGCACGGAATATCGACATCAAAAGGTTAGAGATTTTCTCAGCGCCTATCCAAGTCCATAGTCACAGGTTTAATTATTTTCCATAAAGGAGTGACAACAGAAAGTCTTAACGTTTTTTTGCATACAGCTCCTTTATTGCGGAATAAATTAGAACAGCGGTATAGAAATATTTGTTCATAGAAGAAGTGAACACCGTCATTGCTTTTATTATGATTGTTATTTATAACTAGTTATTAGAGTACAGTGTTAAAAATAGTTACTGTAGTCTACGTAACTGTTGTTTTCATTTTTTTTAATACCGAAGACAAATAATTATTTAGCCAACTTTTCTAAAGTAACATTATTCACTAGTTGGTAAGTTACTGATATGCCAGGGACATATTTCAAACAGAAATTAACATCCTAAGAAAAAACTAAAATATTTAAAATTCAAAAGAGATTTTGATTCAATGGTCACGAGAACAACTTTTGATATGAAGTCAAATATCATTTACCTGCAAATAATTAACCATTTATCCTATAGGAACCTTTTTCTCTATGGCTTACGTAATAGGGATGATATATTTGCTTAGTAAACATCATATCAATCATGTTGGGAACAACAATAGCATATGACTGTACAATAGTTTTAACACGTAATGCTTCACTTTCTCATAGACATGCATCGATCATTATAAGGTTTACATTATAAGTAACATACGAGTATGTTGATGTTGTTATAGTTAATAATAAATAAACATTCTGTACAGTTTACTGCTTGTTCTACATATCAAGGTTTCTTGCCATCCCAACATCAATTTATTTGTTTTGTTATGTTACTCCGTAACATATGTTAAGTTTTAAGTACGTAATGCATATGTTATGTATTTTGAATTTATTACAAAGTACTTTTTTTAAATTCTATAAATGTAAAAAGCGTTATGTTAGAGAAGAGAGGTTCTGTAATGTTTTTTATTTGTTAAAGCTGATTGATAGTAGATAGTAGTTGCCTGTTTCCTTTATGGTTACTTACTAGGCATAACGATACTAGATTTGTACTACTGGTTTAAATTAGAACATCTGACGTATTACTTACTTAGTACACGCAACATTTAACGCTTTATCCTAATAAGTAATACGAAAATGTAGAGTATTTCACACCAAATTTTGCAGTATTTTCTACATAACTATCACCATAATTATAATTGTCTTAGTCCCGTCTCATTCTAAATTTGTTAATTTTTTTATTTAATAAAATTATTTAAGACTGATGCAATTATAAGTAACTCTACGAAGTTTATAAATTAAATATACGTAAAGAAATTTATTATTTTTGAACTCAACACTATTTTCGTGGTTAGTGTTTTATTTTCCTGCTTATGTTGTTGTTATTTATCGTAATTTATGGTTATAGCGGTAGTATAACCAACATGAATGCTTATGTAGGATGTATGTATATGAGGGATAAAGAATGACAATCACGGTTGCGATATGGTTCAACTGAAGATTTGTATTAGTTTCTTCATGTAATAAATTTGTTTAGACGTTGATTACTACATACTTATTTGTAATAATAATACCATCAGGATTCTTAATTATCATTAGAAATATATTTACTACCTTAATAACAACGGATGAACAAATTTTTTGATGTTATATTTCCGGGGTGTTAAACATCGTCTACTCATTTTACTGCTATAGATAACAAAAACTGTTATTAAATTTAAAAAGTTAAAGATCTTGATTTTACGATCAGGCGAGACTAGATAAGAGGTTAGACGTAAAAAAATACCCAAACTAAGTATTGATTAGATATTACTAAAAAAAGATAAATTACAATGTTCAAATAAATAAAAAACACATCACAAGAACAAAGTTAAATTCAAGTCTTTGTAGTTATTTAAAATAACAAAATTTTTTACATACCATTTCATATTCAAAATATTTTTTTTTTACTTAGAAAGTTTAGGGGAACTTACTTTAAAAAAATGTTATTTTTGTAGTGCCTTACCATTAATCATCATCATGATCATTATCATCAGCTGTAAAATCCATCTGACATAGGCCTCCTAATATCCCATCCATTAGGTTTGACGTTGTTTTATCCACCACTGGTCCAATGCGTTGGTGAACTGACTTTAAAATGCCTATCCGACGCATGGATCATCTACTTTTCAGACAATTGGGTATCACCAAATTGCCTAACCAACTAGAAACAACAATGTAAAATTTGTTGACTGCCGCAGGATAAGAAAACACGAACTCAGTTTCTAAAGAAGCCCATACACTAGGCTATTGGAGCAGTCATTGAAGACTTTACCACCATTATTAAAGATACAAAATGTTTATTTTTGCTAAAACATATAAACTGTTGTTTGACATTAAATGAAAACCGAACAAAAACCTAGTCGTTAAAGTATAACGACTATGTTTTCATATGATGAACGGACATCGTGTGTAACCATCCATTAATGAATATTAGAAGCTAGCATGCGCAAAATATTTTCCCATTTTGAGTGAAGTCTCACACTTATAAAATTCAACATACTTACTCGCTTTAAAATTAATACATGACAGCTTTTAATAAATCAAGTTGAGTCAATTTATCAATTGTATTAAATTAAAGACATAAATATTGCATTATATTACAAGATAGTTACCAAAATGCAAAGATTAAGGATATAACTCTTTAAATTTAGAGCATAATATTTTTATTTTGAACAATAATAGTGTTTATAAAAGTTTTCTTCATCACTACATACATGACACTTATTAGATGATATATTAATTGTAAAGTTGAGTTAACGCAAACGTATTCCTGAACTTCAACAAAAAATATATTTGGTAAAGAGCTGCTATAGTTAATGTAACGTAGTAAGTAGTTATAAAATCATGGCGCTCTGTAACGTGCACACTATAAATTGGAACGAATATTACAAAATAAAGCAAGTTTCTTTGAGTAAGAACAACACAACAGATACGAGCGGTATTCTTAAATCGAAACTTTGTTCCTGTTAATAAAGTGAAGAGTACTTTAAGTATATTATATTCATTTAATATTTTGTAGAAACTTAGATATTTACATTAGAATGCGTATTCAGTTGATAAACTTATAAAAAGCTGTTTGGGCACGTTGTATGTGCATTAGGAATACTGCTAGGGTTATCTTTCATCCGTCTGGTTTCCTTCTATAGTTCATTTTTGTTGCCGTAAATAAAACAAGTGTAAAAAAATGTGATTATCGATGTTTGAAAAACAAGATTTACAAACTAAGAAAATAGCGCATGGGTTGTTATTAAATGTTAAGAATTTTACTTTTCTTTGCTTACTAACTTTACTTT
Source organism: Lamproptera curius (assembly GCA_029286875.1). Classification (NCBI taxonomy): domain Eukaryota; kingdom Metazoa; phylum Arthropoda; class Insecta; order Lepidoptera; family Papilionidae; genus Lamproptera; species Lamproptera curius. The sequence goes on from JAGSMT010000048.1 coordinate 778,969, forward strand.
CATGAATACATTAAATATTTTTAGGTTAAAATATATGCATAAATTCCCAAATGCGTTTAATCGTTGCTTCTTAATAATATTATAAATTGTATCAAGGTATCAAGTGGAATAAGCACATAAAACGAAATTAGTAAGTACAGAGCCTGCGGTGAAAGAACTTTTGCTTTTTGTGTAACGTTTTGTTTAATTTAGCCATTTGGGCCAATCATTTAATTACTTTGTAAAGAAAGTTAAATAAGTAAGTTGTTATGCGTCGGATGGGAATAAAAAAACAGTCATCAAGACTATCTTTGGCTGTCGTTTTAGGACGTCAGTGCTTCTAGATTTATTAGCATCTAATCAGTACATCGAATGCAGTTTTCATTTTGCGTGGTCGAAGTCAGACGCCATTCGCTTTACGTAAAAACTGATATTAATTAAAACTGGGTGAATTAGAAGCCTATCTCGGGCTTACTTGGGAAAATAGCTATAAAAATATAAAAGAAAAAGATGTGCATACAGCTTTGATAGTAATGATTTTACTGTTTAATAGGTGTATGCATACAGTATAATTATGTAGAATTCATAATATTTATTTACTTCATTTAATACTCATAAATATGCTTATAATTTTAAATATGTTGATCGTAATTGTAATATACAATTGTCTGACACTTGGATTATGTTTTATTCTTCAGGTTTTATGGTTATTTGTTAAATCAATGTATAATAGACAATAAAATTTAACTAAGTTCTAAGACATACGTTTAAAGATATTTCCCGCTCGGGTCTAAAAATGAAGACTTCGCCACGGCAAGTTCTGAAATATTCTTTTAACAGCCCTATTCATAAGTTAGAATAGATCGGCCTGCACATTGAAAACAAAAGCAGTTAATTCATTTGTTATGAGCAGTGCAGCGCACTTCGGTTGCCGTATCAACCGCAATAACAACAAACGCGATGGTTCAAGATAAGCCGTAATGACACGGTTTGTCATAAGTTGTGATCGATGAACGTAGCCGAATCCAGTTGTAGGCAGCTTGAGGAAATTATTATAAGGATTAACCACGTGAAATAACTGTTATTAACTCTTTGTTGCGATTTTCTTCAAAACTATAGATGCCACATTCATATTCAATAAAGTAATCAATACTCAGTAAGTTTTTCTATACAAAATCTAAAATACTCAAATTAAAGCCTAAATGATCCTTTTCCTCGCTATTACTTAAAGCGATATGGCTGAAACTATTATAATTAAACATGGTGCTATGTTATCGCAAATATTAAAGTGATCAATATTTTAACTCATCATCATCATCATCATCAAGCATGTTACTCTTCTCCATTAGGTTTTGGCCGTATCCACACGCTAGTCCAATGCGGGTTGGCGGGTAGACCGACTATTTACATGCTCATCCGACGCGTCTTAGTTTTCAGACAATATGAACTAGCCCAAATTGTCTAACGATCCTGAAACAAAATAACACAAGTTGTTTCTGAGATTCGAGAACTACGACCTCCAGTTTATAAAGCAAGGCCAATACGATGCCACGGGGCGTTCGATTATTATTTACATATATGTAATTTCATTAAAGAGTTGGAAGCAATATTTAACGTAGAACGTGCTAAATATTCATGTACAGTCGACAATACGTTCTGTCCACAATGCTGACGTGCACCACAATTTACAATTTCTACACGCTATGTCTGAAGTCTCACAAAATAATTTGCAGCATCGGATGCATGGAACGTATATTATATCAGAGTAAAATTTAGATGACAGACAACGATAAGATATGTAACATTTATCTTAAAAATACATAATTACGAGTAACTTGACAAACTATCAGAAAAAAAAACAATACTATTTCAGATCCGACGTTTGTGTTATTTTGTGTAACTAAAATTTCCCTATTGCTTACATTAGTCAGGGATATGGCACAACTATTAGCACATTGTCGCTCAGTGTTTGCGATATCAGCGGCAATTCATCAATATGAGCTCGAGACGTACGACGCCACATAGTTACTATAGAAACAATTATTACTTCAATGTACATATGTATATGTCTTATTTGCCTTGTACATAATACAAAAATATTCGGGTGTAAAAGGTATGTTTTGTATTTAAGGTATTTTAAGGTAAACCTTTTAATTTATTATACATACACATTAAGTTTTAATCATGCAATCGTGCCTCTTTCCTAGAATGAACCAGCGAACATAGTAAACTTAGTAAAATATTGAGTTTTTGAATAAATGTAAACAGAGTAATCCATGGCTACGATATAGCGTCATAAATCTAGCGTTTTTATTGATGAATTGTCATTGAGATGTTAATCACTTAGTAAAAGAACGATTGTACGAATATAATAATCAACAATCATGTCCTATGGCTATAAGAAATGATCTACTGTGATGTTAATTTCGTATAAAAAAGGAATTTTTGGAGCTCCTAATACAATCACGAGCAAGATGTGCGTAGCTAGCAATTACTTAATAACGTCGCAATTTGCGTTTAGAGTTAATCACATTGAATCAAGTGGTTACAATTGAAGTTTAGTGATCTTGGAAATAGCCAACTAAAGTCCTTAATGAAGTAATTGTCTGCAATCATCAAGCTCTTCACACTATGGCCAACTTTACAAATTGATACGGAGGTCATGGTTTGTTATCGCAAATAAGATCGAATTTAGTTCCTCTTCTCTTGAACACAAAGTCAAAACATGACCGATTTTTAGATACTCGCCTTATAATCTACTCGCATCTAATGCACTTATGATCTTACAAATTCCATAAGGCAGGAGTTGTAGACAGCAGGCATTTCCAACATCTGGCCCGTGTTTTGACCCGGCCTGGATGTATGGGGGGGGGGATACCGGGGCCCCCGGGCGGTACATCCAGACTTGCTAGACCAAAAGAAACGTCTTATCATTAAAGTAACTTTCATAGGCGTGCTATTTAATTACGACCCGCGCACAGATCGGCAGTTGCGATGGTTTTCATTTAGCAAGCTGGCTTTAGAATAGTTGACCACCTTAAACACCACATCCGGCGCCTAGCGATTTTCATCAGTTTCAAAATTTTAAATTTTAAAATCATTGCAATTCATTTAGCAAACAATTGATTAAAATCATAACAATACTAATCTAATCTAGCAGCAGATGCATTGGCTAGGTTCTCCTTCTTGTGAAATACAAGAACTTGATTAACGCCCTTAAGGCATAATATGTTGTGACACCCAAGCAGTAGCCAAACACACACTACACTTAGAAGGTGTAGGACAACTGACAAATTCATGACATCGGCCCCACTGGTGAGGTCGAACTTACACAACCTTTGCTATAAGTATGTCACTGTAGCCTAACGCCAAATTAGCTATTAAATTATCCTTAAAAAAGCGTCTGAATCGAGCCGCGGCATCGGCCCACCAGGGCAGCTCTCGATTCAGCATGCTAATGGGGACCAAAAAGTAACCGCCCAAGCCGAGGCTCCCCATATGAGGGCTCTTGGTGCAGTTATGTCACTCGGTGGGAATACGCGCCTGTGGCAACGAGCACCCCCACATCCGGTATATTCTAATAGGTTTACTTAACAAAGCACGAGATCCAGTAAAACAAAATTATAACAATATTGAACTTTTTTTTGTGAGATGCTTTGTTGCTGAGTTATAAGATTTTAAAATGAACTAGCAATGAAGTCAGGAATTTTTGGACGTTTTTGATGTATGAAATAATTTAGAAAAAAATATAAAACTATAGTTTCTTATAGTAAAAAAGTAGAAGATTTTAATTTTTTGTCGCATTCTAAATTTATTTATTTTCCATGTAGTAAACCGGATGTGAAAATTTCAAATATATATATTTATGGAACTTTGACACTTTTTTATAGTTTTTGTTTAAGTTGAAATTGCTAATTCATATACGTTCTCATCTAATCTTATCTACGTCTATCTTATCTTCGAAAGAAGCCGAAAATAATACCTTATACCTTAAAAGGACGGTAATAACAGCTTATTTTCAAACTAAGATGCGACAAGAACAGCTTATAAACGTAAAATGATTGGTTGTTTAAACTATATGGGTATTGTTTTAATTATGCATTAAAAAATTTTAACGTGATATCCAATAGTTAAAGACTTATAGCACATAGAGTACATACACATAGTTATGAGCACTTTCTAAGCAATAGAATTTATGAGCATACAAGCTGAAATACTAAGCCATTCATACTTTATTCCTTAATTCTTACATGCCAAAATGTAAAATAACAAAACTTAAAACTTGGACGCCAATAGTTATGACCTAGACCGGTTTTGTTTCTTGTGATTTTATTTTTTTTAATTAGCACTGATTCTCTCTACATTTGAGAACAAAAGCATTCCGTTGTTTAGTTCCTTGAACGGTGATAGCGGACGCAAAACGAACTCGTAGAAAATGTCGCTCTTGTTTGATACTTTCATTCGAGCAGTAGTAACAGAAGTCTCAGTTAATGTTGACTTGACCTATTCATATAATGTTATAAGCATAGTGATAGCGTTTTTATTAAACTGAAAACTCGCAAAACGTTTAAGGTTTCCCGCAGCATCACCCAAAAAAGTCAGTGTACACATCCATGTCTACTAGAAGTATATCTGACCGTAAAATAAACAAAATTTACGACCTCATATTTTATGATTGTCAAATTGATGTGAAATGCGCCATATATAAACATTTAAAATAAAGCGAAAACATTATTGTGGTCATAAACTAACAGCAGCATATCAAGCGATGAAATAGTAAAAAAAATGTAAATTCTTCAAAATTATATTTTCACGTTGCGTTGCTGAAATATAGAACACTGAAATTTTATTAATTTCTCCAGTTTTCCCATCACCTGGGCATAAGCTAGAAAACTTTAATATTAGTGTTTCAGTAGGCGACCACAATTAAAATCTCTGTTGGTATAACGAATGAGAATTTATTGTTAAATGAAAACAAAAAGACTGCTAATATAAGTACTATTCCAATTTAAAAACTAAGTTTTATTTTCTTACCACCCTTTTTCTTTTAATCATCTTACACTATTTTCATACTTTCGTATCACGATATTACTATTAAAATACATACATTTTATCGGGCATATTTTACAACTACAGAAGTTACGGACTTTAGGGTTACTCAAGATAAATGATCCCGGCATATACGGCAGTATTATTTTATATATTTTTACGTTCTATTTTTAATTATTTCAATATTTTCTCGCACTACGTTTGCTAAGCCTCGGTCTCCACTCAAGAACTTGCCGACTCTAGCGGTCGTCAGTTCTACGGCTTGTGACCGGCCCACTGTCACTTCAGCTTACTTATCCGATGGGCTATGCCGGTGACTGTGGCTCTCTGACGGATCTCATAATTTCTGGTACGGTCCTGGAGAGATACTCCAAGCATAGCCCTGTTCATCGCAGAGTGACTTTAAACGTAGTGTGGGATGCCCTTTGGCAAGATAGAGTGACGACATTCGCAAAGTGGCCAAATAGCCGGGGATAAGAAGCGGTGGCGTGCGTAAGGGGAGTCCTAAATCCAGCAGTGGACTGACACAGGACGATGATGAATATTTTTAAGCCTTTAGTAACTGTACATATCATTATGTATTATAACTTACTATGATTAATATAAGCTACTAAAAAGTTCATGCAACCCTGATTGTTGATGCGGATGAAATCATTTAACATTCTTGTTATGTATAGTTATTTCACTGGGTAGCGACCAGTTAGTGATGTTTTCAACTTTAAGTTATAATGACAATAAGTAGTAATTATACAAATAGGTTTTATATTATTTTAATAAGTAACATATATAATTAAGTTTTCATTTAGCAAATAAAAAATTACGAAGTACTCTGAAGATCTTTTTAGATGATTTAATTATATGTATTAGGGTTGCGATCCTTGGCTTTCGACTCCCGCGCCGAGAATAAGTACAGCGTCTATGGATAAAGTATCTGTATATGTAAAAAAAAGAATAACGCAAATGCCGTATAATGACCTACATTGCTTCTGTAATTAGCAACGAATCAAAAATTTGCACTAATTTCCGGCACCACTGCTTTTGTACGGCACTTGGTTTTGAAGGCATTTAATTTTAATCGTCTATAAAAAAGTGGTACATTAATAATTGGTCGTAATTTATCACTTGTACCTAAGAAATTCCATTTACTCACGTACTCAGCTGTACCGCTCAGAAATGACGCCATTGCACTCAGAGTTATTTTATAATATCGTAACAGCCTTCAAAGCGTGTTTCACGTTGGGTAAATTCACAAATATTTTTATTCAAGCCTACAATCATTGATATGATATTGATATATCCCATATAACAAAGAAAATATATTTTTCTTAGTAAATCAACATGTGACAATATTGAACAAAATTATCTTGTCTGTAACCGTACAAATTCATAACATTTTAAAAATGATTGCAATATTTGTTCATTTTATTTAATAAATAATCGTGGACGTAATCTAACAGCAGCTTGACAACTAATAGACTACAAGCCAATGGATAAAAATACGTGTGAAATTGCTGTTGTTATATTATAACCCGAGATCCAAGGACAAAGCTAAGTGACGACCAGGCCGAGGCTGCCATCTGGGGGTCCTTGGTGTTGGTAAGTTACTCGGTGGGGAGACGCGCCTGTGGAGACAGGCCCCCCACAACCGGTTATGTTTTAATAAGTATATACCACAGCGTACGAGACCCGTCAAAAAAAGATATATATCATAGACATCTATAAATAAACAAAAGTAATTACTACTTAATAAAAATATATCCTACTTTTTATAACGTTCACTTTGTTTTCAATTTGGGATATATAAGTCTAATGTTTCGCCTTTTAATATGATCGCCCCCATGGTTGCCGAGAAATCTACCTTATATAGAATACAAACGATTCTACGACCCTTATCGGCGTAGAATTATAGCTTATAAACCCAAATCCAAAATATAAACTAGTAGAAACGTCGGCAATACATATAAAAATATTTTTTCGCGATAAAAACCATAAACATTTTTATTAAGTTACACTGGTTGATACACAGGGACCTAACTTTAAACAACAGAAATGACGGTCTTTTAAATCCACTCAGAAATAGCTAGCTTAATTAGCTTTAGTGGTCTAAAAGTACGAATAGGCATTATGACAATAATTGAAAAATGGACCTATAATGTCCAGAAATATATACTATTTACAATGAATAAGATATTTCTGCAGAAATTATAAGTTTAGTAGGAAAAAAATGCTATTTTAAAATAATACTTTAAATTTCCCTTTAAAACGCTTGTTAGTGTCATGTCGTCACTAGTGACGTCACGTTTCAGTAATCAAAATATAAACGCACTGCGCTCGTGCAAGAATTTAGTGATTTTGTGTTATTAAATATGAATTCGGAAGTATATAGGCGGTGTGGGGCTTCCTAGTGTGAGAATACATCCGTTAAAACTCCTAATAAGCTTTTTGTGTTTGTTCCTCGAACAAAAAATAAAACAATACGGAACAAGTAGCTTAAACTTGCAAGGCGAGATTCAAAAGGAATGTTGCCCAGTACCTTTTTTTTGTGGAGATCGATTTGACGTATTGTAGATTCTAGTATATAGTGTGTGGTAATTAAATTTTGTACGAGATCTAAAAGTAAAAATATAAATTATCTATATCGATGTTAGGTTTCATCTCAACAAAAACTCTTCAAGCATTATTATGTCGATTCTAGGAAAATTAGCGCGGTTCGCCTTAGTAAATCTTTGATCCATTCATCCAGATCATGATTCGGGTTATTTTATATTCGAATTAATAATATTCACACTCAAATTTACTCGATATTTAAACAAAAATAATAAAAACAAGATGTTCGTGCGTATTGCGCATGCGTTTACTAAAGCGTGACGTCATGCGCTCCGATTGGTGTTCAAGATATCATGGCGGATTGCTTTATTTTGTAGTTTTTTTTTATCAAAATAAATATTAATCTCACTTAGAATAAAAAAAACATTGCGTATTTCATATTCCAAGCTTCAAGTTTTATTCAATATATATAGTATTTTAGTAGTTTTTAATTACTGTCATCATGCCTATTATATACACTTTATTCTATTTACCATCAAAAACACTTTTGTGCAAAAAAATATGACCATCGCACAAAAGCAATATAAAAAATTATTAGTCTCGAAGTTTTCTTTTTAACTTTGCGACAATATGTTTACCTATCTAGGACTTGATCATTGCTTAAAAGTTACCAGATGATGGAACAAAAATGTAAAAAGAAAAAATTACGCTAATTAATTTATTCTTTAAATATATTAAAGAAGAAATTAATTAGCGTAATTTTTAATAATAAACACGACGTAAATGCATTTGCGACCAATTATCTATCTGTTCAGTTTGTAAACGTCAGCAGGTTTTGACATTGTTAAAAAATCATAAACATAGTTTACGTCATTTTGGGTGAAAAATTGTCAAAAACTCATCTATTGATCCAAAACATTTTAATGGATAATCTATTTAAGTAACCTTTTTATAATGTGTATTTAACTCACGACATGGAGCAAAGTAATTCCAGAAGAGACTTAGATGTCGATACATTCAGAAATGAAGAACCGGGATATGATAGAGCTCGTATGAGAAGACAGTCCGGAGGTTTTGTTGATTTAGGAAATGAGTCACAATATGGAACCGGTGGACATCAGGCTTCAGGAGCAAATGAAATATTTGCTGATATACAGGTTCATATTTTAAAAATTAAACATAAAATGTTATAAACTGATTGTTATGTGTATTGCGCTTATTCATACATGAATACTATACATATAATTGTTTCAGGGAGATGTACCATGGTGGAAATCAAACTTTTTTATATCTCAACCAGTTCTTTTTGGGACTTGGGATGGAGTATTTACATCTTGTCTAATCAATATTTTTGGTGTGATCGTTTTCTTAAGGTCTGGTTGGATTGTTGGTCAAGCAGGCTTAGTAAATGCAATTTTTATAGTAATATTTACAGGTGAGTTACATTTGAATAATGTGAAATATGTAGTAATTAATTAGTAACTGTTCAGTTTCCATGGCCGTAATATCAAATTTTATGTATTGCTACTTGTAATAACCATTGTTACGATTCATGCAATTACATTTCCTTAGACATTTTTAATTGTTCACCATATATTATCTATAATGTGTATAGCAAATAATAGAACCACAACAATGCCAATACCTGCTACTAAGCTCAAGAGTTATTATGCATTGCTTTTTTTAGTCCTTACCATAACTTTTCATTCTTAATTTTTAAACAGCAAAGTTCATAATGTTTAGTTTTATACCAAAAGCAGAATGGTTGCATTTATGTACAGAGCGCATTAATTACTATCAGAAAAATTATTTGAATCTTCAAAAAATTATTTAGTAATTCTTATATTTAAGGCACTAATTTTATAATTGTTTGCAATCATTTAAACATTTAATACATATCATTGTTTCAGTATTTGTAGCTTTGATCTCAGTTCTGTCAGCAGTCGGCATTTGTGAAAGATGTAGAATAGAAAGCGGAGGCGTTTACTTTTTATTGGGCCATACTCTGGGGTCTAGAATGGGAGGCGCTTTGGGTATGGTATATTGCTTTGGACAAGTAAGTAAATTGAAATCAAGAATAGTATAACAGCAGTAATCTTTATACTATGTCATTTTATTACTTACATATCCTGTGGGAATATTTTTCAGGCTGTAGGGTGTGCGCTTAATGTATTTGGTTTTGGAGAGTCAATGGCAAATTTGATTGGCACAGATAATACATGGGCTGCTAGAGGATTTGCAATAGCTGCTGTTCTACTATTGGGAGTTATTAATGTTGCTGGTGTTAAATGGGTTATCAAGCTGCAGTTTGTTTTACTGCTATAATTCTGTTGGCTGCTTTAGACTTTTTTGTTGGTTCTCTAACAACAATCCCAAGTAAGTATCCTCTTAGGATTATTACTTTAAAAGTGTGATATATCAATATTTAATAATGTTTGAACAATACCTGTATATTGATTAAAAGTTTTCACCATTGTTATTGCGCAGTTTTAAAACATACTACAATGAGATGTAAAATTAAACAGTTTACTTGTTTTGTTTTTTAAAATGATTAAAGCCTCTATTTATTATTCAATTATTGATAATCAAATGCAATTAATAGAGTATGTGAAGATCTTCAACACAATCACCTTTATCTGTAACAAGAAAATTAAATGAAATTAAAATGCTTTGCAGATTGATGAAAGTATGCATAATTTCTTATTGGCCCAATTTTTTTTAACAGCTGCTGAATTCAAAGGATGGCTTGGTGGAACAATAGCCAATAATACCTGGTCGAACTATCAAGATGATTATACATGGTTTAAATGTTTTGGTGTATTCTTCCCAACCATTACTGGTATCTTGGCAGGTATTAACATGAGTGGAGATTTAAAGAATCCATCTCTAATATTCCAAATGGCTCATTGGCTGCCATTAGCACCGGGTCAGTATTATACTTTTCATAACCTTAATCTGAAACATTTGTTAGACATGTAATTGTTAAACATTATAAACATGAGCACAGTGCAACATTTTAATTTGGACAAAATATAACTTCCTTATTATGAAAATTCTCATATATATTATGATTATAATAAGAAGACTGAGAAACATTGTTTGATGATAGGAAAGATATTGATAAATGATCTGTTTATGTAAATAAGCATTATTAAACTTGACAAATGACTGGAAGCTAATTTGATAGTCTGTCTAAATTTACTTAAATTGTAATGTTGCTTTCAAGACATAACTGTATTTTTATTAAATAACTCGGGTATTTATCATTATGACATTACATTACATTGCATTTTCTTTGAATTGAGTAGATATTGATATAGATAACACATATTTCATGTTTTAATATTGTTAAGTTATGTACTCTATATATAACATGATTATGTGATAATAGATTAATAATTATCAATTTTAAGCAGCATTATTATCCTGCTTGGTTATAGGTTAAAAATAGGACTGTGTTGATCACAATTGATCAATTCAAAGTGATTTATTCTAAACCCATTTGCGAGTGAGCAGGTGCCGGATTACGAAAACATTCAATTGTTTTTAACCCACGCTTCACATTAAGTATAAAGTAACCTAATGCAGTTGAAATAACCGTGTTAACATCAAAAGAACCTTTCTCGTTCTATTTTATGCGAAAGAAAGAGACGGACTGTGTGTTCGGGTGCCGGGTTAGTTTAGTAAGCCGCAGACCAGATGCGATCCGGCGCACGCGCAAGTTGCGCGTATGTTGAGGCTAGGCTAACTGTGGATGCCGATCCACAGTTACAATTGCGATATATAATTTGGTTATTACGTAAAGTTCTCTGTATTTTGACTTAAGTAATTGTATATATAAATATTGTTGTTTACAATTTCCATAATATTAAGAATTAGGTGAATCTATAATATTTATGCATTAGCTTAATAAATACTTAAATAGACAAAAATATTTTAAATATTATATTGAACTATTATACATAAAAAAATCAATTTGGAGCTTATGATTAGAATGTGTCGCGACACGAACCCCACGTGAATTACAATAACACCCGCGATCGTTGACTAGCACAAAGTAACTCAATGCCGCACACGACCCACGACCTGCTAGAGAATTAAATGTTCGTGATTCGATTGTTTAGTTGACGGGTTATGATCGACTCGGGTTGCAAGAAATGATCGACTCACACAGCCCTAGTTAAAATCTGACTTAATTTAAATAGTAATAGTAGTATAAATAAAGTCTCTTTCTCTGTCCCTATATCCCTACCCACTTATGCTTAAATCTATAAAACTACGCAACGGATTTTGACGCAGGTTTTTTTTAAAATTGGTATAGTGATTGAACAGGAAGGTTTATATGTATAACTCATGTATAGTTCCGGGGGGTCCCTAGTAATAGATATATAGTTATTTTTCATTCAGACTTTTCTTGTATATAAACTTATTAATTACAATATTGATTTTATTTCAGAACATTTTTATATTTGATGTTTATCATAACATTGGCAGCTACTGTGACCAGGGAAGCTCTACTCAAAAATTTTTCAATTACTGCTGATATATCTGCTGTAACTATTTTACTTTTGGCTGGCTTATATGTCAGCTCTATGAGCTCTTGCTTAGGAGCCATGTATGGAACGCCTAGAGTTCTACAAAGTATTGCTAACGAGAAAGTCATTCCTGGTTTGGATATACTTGGACATGGGGTAATTTTTTTCATTATTTTATTAATCATTTTGTTTATTACTTTATAGGTTATCAAAAAATATGTTTTTATTACTATTCTTATTTCTATACCTTACATTAATTTGTTATCTCTTTTGAATGCTAGCCTGAAATTAATACTTTTTTGCAGAGAGGGCCCAATAAGGTTCCGATATATTCTATGGTTGTAGTTGCTGTAGTGACTGTTACATTCATCATTATTGGTGATATCAACAAACTAGCACCCATCGTCACCATGCCTTTTCTAATTACATATGCTAGTATAGATTATTCTTATTTTGCTCTCGCCCAAACATTTGATTTGCAACACAAACGTGAAATGAGGTATGGAATCATTTTATTTCATTAAAATTCTAATTTACTAAACATTACCCGCTTTTGTGCTTTAAATACTGGTTTAATTTTTAATTCTGCAACTCTGTTGTTATTTTTTAGTTATTATTATTAATAGTATGTTTTCTAATTGCATGTGCCACAATTAGGAAAAAAAATTAAAAAGTTATGATTTTTTTTAGGTAATTAATTATGTCAATACAGATAAGAAATGAATGGCATGTTAATAAAATAATTTTCAATTTATCCAATCATAAATATCTATAATTATCACTAGCAGATGCCCATGGCTTCATCCACATTGTAATATATAAAAAAATATTTTTAATTTTTCACTGTAAAAAAAGGGTAGCCTAAATTACTCCCAGTTACATCAGCCTTTTGTATATTGAACTACATCAAAATAGGACTAGCCTTTACAGAGATTAGCCAAAACAAAAAGACAGACCTAACAAAATAGTTTAGGATTCAACATTGTTACTTATTTTGTTAGCTGTACTGATGTAATAGTCATAGAGATACTTTAATTTTTTTAATCTGTTTTGCGCATCATTCTCGAAAATTATTTTTGTCCTATGTGATAAAGAAATATTTTCTCTCTCTTGTATAGATTTCAGGGTCATATGCAAAGAGATCCACAGGTATATGGAGCAACTGGAAGTGATCTTGATTTATTGTTTCCTGAAAGGATAAGACACAAAAATGTTGGTGTAAGTTGAATATTTTTTACTTATTAAAATTGTTTAATAACTTACTCATGACCAGGATGCTGGGAAGGGTTTTGAGCATTGGCTATAATTTTAAATTTATTTTTGGAATAATTAATGTACAAAATTTCACTGAAGTATTTTATGTAATAAAAAACAAAATAAAATTAGGAAGTAATGGTCAAAACAAATTGTAATGGTTAATAAAAGAATTTATAAATGTGCTTAATATTGAGAGTATTTTTGCTTTAAAGGATTTTACTCCATCTCCAACTGACTCAGCTATAATGAATGGTCGCATGGCTAATGGTGATGTAAATCGTCCAAATGTGAATGTGCATTCGAAGAATAAGAACTGGTATTCTCACCTCTGCAATCGGTGGCTATCTCTTGTGGGGGTAAGCCATTAATACCAGTTTTAGTGGCTGTTCCATTTTGTTATTTTACTGTTATGCATTTAACTAACATACTTTTAACAATCTGATGTCTAAAAAAACACAATGAAAGTGCATTTAAACCAATCATAATCTAATACTACTACCATGTTAGACTTTGGACTCTTTAATAAAGATAACAATTTTTAAATTAGAAAGGACGCCTCTCGCAATGACATTATATCTATTGATAAAAATATTTTTTTTTATACTTATTTATGAAATTTAATAAAATTTTAATCATGGGATATTTAAAATCATTAATAAAAAAAAATGAAGAATAACTAAGCTACATTGATAATATTGAAGGAGTTGCCTGAGGATTTTATAGAGTTTAAATTTAAAATAATTAACATTAAATCTTCTTAAAGAAAACATTATTTTTCGAAAAAACTAGGAAAATGTCCCATGATTAGAATTTCATTAAATTTTATAATAAGTATGTAAAACCGAAATTTATTTTCTATACCTATTTCATTAAAGTCCTTGAAATTTGTTTATGCTCTTATAGATTATAAATTATTACTATATATAATATATTATTAATATTGATGATATATATATATATAAAGTATATTTAATTATTTTAATATGCATATTTTTAAATTAATTTCTATATTATACTATATATATTATCATTTGATGCAGCATTTAAATATAAATCTTTTTATACACTATGTACTATAATTTAAAATATTTTTATAACTTTAGATGAATAAATTCTGTGTTTTATCAGTATCATTGTAGTGATATGGTGTTCAATAAAGTACATGCTTATATTGATTGTTAACCTGCAAACTTGATAATTTTTAACTTGGCAAAATGTTCTTGGCATTGGTAAAGCTTGAAATTCTTTATTAATTGTAAATTTATATTAATAGTCAGATATTTACGTCATGAACATTGGAGCTAGAATATTTTTTGATTGGTTATTTAAGAAGATACTATAACTCATTTAAATTTATATTTAATTTTTAATAATTAATGTAAACACGAATATTCTATTAATTTTTAAGTGTAATAACAACTTAACAATTAAAATATTAGAAATTCTAATGTTAAATTAGCAGTTTTATTTTCATATGCTGTTTTATGTTCATGAAATGTGTTTATTTTAGTATATCATAAGCATTAATTAAATTGATTATTTTTTTGATTTATAAGGAAACGCTTTAGAATATGAGCATTGTATAGTGACACATGTTCAGCATGATATTCATTGAGCAGGAGAGGCTGAATGATGACAAGAAGACTCGCCTCCATGTCGTGTACCATTCGTGCTTAAGCTCTACAAAGTCATCTTGTCAGTGTTGATACATAACCATCTAATAATTGAGCGAGAGCTGAGCTGAGACTATAATAATAACAACGAAATTTTATCAATCTTTGTTAATGAGTAAAGTTATTTTAATGACGAACTAAATATAGATTTTACTATATGTAATTAAAACTAATATGAATACTTCAGTGTTTAGTTGGTAATAATAGTGACATAAATACTTGAAAGTCTTATTGCTTTATTAGTATTCTCAGTCTGCTTCTAGTATACATCAAATTAACATTAGCATTGAGATACGTTGTGTGTTATGATTTTGCATAATAATAATTATTATATTATTTTAAATTAACGACTAAAGGTATTTATGACATCATTTTCATATTATATAATACGATTATATGATGTTAACTGACAAATAAATCTTTATTATTTTCTATTCTTTATTTACTTGTAAGATTTATATTAATTAATAATCAAACAACTATAATATATTTAATTTTTAATGCCACTATTAAAATACTCTTTAATAAAAAATAAATATACATTTATATTGTACAATTACTTTAAAAGATACTCTAAATTTGACAAGAATGTTAAATTACTTTTATGTATACTAATGGAAGATTTAGTTTCATTATGACTTAATTTATATTGAGCCTCATTCTAAATTTATATATAATCAACTAAATTTTGATCAATTATATACATTGTATTTTTGTTAAAAGTTAATTATAGTAATAGGATACGATTTAATTGTTTAATGATGTGTTTGATGAGATTTCATTACAGAAATAATTATATTAAATTAGTTAATCATGAATATATATTTATTAATCTATTAAATCCATATATACTAACAGTTTATCCATTTTCTTAAATAAATACGCATATGGTAATTTATGTTTAGTATTACTAGTTTACATAATATTTAATAAATCATAGGATATCATTAACTATAAATTGAATGTATATTTGATAATTGACTATTGTATATAAACATATAAAATATTAAATTAAATATTAAGGTTTTAATGGTAAAATAATACCTGTCAGGTCATTAATAATTTAAATTTTAATGTTACAATAAGTAATATTTATATTTCATCATCATCATCAATTACATCAGCTTTTAATCACTGTGTGACATAGGCTCTACTCACCTTCCATTAAAGCTTGGACTCGTATCCACCATGGTTCCAATTTGGTGGTGACCTATTTTACATCCGAGCATGGATCATCTTCTTTTCAGACAGTTGGGTGATCGGCCCATAATTAGCCTAATCATACTAGAAACCACTATGAAAATTTGTTGAGTCCCCGCAGGATTCGAACCCACGACCTCCGGTTTCTAAATCACACGCTTTTACCACTAGGCTACGGATGAAATGGTATAAAAAATAGCTGAATTTTGTTACGTCTTACCATTTATGCATATTTTTCAGTTTTACAAAAACGGTTTGCAAATTTAATGTAATATTTATGCATTGTTTATATCTATTAAGACATTTGCGATAGACTCGTTAAAATTATTTAAAACATTTGAATATGCAGTTCTCTTGTTTCTTTTGTTAATCGTACATCTACATACAATACATATATTTTTGCCACATATCAGTAGTGTTAAACTCTCAATGCTGCGTTTTATAATAAAGGTCATATCAAGATAATGTACAGTATGCCTTGACGAATATCGGCAGTTTACGAAAAAGCGATGCGTGACACTGATGCACAACTTATGTGGTCCAATATATATCAAGATCGATAAACAATACAAAGTTTCGTTTTGCAAAATCCTAGTGCATATAGTTAATGGCGTTATATCTATTGTCATCGCCTATTTAAATTGGAACAAGGAAAAGGTTCTAGGTAATGAGTTATGTTATATCATATCATTAATCGTTCAACCTGCCAAAGAACTCATCTTACATGGCCATTACACATTGTTTTTTCTTCCAATGAAGATGGGCGCGCATAACATCCTCCTTTAAATTTGAACATATTAATGTAAAAACAGACGGAAAGTCCCAAGTTTTCCAAGGGATATTTTTCGAAGCTCTTAAAAACTAATAATATGTGTACCTCGGGCATATAATTCAGTTGGGGAGAGTGGAGACATAGCTTTGAGAGGGAGGATTCAGTTGGGCTTAGTTGCATTTAGGAAGCTAAGCCACGATCTCCACTCGCCGCCGATACCACAATGTTTGAAAACGAAAGTCTTCAATTAATGCGTTCTCCCCGTGATGCTCGTAGGTCACGGGGCCTAAAAGTCGCCTTTGACTGTAGGACTAGTCCACAAGTTTGCCGTAGGTTAACGCACTATGCTCGGAGTTTCTTCGCAAAATTTGTAATGAATTAATCCGGCAAAAGACAAAAGTCACCGACATAATATAAATGATTAGCTCGTTGAAGTGGCAATGGGCCGGTCACGAAGGTCAGAAGAACAGATGGTCGATGGGCCAATTAGGTTCAGGAATGTAGGCCGCGTTCGGGAAGACGGAACGTTGGTGGAACCCCGACCAGGTGGTATGCCGATCTCCGTGCAGTAGCCAGTTCAAGTTGGCAGCGAGTAGTAAGGGATCGGCCGTCTACACGTTCATTGAAAAAGGCTTATGTACAGCAATGGACGGATAGAGGCTCTTGATGGTGATGATGATGAACCTAGCGGACTTCACTGTAAAAAGACGCAAATGTTGCTTAGTTGCTTAAAAACCCAATTTTATGCACAAACTTGCTATAATAATAAATATGATTGATTATTTAAGACTATCAAAAAAAAAAGTGCCTGCCCTAGCATTTTTTCTATTTACCCCATATAGTGTATCTATTGACCCCACATTCAGTTTAAATAAGAAAACACTAGTATTTTTACAATACGTATAGTATAAAAACAAATTTTTGAATTTAGTAATTGTATATTGGTTGTTAACCGATAATCAAACTTATTTTGAAGTTTGAAAGGTTATAAAAGACTGTTTCTATTCACTCCATAGCTGCAACTTTTTTTGGCAATGCTGAATATTATATTACCTATGATTTAGAAATGGACAAAGGAAAGAAAGAATTTAGTCATAGACAAGTTTAGATGTTGTTTCTGGTTACGTTTATGTTGATTGTGATTTTATTTAGTGTTAGTTTAATATTGATATACTGAAAAACATTCATTTAATTAGTGAAACAGTTGCCTTATTGTACGCTTTATAACAAATGAAATAAAAATGGCTGAAGATCTGAGGAATTATAAATTGCAGTTACAACAGGTATGACTTATGACAGATATAGATTAATGTTGGATTTTACATAAATGTAGATATTTATACATTTTGTGTAACTTTAAGGTGGAAGCGGCTCTACTGACAGACCCCGAGAATGAAGAACTTCTCAAATTAAAGGCTGATTTAGAAGAAGTAATTGAGTTGACACAAGATCTAATAAAAACTCAAGAGGGTGACACCAAAGTTCATGATATTCATAGTTCTAGTAATAATGATAATGTTCCAGCTTCCCCGCTGCCCGATGACGACGATACCACCTTGAGCAATCCAGCTTACAAGTGGCATATTGGTGAAAAGTGCCTTGCGAAATGGAGGGCTGATGGCATGTTCGTAAATATTATTATGAGTTACCTAAAAATTTTATTATTAATTGTGTTTAAAATACACACAGATATGTTTTATTACACATTTTTGCAGATGAGAAGATAGGTAGGTAGTTTTTTTTGTATTGGTTCGACTAAGGAAGTACCACTGTTTTAGCCACAAACTAGTAGTGTGAAAGCTCTGTTGAGTTCTGATTTGAATAGCCTAAAATATGGTGTAATTATTGGGTAAACAACTAGGCTTCCGATATTTACTGTATTTTATTTGTATATGTCCTGCTTACCATTAGTTAAACAAAATGCACTTTTGATAATTACAATCAAGTAGAAAAAGTTGTAAATAATGCAGGGTAATCTGGGTAATCACACACATTAACCAGCAATTTTATATTATGTCTTTGGAAACTTTGATTAATTTGAATTAATAAAAAAGGAGGTTATAGCACAATTTATAAAATTAAATTTAAATATCAAGTTATGTTCTAATAATTAGAATATTTAATAAAGAAATTGTAATGTAAACTATTTTACTTAATATAATTATTTGGTATTACTCCTTTAAAACAAATACAATTTAATATTTACAGCAATAATTTACTTTTACATTGCACTTGCTTAATTAGTGTATATTTATTGGTAGCTTATTTAACTGTCAACCATTCACTCGACTTTTTTAATTCCACCATTACTTTATTATTATATTGTACAGGTGTAAGGTGTACTAGTAGCCCAAGTAGTTTTATTTATTTCTATGGCTAACGAAGGCCCACTATTATGGACCCCATTGACGAAACAATTTTTTACATATATAATAACCAGTCATTATGTATCATGTCATGCTCATCAATCACAATGACTAACATATTTGAACTATTTACCTACGCTCATATGGAATATTTTTTTAACTGAAGTGCCTACATCTTTTATAAACTAATAGCAACACAAAAATATATTTTATGTATGCCATCAACTGTGAGAGAATGAAACTTTTTTAATTAAAAAGAATGTTTATGTTACTTTTGAAAGGCCATTTGATAAACCTTTTGTGAGAGTTTTTTCTTGCTTAAAATATTTATCATTTTTTAATAAAATGAATATTCAGAAGTTAATAGGTTTAAATTAGCCAATGGATGCCTTATGTTTTGGATGGATGATATGACATAAATAGTTTAAAAATTTTAAAGTAATAAATCAAAAGTCACATTGTAATATATTGTTGTATAGTCATCCTTCTGACTTTAGTCAAATAACATTTTTTTAGAGCTTTTGCAGTCAATGTATCTGGAAGCAATGTTATCTTGTCCTTATTGTTATGATGTCAATGTTAATAACACCATATGCATTACATCACATTAATCTATATTTTAGTTTACTAATATGCTCAATAAAATTATATTTTACATTACAACTTTTATATTGTGTCTCTTAAACACAAATTATGTAATTATCCAAAATAACATCATTTTTATTTTCTAGGTTTTATGATGCAGTTATTGAAGAAGTGGGTATTGAAGGTTTGAAAGTAAAGTTTGATGGTTATACTACATTAGAATTAGTATCCTTTCATGACGTAAAGTGTGCCACTTCTGGTGTGAAAAGGCCCCTGAGCGGCGATGAAAGCAAGTAAGTATGTGATAAAAAGGGGATTTAAAAAAAAATGTTTCAAGTAGATTATTGATAAAATAGAATTAAAAATATATCAGACTTTTTTCTAATTTAAAAATGTAATAATTATAAAAATAAAGTTCTTTATTAAGTGCAGTATTTGTGACAGAATTAAAGAAAATTACTACATTTATGACTTCTAAAGTTATTTCTAAATTGTTTATAAAAGGATTTTTTTAAAATAAATCTTAAAAGTAATATCATAATTGCTTGAACATGAAATGTTCCAAAAATATGTTATAATAATTTATTGCAAAATAATGTAAATATTAATTAGTTTCTTATTAGCCCTATTTTATATTAAACAATAAGTCTCTATATCTATTTAATTTAATTGTGAAAGCAATGAATATCCTACTATGATAAAAAGGGCTCAGTTTACCCTATGGTGTATGCAATATAATTAACAAAATGTGTTTAATTTATCAAATGTAATAAATTTCAGACACGGAAAAGGATATAATAGAGAGTATTTAAAGAAGAAAAAGCAGAAGAAACAACAGAGGTTTAAACAGATTGAAGAAGAGCGGGAGAGCGAAAAAAACAAGTGGCTTACATTTCATTCTAAGGCTTCAAAGAAACCAGGAGTGCGAACAAAAAGCATATTTGCTTCACCAGATAACTTGTCTGGCAGGGTTGGGATTGGCACATGTGGAATATCTGGCAAACCTATGACTGAATATACTCCTGGTGAAAAATGGAAGAAAGGTGGATAACAATGCAATAATTCTGATAGTGTAATTTGCTTTAAGTTAGATATGCCTATAAAATAAAATTAATATTTTAATCTTTTGTTATTTTTCTTAATTCATTCCTCCCTTGGTGCTGTGTTTAAAAATGTTAAACACATTTCTTGGCAGTATCATTTGCAATGGACAGCCCTGGATCTACAAATTTTTCGGTTTTTTTTCATAAAAACCGTAAAATTACCACCCATGCCCTATTATATGTAATGTAATGGCATGGTGATATCATGGAGATAATATATATATATATATATATAATGAATATATATATATATATATATATATATATATATATTTATATTTGGCATGCCATGTCCAGTGAGATCAAAAAAACGTAGGCTTTTTTTGTTATCCGTTCCACAATAATACAGTTTGCCGCCCCAGTTTATAAAGGCAATTGCCGAGACTTTATTTCAATGTTGAGAGAACTAAGTCCGAAGTGTCTCAAGTTACCTGTGAACATCATATTGTCATATTTTCCTACACTTCTATGTGTAGGGTGTGTGTATCTACAGCGTGGGTTTCGCAACCTATTTTGCGTTAAGGGCATTAACTAAATTCTTGTATTTAACAAGAATACTGAGCCTAGCTATCGCGTTACCTGCGGCAGCGAATTTGGTCACGGCATTATTGAAGTCATCAAGATCAAAAAGATCCAGCAACGTCATAAAAAGTGAACCATCTTGCTCTGTGCAGCCATTGCTATGGCCAGCATGCTGAGAGCTTGAGGCGAGGCGGACCGCTGTGCGCTCGGAGCCGGCTCCGGCGCTGTCTGTTGTGGGTAGCGGGGCGGAACGGCCATGCGTTGGAAGGGCGGAGGGGTGGGAAGGCTCTGAAGGGTGTTATTGGATGGGTGATAGGTGGTGGTCGCCTAGAAAAGGCATCCCTTGGGATCGCAGTACCTTGCGTTTGGCGCTTCAGGGCAGCCGAGATATATAGTCCGCCGTGTGGCTAGGATTACGGCAGTGAACGCACGCTGGGGTTTAAAAGTATCAAGGACTTCTTTGACCTTGGGCCTGGGGCAATCATTAGTGCCGTGATCCCCGAGGCATCTAACGCAACGAGGGCGGGCGAAACAATTACGCGAAGCGTGACCGTCTCACTAGCAGTTGAGTTTCTGCTCGGGGAGTCCGTTTGAGTGTGGCCGCTGGAAAGTGAGACGACCGATTCCACAGGTGGGACACTCTTTCGTACGCTCTAATGAAACCAGCACCACGCTATAGAGACGTTTGGTGCGTGGGTGGTACATTCTTTGAACCGACAGGGCGGGAATAGGCAGTCCTTTGACCATTATCCTAAGTACACACTCATCCGGGAGCGCGAATGTATGAAAGTAGTGCCACTTTTCCCGAAGGAAAGAGGTCACCCTCCGATAATCGTCGAGAGTTGGACAATTGCAGTTTGATCCCCTGATTGCTATCAGATGCCTCAAGCTTTACAGTATTTTATAAACCGAGTGAATCTCGATCGACTTCTCCTTCTCTCGGAGGAAGATCGGTAGGGGTCTTTTCCCTACTGGAAGGGTGGGCATTCTTCGTGATCCGGACGTGGGTTGCGTCGGTCAGTTTGAGGAACGTTCGCTTCATGAGTTTTTCGTTACACGCCTTGGTATCGACACCAAAGCGGTGCTTTAAAAGCTGGCCCACCATCGTTCCGGTTTAGGTCGCGCCTTTAACTAACACATTGGCGGCGAAGTGTTAACACTTGAGCCAGCTTGATGAGCACTGTAGAAGCGCTGCCCCGGGTGCAGATGGCTTCCGGGGAGTACCGTTGACGTTATACTGGAGTGCGCTGAGGGGGAGAACGATGTTCTCTACCTTTATTACCCAAGGCTTAAACTACAGAAATGGAATTCGGGCAGATGCAGCCAAAAAGGGGAGGTGTTACTGTCTTGTTACTGCAAACTGCATAATATAGGTAATCTATTCAAGAAGTTAATTGCTACCTAACTTCCTCCAAACGCGTGATGAACCTTCAAGCGTTTGAGCGTGCCACTAAGACATCGCCGATGCATTCAATACCCTGCCCTGCCCTGAACCTGCATAAAGAAGGCGCTCCGATTAGTTTTTATGATAGTTTATATGATTAAGTTACAAAAAGAAAAATCGATAGTACTAGCCGTCCCGTTACCTGGGGCGCAAGTATTAACCATCTGCGCCCTATCAATAACATTTAAAAATACATGTGAATTCGACCCAGGTCCGGAAATGAACAAATAAAACTCTACTAAGCATTTGACCACTATGTGGATCCTTTTTTTTTTCTATTATCATATTAGCAATTATACAAAAAAACTCATTACTATAACTTTATAGTACGGTAAGTGCATGCTGATGCGGATTCTTACAAGGAACTTCCGTGGATACGGATTTTAAGATTTTGTTTATAGGTATTTGAATTTAATTTTTAGCTTTTTGATACATAAAAATCCTAATTGCTATATTTTAATAGATTATAATATATTTAAACAAAATAAAACAATACATTAAGCTTCAGTTATAAATTAAGCAAATATTTCCAAACTAACTTTAAAAATTACTGAATAATTTTTTACAACTTCTTCGGCGCATTTTTATCTTAGATGAAACAGGTCCTGTTATTGCTTTTTATTGATAGTTATAATATACTTGATTTGGATGTTTTACAAAGTAAATTCTGACAAATACTAAGAAACAAACATAACCAAGCAGAACTTGATCTTAATGTCAGGCTGTGCCGCTCTGACATTAAGATCAGTTAATGAAAATAGCAAAAAATAAAAATGCGCTAGGCTAGTAGGTCTACTTTCTTGACATGTTTATAGCTGAGAATTTCCATCCGTATACTCCCGTAACAATCCGCATCCGTCCGAATAAAAGCTTTTTTAGTTTTACACTAGATGGCGTTCCTTTCAATTATAAAGATATTTCGTGAATTGTGATTGCAAAATAAATGTTAAGTTACTAATTTCTACGGTTCGACTTAACGACAAGATGTTACGTAGTATAGTTTTTTATAAATCATTTATACTCTAGTGTGAGTAAGTTTCATGATCGACTTTATTGTAACTTGTTGTACATATTTAAAGATGATTATTAATGAAATCACCTTCGTTTATGTTTCCATTCCAAGTAATTAAATTAAATATTACATTGACAATTTTTTACATTTTAGGGGGCCATGTTTGAGCTCTAAAATAGAGCGCTTCGTGCAGTCTATATGCTGGATCCGACAGAATTTCTGAGTACATATACCAGGAAAAAGCATAAACTTGTTAATCCAACAACAAGACTAATAAATGACCAAGATTTCGTTAATGAATGGAGTAAATGGACAATGTATATGATTTTATAACAATATTTAATAAAACGTTAGACTTTCGTCTGGAACGTTTTCTAAAGGAAAGTTTGTTTGTAAACATGTATTTAGGGGAAAACAGTTTATTGCTGGAATGACTACTTAAATGATACTACATCCAACTGGTAACATATTGTTTGCTCTAGGCTAATTAAAGCTAGGCAAAATGTGTTATACCTTCAGTTTTTGTTTTAATTTTGTAAAAAGTTTATTAAAAAAGAAAGTGGTTACGGTAGAGTTTTAACGCCGGTTCTTCTATTAAACATGCTATTTCAAATATCTTTTTTAAACTTAAATGCATTACACTTATAATAATTCTTAACCAATTACAAATACATTTTAATTCTCATAATATGCTTAATAACAAACAGTATGGTTTTACACGGGGTCGTTCTACAACCGATGCAGGTGTCCATCTTTTTAAGACTATATTTGAGGCATGGGAAGGGTCACACGATGCTTTAGGTGTTCTGTGACTTAACCAAAGCATTTGACTGTGTACAGCAAGATACTTTGGTCAGGAAATTAAGCCTCTATGGTATCAAAAAAGCCGCACTCGACCTTCGGACTTCGTACTTGAGCCATCGAACTCAGAGAGTTGACGTGAACGGCAAGAGATCCCCCGGGGTGCAGGTAGGTATGGGAGTCCCACAGGGATCCATTTTGGGGCCTTTTCTCTTCCTGGTCTATATTAATGACCTACCACACCAGGTTGAGAACAATAACGAGATAATATTATTTGCTGATGATACTTCTTTAATATTTAAAATAAAACGACGTAACTTGCAAAATGACGATGTAAATAATACCCTCTCAAAAGTAAAATACTGGTTTAGTGCAAATAATTTATTGTTAAACAAAAATAAAACTAAATGTATAAGGTTTATTACTCCTAATTTTCCTCAAGCTGGGTATGATGTGGTCGTAGATGGAGAAGCGCTAGACCACGTACATTGCACTGTATTTCTCGGCATCACAATATATTCTAAACTGCAATGGGGCCCTCATATTCATAGACTGGCGAGTAAACTTAGCTCAGCGGCTTATGCAGTCAAAAAAATTAGACAACTTACCGATGTTGAGACAGCCCGTTTAGTATATTTTAGCTATTTTCACAGTATAATGTCTTATGGCATTCTACTGTGGGGACACGCGGCTGATATTAATACTATTTTTATAATTCAAAAAAGAGCGATTCGAGCAGTCTATAACCTGGGCCCCAAAGAATCGCTGAGAAAAATGTTTACAGAAATCAATGTAATGACTGTTTTTCTCAATACATATTTGAAAATATTATGTATGTTCATAAACATAAAAATGATTTTGTAAAACATTGTGACACACATAATATAAATACTAGGAATAAGCATAATTATGTTCTTCCAAAAACTAGGCTCCGAAGAACAATGAAATCTTTCATGGGACAATGTATACTCTTCTACAATAAAATCCCAGAAAACGTTCAGCTTTTATCTGTAAATAAATTTAAAAAGTTGTAAAGGAACGTTTGTGAGCTAAAGGATATTATTGTTGTATTGACTACTTGATAGATAACACACCCTGGTAATGAACTGTTCGCTCCAGGCTATTTCAAAGTAGTAAAATGTAAGGTTTTATGTAAAAGTTTTGTAAAATTTATTGAAGAAAAAGGAAAAAAAAGTCCCGCTGAGTTTCTTACGCCGGTTCTTCTCAGGTCAGAGGCTTCCATTTCCGAACCGGTGGTAGATTATTTGACAATCAATAAGAAAGTGTAATGCTTCTATATTGAATAAAGATATTTGACTTTGACTTTGACTTACTTTTCGATTGTCAAGACTGCTACCACCACTTTGGAAATTTCATAGTGCTTTATATATATAGATACGGTACATTTGGCGTATAAGTTTGGCTTGCACTAGATTGGTTTCATTATTTAAAAAATATTGTATCTTAGCACTATCATTGTTTAAAGTACATCGTTGTTAATAGAAAAACTGTGCCAGAAAATAGCAAGACACGCTGCATTGAAGGGAAAGCATATGATTGAACATCAAATTAACCTTTAACTCAAAAAGACTAGACTAGTCTTTCTAATATTAACTTCTTTATCACGAAAATTGTGGTGCTGTTGTTATTTTTTGCAGACCTAGATTGCCTAACTGCAATATTAGGCTGGCCGTTAAGGCGGCTTCTACCAAATGCCCAGATTAACTTATTGACACAATAACGTAAGACCACATTCGTATGCCTCAATTCGAATCCGCAATAATTTTGTGTTACAGTTGTTTTCCGATTGGCTGTACTAATACGAAGCGGTCACCCAATGTACTGACATGAAAGACAATCCATAGTTGGAATTGCCATGCTGCGATAGTGCTGTCAAATTTACCGCCATCTAATTCATTAATTAAACTCTACTCTTTGGGCTGCAAACTTCAGCTGCCGGATGCATCGCTCTAAGTAAAAGTACTATTTATGTGAAACCTTGATAGTTTATAAAACGAATCCATCATAATTAGGGATGGATCTAGAAAGACCTACAAGGTCATATATTTTTTTTATTTTGCTAAAAAACATGCAAACAAAATATATTATGTAACTGTATACTTACGTAAGTGCGCAGTGTATTACCAGGGTACTTAAAATAAATTTTGGGAAACAAGGATCGAATTTGTTTAATTTTACTATTCATTCACACCTAAAGTTTATTCATTGTATGCCATATTCGGCTAATGGTAAAATGTTTTTACATCGCTATAAAAGCGCATTAATTGCATAATAAAAATTTGTTTCCTCGACAATTCCTATCAATTTATGCCAGTTTCTTATATCCATCTAGGTTAATAAATATTAGAGTGTTTTAAACTTAGACTTCTTACATTTTGACACATTATTGAAAAGAAAAAGGCACTTGATTGAGTGTGTCCGTTATCTTATATTTCTTTATGTCACTTCATTCCTGAGTTCCTGATGGACTTATTAATATATCAATTGTTTGTTCGATATGTATTTATATCAATTTATTTATTTAATTAGTTCTTACGGATAATTACAAACATATTGGTTACATTCCTAACATAATCACCATAATACATTTTTCTATGTTAGTTTAACGCCAGCACAATAACATGCTATAAAAACAAAATTAATAGGACCCTAGGTTACTTTTATCTATAGAATTTCGGCAGAAAAATATTACCGCATTTCAAAAACATCCTAAAAATCTTTTTTACTATTTTGTCTATAAAATTCTGTCTGTGTAAGTATCACACTTTGTGTGTAAGGTATATTTAGATTGTAACGTATTTTTACATTCTGCGCGAAAATGAAAAACATTTTCATAAAGTTTTATCAAGTCTATTAACTATGCATTCCTTAAAATGATTAAGGTCTTCCTGCAGATCGGTGGCCATCTTGGACACTGTAAATATGCTTAAATATTTTTATGTCATCATTTTTATTTTGATGAGAGCACAGTTTGATACCATTAATGTAAAATCTTGTTCACGATTTTTTATGTGGGATGTAAACCAGCGTAGTAAATCTCCACGTATTCAAGCAATACTAAATTGGATATAGTAGACCTGTTTTTATAGTATTGTATGTAATTCTTAAAAAAATCTTGGTTAAAATATATAATTTGGAAATAGGCTTATTAAATTTTCGACATAGCATTTATTCTTTTTTATACAAAAGTTGCTCCAAAATTTAGAGAGTTACCTCTATACAGAATCCAAATAGGGTAAAGTAAACTATCAGCTTTTATTTATTTAAACATTGGAGGTTTAAGATCCGGTTCTTCAGATTTAGAGGCTTCAAGAGACAGTAGATTTAGGAATTGATTGGTGCAACTAATCGCTATTAGAACGTATATCATAATGAGCTGTAAATCTTGTTGATTTGGACGCAAAAAAAATTACTCCTGTACAATAAACTTCCATGTAAATTCGATAATAACATCGTGTGCCAAACTCCAAATCTATATGAGGCTGCAATACATAAATAATCTTCGACTACGGCCAATAGTTAGCCAGATTGATTCACCAATTTTTAAACTGGCTAAGGATGCAGTCAAAATCGTATCTCTACTGAAAGGACACACTGAAGTGTACGTTAAGAATTCATACCATTTTGTTAGCGAACTTAAACACCTACGCTACAGCTCACTAGCAAAGATATTATGGTTAATTTTAAAGTCCAGCCTTTGTTCACTTGCATATCTGTATATTATTATAAGAAATCAGAAGAGCTCCTTGAGTCATTTTGTGTTTAGGAAGCAAACCCATTCAAATAAATATTATAAAGGTTCTTCCATCATCATTCCGTTACCTAGTTCTATAAAAATATTGTAAACTTAACAGCTAGCTAACTTTATAGCTGTTATTTTTATTGTATTTGTACGCTCCAAAAAACTAAAACATGCGGGTGTAATATTTGTAATTACACCTTAATTGTATTATTAAATATTTTTTTTACAATAAATGTCTTATTATTATTATATATACCTACCAAGAATTATTCTCATTAATTAAAAGTGTATGTAATAAGCCACGTTCGTTTTTATAAAATAAGGTATTAAAAGATTAAATATACTGTTTACGGACCGATGTGGTCGTAGATGGGGAAGCGCTAGGCCACGTGGATTCCACTGTATTTCTCGGCATCTACAATAGATTCTAAACTACAATGGGGCCCTCATATTAATAGACTGGCGAGTAAACTTAGCTTAGCGGCTTATGCAGTCAAAAAAATTAGACAACTAACCGATGTTGAGACAGCCTGTTGAGGATATTTTAGTTATTTTCACAGTATAATGCATTATCTTATGGCATTCTACTGTGTGGAAACGCGGCAGATATTAATACTGTTTTTATAATTCAAAAGAGAGCGATTCGAGCAGTCTATAACATGGGCCCCAAAGAATCGCTGAGAAAAATGTTTACAGAAATCAATGTAATGCCTGTTTTTCTCAATACATATTTAAAATATTATGTATGTCATAAACATAAAAAAGGAATTTGTAAAACATTGTCACACGCGTAATATAAATACAAGGAATAATCATAATTTTGTCCTTCCAACAATTTGGCTCCGAAGAACAATGAAACATTTCATGAGACAATGTATACCTTTCTATAATAAAATCCCAGAAAACGTTCAGCTTTTATCTGTAAATAAATTTAAAAAGTTGTAAAGGAGCGTTTGTGTGTTAAAGGATAATTAACTGTTCACACCCTGGTAATGAACTGTTCGCTCCAGGCTATTTCAAAGTAGTAAAATGTAAGGTATTATGTGAAAATTTTGTAAAATTCATTGAAAAAAGGAAAAAAAGTCCGCTGAGTTTCTAGCGGTTCACCTCAGGTCAGAGGCTTCCATTTCCGAACCGGTGGTAGATTATTTCAATAAGAAAGAGTAATGCTTCCATATGAAATAAAGATATTTGACTTTTACTTTGACTTTGGACAATAATTAACATCTGCCCTGGTGCCATGATGCTGGAAAGACTCTAAAATTAAAAATTTGGGAACGAAATATTTGTAATAAATACGGTGAATCCCTAAAAAGTATTTTAACTGCATAGTATTCTCGTAAATATAAGATACGTTTATCGAAATATATATTGTAATTATGTTGCATTGCAGGTCTACCTTTTTATTATTGCGACTTAAAGAGAAGTTTGAAAATAGTTTTATATTTAAATGATAAATGAATTGCGATAATATATTAATGTTGAAATGAATAATGACGAAATTGAATAATATGAATTTGATATTAATTGTGATGTGATAATAATAAATAAAGAGATAAAAATCTCTCTGAAAAATCTGTTCTGTTAAGCGTAAGAATTACTAAGCAAACCGCGTAAATATTAAATTTTAACCATCAGCAGAGATGTTCTCCTAAAGTAGCAATCAGAAAATGAGTTTTCCAAGTGATGACTTTCCTAATTTCTATAAATTTATGTTACGCGAGTGAAGCAGATTACGCTTAAAGGCCCTTTGCGATAAAATTTAGGTTTTCGAATCTGAGATACATAAATTGTTAATTTAAAATAGCACACCTTTTTAATATCTGATAATGTAAATTAGATTAAAGAAGGTGTTACTTACTTAATAATGAAACTAAATATAAATTTTTAATAGCTAACAATATTGTGGCTATTCAATGTAATAACATATACGATGAATCGTGAAAGACCCGTTTACTTTTTAGTTTATAGCATATATCACAAACATAAAAACAAATTTATTTTACATAGTGATACAGATAACATAAATACTAGGGATAAGCATAAACTTGTTTTTCCAACGACAAGACTTCGAAGTAAAGCGAAATCTTCTATGGGACAATGTATACACTTTAACAACAACATCCCAGAGAACGTTCAGTTTTGTCTGTAAATAAATTTAAGAAAGTTGTTATGGAAAGTTAGTGTGTGAAAGCATATTATTGCTGTAATGATTGCATTAATGATAACACACTCTGGTAATAAATTTTTCGCTGCTGGATATTTCTATGTGAGAAAAATATTTTGTATTGTTTTTTATTTTGTAAAGAATTTATTAAAAAAAAAGGAAAAAAAGTCCCGCTGAGTTTATAACGCCGGTTCTTCTTAGGTCAAATGCTTACATTTTTGACCCGGTCGTAGTTTATTTGACAATTAATAAGAAAGTGTAATGCTTCCATATTGAATAAAGATATTTGGTTTTGGCTTTGACCAATGCAATTCACCCTTGGATTGCATTTATTGTCTATTGAAGGGCGAATCGGGGATTGGTAAAGAGTTTGAAGTTTAAAAATATAGTTACATTAAACAAAATAAGAAGCCGATAAGCTTTGGTAAACTTAAACACCTAAATCATCCCTGTTTTAGTGCAAACAATACTTTTAATTCAATTTATTACTTTCTTAGAAAGCTATTTTTTGATTATTAAATTCTAAACGATTAGTCAGAATATTAAATGAGATTATATATAATTTACAATGTTGTGATTCATCACTTTCTAATACCATCCATAAATATTAGTTACTCCCATAGCGAAGAAGTTGCAGCAAACATATGGAAATTATTAATAAAGAGCTAGTTCATTTGTTTAGGAATCCCAGCCTCAGCAGTTGAAAGTAGTTTTTGCAAAGTTGTGGTGGTAGCAATGATATTGATTCTTTTAAGTTTCCCGTCAACTTTGATAGTCTGCTGCATTTCCATTAAAAACTTTAGCGTTGTGAAATTAGAATCCGTCTAGGATTTAAAAAATATGTTACTGAAGAATAATTATAATTTATATGCTTTTATCTCGTTTCAGTTGATTGGTATTTATTTATTTTTGAGATGTTATAAGGAATTTTAACTTTCGACGTGGCTAAGTAGTACTTGCATTTACTTTACTAATTGAAGGCCATTTTTAGAAACTTTGCGGGATCAACAAGGGTTTTTATGGCTTTGCAGTAAGGTAACATCACGTAATTATCGGAACAATGTGGTTATCTATGACACTTGGGAATGTGAATGAAGGTCATAGCTATCAAAATTATTTATGGCAGTTGTATTAGAACACTGTAGTGTGAACATTTTTGGGTGTAGGAGGTAAGATATAAGTGAGAAAAAATAGTTTTGTAAAAAGCGGTTTTAGAAGAGATGGACTAGAAATATTATAATGATAGATAACGATAAGACAAAAAAAATATTAAAATATATTTTTCTTAACATTTACTTTATTTCAGAACAATAGAAAATTATGTGACAATATATAATAAAAGTGGTTAAATTTGTTGATGGGAAAATCACTCTACTTATTATTATTATCATCAACTTATTATTCAATAGTTCTTCATAAAAAATATTAATGTCTGTGCGTGTTCCGATAGCGTTTGGTGTGAATATATACATTTTGTGGTTCACTTTTAATCAGACCGTAGATCATAATAGATGAAATTAAAAATAAGCCGTATCAATACAAGCTGTAATAGCAGCCTCCGTAGCCTAGTGGTATAGGCGCGTGCTTTAGAATCCGGAGTTGTTTCCTAGTTGGTTTGGGCAATTTGGGCCGATCACCCATTTGTCTGAAAAGTACGATGATCCTTGCGTCGGATGGGCATGTAAAAAGTCGGTCCACCCACCAAACCGCATTGGACCAGCGTGGTGGGATACGGTCCAAAACCCCCTAATGGATAGAGGTGTATTAGGGGAGGCCTATGTTCAGCAGTGGACTATCAAAGGCTGATGATGAATCAATACAAGGCGTGCAACGAGGAGTATATTTAGAATAAACTATGCTGTTAAGTTCCATAATAAAACTCGGAATAAATTATTACTAATCCATAGCCATGGATTTCTAGTAACATCTTTTTTTAAGATCGCTCTCCTTTTCATAATATCAATAGGCGGCGGTGATTTCGTAAAGTGGAAGTGCACTTGCCTCCGTTCATTAAGAAAATATAATAAAACGATGAGTGTGAACGTGTATCAATGCATAAAAGTTAAATAACAAAATTAATTTCTTTTCTACGTTTTTATAACAAGCAAAATTAGTCTTAATATTACTTATTGTAAAAATATAGCTGTGGAAATCGGAAACTGAACAATCAAAAGAATAAATGTTTATTGACACAACATTAAATATATTTCTTCTTCGTACTAAAATTTCTAATGTTAACAATATAAAAATAAAAAACATAGAATTGCGTTTTAATATAAAATATAAAGTTTATTTTATAAGGTGTTCTGACAATAATTAAAAAATGTTTTTTAAATGTTTATTAAATCTAGAACTGAATTCCAGATTGATAATTCTATTCACACGCTTTTTCGATTTGGTATTGACGTTTACTCTAAAATACTCCTTAAAGCTATGTTTACTTTTCATAGTTCAATTTCATCAGGTATGGCATAAGAATTGTTGTTAATTTTTATGGTTAATATATGATATTAAGTTTTTGTTTTAATTCTTTTTAATTTTCTTCAAATATTTTATTATTATTATTAACAAGAAGTTATTAACAATCAGTTTTTATCAGTGGATACGTGTGTTTAAGGCAATACGTAGTAGCTTAAAACTACTTTGATGCCGCTTTGTATTTTAAAATGATGAAGAACAAAAATGGATTCAAGAATTGTACTGTAATTATTATTGTGTGTAAAAGTAGCTTTACAGACTTTTTATTTAAAGTGTAACAAGATTTGTGTGGACAAAAATTATAAATCATATGTAAAAACAAAAATATTCTTAAACATAAATATATAAAAAAAGACTCTACGATAACCAAAAATTGCTGCCAGTACCACTATAGAAGAACATAACAGTTTTGGACCCATTTTTTCCGTTCTGATAAAATCACCATTTCTTAACAAAATTAATTAATTAATAGTAACCGTTTTTAGTAAAAAATCAGAAAACCCCATTATCCTCGCGATCCGGGCAATCCGTTGCATTATAATTTTAATAATCGTTAAGTGAAGCCAGCGCCGTAATTCGGGCGAGTGTAAGACGGGCGCGAGAGGCGGTCCCCGGGCGTTATCTTAATCGTCTGGCGTTTTAAGCGTATTTATGTGGCCGGTAATAAGTTATCAGTAGCCTAATTACGTACGAAACCACCTGTCCGCTATCATCACTGTACATAGGCCTCCGCATATACTTCCGTGCGTCTTACGCGAGGGCCCTCCCCCGCCGCGCCATTGGTCGCCGGCGGTGGTGCGCGCGCAACGGCCCTCCTCGCTGATAGCGCGATTGTGACTCCAGAGGAGCCGGTCGTCGCAATGTGCGGCCGCGGACAGTGTAGCCGCGACCACGCCGCGATCCTGCCGCCAGAAGCACCGGCTCCCACGGGCAACTACGCACGCGAACAGGGGCAGTCCCCGTAACTTCGCCGCTCGGAGAGTTATGTAGACTGCGGTGGTTAGTAGTAAGGTGATGTGCGATGGGTAAATCCGGCGTGAGGAACGCGCTCGCTTGCGCGTGGGCTTGCGCGCTAATCGCTGCCGCGGCGGCGGATGCGCACCCCGATGTAGACACGTCCACCGGCCTCGGCGACAATACGCTGACCAATACAGGTGATATTTTCGGTTTTTTTCTATTTTTTTTTAATAACAGATAATGTTTTTTATAATATCGAATGCTGCCCGAAGATGAATTTTAAATGTTCTTGTGAGTTTATGAAGTTAGGTAGGGTATTTTTTTTTTAAAGTTTATGTGTAGAGAGAACTTAATTTTAAACAAAAATTGCATCATTTCTCTTCATGGTCAGAAAGTTTAAAGTTCATAACTTTTAGTCTTATATAGTTCATTTAATTTTTTTCATATTGACATATTTTTGGTGTGTCGCAATAGGGTTAATGTTTATTTATTATTCTACGCTAATAACGTTTATGGCGTCAATAAAATCGCGGTTCGAAGCGTCGAGAATAAATTAAGAAAAGCTAAAATCTTTAAAACTAATAGCCATTTTATTACATTAAATTACGGAATAATATTTATTAATTTGATTTCGGAAGTCATTATCTAGTAATAATACACTAGTTATTATTTTAGTTAAAAGTTGTACCATCATGATATTTAACGTTCAAAAATAAATAATTCACATAGAATTTGAATATAAATTATATTTTTTTTCAAATTAGAAAAGTTTAGGACTTATTTTTATTCTTTGTTAAAACTTATACGTATTTTATAAAGCAAACATCGCTTATTTATTGTAAGAAATGGAACAAACAAAGTTAAACGCAAAACACATGTACAATACATGTTACATAAACATAATGGCGTGAAATAAAAATATATGTAAACATTGTAATGTCTGTTAAATCTTATATGCGTTGTTTCTTAGTCGTAAATTGCCTCCTCCGAACCGTCGGCGGTGAGAGCTGCTTTTAGATTTACGACGCCTTTTAAATTTCAAAGCCAACTAGTGTTTTATTGTCTCGAATGTCGTTCGTAACTGTCCGAGTTAATTACTATTTGATTTGCATACTTTTAAATGAAGATTCATAATGATTTTGACTGCAACCTTTTTCTTTATAATATCTGCGTTCAGATGTCTTTGATCACATTGAACCAGATGAATATCTAAAAAATCTGTGATTTTAAAATTGTTTGAAACTCTTATACCGAATGCATGGTACAATTGTATTACTACTAGCTGACCCTGCAAACGTTGTTTTGCTATGTAAATAATTTGATATGATACATAATTCTATAAATCGGTAGACATGAAGAAGATAACTTACCGTGTGATAATAACTGATGGTAATGAGCGGGATAAAAAATTAAAAGATCATTAAAATGCGTATTAAAATGAGGGTTGGTCTTAGAAAAGTGCAAACACCTCTTATCACTAAGGGGTTCTCAAAATAAATAGTACGTTCTCAGTTGTAGAGTAGTTGAAGATGCATTTAAAAATTTCATAAAAAATCGATGAAGCCGTTTCGGAGAAGTATGGAAACGAACATTGTGTCACGAGAAATTTATATATTAGATTAAAAATATTTACTGTGTT
This sequence comes from Lamproptera curius, assembly GCA_029286875.1. Taxonomy (NCBI): domain Eukaryota; kingdom Metazoa; phylum Arthropoda; class Insecta; order Lepidoptera; family Papilionidae; genus Lamproptera; species Lamproptera curius. Next base: position 814,818 of record JAGSMT010000048.1, read on the forward strand.
TCTTATTTTTTATGGTTTGTAAAAAAAAGTGAATATTTTAATTTTATATTCATTGATTTAAGTCACAATATCCAGTTTAATAATTACTATATTTAGCAATTAGGAAATAAAACTATTTTAGTCATTTGAAATGATTCATTTAATTTTGTATTTATTATTTTCTATAGGTGCATCGTATAGTTGAAATAAATACGAATTTTGTATATTTTATTTACATTTGTATTATTCGTAGTAAGTTATTTATTAAAAAGTTTAGATTTTTTTATTCAAAAATCATTAACATATATATTTTCATTACATATGTACCATAAGTTATATTTATTTAATTTGATTCATATAGTAGTTTTAATACAATTTAAATTGTGTAAAGATATCGCGTTGGTACTTCAAATTTTATGCGAATCTCATTGTTTTACATGTAAATGCATTATAAATGAAGCCTTCATGTTTTTTTAAGTTTTGTACCCAATCTTCTTAATGTAGAAGTTCAATTGTACACAATATATTGGCAGTAGCTGCCTCCGTAGCCTCGTGGTATGGTCGTGTGCTTTAGTAACCGGAGGTCGTGGTTCGATTCCTGTCCTGAAAATTTTCAATGTTGTTTCCTAGTTGCTTAGGGCAACTAGAGCCGATCACCCAGTTGTCTAAAAAGTAACACGATTCATGCGTCGGATGGGCATATAAAAAGTCGGTCCACACACCAACCCGCATTAGACCAGCGTGGATACGGTCCAAAACCCCCAAATGAATAGGGTTGTATTAGGGGAGGCCTATGTCTAGCAGTGGACTAGCACAGGCTGATGATGGTAATGACAGTTTGAATTGTTAATATTAACATTGTTTTAATAAAAATCTATGTTGAAAAATGTTGTACGTAATTAAAAAAATGTATGTATAAGTTTTTCATTGCATACAAGTTTACATTACATACAAAATATTACTTAATGTTCTCCTTTAGTTTTTCTTTCTATTAAAAATTTAAATAAATAAAAATTTCTACGGTGTTAAGATGCACCAAAATACTTTATATAATTGTTTTTTATCCTATAATTTTTTGTTGATTTAAGCTACGTAACAAGAAAAACATTTACCTAGCGGTGAATTGTACCCTACCCATTTTATCCACTCGCAGCGGTAATACATGGGATGTTATACTATGTTCACCCAGTGATTAATGGCTGGCTGGCTACGGTGCCCTTCAAACCGTAATACGGTGATGTTCAGACACTACTGCTTTACGGTAAAAATAAGCACCGTGGTGGATCTTCCGCAGACAATTTCCATATTATAAGAAGACCTTTGAACACAAAAAACTTAATTGATTTAAAACAAAATACAATATTATAAAAATTTATTAACAATTACGTCGGACATTATCGTGGAGTATACATATCTGTAAACTTGTAATCTTAAAATCTATCATCGTTATTGTCCTCTGCTTCCGTAAGTATTTTTAAATTAAAGGGAACATTTAATTCGAAATGCAAATACGCACTAAAAGCTCCGACGAATCAGTAGCGGCCGAAACGCATAACACAATAATAACCGATCGCGGCATCACCCCACCGCCGCATTACACAGTGATAGCCATAGCAGTAATTTGGCCGGTCATAAATTACACGTTTAACTGAATTACGCGCGCTGAAAGCATTCCGCCATTGGCGTATTCGGACCGTTTCCATTCCGGTGCAAGTAGCGCGGCCACCGATATGTACGCATTCCGCGCACTTCGCAAATGAGCTTTGAATCAATGAAATTTAATTACCGGCTCGTACGCCATCAAAATGTCATACGATCGTCACGTTTGCGGCCTCAGTCTTGTGTTGCACAGTTAGACACCGTACATATAAACTGACCGTTGAAGCCAATAGTGTATTAATGATTGAGGTTTATTATTTACAATATAACAATGAGTATCATTTGAAAGTATGTAATGTCTATTGTTAGTTTTTTATTAAATCAGTAGTTAATTAAATCACTATCAAACTTTACACTTGCTTCATATATAATTATCGAAGTACAAATTATCTATAATTCCATTTAATTTAAAATGGATGTTATTTAATTTCACCAACTTTATAATTATACAAATTTTAACACTTATCCTCAATGAAAACATATTCGTGATAGCCGATTTTTATAATAGCAAAATGTACAAAGTTTTAAAAGTTACTTCTACGTAGAAATTCGTGGACTGGTAGGATAAGAATTTGAAGAACTTAGCAATGTTACTTTAAATTTAATGAAATTGATTATTGAATTATCAATATACATTTATGTAAAAAAAATGTCATAGGTTTAAGAACTTTTTTTAAGAAGTTACTACTTAAAAAAATTTTTCACATACTCTAGTAAAAAAAATTGTATTTATAGGAATAAAAACATTGTAATTTCTAAATGTTCCTTTGACTATTTTCTAATTGATAACACGAGTAGAACTGTTATCTATTGCATTTATAATTTCAACATTATTTTATTAAAAAGTTCATCAACCGCAAAATGCACTAAATGTTGTGAGTAAAATTTAAATTAAAATTCGAATAAAATAAAATAAAACCTGTTTCAGATGCAATAAAGTCGAATAATTCGCTTAATCAATTTATTGTTCAACGTTATTTTCAAAATAAATATTAAGTGTCTGTTAATTCATATTTTCTTACTATAGGAAGAAAGGTCTATGTATTAGAAGAAAAGTTATTGTTAATTCTGACATTATCTTCAAAACCACATTGCTATGTGAATTGTATAATGATAATAATGCTCTCCAAGTCGATTACGGCTATGGCGGCCGATTTATATTAGAGATCAGCCAACTGCGCAGGAGATATTATAGTGAACAATCGTACGTGCAAACACAGGTGCATTTCCTATTCCTTTATACTAAACCCGATGTGACGGATAACTGACACGACTGGAGGGAGATAAGGCGCAGGACCGACTACTTTACAAGCAATCGGGTGGTCAGCCCGCATTGGCCTAACCAACTAGAAACAACAATGAAAATTTGTTGAGTCTCCACAGGATTAGAACTCACGACCTTCGGTTTCTAAAGCACAAGCCCATACCACTAGGCTACGGATGCAGGTGCAGTGATATGTATATTTATGTATTAAAAAGTAAAATTATAATAACATTTACGTTGAAAATATTAAATATTTGTTTATTACAATGGATTGGATCTAAAATTGCCTGCCTACAAATTATTTCTATTACAATCTATTTTACTTCTATTTTTCTCCCAATTTCTTACAATAGTCTGCTTCGATCAGTAGCCATCTACGTAAAAATAACTTTTTGATTTATTAGTTACTAACTTTCTTACAACGATATATATGTATATTATTCGAGAAGTTTTAATTTGAATCGAAGTTTCTAAACTTGGCAATATCTTATTATGCATTCGCTTGCAGCCGAGCTGAGAATTAGGAAATATCGATGACAATAGGGAACGCGAGATCAGTAGCGGTGAAACTTCTAACTGCCCTCGTGATATTATTCAATGGTGGCTTTTCACGGAACTCCATCGGCCAAACTAAGTGGCGATAACCTCGTGGAGTATTAATCGAAATTTCAACCTGACTTTAATATGAGTCTTGATTACCGCCCCCTAACAATGGAACGGCAGCCGCGGTGACTTCCAAAGTTTCAGAAGTTGAATCACAACGCGCCTACTACTGCCGGGCTCCTTTGTTGCAAAACCAAGTAATGAAAGCGCTGGCTGATAATAATTTACGAATAGCAGAAGTGTCGTTGTATAATGGCGGGAATGGGGGTCCGAGGAGCATTCCAACGGGTGAGCGGGTGCGCGGCCGGGCCTCGACTGACAGCCGCGTCGACACAAACTAAAATAATTATCACCATTGTGCCGGCCGCGGCCGACGCTTTAATTGTTCATTTACATTTGCAACGATGATACCAGTTTGCAACTATTTTGCCGACCGTACGTTCGGCCCCGGCGTCATTGTATTATTGTTGAATGTTTAATGGTTCGAAAAATGGAAATGAATTGTAATTACTCTGATTTGTAGACTGTACACGAGCCCCTGGTGTTTCATATAGCTGCGGGGGGACAATTACTGAATTATTATTAAATATGCAACGCTAGTTATAGTTTTTTTTTCAATGATAAGTCTATTGTAATAATTTATCTTTCTAATCTATAATTGCTGCTTCAGTACCCTAGTGAAATGGGCGTGAGCTTTAGAACCCGTAGGTCGTGGGTTTGAATCCTGCGGGGACTCAACAAATTTTCATTGTTGTTTTTTAGTTGGTTAGGGCAAATTGGGCCTATCACCCAATTGGAAGGGCATGTAAAAAGTCGGGTCCACCCACCAACCCGCATTGGACCAGTGTGGTGGGATACGGTATAAAACCCCCTAAAGGATACAGTCTATATTACATAGGATGAGATCCCATGTCCAGCAGTGTCAATCTTTATTACTTATTCCGGATGAATTATTATTATAATTACATATAGATATGTAATTATAATAATAATTTAAACTAATAATATGTAAATTGTATACTAATAATTTAAGTATGTAATAATTAAATAACAATATTTGTTATCAAATCACTAATTTAGATTTTCGTTACTAAAATATATTTATTCGACGTTTCGGATTCTTTCCAGATCCAGATCAGGCAGACTAAGTGTAAGTCATTTCAATGTTTCAATAACGTCGATTAATTATAATATATCTGAGGTCTTGCAACCATTTGCAACCATTTCTCTTATAACATACAGATATTAAAATAATCCCAGGTTTTTTTCCTAATTGGGTGATCAGCCCAAATTGCCCTAACCAACTAGGGCACAACAATGAAAACATGTTGAGTCCCCGCAAAATTCGAACCCACGAGCTTCGGTTTCTAAAGCACACGCCCATACCACTAGCCTACAGTCATTGTTTATTTATACATGTAATTATTAAAAAATATCTAAACTTTCATATAGATTTATTAATTAATTTACGGTTTTATGTTATTTTCATAGGTAATTGATTAGTGAACCATTAAACTGCTATAGGTTTTAATAAAATTACCAAAGGTATTTTCATTAAGACTTAGGAAGCACGTACGAGATCTACTGCCATTGCATGAACATCCTAGAGAATCTAACAAAATAAAATTTAATATTGGGATACCTATCCAGTTTTATCCCGAATACCTTCACGTATTGTAATGCCGCTCGTAGGGGCGCGATGGTATTACAAAATGAAATTACAAGAGACGTGGAGTCCTCGCGCGGCATTAATTTGTATCAAGGAATTTGTAGAGATTTAGCTTGAGCCGGGGCGCAGTGTTCATCGCAGCCGGCAAGCGTTAACACTTATTAAGGGGTGCATCCCAGCGACAGATGTAGGGGAGGGCCCGCCATTTGCGTAATGTCAGGAATGGTTACACTCGATTTAATAAAAGTCTGACAACATTTTATTCCGAGGAATTTGAGAGTCAATTCGTTATGAACGCAACAGTGGTACAGTTGAAAAAACCGTGGACCGAAACGTGACCGGAATACGTCTCTACGGCTTGGATTTCTTATAGATGGCTATTGAGATGAGTAGGTACTTATGGCTTCTCGAGTGGCTCGCCCTCATTTAATTTGTTGTTTCAATTCGGAATTTTTATTAACATCTCCCCTCGCTTGCATCGCGCAAAGCGATCCCGTTAAAAGCCGCGGTGAGGAGTCTCGTTTCATCTTTTTTTGTGTTTTAATAGCGTTCGCTTTTTAAGAACAATATCAATTATATTTTGTCTTTGCCTCAGGCGAAAAGATTGTTGAAATCACGAACAAAATAAAGAAATCGCCTTACGTATGCCGCTCTTATTGGTTGTTTATTAATGAGCGTCATGTAGCTTCTTATCTTTATACAACATGTCGTTTTATAAAATGCTTTCTGGCAATCAAGAAAGATCAAAGTCTCGTTACATGAAAAAAAATTGAAAGAGCATATGTTTAAGAACTTTTTATGTATGCGAAATTTTAGTTTGTCGGTCAGAAAACAAATATTGGTCGTTAAATCTGAATACATATTATTTACATTATTTGACTAATATTTGTTTTCTCCAATTTTTATTTTAAGCACGGTGGACTGGCGGAAAATGCAATTAATTAATTCATAAGCTTTAAAACACAAGTAGCTTACGTATAAGGCATTGTATGCAGTCAATTTCTTACAAGAGAGGGAAACTGTTTATAAATTTTACTTTTAATCCAATAAAGAACCAGGTGTGATTGATATATTATAAAGTGAACATTCCGTAGTTTACGACATCGTGCTATGAATATATTATAAGTAGTGTGAAATAGTTGAGCCATGATTAGTGGTTTATTAATTGCTTCGCTTGCATTGTTATACACTGATTTGCGGTCTGTGTACATGTACTTCATTATCAATAGAAACAAGTTAAATTAATATTGTACGTATTATTTATACTTTTACATTTCAATACTTAATTATACCTATAGTGGACCATTAAGATAAAACTTAATATGTAGGCACACATAGAGTGCATATGATTTAAAAGGTTAAAAACGACTTTTAACGTGATGCTGTAACAAAATCCGAAAGTTTGTGAACATAGGTGTATGTCCTTCATTAATGCGATGACGTATTAAATCAACTATTTTACGAATTTTTCGCGTTACTTATATATATTATTCCCGATGTTTCGGACTCTTTTCATCCATGATCACGGGTTCACCATGTTTGTATATGTCATAGTTTACAATTTATAAATATTTTGTAAATTTAGATTAATATCCACGATATACAAATCACAGCCAACCTTTCGGCGGTTAATTCGTATGCATCTAGTGATATCCCAATGTACGCATTTGAATATGTTCTGGGGATTTTTATACAAAATATTTTTATTGATGTCCTACTATAATTAAGATCACATACGTAGCTGAGGGTTTTTAACAGTAGTTTATTTTTAAATTTAAGTGTTTCTATTAATATCTGTAGTATGTTCACTTTTAAACCCTTCATGAACGCCCCTTTTTATCCTTACTCGCAGTTGATGAATTTAAATAAGAAAGATGTTATTTTATGTAATGCTTTTGACATACATTGCCCTTATCTAAATATTTAAAACCATTTTTATAATAAGATGTCAAAAATGTTTTATGAATGTTGTAAGAAAATGAAGAGCGTAAAGCTCTTGACATCCTTATTTTGTTAAATTAAAAACGAAAGTAACTTTCTTGAAAGGGTGAGAATGTGTACGCAAATAAATAGTAGAGAAGTCTAAAGAAATTTATTTGATCGCCTTGTGTTGTCGACATAAATGAAAAAAAAATGTGAAAAAGTTATTTCACGCCTGATTTTAAAAGTAATAAAATATTGCTATAGTGGTGCAAAAAAATACTTTTATGACTCAAAATTATTTGGTCTTAATTTTAATTGTACTTTGAATTAAAAACGATGTACCTTCACTGGAGCTGCTTTGAATGGCAAGCAGTTTAACGAGGTGCTAAGGAGTCAAATTTATATTCAACATACAGGCGATAGCGTTTTTGACCATTAATATGTGAGATATTGATGGTCAAGAACGCTACCACCAGTTCGGAAAAGGACGCCTCCGATCTGAGACGACCTAGCAATAGAAACTCAGCGAGTCCTTTTTGTCATCTTTTCAATAAAATAAAACCATATACATACAAATACAAATATGATATCTTACTTACATTGTAATATCCTTTAACACTCAATCGTTTTTAAATTTATTAATAATTAAATTTTAAAAGTTTAACGAGGTTCGTTTCCCATAAAAGATTTTCTTATTTTTCGTAGTCTAGTTTCTGGAACAAATACTTTATGTTTGTTCCAAGTAATTATAGCATGTGCATTACAATGCCTCATTAAAATTTCTGATTTTTATGCAGATACTTTAAATTTTACAAATATTAGGGACAAAGTGTAGTTACAGACGTTTATGAAAAATTTTCGCCCTAGTTTGCATTTCCATTTGGGGACCTTTCTTCAACTACAGAACGTTAAAGCTTTAGAAATGATCTTTCTGCTCCAGTGGTAGTTTCTTCTTCTGAAAGAGAGTTAAGTACACTTGTGTATCACTTGCTTTCCGTTACCATTTGGTGACGGACCTACAGGAAAATATATGTATCTATTAATCAACACAAGCAGGGATATGTGGGGTTTCCCAAGATGGAGCGGCCAGTATACCCACTAAAAACAACCACAGCCGGAGCAACCAGCACGGCACTCCCTCTTGAGCCCTTCTTTGAGCGGCGAACACCCTCTTGCCGGCTGCCCAGGGGCTCAAAATTTGACATCCTTTTTTACCGTGGGAAAATGCCTACGCATACCCGTCCTAGCAGGGGCAAAGACGGAGACGTTATGTCGGACTCGCACCGACTAAAACCACCTCGTTGTTCCTTCCTGACGCCTTTAGGGTGGGGTCACAGGTACGGTTTTACACTCTTTTGCGACCCCACCAGCGCTGGCCGCTACCAGGCAGCCCCGTCTATGGACTAGGGCCCAATGGCCCTCTGGACGCCCTGACCACGCATGGTCAAGACTCCCAGCCCCCAGCGGCGGCCCCGATTTTAAGCCACTAGCTCCATTTCGGCAGCAGAAGGAAACGAGATTGTCGACACTACGCCCAATGTCCCTCCTCCCACGGCTCCTCCACAACGCATCAGCGGTGCGACCCTGCCGAGTCGCGGAGGATCCGCGGTATTCTGTGGGCCGCTCAGGGAGAGCGATACCGATACTCCTCTTCCTTCTCGACTCCTCCGTGGCTGAAGAGGACAGAGACGGCAGCGCGTCTACCGCCTCTTCCCTGTCCGCTGTACCTTCTAAGGATGCGCCGAAGCTGGCTTCTCCAGCCAGCTTGGAACAGCCTACTCAACGGCTGGCCTTACTCCTCAGTCCGGCCAAGTTCCATTAAGCTTCCCACGGCTGCCCGCGTTCGCAGCCGCAGGTACTGAGCCCCACCGCTACGACAAAGTGAGTACCTGTTCGGGGGGAAAATTTAACATCCTATACCCTCCGTAGCCTAGTGGTATAGGCGTGTGCTTTCAGAATCGAGGTCGTGGGTTTCGAATCCTGCGGGACCAACAAATTTTCATTTTGTTTCCTGTTGGTTAGAACAATTTGAGCCGATCACCATTTGTCTGAAAAGTAAGATGATCCATGCGTCGGATGGCATGTAAAAAGTCAGTCCACCAAACGTCATTGGACCAGCGTAGTGGGATACGGTCCAAAAACCTAATGGATAGGGTGTACTAGAGGAACCTATGTCCAACAGTGGACTATCAAAGGCTGATGATGATAGCAACTACAAGAGGCCTTGACAATCGACACCGCCACCTGACATCTATACGACGCAAAGATTATCTTTCTTTTCAGATAATTAGGTGATCGGCCCATATTGTCCTAATCAACTAGAAAACAATGGTAACACACAGTTGTTTACCTGCGGGATTCCAACACACTACCTCCGGTTTGTAAAGTGGGCCAGCACAGCTAGGCCTCGGAGGGTTACGTAAGTCACCGGGTCTGTGATTTTAATACAAAACATACTTACAGAAGTGTCAATAGGTAAAGCATAATCCTAGTCTCCCTCAACGGTGCCTTATAAAATATTAAAGAATATTTTGATGCAGTGGTCCTAATGAAAAAAGTGTCCAATACTGATTTTACTTGCAGGTTGCTCAAGTTTAACTTAATGTGAACATATAAGCACATTTATATAAAAAATATTAACGTTGTTTACTATTGAATTTTATTTTATATAAACAAAACATCAAAGCCCTTTCAATATTCCTAAAATAAAAAAGCCTAAAATCGTAATACCCGTTAAGTCAATAGCACTCCACTATCTCTACGTAAGCGCTTTCTTATTTTATAAGTAAGCCCGTCAAAGCCCCGAATCCTTTTCGGGCGAACGTAACGATTTATTGCGACAGATAAACATTTTACTTGCAAATATAATCACATTATGTCCAAATCTCCGTATTAACTTTGCGACGGGGTTCAGAAATTAATAGCAACACAGGGTGAGCGACGATCGGTTAGATGTAGGGGACCACTCAGCAGATGCTTATCTGCACACACTGTACTAACTTTGCGTGTTCCACATTGATCGACGCTGCATTTCTTTATGTTAAGTTCCTAACAATCTCTCCTTCTTTGGGCTGTATTCCTATGTTTATTTGCTTTTATACGTTTCTTTATTTAACTCGGAAACGTTGTGTGGTGTTGCATGTTTTAGTATAGAACTTGTATACTTTTTACGTAACTTTGAATGATATTTTGGAAAGGGAACTGGATTTTCTATTAAATAGGGGTTATCTGGGCGAGTAGGTACTAAGTCCTACCAGCTGTCTGCTTTGTCGAATGGCAGTGTATGTTGGGCTCTGGTTTGAATGGCACAGCGGCAAACATCGTATCATTTTGTATCCGAGATGATGAAGTGGGATCCTGGATGACTGTTTGTAACCTCTAGCTCTTTGTTCTTTACGTTATTTTATACAAAAAATATATTTGATAACTCCCTTGATAAACTGTGCAAATGACTCTTATTGGGGAGGTCTATGCCAGGAGTGGACTTTTCCAGGCTGATATGATGATGACGATGATAAACTGCCTTGTTATTGTGTTCGCTTTTAGTACGCGATGATTTCAGGCAAAGTTTAACTGCATTACAAGAAATGCAAGGCATTTATTTTCACTTTTAAAATAACTTCACCAGCTAACGAAAACAAGCTCAAACGTGTAAATGTACAATTTACTGTCATCGTTAACTCAATCCACAATGTACACTACATGTACACATGTAGAATGTATAGAAATGACGCGCAGTCTTATCGGCGCACATGTGGCGCGTAAATATTACACACTTAATGTAATTAATGATCGATTGTAACATGTCGAGCGTGGGCAGAGAACGGTGGGGTCCTCGTTGAGTCTTTGCCGTCGCAAAATAGAAGTCCCCTGAGAATACCGTGCCTTTTAATTTGCAAGCGTTGGGGTGCTCCCTCCCGGACGGGAGCCCTTGGTGACATTTTTTTACACTAACCTTACAAAAACTTTAATTTGTTTTCGCTCTTCATAATTCTTTGATATAACTTTTTTCTTCATTGCCATATTTATATGATAATAAGTGTTTTTATTACAGCAGTGTGTTATTTTGGACGGTTTAAAATGTTATATGAACAATTTAACCCAACTTTAAGTATAATTATTTAGTTTTATGTTAAAGCGAATTATAATGGAGTGTTTTTGCCTTTTAATGTTGAAGTAAGTGTACTTTTAGACATTATATTATGTATTTATTCTATGTATGTTGTGCAGTCTAACCTGGGCCCTGAAGAATCAGTTAGACAGTTCTTATTGAAACAAAAATTACTTTTCAAAGGCATTGTAATGCACATCATGTAAAGCCTATGAGCAATTCATTCAGCAACTATACTGCACATTTACAACATAATCCGTTCCTTACCTTACCCTTAATAAATAAAAAAATCTTATAAAGGTTATTACAACACAAATGACTTTTTTAGATCATAAAATACGCTAGTAATAGAACGCTCGCATTTACAGGTTTGCAAATGTTATGTTATGCAGGTTTTTTCAATAAGATGAAAATTGTATACTTAAAACTTATTCTTCATGGTCTATTTGTAAGTGAAGATGTATGGTTTACGTGGTGAATCACGACTAATATTTACTACATTCTCGTATCCACTTTTCCTTTATGAGTCATTTATAAGTATTATAAGTCACTACCATCCTCTGGTTTGAAGGGCACCGTAGCCAGTGTATTTACTGGGTAAACGAGATAACATCTTTTATCTCTGGTTAGCGAGCGGCCTTGTGGCGTTATACGCTACATTTATTTTGGGAAAGGCATGTCACTTACATAAAACATAAAAACATCTTTGTTTTATCTGAGATGTAAGATTTTACCAATACTTAATCATCATCATCATCATCATCATCTTCAGCCTGTGTTAGCCCAGTGCTGGACATAGGCCTCCCCTAATGCACGCCACCGCTTCCGATCTTCGGCTATTCTCATCCAGCCCACACCAGCCACTTTGCGAATGTCGTCACTCCATCTTGCCGCAGGGCGTCCTACACTACGTTTGCCGAGCCTCGGTCGCCACTCCAGAACTTTTCGACTCCAGCGGTCGACAGTTCTGCGGCTTATATGACCGGCCCACTGCCACTTTAGCTTACTAATACTTACCAATACTTACTGAAATGTAATCTCCGAGGTTGCCTCATAAAAAATCACTTTTGTTTATAACTGTACATTTAAAAGGAGTTGGAATTTTTTTACAATATTTGCAGTTTCCTTGATATCGAAATTTGTTTCAGACTTTGAATACTTAATAATTATGCAACATGTTGACACTGATGGTTTTACAATGGGTGTCCTTGCCGAAGTGGAGTATAGTTTTACTAAAGATCGGTTATTTATGCAGCTACAAATATTTCATATTTATTTAGTAAATAGCTTTATTCCTTTTTGAAGAATAAATTTTTTAACACTTGAATACACTTAGTCACTTTTCACTGCTTATGTTATAAATGAGTTAGATGAAAACTATTAAACCACGCAATGTTTTTTGTGGATTACGCGATTTTACCGGTGGTAGGTTTACAGGGACCGTCTGGCGGTACCACCACGGTGCCTATTTCTGCCGCAAAGCAGTATTGTGAAAACGCTACTGCGTTCCGGTTTGAAGGGCTCCGTAGCCAGCTTATTAACCGGGTAAACGACACATAACATCCTATGACTCACGGTAGTAAGCGCATTGGCGATACCACTGATATTGCTAATGTATATGGGCGTCGGTGATCACTTCCATCAGGTGGCCCGACTGCTCGTCTGCCTGCGCATGCCTAAAAAAAAAAAAATTACTATGCTACTATGCATGATTATTAGTAATTTTCTAGCTAGGCACGCCATTTCTACTATTACAAATATGGTCTGAAATGTATATCCCAAGGTATAATTTGTCTCCTAAATGATCTTAAAGACTTTGTAACACATAATTCTCTGTAAGAGATAACGAGTAGTAAATAAGTTTCTCAAAATGTTTAACACTAAATCCTTATAATTGGCTAGTCGGCACCAATCGACAATCGCTATACAATGTTCCTCGTTTAAAAATAAAATATGAGCGAAAAATTACAGTTTCAAGTAAGCTCAGGCACTTGTTAATGATTTTAGATTTTGTGCTTTCTCATGAAAATATTGCATCAAGTTGCATGGGCACGGTGGAATCTGCTTCTGAATAAAAACAGCATGGGATTTTGCGATTTACGATGATAGGGCTAGCCAAATGATGAATTATTACGGGATTAGTCGCGGCACATGGCGAAATTCGTGGGGAGATTATTTGTATTACGGAAGCGTGGATGCCGTCGTTTAATCGAACAAAAGACATTGCATTTAAGGAACATAAAGATAAAAGTTCTAATCTCAAAGCCATTTTCAAAATTGATACCAGAGTTTTATTATATTCCATCCTGAGTTATAGCATTAGTTATTCAGTGCTATTAGTGTTGTCACGTAATTACTAATATCGAGTCTTATTATATTAGTATGATTTTACATTGGATGAGTATGTATGGTTACTTTTAATATTTTAATAAAAATCCAAAAAAGATCGAACCCAATTTTTTACTACTGTTGTATTTTAATAGTTTACATATCATACACTATAAATATACCTGTGTATATTATGACAATTAAAGCAAAAATAACGTTTAATGGTAATTCCGTATTGAGCTGAGACATGGTAATCATTTTTTGTTCTAGATGTGTTTTTATATTATTAACAAAATGCTATTTATTGGATTATAGACTATTGTATCAAGACTACAGCGCTTGACATTAAAAAATACTCGATACGGTTATTAAAGGCTATTTTGAGCTCATTATTTTTAATATACTTACATCAAAAGGTTTTTTTAAGATACGATCAGACGGAAATATGATGTCTAGCATATAAAACCAAAGTAATAAAGCCTAATAAGGCCGAGCAGCTTCCGTAATTAAACCATAATCTTGTGCCAGTCTTATGTTTGATACAAAAACAGTAATAAACGGTAATTTAATAATCATTAGAAAAAAATTTTGTTTGTATAAAAGCGAAGTAAATAATAATGACTTCTAAGAAGTGCCTAACTACGTACAAACAAAGCTTATCAAATTATAATTTCAAATTACTTAACCTGAAGGTGGTCTCACAGAATAAATATAATCTATTTAAGGTTAAATTATTTATTTTATTTATGCAAATACTACTCAATAATCTATTGAGAAATATAACGGATTTTTTGAGATAATCTATATTTTAATTGACTCGAAACTTCGGGAGTTTTTTTTATAATAATACAGTGTTTATATAACTTACGTATTGCATATAAACAGTAAGAGTGAACTTCTTTAGGCCAACTATCCAAATGAGGGAGATACTGAATTAGAAGCGTGTTTTTTTTTATGTTAAACTTCTCTACGCGTATGTAGATATTTTTTTTACGGATGTAAAGAAATTTAGCGTCACGAAGATGTGCAGCGTATTGGTCGAAGAAGAGGGAGAGAGAATGAGAGAGAGTGAGAAAGGGAGAACGTACCACTAAGGAGCAAGTGTGAAAGAACGAAAAATTCATTCTTAATTTGAACTCAATGACGAACGACTCAGAATGACGATGTATTTTTATTTACAATTAGTAATTAGAGATTTCAATAAATTATTTTGCAAAAATATAAAATTATAATATTTTTAAAATTCTCGTCACGATATTTCTATTTTAAAAATAGTATTTCTAAGTTATAACTAATTTATAATAACATTGTAATAATTTATATGAGGTTAGGTATTTATAGTATTTACAATAAATCACGAGGATTTTTAATAAAATATTCATAATCTAAGATTTTGATGTATTGATTAAAAAATATATAAAATAAATATGTTTTAATAATTTTTATTGTCTCTATTTAATTTTAGTTAGCCAAACAGGTTTCACTTCTGACATGTGTACTTTGTACAATTGATCCTTTGAATCGATAACTTGTTGCTATTACGTTGTACTAAGTTGAGCGTTAATTCTTTTTCCTCAGGTAGGCTATCAAACTATCCCTATTTCTATAGTTTTATTAGTATTTTAATATATTTTAAAAATAAAAAATATATATAAAACACAACCTTGTGCGATTCAATTGCAAAGGAATAAAACAATGTTACAAATAGTCAAAATCAGATATATAAAGAAAATCGGGAATTCATATAATGTTAAGAAAGCCCCCAGTATCAGTAGATTAAATTTAGTACATTTAATTTAGTAAATTGAATACCTTTCTTGTAATCAGAGATTAAAAATGTCGTGAAGCAGTTTTGTGCAATAGCATATTGTTGACTGCCTCTGTAACCTAGTGGTATGGGCGTGGTTCGAATCCTGCGGTGACTCAACAAATTTTCGTTGTTGTTTCCTAATTGGTTAGGGCAATTTGGGCCGATCACTCAATTGTCTGAAAAGTGAATGATCATGATGCATTGAAGTCGTCAACCAACCAACCCGCATTGGACAGCGTGGTCGTGGTGATACGGTCCAAAATCCCCTAATGGATAGGGGTGTATTAGGGGAGGCCTACGTTCAGCTGTGAACTACACAGGCAGATGATGATGATGATATTGTAACCTGATTTTTTTGCGATACAATGCCTTAACTTTTAAAGATTGATCAAATCAATGTTTTACTATTATTGTACATGTATATAGTGTCAATTATAAATGTCTATTTAACGATACTAATTTAAAAGTTTGCTCGACAAAAACTGAATATGTTCAGAATATATCCTATAAAATTTAATCACATTTTCACATTGTACTTTTATGTAGATTAGCCTAAAAATTACAGGATATGAGTAAAACGAATAACTTACAAATTATAAGTATTTTGATTGAATTTAATAACAGTTTTTTTGTTATTACTTTACTGTTATTTAATCATATGTATGTAAACAAAAGTACTTTATTTATTCTTTAACTTTCTGGTTTGTTTATCTGTTTGATTCTTTAAATTCAATATGGTTTTTAATGCACTCTCACAAAACAATATTTCTACTAAGCTTCAGTTAATTTCGAAAAAACATCACGAAAAATATCTGACATAGCAAAATTTGCTTCTAATTATTTAATTTTTTTCGTTTCTAAATCAATTGCAATGTAAATTTCAGTATAGTTATATGTTTATAAAATATCTTTTCGAAAAGCCAAAAACAACAAATACTTTGTTAAATTCCTTATTGACACTGTTTGGCTTTAAAAAATTTAAAATACTTTTTTTTTACTTTGCATACGATGGTTGCTTTGGGTAATTTTAACCTACAGATGAATGCTCGTACTTTTTTATAGTATATATACTTACATAACTTCACTTTATTAATAAAAATTATGTATAACTTTGTTTTAACATACTTTTAATGTTTTGGCCAAAGATTTTTAATCCAATCGCACATTGTTAGTGTGTTTAATAACGATTTTTTTTAATTTCATGTAAAGAACTTATGATTGTATCGTATTAAAAAATTTAGGCCACATGACACGTACAAAATAAAAATAAATATATAACTAGAATGCTATAAGATAATTAGATACATGGTTGTATATGGTATATAAAAATTGACCAGCATACACGAAAGGTACGAGATGCATATAGGAAATGAGTTTATCCTTTTTAGGAAAGTTAGTTAAAAATATGTAAAAGGAAATAAATTCAATGCCTGATACAAGATCAAACTGTCTGATATTTTAAAGTGTTATCAGTTCACATTTGTTATATTTCATTGACCTATAGCTATCCATCCGTGATCACTGATTCAAAGAAAGGCAAGTAAAAAGTTTCCCGTCGAAGATACGAAATCATAGAGCGATTTCTTTTACGACTTCGGTTTCAACTTCATAGCGATGAATTATGCAGAAAGGAGAGAGATTTCCTACGATAAAAGTCGTAACACCCCAGAGCGCCCTAAAAGGAGCTCTTACAATTTTGCTTGAAATATATTTATTTAAAAACGGGTACATACATTTAGCAGTGGTTTGAGCTTTTATCACAGAACAGTTAACATTACAAACATTATATTATGCCGTTTATGTCCGTTTCATTATGGAAAATCGAAACATTCATTAAGTAGACTCATTTTAGTCTAGTTACTTCACACTTTAAATATATTTTACCATGCATAAGTCTCAAGCAATATTGTTTAAAATAGAAAATATACGTAAGAATAAAGGATAGGATATATTAAAAATAACAGTTATTTTGTGAAGAATGTAACTCGACTTCATTCGTTGCCTTTGATAGTTCGGCAATGCAGCGTCTACGAGACTCTACATTACAGACCTCCGTAGCGGAAGCGTAGGCCGCCGTCTCCAGACGTAGCGCGTGGGGTGCGGTGCGCGCCTTGAATACCTAATTGACTAATATTAGTCGGTGCGGGGGAACTTCCTTAAGGTGAGCGCCAAACTTTAGACAAAGAACACATTCTAACCAAGGGCTACTTTCCAGCCTAATACGAGAACTTGTCTGGACCTACCTTTTATCATTCTTTTTAATTAATATCTAAAATTTTACGGTAATCCCAACTGGTGTATTTGCATACTATGATACAATTGTACATGTAAAAATTTAGTTATTTGATAAATTTACTTCACTTTAGAGGGGCAGGTCATTTGAATTTGAAACTTTCATTTTCATCAATTATTATGCATGCAAAGAAAAAACAATAAGGCAGGACATTTGTTTTTTATTAACAACTAAGTCCTCTCTCCATTAGTACAATCATAGTGCGGAATGTATGTCATACATGATTTATACTAGCTGGAGGGCAGAAGATAACTAGCATCTTAAACTGCTACGTCGATTAAAAATATATGGATAATAAAAAACAAGCTTTTACTGAGTGACGTTAAAGTTTTTAAATTATCCGAGGTAAATAATTAGTTGTAACACCATTTATCCATTAGATGCATTTAAAAAAACTCAATGAAATGAAAGCATAATGTACAAGATAATAATAATTATTATGATCATCAGCCTTCGGTAGACCACTGCTGGACATAGGCCCTCCCCTAATGTACGCCTTCCCCATTAGGGTTTTGGACCGTATCCCACCACGCTGGTCCAAAGCTGGTTGGGTCCAACGCATAGATCATCTCACTTTTCAGACAATTAAGTGATCGGCCCAACTTGTCCTAACCAACCATAAAAAAAGGATGACACAAAGTTGTTTCCTCGTGTAATTCGAACCCGCGCTTTCGGTTTATTAAGCAAGGGTAATAACACGCTAGACCACAGAGGCGAGATATTATTTAAATAGATTTTTTTGTGGGTTTGAGTCTAGTAAGAGAATAATAACTGTAATCGGCTACAACAAATATGATGCAATAGTTACTACTAAAACATCTTTAAACATGTTGGACGTTTATGATCTATCGTTATAAAACCTTATCTATTTTTTTGTGTATAATGTTGCTTTATCGTAAAAAAATGTTTGTTTGTTATATTATGTTAGTTTATATCAATGGCTGCATTTGCATTTTTATTGTAAATATAAGTTTTAGATTTTAAAATTTAAATTGCAAAAGAACAGGGTTAAAACTTTTTTTTCAGAAACAAAATGTTTTAATATAATTTTAGTTTATTTAATTTTTTGTCATAACATCAATGCCCTATACACTATAATTATAAACTAATTATATAAAGTATCGATATACACATTAATTGTTACATCAAGAAACACTAAGTGCATCCAAGAGACCGCAGAGGCTGCGAGAGTTTGAAATGGAATAAATTCCATTAGCGTAAATTGTTAGTAGAAGCGAGCGGGCCGGCCCATAGCGCTCCAACCCAATATGCCTACCGCTTCCCGATGCCCCTCCAAAGTTACTAGGGGCAACAGATGTTCAAATTACGCTGTAAATCTTAAAATCAGCGTTACGAGGCAGACAGATTTCTTCCTGAAAAAGTAAATAATTCAATCCAACATTAGTACGTCGTAAAAGGCGGCGCATCCACTGAATACAGTTTCAGCTTACTTTGTTATGCTAATCTTCATAATTCTTTAGGCGGACGAAGTTTTGGCCAAGTTGCTTTTTTGGGGATAACTTGTAATTTCGTTGTAATTTGTTACAGCGTGCTGAGAATCCTTCAGTAAATGTAGTACTAAATTCGAGCTTAATAAATTGCAGTTACTATAAGACACCGGTCTTAATATAAATTTCAAGAATGAAAACTTTCGTCGCCGAGTGTTACGGGATGTTTACAAAACTCAAGGAACTGGCCATGATAATTATCAAATCGACATTGTTCCTGAAACTTTTCTGACAGTTTTGTGAACCTCTAGCTTGTTCAAATTAACGAAGAAAACTTAACGATCAAGTCCGTCTACCTGAAAACATAAAGTAAACTCCGTGCCTTCGTAACTTATCCATTAACTTGAGTAGAATCTGTAGACAGCACAAAAGAGAATAGTGCCTCTCCATTTAGCCGTCGTGTTGGATAATAGTTTGAACGGAAAACAAAATTTATCCTATTACATTGATGCGAGTAACTACTTGTTCTAGTTATTTTGTTGGTTAGGGGTGTTTGTGTGATGCAGTGTAAAGTTGTAAAGGAATTCGGTTTGCGACAGCGTACGCAAAATAATAACAAGTCAACCTTCTAGATACATCGAATGTCTGTAACAAATGGTTCTCATGCAGAGCATGTTCGTATATTCCAAGATTGGAAACACTAGTGGAAAAAATCAACTCTGAGGCAAGAATTGAAATAATTCAATTTGTCACAGTTAATCTACTATTAATTAAATTGTTATAAAAATTTGAATATTATGTATTAATTTGAATATTGGTTGTTATCTACAATAATTTCTGACATTAATCTATGAAATCTCACTAAACCTTAATATCATGTTCATGGTTAATAAAGAGTTAGTGCAAATTACTTTATTTTACACGTTTTTGTTTTCGAATCGGAAATTGATTGTAAGAATGCGGATAGGCGGAAACATTTAATCAGTAATTAAACTTTTACAATACGATAACGATTTCGCATTCTTTTAAAAATATGTAAATTATATGACACTATTACATTTATATTCTAAGAATAAAGTATTCAAATCCAAACCATAATATACTCATAAGAAATTATATCTTAAAAATTTTACTCCGCTTTAAATCTGCAGAACATTGTAGTCGACGACCGCTTTATTATTTATGACAAGGAACACGAAACTCATCTCGAGTTATAAACTTCTTGGAATTTCTCCTGAAGTAATACAGAGCTATTATTATGATGTCCCCACAAAAAATATACTCGCAGCAGCGCTGGGGTCGGGTATGGGGGCGCGTCGGACAAGTATAGTCGACCAGTTGACTTCACAAGGGACAGACGTCCGACTGAGTTTATGTCCCTCTCTAGGTACTCGTTACACGTGCTTATATTTGCACATTTATTTCCATTTTTTTCTTACTGGCTAGTTTTGAATGCATAATTCGATTAAGTTTCTCTTAACTTATCTTTAATTTCTTTACGATGAGAAGTACGTTCAGCTTATCGTAAAGCCTGTGTATGACATCACAAATCCGCTTATCAGTAATTAGATAAGCGATGATGATGATGATCATGTTCTTGAAACCCGAT
Source organism: Lamproptera curius (assembly GCA_029286875.1). Lineage (NCBI taxonomy): Eukaryota > Metazoa > Arthropoda > Insecta > Lepidoptera > Papilionidae > Lamproptera > Lamproptera curius. The sequence goes on from JAGSMT010000048.1 coordinate 835,514, forward strand.
CACAGTGTTGATTTCTCCTAGTTCTTTGCGGTGGAGATACTTGGTCAGTCCCCTGCTAACGAGGATTTACCACAGTCAAAATTTATCGAAATCAAACTCGTAGTTCGAGAAATCTGTATGAAAATAAATTATACTAATTTTTTTATTACAGATATCATTTGATAAGAGAAAGTATTGTCAAGAATTTACTTACGTGTATACATTTGAAGAAAAGAAACTTAATTGTTTCTGTTCTACTTACATACTCCGCAAAGTCCTTTAAATGACTTAGCATAAAGGCTTTTAAAACCGTGTGTCGATAGCTATTTTTTCATACGTTGAACCCTCGTATATTATAAATGAAAATAGGTTGCTTACATCGATGAAAGAATGCGCGTCATACTTTTTTCCTGTTATTGAAAACATTTATCTCGTTAAGGCGGCAACATAAATCGCGTACCTACACATACACATACCCCTTAAATGGGCTACGACAATAAGAAAAGTTTTTCTGATGTTTTTCTTCCAAACCACTTAACAAGCTTGGCGCACGTAGACATGTTTGTGTCGTGCTTGCATTATGACACCGTGTTGCTGGGAGATTTAGAGGGGACAAAAGTGTGGAGACTTCTTGGCGCCTTCGACGGCGCTAACTTTGTCATAAGCGAGACACCAATGATCATTTGTGTATGCTCAGTTTAAACAGTACTGTGGTAAAGTTCGCGTTATTGTCTTTATTATTGTTGCAAATTTTGTAATCTTCGTGTATACCTCAATAATATATCGTCGTACGTCTTACTTGTGCAAAAATTAAGATAATTAATTATACTATGACAACCACAAACCAACAGAAAGTAAAGGACGCAATGAGTTACGTTTTTACGTAAATATATTTTTGTTATTTACTTGTCGTGACAAGTTGATAGTTCACCGGACGGTGAGCGATATGTTCTTGCCATAACAAATGCAGTGTATAAGGCCCCAACTTGGCTCGCCACTCAAAAACTTGATATGCCCTTCAAACCGGAAAATGATTTTCCTTTCCGTTTTGCGGTAAAAATTGTACTACGCATTATATTTCATTTCTATCGGTATTAGTTTTTAGTTGTACATCTAAAACTGTTGTTATATTATAAGACAAAATTTTTAGATGCACACTTTTATAAGACTGAAACTGTGTGACCCTGTTTGAATACGAATCGATAGTGAAAATGCTTACGCTATTCAGGGTATTAGGCTTCTTACTGCTTGTGTAACATACTTAGTGAACTCATTCTGATCTTGGAAAAACTTTGTAAGTAGCTTACAGCATCCATTTTGTTAATAAATAAAATATATACCGAGATAGTAATTAGAACATCATCTAATTTCCTACTATCTAAAGCTTGTACTAAGATAACTATTAAATATATAAAAGAAATAAACACCCAGATAGGATACGTATACAGATATGATAGGAGACATAAACATGATATGTGCATCACACGATATATTTCCCTTAACGAGAATTGAACCCACACTTCTAACGCAACAGTCAGTGTTACTAACCACTAAGTGAAGCAGGTCAACTCATGTCGAAAAACTTAGCTAACTGCAGTTATATACACTAAAACACGTATATTATAAAATGCCAACCCACATCTTGCTTCGCCTCAGCCTTCATTATTAAGATTAGAGAAGGCGCTGCCTTGTCGACACTTGCTACTACGACTTATCCGTAAATTATTCATGCAAGTTTTTGAAGTAAGCTGTTTGTGTTACCTTAATATCATTAGTGTGCAGTCTCATGGAGTGTGCTAAGTATGAAAAACGTTTAATTACTAAAGTTTTTTATTATAACAGTACATGAAGAGTTTTAAAAATTTATTTTAAAAAAGAGTTCGATTCTGAGTTAGCTAATAAAGAGCTTAAATCAAAGTTTTTAGTTAGAACATTATAACACACAATTAGTTTTTTTTTATTGCCTACGAGGCAGACGCGCAGACGAGCCACCTGATGGAAAGTGGTCACCGACGCCCATAGACATTGCCTATACTAGTATCACCAACGCGCTGCCTACCGTAAAATGTAGGATGTTAAGTCTCGTTTACCGAGTACATACGCTTGATACGGTGCCCTTCAAACCGGAACACAGTAGTGTTTTCTCACTACTGCTTGGCGGTAGAAATAGGCACCGCGGTGGTACCCTGTAATAAGGGAACCTACCACCGGTAAAAGTATTTAAATGATTACCATATTTATTTAAATTACATATATTTATTAGATAGCTATTGGAGTTGAACATAAACTTTAAATACCCAATTTTTCATAATTAACGATTAATAACATTTAATTAAACGATTTTAAGAATAATTTAATGCGTTTATTTAAATTTTACAATCGTCATTATTTCATGAACTTGTTGTTTTATCTGCCTCCGTAGCTTAGTGGTATGGGCGTGTGCTTTACAAACCGGAGGTCGCGGGTTCGAATCCTGCGGGACTCAACAAATTTTAATTGTTGTGTCCTAGTTGGTTAGGACAATTTGGGCCGATCACCCAATTGTCTGAAAGTAAGATGATCCATGCGTCGGATGGGCAGAAAAGTCGATCCACCACAAAACTCGCATTGGACCAGCTGGTGGGATACGGTCAAGAACCCCTAATGAGTAGGGGTGTATTAGGAGGCCTATGTCTAGCAGTGGACTATCACAGGCTGATGATGATGATGATGATTGTTTTATCAAACGTATATTATTAAAGGTATGGAGCAGCGTGAAAAAAAATTATAACTAAATTGGAAAAATAAAATGTTCAATATACAACAAGGGCCAATATTCCTTTACAACCAACACATGTTGGAACGGTTTATGGCCAATAAAGCCGATGTTTGTCACTTCCGTAGATAATGAAAGGTAAACAGTGGCGGCGATTTATCATAATATGAAAAAGTATAATACCTTAATGTAGGAGAAGCGGAGTTAAGAAGCACAGCGGGTGATGTCTCGGCGGTTCGCAATATACGTAAACGGGCCGGGACAAGACAAATGTGTTTTCTCTCGGCGGCTATTAGACGCAGCTCGCAGCCAGCGCCCTCCCCGGCTCGCTACTGATTAAAATCAATAGTTTATTACTGTCCCTTATTTTTAATAGAAAGGAAATTAGGCTGATTTAAAACTTTCAAGTGCGTTATATGTTCAGAAGTTATGATTTATTTCTCTAATCGGACATTTAGGTCTAAGATGAGGAGGGACGTTGACGGCTAGAAGCACTTAAAATGTAAACACTTTGTTTGTTATTTAAAACTCACTTGAAAGCTTGAAAGCTATTAAATAAAGTTAGCTATATACTTGCCACAAAACAATTGACGCCTTAATGTTGTTATCGACATGCTTGTTACCTCACTAAAAAGTTGTTAGATGTCCAGATTGTTTCAAGGTGGTGGTAGAAGGTGCATTGTATATAAACTACTGATCGTTTACGAACGCCGCTATTTTAAGAACCTTACGCCTTTACACCTCCTAGAACGTCTAAATCCATTACAGCTAAGAGAAGGTACAAAGTCCAGTACAAATGACAGTAAATAATATTATTTTTCTCATTTTTTTATTAAGAATTGATATTCATATTTTTTTAATTAGTTTAGTTCGCTTTTTTACGGTATTAATATAATGAATTATTTATTAAAGGCCTTTATCTCGGTAAATAAGGTTTGCTATATGCTGCAATAACTTTTATAAACTAAGAATAGTATAAATAATAAATATTCGGAAAATCAATCGAAGAAATATTTTATAATATTTAAGTCCATTATAGCATTTTGGACAATAAACAGGCATTTAAAATTGTACTAGAAAAATTTCGTGCATTTAATTATTATAATCGTTTTCTAACAACATTTAAAATTTAAGTTTATTGTTCACAAAAACACTCACAAAGAGAGTTAGTATTTTTTTCAACAGTATAAATTAACTACTAAAAGAAATTGTGAACCTTAAAAAATAGTTGTTTTAAACCTTATTAACCATGGTTTTACCTTAATTCAAATTTACAAATATCCCAATTGCTTAAGTAATATACTCTATTTGTATTTTTAACGTTTAAAGAGTCGGATTGGTCATATTTTAATATTTATTTTTGTTTTAAGTAGATTTAAATGTCAAGTTGATTAATATTAACTTTTTTCTTTGTAAGATGATTTTTAAATTTCCTTCATATTTTTTTTCAACTACTCATGAACAGTACAAGTATACATAAATGTGTCATGTATACATATACTGTTCTGAGACATGACTCATTTGTCAAGAAAGTAGTCACAGATAAAAACTATACTTGAAACCAAAGCAGAAACTGAATATCTATTGAAAATTATGTATGAATCCAATACGCACATCCTAACTAATTCAATTGGGTTAACGCTACAAGCTAACGTTTGCACAACTAAATAGATACGACATGAATATTGCTACCCTCGTCCTCAGTTTTACCTATCTAACGATTTCGGACTTCTCACGTTACGGCGCACAGAAATTGATTAATGAAATCATATTTATCGCGTAACAAAAAGAAAAGTTGTATATCTTGTATCAAGATTACCTGGCGAAGTTTGTTCTTGATTAGTTTTGACGTATTGTAGTGTATTAGTATATTAACTTTAAACCCCGGATCCATTCTTTAATGCCCGATATAACCTTAATCATTATTATGGTAGCGAACAGAGAAGGAATATTATTTAAATATCTGTTATCTTGTATGCATATTACGTTAGGTTACAAATTGTAATACACTTTATTTGTACGTCGTAAGGGTGATATTTACAAAAACGGGGACCTATTCAGACTTTTGTCTGTTGTTATATGAAGTCAGTGCCTTCAAATTTACTGACAACTTCACAACAATCCATCCACTTGATGCATGCAGTTTTTTCTTTAGGGTGTGGATGTCATATTCCAGTCGCTCTGCGAAAAAGCTGTTGATCAGGTAAATCTGCATAAATCAAAAGCTGAGTCCTTAATAACTTCGGAATATGAGTAGGAGAAAGAAAAAGGAAAAGTTCTGTAGTCCTTAGATGTACCTGTACCTGTTACATGTAAAAAATTATATCTTGTCAACGTGATAAAAGGTGCGTCCAAATTTAGATTTTCCCAAAATCAAAATTTACAGTTTTCTTATCAATCAAAATTTCCCTGGTCCTCTGGTGGTTACATTTACCAACTATCAAGATTACCTTGTACAGTCAGGGTTTACAGAACACACATAGACTTAGAAGTTAGCAACCAATGAAAAAACACCTAATTTATAATCGTCATACTGTTTGCTACTGTTGTCTTAAAGAGGGATAAATAAGAATAAAAATATCAACTAATTAATTTTATCGCTCGTTCCATGATCGTCAAGCTTTCCGTTTACAAACAACAACACATAAAGCGAAGGCGAGTATTTACTACGAACGATCACACGAAATTTTACTTTCAAAAGTCGAGTTAGTACGGGTATTATATTGAAGCGTGAGTTGCGTTTTATCGAGTGTTAGCGAGATTAATGGCGGTTCGTCGCGCTCCCGGCAATTACACGCGCGATGGCGCCATCATGGTTTTGTTGCGCTCACCCACCGAGGCTACATATGTTAGAGAAATGACACGCGTGAAACCCCGTTGCCATATTCAACGCTGTGAACGGCGAATATTCGGCGAAGTCAACAGTGTGATTAATTTAACAACGTTTTCAGTATAAAATATATTTTAAACACCGTTGTTACGAGAGACTTATCGAATTATCCGTCGGTATCTTAGTCCGTGAATTTCGAAATATATTGGAAACGATTTGTTCCTTAGAATTATTCTGGCAATTAAGACTCAGACTTAAACATATCAATGCTTGCATTGTACTGTTCGCCAGTAGGGCATATATACAATATGGTAATGTTCCCTTAAAAATTTCAGGTTCCTTGATGAATGTTCTCATATTTATGGAAGTTAATTAAGCTCATGGCTACTTTACATGTAAATTTATACAAGAATGATTTCACTCGTCACAAAAAATGAAACTTTAATAGTATAAAGTGAAGACTGAAATTTGAATAGGCTTCATTTTTAAAGTACTACAATGCTTGATTAATGTATGTAACAGTAAAACATATTCATTAGGTATGCAAATTTATATAATTTTCCTCTAGTAGCCACGTGCTCATACATATGAAATACTCATTCATAAAATATTCAAAACGGTTTCATGCTTCTTAATTATGTGTTTGTACGGCGGTGCAAAGCTTTTATGTGCCGTTTCTAATTGTAAGCTTGTTATATTTTAATGTAGTATTAATTGTAAGGATACTGCTTTGGGATCTCTATAACAAACGATTAGAAATGGATACGCTTAAGTAGATATAGTTGAATGCCTAGTTTGTTCGAATTCTTAAAATTACTTTTTGACGTGTTGTGCACTTTTAACTTTAGCGGTTTTTTTTTAGCTTAAAGCGAGATCGCTAAAACTTGAGAAATAAACCAAAATAATTCAATCCACATGTTTACCTAGCATTTTTAACGTAATGTATTTTTATCAGTTAGCAAGAAACGATTGCTTTCATCTTTCTGACGAATAGTAATAAATAGTTCTTATATTACATGATTTTATTTGTACATTAAGACCTCAACATTTCTGCTGTATGAAAATAGTTGATAGAAATTGAAATTTTTTCATTTTAGCGAGCACTGATTTCAGTCAATATGCAGTTCTAGACTTAATACATAGCAAACATTTGAGAATTTTTAGAAAATGTCTTTTGAAACATAAAGATAAGATATTTCCTATGATTACCTATAGAATGATTATTATATCAGGAGGATGATTCTTAATTGTAGTACACATCAACATAATGGTTTTGCATTAGTACAGTAGCATAACACTATCTATAGTAAGCTGTTGTTTAGAGAATGACGCCGTCTAATCTTTGGTTTTATGTTTATATTATTTTTAGACTTTTAATTGTGATTCGGGCTTATTATTGTGCGTCATTCTTAAAACGTGGGTATATAATCTCGCTTATTTTATTATAGAACATTTAAATAATTATATATTTTAACTCTACATTTTACGGTTTCGCCACGTTTGTATTTTAATCACACAAGGATGTGCTTTTTGACACCGTTAGTTTCTTAATTTCTTAAATATCTATTAAACTACTTATTGTAAAATTATTACCAAAGCTAATACCTACCATTTAAAAAAGGAATGAACAAAAACGGAGCACTTGAATTGAGTACCTCCATTCTTTGGTAAGTTGGTCAAAATTAAACACGAGGATTTCCATTTATTTTCGAGCAATAACAATTATTATATGAGCATATTAATGATTTCAACAAATGGTTTGAATTTTATTTCAAAAATAATTTACGACGTTTCGCAAATCTTTTCAGCGTTTGGAAGGTCTATCAAATCTGAATCTCTTCATAGTAAGCTGTATAAAGTTGTAACACGCTACAAAAACTGTAAAAGGTAAATCTGCTAAGAGGCCTATCGCGTCGAAACGTGACCGAATCGAAAGGAATTTGTCTTACAAAAGCCGCAGCTTTTTCTCACATCCGATGGGCCAGATAGAGATAGTGGTCCCTACGTACGAATGACCCGGCTAAATCCTTAACACTCAACTAGAGTAGCCACTTGCGTCTTTTTATTTTATCTCTCAAGTCAACCCACGCAAAAAATATAACGATAACTTATTTTCAAGTATCGAGTTAACTAACAGTGTTAAATTATTAGTAAAGGAATTAATACGTTTATCATTAATTTTACTTCATGCGAATAATAAACAAGCCACTCGTGAACTCATCTGTGTACGAATCAAATTATAAATGATAATTTTGTGAGCATATTAATGATTGTTATAATTTAATACATTGAATTTTACGCATCATTAACCTGTAGGTAAATTCATTAAAATTATAAAATTTTAATGTAAAATAAAAGTCGTTTCAGACAAATTAAAAAAAGTATAAGTATCAATAATTTTATTCAAGTTAGACAATTCTTTAGGATTCTAACATCAAGTGAAGGAGGCACTTAGGTTACTTCTTATGTCACTTGTGATAGTAATTTTAAAAATCAAAAAAAAAATGCCATAGTATTAAATATATAAAAATTATCTTTGCATTGTAGCAGAAAGTCAGACTAGGAAACTAATAACCTGAATATAAATTAATTTTATCACCATTACTTTGATTGCAAGATTTTTCATAATAGATGTAGAATGAAACTAGGTATAAAATATTTTAAGTGTGCGCATTTTCGAAGGCGGACGAAAATGCGAAAATAATTTCAAATGTTAAATTTCAAAATCAGATGCGACACGGGCGAGAGATAAAATCAAAGAGAATAATGAAACGAAGCGTCAGTCAGTGGGCGGCAATCGCGTTGCGCTCCCAGCAGGTGCAGAGATGTTCCATGATTTAATTTGGGACTTAGGGATCTGCTCTATTGAATCTATTGAATTGTACAATCTTTTTCAACCCGCCGTGTTCTACCAATATTCGCTGCACGTTTTCCACTCACGTAAATTGTATTAAACATTAGTTCGCCCGGTTATTGGTGAACTCGCCTCGGGGCGTGTGTTAACAAAATGTTACGTTTATTAATCAAATCTGCGCCGTTTTATTTCACGACAAATGGGTTTCGAAATAACAAAATAACCGCAGGAAAGCGTTCAGACACTGAACAAACGCGCAAAAATAAAATCACGCATGGCTGAGCGCGCCGCGAGCCGCCGGAAAAATGAATGGTTATTTTGCAATAATTGCGACCCCGGTCAGACAATGCACGACTTTTATTGATACGCTCCAGTTTTAGGAATAAGCTGGACGCTTTGATGACAATAGTTTCAAAGGAAAAACGATCATAAAATATGTCATGTAGAGCAGAGTTCGGATTAGTTTCGTTATTGTTGGGAAATGTTGGATTTTTATTGTTAATCGGTTTCAGACATAAAAACTTTCCATATATATTTTACCTATATCTACCTGCCGACCTGCAGATTTGTCTACATCTTACGAAGACAATTTTTCCCCGTTTGCTAAAAATATATTTTTGCTTTTCTATTCTGTTTAGCAGTGGACTTTTTTCATGCTTAAAGTCATTGAATCTACAGTGTTCCTTCATGACAAATTAAAATTTTCATAATTGTTTTACAGTAAGGAATAAAATCATGTTACATCATACATACATCATCAGCCTTTGATAGTCTACTGCTGGACATAGGCCTCTCCTAATACACCCCTATCCATTAGGGGTTTGGACCGTATCCCACCACGCTAGTCCAATGCGGGTTGGTGGGTGGACCGACTTTTTACATGTCCATCCGACGCGTGGATCATCTTACTTTTCAGACAGTTGGGCAATCGGCCAAATTGCCCTAAAAACAATGAAAATTTTGAGTCTCCGCAGGATTCGAACCCACTACCTCCGGTTTCTAAAGCACAGCTATATACCACTAGGCTACGGAGGCAGTTAAAACGCTTAATGTGGGTTATTCTTAAACATAGATATGTGCTCTTGCACACTTCATTGTAGGCCAATTCAAGAAATCATTCATTTCATCTCAGCAAATCATGTTAAGACAAAAGATAATGGAGTAATTTTGCTTTAATATAATTCAAAGGAAATAAATGCTTATATTTAGCTTCGTTTAAAAGGGGCAAATAAAGCAATATTGATTTTTAAGTGAAATTCCGTTTATTACTTTCTCTTCCTAAATAACAACTAATGTTGGTCTAGTCGAAGTCGGGGCATCGCCGGCCGGACAGGCCCCCGTGTATGGAATATCAAGCAGCCCCTGGCAGCAGACTTGGCTAATATTGTGCTGACTCACATACCTTCGCTTAATGCGCCCCTTTATCGGTTTTATTCCGTACACATGTGCTTCAGTGAAAAAGTTTTTTAATTAGCCGAAAATTACATCCGCGAATTTGTTATTGCGCCCTTAGGTTTATTCTAAAACGTTATTTGTGAAAAAATAAAACTTACTTTTTCTTTTCTGGTTGTTTAAAATAATGCAAGTTTCGCATTTGAAATATAATTATCAATGTTTGAATGGTCGTTAAGATGAGGGTTCTACGCCTGGTATCTCTCTGATATAGTCGGCTATCCGTCCTGTAAGATCATCTTTGGGCTAAAAGAATGATAGAGGAGAGAGTGCACCTAGATGTCATGCAGTATTATTTCCTGCACAGATAAATAATCTCTACCTGTATGTAGATCAGCCACCGTAGTCAGAATTGTAATTCATTTAATAACAATGAAATACAATAATGTTGGTGCAATGGAGATTAATCTGGGTTAAGGTTATGGCGACATAGTATAAAAAATAATTCAGTCACTTTATATTTTTGTTTTTTATGTTGTTTAATAGCTACTACCCAGATTTCTCGACTGATGCATTATTATAATGAATTCAGGGGCTGTATCATGTTCGTTGCGTCATTTGAATTGCATTCAAGTACCACGTGATTTGTGTTTGAATAATGTGTTTTGATATTCAAATTATGTGATCATAGCCGGATGCAATTGACAATAGTCTGTGTGCGTACGAACACGGCAATGATCCATATATAATCACTGGCTGGACTACTTGAATCTAAATACAGTTTGTTTGTTTATGCATAAGGATAACATCAGTATAAGCTTTGATCTTTGTTTGTTCTTGTTTTCGTTCGATTAAACGGAGTAATTTTGTCTAATATTATGATCGTATCGGTTATTGTGTAAATGGCTTATATTGTTTGTTGTTTTCTGATTTGAATTGGTATAAAATTTAGGAACCACACCATAATATACTATAGAACTATAACAATGACTCAATTTTATGTCATTTTCATTATTTTTTTGCATGGATTGTTGTAGAATTTGTGAAATTTTTTACATTTTTGGATGTCTCAACTAAAAGTACATTTAACATTTCGTTCTAATATAAAAGAAAAATCTTTCGTGTTTCAACTAAAATAAAAAGAATTTAAATAAAACGTTTTTAATTACGATAATGTATTAGACTTATTTTTAACTACTTATCGTTCTGATATTAAATATTTGTGTACCATTTATATGAGCGAATTTATGTTTGTTATTTCTTTACGCATAATTTACCTTTTTTAAGAAAGTTTACTATAGCATATTTTATATATTACAATTAAGAAGTTTTAGTTTTTAATCATCCATAGTTAATTATATTAAATATAATAAAAAGTGTAATGTATTAAAAATGCCATCTGCGAGCTATTCCGCCGTGCACCACAAAAATGTTTGGGCTTACAAGTATATTTTGTGTTATGATCAATATGCAAATTTCCATCACCACGCTGTAGAAAACATGGAACAAAAGCTAGTCATAACACATTTTTAGCAAATGTTTTTTTAAATATTCTTTCTGTGACTACTAAGACCATTTACTGAAGAAAAATAGGAACGATATACAATTATTTTCGTATGTGTGAACGTTCAGTAAATCTTTTCAATGAATTCTGAATCTCGTGTGTTAAAAACATCGTAAATTAAGGCTAAGGATGTGCAAAAGTCGTTACTAAATATATCACTGAGGGCATTTCCAATTGAATCACGCGATGGAAGTGTAGACGGAGTAAAATATTCGCTTCCGTTCTTAACAAAGCATAAAGAACGGTCTGTGTGCAGGATGCAGCCAATAAAATGTGAAATCTTCGGGTTTAACAAGTGAAGACTCTGCCAAAGGTTTGGTAACGATATTATAAAAGCATTTAACCTTTATATATTGCACAATTGTTAATTTATAGTTTGATTTAAACATTTAACTATATATCTATAAAACAACTCTGTCAAATAGTTATGTTGTTTTTCGTAATTATATTTTTTTTATACCTATTATCGTAGATATTAGATATATCGTAGATAATAGATAGACACGATATTACACGAATTTTACAATTAATACACACTTAGTCGCGTAGTGATCTGTTACTGCGTACGAAATCTATCCGACACGCATTTAATTTATCTCATTCATTAGCATTGAAAAATATTGATCTGCATTATCCTAAAATATTAGTGACATAAATTAGTATATAACACGAAGAGATGTTTACTTATAACACAGCCGAACGAGCGAGAACGCGTGAGGCGATCCGTATAACAAATGCACGTGTAACCGTGCGCTAATCTCGCCCGGTATAAATCCGCCGTTGCCGCCCGCCTTTATCGCACCGCTGAAATCGTACTTCTTTGTGAATAATCCCCCCACGTCCCGGGCGTCGCGGACGAAGATAGAGCACGATCTTCACAAATAATGTCACATGCGATTCGTTTCGCTGTACGTGACCCGGGCGGCGGTGTCGGCGTGCCGCGCATAATGGGATAAATATGCTGCGGTTATGCCCTCTACACTTAAGTCGACGCCATTCGCTGCACGCGGCATAACTTCGCTCGGCGTCTGATTAACTAGATTGTGTTTACCTATACGCCCCCCCGCATTATGTGGATCGTGTTTGCCTGGGCGTCTTGCCGTTCCACTTAGCTCATGGACAGTCTTTACGCTTGTCCTTGCGACGGCTAATTTAATGAAGAGACGTTATAAGCGATAACATGGCAAACATTACACGTTACTAAGAGTGTACGACGGGCTTGAAAAAGTAGAAATTATGATAATGCTCTCTTGTAATTTTAGTAATCTACTTTATATTTTTGTTAACAGATTTGATTATTTTATATGTATATTGAAATCCATTTTCCAAGAAAATTAAAGGTAAAATTTTATGATAAAATATTTACATTTCAGCAACAATTTTATATCTCGTAACATAGTTGTATTTCATAAGATTATATAAAATATTAAAATGCTTCTTTGAAAAAATAACTGCTGTAAATTGTTGAAAATATCAAGTCTGTCATATTTCAGCTTGCTCTGGAACAAAAATTCTCTTTTATCATCTGAAATAATTTTGACGAAACCCATTAAATGTAATGGCAGTAAAATATCGGAACCATAAAATTATTATGCATAAACAAGCGGGAAGTGTTTAAAAAAAACATCGATGGAAGATGAAAGTACAAACGCGAAAGCCATAAAAGATGATCAGTGTAAAGATTAATGCGGATGAATCCCCGCACGGAGTTCCCTACACTAATATATCGAAAAATGTTAGCAATTCGGAAGCGTATCAAGTAAAATATGTAATTTAAGATAAAGCGGCATCCCATTCCAGATAAGAGGCAGAAAAACCCACGTCTGGAGCAATCCAACTCGTTACGATCCGCCCGAAGCGAGGTGTGATACAAAATCATCAATCTTGCCTGAGATTGTGCTATTAAATGCCTCCTCGCTCTTTTCCTTCGAACTCGAGACCAGAAACAAATGTAAAAAGTTGTGTGATAAGTTCAATTTGAATTTGTAAAGCCCCTTCTCAACGCTCCTCGCCTGTTTATCTCGGCGTGGAGAGAACGGAAAATACAAAAGTAAGAGATAGGAAATGAAGAGGCGGAAAAAAAGTGTCGGGTGCGGAACAAACGCGGCAAAGTTGGCGTTATCCGGGAGACAAGTTAAATCGCAATTTATTAGGGCGTACTAGCGGGCTTAGCCGGGTTGCTGGGACGTCCCGCGGTCGCGCCTGTCGTTAGCTACCTCCTGACTCTCACTGACACCTTAGCTGCCGATTTGCGAGATTTATCGTCTTAATTCGGTTCAAACATGATTTTACTATATAGCCGACTGTAATACTTTAGAAGCAGTCAATCACAACTTTTAATTCATTATCTGTGCACAATGATATGTATTCAAACGGCTGAAGCTAGTAAGGACAATACGCTATATTCTTATATTCAAGGTATTTTTTTTGAAAATAAACGTAAATGTTAATGATTTTCAAAATATCTTCGACTACTTTATGCATAATTTATTAAAATTACGAAATAAATATATACTGAAAAGAATAATTTATTCCTTACTTTTTGTGAATGTACGTCTTGATTATGTAATCTTTTTTTATTAATATGCTTTTAGTTTATACATTGTAGCAACACCATCACATTTTACACATTTCTTTTAATGCAATAGTGTCTTTAAATTATGTAATATAGCAAGATTGCATTTGAAATATTCATTGCAGGATTAATATATTATGTATAACTTAAGTAATTATTTACTTTTAATTTAATCGTTCTTAGCTTTTTTCTGTTATAGTATTTTTCTATATATATTTTATATTCCATAATCATCCGCCTGTGTCAGTCTACTGCTGGACGTAGGCCTCCCCTTCCACGCAATACACACCACCGCTTCGCTTTCGATCTTAGGCTATTCCCATCCAGCCCACACCAGCCACTTTGTGAATTTCGTCCCTCCATCTTGCCGCAGGGCGTTCCACACTACGTTTGCCGAGCCTCGGTCTCCATTCAAGAACTTTACGACTCTAGCGGTCGTCAGTTTTCAAATATGTAATGTTAATTTGTGCTACAGCATCGCTTTCATATTAAAGCAGTGTTCGAAGTTCGCTACAGTTATTCTTGCTACCACCATCTGTTATCTAAAGACGGTTTAGCAGTTTTTGTACAAACATGTTTTCCTGCATTGACGAGGGAAATTTACAACAATATATTAACTAAATTAATCTATAATTGAAGCCGACTAATACTTCGGAGAAGAAAAAGGCCAATTTTTTTACTTATCTTTTGAATGTAAGTAGTTATTTTGAGTAAAGATAATAATATTAATTTACACGTTGGTTCTTACAATATCCAATTTTATATTTTACTAATAAAAATCTTATTTTTATATATTTATTTAATATACTGTTAATATTTTGACAAAATTGTGAAAGATAATTACAATGTATTTAAACTTTAATTGATTTTAATATTCTTGTATAACCGGATTGATGAAACGAGAACGAGGCTTTTGATCTTGCTAATATTAAAACTTCTCACAACAAGCCGAGGGCACTGCAGACAATAATCGTAATAAGTGCGCAGAACCGTCTGAAATAATAAAAAGTAATTTATTTCATAAATCCCTAATATAAAAACCATTACGAAATAATAATCACAAAAATTTTGTACACTTTTATTTTCATTATACTTTATATATTTTCACCAAATTACAATATAATGTTGTTTTTTGTAGAGCAAAAGTCTATGAGATTATAATTTAAGCAATAATACCGCACAGTATCAAATATAATAAAAATTAAGTTTATAATAATTTGCAGCATACTTTTTGCGTCTATGTTTGACGCGTCGATTTATGTTCTAAATTTATTTTACTTTTTCTTTGTAGATATCTACTAGGTCTTAATGCTCATGGTTTCTTATTTCTGCCATAAAATTGTATAGTACTCCGGCTTGTAGGGTACGGCATTAATGTGAATTTTAGTAAGCCCGACACAATAACCCATATCTTATAAATATAAAAATATTGCATTTTTCGTCGGTCGACATGTAACATGTCTTTTAATTGCTATTTTGCTTATTTTTATACATTTATATTTATACTAGACACCTTAATTTAGTCCATCTCACCTAGGAGAAAATTTAAATTTTATTGTTGAGTAGACGGTTTTATTACCCATTTGCAGCAGTATTACTAAATACTTTCTTATTATTGGCTTAGCGTAGGAAGCGAATTTCTAGAATCTCCTGATAAAGCACCGGACACGTCCTTTTATCGGAGTTGACAAAGATACGTTCATGTCCTCTGCATTACTCGGACGAGAAAATTTTCTAAGCTCAGAAAGATAATAGCAGTCATATTCATAAAGGTTTTTCTAGTCAGGTCAAAGAACAGTATAGAGAAATAATGTCTATCAATCCGTAAAACATTTCAATATTTTGCATTTTTATATTAATATTTTATTTGTTCATCAACCAATTGACATATTTACTAAATAATTAAAATTATTAGGAAAAAATAATTAATGACAACATTACAAATAAAGACTTAGTGAAATCGGTTCAGCTGTTTTAGAGATTCGCGTTTATCAACTCATTCAGCGATTCATTTTTATTTTATAGTTTAATCCTATATTTAACATGTTATTTGTTCTATTTTTGGCGTAACTCGTAAGAGAGAGCATTGAAACAATCCGTATAGGCTATATTATACATATATTACTTTATCGAATTGGAGACGGCTCTAGTAAGACGCCACTTCCACAGAGAAGTTCTGAAAACAAACTTTTTAATTAGTCTGAGAGGACAAACAAGCTGTGTCTTCCTAGCTCGTTCGATATATTTGTACCAACTTGTCTTTCTCTAAATAGAATAGAATAATTTGCTCCACCGACTTATCCAATTAAGCTGATATTTCCGTTTATCGCTTTTTATCATCTCTATTTACGAAATTTAATAATGGCGGCGATTATAGGTATCTTGTTTATTGATTGTATTATCGCATTTAATTCGTGCATTAGTGATTGCAGCAATACTAAATGTATTACAATTATTGTTGTAGCGTATCATCTAAGATATCTGCTACGAATTTAATAGCTGAATACTATAGAGAGAATTTAATAACACTAACGGAGCAATCTTTGTGTTGCGGTGAGATGTTATAATGAATAGTCAACATACCGTGTAAGCCGTCTCGTTGTTTCCTCATTGCGAACCGATCGTTATTGTTTTAATACCGCAATCGTCGTCGTATATTTCGAATACCTAAGGCATTCACATTCCGACTTTTATAACGATTTTTTTTATTTAAAACTGTCTTAGACGAATATTAATGTAATTAAAACTCGCTAGCCTTTCTTATACCGTGGATCAACTTAGTAAGATCCGAAGCGGTGCCTCTTTCTGAACGGTATTGTCATAACACTACTGCCTAGAAAGCAATTGTGTGCTAACATTACTGAATCGTGGTTTAAAGGGCACTAGAGGCAGAAGAGTAATTACAGAGTAAAGAAGATGTTACATCTAAGATCTTAACATTTCGAGCGAACTTGCAGCATTACGCTGCATTTTTATACTCATTGAACGTGAACTTAACATTACGTGAAGGTCTACTCGGCTTGAACCTTAATATAGTTAAAAAGGTTTAGCTGTCCCATCATGGTCTGCCCGTGATCATGAACGCTGGACATAGTCCGAAAAAACGAAAATGAAAAATAAATAATAAAAACATCGGTAAAAAGTGGACATGTAAATAGTTTAGTTCTGAACTATTACTTTTTAGTATTTTTAACCGTTAATATTATTCACTTATTTGTCTATTAGTACAAATAATACAGATCATTAACGTGCATTATATTGAATTAAATTTTTACATGCGTCAAGGTGTAAGTTCGATCCTAATATACCGGAAGGGGCCCGACAGTAAGGCGCCAGAATTTCACACCATCCGTTAATCATAAACATCACGCCGCCATTTAAACCAAATAGTCGCCATTAGTTGAGCAGTCTGCGTCTAATTTGTCTACGGAACTTGAGATTAATTTGTTAACGTTAACTACACGAGGATTCGTTTTCAATGTTAACTTTAATTTATAATTATTTTGATAACCGTTTTGGATAATATAATGTCAGTGAATCTATTAATTTTAATTTGTAATAGAATCTTGATGGATACTTAAAATAATTTAAATTGTATTTGCAACTTAATTAGACCATCCGACGTTATTAATCGACTTACTTCAGCTTATTCTCAAACTTTTTTCATTGCAACTAGTATCTACGATTGCTATGTTAAATTACATAACCTAAGCACTTTTTAACATCTATGCTACGAAAACCTAAATAAAATATAGTAGTCTGATCACTATTTTTCAGGCTAAGCAGAATAAGATATTAGAGGCAACCAAAAGAACAAACAAACACTCTTATTGTATGAATAATTGCTGATTCACAATTTACTATTTTTGTCTCAATTTATATGTAAAAAAAGTCGAAACCTTTTGTGTTTTCTATTTTATTAATTTCCGTTGGCAATATGTTGCACCGGTTCCCTAAACTACATTGGCCTGGATGAAACTAAATTGAGCATAACTTTTTATGGATGCCTTGTTTCGTGTACTTTTACTTAATATATAAGTTGGTTTGTGCAAACTTGGTACTCAGAACTGGTTTTGTTTTTGATCGGAGAGTTTTTTTTTGCTTTTTACGTTGTCGGATTACCTTTTATTAGATTTGCAAGAAGTCTGTTTCAACATATATTTTATGTAAATGCATTTAACTTTATATACTGCGAATGCTTTTTTTACAAATAAAACTCGATTTGTTTATGCCAAATGTCCACGTAATGTATTTCAGCTAAAAATTAAATGAAAAGATCCACCACTTCACATGGCATGATGATTCTACTATACATGTTTATTCATTATTAAAAATTTATATATTAAAACATTCCTTGCAAAAGCCTAGTTAAAGCTTTAAATTCATAAATTAAGTAATGAATACCAACAAATATAAATGTAAACACTTTGTGTCCGAGCCGGTATTGACTACGGCGCCCAAAACTACATTTATACTCTATCTCTTAATACTAACTATATTCTCTCTTCCTTTATTCTAAAATTCTATTAGGACGAATAACCGACACTACCGGATAGAAGCCAGCCGCAGGAACGACTTTTTACATGTCCATCCATGACGTCGGGCATGGATCATCTTACTTTATAGGCAATCGGTGATCAGCCTGCATTGCCCAAACTAACTCGGTAACAATTTAGAAATGTAGTTGAGTCCCTGTAGGATTTAAACCCATGACCTACAGTTTTTAAAGGAAAAGCCTATTCCACTGGGCCACAGAGGCAGTTAAAGCACAAATACAAGGTCACAGACAGCGATGATAACAATCAACAACAATCAGAAACAAAAAAACCGAAATGCATTTATAAAGGGATCAAATGTGCGCTAAACATAAAACATGTTAATCAAACTCCGACAATTTCTGAAATCTGCAAATTGTTTTATGCATCATAGCAATATATTAAGCAAAATATCCTTTTTACACAAAGATTGCGATATGTTAATATTAGTAACGACATTAAGTTATTTGATTGATAATATAGTGAAATAAAAATTAAACCTGTCCAATATAAACCTAAAAAGTTTATTAATAATGGTAAATGAAAATCCTTTTATGTTAATTAAATGTCAAACGTAGAAATATTGATAAAATTGCCTTTTTGCACAACTGAACCCTTTTAGAGTGTATAACGAATACGTTTCGGTGCTATTTGAAAAACATTTCCAGTGCTATCATGCATTCCATTCAATTTGCGTTAATTTTAGCCTACGGTGGAGTTGGTTCGTTTTTGTGAATTTTTTATAGCAATCTATTAGTTTGTTTGGGGTGGTTTATTAATTAACGGAATAGGTACACAACGAATCTGTATTTAATTTGCCACAAAGTTTTCGTTACAATCGAAAATGAAGACGAAAAATGGTACAAGGACATCGGCTTATTAGCTTTTCCTAAGTCTTGATGGGTTATTTTATATTTTCTTTCCTTTAATATGTTTTGGTTCTCCTTCTTAGCGAATAAGTTATTACGAGGTCAATATATGATCCATTTGAATAATAGTTTTAGCTGGCAACTGACCTACACAACTCAAAGTCAAATTCTGTTCGATATATGGATTATTTGACAGAAAAATTACACAGAGTCATATAATGTCTTATGAAAAATATAAATTTTGTACATCAGACAGGTTCATATGTAATATTAAGATGATAATATCACTGTATCTTGAAAATTTAAGCTCATATAATGCAAGCTTTTGTTTAAAAAATTGCGAAAATCCGACCGCGGAAAAATTAAGCGGAAGAACCGACGCCGGCCACATGGTGCGCGACGATACGCCCCACATAACTGATGACTTTTCGATGGCTATTCATTCGCGGACACGCCGCCACTCGTCGAACCGACACTTTGTGTTTTCAACATGAGTGATGTGACCCTAGTACTTATAATGTTTTGAACATTAATATTTTACATGTTTTTTTGTTGTTGTTTGTGGGATATGGTCCAAAACCCCCTAATGGATAAGGTTGTATTAGGGAAGGCCTATGTCCAGCAGTGGACTATTACAGGCTGATGATGATGATGATGTTTTTTTTTTCGTTAGTAAAAATATGACTTATTGTTGAGGTACTATTACCTATATACTGTACTTATAAAAAAATTAAGTAGTACTATTTTTGGTCTATATAATTCTAGATTTTATTATTTACAATGCCCACTTTTGCCCGATTTTTGCAACATTGTGAAAAACTCCTGTATTTTTCCTAAAATATTTTGTAATAAGTTTAACTAAAATTATCAACATCTTTAGATATCAATCATTTTATATGTGATTATAGATATTGAAAAAAAATATTATGCTATATTATATTGGGTGTAATATAAACTAAATATTACTCCTATTATTTATAAAAACATTAACATAATATTTATAGGTGTTACTAACATATAAGCATTATGTTTCTGCAGCTAAAGAGAGTATTAACTTAAAAGAAATTAACAAGCAGATAGCATAACAAAAGGTTGCCTATTAAAAGTTGGAGTAGATTTTTGTCGATACAAAGAAAAAAATGGTTCAGCTGAAAACGTGAAGCAACGAGACCGTCTTTGATTATTGTTGTTAAACTAATTAAAAAGTTGAAGCTTAATCGCCGAGCAGTCCCGTAATCCACGCGACATTTAATACATGAAGTTACAAATCTATTCTCTCTTTGTTAAATATAACTTGAAGCAACAGTTTACTTTAGTTGTTTTCTTGGAAATTTAAATACGTTTTTAATAGAAACCAAAAAAATATTCATATTTTATTTCACACAATTTATTAGCATTATAGTGGCGGTATATTTGCCCCCATACATATATATATTACATATATATTAAACCTTAATAGATTAAAATCCGGAAATCTCCATGGTAACTGAGGAAAACGGTTACGAATAAGCAAGAAAACTGCTTTTACAAATATCACAAAACAAAATCACGAAAGTATCGTACAAGGGTTTATCTTAAAAACAGTCCTACACAGAGACAAAATAAGAACAAATAGATTTTCTATTCATTCTTATTGTATTTAACCTTTTCTCCCTGAATTAATTTATATAACCACAAGTTTACAGTATTGCCTTAATTTTTTAAGTAATGAATTGTTAATAATGCATTAATATTGCTGCGAACAGATACTGTAAAAAGTAAATTTAATGCGGCATCCTAACAGGAGTTTATTCTTAGCCCACGAACTACTACTCAGTGGCAAACTCAAACGGTGAATTCTTGCACAATATCTTTTGTTAGGAGTTCATCGTTGAAAATATTTCTAGATGATTCTTATTTTGTTTCCATTTGTTAATTTTTAAGACAATTATTTATTTCTTATCTGTTGTATTTATACAGTAGTAGACGGTATTGTCTTAATTAAACAGCTTTGTTTAAACAATAAGCACGACTGTTAAAATATTTAATATTATTCTACATACATAACCAAAAGATTAGGATATTGTTCAAAATGTATTATTCACGCGATTACTACACATAAGAAAAGAAATACATTTTTACTTAGTTTTTTCATTAAGTTAGTAAATGATTACCTTCTATACCGTTGAAAATTACTTAAAGCAATTACAAAATAAAACGCGGAAAGGCTTTGGCCACATGTTTTTTTTTTAAATGCAACTAGGTGGCAATCGACCGAGTCAAACAGAGGCAATGTGCAAATGGCCATTCAGTCGCTCTATTTCGCCGCGTTTCCGCTGCACGATCTTTAAACAAAACCAAATTGAACGGCTTTTTTTAGCTATCTGTGTACGATGTGTATAAGCGTTCGATTACAAATTCAAATTTTGGCCTTTCTTTGAATAAATTTGATAAACAATGAATAGCCTTATTTTAAAAAAATGCATTTAAATTTAAAAATAGTATTCTTCCAAGAAAATACTAACGAGTGTTAAATTTTAGTGCATTGTATTTTAAGGTAACCTCACAACCGTTTTAAATGGTATTCAAATTTGCCGATAGTGAGGGGAAAGCGTAGACGTAGCAAGTTCTCCCGGGAGACTGGCTCCGGAAGTCCTTTGATAAATATTTTATGCTCCTCACAAGTCTACTTCAGACCGTGATGTGATTTCGTCACTGGATTTGACTATAGGGCAAATATTGATATAAGATTCGTTGCACTTTAATATTGATCCTGGGAGGTGAAAAAACTACAGTATTGTTATGATCTGCGGTATATCAATACTGTTAATTTAAATGCAAATACAGGCTACCTAAGTATTAAACCAATGCTAAAGCTAAAAATAATAATGGGTTTCACTTTTAACAGTATTCTGAGGAAATACTATTTTAGTGCCAATATTTATTTCAAATCAGTTGCGTACTTTAACCGATCCAATTTAAAAGGTATAACTATTAGTGATTTTGTTATCGACATCAAAAAGATCATAACATTTAACGTCAAAAGGTTGCAAAGAAATTTTAAAAGCTGCTGCTGCCTTTCATTTTGGTAGGATATATCCATTACCATTTTATTGACTACGCAGGCAGACGAGCAGTCGGGCCACCTTATGAAAAGTGGGCACGGACGCCCATGGACCTTGGCAATACTAATGGTATCACCAATGCGCTGCCTACCGTGAGACGTAGGATGTTAAGTCTCGTTTACCCAGTAACGTAGTACGTTGGCTACGGTGCCCTTCAAACCGGAACACAGTAATGTTTTCACACAGTGTTCTGATTTGCGGTAGAAATAGACACCGCGGTGGTACCAACCCAGACAGTCCCCTGTAAAAACCTACCATCTGTGTATAAAGTAAATAATAATACTCAAAGACATTAATAGGTTTTTTTTTGTGTTAACTAATTTAAAGTATTCCCAACATTATCAAACACACCTCACACATATTCAAACATGCCTCCTAACAAATTAGAAGCAATATAGTAAAACGACGTAAGCTCCTCATCAAAATTATACGAGAGCAAAATGAAACAATTGTTATTTAGTTGGGACTCACAGAATCCAACAAGAAATTATCTAGCCTAGAGACAGAATGTCATTAACAACTAGAACAGGTGTTTTCTCGGGGAGAACTAATTAAGAATATTATACTTTTTCTAATCATCCGTTATAATATCAAGTCATTAAATTTTGCGGTAAAATTTAGCGTCAATATTAACCTCCGTCTGTGCATCGTTACAAATGTGTATTTGTTGTAATTTTTTCACTTTTAAAGCTATTTACAATTATTGTAATGTTAACTTTTTTATAATTTAATAGTTAATTTGTTACTGAACCAATATACAATATATGTATTACCGATATCTTTTAATATTATAGACCCGAATGAATCTTCAGTTGTCTTTGCTTGTTCATTTGCATAAAATATCTTGAGATGTTTGTAATTAAATCTTTTTCCTACTTCGGTTACCTTTGCATTTTAATTCTTTAAACTGGTCGAATACCTTTTAAGACTGGCGCAAACATTCGCTTTGAACTCCCAAACAGTAAAGTAATTGGAACTATGCGCAAAAGAGAAACAACCGGAATAAACTGTTTAACAGAAATGTTCTAGAACCAAGATCTTCCCTTGTTATTCATTCTGAAAAGATATCTTTATAACTAATACAAATATTATATTATTTTTTTTTATAAATTATAACAATAATAATATAATATTAAATAAAATATCATATTTTATTTAATATATTATTGTTTTATATCATTTAATTTTTTTTAGTCTCAATATTTTACTTTATGTATTAAATGAAGTATCATTGGCATCGAAATAACACAAAAATAGTAAATTTTGCCATACGATAAAACCCGTATGGTAATTTCAGTTTTATCAATGTTGGACCGAAGTTGGCTGTAAGAAGTTTTAATATCTATTCCGATTAGATTCGGTGTCAGGAAGGAACGCAGATAGCGTCGGCAATGCTGGTAGGAAATATTAGATGAATCGAGCTGCGAATACAAATATACGGGGATAGGGAAATCGGATTTGCTAGCAGTACTAGGCTTGTCGGTTTATTTTTTACCAGTAATATTCATTCTGGATAGGAATTATTCAACACAGCGACATACTCTTTTTATCTACGCGTATACAACTGTAACTTTGCTATTTATTTTTATAATATATCGGAAAAAAAATTAGACTGAATAAAATCCAATCCAGAAGTATTTCCTATGTAAAATAAATGTATTTACTTTTTAAGACTCAAGCATTCTGTTTAAAAAATGCTACTTACCTAAACTCTAAACAAATTTACCACATATTTAAAGTACTAAATCTCCCCCAGTTTTAATTTCAATTCATATTGTTAAACTATAAATCATTACCATGATATATAGGTATCATGTTGTAAAAAAAAAAACGAGTTTTAAAATCATCGCTTATAAGAGATACCCGGCACTGAGCCGAGCTAATTAACGGTTACTAAAATTTGACATCACGTAAGACTAATACGAATTGTAAACAAACTAGTAGAATGTTTGACTAAGTGATGCCCGTTCTTAAACCACGCTCGGTCTAGTAGATAAAGACGCGACGTCCACCCGTGGACAACCCGTTGACAAAATGTGCAGTTATCAAGAATTTCTTTCTTGAGAAGAACTCTCAGGTCAGATGATTCCATTTTCAACCCGTTGATAGTTTTTTGACAATAAATAAGAGAGCCTATAAATTCAGTAAAGATTACTCAACTGACTTAACTTTGGCTAAATTATTAAAATGCTTATATTAATTTACGAGCAAGCGAGCGCAATTAACAATCACGCTTGTATGTGAAGACATTTACTAATAGTTTTCAATTAATTCCTAACCAATGATTACAACATGTACAACACGTATAAATACTACATATAGTGAAGTATAAAAACTCTTCCATGAGAGTGTAGTATAAAGGTAAGTACTTCCTAATCAGGGGCACAAGTGCGGGGAGGTGCGCCTCGGGACCGTACCCGCACTAATTAAATCACGCCGCCACGGACGGCGCGGTTTGAACCGACAGCCTCTTAATTATTGTACCGGCTCTTAACATTTGTCTTTATGTCACCTTCAGTTTAATTCGAAAATTCTTTGCGAACGGGAAACGTTGATTGTCGCGAGATTAAGTGTCGTTCTATGTTAACAGCAATTTTCTATTGTCACTAAATATCAGTGGGTTAAAAGTCTATCCCTATAAGTACTGTGAATTTTTAAAGGCTCAAAGTACTTTTTTTTTTAATCTACTTATTTCTTTTTTTGTTTATATATTAGTAACGAAGTTAAGTAATTGTAATAAAAACTTAGAAATTAATTTTATCGCAATAAACTTTTATTATAAATTATTGTAAACATTCACCAGACAAAATTTACTCATATCCGAATTTAAAACTAAATTAAAAACATTAAAACAAACTTTCCTCTAAGAGCGGATCTTTTAATTCGCATAAACACCGTGAAGTTTTTAATTTGCTCGCCGGTACACAAATTGGTTTCAGAAGCTAAAAAGGAACGGAGCAGCGTTTCGGTCGTAGTCGAATACAAATGAAGAGGCGGACCTCCTTCCAGATAAACCAGTCGATAATACACGAACTTCTTGCTTCTACAACGTTCCCAACAAACTTCTTATAAACAGACAGGAAGCTTCAAAGTTACTACAGATCTTTAATCAAAGCAGAACAGCAAAATTCGAAATTCAAAAATATGCTTGAATAAAACAAATTTTTTTTTTTCATAATTCGAAATGCTCTCTTAGTTTTGTTTAAAAGTGGACAGGGTTAAGACGGTAGTTGTAATTAGCAGTAGCTTGGGCCAAGTCGGGGCTGGCTGCTTCGAACTCCTTAATTATTTATGCGCTGCAGGCTGAACGAGGAGCGCACTCCTTGTTCGCTGCGCCAAATTAAAGAAATCAACTGATTAATGTGTTGGATACCGCTGAGATATATTACCTTTTGTTGGTGGAATACTAATCTTTTCTGCGATAAATTAAGATTGGAGATATAAATGATGTTACATAGTTTCTTATTACATTTTTTAAATTATTTGCTTTGCCTTGCTATTCAAAACAAAATATTTTTTTGCAATATAAACTCACATGCTAAATCTATCTTATTGGTGTCGTTTAGTAAAATTAAATTTTGAAATATATTCATATACTCATTTCATCTTTTCCACGATAAATAGTCTATCCAGTTTTGTAACAGTAATCCAGAGTTGCTAAGTCTTTTACTTCATACAAGTAAGCCAGTTCTAAATATAAGTTTAGAATTCTGTCATTCAAACACACAAATTCCTCTGAAACAAATCTAACTTCGCTATAAAATGACATATGAGAAAACAAAACATTGTGCTCAGACAATAGTAATACTAACAAATGAGAGCGGAGTACAAAATGTTATTGAACTAAAACTTCGTGGTCGATCTTAAAAAAGCGAACATATAAGTCGGTGTGAGTCGGGCCGCGTCGGTTCGTACAAAGGGCGTAGAGCAGGGTGGATGGAAAGTTTTAATATCCCTCCGATTAGATTCAGCCGCAGCCAGGGATGAAGGTACGGCCGAGGGATTGGAGGGAAATATTTTGTCATTGAACACGAATACGAATATCTAAAGAGCTCCCCTCGATTTCATTGAATTATTCTTACAGCGCGACATATTTTAAAATATAGTGACATAACAGTTGTACCTGAATATATTTTATTATGAGATTGAAAGAAGAAATTACTATTTTTTGTGCCAGTAGTCTCGCTTTGAAAATCGACAGTCATTGTTTTTAATCGTGGAACGACAGTTTTGAGCGAAATAATAATGGTAATAGACATGAAATGGGCAAGTAAAAGTTTCAGTCTTGGTTACCAAGAACTCCTTTGATGGTAGAATAGGAAGTTAACGTTTGACCAACCGCTTGGCGTAGTGGTCAGGTAAGCAACATAAGATGTAGGTTCCATTTCTATCAAACGAAAATATTGTATTTGAACACAGATGTAGTACAGAAACATATATTATTAACTAGGTAGCTTTATTTTTAAAAGTTTTTTTATCTACCAATCATCACGAGCTTTGCTTAATTTCAATTTGTATGGTGTTGAGTGTTATACGAGAAGTCGACAAAAAGAAGTTCATAAGAAACATAACTTTAAATTTATTTCATATAACTATACATTATATACATACATTTACCGTGATAAATTGAAATGATTGAATGCTCAGCATTCAATTTATCTTGATTTCTCTATGACATTAATTCAACTAACATCAAAGGACGTAGATTTTTCAGAAAATATTTAAAATCTGAGTATCACTCTAAATGTTTGTGCTTTTAAATAATGAAAAAACGTAAAGAAAACTGTTTTCCATTCCATGAAAATCCGATAACGTGTATTAATGTCGGTGCTCCCGTCATGTTATTACCTGCAGATTATTTTTCGGTTGTCCGACCGCGTCGACAGGGCAAGGGGGCGCCGCTGGGCGAACGAAATGGGGAACACTAAATCCATATTCGATCGACGGGATCCTGCCTGAGCCGATCTGACAAGCTGCCGATCTGTTTTGCATTTATATAAACAGCCCTTTCCTACCTTTAATGTACGTGTTATCTTTCCCGTTAAACCCCTGCCGAAACCGAACGGAGAGTTGTTTTGCTATTTTTGTGTTTAGTACCGTTTTATTTAATGGATTTTAATTGTTTCATTTATATAGAAGCAAAACATGTAAGTTTATGTGCGATGTTTGTTGGGCCTTTAAATGGGTTAATCTTTTTCTTTGTTAATCAGTTGATCTTTTTGTTAACACTAAACACTTTTATGCTTTGAGATATTAAAAGTATTTTTAATGCTTCATGAAAAAAAAATTGCTCATTTATTTATTTTTACAATAATATTATAGGGAATGGTAAATTGATGTGGATGATAAAAGATGCTTGATTATATCTTCTTCAATATCAATTATTAAATGACTCGTCGTAATAGCAATTTAAGCCTGCTTTAATACAATACAAAACAACACAGCTCGATTAAAACAAAGACACGTATAAAATTAAAGTTCATACCTTCAGCAGAGATACAAATATGTAGGTAGGCTGGATACTGTCAGGGTACGGTGCGAGGAAGAGGGTGCCGGCCGGACCTACATCAAGTGCTTGACTGCTATTAGGGCATGCAATTGTTCCGACGCCACATTCCGCACGCCACGCAACACATATTTCACCCGCAGATTTCACAAATTAGCACTTCGTTACCAATAGTGCTTCAACTACCACTAATATATAAGATGTATGCCAATCTGACGTATGTTTTTTTACTAGTTTATTTTAACTTAAAGTCGTAACACATTGTAAAAAGCTGCTATGCGAGTTACCAAAAATTATTTTTTTAATAAACGCATTTACTAACATATTATTAGCTGCGTAAAATAACCTAAATCTTTATTATCGTACTAAATAGTAAGCGATGTTATATTTAAAAAAAAGACTAAGTGAATTCAGCCGGCGTCTGGAATAATTGAATTCAAAGTTAAACGTCGAAAACGCAAAATTCCACTTACGTGTTCACATCAAAAGAATAAAAACTGTTTGCACAAGAGGTGTAATTACAAAATCCCTCGCGCACAAAATTTCGCCAATGTTTTCGCGCGGCGCCTGTACGTGCCGTAAAAATAATTCGACGCTCCTAGGGGATCGTTTGTAAAACGTCACGAGTAAAACATATTATAAAGCCAATAAAACGTGTTTACAAGGGTGGCTAGAGCTCACAATTCTTGCCGCTCCTCCTTTAGTATACGTAAACATTTTAGCACAATAATAAATTTAATGCTGTTCATCTCTAGATATATACTACGTTTCGCTTTTGCATCGGAAATAGTTGATTCATGATAATCTTGACGAATTTGGATTTGTGAGCGGATATGAGCCTTATTTATTTGTTTGTTTTAGTTATTTCTTTTTTTGTTACGGCTTCGATTTATAAAAGTTTTTATGTTGTCTATTTTCACCTTTAAGAATGAGTTAATATGTTGAACAGTTAAAGACGTAATTAAAGATGATTTTTAAACTGTATATAAGAAAGAGTTTGAACTCGTTTATGAAATCATGGCTTGTAATAAACCTTATATACTCGTAGGTTAGCTTATCAAATTTTCTTTAATTTCTGCTCAGAAATAATCTTAAGAAACAATTTTACTTATATAAATTGTTCCTTAGCATTACTTTTCACTAGTGTCCGACCGAACTTTCGGTTTCGGTTTCGGTTTCGCCGAGTTTCGGCCAAAAATCAAGTTTCGGCCAGTTTCGGTTTCTGGCCAAATTTGGTCGAAACTTTTGCCGAAACCGAAACTGGTTTCAGAAGTGTTTTCAATTTCAAAATAGTAGCGAATGTTTAATGTATCATTGCTACAATCGAGCTCAGATCAGTCGATTATAGTTCAGACAAACATTCCAAGTTTGACAAAAGAAAATGAGGAGGGAACAAATAGTAGTAAGATCAAAATTTATATTCAAATTCAAATATCTTTATTCAATATAGAAGTTTACACTTGCTTATTGATTGTCAAACACACTACCGGTTCGGAAAAGGACACCTCAGACCTGAGAAGAACCGGCGAAAGAAACTCAACGGGCTATTTTTTATGTCATCTTTTTTTTTTCTTTTAAAATAACAAACAATTTGATAATTCGGCATTACATATTATGCAATTTTGAAACAAGACCTGGAGCGAGCATTCCATTGCCAGGCTGTGTTATCATTTAAAAATTCATTAATATCGTAATAACCTTTAACACATAAACGTTTCTTGACTACCTTCTAAATTTATTGTCATTATTATATTACATTGTCCCATAAAAGACTCACTTATTCTTCGCAGTCTATGTTATACTTCTTGGTAACCAAAAAATAATTACAAATAATACTGGAAAGTGTAGCTCAGATATTTGTTGACTTAATAAAAAAATCTTCTCGTCTCTTTACTTTTTTTCTGAATGTAGTCATTTGTTTGCTATGTGTGGCGAAATGTTCTTGAAAAAAAGAGAAAACCCAAGTGCGACCTTGTCATTAAAAACCACTGTTATAAAAAGTTAACAACGCAAGAGATTTACTGCTGCTCAAAGGCAACATGGGAAGAGACTGCTCTGTCATAATCAATTGTCGCAAAGTGCGCTCCTTAATTTCGAGTAGGGAGAACGTACACGGAAGGCGAACATAGTTGCAGAAGTGCATCGAAGCCAGTAAAAGGTTTCAGTCTTGGTTACCAAGAACTCCTTTGATGGTAGAATAGGAAGTTAACGTTTGACCAACCGCTTGGCGTAGTGGTCAGGTAAGCAACATAAGATGTAGGTTCCATTTCTATCAAACGAAAATATTGTATTTGAACACAGATGTAGTACAGAAACATAACTATAAACCATGTTCTAGATAAGCCCAATCATTATTTAAGGTTTGATGAACCAAAAATACTGGCTAATGTACATCGATTTATACCAAGGATGATTCGGAAAGCAATAGAAATAAAAAAATATCCAAATATTAATAGAGAAGATGGTTGGTCTTTGCCACCTTCCTGGGATCCAATAATTTCAAAAATTAAACGCAGAGTATAAAAAACTACAAAACCGAAGGACAACATAAATACTTTTTGTCAAACCAACATTAAAAATTAAGAAATCGAAAGATATGTCATTTTTTTAAATAAAACCTGACGGTTATTTGAAAACAGAGATACAGACATATACCAACTTAGTCTGCCCGTGATCATGGATGCTGAAAAGGGTCCGAAACGTCGGGAATAAATATATTTAAGTAACGCGAAAAATCCGTAAATTAGTGGATTTGATATGCGTAATAATCGCGTAAATAAAAGAAATAATTATGTATAACTAGGTAGCTTTATTTTTTAAAAGTTTTTTTATCTACCAATCATCACGAGCTTTGCCGAATATCAATTTGTATGGTGCTGAGTGTTATACGAGAAGTCGACAAAAAGAAGTTCCGAATAAGAAACATAACTTTAAATTTATTTCATGTAATTATACATTATATGCATACATTTACCGTGATAAATTGAAATGATTGAATGCTCAGCATTAGTTTTATCTTGATTTCTTTATGACATTAATTCAACTAACGTTAAAGGACGTAGATTTTTCAGAAACTATTTAAAATCTGAGTATCACTCTAAATGTTTGTGCTTTTAAATAATAAAAAAAAAACATAAAGAAAACTGTTTTCCATTCCATGAAAATCCGATAATGTCGGTGCTCCCGTCATGTTATTACCTGCAGATTATTTTTCGGTTGTCCGACCGCGTCGACAGGGCAAGGGGGCGCCGCTGGGCGAACGAAATGGGGAACACTAAATCCATATTCGATCGACGGGATCCTGCCTGAGCCGATCTGACAAGCTGCCGATCTGTTTTGCATTTATATAAACAGCCCTTTCCTACCTTTAATGTACGTGTTATCTTTCCCGTTAAACCCCTGCCGAAACCGAACGGTGAGTTGTTTTGCTATTTTTGTGTGTAGTACGGTTTTATTTAATGGATTTTAATTGTTTCATTTATATAGAAGCAAAACATGTAATCTTTTTCTTTGTTAATCAGTTGATCTTTTTGTTAACACTAAACACTTTTATGCTTTGAGATATTAAAAGTATTTTTAATGCTTCATGAAAAAAAAATTGCTCATTTATTTATTTTACAATAATATTATAGGGAATGGTAAATTGATGTGGATGATAAAAGATGCTTGTTTATATTATCTTCATTATCAATTATTAAATGACTCGTCGTAATGGCAATTTAAACCGCTGCTTTTAATACAATACAAAACAACACAACTCGATTAAAACAAAGACACGTATAAAATTAAAGTTCATACCTTCAGCAGAGATACAAATATGTAGGTAGGCTGGATACTGTCAGGGTACGGTACGAGGAAGAGGGTGCCGGCCGGACCTACATCAAGTGCTTGACTGCTATTAGGGCATGCAATTGTTCCGACGCCACATTCCGCACGCCACGCAACACATATTTCACCCGCAGATTTCACAAATTAGCACTTCGTTACCAATAGTGTTTCAACTACCACTAATATATAAGATGTATGCCGAACTGACGTATGTTTTTTTGACTAGTTTTAATTTTTTTAACTTAAAGTCGTTATACATTGTAAAAAGCTGCTATGCGAGTTACCAGAAATTATTTTTTTAATCAACGCATTTACTAACATATTATTAGCTGCGTAAAAATAACCTCAATCTTTATTATCGTACTAAATAGTAAGCGATGTTATATTTAAAAAAAAGACTAAGTGAATTCAGCCGGCGTCTGGAATAATTGAATTCAAAGTTAAACGTCGAAAACGCAAAATTCCACTTACGTGTTCACATCAAAAGAATAAAAACTGTTTGCACAAGAGGTGTAATTACAAAATCCCTCGCGCACAAAATTTCGCCAATGTTTTCGCGCGGCGCCTGTACGTGCCGTAAAAATAATTCGACGCTCCTAGGGGATCGTTTGTAAAACGTCACGAGTAAAACATATTATAAAGCCAATAAAACGTGTTTACAAGGGTGGCTAGAGCTCACAATTCTTGCCGCTCCTCCTTTAGTATACGTAAACATTTTACAAATAATAAATTTAATGCTGCTCATCTCTAGATATATACTACGTGTTCGCTTTTGCATCGGAAATAGTTGATTCATGATAATCTTGACGAATTTGATTTGTGAGCGGATATGAGCCTTATTTATTTGTTTGTTTTAGTTATTTCTTTTTTGTTACGGCTTCGATTTATAAAAAGTTTTTATGTTTTCTATTTTCACCTTTAAGAATGAGTTAATATGTTGAACAGTTAAAGACGTAATTAAAGATGACTTTTAAACTGTGCATAAGAAAGAGTTTGAACTCGTTTATGAAATCATGGCTTGGAATAAACCTTATATACTCGTAGGTTAGCTTATCAAATTTTCTTTAATTTCTGCTCAGAAATAATCTTAAGAAACAATTTTACTTATATAAATTGTTCCTTCGCATTACTTTTCACGTTTAACAAACAATATAGATTAGTTATAAATTGGCATGCATTTAATTTATTACGATTTCGTGTATTGTAATGTTTGTGTATTGTAAATTTAATTAACTTATTTATTAACAATAATTAACATAAAAGCAACATTTTTATAAATCATGCTTCACTAAGTAAGCTAATTTGAATAAAAGAAAGGAATGGGAAGAGAAAAAGCCATTAAAAGCAATAAACTTATAGTATATAAGACATGAGAGGCATAGGGATCCGCTTTTCCTGTACCGTCAATCAGACACTTACCCTAAATAAATGAAAAAGACTAAGCTCTTGTCTTATCGACAGAAGGTGAGATGGGTGTGTCCACACTCAGTCAGTCGCCGGTATTTTTTCTCATCATCTCTGTTTCGAACTGTTTATTACAGAAAAATAGTATCACATTTATTTATGAAATTATTCTTTCACTAATTCACTTTTAAGGATATGGAACGATGGAATAATAAAATGTAATAAATTTCCTAGTAATAAACAAAGTTTAATAACTAGAAGTAGATCGCAAAACGGAACAATTATTTTTCTTATTTCTATAACGCGCAGCTACGTTTTTTGTATTAATAAAACAAACATATTGTTTAATATTAAGTAATGGGATGGTTCAAACTATTGGTAACGTGGTTTTTCAGTTTGCCTAAGACTTTGGAAATGACTTTCTTTAGCGATGCGGCAAGCTATTTTTCTTCAAAAATAAGAGAAAGTAAGTCAAATGATCAAAATTACTATTTCTATACATCATTCAAATACAATTTAAAGTGCATGTTTCCAAGTACATATAATACCTGAGGTTTAGTATTTATTTATTGTTTGTGTGTTAGAAATAGCATACAATTTCCGTTCTTTATCTAATTTAACCATCTTACGGATTTTTTTGTTTCCTAATGTATTTAAACTATTAATCTTAACAATTGCTAATTTAAAAAAAATATTTTAATACTTTTTATTTGTAGTAATTAGTTGTCCCGTTTAGTAGCCAGCAAATTAGAGTTAAAACAGCGGAGTACATATCGTCTGTGAATTTCGCTTAATCAGAGTTGATATTGTTTTATGCAAATAAAATGTTAGTGGCGGCAAAACTCGATTACGTATGTATCGAGACGCGCCGGGAGCTAGCGCGTGACATACCTAACCCCGCTTATTTTGTATTCGACTAGAGAAACTTGTTCAGCCAGTTGTTTTATTTATTTTTTTTTCACGGGCGATATTTATTGTCTCTGTACCCTTATTTACAACGAATATCTCCCTCAACTGTGCAACGAGACAAATGGCTTATTCGCGCTCAACATATTTCAGCCTCTCCACCGTAAATGTTACAATGTCGAGCGAAAGGGTAGCATAATAATACATTAATCAGACAAGAGTCTACTGCAGTGGCCTTTTGCAACGCTGATCCACTTTTCTACGGATGCGAGATTAAAGGGGAGTGTAACAAAATGAGAAATGTAACGATTTCAGGACGCATTGTTAGACGGCCGCCCGTTGTCGGATTTATGACAAAGAACAGCCGGATGATTCAATCAGGCCAGTTCTTTAGTTTGTACATTCATGTGACAGTCCGCATCCATGAGACGGTTTTTTTTTTGTTAGTTGCCAGTAACAGATTTTTTGTTCGCTGCGATGCTCGGCGGCGGAGCTTCGGAATTTAAACAATTGGCTCTGATGAATATTTTCTTTTGTTATCAATCCGGATATCTTTTAATCTTTCTCTCGTGTTCTTAATTCGTTTAATTTTTAAAATTTCCCACATTTTTATATAGATTATCCCCCTCTCTTTTGTTTTCATATCTACTTAAGATAAATATTTTCTTATCTATTGTCTAAAATTTGCTTACTTAAAAAAAATATAACATTAACCAGATTGACTTTGTGATTAAATTTTATTAAATCATAAAATTATTTATTAAAAAAAGGTTTCCATAGTTTGCATATAATTATAAAATCTTTCTTTAAATTAAATTAAGCCACATTATTAACTATTTAAGTAATAAAAACAGCTTAAGTTTAAGGTTGTTTATTAATTGATAGATAAAGTTTTAACTCAACGTCAAAAGAAAAAAAGTTGTAGGTTGTTCGTTTATCGTATGTAGCGGTTTTAGTGCAAAAATATTTGTAAGTCTTTTAAAACAATTTTTGTATCAAAACACACATGTACTTTGTTTTATCCGTAGAGTGCACTTAGTTTATCAAATGTCTATAAAAGACTCTTTAACTTAAGTACATTACTAAATATTTTAAAGCCATTATTAATATTTTATGTAATATTTTTGAATATTTGAAAGCATTTAGGCTACAGCTTTCTTGTCATTTCTTCTCCGAAAATGTCAAAACTTTTGACCGAATGATAGATTTGGATTTTATAAGATCTCGAAAACATCTACAATGAAAATGAATATCCAGTTTTGAATATGAAAAATCTTTTTCAATTAAAATTATATTGAAATAGCTCGTAATAATATTAGAAATATATCACATACATTTATAAATGCTTCTATAATGGCGATATTGAAGTAAGACACGTTACGCTAATCTGCTTTTTCTCCATTACTTCTAATCGTTTTCTTGTCAATCGCATATGTTAGTTTGGGGGAACTACAACACATTTAGGTACTAAATATTATCCGCAATATTATAACCAAGTATAACTACTTATTTCGTTACAAATTTTCAAAAGTACCTCTCAATATTTATAACATTATCTATTAATAACATTTAAACAACGCCAAACACAAGTTGTAAAGCACATAGGAACTCGTGATATTGAACAAAGAATCGCTAATACCGTTGCGAACCGCTAAAGGAGCGATTGTAAAAAGAGCAAACCGCGAACAAATAGGTATTCAGTACCGGGGTGCAATTTACAATTTAAATATTCTTAATGTCTCCAAGTTGCCGCGAACGGAGGAAGGTGGGGGCTGCATGGCCCGGACGAGGTACGGTTGTACTTCCACTACATCAATCACTCGCGGACTCTGCACTTGAACATTTCTAATTATTCGACTGCCTGCTTTAAACCGTTAAAATGGTCGTATTTGTAATATTTTCAGCGGTTACGCTTAGTGTCCGTTTTATAGACAAATGAATTTGTCACATCTTTTAGATAGTTCAAATTATTCCATTGCTATCCCAATAGACTTTCTTTTAACGTAATAATTCTATTGTTATGAAGGTTTATATGTATTTTATGTCATACGATATGAATCAGCTTTGTGGGTAAAATATCAATAAGCAGTAGCAGAAGAAAATTATAGTTGTCAAAAAATAATAAAGCTTGATAAAATTCAAATACATGTTTTTGGTGTAATCTAATAATATGAACAGCACTTTCTTTAATACAATTTAAATCGCTTTATGCGTTAGTGAAAATTACCTCAAAAAATTTCCATAAGATTAGAAAGTACCGTACCAAGTACATTTACGTAGAGTAATGTTATTTTTAAGTTAACGCAATTTATCCGTATTACACCATTATAATACGACTAAAAAGTGTAGACTTTGAATTGTACACATACTGTCGACAAAACCGTACGAATGCAGCGAAGGGCTACATCAATTAAACTTAATTTGTCGGCGTTGTTCCGCATATTTCGCCAGGGTCCTGTTTGCTCACAAATGCGCCACGAGGGCGACTCGTCTCGAGCACCTCTTGTCGTCACGAGGACCCTTCACGAGGTGACAGCCACTGTCTAATCTCTACAGCCTAATGCCTTTCTCAACGGTGCGTTTGAAGTTGATGCAGCTCGCGTTCTTCGACTCGATAATCTATTGTTATATTCAGTTGTGAAGTTCTGATCGCATCCTTGTCAATCGCATAAGTTTTATGGGGGAATGGAAAGGAATTTAGGTGAATAGTTTAATTTGGAAATTCTTTAGCTTCTCAGCTAGTTGTGACGAAAGAAGCAATTTAGGAATAATCTACTCGAAGATACCACACCAATATTATGATATTATGAAGCCTACTTTGCCCGCCTGTACTTATATCAGCCGTAGAAGTAGACAGTTAAAAGTTTTATCCAGTGTGTATTCTTCCAGCTGAAAATTAAAAAAAAAACTTTTTTGTTTCCATATTAGAAATGTATATTTTTCATGATTATCATGGTTGAACTTGAACCGTTTACTCGTTTGTTTTGTGATGCAGAATTCAACTAAATATCAGATTTAAAAAAGGTTACAAGTGTATTACAGATGTCATACTTATGACATTTGGGTTCAAAGGGTTCAAAATAATGATATTTCATCTCCGAAACTAGTACATACTTATATATTATTTCCTTAATGTCTACCACATCCTCATCGCATGTATGTAGTAACAGTTACTATAAATTGATTAACATTTATATTTTGAAAAAAAAATTGTGTTCAATCATTCACAAACGTGACCGAAAAAAAATCACGCGTAACATTTGCGTACATTAAAGGAATGAGAGCTGCCAACACGACGGGGATACAATGGACGTGTTTACAGAAAATCAGAGTCAACGCCTTCACGCCGGTCCCACCGCATACGCAAACATTCCCTTTATACGATAAATTTGTCAAAGTACGCAAATCCGGCCACCGTTTCTACAGTTGCCTTTATATAATCGCTATGAAATATTCTATATGAAGCTTTAAAAACTCATCTCAATTTATAACGTACCCTTTCGTCCTTAAAGTCGTATAAAATGGTACCATCTATAAACATACATTTTAACAATTTCATTATATTTATCTATTTGCAAACTTTCGCAATTGTGCGAAGTCTTATTAACGCCTTAACAATGTTCCAGTGGGTTCGTTTCCGCTGTTATCCGTAGTAACCTGGTATCTGTATTCAGTAAAGCTTCGCTGCCGTTATGAATACCTATGCCATGTCGCCGGCATTATCTGCGTGTTCGTAATATATTCAAATATGTATCAAGCCCCATCCGCACCGTGTTGTCCCCTGTTATTTTATTTCGCACGCGTGACGCCGCACCGACTTTATTTTTTCGCGATATACGAGTGTCGAACGGCGTTTGCGGAAATATTTTACGTCTCGACTACTAGTGCTAGCACTTTGTTAAACGGACTTGTGAAAACGGCGATCTTCATGCTGTGAACTTTTGCTGCGGTAAAATTATTTTAAAAGTTTTCTTATTCACGTTGAAACGTCAAGAGCGATTTAAATACATTTTGTTAATATTTTATTCGCGCTATATATTAAATTATTACATTTTAATATAATGTTACTTATGAAAAACTATAACCCTGTGTATATTTAATACTGAGTAATACTGACTTGTAAGTATAACATAGCCGTTTACCTAAATAAA
Organism: Lamproptera curius; assembly: GCA_029286875.1. Classification (NCBI taxonomy): domain Eukaryota; kingdom Metazoa; phylum Arthropoda; class Insecta; order Lepidoptera; family Papilionidae; genus Lamproptera; species Lamproptera curius. The sequence continues at coordinate 873,766 of JAGSMT010000048.1, forward strand.
ATCGATTATGTTACTAAAAATAAAGGACTAAGATTCCAATTACAGAAATAGTTGAATGCAAAAGACATCGTCCGTATATTAATATGTGGGCGGGGTTAAAATAATGCGCTCGCGCACGTGCTTACTGAAAAATCGCCTCACACAGGAGACACCTCTGTCCGCGCTGTGGGTGCTCAAACGGATATTGATTACTTGTCTGTAAGGAATACAAATGTGTCAGGAAACTCTCTATGTTCCAGCGCTCGTCTGCGCGCCATCCTTTGTTCTGACATCAAACATTAAACTTCATAGATCGCCTTATACTCCGCCCGCGGATGAAATATACGTTGTTCGCTTGTTATTTATTACATCGACACATTTATCAATTTTAAATGTCACTATAGTGTGAGTTGCGCTATAACTCTTAGATTATTTATGGTATGAATATTCCATTTAAGGATACGAGCAATGGCACGCGTAGCTAACTAGCAGGTGCACGTTGGCAAAGAAAAATGAAATAATGCAAAAAGGAGAAGTCAAGACGGGGTGGGGGGGCGAATAGTCGGGGTGGTTCTTTCGTTGGGAAGCCAGTTTCCTTTAGTGGAAACAGATAACGATCCGCTGCCGACGACAGAATACGTAAATGCATTCGCCGAGCATAGATCTACATACTAACGCCGCAGTGGTCTGTCAAAAGTATCTAACACAACAGATTCCTCTGAGGAAGCTTATCAGATTGTGTTAGTTTGGTTTTGTACGTATATTATTTCGTGTGGAAGTGAAACTGTATTTTTAAGATAAAAATTATGTAAAGGTTTTTTATAAAGTGAGTCTGAAGTTCTGATAGGTTTTTATACCTTCGCACGTAATTTGTAATACCTTTTTGCGTTATCACTCCAGCGAGATTATACGTAGCATTTTATATTTTTTACTAAAATAATTTTTAAAATTATTAAAGCATGTGCCTGTAAGTGTCTTTATTTAAAAAATACTTCGTTTTGTTTAAACTGACTTAAAAAAAGGAAGTTCTACTCAATTTTAAAGCGGTATTTCATCTCTCAGCTAATCCATTCGCTTTTATGTTTAAGTGATATCATATTCTAATATTGAACTCATGCTTAATTTTAAAGCAATTTAAAAATTAAAAGTAGTTTAGCAATTTTAATCAATTAGATATACCACTAACCACAATATTTTCTAGACGGCGGTTACCAGCGTATTTGTATGTTTGCCTGTTCACGGTAGAATAAAGTATGTGAGGCGTGCGGGTTGCTCGCAACTATTCGACGTGCGTATCCCCCGGGCGGCTATGCTCGTGACCAGCGGCGGACTAAGCCCGTCAGAGGCCCGGGGCGGCAAAGCTGAATGAGGCCCCCAAGCCTTAAGCAAATGTATTTCTACAAGCTTTTTATTCAGTTCACATTTGTATGTATAAATATTTATGATTATTTCGTTAAAATCTGACAAGTTAAATTTAAATTCGGCTTAAATTATTTAAGCTTAAAAAACATAGGTATGTACCTACAATCATCATCATCATCATCATTAGCCTGTGATAGTCCACTGCTGGACATAGGCCTCCCCTATTACACGCCCATCCATTAGGGGGTTTTTGGACCGCAACTTATCACGCTGGTCAAATCTGGCAGGTTGGTGGGTGGACCGACTTTTTACATGCCCATCGGACGTATGGATCATGTTACTTTTCAGACAATTGGGTGATCAGCCCAAATTGCCCCCGTTGAGTCCCCGCAGGATTAGAACACACGATCTACGGTTTTTAAGCACACGCCCGTACCACTAGGCAACGAAGGCAGTCGTACCTACAATATGGAATGAATATGGGGGAGGAAAATTAAATACGAAAATTGAATCGAACGATAAAAAAAATAACAAGTAGAAAAAATAAATCGAAGGTAGTTTTTATTTTCGGTAGATATGAAGTTATTTTTTATATGTGTTTTCGTCCCAATTTACTGAACTCTTCAATAACTTTTGTGAAATCAATTTCTTTTGAATTTTTTCTTTCAATTGAAAGCAGGGCTATATTAACCAGTCGCTCTTGACCCATTGTAGATCGAAGATAATTTTTAATTAGTGTATGTTTAGAAAAACTTCTCTCGCATGATGCAACCGAGATGCAAATGGTGAAGAAGTATTATTGAAGTATAAGCGATGTACAGGGTAATGATTCACTGAAATCCCATTTTATTATAAATTGTAGGATTTCTTGGGCTGTCCATTTGGCAGCAACACCCATAGTCGTATCGGTTGCTTTTACATGTCTGCGATACCTTTTAATTTCTTCCAAAACTTGCTCCTTATCAAATTCACTATAAAGATTTATTAAATTATCAACTGCTATAGCCGGAGCGTCATCTGAAGCTTCTAGCATAAACTTTGATTCAATAACTTGGAAAATATTATTGATTTGCTTCATGGCCTCGTAACGTGTCGACAATTATTGTATAAATCGATCTATGCATTTAAACATTGACCGTAACGTTATTAACTTATTTCTTTTTGAATAGTTAGTCCAACACCATGAGCTAATTCACCCGGCATCGTTCTTTTTACCTTTCTTCTTCCTCGTTTCTCTATGTCGATGTCCACATCATTACATTTTTTGTGCCAAAAGTAACAGCATTGTCTACAATGGTGTTTCGTTCTTTCACTAAATACTCATTCAAGGCTTTTAGTTTAATGATTCCTATATCCAGAGTCATTTTGGGAGACTGCAAATATTGCTGAACTAAATTAACTTCCTCCAGTACAGAAAGCCAAAATTGTAAATAGGTTAAAAGGTAAAATTACAAACAGCCGGCAGGAGCTAGCTTGCTCCTGATCTTGTATCTAGATTTGCCTTTGTTGGTTCTTGAATATGTTCCAAACTACTTATAATTGTCTCTATGTTTTCTTTTACGACTTTTACTGACTCGTAATGAGCACTAATGAGCACACAGCGAGTATCCGAAAAAAATGTTTTAAATTTATTCCAGTCTTCTTTTTCAGTAATTGCCATCTCTGTGTAGATGATGAAAAAACAAATACAATTTCTCTACTGTTCCAAAACACACGACGCTGAAATGAACGCATGCAAACGCGTGAAATCCACAAAGATTCAAGGAATGATTAGAACAGGGACTGAACAATGCTTTTGGATTTATTTCTCGTATTTTTCGTTGCACCCCTGCATGGACACCTGACATTGACGCGGCATAGTCGTAACCTTGAGCCCTGCACAACGCAATATCTAGTCCATCTTTTTTAAGCTGTTGCTGAATGTCTTTTGACATATCTTCAGCAGTTTTCCCAGATATAAAAAAAACCCAGGAAAGATTCCCGTACTTCCACAATGTCAATTTCTATATGATCGGATCTAATGATTTGACTCATTTGGTCTGTTTTACTTTCGTCAGAAGTGCTATCAACAATTATTCTGTAATATTTAGCCTTTTTAATATCTGCAATAATTTTTTGCCTTACATGTTCACCCAAACATTGAATAAATTCATTTTGTATGCCTTTTGACAAATACGATGGTACTCTCTTTGACCCACCAGGGCCTCTACTAGGTTTAAGCAATGCTCTTTCAGCACCGGATCATATTTCGCTAACAATTGTGCTAATTCTAAAAATTCCCCTGTTTTCCGAAGAACTATCTTCACGGTGGCCTCTGAAAGCAAGATTTTGTTGGGCTAAGAATAACGTGACATCTAAAAGGCGATGAAAAATGTTTCTCCATTTCTTAGTTTCATCGTTAATAATCTTCAAATTATCCTTATCAATAGTTTTATTAAGTTTTTAGCTTACTGTCAACGTTTTCCATTTTTCTAAGTTTGATAGATGTTCATAAGATGATTCATGCTGTGATATCCTAGGATTTAATTGCCACCACTGACGAAAACCAGAGACAAATTTATTTGTGTGTTTATCAACCGCGCATGCAAATAACCGGCAGCACTAGCAATATAATTTCTTTGTTGATGGTGAGTATAGCATCCATTTCCTTAAATATTTTGTCTCGTTTAAATGTGAGTAAAACCACTGCAAAGTTAAACAACGATGTGTTCCCTTAGTGCTTTCACCTGGTCTTTCCACAGATTCAAAAGGTCCATCTTTATTTTGAAATACTTCACTACCCTTCTCGATAATAGAAATTCTGATGTGCTCTGGCACAGGTATTGGCCAATGTGCAGCATCATTGGATGAGAAGACCTCTAACATAGCGACGTATTCTTCGGCTTCCGCAGTATTTTTTTTATTTATTAGTTTTATCATTCTGTGTTTCAGCGTCAGTCACATCGGATTTTGTATTAACATCACATTTAATAGATTTTTCAACTATGTTTGCTGTCTCAATATCAATGATTTGTACATTGCATCCCGATTCATCAGTTTGACTAATTTCTTTGGCAACGCAACTTTTCTTCTCATCAAAGTTTGAAAAAGATTTAGCAAGTGCATTTGCCGCTTCAGTCAGTTCAGTTACTTATTAGTTCATAGGTACATTGTAATTTTTTTATTTATATGCGAAATCATAATTTTTCCTATGTATCTTGGTGTTTGTATCAATCTCTTTTAACGTGTATATAAAGGGATGTTAGTAACTAAAATAAAAATAACAAAATAATTCATTAAGTAAGTTTTCCTGTTTTAAAATGTACTGTGCTAGCAAAAGTTATGAGCACAACATTGCCTAATACGAGAATATAAAAACAAAAGAGAATCTTCAATTCTACAACAAAAAGTGATGCTTACTATGCTATAGTTTCATTTGAAAATACATACGAAGCTTATTTATTCGAAACAGAAGCCAAGGCAATGTTGTGATTTATGTTACAACATTGCATACACACTTCTGGTTAATGTAATTATCTGTATACATATTTGTTGTATGAATTTAAACGTTATTTTAATTTTCTTATAAAAAATTAAAAAAAAAAATGGTATGTCAGACACAGCTTAAACTTAAAAAATATAAAACAAAAACTCTAAAAATCAGGCAGTGTTACAGCAGTTACAGGTACGAAACTTTTATGAAAGATAGCTGAATAGACTAAAAAAAGTTGTTTGCATAAAAATAATATTTTTGTATTGATTAAAAGAATTACTTACTTTTCCAAATACTCAGAAATGCACCAGCTCAACTCTAATATAAATAATTAACTTTTAAACTTTATATAACAACAAAAATTAAAAACACTTTTTAATTAAATTAAAAGATCTTAAGCTCTTATTTGAAGCGGTTAAGATCGTGTTTATTACTTAAGAATTTGCACTATAACATAAATAAACTATTAATTACCAACGTTAAAAAAAAATTATATATTTTAAATTTTTTCAACATAAGTACAATGTAACTGTAGGCTGACCAAAGTGTTTTATTCACACTTCCTTCATTCAGGGAAGCACTGCTACAATCCGGGAATCCCCGAGTATTGGACGCATTCAGCATAAAAGTTTATTAGTACCATGTAAAACTTTCGATGGCTGTAGTGGTTTAATCTTGATGAAGTCATGTACACATGAAATCATGAAATATTAAGCATATTTTTAAGTATTATGAAACTGCGAAAAACATTTGGGGCCCCCAAGACCTGAGGCCCGGGCGAGCCGCCCTTCCGCCCCCTGTTAGTCCGCCACTGCTCGTGACCTGCATTTATTGCAGCCCCGATATCTAATACTACGAGCTTGTTTGAAATATCTCCAAGAGCTGCGGAAATCGCTTAATCGTGCCCCGCGTATGCCATAGAAATTCTTAATATTCTACCGTAGATGTTATGTAAGGGTTTTGCTTCTAATTTTTATAATTGCACGATAGATTCTCCTTGAATGATTTATTTATTCCGTCTATCTTTTATTGAACTATAAGTAGTATTCGCGTAAATGCAAGAAAGTATCGTTTTTCATTGTTTTTTTGTTACTATCTGGATTTTTTAACATGTAAACATAATATATCATACTAAACATATTCAAATATTTCTGAATAACCGTGCATTAAGGAAGGCCTATGTCCAGCAGTGGACTACCACAGGCTGATGACAACGATAATGATAATGATGCTATGAAATCTAAAAAATCCTTCAATAATAAAATGTATACCGTATTCAAATACAATTGACTCATAAGTTACCAATACCACAACAAATAAATTATATATGACGATAAAAAATACATTTGGTTGATATTATAAAAAAATAAAACTTTATTGCATTCAAATAAAGCCATTCAGACAAAAGTACAGTAGTAAAGGGGTTGAGTGCATATAAGAAATAAAATTTATTGAAGGTCCATAAATCGCTCCTCTTTTCTACTATGGAGCAATATAATGGAGTAGTACTGCGGTTCTTTTTCTTTATTGTGAAAGCTTAGGGTTCTCGTTTTAGTATAATTTACAGGTATGTAGTATGTGACTTTATTATTGTAATAACAATCAAATATAAAGGAAAACTACTTCAGTTTATATAACTGTGCGGTTTAAAATTTAATGGGAAGTACAATATATATTTATTAAAATATAATATTTTTGTCTTTTAACACTATTTACCTATTATTACTACTACATATTATAAAAATAGATATTTTACGGAGAACTGAATTATTATTATTCTCTAGTAAATATCTATTTGTCGAGAAAACTAAATAACAATAGTTATTAAGTTATAATTTTTCTTTTAAAATATTTTAAATTCGTAGCAGTCTGTACGTGTACGTATATGATAAAAGCTACGTAATAATATTGCCGCAACGTCATATTGAAACAAGCCTCACTGAATCAGATGCTATTTTTTTTATAACAATAGTGAAAGTTTATAATGGTTTTGTAGTTTTGTTACTTCAAATCGCAAAAACGAAATGCACACGTTTTTATGACGCTATAATAATGATAAATGCGAATATAACCTATACGAATTGAGATTTTAGAAAAAATACGCGTGCGAAACCGGAGGGCGGAAACTAGTAGGAATAAATTACAGAGAAATAATACAAAAAGTTATGACTTTACCTAAACTAAATACGGTAGAACCTATTGTTAACGTATGATCTACTCTATTATTATTTATTATAAGTACTAAAAAGTTTTAGATGGTTTAGTACGTACTATAAATGAAAAATATACTTAATAATAGTATACTTCTCATCTAGTATTCATTTTCTTTAAAAATAATACTGTTAATTGTAGTAACTTTTTAACAAAATTAAGAAAATAAATAACTTAATACTCAGAAGTGAACGGTAATTTTTTAAATATAACCATTCAACTTGTTGTCATTTTGTAACTCAATGAGCATTTTAAAGTCAGCGTTCCTATTAACCGGAAACTTTCCCTATCTCGCTTACAGAGTGACTGAAATTCAGAATTAAATATTATCTTTAACAGTTGCAGTCGATTAAACCGTACTTTACCATCTATTTAACAATCAAAAGCATAGTACAAAGGAATTCACTATACATGATATAATTTAAATTTTTTTGATGCCCCAAAATTTGATGCCAGTTAAAACTGTAATGCATCACATCGCGGTACTGCCGTCGCATAGTACATTATCCAATCGCCGAGGTCGTTAATGATTCAAGCCAAAAATTAAGTAATCAGTTGAATTCGCCAAGTGCCGTGAGCGCGGCTAATGGCGGAATTACAATTCCGACCCGGTAGGTGCGCGGTAACCCGCCCGACCGCCCCTTGAATATGCAAAGTGAGCAATGTTAAATATTGAACTGCCTTATTGTGTCTAAATGCGACTTTAAAATCTTCGACGAGCGTTTAAACGCGGCGAGGTCTTGTGAAAATGGAAGATAGCGTTTAACTTTTGTTGGTTTAATCATCGCTTTGTGTATAATCTGAAAAATTACCGGATTCTGATAAGTAATATTCGAAAACACAAAACTGGGTGTACACTATTTATAGATTTTTACAAGTAATTTGTAAGTTCAGTAATAGTCGGTTAATTTAATCTGTACTAATTTATTAAAAATTAATCACAATAAAAAAAACTTTAAAAAATAACAAGCCGTAGTAATTATTATATATTAAGTCACAGTTTGTTTTAGTTTGAAACCTTGACTGAGGTTTCTAACTTAACTTTTCTTTAACTAATTCTTGGCTTGTTCTTGTCTCGTTATTAATACAGCAAAGGTAATTTAGCCTTATAGTTTATGCCAGGTTTATATGCAGGTGGTATATTGTGATTAATCGAATATATGAATAGTTAATTGACTGTAAAACCGTATACGCTTTACAGAATTAGCTATATGATGTAGAGAAATACCTGTATTACAGTTACGACACGTACCTAATATTACAGATTCGAGTAAAGTATAAAAGATTATCGTGTTATTTATGTTTTTTTAAATGTATGTTTTAGTATTTGTTTTGTGTTTTCTAGTTTCTTTAACTGCCTCCGTAGCCTAGTGGTATTGGCGTTTGCTTTAGAAACCGGAGGTCGTGGGTTCGGATCCTGCGGGGACTCAACAAATTTTCGTTGTTGTTTCCTAGTTGGTTAGGACAGTTTGGGCCGATCAACCAAATGGTCTGAAAAGTAAGATGATCCATGCCTCGGATGGGCATGTAAAAAGGCGGTCCACCCACCAACCCGCATTGGACCAGCGTGGTGGATACGGTCCAAAACCCTAATGGATAGGGTGTATTAGGGAGGCCTATGTCCAGCAGTGGACTATCAAAGGCTGATGATGATGATGATGATGATGATGACCATAATTTTAAATTTTCAATTAAAATTAACAATAAGCGACGAATCTCTTAGGAAATTAAGTGTAACATACAACCACCCGGAATTATGTTTTCAAGCAGCTACTAATTATCGGCAGAAATAGCTACTTATATTTACAGTTAGTGTCGATAAACCCTTGTAGAGTCAAAAACTTCGAGAATTAATTTTTAGGAACAGAACGCTATAAAATCAGTAAATTACTTATATTTAGCTAAAACCATCTGGGCAATATATGGCACTATCCTTGGGGAAAACAGTCATGCTGCTTTACCGACGGCTGCACTGATCGACAGACGGCGTCGAAATGACGCGTCACGTTCTAGAACGTTCCATACGACGTGCCTCCGAGAGCCGCCGACCGACCGAATTCGCAATGAGACCGCCCGACGAATGCCGAAATCATGACCGACATAAAAATCACACGTTTATTCGTGCATAATATGAACATGCAGCATCCGAGTGCACGAGGATTTGTTTGTTGAACGCCAACGAAACCTGTCTGAATATATTTTGTGAGTTTGGTCAAAACATTTTTAAAGTTCGAGGACGATTTGAATTTCGGATTTCTCGTTCTATTGGATATACTGTTTTTGTGCAACAATATATTTAGTTTAGCCAAGGCTTTAAATATACATCTTATTCTTCATTTTCTCAAATTATTATGTAGTCCATCTACCCCAAAGTTTTGTCTAGAGAACATTAGTCGTCAGATATTACTAAGAGCGATTGACTTCAGTCCCCTACAATTTAAATAGTTTTGAATGCAGGTATGCGAATGACAAAGTCGAAAAAAACTAATTTAAAACATAGGGTAAGGAGATATACTGGTGATATAAGAATTTGGTGATATTTTTCAAACACTTTTGTATGACCGCGTTAGCGAATTGCTACAAGTGTAAACGGTATAAACCTTTTCACCCGCTCCGGTTATTTGTCTCAGCGTTTGGCGAACAAAGCAATTCGCTAACGCGGTCATACAAAAATGTTCGAAAATATCACCAAATTACTTATATCACCAATATATCTCCTTTACCTATAGCGATAAATAGTAAAATTTTAAGATAATAAGTGCAATTGAAAATTATTTCCAAACAAGAAATAATCCTGTCGTAAGCTTCACTTTTAAACCAAAGAGCGACGTTCGTTCAATGCAAAGTGAGCGCGTATCTATTAGCGCTGTTACATAAACTTCATGGTCTTCCTGCGTCCGATTTTCTATGCAATAAATTTGCATCCAAGCGCCGTTGCAGTTGTATCGAGATAGGACGCGACGTAGAAACGTCGGGGTACTTTCGGAATAGGAAAAATATCGGATCGGCATGAAATCGACCCCCCGGGTGCTGCAAAGTATTTTAAACAGAAATTCAGAAGCGGAACGAATCAACTAAATCTGATGGAAACGCTAATGTTTTTAATACTTACTGTATCTTATACTAACTCATTCTGGTTTAAATTCCCAGACGTTTTCTTAAGATGCTAAAAAAAAGTAATTTTATGAAAACCAATACCTTTATACCTTTTTCAATTTTAGTTAGTAAAAAACTTATTTTTCACATAAATATTAAAAACCTTGCAACTTTATATAAAAGATTATTCGCATAGACACTGTTTCAAATTGCTGGCATGAAAAAAGCCTGAGAGCATCAACAATATCATGCGATGTGCTATAATAATTTCAGCTCCGTAATAACGCGTGGAACGCGATAGGGGCGCATACACGCCGAATACTTTCCAATAAACTGATAAAAAGCGAACGCCGCGTCACAGCGGGAGCATGGCGGGCTTCCTCGCACGCGGCATTGTATCCGAAATGACACGTGAAAAGCGCTAAGAGCGTACCACTTGGCATCCACAAAAGGCTTACAGATGCGCGCACCAGAAGATTTTAATGAGGCAACGACTCTGTGTGATTTTATCGCGTGCGCCTTAATGAGAAATAACCAAGCGCATCCTCTTTGACTGCACTCGCACGCAGCCCGTATCAAAAATGCCACGAGTGACGTCACCACTCGACGGTTATCCAACGCTCCGAAATGCGAAATGCGAAACTAGCGCATCCCCACTTTAACTATATATGTATACCAGCCTCCATTTTATTTTAGAAACAAACAAGCCGTACTGGAAACGAAATCGATATAGGTGTTCGAGATTGACGAGCCGAGAGGGTTGAAATTATAACCCAATAACGGTATTGCAGGTATAATTACAAAAGTGGCGAAACAAATTGGACGGCGAGAAAGTTACGGACGCGGCGTTATACTAGCCAATTCTCATTAATGCAAATCACGTTGTCGACTCGTCAACCCAATTACCAAGAAGTGAATTTAAATAAAGATAAGTATCGCCCTCAAGGAGACAATGCTAATAGGAAGAGGAGGCGTGATAATAGGCCCCGACTGGGGTTCCTCGAGCACCGCGGTAGGTGCCTTAATTAGATCTCTCGACTTACGCGCCCGTGAGCCTCAAAACACTTGTTCAATTAGCGATCAGTCTTCAAACTGTATTATGCAAACGCTGATTCGCTTAAGCGCATGTATTCCACCGTGCGGAACACTTTATTAAATCCTATCCCGTTTTATTTTATCTCCCGCCCGAGCAATTTTATGGGCCAATTCTAAATATTGTCACACAAAAATGCATTTACGGTTGTTTGTCTACACAGAATTTGACTGACCATTAACGGTGGACAGTTTTATGTGTTGTTTATGGCGTTTTTTAGTAAAATAATGCATCGCGTAAAACTATATGTTACAAACACATACTCGACATTAATTCTGATTGCATCATTTGTAAAAACGGGCAAGTATCCGCAATTTACGAGGCCAACTCGGCACGGCAATTTCACGCAATGAAAACATTATTTGGGTGGTCACGTAAACGTGGCGAGGGTGAAATCACTTCGAGCGTTTTAGGTTATTTTTTCTGGCATACACACGTACTTACGAATGAATTTGATGATTGACGTGTCCATAGGACTAAAATTAAGCAAAAAAGAGCTCTAAGAGCCTTGAAAGAACTTTAAGAGCCATGAAAGTAATTTAAGTATTTATTTTTGTCATTGTCATCCTCATCATCAACCTCTATTAGTCCACTGTTGGACATAGGTCTACCCTAATGCACGTCTAAACGTCCTAAGGGTGTTTGGACCGTATTCCACCTCGCTGGTCCAATGCATCCAATGAGTTCGTGGGTGCACTGACATTTTACATACCCGTCCGACGCTTGGATCATCTTTCTCTCTGAAAATTGGGTGATCGGCCCAAATTATACTAACCAACCGCCACCGTGGACTAGCGGTGTTTGCCCTTGCTTTATAAACCGGAGGTCGGGGGTCCAAATCCCGCGGGGAATCATATTTGTATTATCGTTGTTTTCTGGTTAGTTAGAAATTTTGGGCTTGATCGCAATTTTTCAACAAATATTTAATAAAACATATGTTTTGATAATATTTTATTTAGCTTGGTACCTAGACAAACTACAAGGTTTTAATCAAATGTTAAAAATAATTATGTAAAAACAACGGTTTTAGCACAGTAATTTTAAGCAATTTTTCACGAACATAAAACATTGAATACACAATTACAGACAAAAATTTAACATAAATACGTTAATAGGTAAAGCGTCCGATTAATGAGCGAATATGTATTTCCAGTATCTCCGAAATCCTTCTAAGGTAGATAGACTATCATAATCATCTTAACTTCTGTCGATGTTAAATTTCATAACTTTACCTTTATTTGCTCAAGACTAAGTTGATACTGTAGATTTTTTATAGAAAATTACAAATGTACACTGACGGGTAAATTCAATAAAAATTATTCATCTAATCGGTACGGTTATTCAAAAATGTAAAATAAACTGCACGTCGATATTTTCCTATTTGTTTCGAGCAGGATATCAAATGGGTGTACAGATTGTTCCCGAGGGGGTGGGTGGGGGCATGCCCGGCGGTTCCCGTCAACATCTGCTTCCGCACTTCCGACTAACTGACCGCGATGTCCTATCACAACGCTTATAAAACCGCAGAGAGGTGACATCGGCAGTGTAATTGGCAAAATCCAAAGTAACACCTTTCCAAGAGAGGGTTGAAGTATTGATCGATATAGATGAACTATTAAAATGATGTTGAATTCAGACTAGATATTATAAGACGGTTTGAAGTAATATTTATTTAAAGTTTACATTTAACTTGGTTTTCTCCTGTTGAAATTTAGGTTAAATAGAATGTTGGAATTATTATTGATTATGTACTAGTCTAACTAGACTTCGGAGTGGATGTAAACAAAATAAGGTAATGAAGCGCCGTAAAATTAGGTAAATGTGTTAATTTCTATACCGAGTCTTGTATCGCTAATATTAAGACGAATTCACCTTCTCCAAACTTTTTAAAGATGGTTGATTATGTATACTAATGACCCTCTAGGAAGGTATCAGCACAGTGCTCGTGTCAGTTGGAAAATGGCCGTAGGCAAAAAAATTCATGATCCAATTTGAAGCGAACTCATTCTTATTTTTAAAAATTTTCACGTATCAAAATTGTGGATGGAATAGTCATGCATACAACACTAAGTTCATATACGTTTTGCATATCACAAACAATCAAGTAAACATCCTGCTCGTTTCGCCATGCGTTGAAATAACTAAAATCCCTCTTTTAAAATACACTAACATTATCATTTGTTGTCAATACATCCAAAAATAAGAACTACACAAAAAGCTAAATCGGAATCCCTTTTCAATCCTCATCAATTTCGATTATATCAAACCGGCCTCATAACCGGCATAAAAACAAGACACGACGTTGCGAAAGCAGTTGCAAAACAAATAGGTATTACACCCACAATCCGTCCACTGAAAGATAATATGATACTTTATTTCTATTTTCCGTATTCACTCAGAGTTTATGTGTCTCGAATAGTCACGTTCGGCTTACGCGAAGGGTAAGGCATACAAATAAGTGAAGGTCCGAACACCCGCCCATACACCCGACGTCATGTTCTTTATCTACGGATATCTTAAAAGAATTTGATCGCATATGAGAATATTACAAGCAACATCTGTTCCGAGGGACGAATAAACTTAAATGTTTGGCTTCATGACCCGCTTACCGTTGCCTAAATCACGCGAAACAAATTGATGTTACATAATATGATAATGTAGAACGAGTACAAAACATTATTGAATATACTAAGTTTTTGACTGGTTTGTTTATATAAATGTGCATGATGCTTTTTTAGAGAGAAAGATAATGGTTTTTTGCGAAATGGTATCACGTCTTCTTGAAAAGGAGCGAAGCATTAATGAAGGATGTTGAAAAGGTCTTTATGAAACGTTGTTACGGTATGCTTTCGTTCTTATGCTATAAACATTTCAAAATCTGAATCTTAAAAACGCTACTATATCTAATAATGAAATCTATATACTTTTTTACTTTTACCTTAAGTTATAGTCGCGTTCAAAATATCGAAGATTGTGACGTAGTTATTTGTTATTATAAAAGAAGTAAGCGAAAAACCGGTGGTAGGTCCCCTTTTTACAGGAGACCGTCTGGGTGGGTACCACCACGGTGCCTATTTCTGCCGCAAAGCTGTAGTGTAAAAACACTGCTGTGTTCCGGTTTGAAGGGCCCCGTAGCCAGCGTATTTACTGGGTAAACGAGACTTAAAACCCTATGTCTCACGGTAGGCAACGCGTTGGCCACTGGTATTACTAATGTCTATGGGCGTCGGTGACCACTTCCCATCAGGTGGCCCGACAGCTCGCCTGTCTGCGTATGCCATAAAAAAAAAGCAAAAATGGTTGTACAGAAATCGTTCATTTCTATAATCGTAACATTCCTTCGGACCTTCATTAGCTGCTTAGTGGCCTCACTTCGACAGGCTCGCACCGATAGGAATTTAATTCAACGTTTCTACGTAATACAATTTCGTACAAAGTGATTCTTCGGATACGTGAAAAGATTTCATTATCATCGGTACGATAGAGGTTTTTAATTATCAGTTCATAACTGTTTTCAATTATTATATTTTCACTTGAAATATTATTATTGTAATACGTTGTAAACGTTCAGCAATTACTTGATTTTTTTCGGCTAGTACAATTACTTCAGTATTACAATTGAATTTGACACTTCCCGTTTAAGGTTGTTCTTAGAAAATGCAAGTAGGAATCCTAGCGAAATACATTGTAACAGGATAATTCTTGCAGATACAAGGAAAGTTTTTAATAAATCAGAGTTAAAAATATCTTCACATACAAAACGGAACATACTTTCTTGTCGTTGAATTCCGACTTTTACAATTTAATAGATATTGTTACGAGTTCTGGTATAAAAATAAGTTCGTAATGTAATTAGAAATAAAAATACTAAATAAGTTTTATAATTACTCTTTATTTTCATACAATAGATTTTAACAACCATATAATAAATTGTTACAAACAGTAATTAACAAAAATTAAAAAAAGATTTAAAACAATAAAATCGATTCATCTATTATACGGTCTATATCGATTGTTAATCTAACACTATCGCATCGATAACGAGACGGAATCGATGTCCACCGAACGGGGGGAGCTATTTATCAACACGTCGCCAATGATAACGATGTGCCCGTGAAGCCACAATCAATTTGGGCGCGCGGACGGCTGTCAATTTGCGGGGGCTCGGATCTCCTGATGACTTCCGAGTGACCGGATCCGATTTGCATAAGGGCGCCCGCTCGATTATCAGATTATTCCCGAATTAACCGACCGCCCCGCGACCCGACATTAGTTCTCGTGTACGCGTCGGATTAATTATGTCGACAGAACGTTTCGTGCCGCTGATTGTTGTATTTGTCAGTGTTTTCTATTTAATGAAATGTTGTAGTGCTATGTGTAGTAAAGTAGTGATATCATAAGTTATACATTTAGTGAAGATAAAAATACCTAGGGCAAGATATAACGCTAAATTAAATTTAGAAAAAATTGAGTTTATTTGCTTAAAAAAAAAAAGAAGTAAATGAAGTTTCTGTTCGATTTCGAGTTTCGGCACCAAACTGCCTCCGGAGCAAATCCGGAGGTCGTGGGTTCGAATCCTGCGGGGACTCGTCCAATTTTCATTGTTGTTTCCTACTTTGTTAGGCCAATTTGGGCCGATCACCCAATTGTCTGAAAACTAAGATGATCCATGCGTAGGATGGGCATGTAAAAAGTCGGTCAACCCACCAACACGCATTGGACCCGCTTGGTGGGATACGGTCCAGAAACCCCCTAATGGATAAGGGTATATTAGAGGAGGCCGATGTCCAGCCGTGGACTATCACAGGCTGATGATGATGAGTTTCTTTTTGGGAATCAATCGAATATAAGTTTTTAGAATAGAAAAATAAACAGGATCTTTCGATATAAAATCGATTTCTGTTTATATTCAAAGTAATTAAAACAAGAATGAATCGAACAAGACGCGTTTCAAGAACGATGAAGCAACACGTAACAAATCCGTAGCGTCTTGCGAGCAATGAGAGAGGGATTACATCCACCCTCCTGGATGCCGCTGTCTGCGGTTTCTTAATTAACCCCTAAATACCCCGTATTCGCCGCAATGGCTGCGTGTAAGCTCATTGCCAGCCCGCTTAATTTTAATGTGCGCTATTATTGAAACAAATAGAACCTTTCGTCTCCCATACAGCTCGTTAGCTTTATTGCATGTTTGCGCCACTTTCCGCTTTATTAGACGCCGGTTCATATCTTCATTTAATTGGTAAACGCCGGAGCGTTCGTCATGGCGGCGCGGTGACATTAATGATGGATGCGGTCTATTTTATGTTAATTCTGCTAAGTGGCTGCCGACGGGCGCATTAGTATTACGTATTGCTGCCGTGTTTTTCAATACAGGCGAATATTAAAAGTTATTTCCACTGTGTTGTTATTAGAAGTACTTTAATAATAAACGATTTAAATGTTTTTCGTTACTTTTATTTTTGAACTTGAAGTAAAGAAATTGTCTAAAATATTATTTTAGTATTTTTTTACATTTACTGTCACTTAATAGACATTATGCAATATATATTTACAAGTTATATTTAAAACAAATAGTGACTGTAATTCTCAAGTTAAAATAGTTATATTTAAAAACATTTTAAAGTAAATCTCATTGCTAACTTAAATAACTAAACAAGCATATATAAAACGTAACGTCGAATCCACATCGTCCTATCATCGATAACTGACCCCGTTGATTTCCAATAAGTTCGCTTCAAGTACGTGTTCGAAGGGTGAACGACCCGAGACGAAATTATCAATACGTACATTCATCTAAGAAAATCGCTCACGACTAAAAGGGTGCGTTATGGTTCGTACGCGTTTTACATCGGTTGAGTCGAGGGCAACGGCGCAGAAAATGGCGCTTCGTGCTTAGAACTAATACGATCAGGTGAGCAAACATAACTCGGCGCTTTCATCTTCGGTCGGGTTTCTATTAGTGACGCGCTGCTACACACACAGACAAACATAAATAGCCCCGATGAATACGCATATCTGTGCATCGCATTGAATCATATCGGCCTGTCTGTGTGCGTTGGCGCGAGAACTGCATTGCAATTAATCAGGTTAGTTTAGAAAACTTAGATTATATAACAAAAACTTAATATTTTAATGTCACAATAAAACAATCCTCCTGTCGATGAAAACCAGTATTCCATGAATTCTTACTGATAATATTCGGAATAATAAAAATTCAGCGGTTCGTGCTGCACAAACATGCAAGGTGAACCGTGATATGTACAAGTTTATTCTCCAAACAGCACGTTGTGTTGGAACTAGGATCGGTGCCAAGTATGTTTGTCACCCTTCCGTCGGATTTCGCTCTGCGAATGACTAATGTTTGTTGCTGACGGAAAACTTGACCTGTACAACATAAACTATATGAAACCAATTGCTAAAATGGATGCACGCGAGATTTTTTAAACATCGTATTATATTTGTTTTTATTACATTTGTTCTTTCTGTTAATCAAAACAATACAAACATTGCTAAAAACAAGCAGCTTATAAGTATAAACTCGTATTTTTTACTGTTGTTATTATTAGTACTGCCTCGAGCCTAGTGGTATGGGCGTGTCTTTAGAAACCGGAGGTCGTGGTTCGAATCTGCGGGACGCAACAAAATTTTCATTGTTGTTTCTAGTTGGTTAGGCAATTTGGCATGATCACCCAATTGTCTGAAAAGTAAGATGATCCATGCGTCGGATGGGCATGTAAATAGTCGGTCCACCCACCAACCGCATTGGACCAGCGTGGTGATACGGTCCAAACCCCTAATGGATAGGTGTATTAGGGAGGCCTATGTCCAGCAGTGACTAACAAAGGCTGATGATGTGATGTGATGTGATGATATTAAGTAAATGAATAAAAAGTTTTGTAATAGGCTCACACTCTTAGTGCACAAATTAGATATCGCGATAAATATTTAAGGCAAACGGATTAGTAAGTTTAAAACCCATAAGAAAAAAGCGTAAGATACCTCAAATCCGCTTACCAGCCTGCGACATGAGATGTTATGTCATGTTTACCAAGTATTACACAGGGTATAGAGAAATTTAAACCAGAAGACAGTAGTCTTACACACCACTGGTTTGCGGCAGAAATAGGGACCGTGGCGGTTCTATTAAATATTATAATCTTTGTCTATTTTGTTCTATCACATATCACATAGTTCTATTAAATAAAAATATGAAGTAATTAAGCAATTAAGCATACCTTTATTTGCTTCAACACAGAAGGAGGACGCTCCGAGTAACAAACAGAGCCAATTTGGCAAGTCGATGAGGAACGTATTTAAAATGGGCAGAGTGGAACGGCGGCCATCTATCTTCATGCTTGACAAACGGCGACATTATTTCTTATCGCCCACTCAATTTGTTTAAAAGCGTTTCTGCTTTGATAATTTGAAAATTACAAATCGTATCTGACGTCACAAAAATGTCCCTGCGACTAAAATATCTTAGCAGCCACAAGATAAGACTGAAGGGTGCGAGAGATTGGTTCGATTTATCTAAATATAATATCTTTTACCTTATATATTGTCGGGGGTAAAATATTTTTTTTAATATGTAGATTGTTGATCGTATCGGTGGTGCTAAAGACGTTTTTCTTTTACAGTAATGGAGGAGCCAGAGTTCACTGATGTCATTCAGAACGTGACGGTGCCCGCCGGTAGGAGCGTGCGTCTGGCTTGCTCCGTTAAAAATCTCGGCTCATACAAGGTAACTCAACTTTGAGCTGCTAACAAAAAATCGATTTCTAATTCACACATTGCACTAGTATAAAACGTCATTACTTACAAAACATTCTGGAACTTTAATGGCAAAAGTTTATGTACCCTTTTTATAGCTTAGTTTTTAACTTCAATTAAGTATTGAAACATAAAAGTACAATAAATTAAACTATTTCAACTATTAAAGTAACAACAATGAAAAGAATCTTAATTATATAGTATATTGTAAGTAGTCGGTAAAGTAAAAACAATAACTGGATAACTGGAGGATGACATGAATGCTAAGTTACACAAAAACTTGTAAACTTGTAACTAATAAAAAAGCCTTAGTATTTACATATGAATGCATGATGTAGCACAACGAGAAAAAACACGTTAAAGAAGATACATTTTATCATTTGATTTAGGACACGCCTTCGTAATAAACTGTCCATATAAATGCTAGCAGATATGATTTACAATCTGCACGCTGAGTTTGCACCTCGCTCTGTGTGTCGGGATGACTTAGAAATAACACTTTATAGCCTGAAAAATAAAACGTATCTCTCTTAAAAAGGTCCAGTTACTTTTTTAAAATGACTTTATGATACACAAAATATAGCATAGCTTACAAATACACACTCGTTTTTCGTAGAATTTTAATTTCTCATTCTTACAAAACGTGCCTGAGAATTTAGTTACTTAGATTACCATATGACATTATGTAAATAAGAAAGTGCTTGTAGAACATAATTAAAAGCTATGAGCGCGAATAAAACGGTAGGCTAATGACCATTAATATTTGTATGTTTAATATTTCTTCCGTGAGTTGATTTTACGAATCAAATCGAAAATTGATACATCTGTACCCAATTCTGTCACAGTTTCTGTATTTCGGGCAATAAAATACGGAAATGTTTACGTAATCTAACCTCCTAAGGCATGAATGAAGATAAAATAGAGTCTATAAAATAGACGAAAACTTTTTTTGATTTCCAGACGCACTAGCTTCCCCATTCAGCCCTCGCCTTTATTTTTCTAGATGTTGAACAAGAGCCGAATAGCACTTATGCCATAAAAATATAAATTGCAAACTTTATGATTTTCATTTTAGCTTCTAACAAAAATTATAATCACAACGGTAAAGTTTTTTTTAGTAAAGCACGTAAAATAGTAAGTTTAAATTACAAAAACGTAAAGGGCATGTCATAGAGAAGTTATATAAATCATATATATAATAATAAATAATATATAATGCTTCAATCAGATGTCAAATGAACCTCAACACAGATAGATATTGACAGGTCAAAACCGTTTGACATAAAGTTGTTTACGTTAACTTTCCAATCAGGCAAGAGGTGATCTGAGTAGATATTACATAAAATCATATTGAAATAGTTCTATTTATTATTATAAGACGCATAATTAGATGAAACACAGTTACTGAAAAGTATTTTCTTTCATTCAAATATATATTTTTAGTATTTCTTACTAGAACAGTACTACTTTTAGTTATATTTTTAACAAAAAGGTGCCGCTTTGGTATCTTCTTTAGAGACGTGTTTAATATTTGTCAGGAATTGCTTCTTTTCTTTGGCTTAATGTTTGTGGACCTGCCAACTATTATCTCTTGCACCACTGTAAGGTTGACTGGTAGAAAATGCTTATAGCATTAAGCCGCCTTTGTGCATTAAGTTTAAATAAATAAATTGCAGTATCCTAAGAAGCGTTATTACTTTACTTATAAAATCATTTTCTGACTGTTAGTAGGAACGCTTTTCATAATGTCGTTGCGTTAATTAATCTAGAATCTGTAAACAAAGCAGCAAAGGGCTCATTGCGTTACGTTTATAAATTTGAAACATCACGTAGTAATGATTTAAGTTGTATTGTTATTAACTTTATTTTGTAAGTTTCTATATTAACTTTTCTGGTAATATTGTAGTATCTTACGAATAATACTACAACATTAAATATAATTATAATATTACGAAACTCATAAATAACAAGCATAGCTTAAATCTCATATTTTGCCTGTAAGTCCCTTTTTTCTAACCACCGCAGTGCCTGTGTCTGCTTTACGTAAGTATAATCCTTTTTAAGGGGTGCCATAGCTTATAAAACTACTTGGCAAAAGACAAAGAGATGTAACAACTAAGGCAAAGAATAAATTTCTGGCGTTTAACTGTTAATTTCTTATTAGGAGACCGTATCGCTACCATCAGGTGAATAAGCCGATCTTCACTTAATTTAATTAAAAGAAAAAACATTTCGTTCCTCGTAATTTATACCATTCAATGTGGTGAACTTGACTCGGGCGAGTCGGAGTATCGTGGCCGGCTTGACAAGCCGCAAGGTGCCGACGGCCGCCGACCGCCCGCCCGGCCACCCGCCGCCCGCCCACCGGCCCCTTCCGCTGCGACCGCTTTGTAACGCTGATTAGCTTCGACATTCGTTTCGAATTGTTTACGTATCCGTGCGACTTCGGATGGCGATGGGAATTTGAAAGTCATTCTAACTTTTTTTTTTTCTTTTATACGGAGAATAACGATGTGACGCTATTCCGATGAAATGCATAAATAGATGTGGTTATTTGTAAACTTCCCGTTTTAATACATTTGTTTTTAATTGCGACCGCTGACATTCTGTTGTATCTTACGAAATATTTTATTTTTTGTTTTAAGTAATAGATAATTTTTTTTAACTAAAACAGATTTTTTTAGAAAGTAAAATAATTAAAACGTAACGGTACGCAAATATTTATAATTTATTGACGTAGTGTTACTAACTGTTGCTGAAAATGTGCAAAATTGTTACAGGAAATATAATTCTCGAGTAATGTAATAAAAAAGGTTCATCTTAAGACATTTTTATTATACCTAAACGATCGAAACGTTGATAGAAATGTCTAACTTTGAGTTTAAAAATTTTCGCCACAAATCTCTCGTGACTTGAGCCATGTTTGGAAAAGGTACAGATAGTTAGTGCAGTTAGTGCACGTCTCACCGAGCTTGTTAGACTTAAAACGTGACATATAGAAAATGTAACGTGCAGAGGAAATGGTGTATTCATTTACTTTTCAACATATTTACGCTCTTTACTTACTCTACAGTGGAACACATTTTAAAATAAAGCAACATACCAAACAAAATAAAATAATTTTGTTTTAAAACAAGAATTATTATTGCATACTTTTTTATAAATAATGGTTACTCATAATAATATCTGCTATTTAGGATATTTAGTAAACTCAAATAACACTCCACATGTTTAATAATTGTACTTCCAGATTTTGAAAAAAACATTTTCGACCCTTTGACACATTTTTTATCGATAAAAAATTAGAAAACAACAATGATATAACATCACGCGATTAAATTAAAATTCAATACGTACTTCATAGTCAAACGGGTGCAATTTTGCTTCAATTGCATAAATATACTTAAAATATATAATGGAACAGGTTTAATATATTTCCTCTCACAAAAGTGATACGCACATTTATTATTACAGTTCCGCGAAATGTTACTAGTGTTTTTATTGAATTACAGGCGCTTTTACACTCTGCCACGTAATACTGGCGCAATAAAAGCCGAGATAGTGTTTCCGTACTTCTAAAATAAAGGCTTAACTGGGGAAGCCATCACGGTTGCCCTGTATTGACAACGAGAAGCGGATTTCGACGAAAGCCTCGCCTGCGCCATTAGTTTTCCGCGCCGGTTAAAAAGATTTGCCTCCTCGTCCGTCTCTTTGGAATTATTGAGTCACGTGAAATATTGCGGTGGAACGAAACACACTCTCCATTTTCATTCGGCTGTTACTATTATCTGTGAATGCGTACATATATAATCTGTTTCGAATTTATTCTGCTACGCTTATTCCTGCTGCAAACAGAGGTTTTAAATGAAATTCACGATGAAATGTACATTTTTACTATAAATTTATTGTTGTTTCCGCGCTGTGGCGGCATTTCGCCAGATTTTCTTGATGGTAGTGCAAATTGATATATATTAAGTTCAGCGTCAGGACCTCATATTTTTGTTATAATTATAATTAGTTGTTAGTTGAGCAAGAGACCTTAATTACCTTATGGCAAACCCTATGCCCGCAGGAAGTTTCTTGTGATAATAAAAATTTACTCTCCACCCCTTATGCACGATTTATCCAGATTAGCTTCGGCGCTCTTCAAAACGAAACACTTGTACTTGTACACTACTGCTTTCCTAACCTAAAACATTTACCATCGCAAAATATGAATCACAATAGCCCTTATCTCTTAAATAATTAACTTAGCTATGTTAAATATTAACACTGCATTTAATGACCTCTAACGTCATGAAAGAACTTACATTAAACGTCTTCCGCAGCGAGCGCTCCAAAATGTATGTGCACAGTCAGTTCATTGGCATGAAATGTCAAAATGGCGGGAACTCGGCGTACGTACGTTGGTTCGCAATAACATGCCACAACGAGTCGTCGCTATGTTACGCCCGGCCCGCATACGAGCGCCGGCTGTTCACCTCCTAGCATATTTCTGCTGCCCTAATATCGAGTGGCTTGAGTTTACATCTCTTATTTAGCATTCTCTGCTTCATATTATTGCAATGTTGGCTCCTTTCTGGATATTTTCACGTTATAACGGGATAGGCTTGTGAATCACTAAGTGCCACGTCAATAGGTCTAGACCTCCTAAACCAAAAGGTTAAACTGCATCTAATAAATGCTGTTGGGTGTGACTAACTCAAACTACTAAACTAAAAATTAGCAGGATAATATGAAAGAACCATTTTTGTGTTCTGTTTTCATTATTGCATATATTACAAAAACTCTAAGCTAATCTCTAGTGTAACGTACCTAAGAAATGATAGTTATTTCGTGAAGCCGTTTATCGAATCATACGTAGCATTCGCGTAAACACAACAAAGTACTAAATTCAATATGTTTTAAACACAAAAAGCAAACGCATTAGAAACCTGATGTGATTACTGTTTTACCAAGGGACAAAGAAATGTACAGAAATATTGCGGCTTGTATTTTTGTAGTTATCCACTAGTGTGACAACACTACTGAGTTTTAGAATTATTCTATTTTTAAGAAAAGCAATAAGTAGTCTTACACTGCAGTTTCTTATGGGCAGAGTTTTGAGAGAGCATTGGTTTTAATCACGCGATTTTTAATTTTATTCTATGAAAATATATAACAGTGACAATAGTAATAAATGTCAAATCAATACAATTACTGTTCTTCTGCATATTATATATTTAATGTGTGATTTTTTGCGTTGTAATATTTCAATAATCCTCTAATAAATGATAAAAAAAAACTATGCTTAAGAATTAAATTTCGTTTGCCACTAAAATACCAATCGAACCTCGGACGGCACTATTCACATAAATCAATAAGTAACTTATTGGGCCAAGACTCCCGCAAAAGGGTCCCTCGGTACAAATCCGCACCAAAGAGATCTCTAAGTGGGCTTTTAGTGGAAATAAGCTAAGCCGTCCCGTGCAAGACGTTACTCATTTATGTCTGCGCCATTGCATTACTTAGTGAGACGCCTTCTCTTACCCGTAGCGCCATCTATTTTGTTGTACGACACCACAAAAACTTGTTCAACACGTATTGCTAGTTCTAAAGTGCATCGAAGATATCTCAAGATTTTGAAAAAGGTAAACGTTTTAAAAAAAAAATAAAGGTATTTAAAAATTATTACAAAAAAACTTTTTAATTTAAAAATATTTAGTTATAATAAATATTTAAAGGCGATATTTTTTTACAGAATGAAATTTTAAATGCCAAATATTATATTTACTATTATCAATTAATAACAAATATAGGGCTATTTATTCGCAAATTAGTTTTAAGTCAATAAAGGTACAAAATTTATTTTTAAAAATATTATTCAATATATCTAAGAGGCTCTTTTAAAAACATAAGACAAAGTTATAACTTTTGGTTGATAAGTAAACAAATGGTGGAGGTCTCGGAAAATGAAAATATTTTACGACGTCTCAGTCCACAGATGCTTCAAAGATACAGACGAATGATATTAGTAGCCAAAAATGTAATAAACAACTTGTTTGCGAACATGTTTTTGCACTTCGAAGCATTCTAGCAAAGAGTTTGTGAAAATATCTTCTTATATTACACCGCTCGTCTAAGTAATACTTTTTCCTGTAAATCATGATATTATTGTTTACTTCTAATTGATAATATATTTATTAAATGATTTTAGTAAAATATTATTAATTTTTATATTGTTAGTAGATCGTCGATATACAGATTAAATAAATTTTTCAAACTCTTTCGTTAAATGATTATGACTCCGGGCTTCTTTTATCCGTCCCTGGAAAGGTATTTTGTTGCGTTATGGACCTATTATCATAACAATGCAAGTCGAATACCTTAGCCGTAGTAAAACCTAGCATGGCTAAGAATTTGTTAAATATTAAATGATAATATTTTAAAGCTTGTATTAAGTTTTGCTTTTGATAGTCGTTATCTAGACTTTATATATTACTTAAAACTTTTATTTATATATTATTAATAACGATTTGGTGTAATTGTTCCTTGATAATGATTTACTGCTGTACTGTTTTCGAATTTATTTGTTACCATTTTACTTTGTAGGACTTCGTTCCTTTTTGTTACTTTATTAAACCGTCACTAATATATATATATGTTCTAACCTCACTAGATGTATGGATTGCCTTAGAAACTGAGGTCGTAGGTTCGATTCGGACTCACAAATTAGTTTAATATTAGTTGGTTAAATGGCCATGATCGACCAATGTCTGAAAAGGTAAGTGAATCCAGGTCGGATGGGCTGTAAATGTCGGTCCACCACCAATTCATTGTGTTCCTAGTTGGTTGGGATGGTCCAAAGTCCCCATTTGTGATGAGATGATCCATGTAGGAGGGCATGTCAGCATGGATCTATCACAGGCTGATGCATTGACAGCGTGTAGATATGTTCCTAAACCAATGGTGGGTAATATAGAGGCCTATGTCCGCAGTGACTACAAATTGAGGTTTAATGAATTGATGATAAACTATATATTTTAATATACATATCGGTTTGATAACGGTAGACGCTGGCGGTGATCCGACTAACAGTTTGCCAAATACTATGACCTGTAGTACCTATGACTACAGTCTGAACATTTTTACAAAAAAGAACCCTGTAATCCTACAATTTACAGACCTAGCAATAATACTTGATATTTTAAATATAGTTTAACTTTGCGCCAAGCATATTAATGAAAACGTGTATAAGTTGTACCCTGCTCGATTATGCATTATCTACGTAAGCAAAAAAATAACATAAATAGGTATATTATCAAGAGACAGAATGCACTAACGCATACAAGAAGAGTTCTGATATCATTATAGTGGAAACATAAACATACCTTTTGTTGTAATAATTGGTGAGGTTTAGCCGCTGATATAGACAATGATGATTATTATAATACATCAACAAACGAACGGATTATTATCATTAAATTTCTACAGATTATTATCATGTTAACAATTCATTAAGAGAATTGAATTAAAATTTTGTGTTATGTAGTTCTGAAAAATAAGCATTCGCTTCACGTAGCTTCTGATAATCTTGTAACATAAATTTGTCAATATTAAGTTAGGTTCCTATGGCCGATAGAGGTAGTCTTTTCTAAATTCATAAAAAAGATATCTTGTGATATTAATAATCAAAAATATATGGGTTTAATAAAATATGATTAGAGTCATACATAGCTGAAATATATACTAAGTTCTTAAACAAGAAAACAAAATCATCTTGTCTAGTACCTCCTGTACATTTTGAATTTGTAACAAATTCAAATTTTCCCACAATCCACTTTTTAATAGAAAGTACGCAGGTGAACTTCGCACAAACGAAGTAAAGATAATAGAGTAAGTTGCGTCTCCTTAAACGTTCCATAATTAAATCTGTCGTAATATTATTAAACACGTCTAGGAATCATCTCCTGCGGCGATGGGGTCCGTCGTTAAGGAGGTTCGCGGTGGAATGGCTAAAGTTTGCAACGAGTCCATTATAAATCAAACGACGCCTCCAAGGCATGTCTTGAGGGACGAGTGCTCGTGCCTCAAAGTTCTCATTCGCCCCCTTAATACCCCAACAATTAAGATAAAAAGAAAGGAGGGTCCAAATTAAAGGTGGCTATAAGATAAAGAGTTAATAGGCCCCCGTAAAAGTTCAACAGTTTAAACCTTTTTACACGCGTGTTTGTGTAAAATGCTTTAAAAATTTACTCATTCCGCTTTGTTAAATCTGAAGAAACATGTATAACAACCATTACAATTATATAAGAAGCAATAACTACAACAAATAAACATATTTTATTACAGTGCCGTGCAGGAACTCTGACGGAACTTAAGCTTTCTCCTTGCTTTACAAACCGATAGTGGTTTCGAATCCTGTCTAAAAACATTGAGTCTCAAACGTTTTCGGTTGGTTGAGACAAAGGACAATATGTTTAAAAAGCAAGTCGTATCGATGGTTGTCAATACCATCTTGTCTTTTATTGTGGGACAACCAATCGTTGAAGAAGGCTTGAAGAAGAAGATTCGAGAAGAATGATGGAGAAGAAGAAATTACTAAGTTTTTGTACATATGTTTCTACAACATATTTAGTTTTGTAGTTTGAATTCATACTCAAACCACACAAAAGTATAACGAAAGAGTACCTATGTAGCGATATCAACATTTTTCCCTATATCATAAACGGTCCGTCGATGCTTAATAAGTTTCAGTACAACACAACCTTAAACAGAACGGATCAAAATCTATGTTAACGTTTATCGCCATTAAAATTACGACCCTATTAATCTATAAATCGTAGTGTTATAAATGTTTTTAAAGTTATATAACATTTTAATGTTGAACATTAAAACGCTTATATAATATAATCAACAAGCGGCTGCACCTAGAAAAGTGGCGTTACGGTAGTGGCATAACTCGCTTAGGTTCCGCAGACGAATGAAATTAGTTAGTGGCTGCCGCCATTTCAAATATCATATTTGCATCTGCCTGCTTCATTACCAAGTTGGAGTGCTTAGAAATTACTTTTTATGGCATTCCCACTTTTCTTGATAGGAATGAAGCGTTTCTTTAATACGATGACTTAATAAATGTTATGCATTAAATTAGTAGACATTTAATACTATCAAAATAAATGTTAAACATACATGGAATACTTTATACGCTTATTCTTATAGTTATTAATGAAATATACAAAGTTAGTCTTTTCGTTACAATAAGTTTTCTTTTAGGTATTGAAGAACTAGTACTGAGCGAAAAACAATACCTTTTTAAAATTAAAAGTTTTATTAGTAGAGTATGTAAAAACAAAACACTAACGTTACAGTATATTTTTTTTTTAACTTTAGAAATGTTCCTTATATGTGTACCATCAAAATGTATAAGGAAGATTTTGCAACAGTTATTGTGCGGTAAGCTTTAAGTTCTTTATAAAATGACGTAACAACACTGAGTTAATAATTTCAAGAAGATATAGATTAAGAAATCATCGTAATTTATTACTGCTACATTTAAGACTCAACAATTAAATCAAATCAACACAAACGTACAATACATTCCTGCCGTAATTCGTTTTTGCATTCCACAATTCCACTCTTTAACTTGTGCATTTTATTATCCGGATTCCACCCGAACTTGGGACGTTACAAAATATTTCGTAGCGACCCCCGCCGACCGCGAGATACGAAACTCTTCAACTTCAACACTCAGAGCTTATCTTTTAAGCAGTTGTAAATTTTGATTCCTTCACAAATTTTATCTCGATCGTTCCAACGATTGATATGAACTTTGCCAGACGTTAGGTAGTAAATCCTTTATAGCGAGTTGGTTTTACATCGGTTTCGAAGAAAGTAAAAGCCACAATGTTATCTTTATTTAACACTCGATCGCTAATAAAACGTTTTAATGCGACATCTGCAAGAATAGTTAGTATATTGTTGTCAGACTTCTAAAGTATTGTGTGTAAGTAGAATAAAGGATGTCTGCCTCATAAATACAGTATTATTCAATAAAATTGTGTTTGTATTTCATTGATTAGCCACAAGAGATTAGATAAATATTCGTCACTTTTTTACATTTCTACGTAGAAACTACAATGTAGTTCATAATAATTTACGTTACAATATTGTAAGTTACCCTTGTTAAGAATTTAAATTATTTTAATGCAGTAATCATATTTCATGGATCCTGTGTTAAAGACTAAACGACAATAAATAAATAAAGGCAAACAGCAACATGTCTAATTGTATTTATCGAACCTGTTACATATTAATATTACGAGATATTTTACCTGTCTAGCCTTCACCGAAATTTATTTAATTAATTTCAGGCTATCAGCTACTGGGCCCAGACTATCCAAAGAAACAAGGATGTATATCATACCCTCGCAAACCGTATTTTAATAAGGACCCGATATCGCTTAGTCACGAAGGAGGTTATGTTACAGGAGTATTCATAAAATATATCAAATTTAATTTATGACAAATATTAAAGTGATAAAACGTGGTGGGTGAAGCTTGGCGAGTGCGAGATCGGAGGGAACGCGGCTGCCCGGGGCCTCGTAATTCAATCAGCGGCAACAGACGGACATAGCGTGATTACATTAGACGTCGGCCACAATTACGCAGATCAGATTTAGATCCGCCTCGGCTAGTTCGCTTTTTACACTAACTTCGTTTCATTAAGCACGCAAATATACCAAGAAATAGTGTATCACACCATATACAAACTGCGAAACGAAAACTAACACGTAAATTCTTCCATTTTCTTGTAAAATAGGTAATTTCATCGCTAGTACTTTCAAATTATTAAAGCGCGTCGAACTTTGTAACTTTAGCTATTAACGGAATGAAAAACATAATATAAATGGTTGTTTAATATCGGCGAGGCCCAGGTTACGCCGGCAAGTCAGGTCGTCGTCATTAGAGGGGTTACCGTCCCATTGCATAATAAAATGGGCGAAGTTTCCTCAAGTCCATTATAAATTAGACAGCACCAGAGAACCGCATCACTTAAGATAGGTAAGATGTGACCCGGCACGACTCAGCTTACAAACTTCCTTCTATATTACCTCCGCAATCTTGATAAAAAGAACTACCCGCGATTTAAACTTATCGCCGGATTAAAAGATGAGAAATGGTTCCAAAGTTTAGAGATTTTATAAAATCGGTTCCCTTTGCTTGTTTTATTCGCTCGCGTTGTCATAATATACAGACTAGACAACCTTCTTCTATATATATATATTGTAACGACAAACATTTTATATTAAAGCACGGTACGTATGCCCGTAACATTTCTGAGATAAATGTGTTGCATTCACTCCACCCGAAGGAAACTTGTAAGGAATCGCTTTTATTAAATCGAATGTTTTCCGCCGAGATTAAAAGAAACCGGATTGTTTCAACTGTAACAATCTCTGCGAAATGCATTTTAAGCGGTTAATGCTGTGGAAATTGGTGCAGAGAGCGGGGACGCGATGGCAGCCACTTGCAATTACACAGATGTCGCCCTGAGTTCGGTACAACTGTCTAATGACAACCCTAAACGTTTAATTTGACTGTGTATTTACGGAGTTTCCTTCCCCTAAATTTCTCTTCCTACAAATATTTATGAAATCGTATTATATGTTCTCTGAATTGCACATGTTTTAAAAACTTTTACATATGTCATATTACTTTTGACAAAAGTAAAAGATTTTGCTAAAATAAGATTTTCATAAGAAAAACGAAATTGAAAACGAGATTGTTTTTCGAACGATTAAAAACGATTTGAATAAGCGAATGATATTAAAGACATTATAAATGTCAATGACAATTGTTAAACATAACACAATCTTCTCAAATATTGATCGAAAATATCATAAGAACTGAAAGGGGGTGACTTTTTAATTTCCGCTGTGCCTACTGTCAAGTTTAAAAGGCGCTCGGAAATTATTTAAGAATCATACTTTGAACGCAGTTCACGATTTTCTTTTTTCCGTATTTATTTTATAGCAATCACATATAAATTGCTTGTTTACGTGCCCTAGTAGCACAGGGGATAAGTTGTGCTCTTGCAAAACAAGTGGGTATAGGTTCGAATCAAGTCGGCTCATACTCTACCAAAACGGCTTTGTGTAGCGACTACAACATGTTGCTTGACAAAAACTTGTAAATAAAATACGAAAATATGTTGAGAATAAAAATTTCTACACAAAAAATGCCAATGTTAATACGAATCAATCAAATGTTATTATATACCAAACATATCCATTATTTGTTTTATACATGGCAAATATTAACCACATTTAACAAGTGTCGTCAGTTTTGAGTTACGACGGTGTTACAGTCTATATATTAGGTTTAATATAATGGGTATAATATTTTTATTCTATCGACTTAATAAAAATATTTTACGGCATGTCCTTTCAACAGGTCGCCTGGATGCATTTCGAACAATCGGCGATCCTGACGGTTCACAACCACGTGATAACGCGTAACCCGCGCGTCAGCGTGACTGCACGACAAGCATCGAACCTGGTTCCTTCACATCTCCGACGTCCGCGAGGAAGACCGCGGCCGTTACATGTGCCAGATAAATACTGTCACCGCAAAAACCCAGTTCGGATATCTGCACGTTGTTGGTAAGTGTTGAATGATTTTTTAAAGCTAATAGGTTGATGAAGCGGATATATCATTTGCTAACGTGTAATAGTTTAACTTGTATTGTTCCATTCCAGAAAAATCTATAGTACTCGCAAAAAAGCTTATTTTCAAAATTAAAATATATAGAAAATACTGTGCCATAGGCATGGTCTATTAAATTTAAAATTGTAATTTTATGTAACCTAAACACGGCTATATTTTTGACAATATTGCATATGCTATTTACACTGAGTCGGAATAAAATGCAAAAATTTAGTTTATCTTATGGGATGTAAATTGTAATTAAAGGGATATTAATTCAATGAATACACACTCAGCGTTAATGGATACAGAAAGCATGGTGTACATACAAGTAAAAAAATAGATTTGAGGTAACCTATAAGGACGGAGTGGCGACATAGCGTCTAGCGTTCTTATTGATGATTTGTCACACATATGTCAATCACTTAGCGAAATTCATCTCGTAACAGCTATAACGCCTACGACGCTACATCTTACCACGGGATATTGTTTAAATTTATTCCGTCTCGTCTATGGCTCAGATATGGATAAAATATAGTAAAAATTAAAGTTAAAAATTACGATATTAGAGTAAAACCTTTTGCCAAATCTCTACAAGTAAATAGGTAAAGAAATAGCGTTTCGAAATTTGACTTATCTTCAATTACAGTGCCTCCTTCAATCGACGACTCGTTGAGCTCGAGCGACGTTATCGTCCGAGAGGGTGCCAACGTCACATTGACGTGTCGTGCTAATGGCTCTCCTAAGCCGACCATCAAGTGGAAACGGGACGACAGCTCAAAAATCTCCATCAGCAAGGGGCATTCCGGTACGTCATCTTAAAACGCGATAAGTAAAGTAAAAGGAAAGACGCTGCCTATTTCCCAACGTCCTGATCA
Source organism: Lamproptera curius (assembly GCA_029286875.1). NCBI lineage: Eukaryota > Metazoa > Arthropoda > Insecta > Lepidoptera > Papilionidae > Lamproptera > Lamproptera curius. The sequence goes on from JAGSMT010000048.1 coordinate 906,317, forward strand.
GCAATGATCGGGAACAACCAATTAGTAGTTGATGGTAATTGAACACAATGTACGACTGATCGCAACGATTTCATATATTATAATCAGCTTTATTGCTTAACAGTTTCTGAATGGGAAGGCGAAGTGTTGGAAATGGCCAGAATCTCCCGTTTGGATATGGGAGCGTACTTATGCATAGCAAGCAATGGAGTACCACCCACTGTCTCTAAGAGGGTAAAAGTGAGCGTGGACTGTAAGTAATCAAAAACCCAAAATAATTAGGTATATAGTTTCGCAAACATTTTAGTAAATTAACTTCCTTTTTAGTTCCACCTATGCTGTGGATTCCGCACCAGCTTGTGGGTGCCCCTTTGTACTACAACGTGACATTGGAATGTTTTACCGAAGCTCATCCGACTTCGTTAAACTACTGGACGCGGGACGACGGGCATATGATACACGAAAGCCCAAAATACCACATGGAGAACATCATAGGAATACCGGCGTACAAGACACACATGAAACTACTTATCAGGCATATTGTGACAGAAGACTATGGGACGTATAAATGCGTTGCCAAAAATCCTCGAGGAGAATCCGATGGAACAATTCGATTGTACAGTGAGTAATCAGAGACTTGTAGATTTTATTTGGTAACTTCTCTGTTATATAAACAAATTCTTCCTCTTTAGCTTCTTCACCACCAACGACCACACCTGATCCTCGGGCGGTCACAGTACCGCCACCATCTCGGCCACCGCGACGCGATACCCCGCTAACTGATAAAGGTTAGGATTTAAGCAAACTAGGAATAAATAGGAATAAGCGACTAGGAATAAATCTAAAAAAAAAGGTAACCCATAGCAAATACCAAAGTGGCGTCCAACGATTACTGTTGTTGTTAGCTGACTGTAAGTCGACGTTGATGCAAGGTGTAGGACGTCGCTTCGTTGCCATGGGTAATCTTATTTACATTTATTCAAAGTCAAAATTACATAACAAATAAGTACACAGTTTAATATATATTAGATTTAAATTAATAATAAATATTTTATGCCTTGAGTTTTGCACAAAATTCTTAATTGTTTACATTAGTGCATTGCATGCATCATGCATCATGCATCATCAGCCTTTGATAGTCCACTGCTGGACATAGGCCTCCCCTAATACACTCCTTTCCATTGGGGGGTTTGGACCGTATCCCACCACGCTGGTCCAATGCGGGTTGGTGGGTGGACCGACTTTTTACATGCCCATCCGACACATGGATCATCTTACTTTTCAGACAACTGGGTGATCGGCCCAAATTGCCTAACCAACTAAGAAACAACAACGAAAATTGATTGTGTCCCGCAGGATTCGAACCGACCGACACGACCTCCGGTTTCTAAAGCGCACGCCCATACCACTAGGCTACGGAGGCAGTTAGTGCATAGCAATCCGTAATGTGCTATTTAATAAGATTTTATTACGCTTAAATAATTATTTAAGCGTAATGATAGAAAACACTAAAACAACGTGTTTGGTAACCAGAAAATGGTTGCAGAAGTTCCATTAATTGAAATAGAGGAAAACGTGTAATAGTGGTATGTTTTATTTAAACTTAATTACCGGAACAACTGGTATGTTCATCAGATTTGGCCACTTTTTGGTGTAAAATAATGACAATAAATTAATTGCTGTTCTCATAAAATCCTCTGTTTTGTAAACCGTTATATTATCTTTCAATTCGAGGAAAAATCGAATCTGTTCGCCATACCAAAGGCAAATCAGTTATGGAATTTATGTAAACAATGTTGGTAAAGAAAATGGTATGGTACTTTTACCGTTGTTATCATATATTCAATATCGCTTAGTGACGTCGCGGTAACAATTTGTCTGTAAGGACGCAACAATAATGACAGTAACTCGTTGCTATTGGATACATTGTTTGTATATATTTTATGTGTTATTCAGCTTCAGAATACATGCCATTACGCGGTTGAAAACATCGTTCCGTGGGCATTGTTCGCAACGGACACCAATGAATCATCCGGTCAAATAAATTCATTAATTCCTGATGTTGTTTCCGATAAAACGTATTGGAGCGGGACTTAACGTCGGTGAATCCGTTTATTAAGAGATAATGTTACCTTTACGAGTTGTGTCCCGCGGGATCGTTCAGGTTTATTTTCATTGTTTGTTGCTGTTTCAGTTATTATTAGTGGTCGTTATATTTGTTTATTGGTCGTAAACTATTACGGCTCCTTGTCGCCAGTGGGTTGTTAACTGGCTTCGAATGTTATTCTGATCGTAAAGTGCAAACGAATCGTTCGTAAATGCTCGGTTTACGGAGTGCTGCGTGATGCCATTCTATTTATAAGGATGTTGACGGGATCTGAATGTGAGGAATTCGGGAAGTTACCTAAAACGAAAAGAGGATATGTTGTGCCAGTTTTAGTTTAAATGACCTCCACTTTAGAAGTGTATTTTCAATTAATTGTAAACGGTTGGTAGATCAGTTATTATAAATCAGTTTGTCTAAGTAGTAATTCGCCTACCTCGCGTTTTTGAAAGACTCACATATTGGATCAAAACAGATATTTCTGGGTTTAAAAGTATCTTACTAAACGTCAAGTATATCTTGTTAATTAGTATATTTTCGATTTAGGACAAAAAATATACAAGTTAATGTTTTTAAGATGTTTTCATATGAATACCTCTAAAGACTTAAAAATTTCACTGGCTCGTATATAATAATATTAGTAAATATATGTTGTATCCACAAAGATAAACATCTAGCATATATTATAAACACTACAGTACAATGTTGTGATAGTAAAGTGGAATAACACACAGCGCTTTAATATCGGGACTCATAAGTTGCTTGTTATGCGTCATTAGAGCGCAGTTGCTGTGAACTTGGTCGTTCACTGACACGTGGCCGGACAGCGACATCTTGCGCGACAACCTATTACAGCGGAGCGTCGGCTTCCGGTCCCCCCGACGTCGAACTTGTCCGATTTTCTTTCCAACTTTCCATTGTTCCGGTGTAAATCCGAGTCGTGAAGTTCGCTACCCACGTTTGACGTTTAATTAATAATTTTTCGCCTTTTTACTCTATTTACTGAGAGCGTCGGTCACAGTCCGAGACTTTTGCCGCGAAGGTAATTACTATGTGTCCTGAGTTCCTTTCGAAATTTTAATGGACGCAAAATATTAATACGTCTTTATGCTGCTCAGTAAATGGAATAAAATAACCATTACAGAGACCTTCCCAGATAGAATGTGATTATTACAAATCAAATACAAATTAGTAGTAAAATCCACAAAATCGCTCCACTTCAGATGAGTTTAAATTTAGAACACGAAATATTTAACTAGCCGTCCGCGATCCGATCACGGTTCGTTGCAAGGAATTCTCGATTGAATCGGAAAAATGGAGGGCACAATAACGCGAAGATAGCGAAGTTTCGCGGCAGTTTTTGCGCAGCGCGCCAAAAGCCCGACGACATCGACCGTTGGCGCTGTTTTACTTTTTGCGTCCATTACGAATTTACGGTCAGCCAGGCCACTCGACAATATTGCGCGACTTTTCAATAACTGCCCGCCGTCCCCCGCCATATTGGATCTCTTACCTAATGAGTTGTTAAAAGATTTAACCTTTTTTTTATCTCTTGCAATCCTCAACCGCTGCAGTAATTGTACGTGTCGTACAGTTTAGATATAAGTCTTCTTTATATTTTTCATTTTAAAAGTTTGAGTGGCTTGAAGTTATTTGATATTTTGTTATTAATTGCGAAACGGCAGTTAAGTTATATGATTTAATTTACATTTCGAGTTTCATAGTTATTACTAAGGTTCTTTTATCTTAATAAAAATTGGGTGAAGTATAAATCATTGCAAGAGTGATGTTTTGAATATATTAATATGCTTAGATTAATTTACACCTGTGCAAGTAACCTAAGTTCAAAAATTCGTGTGGTTAATTTGTTACACGAAAGCCTACTTTTTCCAATCTTATTTGTCCTGCTACTTCTATGCGAAAAGATAATTAGAATGTTTACTAGAACATGAAATAAATTTATCCGTAGTTCTGTAAAACTTTAATTGTTTTAATTAAAAATGACATAATTGCGAGATAATCCGAGAATTTGTTTTTAGTCAATAAGGTATACTTTTTGTATAATAAGTAAATAAATAATGTCTTTTTATGTAGGAAACAAATATCAGTCGAACCTCAACGAGATTGATAGACGTGAATCGGGGAAACAGAAAACTGATGAAGGCGGCGGAAATCGCACCTGAATTGGGTGGGTGGTGCATCTCAAGTCACAGGTGAAGTACCAAATTAATTTGTATAGAAATATTCTAATTTGCTTCTACTTCTACATCAAACGATGTAATATTTATTAATAATTTGACCCTAAAATGTCATTTTGTTCTATCATTACTGTAGATAGGCATAATGCCAAAGTTTTACTGACCAGACGACTTTTTTTAAAAACTTATACGAATTCCTGGATCTAGTGGAAGTAATAATACGTAATATTTAATAAAACTGTTATTATTCATTTCAATACGTAAACATTTTTTTAACCGTTCTTACTCCTGAACTTTACACGTAATAAATTTTCACATAGTCTGCGATTAATTCCTCAGGATGTAAAATATTATTAAAAAAATAAGTTACATTATTACTACAGGCTTGCTCATAACAGTGCTTGCTCACAGGTTGTTTTTTGTTTATAATTGATTTAAAAAGAAAACGTTAGCATTTGAACGATTACAGTTCTTAATAATAGAAAGACAAGTCATAACGTCCTAAAGTAACTATAGGTAACATTGTCTGTAAAATTACATATGATCTTCGACTTCGACGTGGTTTCTTTCTTTTATATAACAGCTTTGTTATAAAGATTTAAAAATAAGTAATGAAAAATATTTTACAGGTGCCGCAAATGACAGAAGGAGCCACATTTGGATTTTTTTACCGCTTTATATAATTTATTATCTGTAAAACTATTATCTCACTTTTGTTCCATGCTCGTATAACACCACAAATTAGAATGAACACAAAATTTTAACCGCTTCCATAATTGACAAATACAAATGAAAACCATAAATAATTAAAGCATTTAGTTGCTTCAGAGTATGTCAGTAAACGTGTAGAAAAACGAAATATTTTGCTTTGGAATATGCAATGTATCGACCATAAAAATAATCAAGCACTTGTTAATGTTTATTCTCTGAACACGCAGGTATTATTTCGTAATTTCCTTACAATCAATTTTCGGTGTATTTGAAAACAGGTATTTAGATGGTATTTAGTAAATAAAATAGCACTAAGAGCAATCACTGTTCCACAAGTTAGTATCGTTTAAGTCTTTTTTGGTTTGACCGTTACGAAAAATCTATGTATATTTATACATATTGTTGTATAGTTAAATTGAAAATATATATAACTTTCTCCATTTTTTAAAATATGTTTAATAAATATAGATAGGTTCTATTTACAGTCTTGTGTTTATAAAAGAAATAAAAAACCATTAAATTTACTTTAATTTAACAATATGCTGCATATCTTTTACTTTTGTAATCGCACATGCATGAAGATAATGTTAAGTGCACGCAACTTGTAACGATTACTTGAATACATAGTGTAAGACTGAAAAATGTATAACTTTTAAAAAAACTTATTTTACGAGCTTCCCGATTTTCACCTTTTGCTGTGACAAAAGGTTTACTAAGTGACACTTTAAATTAGAAAACAACGATTTGAGACCCTGCAATGTATTATGCAATACGCAATAATCAAATACTTTAAAGTGTGGTTTAGTAAAGTTATTCTAGTTCTTTTTGCATTTTCTGCTATTCTCTAGTAGATTTTGCATTCACCAAATAAATGAAATAACAAAAAATGAAGTGTTACATTTGAACTCTTCCTAAGTTTATTTTAAGTAATTTTCAGTAAGTAATTTTCAATTATTATTTAAAAGATTTTTTTATATAACTTCACAATAATTTTACAGTTTCTTCTGTCAATTAGAATTTTATATTGATGTATGTTACACACGACTTGTTGCCAAAACGCTAAATTTAAGACGAACGCTGCATAGATAAATCGATGTAAATATATCCTTTAAGCCAAAATAATGAAGTGTGTTTTTAATAACAAGAGTGTATTGACTGTTTAAAAATGTGCATTGTATGAAATATTAATATTTGTAAGTACTTCTTACATAACTATACGTAATGATATTGTGAATGATAGGTTATGGACAGAATAAAGCTTGTTTTAAAACGTTATTTTAATTATGATTACAACATTTACCCGAAACTCCTTTATAATATTAAAAAATTAGATATTTTTTTTACGAAGAACAAGCGTAATCAAGTCCTTCAATCTTTATTTTAAAATACTATACAGAAAATTAACGAAATTCTTATAGTCAGCCTTTGTTTTAATATAAAATGTATCATCACATTAAACAAACATCTATATCGAGTTTAAAATGCGTTAGCCCATTTTCCTAACATAATTTATGCAGGCAAAGTTTACATCCGTCATATTTTGATGGACCGAATACTTGCAAACAATATGCGGCGGATCTTTGGAGATTACGCCGGCTTTCGAGGGCGCCGAGGAAGCTCCAACTATGTATGGCCGACCGCCAACTCCCGTAAGCCAATCTAACTTCTTTTAAATGTGTTTTTGATGTAAAGAACACATTACGGTACGCATTGCCCGCCGCAAATCTCGAACCAAATTAGCTTTTGATTTATTGGACCCCGCATTTATAACTTTGTGCGGCGATTTCTCGTCCACTTATTTTTATTCGAAATAGGCTTTGCAAGTATTTTCCGTTACAACTTATCTTGTGACCTATTTAAAAAATAAATAATATCAATGCTATATCCTACTATCGATAGATGTGTTCGAATTAGTCTTGTACACATTAAACTACTAGATAAACAAGCAAAACGACGCAAAATAGTTCTACCTACATGACAATAAAGTTTATTATCGATTGGACAAAGGCTTATACCGTACAACCTTTTATAATTAATGTCACGTTTGTAACAGCAGGCTCATTACTTAGCCGCGACACGGTAGGCGTGGAGTTACTTCCGTAGAAACCGGACACCATGGGGCGACCAAATAAAATTAACGTCTATTGCCATCCGCCTAACTCGCCCATAAATCTATTCTATAGGAGATTGAACAGCGTAATTACTTTGAAATTTATAGTTTTACTATAGGAATAGGTCGTTACCTAATTACGTAATGGATATAGAATATAGAAACGTTGATAAAAATACACTTATTTAGCAAGGCGTGAATGTAAACTGCACTTTACAAAAGTAATTATTTTACACATATCACAAAAAGTAAACAGTATTCCTTTTATTTGCTATCAAAACTGGAAATTGTAATTTTGCCATAGTCATTCTTTAGGTTCGTGACAATGTTTTCCTTAATAGATGGGCAAACAACGTGATAGCGTGTAATATAAATTCGATTATCTTTTATAGTTCATAAAATATCTTAAGTGGATCAACAACTTTTGGTAGCAAAGTCTGTTCTTTCTTCCATTTTCTGGTCAAACAGTAAACAATATTAAAAGCCGATCGTTCATGTCGTGTTCTTGACGGATTTAGAGAACTTTTTTCTTCGTCGAGTTGTTTAAATGTTGTTAGAAACAAATTTAAACCTAACCTCATAACTCACCACTAAGGAATATGCGTGCTCAATTTTAGGATTAGGCCTTGCTAACAGTTTAAACATTTTGATTCTTAACAGCTTTCAATATACATTTTACGGATTATTATTATCAAAATAAAAGTGTTATTTAAATAAAAAAATATTAGCTTCTACCTAATACATCCGTCTAAAACAGTGTAAAGTAATTCTAGCTATGCTGCAACAATTTTGCTAATAAACATTATTTTTACTTTATAGCAAACCATTGTCCAAATTCAAACATCTAAAATTGTATAGTTATTGCATAAATAACAAGTTCAATGTATAGTTACTATTATTGCAATGCAAGTCAGGAACACAAAATCTGAACAAAAGCAAACATACAATAATATTAGGCGACCGGAACGGCTGTTAGACATAGATAAGCTATCTTCATGCATAGCCAAGATAAATTGAGTGTGCAAGTGCCGGTGGGAACAAAGCGATATTGGGCCCAGTGAATGCGCCGGTCTCCATGCCTACCAGGGCCCCATAATTTCCAGGAGGCAAATTAATCCGGGCACGGGCAGCCCGATCGGCGCCGGTCAACGCGTCCCCGCATACTAATGCCATTGTTTATCGAAGGGGCTAATCTGTGCGTACCAGCCGTTACTGTCCACTCTAGAAATTATAACGGATCACTTTCGCGTCTAATCCGCCGCCGGCGAGTCAGACGTGCCGGTTACGACGGTGCCGCTACATTATTCAGTGCGCGTTGCGATTGATCGTTTTTCCAATTGACTACATTGTAAAGTAGACGCTTGGACGTGAAATTGATATGATCGAAATGAATGGAGAGTCAAAAGAGTCGAAACTGCAACATTTAACATCATGGACATAGTTTGAAGCGTTTTAATAAAACAAAAAGTAAGAAACATACCATCATGTTAGTCAAAGGTTGGTAAATGCATCTAGTTTCTATGTTCTAGTTTAAGGGACACCATGATTACGTGTTATATGTTCAACGAGACGTGACATATTTAGGGGAGTGCGCATATTTGTCTGATTTTCGGTCTCTCAGTTAAAAGGACCATACTATGTAAAATTGTTAGTTACATAGATTATTCAGATTAAAAAGCAATTACTTTATGTAAATATTTGTCAATTATTTTATCCTTGAAGTTAGCTTCCAGACTCATGTCTTTAGTAGCTTCATCTAACACAGTCTAAACAGGGATTTGTCACAGATAGTTTATCAAGCTACCTAGTACAGAGGATAAGGATAAGCTTTATAAGTTATGTTATGTACACCTAGCTCACGTACTACCTATACTAACAGCAAGGGATTTACAAGAACAATATTTTGTACATTAAAGAGGCATATCATCATCAGCCTGTGTTAGTCCACTGTTGGACAAAACTCCCAAATGCACGCCTACTCTATCAGAGGTTTTTTAGACCGTATCTCACCACGCTAGTCCAATGCGGGTAGGTGGCCCGACTTTTTACATGCCCATTCGACGCATGGATCACTTTTCAGGTAATTGGGTGATCGATGAGCGAATAATTGCCACAACCAACTAAGAAACAACAATGAAATTTGTTGCGTCCTCGCTGATTCGAACCCACGACCTCCGGTTTCTAAAGCACGCGCCCTTACCAATAGGCTACGGAGGCAGTTGAAGCATAAATTATTCCTTAATTTACTAAATATGTACTCACAACCCAACATAAACATTATTTTTAACGACCCTTTAACCAATAAACCGTTGTACAGATGCTCTGTTGACAGAGCGGTTTTTGTTGAAGGCCGAAAATGAATTTTTAAACATCATTGTCAGTGTGTAAAAAAAATCAACAAATCGTCGTAGCATGTGTAAAGCTGTTAAATCCCCGTCCCACGCTGAGTGATAATAAAGGTAACCCTCTGCTTCCCGTCTGCGGTGCCTATATTGTTATCGAATAAAAATAATCCCGACATTTTTCGGGATGATCGTAAATTATGGCGGATGCCGCTGGGGTGCGAGCGGGTGTTCGGATATAGCTATGGTTAACGGTCTTTGCATCTTAAGTACTAACTCTTATATGTTCCTATAAAATTAAGTGTCTGGGGGAAAGTTAAAAGATATTGTTATTAACATAGGGTCGCCTTTTCATTGCGCGACAGGTATGGTGACTTTGCCCCGGAAATCAACACAGGTAACAAAATTTTGTAATATCTATTGTAGCTGATGTAATTATAAAAAGAGATAATAGCGGTTTACCATACTATATATGACTAAAAAGTACGAGTAAAATTATCATAAAATTTTGGGTCATAACAAAAGTTAAATTACTTCAGTTGTACGCTATTTAATAAAGCAAACATACTAGTGTTTAAAGTCACATAAACCCTCATTATATTCCTATTAACCCATTCAATTATTCAATTGCACCGTTGTGCACAATTATAAAACAATTAGAAGAACCAAGAAACGTTACAATAAAAGATATTGGGTTTTCAATTTTGTCATAAATTAACCGAATATAATATAATGTAACCACTGATAGAGAAACATACAAAGAAATGCTACCATAGCAAAGGTAGAGGAAACCTACGGCGACCGTAAAACGAATACAAACAACGCAGCACGAATGCCTTACTTAACCAGACGATGGGAATAAAAGTGGAGAGGCTTTCAAATTAAGCAGACTGCGCCCGAGAGTGGCGGTTACGAAAATAACGCGACGCGCGACGCACATTTTTGACGGTGGCAAGCGCTGAAAAGCCACCGATACCAACAAAAGTGGCAACTGAAACTAATGAATTATTCATAGGGGCGGTGCGGTGCATGTTCTATCACTGCTTTATCTATTGCGGGCCCGCCGCGGCCGCGACCCCTAGCCCCCCCGCCCCGCGTGCCCACCGCGCAAGGGTTAACTACCTTCTAACCAACAATTTTAGTGCCGTTTGAGAAGACTAGATAAGGCTCACGCAAATAAACATTACCTTAATGCGACCGCTAACACAATTACCGCTTTGGGTCGTTCGTTTATTCATTTTAGATTGTTTCGGCAAGCCTCAGTGCTAATTATGTTTGCTTTTAATAATGCCAAGGCTGTTGTACCTTGAGGATGTTTTTACAAGCTGTGACATTCAGCGCCTCGTGTACAGATGTACGCTTCGTGTTTCTTATTTAAAAATGCAGACGCGTACATACATTGTTTATTTGAAAAACTTGCAGATAAATAAACACATCAAAGTGTATGCTTAGTTATTAATTCTATCAAAAATACTGTTTTGTAGATATTTTATTTTTTAATTTTAAAGTATTCTATGCAACGTCTCGACGAAATTGATATGTTACCTATATGTTCGTATTGCAACGACATATAAGGATTACACTATATATATTTTTCATTATACACAGACACTCTAAACAAACAACATGATCAACATGTGTTGAATATTTTTATACTTAATTTTAAATAGGATCTATCTTAAATAGGATAAGGAAATCAGTTTATATTTGTTTTTAATGAATGCATATTTTTATGCAATTAATGTCATATAAAGTAAATTAATACGCATATAGCTATTACATGTAATGCTCTCTCCAGTCGATTACGACTACGGCGGCCGATCAATAATAGAGATAAACCAACTACGCATGAGATATAATAGTACACAAGTTTAGGCGTAATCACAGGAGTACTCCCTGTTCCTTTATAAAGCCCAATGGGACGAATAACCGACACGACCGGAGAGAGTAAGGCAAGGCATCGCATAGATCATCTTACTTTTCAGTCAATCGGGTGATCAGCCCAAATTTCCCTAACCAAGTAACAAACAACAATGAAAATTTGTTGAGTCCCCGCGGGATTCAACCCACGACCTCCGGTTTATAAAGCACACGCCTTTACCACTAGGCTACGGAGGCAGCTTCTACATGTAACAAATATGTTGTTATGATATAACAACATTTGGGTTCAAGGTCAAAGGCGAAGAGAATAGCAAACTGTCACTGATAGGTTGAAACATTTAACAGGAAAAGACCATGTTCAATAAAACGGATAGAAAGTAGCAATCTAATTTAAAAGCTTCTCGTATTGTTAAACTGTGACAGTATCTTTTGTCAAACGCGAAGGTAACCACATGCAACTATAATAACGGACGTACGAAATTCGGATGTAACTGAATATTAAAAAAAGAAGTAGCTGTTCTTTTTTACAGAATATAAATTTCCTCTAGTATATAGAAACCTATTATTATTATTTGGTAAAAATAAAATTTAACAAATTTGTGACACGGCAAAGAAGTCCACAAAATTCTAAATTATATTTAGTTGATTTTATATGATTATTACTTACATAGTTATATAAAATAAACTTAAATTATCATCATCATTATCATCAGCCTGTGTTAGTCAACTGCTGGACACAGGCCTCCCCTTCTCCATTAGTAGGGTTTTGGACCTTATACCATCACGCTGATTTAATACTTTCGTACAATCGACTCAAATTGTCCTAACCAACCAGAAAACAACAATAACACAAAGTTGTTTTTCCCGCGGGATTCGAACCACCTCCAATTTATAAAGCAAGGTCCAATACCGCTAGACCACGGAGCCGGCTGAATAATAGTAAACTTTGAATGATTAATATGAAAGTATTAATTATATAGCTAGTAAATTATCAATAATAAATATGGTGGATTATTATTTTAGTAGTTAACAGTATCTTGTGAGAACTTGCTTGTTAGCCATCAATTCCCATTTAAAAGCCACTACACACACGTTCGCATTCTGTGAATAGAGAACAATGTGAAAAATACATAGTTAAATATATATATATTACATTCTTCTTAAAGTATTAGTTCCCTCAGTTAACCTATTAAACTAAAAAAGTTTACTTTTCATAAATTCGAATAAATCTCTACAGACGGGTTACTAAGGCTATAAAAGATGAATGTGACGTCATTACCAATAATAATGCTAATTGCGTCTATAATAATTTTTATTTATATAGACGAAAATCGGAAGTGATTCAGTGTTTAGTGTAGTTAGTTCGTGCATTAGGAGAGGCCTATGTCCAGCAGTGACCTGACACAGGCTGACGATGAAGATTATGATTTTTGTTGTCGTTATAGACAATTTTTTTTTTACCTACCGGTTGACTGGTTAGATGGATTTATTTAAAGAGGTGTTCTATTTACTATTTTATTGTTTGTAAACTAAAAGAACCGATGCTCCACATGTATTCCGTAAACCTTGCCACCTCACTCAATACAGGCCGCTAGACACGGCGTCGCCGTTCGCCGAACGCGTGACCGTAAACAAGATAAAGCTGCCCGTTCGCCGCCGGTAACGCACGACACATAAATCTACGCCGATTTCATTGCCCGTCCGCACTTGATCCACGATCTCGCAGGTAATCTTTGCCCGTAGCGTTCGGATATATTTCTTGGGCGATAAGCGCACGGAATAAACGGAATAACAAAAGCGCATCGATTCTTCCTTCGTTATATTGACGATCTGTTGGTTTAGTCGTTCGTGAGACAGAACGTTGCACAGGAGATGTGGGTTCGATTCTCATTACGGTTAAAATATTGCAATGAAGTCGTGTCCTTCTTATATTTGAGTATTTGTATAAATATTATATACAAAATGAAAGTTTATTTACAGAACAGAACAAGGTTTATTTATTTGTCACATATTTAGTTTCATTGTTTTCTTATAGAACCAAGAGTGTAGTCTCATCCAGAAATATTTATTTTTTATTTTAACTTAAGTTTATTTTAAAATTTGCTGTTTCTTTCTTGTGCATTTAAATATGGCAATAGAGAAAGTATTTTGGCAAAATACTTGCACGGCAGCAGTGTCTATCTAACCTTACATTTCACTGTATGGTATTGCACTTTAGTCTGAACAAAGAAGCTTTTTTTGTGCCTTATCGTGACTGGTGATAAATAGTTGATACTCCGATCAAAGCGTAGAAAATTGTGGGGCGGTCGCCAATCAATGCATCAATATCGCCTAATAAACCAAACGAACGTGGTTCGAAGCTTCTTATGTCTATTTGCTGCGAAAAGCTAGTTTTCATTTACTGTTGAATCCTGTTGTTAAACTGAATATACATATCAGAATAGCCTTTAACGGGGTATTGCCACAGACTTAAATTAATTCGTTTTAGTCAAGCCTTAATCTACCTGGAAACACTTCAATGAAAAGCCTTTACCTCACCCATGGTATTCATCTGACATAGTCCCTACTAGTACTAATTTTCACCTATTGCTTTGGATGGCCCATTACCTGCATTTGCATTCTTATGAAATAGTTAAAAATAGATCAATTCTTGGATAGCCTCAAAGGACATGTCGTTTTTCGAATCAGAATTCGTAAACTTCCAGAAAAATAGTGGTCGCTTATGTTGGTCAATATTTTCATTAAAATTATTTTAAACGAACATATTCAAGGCCCATATATAAATTGTAATGAGAGTTAAATAACGTAAATAAGTAGCACTAACGGAAAAATGTTTCTTTATATGACAGAAATTAAAAACGAAACGAAAAGTTAATGGAACTCTGTAGTCTTTGGAAGTTTATTTAGCTTAATTTTTATTTAATTAAGGCACCAGTCTACCACTGGCCACCCTGGATAAAGGATGTAGCGCCAAGTCAAAATGGCGATCATATTGTGGCAGAATTCTCATTAAGTAATCAAAATCTCATCCTTTGTCCGTCTTATTTGAATATGGCATCGACTCAGTTTATATTTTAAAATAAATATAAAAAATAATTATTACCGTGTTTAAAAAAAATAAAATAAGCATTTTTTTTATTTTATAATGATAAAAAATTCTAACTATGGTGATATATGGTGAGATGAGATATGGTGCAATTTCTTACAACTGTAAAACGTCAATCGTTGGTCGTTCAGAGTTGTTGAGAGTTTGATGCGAATCGCCTTGCCGTCTGCGCAGTCAAAGCAACTTTAGCAATTAAACTTTTATTCGGTATATCGGGGATGCATCGAATTCGACTTTAATATTTTGCTTATCGATTCCAAAGCTTCCTTTTATGGTCACGGCAGAAGTTCTCAGCACTTCGGATCGTTAAAAAATTACGTCACTGATACCATTTGATTACAATACGTTACATAGATTAGATTAGCAATGAATATACTTCGAAATTTTTAATGATAACATTCCTAGCTTTAGAGGAGCTGACTAAGGGAACAGGGTTAAAACGAATTTAAAAAGATTTGTCAAACGATAAATTAAAACTAACTTTTGCATCTATTCGATCCAAGTTTTTGCAGATAGATAAAACAATAACAACATAAATATGTTGCTAGGAAAAGTAACTAAAATCAAAATCTTGAATTAGATTAAACATAAAAATTAGTTAAGAGAACGTTATTCAATATATTATTTATTTATTTATTCTTTGCCCAAAAAACTATACAAAGGCGGACTTGATGCCGATAGCAATTTCTACCAACCAACCTTTGGTCAATGATTGCCATTTAAAAGTGTATCAAGTAAATTACATATACATCATTGTAAAAC
The DNA here is from genome assembly GCA_029286875.1 of Lamproptera curius. Taxonomy (NCBI): domain Eukaryota; kingdom Metazoa; phylum Arthropoda; class Insecta; order Lepidoptera; family Papilionidae; genus Lamproptera; species Lamproptera curius. The sequence goes on from JAGSMT010000048.1 coordinate 921,510, forward strand.
AATAAGCATTATTATGTTTTTAAACATATGATCACGATACTATTCTTGAAGGTGAGTGAACTTTGAGCTAACCTAATAAGCAAATGTAATTCTAAATAATGTGAGGAAACATGGACATATTTGCGAAGATTAAAAACGAATCGAATGCAGTTATTCAGAAGTCAGTCGAGTTTGTTGAGGAGATCAGCATTCAGTTCAAGATGGCACACATCACCATAGATCAGGAAATATAAATATTATACATAACTAAATAACTGCCTACGTAGCCTAGTGGTATAGGCGTGTGCTTTAAAATCGGGAGGTCGTGGATTCAAATCCTGCGGGGACTCAACAAATTTTCATGGTTCTTTCCTAGTTGGTTAGGGCAATTTGGGCCGATCACCCATTTATCTGAAAAGTAAGATCCATGCGTCGGATGGGCATGTAAAAAGTCGGTCCACCCACCAACCCTCATTGGACCAGCGTGGTGGGATACAGTCCAAAAACCCCCTAATGGATAGGGGTGTATTAGGGGAGGCCTATGTCCAGCAGTGGACTATCAAAGGCTGATGATGAAATATTATACGTAAGTAAACGGTAAAAATTACCTTCAGAAAAAAAGAATCAATTAGTCAAGCAGTGGATTAACACAGGCTGATGATGATGATGATTAAAGGAGAGGGAGAGAAAAAACAGAACAGAAGCAAAAGATCTGGTAGTTAACTTGATGGTAAATGATCACTGTCACTCATGGACATTCGCAACACCCGTGAAAGCTAAAAATGCGTTGCAGGCCTTTTATAAAGAATATACATATGCATATAAAATAAATAATTAAAACGCTTATAAGTTAATTCATTAAACTGAAACTTCACACTGGATTTCGTTATAAAAACATAGAATATATTATACTCACATTTAATGGCAGTATCCAAACTAATACCATCATTGTATGACTTTCTATTGGACAATTCAATATCCGAAAATAATGAAAACTTTCATTAATTTCCGTTTTATACAGGGGTATATTTTAAATCCAATGTACCAAGTGTTATTGTAAAACTTGTCACATTAAGTTTTTGCGTTCATGAAAATATGCTTAGTGAACGGCGGTTGTTTACATTGAATCCAAATCGCGCTTTAGCTTAAATTATACAGTCGCGAACACTGCCAACTGAATTTCGTATACCAATGTTCTACTAATATTGTAATACTTCGACATTTCTATACTAATTTTTGCTCTGAACGAAAACTTTTACGTGAAAAGCAACATTGAGCTCAATACATGTGAACAATAATGGCATCGGTTAGTGTCTTTTGTGCAATACTAGTATGGAAGTTTTAATACAAATGGGTACGTTATAACATTTTTGTTCTAGATATTCTATTTCTTCCCCCTTTTTATATGCATCTGTTGTACATAATCATTTTTTAAACTATTTGCACGTGTAAATAAAACAAGAGGGACAATATTTTTAAATAATCTAGGCTATTATTACTTTAAAAAGCCTTTTTATATTGGACATTACATATAAGACAGTTTTAAGGATTTATCCCGAGATTATAAACGCTGGTAAGGGGAATAATTTAAACACTATATAATCCGTAAAGTAATATTATTCACCCGGACTTACTTTTGGTGCTATTGCGTTAACTATTATTGTTATTGAATTTAATATAAAATTGCCCTTCATTCAAATGGATCACGATTATGAAACGTAGAAAATAACATAACAACGATAATAATATCTACATAAGACAACTATTTGCAATGTTTTACAAACTGTAACACCAATATATATAATACATCCTACTATACGATTCCTGACTTGATTTGATTCACTTACGCTAATCCCGGTATCCCGTAGCAACACGGGGCTCACCGTAGGCTGCGGCTACGAGACGTAGCGCTACGCCTGGCCCCCAATAAATCTCGCTAGCAATATGGGACGCCTCAATATCACAATAAACCTTTGCCGCAACCATTCCAACGCTTCGCTTCTCACCGCCAACTACATCATGCACTCAAATTGAAATTATTATAATGTACTTCGGTACCACAAGTTTTATTGAATTCTGACGACATTCAATTTCTAACGTTTTTTTCGGTTTCTGAATTTAGTTTTAATTTAAACTTTTTTTTACGGCTTACTAGGACTCTATGTAAATTAAATACGAACATATGTATATTAAATGTTATGTGTAATATTGGAGAACACATCGAATTATATTTTAGCAATTATTAAGTATCAAACTACTATTTATTAATGACAAAAAAACTACTGAAGAAATTTATAATTTTTGAATCATACTGTTTCAATAATCATTTACGTTATACATTATATAATTAAACATAACATTGACTATTTGTAATTTCATTCAAAACTGTAACAAGATATTTGAGCGACATGCGAGTACCTATTCATTAACAGACACAGTATAAACAAATAACATATCGGTTCGAAATTCTACGAATCATCCTCGTATCAAACAAATCCCGTAATAACAATTTCACAATTGATTAAATTTCATAAATTCGTACATAGATGGGTATCTAAATGCCGAATAGAGGAGCGTAGCGAAACACGATCTCATTATTCAAATGCACCGAAGCAAATTATGGTAATCTGGGAAACCTGTTCTGTTTCAGTAATATTAATACACAATCGTCGACGAGCCCGTCATTGGGACTGCTTTGCTCATTTGAAACACACACTCAAATGCTCGCAATGACCTTTATTGTACCTTTGTATTATATTAGACGTCTATCTATCTAACTTACTGTGTGTATATTTGTGTTAATAACTTTCTATATCAGCAGTTTTTCTGCAATTATTCCTTTTTATAGTTTAGCACAATACTTTAAATTTGCGTAACTCTAATGCTAAGTAAAACATTTTAATTTGCGACCTCTATAATCAAGCTAAAAGCTGTAACAAAAGGCCATTTTAAACTGAAACGTTTTTTTTTTCTATACAAATATTCGAAATACGAATACCGAAATCGTTCGATACAGGAACTAGAATTTAATATAGCGACTCTATTTCCGCATGTCAACGTCCATTGTGACATGTTCGGTGACATGAAACGCGGGAAACGCGCCATTATATGTACCAGCCAGCATCGCGTCGCGGTCTACTTTAGATATGTCGACGGTTAATGAATAAACAAATACTTTTTTCATGCTTGTCTGCTTTTACATTTTTATTTTAGAGCAGCCTGTTTATACAACGTTGAGTTTTAATGTAGATTAATGCCAGTATTCTTTCGCCTCAATGCCGTTTGCTGTTCGCCATATTAAAAAATTGACTTTTTTTAAGATACTTATGAATTCATAAGTATACCAGTTATTTTCGTATCCAGTGAAAAAAAATACTCTGCTGTATAAATAATTATATAAACTTTATTTTTACTCTGTTTATCGTTAATTTTTTTTAAATATAATCCCGAAACCGCAATAACTTGGCGATGTAATTCCTTACAGTAGAATTTATATTAATATTTTATTTCTGCGCCATCGGAAATTTAATGCGGGCTAAAGTAATTTTCCGCAAGCGTAGAGCGGAAATTACCACATAGTGTAGTGACGTGTTCGACAAACGTCACGTAGCCGGATTCGAACGCGAAGATCCTTATATCCAATTTCCGGTCGTTTTTGTTGGAAATGAGAATTAGCTGACGTGACGTGACGGAAGGCTAAATGTCAACGTCAATCTTACCTAACTATCACCGATGCAGCCGTCCCTGTATCACTATGGTGATTTCTTATAGAGAGAATATAAATTTTTTTGGACCAAAAAAATAAGCTCAAAATTTTATAATTTCAATATTCTGATTGCATATTTAATACACATTCTTAAAATTCAGCTGATCAGAGAAACTTTTAAATTCTAAAATTGTTTTGAATAAATTTATACTTAAAAAAGTTATTAAAATGTCAATTAACAATGGACGACCCCAACGTATATATGTATGCATGGACTATTTTTTAATTTATAACACCATTTAGTTTATGCCTATAGAATTTTAGCAGTCACTTTAATACATTTATAAATTTTGTCCCAAAGTAGAATGCTGCAGAAAAGAATTTAATTTGGCTTTAATTAAAATTTCCGTAATAATTAATGAAATGAAACAATCTTAAATCACGACTATATTTTAATACCAAAACCGTATCGACTTACTGTTTCCACATAAATAATCATAACCGACCATATAAATATCGAATCAAATGTTTTCAAACATATAAACCGAGGGCCATCGGATTACAACGTTTCACATTTTTCTCCCCTTTGAAACTACTTTCAATTTTATGACGTTATTCTGTCCACTCGAAAGTTGTCGAGAGAGTTGTGAGAGGTGTGTTTTTTTTTTCATTTAATACACTTCGGATGGTGAGATTTGGCCGTCGAGTGGCTCGTCGGTGTCACTCGCGGAGCCAGCGGAGCGCGCGTAACGATGCTGCCGGCTCCTCGGAGCGCCGCGCCGCACTCGACACACCGATATTTTACATTCTGTCTCCATTTCAAAACTCATTCCGCTACGAAACAAATTGTGGGACTTTCAGCGTTCGGAGCGAGTCGATGGTTATGATTTTTTTTTCATTTTTATTTTTTTATTTCTCGTCGGCCTGATTCGCTGTCAACGGAATTCACTTGGCTGCCTTAGTGGCCTAGTGGCGTGAGATCGCACTTTGTAAACAATGCTTTATTAAATTTGTAGATCCAAAATTTTGTAATTAGGCACAGACATATTTTTTTCTATTTTAAAACGATTTTTTCAACTTAAAAGATCTATATTCTATGGTAGTGTGAAAAATTTATGTTCGTAATAACGTCATAGATTATGCCACACTTTTATTATGCTCTATTTGCTTATCTGTCTATTCTGCCTAAATTCCTCAAAAAGAACTTCTATGCACGCGCTGAGTATCATTATTTTAACTTACAAGTTATTTTGTTTGTTGAAGCTGAAGTATATAAGATTTATCACTTGTCTCCACTAAGAATAATAACACAACTGCAATTTTCAGCCGTAAAATAAATGTTATTGTTAAAAAATCCAATTCAAAATGTTCATTCTTCCATTGCGAAATTGGCTCTCATTCAGCATTTGTTTAGATTCTTCAATAGAATACAAACCGAGCTTACTTTTAACTTTACTTTTTAGAATAATCGTACATTCGTCGACCCCCTTTCGTTTCAATCTACGCTCGGATGCGAATACGAGATTCCTTTGCCGACGTACAATGGTGACGCTCATCGCGGCCTTTTGAATGCCGTGCGTATCACAGTCACTATTACTGTTTCTCTGTTGGCTTACTAATTAAGTTGTCTTTTACCGACTGATGTGTGTACTTAATTAATTAAACGATACTGCTGCTTTTAGCGCTATTGAAATTTAGAACTTTAACGAAGAAGACTAAAAATGTTAAGTTAAATGTTAAATGTATACAATATCTATTATTCATTTTGTATATATACCGATATTGTTTATCTTTGGTAGCTATAGTGATACAAAAACAATATAATAACTTTTTAACCGCGTTAAGATAATATAAGTAAATATGAGGTTTAATTAGTACGTTAGTGAGCAAACCACAAGAACTACAAAGACCTTATTTTTATATTATTATGGTTAATCATACGATGAAACAACAATTTTACCGTTAGTCAAATAGAAAATCAGGTCAATAACATAAAAAAAATTATCAATGTATTGACCAAGGTTATCAGAACCCACAGAATTTAACGAAATATACTGCAATAATTCATCAGACGCAATAAAAAAAATATTTTGGAAACCAAACCTCGCTATGCGTACAAGTTGTGACTTGTTGATATAAAGACCTCAACCTGACGATAGTTTTTATTTTATTCCTGTTATGCCTGTACAGCAAGAAAATTGTATCGTCTAATATCCTTGATCTCTGGCAAGGTAATTAAGTTCCGCTGCACTTGATTTCTTTGTGCATCCAACAACTCGTCTTTCAGTCACTTCACCCCTAATTATTAACTGTAGAATTTCGTATCTTAGGTGCCTAAGCACACTACCTTACACATCCCTTTTGAGGTCTCTCTCAGTTCCAGTTGCCTCCGGACTCCCCTCACAACTTCCACATTGGTTATTCGATCTGTTCAGTGAAATGCAAGCATGCATATACTCGTATATTTCCATAGCTTGACACGTTACCGGAATGGTTCTTTAAGGTTCTATACTTCACTTCGATATGGGCTAATATTACAAGAACAAAACACGTACACGTAAACGTGTTCTCTTTTGTTCACGTATTTACACGTATTTTGTTGACGTGCGAGTCCGAAAATAAGTAGAATTTTATTATTACTTTAAAATTTATAAATATTCCGATTAGGTTTATAATTATAAGAAATTAAATAGATTATTTTAAAATGATATTCACGTTTAATTTAAAGACTATGTTTCTAATTACCTTTAGCTTAAAAGGTCACAGGACGGACTATTTAGGAATTTAAATTACAAGATGTAGTCATTATTAAAATTAAAATTTTTTAATGTAAAAGTTCAAAAACGAGAGCGTGGCAAAATATTTTAAAGGATACTTATAAATATGGATGATAGTCCAAAGGTAGATCCAAATTCGGTATCCAGTTAAGATTTTTTTGGAAAGAAGGCATTCACATTCTTTAAGTTCACATAAAAATATTCATACATTACATCAAAAGAAATATTTCTCATTCTTTGTCCCCTCTATCATAAATCTATCTACAATAAAGTTAACGAGAGGACCATCAGTTATTACATTGAAAATACATCGCAAATTAAAACCATAATTTATTAATATATTCATTAAAGAAGTCCCGAGGAACCTAAAAAGTTGCCAATTATGCAAATTGTGATTGACAGCAATTACATTTTAAAAGATGGAGTCGTAGATTATTTAACTACGTAAGCTTGAATTTAGTACTGTCCATAGTCATAAGGTAATAAATTTTAAGGTCATAAAATGTAGAAACTGGTATAAAGACATGAGAGAATCGTATGGCAATATATAAAATGAAATGTGTTACGAGTAATAAAACGAGGAATACATTCTGATACACGAAACTCTTGAAGTTCAGGGTACAGTGGAAGTCGGCATCGGTTAGTTAATGTGTTAAGGGTAAAAAGTTTCAGGTAAGCGACTTTTGGACGAACGTGAGCGGCCTATCTTATGACTACGCGTGCGCTTTGCTCTATTCATAGTTACCACGACTGTTTGCTCTAAAAAAGGTAACGTCTAGTAAATAATTATGTTTTCCCACTAATTGTAGAGGTACAAGTTGTATTTGCATTAAGATAAATTCGCCATTAGACATAAACTTACTTTTCTTTTATAAATAAATACATATTAAATAGATACAAACACCTAGACTCGAGAAAAACACTATGTTCATCAGACAATAATTTTTCCCGTGGTGGGAATCGAACCCACACTCACTGGCGTAACAGTCAGCGTAACTAATCATTACACCAAGTGGGTCAAAAAAAATATGTTTAAAAAAATGTCTCAGTTTTTGAATTGAATGATATTTACGTACATACATAGAACTAAAATAAAAAAAAAACCATTACTAGATGATAACATTTATTCAATATTTTATTTATCGGTCAAGTATACGTATAAGTTTACCTACGGCAAACCATCTAGTGGGAAGCGGTGTTAGGGTGGAACTAGTCAAAAAGCGAATGATAAAAATCAGAGATCTACATAGTACGTATATTACTTACGCGCCGCAACTCCCAGTCATGGGACCTGCTGGAGATGAAAATATAATAATAGAGGCGCATCAAACGTGATGTTATTAAGGGGTTCCGTGACTGGGGTAGCAAGTGCGCTGTGCGGGCTGGGGCGGGCGGCGCGCACGCACTACGCGTGCATCGAATACCAACCCATTCGCATTCGGGAATCGACTTCGCGACGTTCTCTACAATGTTTGTTGCATATCGGTAAATCTGATAGAATGAATTCACTTCCCGTGTTACTACTACGAGCTGAGGGAATGTTTTTGCCTATAAAAAGCGATTATAAGGGATAAAATTATAATAATTTGTATATTGTATTATGCCTCTGTAGTCTAGTAGTATAAGCTTGCACTTTTGAAACCGAAGGTCTCCCGGGACTCCCCAAATGTTTATTGTCGTTTCCTAGTTGGTTAGAGCAACGCAGGCTCATCACCCAATTGCCTGAAAAGAAAGACAATCTATGTGTAGGATGGGGTGTAAAACGTCGGTGCTGCGCCTCACCTTTTCTCTGGTAACAGTCCTATTGCACTATGAGGTTATGTGAAGTAGGAGTGCACCTTAGCTTGCACGGACCCTAACGTAAAATTTAAACGAAAGTAGCAGCATCTGATTAGTTATCTTGCTCTAATTTAATCCGACTTCGCGCAATGATTTTGCACGTAATGATAAAATTTAAGAAATTCGATATTAATAAAGTGAAAAAATTAGTTGACCTTTCTACTGAAGATAAATAAGAAACATTTTAGGACTAAGCAAATTTTATGTTATCAGCTATTTTTAATAAATTAATAGTAAATATATACAGAAAAGTGGGAATCGGAAAAGAACCGAGCAGCATCTGGGATACTGGCTACTATGCCAAGCAGTTCGTCGATGCACTCAAATAATAAAGCTAACTCTACGATTTATCGAAATAACGACCGCAAGAAAATGTCCCCAATACAATTCTTAAATTGAATTAACCAGCAAAATGCTGTAAATTTCGCCGTCCGCGTTAACGGGGTGATTTCTTGGGCTGGCGGTATAGAATGAAATAGTTTTATTTGTTGCAGAGGAGCAGTTACGCCCGTCGGCGCCTAATCAAGGAGTTGGCCGGGACCCGCGCTCCTAACGAACAGGTGTACCTATAAATACTTTCCGAGGCGATTGCTTCGGGCTTTAATCAGCGCGGCGGCACCACTTTGCCGCTTTCCATTGACTCCCGGCTGACCTGCGAACGCCGATTGGAAACCTACACTCCGGGGAAATGCTGACGCGGGAAATTCAATGTTCATTTTGCGAACTCACCGCGACTTTGTCACAGTTGACGGGACCGCGGGCACTCTGATTTCTACCAATTATAATAATGTAACAAGAGTAAAGTGATAAGGAAGACTTGTTATACTTTGTTACTAATATAACCTTCTGTTTATAGTTTTATTGCGTATGCATTTGTGTTGAATGAAAATAAACTATTGCTGTATGAAATACTTTCTTGAGTTTTCTTCTCTCTCTACTCTGATCCATTCACCTATTTAAACTTTTTGCACGAATTTGTACACTAGCGCCTTGTTGCCAAATCTTCTTTAAATATGATTAAAAAAAAGGATAGCTTTCTAATAAGCTTAATTAATATTATATATCAATTAGCATCTAACGTCAAGATACCGATAGAAATTTAATTTTTTTAAGCAATGGTTATTAGCTGTCGAAATAATATAACAACATAAGAGGTTACAACACTTACATATGATATACATTTAATCTTTTAAGTCATGGTTTAAAACGAAAATTACATGTCCCCACACGATGAAGGCGCACGCGGTTTATTCCAAACTTTGACTGAATTGAATTAAAAATTAACGCTATGTGCAGCATTGATAGGGTTGTCAGGTTATAATTATTTAAAGGAATAACATGATACGAACGTTTATTTCTCATAAGAAAGTACATCCATTAAAAAGATTAATTTAAGGAGAATCAGAAAACCCTGTCATCGAAATATTTATAGGGCAAATATAACATTATTTGTTTATTAGGGTGGTCGTCAAAAAAATAATTTTTTGCGTCATCTTAAGGCACGTGTTGTCTTGACTTAAAAAATTATAAAAAAAAATCTAGTGTTTTTCATTAAAAGGGAGCTTTTTAGGGGGCGCCTCAAGAAATTTAATTTTTAACGACCTATTACATTTTATTTTAATTCGATTACACTATAGTTTAAGTCCTGGAAAATTTATTTATAAATAAATTACGATAAAAAAAACGTTTCATGCGAGGTTAATAATTCTTATGAAATATACACTTAATTACTAAAAAAAGAAAAATAACTATTTTGTACTTGAATAAAATAAGTTAAGTGTTAAGACTTACATAATTTACCACTGTCAGTAACATATTCCAATAAGGCGTCAGTTATTAATACATGTGACAACACCAGGCATTTATATTTTGTGAAGCAACCCTATTCGCATCCAGCACTGAATCACAGATGTAACAGACTATATATATCGCGCTACATCTATTATAGCAACGCGACGACTTTTCAATACGCCGTAGAGTTGCTGCGGCTTTTAATTGGATTCCCGACGCTTCTCACGATTTGTCCTAGCGATCCAACAAAAATGAACAACCTAACGAAACAGCTTCCGCTAATTAAATTATCCAATTACCTCTCAAATTTGCGACTAGACATAACACCGATACAATCTTTATGATACAATTGTTTATAGCTATATAACCCTTAGCCTCCGTAGCGCATTTGTGACACGAACATTAGTTTAAACTGCAGTGTTTTGTTATTATATTATGCTGTTTATAAACCGTCATCGGTACGAATTTTGAGGGTGAAACTCTGATTTATCTTTTTTTTCTGATTTGTAAGAGAAAAATGGCTATAACCCAAGTGCTTAAAAATTAAGATTAACTATATCAGATGGGCAAGCTATGATGCCAAACGCTTTATGAAAAAAAATGCTTCGTAGAAATGAAGTGAATTAGTAGCCGTCCCCAAAAAACTTAGGAAAATGGCTTGGAATTAATTTGTTATCATCTCAGTCTTCATGACTGAGATGATAACAAATGAAGATTGAAAACTAGAATACGTATGGGCAAATATTTGTATATTTAAGAAGTTTATTCTAAAGTAGGTGTAATAAACATACGAGTTCGTACCTTAAAGTACAAATAAGGTTTTAACACTGAATACTTATTAACATCATATTTAGTGAATTTAAAAATTTAGAAAACATCTCATAAAATTTCATTATTATTATCATCATCATCATCAGCCTGTGTTAATCTACTGCTAGACATAGGCCTCCACTAATGCACGCCTTCTCCATTAGGGGTTTTTGACCGTTACCCACCACGCTGGTCCAATGCTGGTGGTTGAGAATGCTTCTTAACATTATAATTAGTGATTTCAAAAATATAGCTCAATCCACTCTATGAATCATCTTTTAAAGTTTCATTACCACTATAGGTACTCATATATAAATTATATCGTTATTATCGTAAGTTGAATTGAAATGTATCTAATGAATGGTAATAAATCATTAGAGAAATCCTTAACTTCCCAAGTAAATTAATATAAAGTTGTGCAATCCTACGTGCATTGGTATTCAGAGGGTACGTCCATATAACAGAGAGACGAAAGATTTTAATGAAAGGCTGCCATCTTGGGATTAATATGGAGCTGATTACACGAGCCCAATCTAAAAACATTATTCAGGCTCAACCTTTCACGTAACGATCCACTTTTTATGCTAATATTCAAACTTTATGATTACAAGAAAAATTGCTGCATTCGAGAAAAAAACCTACGTTATTTATTTAAGTGAATAAGTACAAATATTCGTATGTTAAATAATATCAGTAAATTAAATATGAATAAAGGTTTTAACGCTAATATAATAAAGATTATTTTAATGTCACTTGTTAAGCAGGAAGCATTTAATAATGGTATATTATATGAGATTTTTTTATTAAAAAAGAAATAAAAAAAACATTTTAAATATTTTAACATTCCAAGCGTTTAATGTGCTATCGAAACGTCAACAAAATATTATATACGATTAAATGCAATAAATTCGTATCTTTTATTAATCAATTTCAAAACAGTTTCTACGACGAAATCCTTTATCAATTCAGATCAGTAAAGAAGGTCAGGTACCGATTATATTATAAACTTTGTCTAGTTTACCAACAAAATCCGTATAAAACATGAGCTCTATAAATATGCGCACCACAGCACACTTGCGCTGGCAGCGATCGCAACAGCTGGTTCCTTTAAGCACTTCTACTTGTGCGGCCGACCGCCTCCCGCTCCTTAATTATTTGCTCTGACCCTATTTCATTATAAATTGGCAGTCATCTTCCGCGAATGCAACGTTGATTTTAGGTAAAAGTTATATCACTGATAAATTATTGTGTCATATGAGTATTGAGATGTGTGTAAATATTTTATTTTGCTTATAACAAATAGTTATATTGGTTTCTTCTTTTTTTGTATTAAAAAAGGAAATATTTTTACGGACACTACATATTTTGCGTTTGGCCCCTTAGTGGATTTTACGCGCCAATATTTTTATTGTAAATTATACTAAGAACTAGAAGAGCGATTTTCTAAATATAATATTAATAATGCACATAAATAGTCCTATTAATAGTTTTAAATATAAATATGCTATTTTATGTATTGTTGAATTTGTAGCCGTTCTGATTTTCGATTTAAAAAGGTATGAGAAAAATATTTCATTTTATAGTGCCACCTTTAATTGGCAATAAATTTAATAAAATAGCATGTATAATTGTACTTCTACTTGAAGCATATCACTGAAAGGTTTTATTCAGTTAATAATAAGCGTTTACATTTGTTGAACTCTTATTTGTGCACTCGTTTAAATCTTCATGATTGCTTCTACAACATTGTATAATATATCTTGTTGTATTACTCTGTAATTCAAAAATAATAACATTTTTTTTTCCGATGATTTCATGCTCTGTGGAAAAACCTTTAGGAACATACCGTATGAGCCTGTTGCCCCAGGCGCGTCTCCCCACTTAGTGGCTTAACTGCACGCAAATTTCTGGTTTCCTTTAGCATGCTGGATCGAGGGACACCCAGCCGAGGCCTCGGTTCGATTCAGACGCTTTCTTAAGGAAAAGTTTTTATAGCTCGAAGAGCTCCATTACTACCACTTCTTTGGCGTTGGCGCTCGGAGAAGAAGTGGCACAAGTACTTCCAGCAACGCTCCGCAAAATCTTATGTTGTGTTAAGCTACAGCGTCATATAGCAAACGGTGTGTAAGTTCGACCTCACCGGTGAGCGCGACGTCATTTGTGTGTGTATTGTCCTATACTAAGTGTAGACTGTGTACGGCTACTACGTGAGTGTCGCAACCTTGTATTTAACAAAAATAATGAGCCATGCCATCGCTTTACGGGCGGCAGCGAATTCGCGGTATTATTAAAGTCGTCTAGATCAAATAGATGGTGACCTGAGTAAATGTGAAGTGTTTATAGATGAGGAAGAGATAGACGTTGTTGAGTCAACCGTGTTTCTAGGAATAACAATAGATACCAGATTGCAGTGGGGCTCTCTATTAATAGACTGTCGAATAAACTCAGCTCTGCAGTATGCTGTCAAGAAAATCAGACAATTAACTGACGTGGAGACGGCCGTTAGATATTTTAGCTATTTCACAGTGTAATGTCTATATGGCATCTCTACGTGGGAAGTGCACGGATACTAATACGATCTTTGTCCTCAAAACGAGCTTGTCTGAGCGGTTTATAACCTGGCCTTCCAAGGAATCCCTGAGAAAATTGTTCCCAGAGATTAAAATACTAACCGTTACTTCTCAATACATTTCGAAAACCTAATGTATGTGCAAAAAATAGAAATGATTTTCTTAGACATTGTGATGCACATAACATAAATACTAGAAACAAACATAATTTAATTTCTTCCAGCAACTAGACTTGAAGAATAAGTAAATCTTTTATGTGACAATGTATACGCTTTTACAGAAAAATCCCAGTAAACGTTCAGAATTTAACTGTTAATAAATTTAAAAAAGTAGTAAAGGAACGTTTATGTATTAAAGGTTATTATAACATAAATGAATTTATAAATGATAACACAGGCTGGTAATGGAATGCTCGCTCCAGGCTTTTTCAAGTGTAATATACGTATGATAGTACTGTATGTAGCTCATAAGAAAATTTATATGTATATATTTGATTATTTTAAAAGATGACAAAATAGGCCCTGAGTTTTCTTTCGCTGGTTCTTCTCAGGTCGGAGGCTCCTATTCCGAACCGGTGGTAGCGTCCTTGACAATCAATAGCGAGTGCTACACTTTCATATTGAATAAAGATATTTGAATTTGAATTTGAATTTGAAGATCTAGTGACTTCATAAAATGTGAGGCATCTTTCTTAGCTGAGCGTTTGAGTCGGCGGCCGGCAGCTGTGCGCTCGGAGTCGGATCCGGCGCTCTCTGTTGTCACGCGGGCTTAAATTACCAAGCGTTAGAAGGACGAAACGGGATGGCAGGTTTGTTGGATGGGCTGGGTGGTGGTCGCCTAGAAGAGACTTCGCGTGGAACGCACGAACTCTACGTTTTGGCGCTTTAGAGCAGCCGAGGTTCGGCTGCTTAGTAAAGGCTGGGAGTTCATAAGTTGCAAGGACTTCTTTGTCCTTGGGTCTAGGATAATCGTTGGTGTCGTGATTTCCGAGACATCGAGAGCGGAAAAATGATAAAAAGTTAACCTGCATGTTAAAAATTAATAAAGTAAGTTTAAGGGTAAATATTAGCCGCTTTACGCTTACGCTTTAGCTAGATCAATAAATAATATAAGCCTTAATACAGATATTTTAAGTTTAGTTGTAAAAAATTTCATGATCATCGTAAAATTAAGTCCTTGCCCATTTGTTAGACTTCGACAGGTACAGTCTTTATATACAAAAGATTAGCCATCTAAACAGACTAGAAATCAATAATTCCAAGTTTTGGAGTACTCACAGGATTTTACTCAAGTTTCAAGCCACATTTTAATAAACAAATTAGATCAATCAAAAAGTATTTTGAATATCTGAATTAAAATAAAGTTAACAATGTAACTAATCTAAAATATTTTAGATTGGACAGTGACATCTATGTCATAAAAACAGTATATTTACAAATAATATATCTGATAAAAATCAGGTGTAAAATCTGTCTAATTAATTAATAGGTAGACTCCGAAAGTTTTATGCTTCAATATTTAATGAACATTATTTGACTTAGACTTTGACCAAGCTAATTCCTTTGATGAAATCTTAATTAGAAGCGAAGTATCAACCAAAAGGATTACCAATCTATGATATCGTGTCGTACTAATCCCATTTTTTTTACTATATTCTTATACATAATTAACGAAGGATAAACACTGATAAAATTTCTAAATAAAAGCTCAAAACCCAATTTTTATAAAGTACAATACTATAAATAAAAATAACACTGCTAATTTAAAAATTTCTATATTATAAAAACTCCTTCGGTGTGTTAACATTTTCTCACCTGGAAGTTTTTCGAATTTCAACACTCGTGTAATACAAAAGTATCCCCCAAACGTTGCAACTCGATAACAGCGATCCACTGAGCTCATTAAATTTGGTTATTTGTTTAGGACCACGACTTAAACACCAGCAGGTAAAGGATATTATGGATTTCACGGTTTAAAATATTAAAGGCCCACGTTGCCTCGCCGCATTTATAACAAAGACAAACACGGGTATTTAAACAATCTTTGGATATTGTCATAACATTATGAAAATTAGGCTATTCGTTAGGGAATCTTAAAGTCAATGTTCAAATCAAAACTAATTGGCGCCAAAATTTTGAATGTGGAAAAAATAAAAAATCATATAACGTCGCTATAAAAGGATTAAGAACTTACCAATTAATTAAAAAAATGGGTGCGTGTATTATGTACGCGCGTGCATACTATTAATTTTGTGTCACAGGTGCGCGCGGATCTTAAATTATATATATATATATATATATATATAGTATATTAAATATATTATTATATAAACATATAAATTTTTTAAGATGCCAAAAGTATAACTTCTCACGCGCGTACATAAGTACACGCACCCATTTTCATAACGCGCCTAAAGAAGTATAACTTCAAAATAAACGCAACCAAAAACGAACCTTAATCCCAACTCATAGAGCACATTATGCAACAACTATCGCAAATAAAAACGACAACTCCATTATCACTACAAAAATCAACCTTATCACTATGTAATAAGGTCCATTTCACCGTTTTCATCTTAAAATTTCACTCTCATCATTTTTCATAACGCGCCTAAAGAAGTATAACTTCAAAAATTGCAATTGACTTTATTTTTTATTAATCTAGCCGATCCTAAACATCGATAATCAATCGATTCTAAGCCAGAAATAAACAAAGATTTCTTCAGATTAATAGCGCCATAAGTTTAATGATTTTGTGACACTTTTTATTTTTTCACCAAACATCGGGTATTCTCAATAAACAAATTCAACGAATTCAAACCGTGATGCCAAGCGTCATATCACAATTGCATCGCACGTTGACACGAGGTGAAATTTTCATTGCAAATTCCGTGATCGTGCACAGCGCACGGCAGAGCTCCTGCACAAACATTCACGTTATGGATGTCAAACTTAAACGAACCGAAATCGACCCCCACTGCGAGATGTACGTACAAATGTATATTTCACGCAGGGCTGTCCACGAAAATATTGTTTTCGGGAAACAAACAAACATTTACCACAATAAGAAACAAAAGTTTGACATCAAACAGAAAAACTAACATGTAGCGATTCAAGCGAATTGTTCGTAACAAAATACATGTTTATTTAGACTTTATCCAAGTAAATAGTCAATATACTAGAAAGGATCGATTTTAATCGAAGTAAAAACTTTTTAATTGATTAAATATGATACGATAGACAGCCCTTTATATTTCAACAATTCTGTCTGCTGTTTTAGTAACGAGGCCCACGGAACACGTGCGTCCTTGCCAAGAAACTGTTCATATATGCTTAGTTCACCAAAATCAGCCGTCTCTCGCAATTTATGCAGAAAAGATACTGTAGTAATGTCGCTACAATAATCACGAAGAACGTGTGATTTAGTGTTAAGATTAACGTAGTTAATTATTTAGCTAACAATATAATTTCAGAATTAACTTGCTTTTGCTAAGTTTTTCCCGCGTTGAAATTATTTTAATTAATAAAATAATTTTTCGTTAGTCTATTAACCGTTGGAAATATTTATCAAATTGGGTTGGTCAGAAAAGCTTCATAAACATTGGCTATGTTTAAAAGATTTTATAAACTCGTTTCCGTTTTACGCCTTTACGTCACTTATTTACTTCCCAAGATTATTTCTAGGAAAAAGTTAAGATATTGTCTTTGCATAGGATTTGAACTGTTTCTTTATTACATTGTTATAGTTGATGCTTTTGTTTTAGGTAATCATACAACAAAAGACTTGAAAATTTTTTTTGCACAACATCGTGAAACGAGATTTAAATATATTGAGATTATCTCACAATGAGACAATCTTCAACATCGTGAACGAGATTTATATATATTGAGATTATCTCAATATAATACGTTCACGATGTTTTCCAGAATGAACTCCCAAAATACTAAACCGATTTTAAAATATAGTTGCCCACCATGTGCAGTTTAATTCAACTTAAAAGATAGAATAGCTTAAATCTTAAATTTATAATCGCAATAATGTTTTATAACAATTTATTTTTCTATTATTATATGATGCAAAATGTTTGCTACAAAACGATTGTGACAGTTGGCAAATGTATTGACTGTGTGTCTATAGAAGGCGTGGTTTAATATAAAAAACTTTTCGTTGATAATAGGAGAATTGGTACAATAAAGTAAATTGCTAAAAATTAATTAATTTTGGTCCGTTAATTTTGTAATAATTTTCATCTATTGTTAAAAAAAATGCAATTTCATAACGCCGTTATTTTATACTAGATTATCAATTAAAAAATAGTTATGAATAATATAATAATGTAGCGTCTAACACGCGCAACAAATAAATGTAAAATTGAAATTAATTTTACGAGCAAAGTAATGTAGGATGTTGTCCTGTATAAAGAAATATTTTATGCATTTCAACGGCGGATACGATTGAAGGTACTATATATTCGTTATTTATTACTTCATACGATAGTTGTTTCCTTACGCTTGCAACGAATGTAATCAACTTTTGTTCTTTGTTTTTTAATAACCATGCAACTAAAACATTCAAATAATGTTTTTTGGGGGAAATGCACCATATCCATTCAAATTATAACATTTTTAATAGAAAAGTAAAATTAATACTGTGAATTTTAAAGAATTTTGTGTAGAATTTTGCAAGATATAAACAGAAGGAACATTTTGATTAATCGTCTTCAGTAGATATTATACCACTGCTATTTTTCATTGTATTCAGGTATAACGGTAGCATCATCGAGTTCACTGTTTTTTTACAAATTATATTTTTCTAATAAAACATGGTGGTCTTCATAACTGATATTTTCATTCCGTTTATCTTAAGCCCTTAATTGTTTATTACAATGTAAAATAAGTAAAACTTAGCCTTAGCAACGCGTGGCAGGGTCTGCTAGTTGAAATATAAAATGCTCGAAAGTTTAAAAATATTTTATTTTCAATAACAAAATAAATAGCTTAGATATTTTTATAGCATTAATATTGATTTCATCTTTAAGATGCGAAACTTTAAATTGAGCACTTTAATTTTTCAAAAATTTTGGGTTTTTTTTACCAACGTCCAATAAAACAATGGTTCCATACTAACGGTATTACGAAATGGTAATAACAGTACCGCTAAATAACGATATGATATTATAACGACAACAAGAAATATTTTAATGCAATTACCTAAGGCATTGATTAAATTGAGTGCTCATAGAAAGGCATCTTGAAGAAAAAGGCTGGTAACGAAAAGTAATAAATAAACTTTCATAACCTAATATATCATTACTATTTTTAAAATTTCGGCCTATCTCCTGAAAGCATTCAATTAAATGACCACCTTCCAATCAGTCCTTCATAAAGAGTGCATTATGCATGTCCTAAGTATATTATAAAGTTATTTATAAAGCCTAACAATATACATGCCGGAACTTATCCGACCGACCATTTTGTGGTAAATAGCTTAATAACCTGGATTTTGGTTTCGAATACTACGTGTACAGATTTGCGTTATCTTTATTTTCTAGATATTGAAGAATTATCAGCCCATATTGTGCTGATAATTCAAACCTTTGGATTAGCATGTAAAAAGTTGAAATCCGTTGTTTACTTTCGTTGATGTCGTTTATTGTATTAATTATGGGACGAGTCATTAATAATCACATAAATTTAAATCAAAATATCAAAATAGGGGTAACGAAATAAACCGCTAATCCAATGAACTGTATTAAAACCAATTTCTTACATTAAATCCGTAAAAGTAGACGTAAAACGGTCCACGAATATTCTATACTTTATATTCACAAAGTTTATCCGATGTCCTAACAATCTTGTTCCGCAGAAACTAACGAAATTCGCCAGAAAATAGTAGGAATGCAAAAGTCGGCGCATTATTATTTATACCTAAAAGATACTCCGCCATCTTACAAATATGCCAACCTGAGTTTTAGAACTCAATCTACAAAGAGCATACTAAAAAGATTGGCCACTGTATACGTTAATATAAATTGCAAGACGCATAACTGTTCTTAGTTCTAAACGTACTCCCCTTCGTAGTTTTCAACGTTTGCCTCCGACATATCTGACCTCGCTTACAGATTACACTTCCACATTTCGTGTAGTTGCTTTTCGTTCGGAATGTTAGAAAAAGAAGGTTATTTTAGATATAAAAAAGTACATGTGCAAAATAATTTATACCTATGAATTACATATTTTTTCCTTTTGTTTTTGCAATATATATCTTCTTTAAAACTATTTACTTTGTCAATGGTCAAGGCAATTTGTCATCGTCGATATCGATAAAACGCGATAAAGTCAAAAATAGTCCATATATCCCATTTACATACTTTAGGTTTTAAAAATCTATTTGATTTTCCCGAAAGTTTATTAAATCACTACAAAAAAGGTCTAGAATTACATATATATTGAAAACGATTTAATGAATGTTTATTAAAATACAAGTCTTCATTTTATTTACTTATGTATTATATTTGCATTAAACAATAGATTATGTATTGTTCGATTGCAATATTGTTTCACCCATTTACATGAACGGAATGCTAAATAGCGCCTATATATATAACGCAAATACAATTTAATATATTCAATCCATTCCTTGCGCTCCAGAAATTCGCTAGCTGCATCAAGCCAACACAAAATCGCAACCAACACAGTATGGATGTGGCATATTGATCGAGTCATCGATGCGACAACAATTTGCCGTTCTGCCCGCTTCCAGTGTCGCTATGCAAATGCTCAAGTTCATTTTCCACTGGTCCACTGAAGGCCCAAGTAAGGGGTGAGGTGAAGGGGTGCATGCCGGATGTTCCGCTGTCGTCGCAGGAAATTGAGAGCGCTGCATAAACCCTCATCCTACAAACGAAATTTGATTCGACCTAATCCGGATATTGATACGTAACAAACACCGCCTCGGGATGTTTTGATAATTTCGGTTTAAATTGCGCAGTAGTAGCATAAAAGCTGAGTTTTATAAAGCTACACACGGCACTTTTAATTAAGGATATTTGATATAGTGACTCGTTTGCA
This sequence comes from Lamproptera curius, assembly GCA_029286875.1. NCBI lineage: Eukaryota > Metazoa > Arthropoda > Insecta > Lepidoptera > Papilionidae > Lamproptera > Lamproptera curius. Next base: position 942,052 of record JAGSMT010000048.1, read on the forward strand.
AAACCGAGGTCAGGTTTTAAGCCCTGTGTGTATTCTTATTGTTTTTTAGTTGATATAAGCTAAAAAAATTTTTCGATAAAACTAATATACAATATGCCTTACAAGCAAAAAAAGCTTTTACTGTTATCACAGGACATAAGCGCCGTCTAATTTCCTGAGCTCACATGTCAACCATTATCATCGTCATCAGCCTCTGTTAGTCCACGGCTGGACGTAGATCTCCCCTAATGCACTTGCACGCCTTTTCCATTAGGGGGTTTTTGGACCGTAACCACAACGCTGGTCCAATGTGGGTTGGCGGTTGGACCTACTTTTTATATGCCCATCCGACGCATGAATCATCCTACTTTTCAGACAATTGGGTGATCGGCCCTAATTGTTCTAACCAACAAGAAAACCACAAAGTTGTTTCCCTGCGGGATTCGAACCTACGACCTCCTTCCGTTTATAAAGCAAGGGCCAGTGAGACGGTTGATGTCAACCGCTCCGTCTAAAAACATTAACAAAAACTATAATTCAAGTCGTACTGATTAACAAAGTCGATTGCTCATTGAAGGCTATAAAGAAGGTTTAATTGAGCTAGCACAACAGATTGACCACCCGTATTGTGTGAGTACTTATTGTTAAGTCCCAAGTCATCGTTAATCACTACAACACTGATAGTTTTATTTGTTTCACTTTAAATATCATTTCTAACGACGCACTTTACTTTGCCTACTCACTGGGACGACAACCTACGAAGTATAGAAGCCACGACCGTGAAATATCGTCGGCTGAATTGAATACGTGCAAGTATTCGCAGTTGCCATGAAGTCTGTACGTCGTTTCTTAATAAAATATGTGTGTAAAAATTCAATTCCATATAACGTGTAACCTAAAGTTATATATGCATGTTAAAACTAAAAGTTTATAAAATACATTACTTTCAGTGGCAGTCATTAAACATTTAATTGATCTTTATCTCACAAGTTCAATGGTGTAAAGTAATGAAGTACTTCATTTAAAATGTCTACACATAAAAACAATTTTATGTGCAGCATTAAATATATGTAGTTAATTGTTCGTTTAAAATACATATTCTTACATTATATCGTAATATTTGTAAATTGTTTATAAAGAAAAACAAACTTTTCGTACATTTTATCGGATAATGAAACTACTGCACAGATATAACGGCAAATGCTCATCAACACTTAGCGTTTCTCGTTCAAAATCAAGTCACGCACCCCAAAGGCGGCCATCATTGGTTCAGACGCGAACCGTCGTTTCCATTTTGGCGGCAAATCGTGATTTCATAAGAAATTCCAATACGAAAATTGCTCATCGCCTCCTCCACCTGTTCACCGTGATTAAAGTGCGTTCACACAAATACGCGAGGCGAAGAAACGCCACATCAAAAGTAAATGTTAGCCGAAGGAAACCTTTTGCGGGAATCGGAAAGAAAATTTTACACGTTAGCCGCCTTTAGTTCGTGTTTTGTTTACTTTCACAGCCTTTGATGTATGCAAACTTCGGTTTGCTCTAGTAAATAAATTTGGGTGCGAACGATTTAACAAGTCCCACGGGAATAAATAATTTTATCTTTTTTATTTGCTCTTATAATATTACAAATATAACGTTAGGAAAAATACTTGCACATTTAATACCTTATTAGCTACAGGCAACATGATTATTTTTTTTAAAAAAGCACAAAAATGTTGCTAATAATTGCTATCATTATTTACGATCGTACAATTTGATCGACAATTTTAGCCTCTTCCATTAAACAGCATGCCTGTGAAACCTTTCAAACAACATATTTTAAATAAATTTAAACCACCAACATTGAAACATTAACACGTGATGGACAGTTTTATTGGCCAATTATATCTGCACCTGCACATTTACCTATAATGTTAACTACATTACAGTAATTATATGCTACTTTTTTAAAAAATATTTTGATACATTAAGTTGACTGACATGTTCACTAGTTGATTTAGACGTCGTCAAAACATATATACCTCAACATTACCATAGGCAGCATAGTCCGATTTTATGGAGGCGGAGTGGAGCCAAGCAAGTCTGGGGGTACATTAAATTCAATAACACGAGTTACGGACTTCGGCGCTCGCTCCGACCGTCCTCAAATAAGTAAAGGAAACTTTAGAAAAACTTGGCAAACTTGTACTTGTTGTATGTATAAAATTTTTGTACAGCTAACTTAAATAAGCATGTACGCATTGTGTGCCCGTTTATTTGATTTTAGTGTTTAATAAATAGAAAATCTGTTATATCATTTTACCAAGTGATGCAGACACATCTTGTTTGCCTATTACATTATTGACAATTTTAATTAATAAAAGAACTAGCAATCAATCTTGTTACTCTTACTAAGGTTAACGAGATTTTAAATTTCTGCACAAATAACTATTGCAATATTTGTTAAGCATTTAAAACGCTTAGCAAATTACAATATATATCATAGATACATATCTATAATATTATATATATCATTGATGCATAACTATAGCATAATTATAATATGAATAGAATATCTGTCTCTTCTAAAAGATTATCATGCTATGAACGCTCTTATGGTATCAGAAAATTAGGGGAACACCAAATGGACAAATATTCGAATAAATGTAATGTACTATCGTGGCCTGTTAGCGAACCTGCACCACGAAGAGTGGGTTCAATTAGCAATTGTATAGAGTTCTTACTGTGTGTCGGTGCTTGTATTAATATTATTTGCATTTGTACGCTTTAAAAACAAAATTTTCTTTTAATCCAAGAGCGGCCTTCATGCGCGGTATGCTCAGTTAAATAGTGTTGTGTTATAGTTTAAAAAAATATTTCGAGACGTGTTCTTTAAGTAAATACCGTTTTGGAATTAAAAAAAGACGTGCAAAGAGTACGTACACTTTTCTGGTTGATGATGAATGTCGCCATTCCACGGATTGTTGTTTCGATTCTGATGTGACGTAGGCTACCCATGTTTCGTCACCAGTAATAATGTGGTGTTAAAGACGATAACGAAGTCAAAACATTTGTGATATAGTGGTTAATAAGTCAGGCGGCACAATTTTATGAGGAGGGTATTCTAAAACTGGTGCCACGTTATAACAAGTGCCTCAATATTCACGGAAGTTATGTAGAAAAGTAGATTAAGGTACAAGCTTTTATGTAAAAATAAAATTCTTGCTATATCTTTGCACGTCTTTTTTAAATTCCAAAAGATACGTACTTAAAAAAACATGCCTCGTAGTACTGATATTTAATAAAGTGTAGATTATTATGTTAGCTTAATATTTGCTAGTTACGCACTTACGCTGAGTTTTTGTAACCTCCCTAATATAACGTTAAGAGTAAGAAAATTACTGATGTATTATATCCGTCTGTCATCTTAAATAAATAAATAATTGACGACCAAATGATTATCGAATTATGGCTTAACTGTTAAAGTTAAATTCAGTTCCTATTACATAATAGACATCGGGGCAAGTTTCGAGTGTCGTTACTGTTTGCCGTCGAAGTCGGAGTAGCATTTTGTACATTATTATTCGCGAGACGGGTACAGTTTACTTGTTAGGGGATCCACTCCTCGCTCCACCGCTCCGTCGCCACTGTTAGTGCCTATGACTAAACTAGTAAGCAACTGCAAGTTTGTTCGCAAATTCTCTGGCAAGCATCTCCATCTTGGTGTTACTGTAATTGCGTATTATATAATTGTTATTATGTGGCAACAAAGTGCGAATTTATATGTATATGTATATAAATTTATATATTTTTTCTATTTTTTATGTAAAAATTATTAATTTAGTTTTTTAAAGTTTTCTTTTTTTTTTTTTTGTTATTAATAAACAATTTACATAGATAATGGTAATAACCTTATTTTAAACCAACAAGGTTTATACATAAAGTGCAGAGCAGTAAACATCGATTTGTGTGCCATGTGTGCATACAATTATCATATAATAAATTATTAATAATAATAACACTGTAGTATGTAATAATTATTACATTATTGATATACACTATATACATATATTATGTTGAGAGTTGGGCAAATGCAAGTCATAATGGTGTCATGTTTTCGAAATAGTTTTGTTTATAAATAAAAGAAAAGAAAGTCGAACTTTGGCTACAAGGTAATATGTTTTATGTGTACTTATCAATATTTTCTAGAAAAAAGTTTTTTAATTTATATTTAATATTTTCTTTGTTATACTACTAGTTAAATCCGGGGTAGACCGTTAATTAGCCGGGAAGGATCGGTTATGTCCGTTTTCCATACGTGTTTTACTTGCGGGACACATAACCGGTTCTCAGTGACTGCTCGAGTTTGTACAGGATGATTGATTTGGTTTTAAATGTTCATGAAGAAGTTCTCTTTTAAAAGTAATGGATGAATTTTGTTTGGACTGGTAAAGTATTGCAATATTTAAAGATGCAAATATCATTTGCGTGGAATTTATGTTTTACTTTAGCCGGAATAATTTCTTTAAGATTCTTAGTTGAAGGTTATAAATTTGATTAAGATACGTAACATAAGTTCGACCATAGCTGCTTATACCATATTGGACGTAAGTTCCGCTATGAATTAAAAAGCAATAGCTTGACTTTAAAGGGTATTCGATTTTTAGAATAGTAATATTTGCTAGAAATTGTCTTAGCTTTTTACAGATATGTTCAATGTGGAAAGACCAGCCAAATTTATCGTCAATTATAAGTCCTAGATACTTTTCCTTATTAACCTTCTATGGCGGAGCAACTACATGCGTATTTACCTGATGCATGCAGACAGCTGTGTTCATGAGCTACTAGGTTTTTAGGGCATGGGTGTTTATTATAGGGTGATTTGATTATCAATAGTTTAGTTTTGCTAGCATTTCAAAACTAGATCGCAGTCGTGACACCATTTTAAGACAGAGTCTAAGTCATCTTGAAGTTTGTCTAATGCGTTTTGTGGGTTACTGTCTGCGGCTACGAGGCAAGTGTCATCAACAAATTGATAACATGTGCAGTGTTTAATGTACTTGTTCATCTCATTCACATAGAAATAAAATGAACCGGGCCCAGGACGGATCCTGGGCCGTCCTTCTGTTATTTCCGATTGACGTACTAAGTACATTATCTACTTTAACAGTAAACGTGCGGTTTTCCAGGTAGCTTTGGCACCATTTAAGCAGGGTCCTCTAATGCCACAATTGTCTAGCTGTTTAATCAGGAGTTTATGCTGTAATGTATCAAAGGCGCGAGAAAAATCAATAAATAGGCGCAAATTCTTTTTACTATTCAGGTGTTCGTTGACTTCGTCTGTAAACTTACTAAAGTTCGTTTGCGCCTTTGCACTGGTTGAAAACAAACTGATTTTAAAAATTACGTTATTCCTTTCGTAAAAGCAAGGACTTGTTCATTAATGTACTTTTCCACAATTTTATTTATAGAAGAAAGTAACGTAATAGGACGGTAGTTACTGTAATCGTCTTTTCTACCCTTTTTATGGATTGGTCTAATACAACCTTTTTTTAATTTATCTGGATATATACCAGTGTTGATACTACAGTTTATTAAGTTTGCAATAGCTCAGAATAGTTTATCTCCTACTGCTTTTTATATCACCTATTCTAATGCCATCTAGACCTGGTGGTTTATTTGGATTAAGGCTACTAATGATATTGCATATCTTGTCCGTGGAAGCTTTTTTAAATAGCATACTTGGGTTAACAGAATTAGTATTTGCTTTAGGAACCATTAGTTTGGTATTACATTTTGGAGTTATATCTTTCACCGCCTATTCAATTCATACGCAAAAACCGTCAGCAATACACTTGCTTGTTAGCCCTTGAGAATCAAATGCTTTTAATAGCTTCATCGATTGATAGTATTTACCGTCCCAACATTTGATTTATGATTTGGTATATTTTTCTGGTATTTTAAAATTATCGTTGATTTTATTAATGTAGTACTGATTTTTTTAGCATTCAAAATTTTGTGAATCTATTTCTGGTTGTATTATACTCTAGTTTGATTTTTTGGATCATTGGACTTTTTCAAGAATTATACAAATTGTTGCGTTATCGCAAAGTCGAATAATATTATCATCTATCCAGGGATTTTTTGTTGTTTTGAATCACATTTGTTGGGGTTTTTATTACATATGATTTCGGTTGCAAAATCTTTGCATTTTGAAAAAGAGGTTTGGATAAAGTTGTAAATTTCGTTAGGATTATTCATATCGACGTGTCTATGCAATTAATGTTTTTAATTCATTATAGTAGATTTTTATTAATATTATTTAGTAAACTCTGTACATGCATCGGAGCGCGTCGTTAGGTGCAAGAAACAAAATATAGCTCGATGGTCCGCCAATACAATGTCTACACCGCCAGTAGGGATGCAAAGTTGGGACGCGTGCAAATATGTGATCAATGCAGCTTTTAGTGATAATGTGATTGTTTCTGTTATTGTTTTGACTCGATTCTGTGTAGTCTGATATACAGCACTTTAGTAATCCGAATTCTGCGAGATGATGTTAGATATTTTCTTTATTGTTGAGTTTATTTTAGATCAATGTTAGTGTCACCAATTAAAATAAAGTTTTTATTTATGTCAAATGAAGATATGCATTTCCCAACTCCCTACAAAGACAGATTTGTTTGTTGACGTGGCCTATAAATAGCACATACAAATACATGTAATTATTATTTAATTTTAAATTACCCGTAATATTTTCAAAGTTTTTGTAGTTTGTTTTTACGGTAAACTTTAATGATTTTTACATACACAATAATTCCACCACCTTTCTTTATAGAACGTAATTGTGAGAACATGTTATAGCCTGTATACTAAATAAGTTAACAATGGGATCTGAAAGCCTACTTCTGTAATTACAATCATATCTAGTGGGTATTTACATTTATGAATTATTTGTAACAGCATATCAAAGTTTTAATTATTGATCTAATGTTGATATGCAAACAAGACATATTTAAACAGTGTTTAGCTGCAGCTTTTAAAAGAAACTTAGTTGTACTTTACAATTTACAAATTCGTTGATTTCTGCAATCATAGTTTACGAGTTATACAAGTTCCGTTTGGATAATATTTCTATTGAATACGTCTTAAGATAAGGCAGTGGCGGTATTTTTTTTCTTCTTGGTGCTTTTATGTGAGGTTAATATCTTGCATGGAGCGTATGTATAGTATTTTACTATTGCTAGTTTTCTTACAAAAATCTTACCATCTTTCACCAAATAAATTGATGCTCTTGTTGAGCTGGGTTTTAGTATGATACAGCAGTGTTTTTGGGTGTTTAGTTAAGGCTTCTCGAACAAAAACAGGCTGTTGTTTTTCCCTCGGGCGTCAGTAATTGAGAGACCAATATTTAGGTCTTTAGTTTTACAGCCTCAATCCATTTACGACAGGGCTGCTTTTGTCTTAATTTCGCAAGAAAATTCCTCCGGGTCTTTCCTTGGTTCCTGGTAGTCGTTGCGCCTGTATTACGTCATCTTTATCCATATCCAGCTTCGTTGCTAACCTTTAATTACTTCCGGTACATCATTTGTGGAATGTCGGGTAGACGCTATTTCGATAGAGGATGATAAGGCATTTTGCTCAAAAGCTATGTAATTCTTGCTCCAATACGGTGACTCGGGTTCCAGGTGTTTATTTTTGTTCAGTAGATCATAATTTTTGTTTTCAGGTTTTTATCACGGTGTCTTGTTTTTATTGATTGTTCCATGGTCGTTATCTGCTCACTGAGGGAAGTTAAGTGAAGCTTCAGATTAGTTAGTTCGGCCCGAAATGTTTTCTTTAATTACGCTTATGTCTTGAACTAACTTTTCTGTATCGATTGATTAAGTTCCTAATATAACATGCATTAGTCACGGCATCTTCATCATCTTCAGTGGGTAGTAAAATGATCGACGTGACAAGTTTTGCACTTCTTCAAGTCCCTCGATGCTCAGTGATGTTCGAGCGTGTTAAGTTGCTTGCTAAGATGTTTAGAGCATACCGGATCAGCGTGAACCATCACCATCTACTGCATTCTAGTCCGGAACTTTTGGTTATGTTTTTGACAGTTTAAACATTTTTTTACACATAATAAATAGATTGTAGTAAATCTACTCAAAATATAGTGACAATTCAACCACTCGGACAGCTTTGTCAGAACCATTTCTTAAGAATTTATAAGGATTTTATGTCGTTTTTCATATAATAATATATTTCTGTGAGATCGCAGAAAGAAGCTTATTTGGTTCTTTTTAAATAAAAATATGGAGAGCGTTTAAGTGAAGTTAATAGAAATAGATAAAATCCTCTCTAACGGATGTAAAAAGGACAGACAGACATCGAGAAAGATTAAGGTTTTTTTTTATAGAAAATATGTAACCCAAATGGGCTAATTTGGCCTTTATATACATATAAAATATAAGTTAGTATAGCGATATCAATAAGCGAATAACCTTTTCTCACAAAGATAAGATTTGAATATGACGAGACTTAGACTAAGAGTCGTAAATTGAAGATAAAACTTAAACCGAAAATCCGATCTCTGATAAAAGTATATACGTACGAATTCGGTAGTTAAAAATAAAATTACGGGCTACAAAATCTGTAGAATAGATATAAAAGCTCTTTTTATTTGCTAAGCATTCAAAGTTCAATATTATTAAGGTAATAAAATATTAAGATATTGTTAATACATTTGTGGTAATTAATGAGAGCCTAAAAATGGTGAAGTAGTTGTATACAAACAAGAAGTTTTGAACGACAACACTGATTGCAATTGTTCAAAAACGTGGTATCGTGACAAACTGCTTGCAAGCATTAAATTTAACAACTTAATTTGCCATTTTATAATTAATTAAGATTAATTAATTGAGTATCTCTATTCACTGATATTTTAATTTCTTATATCTCAAATGGGAAAAGTCTTATTCAATATAGAAACATTACACTTCATTATTGATTGTAAAAGTAGCTACCACCGGAAAAAGAACTCTCTGACCTAAGAAGAACTAGCGTAAGAAACTTACTCTTTCTTAGTTTTTGTTTTTAATAAATTTATAATTAATTGTAACATACCTTCATAGTTTGAAATGGCCTGGAGTAAATAATTCATTGTTAGGTATTATTTAATTTCAAAAATTCTAATAGTATGGTAGTTAAATTGCTAACATAACTACATAAAGTAAAACGGGATCTAACCTCTACCCTCTAGCGCATGTCACGCAAGTCTGGCCAAAAGCCTATTGACATTTAATAATCCTTATGCCCACGTCAAAACCAAAAAAATATAGTTCATTTATCAAAAACACGTAAATTTAGAAGCACCCCAAATATTAATATCTTACAATCTGTATTAAAATATATATCGAGGCAACATAACACGGTATGTTCCAGATAATGTTTACGCTACCTTTCCTCGGTGGATGGTACGCCTGGTCGATATTTCCACATAGGGTGCCCACAACCAACTTCGCTACTCACTTTCGCGTCATAAATTTTGATCGTCAATCTTTCGTCGTGCATTAATTCCGCGAGCTAAATTCCAAATATCGAAGCTACATAACCTGTTTTTACTTATTGCTGAAATATAAAGTGGATCGTATGTTATGGTAGTCCTAAAACGACTAATTTATTTATATACGTACAACCGAAGAAAGTGGAACATATTATATATAATGAAAATGGAGCTTTTTATCCGGCAATCTTAGTTATTAATACAAAAATGTGTTATAAAGACACAAATAATAATATAAAAACCAATCATACTTTTCTAAACAGCTGTTATTAATGTAAACTTTTTTAAATTTAAATGACCTATCTCTATATAACTATTGGCGGTGAAAGAAAAATTAACAATTTTGCAGATATATTTAAAGGAGGGGACGTACGATGAGGCGCTTGACTTCCATGGCCGAGGAGCCATTATGAGCGGCACCATGTTTTCCAAACGGCCACCAACATTACACTACACCCCGATTGGAATTAAGCCCCTTCTACGATTTCAGTGAAATTAAAATAATCTCTTCGGCTCACGGCTTCCTGTTAAAAACAAAACTCGCACGTCCCGGTGTCTGCAACATTAATTATTCCCTCCCCTCTACGCGTCCGTCGGACCGGGACCAGCGCCGTGATTTTGCATATAATTTTCTACTCAATAAAAGCTACCCACCGTGCTAAAACGGAAAAATGATTTCGCATACAGGAATGCCGAATCTATCCAGGTATATTTCAATACAGTTATGACAGAAATGTGAGTGTTTTACTCGATTAAAATAAAGACGCAAACAGAAATCAAATCAGGCAACGACTGCAACGGAGTAAAAATCAGGATTCAAATTATAATGTAAAGAGTCTGCAAAGGGTAACCTTTAATATTAGTTAGTCTCCTTCACAACATGGTTTGACTTAAAAATTACCACAACTCTTATGTGGCCTAGCGGTATTGGCCTTTGCTTCATCAACCCGCATTTGACAAGCGTTTTGCGATACCGTCCAAAAACCCCTGATGGAGAAGACGCGCATTAGGCGAGGCCTATGTCCAGCTGTGGACTAGCACAGGCTGATGATGTATGTAAGCTATAAGCCTGTTATTTTAGGCTATATTTATGGTATTCAGGCCCTTCTTGTCACTTTTTGATACAAAACAACATTATCTATGCTAATGTATTTCTTAGGTTTTAAAACATTTTAGTCAGATGTATAATTTGTTGAGAATAAACTCAAGAAATACTTACATGACTTAATTGATCTATTTCTAAAACCAAAAAGCTAATAAAAATTCCAATACCATTTCCGACGCTCTGCTGGCACCCTCTATACATGGGCAATAAAGCGCATTTGACTTGCAAGTCACGGACTAGATTACCACAGCGGTCACATCCTTTCGATCGAAGCCGGACATGTTTGATTACTAACTGTCCCTTCCCAATATAGGCGATATTAATTGACTTTTTGTTTGTAATAATTTATAGATTTGTATTATGTTATTTCCACTGCAAATTCATTTATTAATCTAATATAGTGCCGGATAACATTTCGTCTTCAACATCCACATATTTGAGGCAATTTAAAGTAATGCTTAATGCTATTGCCGATATATTTTTATTTGATTGTTACCTTCGTTCTTTTATGTTCGGAAAATTAAGTGAAATACTTAACATATAACAGCATTGTATTCCTCTTAAATGTAATTACAAGGAGTTTAGTAAAAGGAGTAATAATAGTATAGTACTTATGAACCTTGGGGATGCTTTAACGTTTGTTAACAAAAGGTTTTTCAGTTTATATACCTAAATTTAAGTATAACCTTTATGCGAACATTAGTGTTTACACAATAGAAAAATTAAATGCTCAGTGTTTTAAGACAAATTCAATTTGTCGTGTAATGTGATTTGTCCATATAATATTAAACAATGTAACTACATCATTCATTCTTATAAAGTGTTTTAATCGAAGTTTTAAACCAACAGTCTAAATGAAACAAAAGTATGTGAGTGGTTACTCTCTACTCAAGAAGCAGTCTGAGAAAGCACCACCGCAGTGCATGTTTCAGCTGAAAAACAGTTTGGTTCAAAATGCACGATAATTACTGTTTTAACTGTATCGAACATTCGGTATCCCATAGTGTTTGACACTCTGTGTCTTATAGGCAGTTCTGTTCGTCTTATAGCATTAATGAATAAAAAACGTCCTATTCAATTTATATGTATAATGCAAGTCAAATTTTAATAAAAAATTAGCTATCTAACAATGAGCCCTCTGTACGAAATTGCTTTGCGATATCTGCTACCACATTTAATTCTCCGATATTCTTTAAAGTTACTATTTAATCAAAATGTTGGGTATGCTGCGTTTTATATACGTAGAATGAATATTTTTTTCAATGCAATAATTTTTATGTGAACTTAAACTGTTTTATCTTAAATGAGCTAGCTTCGCTTCGCCTGCTGTAATCTTAAAAAATATTTATAACAGAATGCTTATTGCGGCTTGTTCTTAAAACATATATATATGATCTTGGGGACTTTATTGTAGGCCAATACAAGAAGAACAATTATAAAAAACATAGTTTAAGTCTGCTTGTTAAGGTTGAGCTAGCATTTGCTCGTGATTTTTGACGCCGTAATTTTCTTATTAATCTTAAATATCCATTAAACTACCTATTGCAAAATTAACAAAAAAAATGAGACTAAATGTCAGATTTTACCTATCATTTAAAATAAGGAATGAATAAAATCGGGGCACTAGGAGCGGAGCAACGTGGTAACGAGGGACATTTAAAAAAACATAATGCTCCCAATTGAGTACCTCCTTCTTTTGGGAAGTGGGAAGTCGGAATGAATAATCAATTGCACGCAACAAATTATGTAAAGCAAGTGTTACTTCTTCATTCGTAATGAATGGAGAGCGTTTAAAAGGACCATACCTTATCAATAAGTGGCAGTGGAGTTGGCAAATTGAATTGAATAAAACACACAACTCCGCTAACGAGCCGGTGTTTACCCAAGTGGACACTAATTGGCTTAGCCAGCGGTCGTCGTCGCCGTGACAAAACAGTACAAAACGATTTTCACTATGGATAGGGCACTTTAAGCGTTATTCAGTAGAGAAATGAATAAATCCTAGAAAATGATTATATTATACATATTAAAACATTTGTCAATTATCTTATTTCTGCTAATAGATAAATTGGGAATTAAACTCGATGCAATTGCGAGAAAAATTACTAAAAGTTTTAAATACGTCTATGTTTTATAACAATAGACAAATCAAACACCTCTTTAATAGATGGGGCCTTTACATACCTAAATTATTCATTAAATATAGTCAAAATACAAAATATTTTTCAAAATTTTTAATTTAACACGGTAGAACATACCCGAACGTCAACATCACATCCCATAAACTAAGACGAACAAACTGTCTTACCGCATCCAATGTAACTATGTCAAAAATCAGATAAACTATGTCAAAAAGCATTTGGTCAAAGCGTCTTCTGAATGAAAATGCAATCACTGTAACTAGGAGCGAGCCTTATATTATTGTTCTTGAAACCTTTAAAAGAACTAAAAATACGAAACAAAAATAAATTAAATTATAAAATAAATTAATTTATTAGTGAATAAATATTTTAAGAAATGTTTTGTGAATAAAAAAAACTTGTATTTAAAAGAACTTTTTTTAATTTTTATTACGAGTTGCAATGTTACTAATTACAGTTATACGAGAGCTGCACTAAAAGTATCGGGAATGGAATATTTCCACTACTCCTGTCGTATTAAAAGCTTTTTAATTGCAAACTCCTTGGTTTTGAAAATGAAATAACATTTATTTATTTAAAAAAAGATTCTTGGTCTTGTCACAAAGTCTTCTTTTTAGTCGTTTAGAAATTGAATCGACTCAGAATTAGACAATGATTTCATTATGACGTTTGAGTGTTAACACAACAACAGTAGAGTTGACTCGGATGATTTTGCTTGTGATGAAGTCCATCAGAAACCACATTTGATCGCTGGTTTGAATCTGATTGAGTGAAGCTCGTGATGATCCCGTCAAGGTCGTCCAGAAACTGCAGTCGCAAGAAAACGTTTGTTAGTAAGCGATTGGGAAGATACCGAAATTCAGGAGAACTAATGACATTGCATGAGTCAACATAATCTTGCATGAGCATGCGCACAGAACAAAAGAGTTTTTAGAATAAGAAAACATAGAATTATTAGACCATCCCCTACAACCCTGACCTGAGCTCTAATGGTTTCTATACTTTCCTAAAATAAAGAATAAATTGCGTGGTCAGAGATTTTCATCACCTGAAAAGCTGTAGACGCCTACAAAACAGCCATTTTGGAAACCGAAACTTTCGAATAGAATGGTTGCTTCAATGATTGTTTTCATCGTATAAAAAAATGTCAAATTTCGCGGAGATTACTTCGAAAAGCAAAAAAATAGATTTTTAAATAGTAATGTGACACTTCCTTGATTCCCGAAATTTTCAGCGCCGCCAGTGCCACAGTAGAAATACAATTAAATTGAATATGTGGCGACATAAGGAGTTCAATGAATATTTTCTTTCCGAAATATCGAGCTCTATTATTATTTTATTTTTTAGATAAAACATACGAGATGATTCTTGTTTAAAAGAAAATGTACTGTTATTATCGATTATCACAATTTTTTAAAGTAACAGATGATCTATTAGTTTAACAATTTGTAACAGGTTTTTTAACTAATAGGTTTTAAAATTCAATAAGAGTTTCCTAATTTTAAACTTACAATTACGCTATTTGCTTAAACGCTTTAACGATTTAACAGTTGTAGAGCTAATTACTCGACTTATCAGACTTCTTTCGATAAATAGTCTCAAAAGTTGCAGAAAAGCTGCTTGTAATTTTTAAGATGAGCGTTTTTATAAAGAGCAGTAGGTTTTATAAATATCATAAATAAAATTAAGATAAGTGTAAGAAACTACTACATTATAACTATTTTCTTCTCAACAGGTTTAAATACTATGATATAATATGATATAAATAATCAATGGGAGACATTTAATTTAAGAAAAACAAGATTTATATAAAGTTGTAGATTGTGACACATCAAACAACATTCCCTCATAACATTTAAATGGATAAAAAGAAAACGAAAGACCTCAATAGGAGGCGAGTAATTTAAAAACGCCGCAAGGTAAACGCTAACACAGCCATATTTCTATTATTTACTTTACAGAGCAAAGGACGCAAAGGAGAAATTTAAATAAATAACAGGTGGTTTGCAGGATTGCAATTGCTCTAAAAAATATGTTACTCATTTTTAACAAATTAACATTTCACGGTTTTTAAAGACGAAAAATTAAAAAGCGTTTCGCCTAAATTCAATTTCAAAACGTATCAGTTTATTCAAATAAATTACACAACTAAGTATTTATTACCGACTTCGCGTCAAAAGTACATATGATTTGTATAAAAATACCGTTGTAAATAACACAGCGAGAAGCAAACACCATTTTTATTTTAACAATAATTTATTACACGTCAACTAGACACGGTGATATTCCACAATTTCCCCGCGCGTCTCCGGACCCGAAGGCTGAAGTCAAAAGAAAGATACGACAAACAATATGTATGGTATTCAGTGTGCGAAAGTAATTTTAGAAGTGTTAATACGAACGGGGTGCGTCGCATTCGAGTTGCGACGGGCGGGTATCATTGGCTTGTATCTTGTGTTCAATTTGCATATAAATTGTGTCTTCCGGACAGGCAGCCAAGATGACACGCGTCGGATGTGTCCACAGCCACGGGTCCATTATTGCATATTTCGACGAGCTGCTGCTTAGAATATATTCATATGTGTTTATTTAATAATTTCCGGTCAACCATGATGAGAAAATGTGGCATACTGTCATTGATAGATATTTTAACCTGTAATTTTATTTCTTGCTCTTGCTATATTAAAAAAAAACTAATAATAATAAGACGAAATAAGATATTGATTAAATATCTTTTGAGTTTTGCTGACTACAGCAAATGTCTTTTATAGACTTTATGCAGAAGTAAGTAGTTATTGATTTACCAAATTATTAAATTATATTTCATTATTTTATCTTTGATTGCTTTGTAATTCAACTCTTTGATGACAATTAGCTATTAATGTTCGTCTTTCTGTTCCTTATTTTATTTTATAACTTAATAAAGAATATTAAAAAATTACCTCAAAGACCTATAAAACACCTTAGAAAAAGTCATATTTCACTTAAGCTATAGACAATAACAAAGAAGCCGATAAATTAGGACAAAATTTAGGTACACAATTTAGTACTAAACTAAATTATATTACAAAATTTCACAAAGACAATTTGCCCATTAATTGGGCGTAGAGCTTAATGGAGGCAATAAATCCATCCTTTTATCGCCGCTAAGTGTAATTAACGCCAATATTAGTCTTCATCACCGTAAACGCCAGCGTCACGCTGCAATAAAACGATGAAAAGAAGCTAATTTTTCAGCAAATCATCTCCGGGCCCCCATGAAGCCATCAATATTCATTTCGCGGTGAGGCACCGAAACAAACACCTTGCCGATGTTGCAGCGCGGCGCCTTTGATGGGAACTATTGGGCGGGCGGCGACGGGCGCGGGCGGACGCTAACTCAATTTGTTTGGATAATTGGCTTGTTCCACGAACATGCTCCACGCCAATGAACTGTTTGGCTCTAACGAATAAATTAAGGATATATCGTAACTAGTTTTGTATCCGTTGCACGGATTTTGGCCGGGAGCGTACGATGTTGTAAATCGCTTACACATTTTTAGGTGTAGATTTATTCTTATCACACTTTTTTAGTTAATATCAAATTCTAACGACGACACTATAATAATGTATATTCTTTATTTTAATGTAAAAAGGTTTAATTTTTACATCCAATGTTTAAGAGATTATTTCAATTTAATCTCGAATATAAATCAGATCGTTTATTATACCACTTTTCTTACATAAAAAAATAACCCGCTGCACAAATAGCCAAACTAAAATATAACGTACTATGCAAACGATTCGTGGAACTCTAAGCAATTACATTTAGAAGTTATCCTCAACAAGGTTGCCGGTGTATAATTTATAGGGAGTCCAGTGGCAGGGCCACTCCGCCGGCTATCTACGGTCTACGAGGACTTTCCGTAGCACTTCGTAGCGCCGTTGTATTTACATATAAATTGTATCTCACGTATTGAAAGTCTACCGATATGTTATTTTAACACATAATTGTATGCTTCAATAATTTACAACATATATAGATCGATATTATAAAAGCTGCGGTCATATTCGTTTTGAGTTTTATAGTTTTAGTTTTATGCCGTTATGACGTGTATGTGTTATATCGAAAACATTTTACGTCCTTTGGTCGTGAAAGTAAATGCAAGTCGTCCTTCGTAAAAGCTTGAAAACGATAACTTATTGAAGTATTATGTATAAGTTTAAATAAGTAATTTTTAATAAAAAATAAGAATAAATTTAAACTTTTTTTATTGAGAACTTCATATGACCATAAAGAGTTCTATTATTAGTTCTATAAAATGTTTAATTTTATCACAAACTCATATTTAATATTACATACATATTTTTCACCATAAAGATTTCGTAACAAATTGTTATTTTCGTGTTCTTGGACGGGAATCGTTGGCGCGGCCAATCCACGTACGCGGCGGTTCCGCCACGGCTGCGACGTCATTACTGCGGCTTGGCGCCAAATTGCGACATCCGCAGCCAACTAAGAACCAGTTCCGAATACCTCGCAGGTAGTTAAAATTCGACCGTGCCGTCCGCCATATTTGTTGATTCAAGTAGATTACGACAATTTCGTATTCTCGAACAGAACAGTAAGCTTTAAAGGCAGTTTAATAATAATTAATGATATGAACACAGTTTTATTTCTAAACGTATCTCAATAAATATTTTAATCAAATAAATATATAAAGAAAATTATTATTAAAAAAATCACAATGAAATTGTGATCTCGTAAGATGTTATTTTCTGCCTCCGTAGCCTAGTGGTAAGGGATGTGCTTTTGAAACTGGAGGTCGTGGGTTCGAACCCTGCGGCTAAACAAATATTAAATTTTGTTTTCTAGTTGGTTAGGGTAATTTGAACCAATTTGCCCAATTGTCTGAAAAGTAAGATGATCCATGCGTCGGATGGGCATGTAAAACTTCAGTCCACCCACCAACCCGCATTGGACCAGTGTGGTGGAATACGGTCCAAAAATCCCCTAAATTATCATTAGGGGAAGCTTATGTCCAGCAGTGGATAAACACAGGCTGAAGATGATGATGATGATTTATCTCTACACTGAAGAAATTTGTGAATAATAAGAAATGCCTGAAAGTAAAGGCATATTCCTAATTTTAGAGGTTTATTTATATATGTTACGTGTAACCAATATATGTGTGAATAAAATAACATGGTTTTAGTAAGACAATAAATAAAATATAATAATTTCAAATTTAGAGTCCGCAAGAGGCCATTATACTAAAGTTTCTTGCACACAATTACATAGAAGACAACCGTCGCCCCTTCCGTACCGGTGCGCTTACTGTCCACAGTAACAAGCCACTCCTGTTTATTCTACCACAATGAATTCCTTACAATATTTTCTCCGTTTTTTCTTTAAAAAAATTTGAATACATTGAGTACAATTCTCGGTGGCAGTTGCGCGCCCCTGGCAATCTCCAAATTGCCTCTTTATGTGCAGATGTTCCGACCCTCGGTTTTTCCGTCTTTTGAATGTCATTTCGCTGTTAAATAACGTGCTCTTCAATTGTAATTTGGATCTTTAACTTCATATCCTGCCAACCACGAGTTTACTTATATTAAAGATTTGTCTTATTAGAATCATCTTCATTAAAAAGCAAAAAAGTAATATTCCCACTTAAATAAAAACCTTAGAATAGGAAAAATTATAAAGCACAAAAAGTCGTATCATAGCAACAATATAAATTAAGATTGAATCTGTCATAACTCGCCATTTTAAGAAGGGCATGTATATTAATTTCAAACCTCAATATCGTAGCTCTCCTAAGTACCCCACTCAAGTTACAAAAGCAAACAAAAACTGGATTTTTAAAATTACTTCGCGGGGAGGGAGTTTCTTTGAATTTCATTTCACTAAAGATCACAATTACACGTTTTACAACATTGGAACTCATTTATTTTCCTCGAAGAAATTATTTCTCGTGAAGCAAATTAATTCCTTAGCATTATACTTCTTTCAAAATCTGAATAAACTTGGGCAAGATTTTATAAAAAAAATAGACGAGTCGAGGGCCCGCGGCTAACGCCAAATTACGTCGTTATTTGCAAGTACTTAC
Source organism: Lamproptera curius (assembly GCA_029286875.1). NCBI lineage: Eukaryota > Metazoa > Arthropoda > Insecta > Lepidoptera > Papilionidae > Lamproptera > Lamproptera curius. Next base: position 960,904 of record JAGSMT010000048.1, read on the forward strand.
TTTTTCCAAGGCAGGTTAAACATCACCAAGCGTTTCATAAAAAGGGGCTATTTCATTAATAAGTTCAAGTTATTGAATCACAGGTTTTTTTAACTTTTACGAACACTAAGCAATATTTATATCTGATTTTATTCATGTGCTCTATGTGTTAAAACAAATAAAACCTCAAATAATGTGTCTGATATAGATGCCCTATTGTTTTAATTCATCGAATTAAAAAATCTTTTTATTTTTGCGATTTTTATAGAATTATATGTATGTTTGTATGTAACATACATATAACTGCCTACGTAGCCTAGTGGTATGGGCGTGTTCTTTTATAAACCGGGGGTCGTGGGTTCGAATCCTGTGGAGACTCAATAAATTATCATTGTTGTTTCCTGGTTGGTTAGGACAATTTGGACAAATCACCCAATTGTCTGAAAAGTAAGATGATCTATGCGTCGGATGGGCATTTAACCGGTCCTAAACCCCCTAATGGATAGGGGTGTATTAGGGGAGGCCTATTTCCAGCAGTGGACTATCACATGTGTAACATACAACCATAGGATATGTATATTATTATTAACAACACTGAATAACGTAGTTTCAATTTAAGAGTTAAACATTTAGGATATGGTTCTTCGACTACTGTAGCATTCATAACATAATTTCTAAATGGAACCTCGCTTTATATATGTTAGAATAGTAATAAAATAGTTTTTGATAAGTTTTGGAAAAGTGTTTGACGTAGACCTGGGGTATAATTTTGGTTGTGACATAGTAGTACAGAGTATTTCTGAGTTGTCGCATTTACTGCTCTTTGTTATAGATAAAAATTATTGACGGATTTCCTAACGATTATTTTAATTTTATAATAAATTTCGTAATTACCTATAGTAAAGTAAAAGGTGTAAGTAAATTAAATATTGAAAAGATTAATTTCACGTGTATCGTTTATGTGATAAAATTTGTTTGACAATAGTTTACGTCGCTTCATGACATTCAAAACTAGTTTGTAAATTGACGCCATACATTACGTCAGTTAAATTTAACTGCGATGTATTTCTTTTGTTTTTTTTTTTTTTCTTTTATTACTTTTCTTATTTTATTCTTTTATTTTTTGCTTTTGTTAAAGAAATTTAAACACAAATTGTACAGCGGTATATAAATCTTAAAGGGATATAAAAAAGACATGTATTTTTTAAGTAAAATATTATTTAATGTTACGATATTACAATGAACCACTCGTCAGCTTAACTCCCTCGTCTTAAAATAAGAAATAGAACTGTAACAAAAAAAATACATGTGTATGTAATAATACATATGTGTGCACACAAAAAAGTTATTGGAAACGGTATTTGAATAAAACCACAACTAAATCATAATATAAAAAAAAAACATAATTACTAAAAATATAAATTAAACTATTTAATATAATTATAAGATCTACTAATAAATGTATAGCCTGTTAATACTAGAAATATATGTCGATGTACAGTTTTATTAGGTCAAGAGTGTAGGGTTTCATTCTACTGGCCAAAAAAGCGCAGTTTTTTGTACGTATGCTAGACTTTCATACTGACTAATATCATATATTAACAATTAACCTTCTTCAAGTCCTACGGATATTGTATGAGTTACCTTACAACCTGTGGAGTGGTGAGAACGAATACTATGGAGAAACAACTTTGTATTATAGTTGTTTTCTTTTTGGTTAGTGGAATATGGGACAATCACACAATTGCAAGTTAAATAATTTGATCCATACGTTGTATAGGTAAGTAAAAAGTAAGTCCCGGTTGTAAAGACCTTCTCAATTATTCGTATAGGACGCCTGTACGTATATATTAATTGACAAGTAATCTATCCATTAAAAGCAGTTCACCTTTTAACTTATGAAGGTCAGATGTCAGGAAAGAATGTCAACAATGATCCAGTAGCAGAAACAACCTCAGGTGAGAGCAAATTGAACCTGTTTTAAACGCAATGATGGTGAAGAACAAACACTTTCCCACTTAAATAGTTCAAATACGTCTACCATCACAGAAGGATGCAGAAGATAGAATTAATGCAACGGTAGACATTCCGCAAACCCTGTACTTCGCAGCCAAAATTGAGTAGCGAGGAAAGGGTCAGGCTAATTCATAGGCCGCTCACCCTACGCTTTGCTACTCAGCTAGGTTATGTAGAAGATGTAGTGCCATTAGAGGAAGGCAGATTCGGTATTAGTATTCGAATCTTTAGATGCCGGGAAGTACCTAGGTGCTTTCAGTAAAGTGCTTTTGGGTAAAGCCCAATAGGTCCAAGAATTTGTAGATGATTAATGAATCGTTCACTTTTACTTATTACGAAAAATAACGATTCGAATAATAATTTTCACGATAAAATTTATTTTATGTACATTAACGTTTAACTAACGTGTCATAGTGCATTGAAAATCCCTTATCAATTACCGCGTTCAACAAGGCATACTCTGAATTAAACGCATAACTGATTCTTGATAATAGCCAATTAATTAAAAACAAAATGTCCCCTGAAATGTTACTGAATAAAATATGTAATACGTATATTTGTTAATGAATACTACTGTTTGGTTTTATGCATTAAAGGCAAAGCTACTGCAAATCTGTTGATTTTTATTGCAACATACGTGCATAAATAAATTCACAATTGAAATGTCAGGAATAAGTGTATAATTTAGTACCTAAAAAAATTTCAATTTAAAATACTATTCCTTTACTTATACTATACTTATACTATATTATACAATTAAATATACTATCACTTCATTGAAGTCACAATAAAGATAGTTGTAACGTAATACAATAAACTTATCTAATATTAATATTTAACATTGATAGTGTAGATTTATTTACGATAAAAAATCGTAATTAATTAGTTTACTTTCGCGAGGTTTACTAATCTGGATATTCAATTTCTTTTTATTCAGTGGGATAAATATTACGACCATTTAAAAAACGCGACGTATTCGGTTTAGGACGTTTTTGTGCTGAGAAGAGTCGCAAAGGAGCAGTGAAACTTTTTTCTTATTTATCTTTTGTAATATTGCCCTTCCAAATCACAACTATCACTACTTGCCTGCTTAAATGGCTCGTGTTATAATTAGCTACAGACACCTTTCAAGCGGAACCCAATGTCCTTTAAATGCTGTAGGGTACAAACTTGCGCAGCAGCTGTTATAAACTGGTCCTATTTTTATATAGAGCCAGAGTCTACTTGTTATTAACTAATATCACCGAGTATGGAGTAAATTTATTTAATGGATGAAATTTTTTATGGTAGCTGCATAAAATTTTATTGCATGATATTTTATTGAAATTTGGTTATTGACAGCGTTTGTCATAAATTAATATTTAAAATTGACATTCACAACATATTAAAGCCTATTTAGTTCATTAAGTTAAACTCGGAATTGATGTAAGAAAACAAAGTAATCCGGAGCAAAGAAACGTAAATATGATGCGATGTTATTTGATCATCACTCGGTTATTGATGTCTCTAATTTGCCTATATACTTTTCACACTAATTATCGTCCGTTCTGTCTGCATAAGTCTACTACAATAATTATTTGAATGAAAAATATTATTACTGAACTTACGTTGGGATCCTGTTCATAGGAACATTTATGAACGTCAAAGGCTCTTTGACATTTGTCCTTATCCGGCGTATCTATAAAAGTCAAATGTATATTTAATTATCGCCCAATAAAACAAAAGAAAAGCGAAAAATAATATAACTGTCACCTAAATGCTTGCATGAAAATACCATCTTGTGCACCCTGTTATAATATTGTTCTGGTATCAGACTAACCATCATTTCGTAATCAACATTTCCTTGATCGTCTACCTAGAAAGTCCACACCAGAAATTTTTAATTTTATATAATTTTTTTTATAAAAATATTACAATTAATTATCGTAATATTCAGTCAGTTGTTTTCATACCTAAAATCAAGTATAAAGGTAGTATCATTTTAGCTTTTTACTTGGTAGTATAACACAATAAACCTGCCATTTAACCTCTACAACCCAAAGCAATTTACGATATTATAAATTTAAAAAAAATTATATCCGAAGAGGTGATAAGCTTTCAACTACCGACATCTAATAATGACTGTTAAAGGTGGTATGAGAAATACAGCAAATATGAAAACAACAACTGACTGACTTTAAGTTAGAATTTTGCGGATTTTAACCGTCGTTGCCACAGAAATAGAAAATAACTGTATATGTATGGTTAGTTTTAATATAAATAAAAAGTAAACATGTTTTAGTTGCCTTACTTGATAATATTTTTAGTTCCCTTTAATTTAAAAACTGATTTATATATTATAGAAAATGCGTAACTTACAAGACTGGCCTCTTCCAGTAAACAATACATGTAGCACTTCAATTTTGTGTCCTCCTTAAATATGCCGTTTTCGCAATTCGTTATATCCTCTGGGGGCAAGTAAGAATAAAGACTCTTTAATGTACGCAAATATCAGACATGTTTTCGTAAACAAAGGTAAAATAAAGCAGTCGACAGCCTTGTGTTGTGTTTACATCTTTGCTTTATAATTATGTCGAATGCGGAAAAAAGAAATCAAGAGAACTTTAGGACAGATTAGATAATTGCTTAGATAATGTATCATATAAGTAGAAAATACTATACTTTCAATTATTATTTTCATTGATAATAAGAATTGACTTTATATTGTCAGCGTCCTGACGATAACAGATAACGTTAACAAGTAATCATTATTTCAATCACTCTTAACCTGCTATTAAACTAGTTAAGGCAACTGAACCCTCGAATTCATTTTAAAAGTAAAGTAAAATCTATAAAATACATTCGATAATCGACATTTTGTCAGTAAACATCTAAAAGAAAGTTCACTCTACAAAAGCATAGAGTTATAGAGGGTAGCTTAGCCGCACCGCACACGTCATCCGCATTGCGAGTAGAGAACAAAGGTAACGGAAATAAAACTCCCCGCGCCAAACTCACCCTCGGCCACCCCGGTCTTACCGACGCACTCGTTGTGAACGTGCTGGATTATTTCCTGGATTTCCTCGCTGAGCTCCTGCAAATATTTTTTGAAGAGATATTTTTACAACTACCACAAACATACATGTGAAACACTTCTTTTTACAGTCCTTTAATCAAAGATAACTTAAAATCTATGTTTAATCTTATCAGTATTTAACGCGTATGCCCGAATCGCGTAGATTATAATCCTTTTGGGATAACGTGATAGATAAATTATATTTCAGAATCAAAAGTAATTATTTTTTAATAGATTGTATATACATCGTCAAGCACATCAGATAAATAATTTTTACTTTTAATAAAATCGATAAATCAAATCTGATTTAATCTTAAACTTTTTTTAAGGGCATATTTCCAGGCAATATCTCTAAAAGACTTTAGAGATAATGCCTGCAAATATGGCCTTAAAAAGACCATATCATGCAAGCTAAAAAGACACATTCCTCATCATACTTTTAAAAAAATTGCGGTATCGGTTAATTTTCCCCTAAATAACCATAAAATATCGATAGCACAAAGTTGGTTTATTCCAGAAATGTATATTGTAGTGCAAGAAATAAAACAACGGTGGTAAGCATATAAATACTTATTGACGAAATTTCAATTATCTCCCACCATTCGTTCCAAGCATTCGCCTAGTTCTTAATATTCAAAAGCAACCTCAAAACGTCTCTATTATAACCATTCTTAAAGCGAGCGGCTGACGGATAAGTCCCGCTTAGAACCCCTAAAAATGACTCATACGTCTACTCAATGTAGTTTCATTATTCAGTCCCTTAGTCTGCCTAACCGTGATCTACATACCTTTGAAAGGCGGGATGAGGCAGCCGCTTCAATATTAAAAATGAGATAACATTCTCAAAGAAAAATTATTAAGTCGAGATTCCAAGGGGACCAACCCAATGCGCATCAAGTTGTATCATAACGTTAAATATTAATTTAAACGGTGTTGCGTACGTTTCCATTGTCACCGAAGAATATTTCTATATTTTTTTCATAACATATTGAAGAGCATAAAATACTTTATCGACGGAGTTATTACTTAACTGAAGATTTATATCATATGCTTGTCAGCTCTATAAAAATAATAACGTTTTATAATATACATATACGCTTAGAAAAACATACAATTATTTCATTTTTGAAAAATAATAAGTATTTCTACTTGAAATACAGGGCGTAATATCAAATGATTATAAATACAAGAAGTAGTGGTATTTTATTAAGGCCCGTGTCAACGGAAACTCGGAGGCTGGCTACATTTAGTATTCGGAGACAACGCTGAGCAATAATGCGTCGCTTGTGTTGCCATACCGTCACTCATCCATCAACCCTTACCTAACTCACACGCACTAAAACATTTCATAAAGTACGACACGTCCGCCTCATGTGAAAAATTGACTTTGTTAAAGTCCCACTGAATGCCTTTGAAGCTTTACGACGCGATACGTTACGACCTTGTCAAAACAGCTTTTTGAAGCTGAAAGAAAACTGGGTCGACGGAATTACTAGATTTATAGAAGATTTTGTTACATCTTAGTGTAACGTGGTTTTCTTACAAATTAAATAGCGCAGATTTGTAACTACATAATAAAGATTTTTCAAAGATTTGTGCGATCAACGACGATATGACCAAATAACAAAAAAAGATTATATATAGTATACAAAGATTACAAACAGTATCAACTTAAGTAGTAACATAAAAATATATTTTTTTTTATTTAATAAATTGTTAAATGTGGAATGCATGATGCTTGTCTAATAAGCGAAATGGATAATGGAAAATCATCCATGAGAAAATAAACGTAAATCATCAGAAGTCCGCTTACACACATTCTTATAATGTTGTTTAGCAATTACCTACACTAACTACAATGCATTAGCTACACATGAGAAGAAAAAGATTCAGGTGGTGTAACTTTAGTTAATACATTGTAATAAGAAATTCTACCACCTTCATATTCACAGTGCAAGGCGTTCCAATAGAGCGTCATCGTTACCATTCATTATGCATTTTAATTTCTGTTTATTTCTCTACTTTTAAAGCTTTTAAGTACTTAAAATATTTTAACTATAAATTAAAAAAAAATAATAATAATTTTGGTCATCTTGCTATGTGTGTACAAGAATTAATAACAAAAAACCTAAGGGTTTTACAATTTATAAACAACTAAATAAATTTAAATCCATAACCAAAAATAATAAAATCCTTACCGGTTTCTCTTTAGCGGCATGTCCAAAAAGTATTAGCACAAAGAACACTGGCAGCGTCGCCGTCGACATGGCGGCTAGCTGCCTATGTTCCATTGCCCTATTGGAGATAAAACCCGGCTTATATTGCCCGTTGCAGTAATTCGATAAATACTACTTGCAAGGTGACATTTAGCACTTTGGCGGCGCCCTGTGGTTATGCCGAGCTGTAATCATCAGAGGATGTAGCATAAAATTGAAGGGTAACCTTTAGCACAACTGCGAGGAAACGGGATAGTTGTAGGCTCTAATTTAAAAACGATTAAATCGTTCATCGGACGCATTTAATAAGACCGTAAACAACCATTTATTAATGTTACAGTGCAGAGGTTTTAAAAATTGAAGTCTATTAATGCAATTGTCAAATCAGTCATCAATTTATGAGGCGACAAAACGAAACGAGGTAGTGTTTTTACACATCGCTTTGTTCAGCGTAATTATATTAAAGTTAATGCAACACTGACTGCCTCCGTAGCCTAATAAAGTTAGGGCAATTTGGGCCGATCACCCAAATGTCTGAAAAGTAAGATGATCCATGCGTCGGGTATGCATGTAAAAAATCGGTCCATCCACCAACCCGCATTGGACCAGCGTGGTGGGATACGGTCCAAACTCCCTAATGGATAGGGGTGCATTAGGGGAGGCCTGTGTCCAGCAGATGGTAACAATTAGTATTCTCTATTTGAATGTTGGATTTGTGATTTCTTTATATCTTTACTTTATAAAAGCTATTATATTACCACAAACCGTAGGCTTCTTTAACCGACAGCGTCACATCTGCTACCTATTCAGCAATTCTAACAACAATTTACTAAAACTGTTATTCTCAAAAACTGGCAATACTTTGTATGTCATTTTAAGCGTAGAAGAAAAGCAGGTTCAACTGTGATTAACTTAAATGAGATTCGCATATTGTTGTTTAACTCTGCTATCCTTTTAGTCCTATGACTATTATATGTTCCTTGATATACATCACTCCTACTTTCATAATCATTTATATCATCATACCATTTACCAAAATATACATATTAGTTAATTGCACTTATAATCTTGTAAAAAATCAGGACATTTTTAAGCTCAAAGAATATCTGATTCAATTCATTTAAATGTGTTTGTTTCATTTTCACTCATGTTTTTAATAACGATTTTTGACCTATCTTTCGCTTGGACCATTTTACTTTTATTCAGCCATAGATCAGACCATATCACATTAACAAAATAGATAACAATAACAAACCCCAAGTTCAATAATTTATTTACGTATTCGCCCGAAACTAAAACCAACCGGCTTTTCTAAAAGAAACGACCAACAAGAAAACTAGAACTCATTCTCGCAAACGCTCTATTGTTATAAAGGTAATTAGTTGTTTGACTGGCGTCAAAATTTCACGTTCGCTTTTAACAGATTTGATCCGTTATGCCCGCAACCCACATCATCTTTAACGATAATTAATAGTGAACTGACAGCGTGCGAAATAACTCACCCTTTTGAGGTGTTTAAATAATCATTCAAAATTATAAACTTATGCTGAAAAATATATTCAAAGTATATATATGCTGCTAAATGTCGGAAATTACGGAAATATTGTAATTAAAATTAAACGCAATAATATTCCTTAAGTAACTTTAATCAATCATGTATGCTTCTAGCACAAATGAAATAAATATTATATTTGATCTTCTTAAAGTTTAAGACATTCTGAACTATTTACTAGAAAAAAATATGGTTAACTATATTTTCTTCTAGTTAATAGTAATAGTGTGATTAAATAACGAAATTATATTAAAGTATATTTCATTTTTATTTCTTTTTCTCTGTACACAATCTCGTGTAAATTTTTTTTATACGGTTACGGTTTTTATGTTTATGATCGGCCCAAATTGTCCTAAACAAACACAAAATAACGCTAACACAAAGTTGTTTCCACGCGGGATTCCAACCCACGACCTCCGGTTTAAAAAGCTAGGGCCAATACTGTTAGGCCACGGAGCCGGACATATACATTTATGAAATATCTATTAAACGTTGCCAGTAATCTCTCACGCATACCTATGCCGTGTTCAATCGACATGAAAAATCCATTAGGTCTTTTGCCTCGGGAACGGGGCAGTCACTGGACCTTCTAAGCGGATTGGTGCGTCGCCGTTCGATGCACTGCGCTCCCGTTCCAGTACTCATATCCCCATTAGGATATCCAATGCAATAAAGGCAGAAAGAAGCTTAAACGCGGTCCTATAAATGTTACTTAAGGCGTTTGATACATTCTTTACTAAAAATAGCTGATAGTCGAGCCGAGTAGTTAATTCCTATTTGAACATTATTCTGATATAATCTTAAAATAAATAATCTCGTTAATTCTAAGGTATTTTCTTTGTCACAAAATGTGTTTTCGGTTCGTTTGTCGATTAGCCGTTGAAACTTTCGTTTTATTTTTATTACCGCCACCATCTAAGTATACTAGCAATCTTACTTCAATTGTTTTGTAATGTGCACGCGCTTTGTGAAATGTAGTTATGTAGTGTAGTAACCGAAAATTTACTCATGCCGTGTGTATAAAATCTAAGAGTCAAAATTAAAACTGCAGTGCATCAATTTATTAACCTTAAAATTTTAAAAAACCATATTGTCATTACAATAATTCTTTGCATCATGTCGGAAATGGCTCTATCATACGTGAGTATCACGCAGAAAATTAAGGAAAATTATTAGCAAGAAAAATTTTTTATGCATCTTCTGTTTTGTTGTAGTTTATCGTTGACTATAAAATGCAAATATTACTTTAAAGTATAAAAATGATATCAATGTAAAAAATCCCAAATTTTGATAATACGTCAAATCTTATTGAAATAAAAAGTGTAAAATACAAACAATACGTAAAAAAAATCTTAACGAATATTTGCTGATCAATCAGTACATCACCGCGTCTCTGTACATGCCTTAAAAGTTTAAAAATTTAAAAACAACAAAAAACTAACCCACAGAATATTTACGTACGCACAAACCGTAAACGTCACGACACCCTTCAAAAAGGCGACACGCAACGCCCACGTCGTACGTTGCACGTTGCACGTTGCAAGTGTAATTAAAAAGACACGCATTAATTTGTAAAGAAATAATTATTCGAAGATAGCGATGTACGAGTGGATAGAGCGGGGGACGTCATTACCGCAATCAAAGCAGCCGCGCATCGCTCGCCCCCGCTAACGACGAGAGCTCTCGATAAAAATTAAAAACACGTGCAGGCCCGGCCTGAGGAAAGTTTTAATGAGTACACGGCGCTCTGGCGGCACACGGCATACCTATAGGTTCGTGTACGAAATGTTTTTATTTCCGAATTGCGTATCAAATCTTTGACCGATGATGAAGAAACGTCGTAACGAAACAATTGGCTGTTAGACAATGTTAACACTGGTAATGAGGTTAAAACTTATTAAAAAATGTTGGTTAAAACGATTTAAAAATCTTGCATTACGTAATATTTTTAAATTGTTATGACATGAGAAGTTATGTTTAACTTATTATATATTTTATGATACCAATATTTATTATTATGATTGTGTACATTCAATTTATTTTTAGTTGGAGCAAACAAACAAAAATGCAGCACCGGATACAATTTCTGGTAAAAAATTAAAACTAACGAAATTTTGTATACAAACCTTTTACATCGATGCTCATATGTTATTTGTGATCCTCAATGCTTTTCTTCGTTGTTAGTTAACGGTTTTATAATTTTAGATTAAAATATATCTTAATGATGTTACCAATCTCTTAACGAATACTCAGCTGAGACTACTAATTTACTAATATTTCAAACGATTACTAGAATTATTGTAATTAATACAGTGGACAGTTCAGCCTTAAATTCAATCTAAGTTTCCCGTTTAATTCGTATGATAAATCGAAATTGACAATTAGTACGCCATGATGTGATGGGTAAATTTATTTACTGTTGTCTATGTATTTGTATGTATTGTCAACGGAATATGAGCCGCTTTCTTCCTGGAATGTTTTTTGATGCATATTTCGTCCGAAATTTCTAACAAACTCAGTTTACGAACGTTGTGTTGTTTTTTCAGGTCGATTATTGAGTGAGTGGGTTCGAATCTTTAGGGTACCCAACAAATTTTACAGTTGTTCCCTAGTTGGTTAGGGAAATGGGGGCTAATCACCAGATTTCCATAATTTTAAGATGCTCCATGCGTCGTCAACATACCCCATTTTAAAACGATGTTCCTGCGCCTGATCTCTTTGCGGTCCCCACCACATAATGAGAGTGAAGGAAGAGGAAGTGCACCGGTGTTCACTTGTACACTGTAATATCTTCTATGTTGTTGATTGGTTTTTAATATAGATCAGCCGCGGTATGTATTGGGGTCGGAGGAGATAATTATCGACATTTCAGTTACAAATTTTATACTTCAAAATTAACCTTTATATTAATAAATCATATCACTTCTTTAAAGGGCAAAGAAATATGTTTTATTAATATAGACTGCCATTATAGTTAGTACATTAATTTAAAGGTCTTGAAGAAGTAACTTTAAGAAAATTAATTTTAGGGCATTATTTCCACTTTAAAGCCGCAAAATCATTAAATATGAACGAATGTTATTTTCAACAAGTATTTTACGGTTCAATATGTAATAATGTTTAAAACTACGCAGGATTTGTAATTACAGGGAGATGACTATAAAAGTACCACAGTGCCTATTTCTTATGATTAATTGTAATGTTTAAATGTTTAGATGCATTGTTGGTAATGTAAATGTATAAAAAGAAGAAGAAAACTTTTATAGCAAAAATTTTAATTTAAAATTAACACAAGCCTGTAATTTGATCATGACATGAAAATCATTTGCAATAATAATTCAGTCATGTTGATATTGCAAAAGTATTACAAAAATTGGAAGTAATAAATCCTCTTATGCACGCTTAACTGATTTAACTCGTATTGCCTAGCGGATGCATCAAGTACCGCTTGAAATTGATCTGCTAAAAATACTACATGTATTGTTAATAAAATATTGATTATAATTATTTATTTTTTCAATGTTAATCTAAAAGTGTATCGAAATTTTTCTTATAAGTTAAATGGTCATAACATATTATTTAATACAGCATTCTCTAATATAAAATTTATGTTTTGTATTGATAACACAATCCCATCTTGTTTGAAATAAACACGTTTCGACTATAAATAACTTCTATTAACATAAATTTTCAATAAATACATATATTTAATGTACTTTTTTTTTTCCATTTTTTCTTATTATGCAATAATATAAAAGAATATAGATAAAATAATTTAGCAAACATAATACCTTTAACCCGCCTCCCTTGTCAAAAGGTATTGGCCCTTGCTTTATAAATCGGAGGTCGTGGGTTCGAATCCCGTGGGGATTTGTGTTAACGTTGTTTTTGTGGACACAACTTTGTGTTAATGTTGTTTTCTGTTTGATTAGGACAATTTTGGCCAATCCCCTAACTGTCTGAAAGGTCGGATGGGCATGTAAAAAGTCGGTCACACACTCAAACCGCGTTGGACCAGGGATAAGGCCAAAAACCCCTAATGGAGAAGGCGTGTATTAGAGGAGGTCTATGTTCAACAGTGGACTAAAGCAGACTGATGATGATGATGATAACTTTTAGGATTTATTTATTATGTTGTAGAATAAATTTACTTATTAGTAATAATTACCACCTGACGTATTATATTTTTTTAATGATAACAATAATTAAATATAGATTATTGCCAGAAAACTAATTCAGATATTAATCAAGAGAGAAAGAATACGACTACAAGAACGATAACTATTTTATTTATTTGTATATATTTATTGATTTGAAAACAACAAATAAAATAACGTTTCGTGAAAAAAGTATGCAATTTATAAGCAAAAAAAGTAAGATACTAATCTGCCTGAGTAACTACTTTTTTAAAACATAATAAATTTGTATTTTTTTTAATGATTACCTATGATTTATTTTATATAAAAATGTTTTTACGCATTAAATAAAAAGCTTAAACAATTTTTTTTTATTTGTTACATAAGCAGACTAGCAGTCAGACCACCAGATAGAAATTGGTCACCGACGCTCATTGACATTGGCAACACCATGGGTATGACCAACGGGCTGCCTATCGTGAGACATAAGATGTTAAGTCTCATTTACCCAGTAAACTGGCCGCAGTACCCTCAAAACCGGAACACAGCAGCGGAACCACATCAGCGCCCTATAAAAGGGGACTTACCACCTCCTAAAAAAAACAATTAATAAAATGTGATTGATTGATGTAAAAATTAATGCCATAATGCATGCAAAAAGCAATATAAAAATATATATTTGTATAAATATATATAAAGTAAACTTTGCGGAAATGACTAGAAAAGAATTATGAATGTCTTGCATTTGATGAACTGCATGATTAATAGTTTTTGAAGTAATAAAACTAAAATTGATGAGGGTAACAATATCTTCTAATTTATGAATCTTTAATTTAAATTAAAGAACGATTTTTCATAAGAAATATCATAACGTTTTAAAAAATAAATAGAACCGTAATTAATAAAGACCTAATTTCATAAAGAATGAGCAATCATAATCATTCTTCCTGACCCACAATTTTCCAAACACAAAAGCTTTTCATTTCATAACCAAAAAAAAAAGCAGATGTTTTATTGTTCTCAATAACCTTCCCCGGCGCGATGCAGTCGAGTAAAAATAGAAATAAATTGTGAGGATCCTTGCAAAACAATAGTTGGAAATGGTATACGCGAGAAAAAGCCGGATGCAAATGCCATTCATATTAATTAGCAAAGCGAGACGGGGCTTTTACGAAATTAGACCGTGATTTCAGTGAAGATTTATTGTTGTGTTTGAAATGGTTTTTAGAGCAAAGGTGGCCATTTTGTCTGTAGTAAATTGGTGTTGTCAAACTGGGCTTAAATTGAATTGACTACAGTCCGTTGTTTACGTTGCACGATCCGTTTGAAGGGAGAAAGGTGCTAGTTTCGAAGTTATTTACGTCTAAAAGATTGGAGTGTGATGGCTTTAGTGATTAATGTACCACTTAGTGAACGTGATCGCCTATTGTTAACACTTTAAACGAAAATATTGTAATGTATGTTTTCACATTAACCGGTCATGTCGACAGAAATATATAACTATTCAAAAATGAGATAAATTGTTAAAGTTTGTTCGGAATGGACATAATAATAGGTAATTTAATTCTCACGTAACTTTTATTTATTAAAATCATACTACAGTTTTGTAAACACATAATTAAAACGTTTTTAAAATTATCTAACGTACTTATTTTATGTGTACTTTTCTTTTCTTTTAAGTATTAATAAGATATTTTGTATATTTTTGTCAAAGTTGCCTTAAACATTATTGCATCATTAACATAATTTTATTATAAAACATAATTGCTTTATCCGCAGCGTATTAAAATAGCAAACGATAGTAATATCAGAACAGACTTAATTCATCATTCTAATGTTGTACATATTCCTTTATCCATTAGAGCGTGTAAGCCCTAAAAGAGATCATAAATCAAAATTAAGTAGATTAAAATTGGAATAAAATAGCTCCCTGGAAGTTTATTCAAACTTTTCACTTCTGACTCATTTGTATAAACTTTAAGTACCGGTGCTAGTTCTGTTAGACTCAAATAAAAATACCCAGGGCTTATTAATTTTATATTTTAGCTAAAACTCTTTTCAATTCTTTTAAAAATTGTATTTAGAAACATTTCGATTCAGATTAGAAACCGGCGAACAAGGAAAATCTTCCATGTCGGTTAAGCAACGGTTAATGAAAGTATGTTGTATCTGATATATAATAGAAATAATCACACACTAATAATTTTATTATTTGGACAAATTAAGATACACCATTCTATCTTATTGATATTTGATCGCTTACTATATGATAAATGGTATGCTACCAAGACGTTTTCTTTATGAGTAACCCAGTTTTCTCATCAAACTTATGAATGTGCAGTTTGCTTACCATATAACAAATATCTTCGTAACATTGAAGTGCGCGTCGTTTATTGTGTACGGTAGTCAGTATTACTTTGCTGATCTGATTGTGGTTAATCTGATTACGCGAGAATGATACGATCAGAAACCACGTGCCTTTTGGACTAATTTTAGATATTTTTATCCTTCTTCCTGCAAGCTTTAGGCATCAGGTTTTTCACTTTAACTATACACTATCTTTGGCATGTGTTGATATTATAATGTTTACGTTACGTGAACTCTTTTCATGCCTTTGATTTATTTTTACAGAATCTTGGACTGTGAAACTGCCTGTCTCGTCGCAGTTATACATTTTAATCATCATCATCATCATCAGCCTGTGTTAGTCCACGGCTGGACATAGGCCTCCTATAATGCACGCCTTCTCCATTTAGGAGTTTTTAATATCCAACCACCGTGGACCGACTTTTTAGGCCCACCCGATGCATCATTTTACTTTTTTAGACATTTAGGCGATCGGCCCAAGTTGAAACTAGAAAACAACGATAACATAAAGTTGTTTCCCCGCGGGATTAGAACTAACGACTTGCGGTTTATAAAGCACTACCGACACCACTAGTCCATGGAAGCGGCTGTAGGTACATATTATTAGAACTAAATTTATGTTCACTGGATCTTCTTATTTGACAAAGCCTGTTATTCTGTTGACTCTTGTAACTATTTTTTAGAGATTTGATTTTCAAACAATTTATTTTGTAAAACCCTGCTACTTATGACGAATTTTTGGCATATTTAGAATAGCAAATTTTTATTTTTTTTGGATGGTATAATAATTACAGGTAATAGTAGTACACAGTAGTAGTACAGTAGGTAGTCAACTCCTATTGGCCGCAGTAGTCACTCTTATTTGCCTGACCACAAAAAAGCACAATTTAATTTAATATTAAAAAGCTTTAAATATTTTTAAAACCTACAGTATGCACTTATAGACACACAATACAAACAAAGTATTTAAATTTCATCAATTTTATTTTGCGCACACGTAAAATAACGTAATTTGGAGACTATACAGATATTTTTTTATTTAGCTAGTTTTGTCTAGACGCTAGAACGCTGGCCACTATAGCCCTCTAACTGTCCTTGCCCCTTTTTATGCTATGTTATCAAGTCCGCTCTGTAGCACATACAAGCCCTACAATTAAGGTTCAAAAGATGAATTTGAGTGTAATCCTTGCGTGCATACATATAATTTCACCCATTTTCCCTCTTTATAAATACGAACATCTTTAAATATGTTGCTAGTGATACCAGTTTTATACGAACCGCGTTTTATAAAAAACTATCAAGATAGTATTGGAATTTTGTTATGACACTATTGAACCACTAATACGTCTATAAATATACTACCGGTGGTAGGTCCCCTTTTTACACCGGTGGTAGGTGGTGGGTGTCCGTGACCACTTTCCATCAGGTGGCCCGACTGCTCGTCTGCCTGTGTCAGCAAATAAAAAAAAACTAACCATTTCACAGGTGCTAGAATATGCAGTTACAAAACATATTTTGCAAAGATATTAATAATAATTAAATGATCATTGACGTTGCAGCGTAAAGACAAAAGAATAATTCTTGATCGTCTGTGCGTTACCACTGCGGTGTCTGTTTATGATGCAAAGCAGTAGTGTGATAACAGTATCATGTTCCAGTTTGAAGGGCGCTGTAACCTGCACTATAACCGTATTTACTGGATAAAGGAGACGTGACATCCTATGTGTCACGGGAGGCAGCGCGTAGGTTAATTTTTACGTCAGAATTTACAAACCTGTGTCAAAACACAAATGCTATTATCTGTATTTGATTTTTTAAGAATCTATACCATATTTATTTAGCTTCGTAAGGGAGTCATTATATTTTTCGAAAAAATTGGTTCTTGAATATAATTATGTACTTGAATATATGAATATAAAATATAATGAATATCTTCTAAGAATAAGAAGATAGATATTCATTATAGACTTATTTTGTTTATTGATGGACCTACTACACCTTATATTGAACATCATTTTAATCTATCCCTCTCTGGTGAAGCCATCATTCGCCTCTGATTTTTATATAGTATATTTTTAGGCACTTTTATTTAAATGCAGACTTAGTCAAGTTTTAATATCATAAAACGAATAAATTTTATATGCATTTAGTTTAATAAAAACGGACAATGTATTGCCTAAAAATAACTTTTGATGTCCAGTGCTTTTTAATAACTTGCATTAAAATGATAACTGTGAGTTTTCTTAACATATAGATGCATGTATATAGGTATTGGCTTTATTATTGATTATTTAAAGGACTAGATCAATGTTTATATTGTTTATAACAATAACATTGATCTAGTCCAGCTGTTAATGTAGCTTTTGCGATTTCGTTGTTTTTCGTATAAGGTGTGATCTTAAGAGAAATATTTCTTTTATTTATCAAAATACATTACATACACTACTCGTTGCAAATTAAACCGCCTTTGGGCTAACTTAACAATCACACACTATTATAATTAGTATAACGTTATTAGTTTTATCGTACATAATATTTTTTTTTTAATTTTAAATTAAAAATACACGTTTTTTAGTTTTGATTTTGACAATAGTATTCAGCTCGTTACCAAGAACCAGTCATCCAAGCAACCAGGGTTTTAATAAAAGGAAATGATTTTCCGTTTCTTAAACAAAAAAAATATCTGTTGATTACAGTAAAAATATAAAAAGTTACCGCCGTGATAAAGCAATTTTATCGCGGCAAAATCTATGTAATCTTGTAAATAATTAAATGACAGGCCTTTCAAATAAAATTTTATCTAAATTTCTCAAAGATAATATTATTGCCTAATTGTTAATCATATATGAATCAAGCCGAACAATTTTATGCTTGACACTTATAACATAATGTAGCTACATGTAGTACATATAGTAATGTAGTACATATTGCTTTAGTTTAAGATAATCCAGGATAAAAATATTAAGTAGGTTATATAGCTTAGCTTATTCGTACTTATGAAATCTATGAAGGTAACAATTAATTCGCTAATAAGTCCTAATGGTATTAACCCTTTATAAAAGTTAGAGGCCGTGTGTCCGAATCATCCGGGAGAACATTTTCCTGATATCGTTATTGTTGTTGATTCATCATCATCATCATCATCAGCCTGTGACATCAGGACATAGGCCTCCCCTAATACACCCCTATCCATTAGGGCACAAATCCTGCGAGGACTCAACCAATTTTCATGGTTGTTTCCTAGTTGGTTAAGGCAATTTGGGCCTATCATCCAATTGTCTGAAAAGTAAGATGACCCATGCGTCGGATGGACATGTAAAGAGTCAGTCCACCCACCAACCCGCATTGGACCAGTGTGGAGGATACGGGAGGCCTATGACCAGCAGTGGACTATCACAGTCTGATGATGGTGATGATTGTCGATTAAAGTAGATCCTAGTTATGAAGACTACCTATGGCAGCCGTTATGCGGTATCAAGCCCTAATCATAATCCATCCATGCAGTTTAAGTAATAAGTCATGAAGGTCTTATGTCGCTTGGTCTTTGTATACCCAAAATAAGTAGCTTTCTTAAAAAAATCAATTGACAAACTCTTATAGCAATCTTTTAGGTTTGAGTAAGTCGGGTCACCAAAATACTTTGTTTTGCCATCATTGGTTGTTTTGTTTCTCCAAGTTCCAGTTCGAAAAATTCAACTTAGGACGGTATGAATATAGAAATTTTTATAAGGTTTTTATGAAAATGGCTATTGTAGGTTTTTTTTAATATTGCGCACGCGGACTTTATTATAGACCACATTACGAAGTACATTAATGTAACATATAGTTTACGTCTATCTTTTATGGTTTCTTCAGGTTTTGCAATTTAATCGTAGGAGGTTTTAATGTTTGTTCCCGAAATTTTCTTAATATCTATTAAACTACATACTTACTTACAAAAAATGGGACCAAGTTATAGCTAATACCTATAATTTAAACAAAGTATAAACAAAATCGAAAGATTAATCAGAACGAAGCAACGAGGTAACACATATTGATAAAAAATTGAATTTAATCCTCCTTTTTTGAGAAGTCGGTCAAAAATAATAAACGCAGCTTACTGTAAATACTTTATTTTTCTTTTTCATGTCACACATTATCTGGACTATATTTAAAATTTCTTCAACTATCAGTGCAAATTACAACAAATTATTGGCAAAACAACTTGTAGACATAAATAAAACATTAAAGGAATTTATGAAAACTATTTTTGCTAAGACAGCTATTAAAAGACTATAACATGTGGACCAAGCAGAAACTTGTTCAGTAAATACTTGAACATAAACATTGTAATGTTCATTTACACATAAAAATTAAATCATAAAATTTTATCGGTAATAAACATTCATAAGGAACGTAATTATTAAGTTTACTACAGTTATATTTGCACAAAATAATGTAGATTTAATTAAAAAAAAGTAAAATGCATTTATAATTTTATTTTAAAATTTAATCATTAACAGCCAGTTAATAAATTTTATAGTTAGTCAATTTAAAATATTGTTAAAAATCTTTACTTAAACTTACCTAAAGAAATATACAAGTACAAAAGATATTAAATGCAATTTATCAAAATCTCAAATAATATCAAGGCAAGTTAATTAATACTTTTCTATAGATTAATCACAGCAATGCACAACATTGTTTAGTAAAAATAAATAAATTTTACTAAAGCAGTAACATTATTATAAAATAAATTATAAGTACAAAAGTTATGTGTATTACAAAATAAAATAATTTTGGAAATTTTAGGAAACATTTTAAGACTAATTAAGATAGTCCATCAGTCATCAGTCTTAACACACTGATTATATAATTAACTTTTACATATCTGGTTTATCAGAAATATACAACAAAAAATGCCAACTCTACTCGCTGAACTTTAAAAAGTATTAACTTTATTATGGCAAAAACATAACATACATTTAATACAAAATAATTTTTCATTGATAATTTTAATTTGGATGTTTGTTCAGTTTTAGCTATAACTCATATATGAAATATCAAATTTAAATGCAGTTTATTCTATATCTGGACCACATATGATATGAACTGTTGTAAACAATGTAGCCTGATGAATATCAATGTCTTGAAACATTTAAAAATACACCAGAATTTAAACAATACAAGTCAAGTTTAAATTTTATGCATATTCATAAATTGAACATATTTTTAACTGATTTCAAATATTCTAAAACAAATATCAAAACATGCATAAAGTCTATTTTATAAGTTTTCTATAAACTGGAGTTTTAAAAATAATGTATAATTACAACTATTGCTTTTAATACACAATATATGTAGTGATGTTATCTTTCTTTCTGATATCAAAGCTTACTGTATAATACTTATCAGAAAGGATAATCAAGCATGTTTTGACCAAATTCTATCCAATATCCAAATAATCAAGGAAAATTCATCAAAACTTATCAGTTATTTAATGAAATATGTTAATTGCTAATAGTTTGTCACAAACAGGGGGGAGGAAGGGGCATATCAATTAATTTGCAAACTTCTAGAAGGAAATTCTTCAAAACCGCTGCCTGATTGCCCCTAGAGCCATTTAATGTAATTGTGGGAATAAAATTGGGTTTAATAATGTTTGTGTCATCACCATGTTTTTTGAGTAAAGCTGAACCATGTTCACTTGAAGCACAGCTGCTTATTGGCTCAGGATCAATGTTCATTTGTTTAGCACACTGAAATATAAAAAAAATTGATTGAATATGAAATATAATACTACATAAGGTAATATAACTGCTTTACCCTTTCAAGAGCCTTATCTGCATCAGTGTTGTCCTCGATCATACACTCTGTAAACTTTACTGATTGACTCATATTGGCTATAATCTCTATAGAGCAAGAATGGATTTTATTGGCATAACATTCCTCCTCACCATGCTGACACATAAAATAATATTGGCCATGATCTTCTTTCGTCTGTAAATTTAAATAACATTATGGTAGTATGCACAACAAACAATAAAATTTTGTATAAAATATATTCAATGTTTAAAAATACTCACAGAAGCCTTGCCATATGGGACTAATGTGATGTGTAAAAATTCTGATAATTTATCAGATACAGGACTTAGATGTTTTTTGAAAAAATGTTTTGAATCAGGACATAAAGCTTCATAATATACTCGGACTTTCACTCTGTCTTGTTTGTGCTTATTGTAATTATCATCTTCTAATGCAATTAAATCTCCCTAAAATAATATCATGACATTAACTAAATATTAAATCATTAATTATAAAAGAACGAACAAAGTGTATAGAAATACTTCATTAATTTACCCCATATAACTGTAAGGATGGTTTTACCGGTATGAGCCTTATAATTTGCCACATAATTAATATAAGCATTAATAAAACTAATAATCGATATCGACTACAAGGATAACAAACCATATTTACAGTTTTATAATAGCTTAGAGCTCAATAAAACGTATTAACTATGAAACATTACTGATCTTGTAATATAGTTCCGTATTTTTAATTGATAACTTGTTTAATAGGTAATTTACTTTTACACTGTACTATATAATAATTATCGTACGAGATGATTGAGATGACATTATTTACGTCAATATTTCTTATCACGCACGTACAGTCATAACATGACAAATGGAATGTTGCTAGTTTTTTAGAAACGTTTAACATGGAATAAAATATGTTTTATTTATAGTATCTACCGTAATTATTTTTTTATTTTTTTTACACAACACTATACGTAGTCTCAGTAATGTCACATACAATAAAGTGAGTTAATAAATATGTTTCATTATTAAATCCAAAGGACTAGCAGAAAATGGTGCACAGTGTGGTTGAGTCTCCTGCACGCATCGATCTTCGGATGAACTTAGATAGAACTAAGGTCATTTTTAACGAGCACGGTGATACGGGAGACAGGGAGGCCAACAAGGCCCTGGCTATCCGCAGAAGAAGGCCAGGGCTCAAGAGGGGATGCCGTGCTGTTTGCTCCGGCACGGCACCTAAAGCGACGGTCCGGGTATCCTAGCACCGGAGAGAAGAGGCCCGCCAGGGTCACCGAAGACTGTCATTAGCGCCCGCGGCCCCGGCTACAACGGCCGCTTCATCTTGGTCTAGGGAGCCTCACATATCCCTGCTGCCCTATCACTCTGGCGGCAGGGCCGTAAGCTGAATTTTTCCAACGCGCATAAAAAAAAGGCAGAAACAATTTTAAGGGAGAGGCCAACAGAAGGATTCGGCTGGGTTGAGCAGCTTTACATCAGCTTCACAGAGTTTTATCTCGTCGTCTATTCCACAGAGACTCAAATCAAAAGTATTCGATCAGTGTGTCCGACCTGTCAGAATCTACGCGGCGGCGACTTGAGTTTACTTACACTTACAGTTTGACTTTGACAAATTTAGAGTTATGCTATGAAGAGGGCTATGCTCGGAGTGTCTCTGAAGAACCGCATCAGAAATTATGTAATCCGCCCGAGAACTAGAGCCACCCATACAGCCCACCGGATAAGTACGCTGAAGTGGGCCGGTCACATAAGCCGCAGAGCAGACGACCGCTGGTGTCCGAAAGCTCTGGAGTGGAGACCGGCCCACAAGGCCCACTATAGTCTTGTTATTGTTGATTTTAATGCCAAAGTAGGTACACGTCCTGGCATAGAATCGTGTTTAGCACCTCACGTTGTCGGTTGTCGAAATCGGAAGTAACAAATACTAGTCAATTTCCTCGAGAAAGAAGGGCTCTTCTTAAGGAATTTATTTAAAAAAAAAGGCATCACAGGAAGTGGCCATGGCAGATTCCCGATACTGTGACAAGGAATGAGATAGATTTCATCATTAATTTCATCAGAAAATTCATCAGAAGTATATTTTCAGCGATGTCTCTGTGATCAATAGGTGATCAAAACCGGAAGTAAATGGTAAGAGGCACCCAGGCTCTGGTCTCATGGTAAGACGTTGCCAGCGAGAGCGGGCCCGATTGATGAGATCTACTCTCCGATCTGACCTCCGGCAAATCGTGAGGGACTCGAAAAAAATTCTAACTGGAATTGAAAAACCGATTCGATGCCTTTAACATATCGGAAACCACAATGGCAGTTCACAAGGCACTGGATGCCGTAGTGGTCAGTGCACGGGACGTAGGTAAAAGGTCTTGCGGGAGTAAGCGTACTGGCAGGAAATCCAAACTCTCCGATAAGACGCTTGGTCTTATGGAGGAACGTCGGAAACAATAGGACACCACTTCGACAGATCTGTAAACTTCTTTTGAAGCGAATGCGCAAATTGATACGTTGAGACCTTTGCTGCTCTAAGCAGAATAGAGGGCTTCAACCCTCCTTTCATCATTTTATGGAGAAGCTCGGGAAAAGCCATCTGTCGAAACTCAGAAACAGTTCTGGCTCAATTATCTCTAAGTCTGAGATCTAATCTGAGACTGAGGATTTCTACGACAAATTGTACGCGTCTAAAGCTCCTCAACCTGATAACCGATCCGCGTGCTAGTCTAACTCGGCATCTTTCTGGTGAGCTCCCCAACTTTAGCTTTGACGAGGTAAGCCTGGCTCTCAGGCAGCTTAAGGATGTATAGGCTCCTAGGAAGGATGGAAACACGGCCGAACTGCTTAGGGTAGGTGGTGATCTAATTCTAAGCGAGCTTTGAAAGCTATTCAATTCCGTCCTTCAATCCGGGCATTTTTCCTAAGGGATGACTTGAAAGTAAGGTTGTTCTGTTCTTTAAGAAGGGTGACAATACCCTGCTCAAAAATTACCGACCGATCTCACTTTTAAGCCACATATATAAGCTATTCTCTAAAGTCATGACTTAGCACCATAGACCACATACACACCATAAGGCAAGCTGTACAAAAGTCACAAGAACAATGAGCCTTTGTGCCCTGCCTTTGTGGATTAAGAGAAATCTTTTGACTCCTAAAACCTGGACTGTTCTGAATGCTCTCCAACGATGTCAGGTCGGTTATCATCGAGGTGCCGAGAGGTCTGCATAGCGTTGCTTTTATGTCCATCTTGATTCCGGGGGGTCATACGAGACCAATCCAATTGCACCGACAGAAGTAAAGTGCGACAGGAGGATATAATTTCCCTGAAACAGTTCACAAATGCGCTAGAGGACGTCTACAAGACCATACACTGGGCTGGATGTGGCATAAACATCAACGGCAAGTACCTTTCTCACCTCCATTTTGCCGACGATATCGTAATATTTGCCAAATATAATAACTTGGACAAAACGAAAGTCATGTTCAACAAACATGTTCTCCGGGGCCGATTAATGTTGATGGGGTTACTCTCAAGGTTGTCAATGAGTAGGTGCACCTCGAGCAAATATAGCATTAGGGGAGATACAACACCGAGGGAGAACCCGACAGGAGGATTCAGTTGGGCTGGGCAGCATTTGATGAAGCTGAGCCACGTTCTCACGTCACCGATACCACAATGTTTGAAGACGAAAGTCAATCAATGTGTGTTCCTCGTAATGACTTACGAGGCTGAAACGAGGTTCTTTGACTGTAGGACAGGTCCACAAGTTTGACGTTGCTCAGCGCGCTGCGCTAGGAGTTTCTTTGTCGCACAAAATTCATAATGAATTAATCCAGCAAAGAACTAAAGACACGGACATAGTGCTAGCAAAAGGCTCATTATTAGCTCGTTAAAGTGGCAGTGGGCCAGTCAGTGAGAGTTCAGAAGAACAGATGGTCGATGGGCCAATAAGGTTCTGGAGTGGAGGGCGCGTTCGGGAAGATAGAGCGTTGGTCGACCCCCGACCAGGTGGGTTGCCGATCTCCGTGCAGTATAGCCGGTTCAGTTGGCAGCAAGTCGGCCGTCTTGGCATTCACAGTTCAGCAGTGGACGGATAAAGGCTGGTAACGATGATGATGATAGTAGTAATATATTTTGACTTAAGTCCATATCTCGCATACACTTTTCATTCTCTCCCACAATTAAGCCAAACCATATAGCGGAACTAGTGTCCTGAAATTGTTCCGGATGTATAAAATTTGAGTAGTTAACCCAATGCCCAATTGGCATTTTTTGAAATCTATGAATTTCAAAACTTGTCATGCAGTGGAGCATCCAATAAAACAAAAAAAGATGAAAAATTCTTTTATTACCAGTCTTGTATCACTTTGCTACAGTATTTTGTGATAGTAATTTGTAAAAAAAATAATTAATGCATGCACTTACTGGCTCCGTAGCCTAGTAGAATGGGTGTGTGCTTTAGAAACGGAGGTAGTGGGTTCGAATCCTGCGGGGACTCAACAAGTTTTCATTGTTGTTTCCTAGTTGGTTAGGGCAATTTGGGCTGATCACCCAATTGTCAGAAAAGTAAGATGATCCATGCATCGGATGGGCATGTAAAAAGTCGGTCCACCCACCAACCCGCATTGGACCAGCGGGGTAGGATACGGTCCAAAACCCCCTAATGGATTGTATCCTAGTTTTAAGTAAGAGAATGTGATAAAGAAATAAAAGTCGTAAATAGCTTATTATATTTATCAATTATTCTTTTATTCATTTAGTTGAAGGGTATTAAATTTTTCCATATCATAAAATCCAGCTTTGACTTGTCTGCCGCCAAAAAATCTTCCATTTAAATCAACAACTGCCTTTATAGCACTCTCAATTCTTTTAAATTCAACAAATATTCTCACTGCTTCTTCATTTGGAGCATTAGGCAATTCGAAAATGATCACCTTAATAACATCCCCATATTTCGTGTTGCATTCATCTTTAACTTCAGGTTCCAACTCTTCATCCACATCTCCAGGTCCTACCATATTCTGAAATTATTTGAATTATTAACTACATTTAATATCAATTGAATTGTACTTATATGTAAGCCACTTCAGAGTTGAAATTTATATAAACATTGTAACCTATGACGAGTAAGTGGCATCATCTAGCATTATAATCTGTTAAATTGTCACCAAGATGTCACATATTTACATGTTCCTCAGCTATAATCAACCAATGAGTAAAAACGCGCATGATCGGGTGAGGTATTCGTTACAATGAATTCCGAGTTCATTTTGGCTTAATTATTGGCTATAGAGATATTAAACTTTCTATTACAATATATAAGAAATAATGTTATGGCATGATAACTGATGGACTTTTGTTGTTGGAAAATTGTATTATTCATTTTTGTTTTTTTATCATGAAGTTATGCTTCCAGTCTATATAAGCTTCATCTAACACAGAGTTCTGTCGAAGCTCCGTCCTCAATAGAGCTAGTGGCCCAAATTTTTCTAAAAGTGAAGCACACGTCAGAGTACGTGGTTGAGCTGAAGTTTATGTCTCCTAGGATCGTCGACGATCGGTTAAGCGGACCTGGACGCCGACGGTCTGGCGACTGTTTAATCGTTTGCTGGGGCGGTGAGAACCGCCCTGGAACTTGGTGTATCTAGTATACGCAGTGTGTGTCCTTGTTGTCTCTTTGCGAGGCGATACCTACAGGTGAGTGTGCTATCCCTACTTGTAGTGCTGAATGGTTGATGTCGGAACCCACTTGGGTCTGGTATTATTCATTTACTAACACAAAATCTTTATGCCCGCATGTTTACTACAATAGACAGTGCTAACAAAAGATCTTATGGGAGATTGAATGATGCTGATTGAGGGTAGAGAATGACACCCTGGTTGTTGTAAAAGCGTAGTGTTGAGTGTATATTAAATAAAATGGGCCATATTTATACACGATCTGAGTTGTACCAATTGTTGGTGTTTACAATTGGTAAGTACCGATTAATTATAGAAAGAGATAGCACCATTGTCGCGGAGTGTGTTACACATTGGCGAGTCGCGCATGAGCGTTGGGCGCGACTTCCCTAATGCGCCGCGCGCTTCCGGGTATGACACAAGTGTTATGCGGAAGATGATGCACTGATTGTATTTGTAGCTGCCGCTACAATCTTATCCCTTTTCAATTAGCTATATTATTTTGCTTTCAAGCCATGAAAGTTATACATGAAAATAGTGACAACATTCTATGTCAAAGTTATTTTTTAACATAGCTAGTACACATTTAAGGCTATCTTATACATTGACAACAACTATAATAAAGTAGGATAAAAAAATGCAATACTTACTCTTAATAACACTACTTTGCTTGGAGATTTCATAATTTCCGTTATTGAGGGTTCTGACTTTGACATTTGAGGCGAATTTGATGATGCATTTGGTGAATCTACAATATTTTCAAATCATAAATTAATTACATTTGTTTTATGTAACAAGTTCTAACTAAAAAAATTAAGACACAATAGCTGTGAAATGAGCTTACACCATTCATTGTTGAAACAGAGGGGAGTTATAATGTAGTAAATACTAAAAATTTTCTTTTTAGTATTTTTAACATTCACATAAGACTTTAGTTATTTTCTTTCTAAAATTGTCTGTTATCAAAAGTTAAATAAATCTCAGTTTCAGTTTCCTCTAATGTTTTTCAGGCAAATTTTTTCAATATTTTTTATATATATTTATACATAAATTAAAATACCTGGTCCTGGTGGTAGCGGCATAGTAAAAGCTGGCGGAGGCATAACATTGCCATCTTTTTCATGAATAATTCTACCACCTCTTTTAGATGTCTTTTCAACTTGCAGAGCTACAGACATGCCTTGTTCTTTCTTTCCTAACCCTTGACCTTCCTGAAATATGATATCAATAAAAATAAAATACATTCCGTTTAGGTAACATTTCTAGTCAGTATTTTTAATCATAACAGAATTACTTATAAACAGTATATATGTTTAGAAACAAGAAAAAATAAATAATTTGACACTAAAACTAAAGATTCAAAGCAGTCAATGTCAAAAAGTATTAAAAATTTGGTTATTATGGAATTAAATTAATTTGGGAATCCACAAAATTATCCATACATTAACTAATTACCTTAAATCCATATTTAGCCATTATTTTAGCTGCAACTGAACTGCTACCATAACCACCGATGGCGAATCCAACTGAAGGTGTAGTGGGTTGCGCAATAGGTGGTGGTGTTGCAGGTGATGGGGTTTCCACTGTCAAAGAGGGTGGTGGAGCAATAGCAACACCCGCTGCTCTCTTTGTTAATTCTTCTGCTTCTTCTTCCTCAGGTTGCTAAAGAAGGAAAGCATGGTAAAGTATGATATAATATTTTCGATGTACAAGATAAAATATTAATACAATATATAGCGACTGAATGTATATTATTTTCAGTTTGCTATTTAGTTTTGCATGTCACGTAATATACAATACAAAACATATTTTAGTTTTTGCAGAAAGAGACAAATCTCATACAAAAGAATTGACTTAATATAATTAAACAAGAATTTTTACATTCTTAGTGCCTTGTTGTTTACATAATACTTAGTGCCTTTATTTTCTGTTCTATGCATGTACATTGGACAGAATAAGTATAATAATTCTTCAAGATACACTGATAAATTTTCTATTATTATGGCAACATTACAAAATAGGGAGAATATTGATTTTTTCTAAACTCTTCATATTAACCAAACACATTATATTTTGACAAGAATCTTTAAGAGTAATTACCATTGGTATAAGTGTTTTTTCAGGAATAGTGTCTTCATCATCACCAAATCTTGATTTACGCTTCCTGTCTGACCTCTCATTTCCTCCATCAAGTTGCAATCTTTTAGCTTGGAGTTCTGTCCAAATAAAATGTTTTTTTTAATAATATGTAGTTAAAAAGTTTTTTTACTGACTAACTATAAAATCTTACATAGTTGTCATAGCAATAACATATTTTCAATTTCAGAGCAAAGTTTTTATTTTCATTAGACAAATAATGTCATTGTTTTCATCTTCTAGTTAAAATGGCTCTGCCAAGAGTAACTAAATGAATATCACATTTAAAAATCACATAAATTTAAGTACATGATAATGTGGGTATAAAAATACATAACCTATCAATTAAAGCAATAAAAATTGACAAATTTCAAACAGTGAAAATAAGGAGCCTTACCTTTGGCAACTTTTTCATAATCATTTGGCCACATTGGATCATATTCATTTGCCACATTCCAATCAAAATCAGAAATATTCAACGACGGGCCGAAAGATTTTGAATGTAAATTGGGGCTTTGCGAGTTTGATTCATCTTCATCCCTGCTTTTGCTTTTTAAATCTATTACTGGCGTTAATACCTATTTAATTTTAAGTAAACATAAACAGTTGCCTCGTACATTTTGAAAAAACTACACCAAAAAATATATACCTGTGTGGAGCGGCGCAAAGCTTCCCTTTTAGGTTGAGTAATAGCTGCCTTTTTAAGCTGAAGCTGGGATTGTAATAATTTAATACCAGAGGACCATCCTGCGACTTTATCCGTAGTCCTTGTTTTTAAAGTATCTAAATCGTCGTATAAAGACATATTTACAGCGAAATTTAATAAAAAGATATTTATTAATATAAGTCTACATAGGAAAATTCACGATCGTAAAACTTTACATAAGGCGATTTATTGCAGTCAAGAATTTGACGAAACTATTAGTAACTTTATACAATATAAAGAACTTTATATATTATTACAGAAAACTGTAATATTTTAGGACATAATTATCAAACCGAGATAATAATAACCACAGACAATTCTTTATTTTAGCTGTCAGTTAAATAATATGACAGTCAAAACTTATAGTTAACATCTGTACTTTCATGTCAGTTATTTTAAAGTCTATAGATTATTGAAAAAATAATAAAAAGATTCAAGTATAAAAATGTTCTTTTCATACATAGAGATATATACTAAATATTGGATCAAATCAATTATGTAGCATGTTATTTTTTAAATTACAACGCAGCGTAATGCTCTTATAAAATTTTTGAAAATAGTAGCAAGGCACCAAGCATTCCTTTCTTTCCAGCCATTCTATGGATAAACGATCTAGAAATAAATATGAAAATATTAACATTTCATGAAGACTTTTAAAGAAGGTCTTAAAATTGGAGCCGATTTTTTAGGCGCCCATCGGGCACATAAATTATTTTTCTCAAACGTGTTATGTATGATAAGCAATTATTAATATAACAAAGTATATCACACATTTACATACAACTATATGTATTAATGACTCTAAATGTTTATTATCAAGTACAAAATCGAATGTTTTCTTCAGCTACGTCTACTAAGCTTACCATAATTTATAAAAGGAAATGTTCAGACAACAAAAAGTTTTAAACAACGAAATTTTATTGCATTTTAATACATATTAGTGAAAAAAAGTTAAGACGTACCAAATTTTAAGCATCAGTTAAAGATTACAAAATCTGAAATCATTTACTTAATTTTTAATCAATGCAATTCCTACTTGCATCAAAAATTTTAAACAATTCAAATATTTCATAAGTGTTTACGTGACAAGCGCCTTAATATAGGAGTAACAAATTTAAATTATTAAAATTGTGCACAACATTTATGTAAATTAAAAATGTGCTTGGCAATTTAACAGCAGCATTTAATGTTTAAAAAAATATATTTTTATCAGTCAAAAGTTAAATATTTCTTAACAACAGTAAATATAAAATTGAAAGAGTTTTTATAAAATGGGAACGGCAATAAGTAGAAATACACGAAAAATAAGTTTTGATAATACTTTGGCTATAAATCCAGCTGTAATAATTGAAAAATCTATAGAAGGTCAAAATACTTTTACTATTGCTAATTTAGAAAGTGTAAGTACTTATGCTTGTTTGTAATACCAGTGTTTGTAAAGACAGGATATATATAAATATTTATTTTCTTATGTTAGGCTTGAAGTATTTATTCAATGAAAAGTCGTGATAATTAACGATAATAAGACATTGTTATTGATATTTTTCTTTTACCAGCCCTTATCCCGCTTATCCCGTCGGCATACACGAAGAATGTCATACTCATTTGTTTTTTACTTAGAAGGTTCAGTTTTGACTCTCTGTCAAATTTGATCGTCTATTTCTGGATTCAAGCCTTGTATTCATTTTAGAGGGTGGAGAAGTATCTAATATCTATACGTATTGCATCCCAAAAACGTAGAGCTACTCGATAAACCACCTCTACGTGTATCATCAAAAATTTTCACAACACTTTGTTTACATTAGTTTCAAATTTAATTTGGCTGTAGGTTACAGAAAAATGATAAATTTAATTAATGTGGTAATCGTAAGATTGTAGCCAATAATTAATATTTTTTTATATTCCCTAATATGTACCACTTATTGTCTGGTTAAATTTGAGGGACGGTCAGATAAAGATAAATCTATTATTTAGGACTATAGTGATGAATTGATTTTTGAAGAAAAAGCCCAACTCAGAGACACGCAAGATGATGAACATAAATATTGGTGTGGTAGAATCGAAAGTCTCAAAAATGAACACCAAATTATTACTAAAATCATTGAGGAAGAATATGAAAAAACCATTGATAATACGACGAATTTATATGAACCCCCAAAATTAACCGAAGACCATATCAAAAGAATTAAGCCATGTTACACATGGCGAGCTAAGGTTATTGTTATCCATATACATAATAAAACAAGTGTCATAAAAATATAATTATATTTACTTAGTTAATTCTTTTAATATTTAGATGTTGCAATGCTACGAAAAGAATCCTCAACAACCCCTTGTCTGTTCGCCAGTGGTTCAAGAATTCAATGATTATGTTCAAACTTGTCGAGTTGCTGAATAAGCCACTGATGACACACACAAAATGATTAAATAACTACATTTGTTTTCGATCACCGAAATGAATATGACGTAATTAAAAAAAACATAATCATCTTACGGGAGTTTTATTTTTATTGCTTTTACTTAAATAACTGCTACTAGCCGTCCGCTCTGATTTAATTAGAATATACTTTTTGTGACTAAAATCCTTCCTGGGTTCGCTGTGAGATATCTTACTGCATTTAAAAAATAGCAAATCGCAAATAGCAAATTTTCAACAAAATTTAAAGAGCATATCTACGTACAACGTTGTACGTAGTACTTGTTACTTCCACAATATGCATTTCAGTGATTGATGATTGTTAATATATGGTGGTTAGTTAACATTCATAAAAGTTCAACAGAAAATTAATTGAATAAATAAAATAAATGCATCTTTTCATCTGCAAAAGAAATAATTTTATTATATGTGTTAGTCTAATTTTCTTTTAACGGTAGTTTAGACAGTGTTGCACTATCATATTGTCATTGGAATGTCAAAAGTAACTGCCAGATAATTTTAAAGTTTTTGAAGCATGTACCTGAATAAATATTTTCTGTTTTATTCATGGACATAAATACTTAAGTGTGCTTGTTATCCATTTATTCGTATTGCTTAAAATTATCATGACATCTAACGACTCCAAAGTGCACGATGAGGGATCTTTTCGTCACACTATATTAGATAAAATTATTGCTAATAATCAAGACACCGTCGCTAATAAGGTTGCAATAATATTAATTATTAAAGTGCGATATTTTTTAGTTGAATGCTATAATGATCTATTTTTCATTATTTAACAGGCTCCAGATATTAATGACTTTAAAATAATTAAACCAATCAGCCGAGGTGCTTTTGGAAAAGTGTTTCTTGCGCATAAAAAAAACAACAAGGAGCAGATGTTTGCGATAAAAGTGATGAAAAAGTCCGATATGATTAATAAGAACATGGTTACACAGGTTGTTACGGAGAGAAATGCCTTGGCTCTATCAAGAAGTCCATTTTGTGTTCATTTGTTTTATTCATTGCAATCATTATCGTCTGTTTACCTGGTAAGTCAAACATGTGGCTGTAATTTTTTTAAATAAATACTTTTTATAAGGGTAATCACCATCTAATCTAAATTAGAATAAATATTTACTTATAGGCCAAGATGTATTATTATATATTAGTTATATCATTTTCAAAAAAAATGCTTTTCTATAGACAATAAAGATAATTAAACATGTGCATGTGACAAAATTAAATTTGTTTAGTATTTATTGTTGTCTATCATAAAACATTTTTTCACATTTAACAAAATAACAATTCAGCATGAGAATAAATATAACTCAATTTTCAAGTCAAGATTAGAATTTAAAGTTTTATATAAGTAAACTTAAAGAACATTTTGAGTAGATATTTTTTTTAGTAGGAACAAACTATTTTTTAGAAATCAAGATTTAGTGAGACATAAAATAATGGTAATGGTTTTTATCTTGTAATTGATGTTTAGTGGCATAAACCAAATATAGTATTTTAGTTTTATTTGGACCCTTTAGAACAAATTATAATTGCACATTTATAAATTTATTATTTAATAATTTCTATTTGTACCTTGGATGTGAAATGTTGTTAAAAATAAACAATGATTTTAGACAATATTTAAATCATATTATTATAATACTAATATATATCAAGACTGTAAAATAATTAATATATGTTTAATGCAGGTGATGGAGTACATGGTTGGTGGTGATTTAAAATCACTTTTGGGAGTTTATGGATTCTTAGAAGAGTCCATGGCTGTTTTCTATGTTGCAGAAGTTACTCTTGCTTTGGACTATTTGCACAAACATAATATTGTGCACAGGGATTTGAAACCAGATAACATGTTAATATCAAAGACTGGACATGTCAAGCTTACTGACTTTGGATTGTCAAAAATTGAAATTCACAGAGGTAGCAAACCTTTTCATTATGTTTTTAATTACAGTTTAAATTAATACTATATACTTTTTTTAATGAACTGGTTTAACCATTTTTATATTGCTCCAATTTTAATAAAGCTCAAAGATTTAATCTCTAACTTTTTGTAATATTATGTTTAAATAAAATATTTATAAATATTCTTTATTTGTTCAGTTCTAATTCAATATTTATATCATATATGTTTTCAGATCTGGAAATTTCCGATTTTGTCAGTCATACACCAAGTTTAAATATGAGAACTCCCGGGCAACTGCTGTCTTTAACATCACATCTGTCATTTGGTTCTGGTGGTGGGGACAGCTTGCAGAATTCTATCGGTGAAACTTGTGAGAACCTCCTTGATCAGCTTAGGGAGACTAGTATGATTCTGTTTTAAGTATATATGTCATACACAAAACTGTTACATATTAATTTTTAATAATTTTCTTTTGCAGTTAAGTTGAAAGACATGATTGAAAACTCTCCAATTGTTGATCATTCACAGCTATCAGGAATACATCCATTTGTGAGCGCTGAAAGTATCAACTTTGATGAAATGGCTGCAAGTATTTACCCATTATTATTTTATTCTTTTATTTACAATTACATGAACTGCAATATTTTCTATTTTTACTGTAGATATGTAATACAATGAAACAGCTTATTTTACCAAGCCAATTTATTATTTGCAATTATTTTACAAATTCTTAATTAAGCACAAAGGTCAAAAGACAGCTTATTTATCTCACTGCTTGTTAAAACTTAATGAAAATGAAAATGTTACTCAATAATTTACAGTGTCACACTTCAGAATCGGAATCAATAAGCTCATACCATACCTGTGAGAGTTCGAAAAATAGCACAAATTCTAAGAGCAACAAATCAACAGATCTCAGTAGCAATAATGGTTCTTCTGCTGAATCTACAATGTTTACTGATAATCAGCATGATGCATCTACTTCCCCACTTTGTAGAGGGCAGTCTTTGAAGAGAATACCAAGGTAAAAACTCAAGTGTAGGTAGTACAATCAACTTCAATCAATTGCAACAGTGAATTTAAGCATCTGCATATAGATGGTGGTTCGTTACGCAAGTAAAATTTAGGAAGAAAAAAATATGACCAACTTCAAACAGTATAAGATTATTTTGCGCAATAATAGTGGATAACAATGTGCTCATTATACGGAACAACAACTTTGTATTGGTAATTAAACAAAAGTAATCTTGCAATCCTTATTACAATTTTTCATATTTGTGCAAAGCTGTTCACTTCTTATATTTGTAAATTAAAAATGCTTTAGCAAAATATGGTATATGTATGTATTTACGTATTCTACAATCTATTTCATTTAAAAATAATCTATAAAATGTGTGACTACAGTTTTCGTGCTAAGAAAAGGAAAAGAATTTTGGACTGCGACGGTGATACACCGACCGGTGTTACAAGCCTGCTAGATTGTAAGGAAAATCACAGTGGTCTAACACAAGAAATTATGGCACTGGAGCTAAGCCAAAACACTCCAAAACGCATTTCAATTCATCCAACACCAGAACGACGAAAGAATCCTATAAAAGGCGTTTTAAAGAAAAGGTAAGTTTAATAGGATAAGTGTTTTTAAAGTTACGCTGGTACTGCACAGCCATTACTAAGACTGGATATTAAAATTTTTATAACTTTCTGTGTGAACAATGGTCTTCATTTACCTTAAACTAAATGGTAATATCCAAACTTTACTTTGAAGTTTCTAGAGGTAAAGTTTTTTACCAAAACTTCAGTAGTAAGTGTAAATACTTCAGTAATAGTAAGCATGTTAAAAATCAGTGTCAGATGCTATAAATCCGTTTACCTCTCAGGACATGAAATGTATGTTAAGTTATGTCTTGTTTACCTAGTAATTACACTGGCTAAGGTGCCTTTCAAACAGGCGATCTACCAGTTTTATTTATTTTTGTGTAGCTGTTATATATATTTTTTATACATTCAAGTAAAAATCTTAACAAAAATGTAAAGTTTCTGCCGCTACTAAATACAAAATTTAAACAAAGGTTACAATTAATAATTTTTCTTTTCATATTTTATGTTTTATTTATGTAATAATTTGTTCCGCTCTGTTTTTTCTTTATTTAGATGGGCATCACAAGATGACAGCCATCATTTTAATGTGGGTGTAATATTTTCTACACCCGTGTCAAATAGCAAATCTCCCGGTATAAAGAAGAGGCATAAAGCAACCAGGTTCAACATTCCTATTGATGAATCCTTAACAGGGGCCAAAGATAAGTCATTCAACTTCAGTAAGCATGTATCCACAAGCTTAGAAATATTCCCTACAAGAAGATTGAGCAAGGTATTTAAAGCCTCAAGAAAGTTGGTTGTAATTGTCTGAGGAAATGCGTAATTTATTCCTAATTTTTTTACAGGGTGAAGCTAATAACAGATCCCCAACTGATCAGTGCAAAACTCCATTAGCAACTGCACATACCCCATATAGGACACCGAAAAGTGTGCGAAGGGGCAATCAATCTGATCAAAGAATCTTGGGTACCCCTGATTACCTGGCACCCGAGTTACTTCTAAAGTGAGTTTTTGTTTAACTAACTTATATCAATCTTCATGTTATATTATTTTTCAACCTGTAGTCATTTGTGACCCTGGCTTGTACCTCAAAGTAGTGTTATATGATTTTGTTTTACAGAAGAAAAATAAGTCTATGTATTTATCAGTCTTCTAGCTTCTATACTACAAACTTTAATTAGTTTAGAACTAAATGATGTTGTGTTATTTGTCCTAAAAAATATTATTACCATTAACATATGTGGTAACAGTACCCCAGTAAGGCCCATTTTACCGCAAAACTGTAGTGTGAAAGCATTGCTGTACTTTAATTTGAAGGGTATGACAGCCAGTTTGATTACTGGGTAAACATAACATCAATGTCTCACGGCAGCAGTGGTCTTGTTGACTTATGTAGCATTTCCTATAAGCTGGCATATCTTTTACAATCAGGTAAACGCACAGCTTTTTCCATTGCATCTATCAATAAAAAAAAATATTTCAATACTGGTTATTTTAGGGTACATTACGAAGAAATTGTTTAAAAATCTGTTTTTATGCGTACGCTAACAATCATACATAGTGAAAAAAATCGATTTTATAATGATAGTAGGATAATTTGTAAACTTATTAATTGTAATCAGTGATCACTTATGTTTTGGACAATTGAGGCTGGCAATAAATGTAAACAAATGTAATGTCAAATACTTATGATGCCGCTAACGAAGGCGTCCTTATTGGTGAACCGCGGCCATTTTCAGCGCACAATAACTAAGAAATTTTGACAATTTATCAAATTATATTAACTATATTGTTATTTAGTGGTCAGTGGTACATAATATACTATAGGTGTTGACAGAAATGTTATAATATTTTATAATCCTTTATCATTAAACATTTTATTTTAGATGCCGATATTTTTCCATCTTTTCAGGCAAGGTCATGGACCTCCCGTAGATTGGTGGGCTTTGGGAGTCTGCCTTTACGAGTTCATGACGGGGGTGCCGCCGTTTAATGATGAAACACCACAAGCAGTATTTAAGAACATTTTGTCTAGAAGTAATTAATTTCTTTGAGTTTAGTTTTAATAGTTTATTAACACAAAACATTTCAATTGGTAAATTTCTCGTTTCTATGGAGCAAACCAAAACCATTGCTGGGCCTATTTTAGCCGCAATGTGAAAACAGTACTGTTTTCTCGTATAAAAGGTAAAAATTCTCGTAGCAAGTATAATTTCTAGGTAAATTAGACATATCATGTTTCAAGATGGCTTACAGCTCATTTTATCAATCATCATCGACCTGTGTTGGTCTACTGGTTTTTGGACTGTATCCCACCGCGCTGGTCCAATGCGGTTTGGTAGGTGGACCGACTTATTACATGCCTATCATAGATCATCTTGCTTTTCAGACAATTGGGTGAAAGGCCCAAATTGTCCTAACCAACCAGAAAACAATGATAACACACAGTTGTTATTCCGCGGAGTTCGAACCCACGACCTCCTGTTTCTAAAGCAAGGGGCAATTTTGCTAGGCCGCGGAGGTGGTACACTCATGCGTTATACTAATAATAGTAATTTAAATCACTTATTTTATAATAATAAGTAATTTCTAAATTCTTGTAACAGGATCATCCTAAAAACGTCCTGTGGTGAGTGTTGAAGTGTAGCTATGGGCTTTACATCGAATTCTTCATTATATATTTTTGAAGTTATACTTCTTAGGCGCGTTATGAAAAATGATGAGAGTGAAATTTTAGGATGCGCGCACCTGTGACACAAAATTAACAGTTTATAATGAAAAAGGTGAAATGGACCTTATTACATAGTGATAAGGTTGATTTTTGTGTAGTGATAATGGAATTGTCGTTTTTATTTGCGATAGTTGTTGCATAATGTGCTCTATGAGTTAGGATTAAGGTTCGTTTTTGGTTGCGTTTATTTTGAAGTTATACTTCTTTAGGCGCGTTATGAAAAAATCATGAGTGAAATTTTAAGCGCGCACTTGTGACACAAAATTAACAGTATGAAGCCGTCTGCTTAATATATATATATATTAATTTTTAATGATGCCAAAGTATAACTCTCACGCGCGTACATAAGTACACGCACCCATTTTTTTCTATTTATAGACATAGAATGGCCCGAAGATGACGAAGCGTTGTCCCCCGAAGCCGTTAGCGCTATAGAGTCACTACTCACTATGGAACCGTCTGAGCGACCCGCTACGAAGGAGGTGCGTGTAATGCCCCTGTTTAGGAACGTGGACTGGGAAGATCTGCTTAATGCGCAACCACCGTTTGTTCCTACACCGGATGATATTTACGATACTGGATACTTTCAAGGTATTATAACTATGTATAATAAATTTATAATAATTAATTTTTATATTTGTTATATATCATATAATGATTTTTTTTTGGTTGCAGCACGAAATATACTCCAACAATTACATGTATCCAATTTTGACATGTAAATATTGAAAGCTATAGCAGAGATTGGAAGACTTGCAATATAGTGAAAAAGTAACGGTTATATGATATGCTTATGTAGTTGTTATTTTATATATGTTACAATCTTGCAGTGTAACTAGAAATTAATTAACCTTTGTATTATTTCTGTTCCTTGTAGTTTATAATAGTAAGACCGTTACGGCTAAAAATCTAGTTTTAACGCTATTTTCCTTTTGCTTTTGACATTCTATCAAAGTTAGTAAAAGTTGCAATGTATTGAATATAAAGTTATTTGTTATAGCAACTGATTTTTTTAACAACCTACTATATAATAACATCTCATTACTAAACCAGATATTATAAACGTAAGAAACTTTTCCATTTATGAAAAAAATGCATTCACCATTAGTACGATTTTTTTGTAGAAATAATTTGTAGATATAAATAAAATATATTTTTTTTGTAAATTATTTATTAAAAAAAATGATAGTATTTGGCACATACGGAATTTTTATTTGCATGCCTTTGCCCAGATATTGTGAACCAATTGATTGAGAAAGACAAGAGACCGGTATTGCCTTTCTCAAAATAATTGATGAATTATACATATTCATAATTAAGTTGTAGAATTTAGATTATGGATGTGCTCATATACTAGTTTTTCGAGTTCTTCTGGATCCATGGTAAGAAGGCAGTGACGCGGGTGTATACTCCGGGATATTGTCCTTTACCGCAACCAATACCCCACGAGACCACCCCCACTTGAGTCCAGCGACGGCCTTCGTTCACCATTAGAGGACCGCCACTGTCGCCCTGTATATGAAATTTGGATGTTATAAAGCTCATATCATTTCAGGTATAAAATTACTTTTTAAAGTAACTTAATGCCCTGAGTGATATAGACATGGACTACTTAACTTTGCTATGTCATAGCGTCGGATCCTTATCGGTAGATTTCGCAGAACTGCCTCACGTGATTGCTTTTCACTAATAAGGTCGTTTTGCGGCTGTATGTCGTTTAGACAGTTTAATCTTGTTTGTCTTTAAACACGTCGCGAGTACCTTTACGTGTCTTCTGGATGATTATTTATATAAATTTACTGCTTTTAATGATAAACTAACATTACTATAAGCAGTAAACTCACTTAAACAACTAAGTGGACTTAAGCCAACTAATTACAACAGCCGAATACGACTTGGAATTTGTGAAAACAACGTTAACCGTGAAGGTAGTTTTAGGGATAATTTTTACTGGTGTTCTTATAAAGTTTTGTTTTCGATATCAACGTGGAGTGACAAATAACGGCGCACTTACACTGTTGCCATGAGATCCGTTGTTTACAAAAACTCCAAGTCTTATTTGGCTTATGTAGCTCCTGTTTTGTTTGTACGGTTTTCCATCATCATCATCATCATCATCGTCGTCAGCCTGTGATAGTCCACTGCTGGATATAGGCCTCCCCTAATACACCCCTATCCATTAGAGGGTTTTTGGACAGTGTCCCACCACCCTGGTCCAATGCGGGTTGGTGGGTTGACCGACTTTTTACATGCCCATCCGACGCATGGATCATCTTATTTTTAAGACAATTGGTGATCGGCCCACATTGCCCCAAGCAACTAGGAAGCAACAAGGAAAATTTGTTGAGTCCCCGCAGGATTCGTACCCACGACCTCCGGTTTCTAAAGCACACGCTATACCACTTGGCTACGGAGGCAGGCATGAATATACTTAAACATTGCGCTCTATCTCACACAAGTGAAGTTAGCGCTGTAAAGTTACTCTATTATTATAACTTACACTGCAAGAGTCCATGCTGGCTTTGCCGGCGCAGATCATGTGATCGACGATTCCACCTGGGGCTGCGGAGCCGTACTTCAGGCGGCAGTCCGAGTTTGCCAAATTGGGATTGTCACCTCCTGTAGTACTGACGGCTGAGGACCACCTGCAGAAAAATAAATGGTTATATTATCTTTGTTTAACGGTACCTATTATTGTAAGAAACCTAGCAGTCTTATAAATTTAGTTTTTTTTTAAAACCGGTCACCAGTGTACAAATCAAAGAACAGCCTTTCTAACAATATTTTAGGTGTAAATTGATTGTAGTAAGAATTACGTTTCCATAATTGAACAAAGCCTTTTAAGATTGTTTGAATTGAAAAATAAATAAAAAAACACGTTTATTTAAATGTTAAAAAAACATTAAAAGAAAACTGGTTTTCGAATCAAATATTTCGTGGGCTATAAGTTGGTGAACTATTAGTTTTAGTATTAAATTTTATTCGTGACAAGAGAGAGGACGGTAATTAAGATAAGCAAATTACCATTCAGTTTTAGAATTTTTGCCTACTCTCTATAGACAAACCGTGTCAGAAGTATAAAACGAAAGGGGCCACAAAGGAATTTGTTGTTGGACTATCTAAATAGGCTTAAAATAAATATGTGGGTTCTAAACAATGGTTAAACGTATATAAATTATTTGAAATGATTTTGTGGTGGACGTAAATGATTTTAGCGGTTTTGCGAATCAGCTCGTGGCTTCAAATCTTGTAGAGGCAATATTGGCTGAACAGAGGCAAAAAAGAGGAAACCCTGCGTATCAAATCGGTTTGTGAAGTCTGGTTGGACTTCATATACCCATCGGGTCGTATATATATAAGACTAACTTTAACAGTCGTTAGAAGTCATCAATACATGCATATAAACTAAAATCGCATCCATCGATCAAACAAATTTGATGTATTTGGTTCGTGGAGTTTGAAGTTCATATAATAACGACGTGTTTTGTAAAGTTTAATATATTTAGCTTAGTCATTGTTAGGGATAATCAATAGAAAAAGTAAAAACTACTGTTAGAAGTAATATTCATAAATTGTTATAGTTTTTTCTGTTTCGTCCATTAATATGTATTTCAACCTACTGTCCACAAATTTTAAGCACTATTACTGGAGTGAAATCATGGCAACGCGATGAAAACTGGAATAAATGTTAATGTCGACAGCTATTACTTACTCTCACGCAAGCTTCCCCATCCTATGACAGTTGCCACTTGTCCAGCGTAGGCTCTATTGCCACTTGGCAGGCATATTGGTCGAATTGCCTTTGAAAACTTCACCGGTTGGTCTAAAGTCAGGAGGGCCACATCGTTGTACTGAAAATTAATAAATTCAGAAAGAGTTAATCACACTGTAGAAACAACAAATTATTCGTAACTGAATGATATTACTGTTTTCTTTTATGTATCAAAAATAATGAAATAAAAAATATTTATATTTATTTGTAATTTTAAAATAAATTGTCGAAAAATTAAAAGGGTTTACTGCAGTATAAATAAGAACTAAACGTAGTTATATCTGCTCATGTGTTGACGCACATAAATTTATAAATATAATC
The DNA here is from genome assembly GCA_029286875.1 of Lamproptera curius. Classification (NCBI taxonomy): domain Eukaryota; kingdom Metazoa; phylum Arthropoda; class Insecta; order Lepidoptera; family Papilionidae; genus Lamproptera; species Lamproptera curius. Next base: position 1,003,320 of record JAGSMT010000048.1, read on the forward strand.
TAAAAAAAATCACATTACATAAAGTTGAAATTAAATAATTACCAATGTCTGCATATTGAAGCCGCGGTGTCTTACGACCCTCTTGATTTTTCTCTCAACGTGTTGCGTTTCTGTGTTTGTGCGAATGTTGTGATCGCCGAGACGTGCGGTCAGTCGTGCCACGTCCCAGGATGTCATGCTGTAAAAAAAAACAAGAAATAATTTTATTATGTAGGGTGCCTTTTAATTAACCCATAGGTCCAAATAGATTTGTAATACAACTTGCTCACTTGTATAATAATTAACAAGTTCTACTTATGCCGACGTGTTTTGTATGGTATAATATTCTTACTCCTGGTTGCGGATGATAAAAAGAAGAAGCTCACCAAAACAGCTATTAGAAGTTATATTTTTGTATATAACTTCTTAATTTGGTGTTAATTTTTGAACTACTGCCCAAAAATTTAGAGGCACCGATTTTCTATGTAAGTAATACGAGATTTTAATAAATATCTAATATTTGACTTATATTTTAATGCGTACGTATACTTATAGTTATTTGCATTTTATTTTAATACAAGCAGAGTCGCAGTATAAGTGTAATACTAGTTACTCTACTTGTACTACAAGCTAGTGTAAGTAAAAAAGTGTTGTTTACTGTGCAACACAATGGGCTGCAGATAGCACGTGAATGTCGTCTATGAGGGAGCCCCCGCAGAATTGACGACCCCCGTTGAACAGCGCCGCCACCCACGGCCACTCGTTCAAGTCAGCGTTGTGACCGCCGACTATCCTCTCCTCGTCTTGCAGCTCTTGGGTGCTTCCGTAGGTCTTGAAACAAGAATATTCAATGAGCCTAATATTTAGAAAAGCGCAATGCTTTTTACTTGAACTAAACGTCGAGATGAGCAGGATGGGAAAACGATTTTTTTTATAACATTTCTGGACGAATAACACAACATCATCTAGTCCCCAACTAAGCACATATATTATGGTTATTGATGGTAAACAATAAGCCATGCCTAAAAGAAATGCAGATCACACCTTATCACATGACATCATCAGCCTTTGATAGTCCACTGCTGGACATAGGCCTACCCTAATACACCCCTATCCGTTAGGGGGTTTTTGGACCGTATCCCACCACGTTGGTCCAATGCGCGTTGGTGGGTGGACCGACTTTTTACATGCCCATCCGACGCATGGATCATCTTACTTTTAGACAATTGGGTGATCGGCCAAAATTGCCCTAACCAACTAGGAAACAACAATCAAAATTTGTTGAGTCCCCGCAGGATTCGAACCCACGACCTCCGGATTCTAAAGCACACGCCTATACCACTAGGCTACGGAGGCAGATCACACCTTATGTCGCTTCAAATTCGGTCGTTATATTGAGATATGGTTACGTCGCGATTACCCAGATAACTTCGGTTGAAGACGATGCTGCCGCGTTGAACAAGAGGAAAGTGATATTTAAACTTTCAAATGTGAAAATCTAAATCTATCATACCTGGGGTCCGTTTTTGATGCCACATGAACTGTCGACGGCCGGCTGGCCAGTTGGTTTGGTTGGTTGTGTTGGATACGCAGGTGCCCATGTCTGTGTTAAATTTCGTTACAAATAATAATGAAAAGTCAGAATATTCGATTAAAGTAACATGCAAATTTCATTGATCGAAAGAAAAACCATCTTAGCCTTCATTACACACACATACTTACCCAATTTCTACTATTTATATGATTTCTACTATCGCATGCTTAAGAAAAGTATGGAGACCATTCAAGTTTTACTTTAAGACAAACTAATCGTTTGTTTTGTCAGAAAACAAATGATCATCTATTGTTTACTTAACCAATTGTTGGAATTATATTTTGTCAAATAGGCAAATATTTAAAGCGTCAAAGCTTAACAAATAAAATGTTATCTCACTTGTTTCGTAGTACTTGCTGGGGTTTGTCCCCAAGTGGTCGTTTGTGTACTCGGTGAACCAGGTTTACTCGTAGTCGGTTCGTAGTCACCGGCAACTGCAAATACCGTGAAAATACGTCTCTATACCAGTTTAAAACATAAAACTCATGTAAACAAAGTCTAATGTCAAGCACCGATGACTCCGATAGTGAACGCATTCTCTTTAGTAGACCACAACCAGCTAGAATCGACTGCGTTATTGGACCACCGTGTGGTATACACACGACTATGTTGGTGTCCTGAAGTCAAAAGAGCCTAACATATACATTTGTTAATGTGTATTCCATTGTAACGATGGTAAACGACATAGCAAGCAGAATAAGTAAGCTGAAGTGGCAGACGGGCGGCTCGTAGAACCTATAATCGTTGGGGAAAAAAGGTCGCAGCCTCGTACCGGTCACAGTAATGTGGAATGACCCCCTTCAAGATAGAGTGACAACCTGTGCAAATGTTCAGGAATTCGGTAGATGCAGGTCGCCTAGGATCATACCTCTTGGTGGCTCATGGGGGAGGCCTATATTTAGCAGGACTTACTTAGGCTGCTATGATGAGGATGAATTCCATGTCTTATTTAGCTCTGGCACAGGCTCGAGTATGTAAAAAGATACTTTTACATCTATTACTGAAATACGCCTATGGATTATTTTATACGGAAATTATTTTTCGATATAAAATAACTGCTTATTACTGTATGTATTTATTGATACCGATATTGACGAAGTAAGATATTCTTACTGCGTCAATATCGTATCGTATCAAGTCGTATTCATCCCTATTGCATATCAACGAAGGGCCGATACATCTAATGACGTCTACGATCTAGTCGTTTAAGCGGAATTTACGTTTAGCGGCGGTTAATGCTATACATTATTACGCGTGAAGTCGTTACTACGTAATAAGATTCAGACTTTATTAGACTCTATTATAACTGCTCTATTATAACGGCTTTTTATAGACTTTTACCAATTGACGGTGGGTGCGTCGGTGCAGAATGGTCCGGTGGATGAGTTGGCAGCGGTGGAATGGGTGGTGGCCAATTTGGTGGTATTTGTCGCACGCGGTTGACATCACCAAAACTCCATTGGTTAGATAACGAAGATAACAGTCGCCCCGGGAAACTGACAAAACATTTTTTAATTTTTATTAGTAAGAGCGATAAATGGAATAGGAAGTTTGGTACAATGGTATGGTCCTGCCCATAAGAAAAACAGCGTCACGCCACAGTTCCGCTCAACGCCCTGAGATATGAGATGTTACATCTCGTTTGCCTAGTAATTCCACTGGCTACGGTGCCATTCAAACCGGAAGATAGTAGAGTTTACACTACTGGTTAGTGGAAGAAATAGGCACCGCAAAAGTAGTATACCAATAAACATAATCTATACATTCTATTGATATTTGATTTCTTCATTAAATGGACGCGATTTCGAACATTTATAGTCATCATAGCACAGTAGCATTTAAGTATTGTGGTTGTTTATTTTATACTAGTAACAACGACTGCCTATATTGTCATCTACGCTTTTTACAAGTTTTCAAATAAGGTATTTTAACCAACAATGCTGATATTTTAATTGCGCTTTGGATTAAATACATTTATTTATTTTAAATAATACTTATACACAATAGCAAATTTTATTAAAGAAACAAAATAACTGTCAAATTTTCATAAATAGTTTTCATTTATACAAAACTAGTAACATCCGATATTTACATTTGCTTAGTGCGCTTTTTGCACTTAAAGTACTGTTATAACATAAGTCAATTCCATTTTAAATTGTTTCTTCAAGACACAATTGCAAACGTACATTAATTAATGTCTTTTAATGGAACAACATATATATTATAAAATTTATAATAGTCAATATAATAAAATTTATATACCTAGCGATATAAGTAGGTGGCGCTTGCGCTGGTAACACTTGAGGCAGTACACCGAACCTTTGTACATCGGGCTCCTGCTGTGGAGGTGTACCTACCGGTTCCGTACAACACACACCAAACACCTACGGCAATACATTTAAAATAAGTATCAAGCATAAATGTTAACGATATAGCAACACGTTTTAAGAAAACATCTCACGCGTGGAAATGTTATTTCAAGATGTCCGCGCAAGGTAATCAGCTTGTCATGTAATCCAGAAGTATACCGCTTCGCGTTTATTGTTTCGTTTTTAGGTTTAATGATAACAAAAGCAACACGCGGCTGAAAGAGCAGTCTGATTTTTTTTCTGTCTGAGCCAAAGGCTGCTTTGAGATGCTATACTTAAATATAGATTATGAAGAAACGTTTACAAAAAACGAGATTTTATTATATAGATATTTTCGAATGTCGTCGGTAAAACTTAATATCAGACGCTACAGTCTACTAATAAAGTAGGGAATGCTGTCCTTTACAAAGAAGAGGCTTTAAAACACAAAAAGCGATATTATTCTATAACTTTTTACTATTTTATCATGTTGCCATAGAGACAGCACACAATAAACGCCATAAATCCGCAAATAGTAGATTAAATCTGGTAAGTAGTCGCATTAAGATATTATTATCCTTGTGGATATATTGCAAATTGTTTAGATGTACGTATCGAAACTTTTATAAAAAAGAAAACTTGTTTAAAACTTACCTCCATGTTATTGGAATTGACGTAGCTGCACGTATCATAGTGGCCCATAACCCATCCGTCCCATCCTGATAAATCGACGACTTTGAAAAGTGGATAGCAATCCCGAAAACTCTTGCATGTACCCTGTTTGCCTTCAGAGGACTTGCAGTTTAATCCTAACGCTCCATCGCCCTTATAATAAAATAAATAATACGTTAAATATCAGTGGGAAAAATGTAATAAAAGAAAAGGTAACTGCATTACAACCTTGGCAATAAAACATCAAAAGATTGAAAACCAAAAAACAAGTTTAAGATATTGTCTTCCTGTATCAATAAATCTCAGTACAGACTTATGAATAAATTATAGGTGTATTCAAAAGGCAGGTATCAATTTAATTAATAAAGGCTAGCGTTTATTATAAACGGTAATTAAAACCAATGAAGTACGTAAAATGCATTATGAGATATATATGCTTCCGTTGCAAACTGAATAAGTAGCTTAATTATTTCTATTGTTTACGAGAATATTATACATTATTAAATAAAATGACTTTCCCGACGTTTCGAACACTTTTCAGCGGCCGTGGTCATGGGGTAGACTGAGATGTCATGCGTCTTGTTGCCAGTGCTAAAATAATAAGTCTTTAGCTTTTCTTGATGTTTTAATTATTCGCAATCCTGATAGCACCTTGAGCCATACTGTGATAGGAAACGAACCCATACAAATAAATATTTAAATAGTAATTCATACAACCATCCACCCCAGTTAGCTACTGTGGGCAAATCTTTGCTTCAGAGAGCACGAGGGATCTGTGATGATGCACACCGGCGGCTGAGCTACACCATGTTAAGCAAGTGCTGGAGACAACAATCTTGCTTGAGATTAGAAAACATCCAAATTTCAATAGAGAAGATGGTTAGTCGACCACAACAAGTTTAAGTTTAAGTTCAAGAAAAGTATATAATCATAGCAATTCAATCAGCTTACAAAGTTAACTGTGGAGAGAATAATATATATAAAATATAGGAAGTTTTAGGTTAATTAAATATAAGTAGGTGCCAGCAGAATACCAGCGTTGGCCTTAGCCAACATAATGCTGAGTTGGAACCTTATCGATCCAGCATCGTTGTATACGTCAACGAGAACAAGAAGGGTCCACGTAGTTAAAGTTCTTTATATTGTTGTGTACTTTGTTTTTTTCTTATTTTTCTTAATTTATTATTAAATAGTGTTTTTTTTAAAATATCGTTTTCACGTTCTCTTTTTTACTATGTTACAACAAGTAGGTTTAACCCTATATAGCCCTTGTTCTGTACTATTTACGTTGTTTGTGTGTTAATTAGTTAGTTATTGTGTGTATTTGTTTGTTAATTAATGTGCTGGATTGATTAAATGAGTTATTATTATTATTTATTATTTTACCGCCTGCTTGGGACCCTATAATTAATAAATTACAATTTAAACCCAAACATAATACCACTGCTGACTGTAAAGATAAAACCAGTTCATTTTGCATAGGTCGGAGTACAAACTAAAAATTATTAATTAAAATTAAGATCTAGAAACCCTGCTTCAGGACTGGCAACAAGACGCATGACATCTCAGTCTACCCCGTGACCAAGGCCGCTGGAAAGTGTTCGAAACGTCGGGAATTCAAAAATGTAAAATAAACGCGATAAAATCCGTAAAGTCATTTTATTTAATAATGATTAAGTAGCTGTACATTTAAATTTTTTTAAAATTCCATATAAAAATAAATGTTTTTACAATTCGTTGTTATGTCCAGAAAATATTTGCAAAATAAAAACCGTGTGTTGCCAAAATTGAATCCGATTGTCAAATATTATCTGAACTGGGTGATGATCTGTCCAACTGATGAAATGCAATTTACCTCTGTTCTGTATTAAACATATTATACAACATGAGACCAGTAGCAAGAGATGTTGAGGAAGAAAATTAATGACAAAAGTATCTAAAGAAACAATACATTCCTTATAATTTAACTATACAAGCCGCCTCCGTGGCCTACCGGTATGGGCCCATGCTTCATAAACCGCAGGTCATGGGTTTGAATCGCGGGGAAACAACTTATTATCGTTGTTTTCTGGTTGGTTAGGACAATTTGAGCCGATCACCCAATTGTCTGAAAAGTAAGATGATGCATACTTCGGATGGACATGTAAAATTTGGTCCACCCACCAACCCGCACTGAACCCGCGTGGTGGGATACAGTCCGAAAACCTCCAAATGAAGAAGACGTACTTTAGAGGAGGCCTATGTCCGGCAGTGGACTAACACATGCTGGTGATGATGATGAAGTAAACTTTACTATGCTCATTCGTATCAACAACTATAAACAAACATTTATTTGTAGTACAAAACATTAAAAAAAATGTCAGATTTATATATAAAAGGTTAAATTGGTCTAGCACTGATTGCCTAAAAATAAGATCAGCTGGGAAGAGTATGTAAAGGCATGTATGTAAAGGAACCCTGTTGTCATCTTTGTTTATTAACTGGCATCTAATTCAGCCCTCTGAGTTGCGGTGGTCAGCTGCTTAAATAAAAAGCTGACAATTATAATTTATGAAAATGAACCGGAAGATGCAGAAGAACAACATTAGAACTTTTTATTTATACTCATAAATTATATTATAGCATATATGGTCTTCAATAATCAATATATCATATTTCCAAAAATAATAAATATATACTGCATGTGTATACATATATATATTGCATTGGGAAAATAACCGTGCAAATGTTTTAGGTCGCATTCACTAACTTTTTTACATTCATCGTACCTTATTTTAAAAAGATAACTCATACCAGATATGATTTCATCACCTAAAGAAAAAATTAAAAGTCAGACTGCCATGTATCAAAAGTACGAAGATATTTAGGGGTAGAAAAAACTTTACTAAAGAATAACAAGTAGCAAGAGCTGGTCGTTTTTGTTTGGACAGTCTGTGCAGTGAGGCACTATAGGCAACATCGCATATTTATATATCACATATTTAATGTGAATATTGAAAATAAAGACACGGAAAATATATATTTTAAACATATAAATATCTCCGACAGTCGTTAAAAGGTGTGTATTGAAAATTCTGATTATTTATCTATCAAGTGCATTTAATTGTATTATTTAAAATGATAATGCCAGTAGCTGGCCCCTATAGTAGTTTTCTTAATTATAAGAAGCAAAAGTCGGACAAGAACCATCATAATTATACTTAAACCATAAAAGAGGACGTATTAAAGTGAACACTCTTAGTTGGTTTAAAATTATATTTTTTTTACATTTGTTCCCATTTAAATTGATTAAATAAATATAGAGTCAAAAAATTAAAATGGTAAATAAACACTGTGAAATTCGTGAAATATCCAACACTGATAAATGTGTAGTATTCGTGTTATTGAAAGTAATAATTCCAAAAAAGATAACATTACCTGTCCTGCTTCTTTCAGAAACTGTTTGGCTTCACGTGTTGTGTTCAATGCATTACGACGAACTCTTGATACCGCTGCTGTAATCAAAAGTAAATGTTTAAAAAAAAAGTAAAGGAAAACATTTTATGAAATATAAATAAATATTCCGTTCACGTTTTATGGAAACGTTAAAACGAAAAACGTTAAAAATAAATTAGAAAATTTATTATTAAAGTTTAGGTAGTATTGTTATATGTAATCGAAATTCAAATGTAAACCATGTTAAGCATTAATTCTTTGCAGTGATTGATGTAAATTAATAATTTAAAATGTATTACACAAACCAAAATATCAAAAATGTAATAAGCATATATGCGACTGAAATGAACTTGTGTCGACGATATTTTCTCATTGTCTTTATTATAAGATAAAATAATAGTCAGATGGCCGAGATAAATATTAAACATAAAAGATCAACTAAACCCATTACGGCTTTTAATGGACGCTACCGCTTATCTTTAACACAAGCAAAAATTTAAAACGAGGAAAATCGAACTCAACGATAAAACAATCTGACCGATATATTTATTAAGGTGTCCGTTGCTTCAATTTATTATGTCATTGAACTGTATATTTACTTGGATATTAAGAAAAGAAAAAACAATTAGCATCGCTAATGGCAGAGCAATGTTTTTTTTTGTAAACAGTACGTACAGCGTAATATTTAAAGCGAACGTATCGAATAGAGGATGGCGTGGCATTTGTAAGGAATTCCTGCATGCATTTACCTCGTCGTCGCTTTTTCTATACGGGCGAATCTGATATAGGGACAGAGTGAAGTATGCGTAAAACCGGTACATAATTGTATATTCCCGTGGCGTTCGAAAAGCACCAAAGCCTTACGAGCACACGAGTTATTTTGATCCCTGCATAACGGTCACCGTTTAGTATAATATCGACGCATCGGCACCCGGTGCCAATTTAAATTGTCGTTGCGGTCTATGAGAATGTCACGAATAAATGACTCGGATTGAGCGGCGATAAATTTTGACCGGCGCGATGTGTGACTGACACAAAGTTCGTTAACATCAGACACAGCTTAGAGGTGTGTATTGCTTGTCATCGTATGACGCGCTTTAGTTTTTAAAAATTTAAAAATGGAATTTGTATATTTTTTTAGTCTATAGGCTTATTGATACATGTTTTAAAAATGCTTGAAAAAAAGGCATGTGTTCTTTACTATATCTGTAGATTTATAAGAAGTATATTTGGTTATAATTTTAATACATCTTAAAAGAAATGGTAGTAATCTATAATACTTATCTAGCGATTTGTTTATTCCGCGTAGTTAGTAGTTATTACCACGCCAAATTTCCCACGGCCCCAGTTACTCCCAGTTACATCAACTTTCTTGCAGTGAAAATCACGTCAAAATCGGACCGGCCATTCCAGAAATTAGCCAGAGCAGACGGACAAAAAATTGTTTTCGGAAAATTATCGGTTATATATCACAATATAATCACTTAAAACGGTTTTTTTGATGTTACAACAGACCCTACAATTTTTATATTTGTAAAACAACATCCTATTTTTTAGTTCTTTACAAAACCGTCACACGACAGAGCGCAAGTCTATTCTAAACGCGTATATATTTCGAAAAATAAAGTAGAGTGACTAATAAAACCGTTATATCCATAGCGTTTTTGCATTTTCGTTAAGATCAAAGTTGGCAGTTATCGCCAATCATACCGGCCAAGTAATTTTCATGAACGATCGTCCGCAATTAAGTATAAACAAACATGATAATCATATAAATTCATGCAGGCATTAACGTCGGCTGTATCACCGCAAAAATAACTTGTAACACAGTATAAAGAAAAAAGCATCGACAACCGACCTTGGCCAGTGGCACTTACTTACTAGTTGTGACCGATTCCTCTCTGTGATTAAATTGGATTTCAGACGACAGTGATGAGAATGTACGTGTAATAAAAATTCCTAGGGCCTACTTTTAAAAAGTAAACAAAGGGAGGGATTGTATATGGCTGATTGAACTTTATAATGTTTCGTTTTGCGACGCCATAATGTATTCAAGTGCCTTGTCGAAAATAGTAGCACAGCAAGAAAACATCGAACTGAAATATATGCACAAAATTGAAAGCGTATATTAACTGAACCGGTCCAGTTTATAACTTTGTTTATTAATTACAATTAGTCTTTCACGTGACAGTTATTATGGTCGAGTAAATATTTATCAAAGCTTTTTTGTTGTTTTTACTTGAAAGTTTTCATTAAAGCACAAAATAGTTCTTGATTGTCAGGGTCTTGAATAATCGACGTTAGATTATTGTAAAAATAAATATAATAATATGTCTTTATGACAATATTCTTCAACCAAATTTAACATAAGCTATTTGATTCTTCTTCTTTCTGGCCATTTCTTTAGCGTACGGCATCTGATCTCCACAGTCCAAGGGAGTTGGAAAGGAGTATTTAATGACTAAACTAGATAAAAGTAATTTTGGAAAGTGCTACCATCTTAAAAACCGTGCTATCTTTTGATAGGTTGGATGACACATGGATCATCTCTCTTAGTAGGTAATTGGAGGATTGTGCTAAAATACCCGGACCAAATTGAAAACGACAAGACAAAGTGGTTCCCGCATGAATCGAAACCACGACCTTCTAGTTCGTAAATCAAGCGCCAATAACTCTTGGGCACGGAGGCGGCAACTGCTTGCTATTTTATAATAATTCACTAAATATTAACTGCATTCCAAATTTATTTAATGTCACAGACTACGAACGTATGTTAGCACTGTAATTTAGGAGTCAATGCAGTGGTTTTAAATATTTTTCAACGTTATAACTTTATATTTAAAACAAAAAACTTTGTTGTACACTACGTGATGTATTCTATGATGTATGAGGCGGATGTACTGTTTGTTTCACATGCTACTTATAGCTATCATAGTGTTAATATTTTCTTAATTTCCTTACTATAAATTAAGAAGACGGAATGTACAAAGTTGCAATAAGCTTCTTGCGTAATTTCCGTCTTAATGAAAATAATTAGGCGCTGTAAGTTTTCATCTTGATTAAATAAAAAAAGGCTGATAAAATCGATTTAATTTTTTTATTCTACTTTCTTAACTTTTTAAGATAAAGATAAAGATGAAAGGTATTTTTGCCGATAATGTTTTTGTGTTTTTTCACGTTTGAACACATTCAAAACATAATTCTTATTACTCATCTTATCGAATATAACAAAAACTAAAATAAAGAATAAAATTAAAACTACAAATATAATAACGAATATGTATTAAAAGCCAAAAACAAATGCGACAAGACTAGATTTCGAGCATCTCATAGATTACAGATCTAGCATTTAAATTCTCTCCCGTAAGCATATTGTATTGGTGATAAATACAATTAAATATGCTCTAGATTCCGGGTTCAGGCTTCAATGTAGCAAAATGTCAGCCGCTTCGAGTGCTCCTTCGGGCCGATCTAATTAATGCCTTGCGCGGGGGACGCAAAAAAATGTTACAAGTAGGTACCATTAAACAAGAAGTCTTTGGACAATACTTGATTGATGTCCCCGGCCGTGGAAGGCGTGTGGGCGGTATACATTTGCATTGAATCGATTTAGTCGACATCATCCGAAAAACATGTCCCCGGGTTGATGACTTCTTCGTAAAAATAATTGTCGACTTAATTCAATTTAATACTACCGTGCATTTGCGACATTTTTTCGAAATCTGACATTAAATAAATTTAAAATTTAACTTCTGAAAGATTTTGGTGATAACTTCAAGTATACTCCATAAGTACGTAAAAGTGAACGCGTTCCAGTTTAAAGAGTTATTTGTTTTTGTTTTCGATTACCATATTTTGAACGTTCGCCGTGCCTTTCGCGGACATCTCAATACAAAATTTGTTACTTTCTCTAGCCCCGTAACCTCATATATGCGTCGTGCATTGTTTTAGACCGCGACATTGGAATACTCGATACAATGCGTTTGTTTCGATAAACAGTGACAGGTTGAGAAAAATCATTTTTATATACTTAACAATAATATTTATATTAAACATTAGAAATTTATACATTAATCAATTCAGAACTCTATTGCTTATTCATCTTGATATTGAATACATTATGAGAAACAATCCGATATTATGATGTTTGATTTATAATACCAAAGAAGTTTATAAAAATTCTTACCGTTAATAACAACAGCATCTTCAGTGTAAAAAGCACCGTTTGTTTCAGAGAAACGTTCCTTTTCGTGAAAAACACTGTCGCAAACTGTAGCTGTGAATCCTAGCCATAGTAATATCAATTTCTTTTTATGAAACATCGTCGTCTAAAAATACCAACATTCACCAGTTATATGCGTCTATTTTAAAACTTAAAGAGAGCTGCCCGCGTCGAAAGGATGTACGTCCTAGAAGGAGTCGCTTCGCAAAATGCTTTGGGAACTTGATTTCGAGCCTTTATAATACGTTCACAGAGACGCTCTACATTAGGTTCAAAAGATAACAGAGCTTTTTCTTCTTTTGTATTGAGCTGACATTTGCCGTCCATTATAACGTATGATGCTTGGCTTAGAATTAAAAAAATTGATCGCAGATCGATAACATTAAACTTCGGTAACGTACAAAAGCGTCGTACGCTTTTAACTGGAATTTTATTACTGATACTGCGATTTGTAAACACTTAAGAACACCTCCATTAGTTATTTGCATAAAAAAAAATGTTTCCCTTATCACTGAACTGTCAAGACCGAATAACTTGCATATAATATTTCTTATATGATCCATACGTGAAGTACTGTGTATTAGCATAGTATAACAAATGCTCTGTATAAAACCTAAATAAACAATTTTAATGGTTAGAAGGAAACATTATTCTTAAAAATGCAATAAATCTGGTCACTAACAATTTACGGTTTAACATAAGTTTAAATATTTAAAAAAAAATGTTGAAATATTTTTAATTATACTTGGCAGCCTGCTAAACTTTAAGAATATAATTTGCTTCTCTATGAAAGATTACGTTTCCCATTCTCAGTTTCATTCGATGTTTATCTAGAATATAAATATTCTCTTAGCCCATTATAATTTAAGGTTGTGCAATAGTTTTAACATTTAAATACCCAGGGGACCTTTGCGTCTAGTTTGTAACTGCGTATCTTTTATAAATAGATTAAGAGATGACAGTTACTGGAAAACGAACATTACACATTAAAAGCTTGAAAAATTTTCCACAACTGACACGTAAAGCGTCATTATCCGTTCCATCAATTGGATAGAAATAGAAAGATTTGGCCAATACTTCTTTTCTAAAAACAAAAACGATTATTTATTGTAGGTTTGAACTTTACTTTGTAGGTGTATACAGTTAAAATATTAAACCTAAAAAAAAGAGTTCAACAAAAACATTTTTGGGAATTACTATATTTCTTAGAAAATGTGATCAATTAAGAGATATTATCGGAAATGTATACAATATTCTTACCTTCACAGTTTTCGATGTATTTTTGCAAAATCTGTTCCTTACGTAGAGAAATATTAACAAAACTGCTTATTAACTCTCAGGATGAAATTCATATTTTGTTTGAAGCCTGTTATCAGTAAATATTTTTATCTCGGTTGAGCTTTTAATAATATATATATGCTCAGCATATTTTATCAGAATTTGTAAATTTTATCTTGCAATCTTCGACATTTTTCTTTGACGTTGACGTTTTTCTTTAATATTCAAGTCTTGAATTATTCGGTACCTATGTAAATTAAGGAATAAACATTTAAAATCAAGATCATTGGATAAAGGCTATAATCGTATCATTTTGATTGAAATCAAAAGTTATTTTATCGGCTATAAACAATCCTATCGGTCCCTTTTGGTCAACTTTAATCTGTGTTTAAGATGCTTTACAAAATTATATTAGGGAACCCTAAATTGTATGCTTAAAATATGAGATCAAAAATACCGGGGTTTTTTGCAGATGCATATTTAAAGATTACAGCTCCCAATAAACGGGTACAAAAAATTGATATGCAATTAGGAAGCAATTTGAAAAGTTATATCGGCATTAGCAGGTGACATTAAAAGGTGAGAATCGTTGTAATGGTTGTACATTACATTTAAGTTACAATTTGCATGAAAAATATTGTTAATAATATTAAATGTCTCAATTTTAATTTGGGAAACGATTTTAAAACAAGTAAGTAAGTAGTTCGAGCATAAAATGTGTTGGTTCTATATAGCTTCAGTATTATAAACAATCTGTTTAATATATATGATATATATATATATATATATATATATATACATGTAATATGTTTGTACTTTATAAAAAACATAAATTGTCAATGAATCCATATAACTTGTTACGAAATCTACAAATTACTGTAGATACCTTAGATAAAACTTTCAAAGGCAAATGTGATGTTTAAATCATTAATGTTTAAAAAGGAATACCACTTGTTACTTTTAATCTGTTTTCTGTACCAAATATACATAAGAATCGGTATTTAATTAAGTATTTTAATTTTGTTACACTCTGTTGTAACTGCCTCCGTAGCCTAGTGGTAACGGCTTTCGCCTTAGAAACCGGAGGTCGCGGGATCGAACCCTGCAGGGACTAAACAAATTTTCATTGTTGTTTCCTAGTTGGTTAGGGCAATGTGGGCCGATCACCCATTGTCTGAAAAGTAAGATGATTTATGCGTCGGATGGGCATGTAAAAAGTCGGTCCACCCACCAACTCGCATTGGACCAGTGTGGTGGGATACGGTCCAGAACCCCCTAATGGATAGGGGTGTATTAGGGGAGGCCTATGTCCAGCAGTGGACTATCACGGGCTGATGATGATGATGATGATGACACTGTGTTGGCGGCAAGACCCCTGAAATTGTTAGAAAATCACGTGATATCTGAAACCCATCAAAGCGCTTCACTGTTCCGCGCCATGATGTTTGAATTTTAATACATTGTATTCAAATCAATTTCAGGTCTTATTTGGCAGTATTATAGTATTATAGCTAGTATTATATTGAAAAACACATATCATGTTTGTGACTGTACTTCTCCGAAATGATTCGACCTTTAATGACTTGTATACTTGAAGGATGCGGTGAGGGGGTTGTATGAGAAAAGTTTTTTGAGTATTAATTACTCTTTCACCAAATTTCCTTTCCTTTACCTACGTTTAACGCAATTTTAGTATTTGTTCTAAAACATGTCATATTTTTCATATGCGGAAATTAAAGTTTACGTTTTAATTACTAACCAACTGAATGTGGCTGTTCAAATTATTTTATTTAAATAATTATGTACGATAAATATTCAACCAAAAAGATTAAGAGAATATGGTGTTGAAACTGAAAAGGAAAATCTGAAAGAATGTTTCGCGGTGTTTATAGTTATGTTTTTCCTTGAATTTCTGTTTTGTTTTATGTTTATATATACACTCACTATATACTTTTTACAACGCACTTGCGGTTAAAAAGGGTCAGGTCTGTGATAAAAATACCGTTCTAACAGACGCACAGAATTCAAAACTAACATTCAGCACAATAAGAGGTTATTGACCTATTCATATTAAGAACTGTCATTAATAACAAACGTTGTAAGCGTACATCTTGACACAATGCAACTAGTGTGATAATTTAAAATAAAATAAGACCTAGTCAAATAGAAGGATGAATATCGTTACTTTTTGCTTAACATTTGTTGTCATTATATATTTTATTTATAACCATACAAGAAATACATCCTCATATTATAAAGTAGAAAAGTTTACATTTTTCTATGTATGTTTGCAATAAATATACTTAAAAACCTCTTTGTTTACTTAAAATACTCTTTAACCACTAGAAATCTACATTCATATTACGTGGCATAGCTTATTTTTTACGCCAGGAAAATTTTACAAAATTCCATTACATATCCAAAAGTAACACGGGTAAATCCGTATACGGAGTGCTAGTATTTTATATTCCTAATTTAAAATAGAACTATTACAGTAGTAACAGAAAATCCAAATAAGTAACGACTTCTTAACATCCTGCATGCCTTTTAGGGTTACCAAATACTAAACAGTCATTTAACGATCATCGGCATCGACTTATTGTTTTAACACACATATATTAGTTATGCCAATTGTTTCTCGAGGTTAAGACCTAAAATATGTTCATATATTTTTAAATTAGATTCTAAATAAATATTAACTAAATTGAAAACCACACTGTGTATTAGATGTTAATTGACCTCGGAATTACAATAACTTTTATTGAGTAGGTATGACAATCGTTCATATTTGGGTAAATAAGACATTTGTTTTAAAACTCGATAGTTTAGATATGGTCTAGAACATACGAATTAGAAGAAATGTACAAAATCCGCGCGTAATGGATGACTCGCACTCTGTAGGGAGGCAAATATAGGAGATTAAAAGTGTTATTTTATCACAATGGATTTCAATTATAATAATTCCCAATTTAAATCAAATCGAGTATATAGCAATAAAGTAGAATTATCAAATCATGTACTCACTTTGTCTGGATAACACCTAAGATGAAATAAATAGTTAAATATAACTAAGAATACTTAGGTATATTTAATTATACTTTGTAAAGACAACGATGCAAGGTCTTTAACAGACCAAAAGAAATTACTTTTAAGAAAAACAAGTCTACAAAACTGATACCAATACTAGAACGGGATCAGAATGTGAATACAAAACATGAGTAACAAGTACGTTAAAAGATTAGCCTTAGACGCGAATGAGGCTAACTCATTAATCTCAGATGTCCCGTTATGTCAATCTAGAGATCACTATCAGACAGAGAAAAAATCTACTAACATGTACTTGAAGTCATGCGAGTAGGAGCAATAAACCTTATGCTTATAATGTTTATTAGTTGGCTAGTTTTTTTTTAAATTTTATTACTTTAATAAATAACGGCATTTGATGTTTATCTTAAAACAGGCCACGCAATACGTTTATGAGTAAGTCGCAACCCATGTTGTTTTTTTTTTTTTCAAACGCCTTGCGGCTCAATTAAAAAAAAGAGCAAAGGGGTTTTAAAAGCTGCCAATAAATCGATTATTTTTAATCGTACCTTTGATACATATGAATAACGAAAAATAAACAATAAAATCAGCCATATGCAGTATATATTTGGCTGTTGAAACAAATTGCAAGGGCATATATTTAATTATCTTTGGTTTGTTTTAGCTAAATTATTGAAGATTCAACTGAAGGGCCTTAAATATTTCTGTTAAGTATATGGGTTTGTTTGTTTAGCATAAATATTTAAGACCCGTCAGTTGAATCTTCTATTATGATGTTAGCATGTTTTTGAAGGTCATAATTAACAATGCAATGTAATTTTTTTTAAGAAGTACGTTTTAAAAAAGGGTAATCGCAATAGAAATATATAGATAAAATCTTAAAATATTTTAAATGCCGTTGCCTAAATAAAATGAGAGCCTCATAAAAACCATGTTCATCATCATCATCATCATCATCATCAGCCTTTGATAGTCCAATGCTGGACATAGGCCTCCCCTAATACGCCCCTATCCATTAGGGGGTTTTTGGACCGTATCCCACCACGCTTGTCCAATGCGGGTAGGTGGGTGGACCGATTTTTTACATGCCCATCCGACGCACGGATCATCTTACTTTTCAGACAACTGGGTGACCGGCCCAAATTGCCCTAACCAACTAGGAAACAACAATGAAAATCTGTTGAGTCCCCGCAGGATTCGAACCCACGACCTCCGGATTCTAAAGCACACGCCTATACCACTAGGCTACGGAGGCAGTTGTTACCAGCCTATTTTTTTTATATCCTTGACGTTATGCTTCCAGACTCATGTCTTTGGTAAGCTACATCTAACACAGAGTTCGCAGGAAGCTACCGTCCCCACGAACTAGGGTTATTAACCTATACTGCTAATGGTAGGCGTACTCTATGAGATATATTATAATAGTGGAAGTCAGAATTTAAGAAGTTTAATAGATATATAAAAAATGCCTATAGCAATTTTAAAATTAGGCAATTTTTCATAACTATCACGTTTTTCATTTTCAGTAAATCAAAACTGCATTAATACGTATTAATATATTTGATTAAAACACTATATTTCCGAATATATAGTAATGCAAATCTTTTTATTTTATCATATAAATGTTTTGTTTCGGCTGACTGGTTAATCCCTCAAATATTTGTGAAATGAACCAAAAAACGATTTTTAAATAAATGATTTGTATCGGCCACCTTCACTATTCACAAAATTTTTAGTATACGGCAAAAAAGATACAGTTAAATCAAGTGTAGAACATCCCTTGTAACTACGGTTATTTACTTACACCCCTGAGGCAAAATGAACACCACAGCCAACTTTTAAGCCTGGTCTTTAATTCAAATACAATTAAGGCATAAAATATTGATTTGCCCTATGGGTTGTAACGCACTCTAAATGATTTATATTCTTTAATACAAGTCCCCAAAGGAATAAATAGTTCATAAAACATGGTCACATAAAGCAGGACGAGACAACCTCACCTGCAGTTGCTGTAAGGTCATATTTTAGCATTACCTACCCTTTTAGCGAGGCTTCCACCAAGTTTCAGAATTTATGTGCAAATTAATTCATATTTATAGGTATATGAAAAAGACAAGAAAGAATTTAAAGTTGAGATTCAATTATTTGTTCGATTATTTCCCAACTTCAAGTAACCAATTGACCTCTGATGGTAAATTATTGTACCTATTCATTTACAAAAATGGTAAATGATTGGTTTCAATTGGAAAATGGTTAATGGTTGAGGAAAAATCTAGAAGATTGTAAAATTACCTTATTCAAGTTAAAAGCAACTTATATTACTTAGAGCAGTTAGCGAAAGTAGAACTTTCATATTCAATTGATTACGAATGGAAATTTTGCTTTTATTATAGATATGAAAAAATTATATGTATTAAAATAACTTTAAGGTAAACCGAAGAACTAAAGTAAACGTTGCATTACAGACGACTCAATTCTTGGAAATTACTGATCAAATACTTTTCTTAAGTAATTTCTACGAATGATTATTAAATTTTAAATAAATTCACTAACAAATGAAACTAAGACATGAAAAGCAAATGCAGTATTTGCTTTTTAATAAAAACTGATTCATTAATGTATTGACAATAATAAAAAAAGTTAACGTAGTTTAAGTGTTTATAAATATTCGCTCTTTTTATCATTAAAATGACAGTTCTTACATGAAGCAACTTGCACTTAACCTATTATATAAATCAATAATATAAATTCCATATCATATTAAGGATAAGCTGCATCCGACAGATGGATTACACTTCAGTAAATACCATCAAAAGAACTATCAAAGACGGTTTTGAAGAACCGTGACCAACATTTTGCGAGCTTTTCTATGGATCTTTTTACATTTCAGTCATTAGGGTGATAAGAAAAATTATAACAAAAAAGTTTTTAGTCCTATACTATTCGAACACAGATCTTCAGTTTGGAAAGCTTACGAAAGAAACATACCATGAGGCCACGGCCATACCAGTATTAAAGATTTACTCTTTTTCAGTTGTACGTAAAATTATTTTTTGGTACATTGCAGTTAATAAACACAATTTATTGATAATCTTATTCAAAATTTTAAGCACAATCATGATCTAATCTACTCAGACAAAGTTGCGTAGTAAGTAAAAGTTTGTATTACGAGAATAATTAACATCTTGTTAAAAGATTACATGTTATAATTAGATTTAATGTAGAAAATAATTTGATTTGTTTTATAAGGGACACATATTAGTATATTTAAAAAAAATGTCAAATAAAATTAACAGAATTATCAATGTGAAATTCGGTGTAGCTTTTATATCTGCTAAAAAAATAATTTTCGAAGAAAGATTACATAATATAAATAATATACTATATAAATAGACTTACATTGTAAGGCTTACAATAAAAATGCCAAAATAAATGATGTAGCAAATTCAAAACCGAGGTTAATGTAAAAAGATTGAAAGGACATGTTATAAATTTTTCTGTATACAAACGTTCAATCTTTTATTAACCTTGTAGCATTAGTAATAGTCTTATTTTGTTATGCTGTAAAATCAAAGATGTGTTTCGACTACACTAAATAAACCTTTTAGACTTCTTTAATTTGGCTAACGCCTAAAAAGGTTTTATCGCAAAAATTCATAAGATAAACTTAAAGACTACATTTGGCAAGAGCAATGTCAGGTATAGTTGCATAGCCTCATATAATAGGCGCAATTAACGAGAACGAAGTCTAATCAAAATATCTCATGGCGCTAAAAGCTGATGAAGCTGCTGAAGCGCGCATGAAACCATGTTTTGATTCGACGCTTTTATAGGTTAAACATCGCGTGGGAAATACAAATAGACGAGGTCCATCAATAACAACGCTGTTTCATATTAGATTTGTTTACATTAATTCGAATCTTAATCGATTAAAATATCGCAATATATTTTAAATTTAAAGTAGATATACTGACTGAGATCGAAACCATATTCACATGATATTAATATTTCTGAAAATATACTCAGATGTCCTTGGAAAGAGAAATAGCGAAACGTGAAAAATCCGGCTCGTTGAATAATTCTAAACAGCAGCGGTGTAAAGTTATAAAAAGTGCTATTATAAAACATAAAGGCGTAATTCACACTATATAACGCTCAGTCTCTAATGCAAGAGCCACACTTAACCTTCGGACTTTGTATTTGACATTTACCAGGGAGCTAGTGCTCCAGGCGATATACTACCTATTTAAATAGTATGTCACTCTCAGTATGATTTTAACTCTTCTGGTAATAAAAACGACTTGATGTAGATCAGTATTTATGCTCTTGTAACTTAAACCCAGAAAACATTCAGCAATTAATGGTTAATCGGTTCCAACACGATTATCATAACGTCAATGTTTTTTTATATCATTACACATCCTAGCAATAAAAAACGCCCTCTGCATTACTTCTAATGGAAAAAATGTTTTGCAATTGTATTCCATTTATAGCAATTTTAGAAGCTTCCTTTACGATTTTTTGTATCTTAGAAAATCAAAAGAAAGTGTTTTGCTGCGATACAAAACGAAACTATATGTAAAGACAAGACAAAAAACGCTCTGATGAATCAAGTATGGATAAAATAGCAGTTTTTTTAAATAATCAGTATAATAAACATTTGTCAGTAATTTCCACGACCGTAACAGATATAGTATACAGTAAATAGTATGGTTACTCCGTAAACATAGCATAATTATGCACAGGATTATATATTAACACTAGCGACTTGCCCCGGCCCCGCACGGGTGCAACACTGATATCTGTACGGAGGAATATGTAAATTTACCAGCGATTTTCTACAATGTTATTCATGAGTTATACATTTAAAACTTCCTCTTTAATCCCTTTATCTATATAAAAAAACCGTATCAAAATCTGTGGCGTAGTTTTAAAGATTTAAGTATACATAGTGATATAGAGACACAGAAAGCTACTTTGTTTTATACTACGAAGTTATGACATTTGAAAAATAGTACCTTCAAATAACAGTACAACGTCTAGCAATATGCACTATAATCAGAACGCAGAAGACTATTTATTTGTGATATAATTCACGTAAATTGCATGACGCAACGTCCCAAATGTTTTTCAAGTAATTTCCGTGTGTTTTTATCAAGATGAAAAGCACTATATCTTGTAGATCACATGAAATCTTAGTACTTAAATTGTTTACATCTTAGCATCGATTTGCTATTAATTTAAGATAGTGGTCAAAGGTCCTGGGGCTTACCGCATGTACAACAGCCGTGAATTAAGAAATTTAGCTTCGTTGATGCCTTGTTGATTTGAATGTGTAATTTTACCAACGTGCAGCTTTGCTGACAAAGAATGAATGTAGAGAAAATGAGCTCCGCTTTATTGTCTTTGTTCAAAGCAAGTTTGTGTACGTTTAGGTTTATTACACTACGTTATTATAGCCTTCAATCTAGTGTTTAGAACTAACTTACACAGATTTGTAATCTATATTATACTGGTGTGACTAGGATTAAAATTTTAGAAATATTATTATTATTTTTTTAATTCTTTAAATTATTCCTGCTAAGGCATGTCTAGTAAATAGTTATTAAATGTTATAATTGCATTAAGTTATCTTACTCTTTTAAATAGAAGACGATATGTACTAGCAACTTTTATACATCACATTTTAACTGAATTTTTCGAAGTAGTCCTTGAATTTACACAAATTTTTCCAACCTTCGCACTAGTACCGAAAAAAATATTAACGTTTTGTTGTTAGCACAAAATTTGGACTAGAGTTTCGAGGTCACTTTATGGAGGATAGTTAATATTATCATTATTCGAGCGGTCTATAACCTGGGATAACAAAGAATCCTTAAGAAAATTGTTCACAAAGATTAAAATACTAACCGTTACTTCTCAATACATATTCGAAAACCTAATGTATGTGTAGAAAATTAAAAATGATTTTCGCAGGCATTGTAATGCACATAACATAAATACTAGGAAAAAACATAATTTTATGCTTCCAGCAACTAGACTGCAAAGAATAAGTAAATCTTTTATGGGACAATGTATACGCTTTTACAACAAAATCCCAGAAATTTAAAAAAGTAGTAAAGGAACGTCTATGTGTTAAAGGTTATTATAACATAAATTAATTTATAAATGATAACACAACCTGGAATTCTCGCTCCAGGCTTTTTCAAATATGAAAGTTTTATGTATGTTTGATTATTTTAAAAGATGACAAAATGAGTTTTTTCCGCCGGTTCTTCTCAGGTTGGAGGCGTCCTATTCCGAACCGGTGATAGCGTCCTTGACAATCAGTAAGCAAGTGTTACACTTCTATATTGAATAAAGATATTTAAATTTGAATTAACAAAAAGGGCTCACTGTTGGCTCTTTTTTACAAATCTAGATCACACAGTAGTATAAAGCACAATCATCATGATCATTATCATTCACAACCTGATTTTACCCACTGCAGGGTATATGCCCCTTTATGCTCACTTCATTTTTGACTATCTCTTGCGAGTCTGAACCAAGTTTGAACTGCAACCTTGACTATGTCTTCATCCCACCTTGCCACTGGTCACCCGACACGTCTCTTTCCAATACTAGGCCACCACTCTGTTACCGCCCTAGTCTACCTGTCATCATCGCGTCTGATCAATTGTCCGGACCAACGTTTCTTAAGTTTGATAATCCTTGTCCCTGAATCTTATATTTTCGTCATTCTTCGGATCTCCGTATTTCTAATTCGGTAAGTAATCTTGATAGCATGGCACGCTCCACAGCTCTTTGTGTAGCTCTCAAATGTTCTCCTGCAATAGCGTCCATTTCACTGCACCATACGTCATTGTTTGCAGGACACGCTGATTAAATTATCTGGTTTCCGATATTAGGATTTGGCGCGATTTTAAAATACATGCAAATTTTTCAATTTAAATATAGATAAGTCGGAAATTGGTTTAAGCTGATTTATTTTTTTTTCTTTTTAATATAGTCAGGCGACTCGTAGTTCTGTAAAACAAGGAAAACCGACATGACTTAGACCAGAGAAGGCAGTATGCGAGCACGCATTTCTTCTATTTTCTGTGGCCGACGTGAATGTGATGTTTACTATGGTTTTAGTAATCAGTCATAGAAGAAAACAGTAGGTACGTTTAATCATGGATAATTTTAATAACACAGTGTTTACTTATCATGTACGTTTCAAATGCAGGGGCTATATTACGCTTCAATTCAATTCAATTCTTGTGTTAAAAATTTTTTGCTAAAACTTCAACTACAGCAACTAGAGTTTTATCTTTGTAGTCTTCACATGAGCGTTTAGATTTGTAATATTTTTAAACCGTTTCACATCCTAGTAGTCAAAGTTTTATAGAAACATAGGCGCTCATTAATTAATATACTTTATGTACTCGTGACTTTATAGGTTTTCTTGCATGTCATTCGTGAGTTACCCAAATAAGTTTTGTTTTCGTATGACAATGAAACGTGATCATTTTGTTTTTGAATACAACGCAAATTACGTTTCCTTAACGAATACATTGCACAATAAGATAAAATAATGAGTTCTAAAATATCATTGCTTTGAAACATGCGAAGATAATGGTAGAATTACAAAAAAAATGTGAAATACAAAACAACTATAATTTTTTCGTATTCGTTTTATAACATTGCTGACTTATTGAAAGTTTAGGAAAGTTTTCGACGTATTGTAAAACGCAATCGACATACAGCCCAGATTTGTTTTTGATAAAAATTTTTTGTCGAGTTGTATTAAGTAAAAAGAAATCTTCCAATTAGAAAAAGATTAAAAACGAAATTAAATTAATATATTTTTTCATGATTTGTTAATGAATACATGGAATAAACCTAAACAGGAACTATTCATATTATCCAACCATTTTCAAATATACCGGATAATTCATGTGGAATATGCGTATGTAGAATTTATGTGAACGATTAATCACATGACAATGGCGCCCAAGCGTACCGGGCGTACATAATGGCGCACATCCCGAGTCTGTTACTCAGGAGCCTTGGGAGCCAGGAGATATTAGCCCATACAGGGAAAAGACTCCCAGCCCCCAGCGGCGGCGTCAGTGTTGTGCTCCGCCGCTAACATCGTTTCGGCCGCCGAGGGAGGAGAGATTGAAGACACCATGCTGAATGTCCCTCTTCCCACGGCCCCTCCACACCGCATCAGCGGTGCACCTCCGTCGAGTCGCGGAGGGTAGGGATAGCGGCGTACGGAATACCGACACTCCTCTTCCCCCGCGACTCCTCCTTGGTTGCGAAGGACAGGAAGGGTTGCACACCTACCTCCTGCAACCCGTCCCTCGCACCCTCCAGGGCGCATCTAAAGTACTTAGCCCGCTTGGAGCAGCCTCCTCCAAGGCTAGCCTTGCTCCACAGGCGGGCCAGGTTCCTCTTTGCTTCCCCGCGGCTGAGTATGCTGCAAGTACTGAGCTCCACCGGTATTACAAAGCGAGAACATGTTAGGGGGGATTTAACGACTGTTCTAACCTTACCCAATACAGAATTTTAACTCCCCCGGAGTTAAAATTATAGGGCAAAGGACCATGTTCATGCCTACGCAGACTTATCCTTACGGTAGAGTTATATCTCCCACCCGAAAGGTTCCTAATATATCGCAGTGGTGGAGCTCAATACCTGTATCCAGGTCCATCCGCAAGGAAATTGATCAGCCTGACGCGTAAGAGTGGCCAAGAAGTCTTCTTTTCATTTCTTATAAAAATAAATACTCCTTGTAATTAAGTGGATTAAATAATCCAGCTGTTATCGTTGTTGCGCATTTAGGAAAGAGAGTATGATCAGTTGCCGGCAATGTGCATGCAGCCCTCCTCGTCCGAAGATAGCATGTGTGGAGACATGTGGACACAGTATATTTTAGTTACTTCCACAGTAGTTATGATGGTAGACATTATAACAGTAAGAATTACGGCACACAACGCGGCTGACATTAGTAGGATCGTTGAGTTTGAGACGTTTGTGATACGGGTTGTTATATTGCAAAAGATTTGATATTGATGAGATAATCTGGTAACAAATGTTTGCTCTAATTTTTTAATTAGATGATAATAGTATACCCAAAATTGTTAGGTAACAAAACTTTATTATATTGCAAAAATACTAAAAAATAGAGACGCTGAGTTTCTTTTGCCAGTCCTTGTTATAACAGAGGCGTCCCATCCTAGAACTTATGGTAGCGTCTTAGACAATGAATGAGCAAGTGCAAAATTATAAGTTAAAATTTTAGTATACCATTAAAGAAACGAAATAAATGGAAGTTTGGACTCTTATCTACGAATCAGTTTTAAAAAAATGACAAAAAAATAATTCATTTTAAAAAAAATTGTTACTGACGCCGTTTACATTGAATAAATTTAATGATAACAAAAAAGGAATGTAAAAAACATAGATACTATAATTACGAATAAAAACGAAAACGTAAGCATTAAATCACGGCAAACTTAAGTCAAGGTTTTGATGCTAAGTAAGATAATGCTTTTTTTACATTTTGGAAAATGTTGCTTGGTTTACGAAAAACAGTTTCCGTTGGAATTAAAATTAAAAATATAGTGCAGTTATTTTTATTCAGAAAACCTGTATAGGTTATATACAAAATACTTAAATACCTCTTTTTCATTTACCCTTTAGTTTACAGTATTATGGGCGATCGATATTCGATAGAAGCAAAATCAAGATAAATATACAAGACCTTGTCCTCTTTTTAAATGATTTAATTATGAAACATTTTATAATGATACAACCGATGACTTCAAGTTATTTAACATAGACGATACGTCTCAATTAAAAATATAAGCTACCGAAAACTATCATGCGCTTTTACAGTAAAAAAAAACTAGAAACGTGAGCCATTACTCATAATTGCACTAGTTAAGTCGTTGAAAAATACTAAAACCAGTGATTTAAATTCATGATAGTTATAAATGTCTTAGTAACGTCTGCCGCAGATAAAAAAAAAAAACTGAATATTAAGTTACCATCCGCGGCCAAATCTATTTTTAAGTGATACAATTGTAAAACAATACTAAACGCAAAATAAACAAAATAATCGTATACTTGGTGTTGTTTTTTTTCTAAATTATTAAAATAATGGGCATAAGTATTCCGTATAACCAGTATGTGACATTGAGAGCGACTTGCGTTTATGCAATATCAAGTTGGATTCCGGCCCACTACTGCTCACTGAATCTCCGCGTCTTGCAATTGCCGTCCAAGAGTGTTGCGGAAGGGTCGTCTTTATTTTCGACGACGATTATTATTGCGGTTTAATAATATTTTGGAATATAACATGTGGAAAATAAATTCGTTAATAACGTTAGTTTTATTAGCAGCCGTTTTTGAAATCGGTTATGCAGCTATTGATATCAGTAAGTATATATGCTTAAGTTTTAGATTATTTGTATATGTTTTTTAATTGTAGAAATTTTAGCTAATATCATAGCTAAATTTGTTAAGGACATATTTAATGGTATTTTATGTTGTACCAACAAATACTATAATATAATGTCAATAATATTTTATCAGATAGTGTTAATATATAATTAACTGAAGTGTTTACCTTGCCATTTTGTATAAACAACGTGCAATTAACAAAAGTAAAATGTAACAAGCCTTTGTTATAAACTAACTAAAAACGTTACTACTGTACTATATTAGAAATAAAAACATAAAGCTTAAGGTTTTCTATTAAAAGATATAACCGCGTTAGCTAATTCTGTAGTAAGACAGTAGTATGCGAACACTGATGTGTTTTTATTTATAGGGATCCGTAGGTGTGTTTTTCAGGCTGCAAACATCACATCACGATTATCATATTGTATCTGTTACTAGTAAACTTGTTTGTTCTACTTTCAATAAATTAAAAAATACAAATATTCTACCCATGTACTACATATTTAACATCAACTCATCAAATTAGAAATATATAATAATAATGTTCTCCATACTACACTGGTGGATTACCCTTTGACATTAAGTCCGCCATTGTACTAATTTGGGTATAAAACTTTAATAAATGAATTAATTAATAATAAGTTAAAAATTCTGCAATCGCTTTATAATCCGAAATTGTCTTAAATAAATGTTTTATGGATATGCTTTAATGTATACACTGAGATGTAAAAAACGCTTTATTATATGGAATCTTACGTTTAATGCAGATAAAAAACATTTCTTGTGGGGACTTTTATTACCAGCATTTTGACAATTGATTAAAAAAAAACATTTTTATTACGCTAAGTTTATTATGTTTAATTTTAATTAAATTTGTATACGTGCCTTAAGATAACAACGCTTATTGTTATTGCACATTGCATAAAGAAAAAGTTTCAAAATATTTTAATAAAACTGCCTACTGAACGCATGATTGTTTTTCCTTATTACATTGTTATAAATTTATTATATCAACAGTCAATGAACGTGACATTTCGCAATTCTTCCTATGTAATGCAACATTGAACTCTGTTGTTTTTAGAACAAAAAAGAATTATAGCTCTTTTCTCTGTGAATTTATCGCGTTTTATGAAATTTCTACATTATAATCAAAATATAAAATATTCTGTTGAAAAGTTGTTAAAGACGTTTTAGTAAGATAAACTATAGATGTGCTATAGATAAATAAAATGAAAAGAAAGTTCAGTTTAGCATTATATTTATCAAATTCAAATTTTCCTCGCATTTTTTTTGTTTTTATAACAGTTGTTTGGTACCTTATTATGATAAATATTGTGAATGTTTAACTTATATTATATATTTAACATTTTTGATATGATAGTCTTATAACTCGTGATTAATTGTAATTTAAATCATCTGGTCAAAATACACATAATGTACGAGCAAATCACACAGGTAGATTCGGTGAAAAAAAGATAATTAATTCATAGCAGAGCACATTACAATTATAACTTTAACTTTTTTTTTAAATACTGCCATGCAGTACTCACCTGCTTCTAATAAAAATAACTATAGTCTTCTATTTATACCTAATAAATCATATTAATATAATCATCCTTCATACTTTTAAACATTATTTAGTGAATTTATAAGAACATGGACTGATTTTACGAGTCAGCATTAAAATATCTCCATGAACTTGTTACAACACTATTAGAAACAATTCTGCGTATGTTATATGTTATACGGGTAATAGCCATCTAAATTTATCAACTATCTTATTATTTTTAATTATTTTATATTATTTACTAACATCTAAATCTATCAAATTAATTTATTAAAATTAACATTTTTGTTTCAGCTCAATACCTGCCCGTTTGCAGCAGGAATTCTCCGGATGTGAACGACTGTTTGGTAGAAGCGGTGAAAAAAGGTCTTAAGGCAATGAAGAGCGGCATCAGCGATCTAGGAGTACCAGCTATCGACCCTTACCCAAAAGATTATTAAGCTAAGAATATGAACATTTTACAGGTATAATTTAAAATATCCATGCTTATTTTGTCATAAATCAACTGCGTATGTTATAAGTTATACTCCTGAAATGCTATTTAAATTAATTTACAAATTAAATTTATGTTTAGCAATACTGCCTTTGCAGAAAATTCTCGATGTAACATTTTGAGTTACAAGTGTGAAAACTAAAAGGTCTAAGCAATGTAAGAGCTGCATCAGATCTAGGTACAGCTATCGACCTTACCAAAATAATTAGCTGGAACTAGTAAAAACGGTAATTTATCAACTTTTTTGTAAAATCTACGTCGATGAAGTTATCACTCTGAGGTTTATGTTATACAATTATGATGTTATTTACATCAACAAAAAAATTATTTCAGTACATTCGAAAACCCTCGTAGATAATAATGACAGTTGCAGTACTAATATATATAGCAGTCTTAAATACTCAAACAAGTAATTCTGTAACTACAATTTCAAATATATCTAAGATTATCGTTACAAATAATTTGTTTTGATTATTCATAAATATAATTGAATACGTCAATCTGTATTTTAGTTACTTTCTATAATACATCTTACAATCGAACTGATCAACGAAACGAATTCAGAAAGTATCTAACATTAATACAAAATAATTGATAGTATTAATTGATGATCTTTTTAATTTCTTTTTATGAACCATTCTCAAAGGTAGAAGGTGCTGAACATAAAAAATCTAATATTATATTAATTTAATAATAATATTATATATAATAATTTAATAAATAATTTAATCCTCAGTAACAATCCTTAATTCATCTGTATTTTACACTGTTTTGCTCGTAATGCGTAGATCAAAACGATTAAAAAGGTTTGTTAATTATTTGGTGTAACGAACACCAACGGCTGAATTTGCACCATCATAATAATCTTAGCATGACGAGTCGTTTCCTGCAGATTGGCTTCCTGGTTACGTGAAAAACAATTAAGCTTCAATGCTTTATAATCGTTCTTTATAAGGTTAGGATAAACTCGGTTTACCTGTTAGACAATGAGTTTTTTTACTATACTACGCTTTACTTAAATATTTATTCATTAGAGTTGAGACCTAGGTGAGAGACCAATTGAATCACCAAAAGCGGCAATATAAATAATAATTAGTTCAAGTTAATTTATTTTCTCGAATTTGGTTTTGGTTCGGATTACACGATCGGAAGAAATTTTTAGTACTCGATTGCAATACTATTAAATATATATCTAAAATACGGTACGCTCTTGTCGTGTATATTTGTACTAGTAAATAGGTACTGTAATTGTTTAAGTATATTTATAAAATATAATTATAAAAGGTTGCTTCGTTATTTACAAGCGTATTCTTCCTTTTATAATATATAAACCAACGACATAATCAGAACAACCTATACTTTAGCTATTTTAGAATCGTATTGTGAGCAAATCTAGTGTCAGTCTAATGGCGCCAGAAACGCTTCCTTTTCGTTAATTCCTTAAATCTCTAAATTGGCCAAAATATATTATACATTAATGCAACGATAAAATATGACAAATCCACTCCAGTTTAAAAACCAAAGTCTCTTACAAAAGCAGGTTTATCAAGGCAGTCGAATAACAACATTTCTCGTAAACAGTGTGACATGCACACCTTTATAATAGATTTTTTTTTAAATTCTTTACATGTTTAAAACTAGAAAAGCATTGACATTGCTATTGAATTTATAGAATGTGGTGTAAGAAGTAAAGGCCAAAATAAAACCACAAGCATTCAAATCTTGTCTCCTTGGTATGAAAGATTATAAAGGTTGTCGTAAGGTTATGCAATCGGTAAGGATAATAAGGCCTTACCTTTAAGATTTCCTTTTTTTTGATTTATGATCCATAATATTCAAGGATGGTAAATATTTTTTAAACTTTTTACTAAGTGACAAAATGACTATTCTTACGTTGAATATAAAAACTTTTTCGTCTGATATTTTATTTCAAAACCAATTTATACTCGAAAATCGCTCAGACAATCAAAAACATGATAACATGGTGTCATTGATGTCTCATTGATTCATCGATTTAAACGTTATGTAACGCTGCTTTATGTTACTGATTACAATGTTAACATACATGATCTTATTGCCCTAACAAATTAAAAGCAAACGGAGATATAATTTTTTTTTCCAGCAGGATTGTAACCCACGACCTCCAGTTTGTGAAGCAAAGGCCAGCCACTAGGCCACGGAGGTGGTTACGATCAATGAGAACTTCCTATACTAATCATATCTATTCTCAATAGCAAATTTCTATCCTTTATAAGACACCTTCAACCTGCAAATATAGACCTGATTTATATAAGTTACTTTAGTTTATTAGAGTTTACTTTATTATACAAGTAAAATAAAGCAAAAGAACAACTCACGTGTTTAATATACAGTAAAATCTTTGTAAAGTATTAAAAGTTCTTCGTAGGATCCTTATAACTATTTATTTGTCTTTTACAAATTTAACTAATGTCACATCACTATTTTCATTGAAGAGCACTGATGAGTACAAATTGATTAATGTTTATCTACGGTTTTAGAATCTATCCAACATTAAAGTAGATGGGCATGCACCTTACCCACGGCTTAAACATATATTTTATAAAGTTCATCTCAGTAGGCTTCCATTTTTTACTTTATTTTGTCTCTTAACTAAATTTTAAAATGTTCGATAACTCGTGTTTTTCTGACAGTAGTTGTAAAGCTGAATTACATATCTACATATTTAACTGTTTTTTTTCCTTTGTATTATATTTTTATGCACTATTACAGATAACGGTAAAAATGCTTGTGAGCGACACTTACGTCGAGGGAGTCTCAGACTCAACGGTAAAGGATGTAAGGTAAAGGAATAAAAATACAAATATGGGTAGAACTTGTGTTTAAATATTTCTAAATTGTTAAAAAATACTCACGTTTTAATTTTAGTTTTTGTTTAAAAAAAACTATACCAACGCAACAATTAAAAAGAGTACTTAGCAAGACTTTTTACATGCCCATCCGACGCGAAGATCATCTTACTTTTTAGATAATTGGGTGATCGGCCCAAATTTTCCAAACCATCCAACGATAAAACAAAGTTGTTTCCCCGCGGGATTAGAAACCACTAGCTCCGTTTTATAGAGCAAGGGCCGATACCGCTTGACCACGGAGGCGCTTTAGGGTGGGATACGGTCCAAAATATGATCTTAATGGAGAAAGCGAGCATAAGGGGAGGCCTATGTCCAGCAGCGAACTAACACAGGCTGATGATGATGATGTAGACTTAGTAAGAAATAACCGTCTAAATAATCAATTAAGAACGGTTTCATGACAAATAAATGGCTTTTAAAAGTTGACTCAAATACGTTTAGATTGAAATATCTATTTATCTTAGACACATTGCAATTTATTTAACGATTCTTATATTTACAGATTACGCGCTGAAGATGAGAGTTTCCATCTCGAAATAGATATGTTTACACCGCAAATATTTTGCAAAGGACGCTACAGTGGGGGAGGCAGCTTCAACGCATTACGAATCAATGCTACTGGCGATTTTAACACAACTATGAGTTAGTAACTTTCATTTTGTATAATAATGTAACAAAACTTCGCAGCTTTGCAAAATAAAGTGTTACTTACTAAAAAAAAGCATTAAATATATAAAAATAAGCGTGTATGTTGATCTGCAAACCTCAAAACATAATAAACAGGCCCATAATTTTTCAAGGTCGTTAATGTGCAATAACAACCTTGTATCGAACAACCTTAAGAAAAATTGTTTCGTTAAATTAATGACTCTTCTTCCTACGTGTTGTTTAGATTATAATCGAAGCAAAGATTGGAACAATCGATTCGTTGCCCTGTGTATGGATAATTCACCGATAAAATCTTAACGACATTCAATTAGAACTCATATCATATCTTTGCATGTTGAGTTTTATGAGCTGGCGCTATTATTTCGCATTAAGTAATAAAATAGATATAAAATGTTAGCGAGGATAATGTAATAATAGTTATTGTTATTATTACGTGATTTATAGAAGGAG
Organism: Lamproptera curius; assembly: GCA_029286875.1. Lineage (NCBI taxonomy): Eukaryota > Metazoa > Arthropoda > Insecta > Lepidoptera > Papilionidae > Lamproptera > Lamproptera curius. The sequence goes on from JAGSMT010000048.1 coordinate 1,036,418, forward strand.
GATTTGCAATATAATAAACGTAATGCAATTATTTTTAGGTGACTTAACATATACATGGAAACTAGATGGAGCCGCGGAAAAAATCGATGGGGAAACGTTTATAAAAATTAGTGCATTCTACATGCGACCCGACGTTGGTAACATGGTAACACATTTGACTAATGAAAATCCGGATAGCAAGGAATTAAGTAAGTGGTTTTTATGGATCCAAAGAATATTTGAATTATTAAAGCCTATTAACATTTAAGTCTAAACGAGTTACTTGTTGTTTATTATTATTCAATACAAGACGACCCAACGGATTTCGTTCAATCAAAAAGATTTGGAATGTGGCAGCTTTTGTTCCTACCTATTTTATAGCCGCGGCAAAAAATTCCTGTATAGAATCGTCACTCTAGTAATAGGGGTGCGGGTTCAGCTAGGTTGACGAAAGTATCTTCGCTTCTACGAACTTCGCCACCCTTTTGGGACCCCTTAAAACCGACTGGTATGTCAGCTAGAGAGCTTCAAACTAATAGGCAAACTTAGGGTCCGAACATGATTGAAAATTTCGCGATATTATCACTTTTGTTGAGTTTCGGAACGCGACAATAGATCCTCCAACGCGCACACTGTTTTGATACGTATCATTGAATTTGAATTTTATGCACTGGTAATAAAGTGCAAATTGACTCTTTTTGTTAGGAACACACCTATATTGCTGAGACAACAGCGAGTGCATATAATTTATTATGAACTGTATAGAATAGCATTTTCACTACATTTCAGTTAGAAAACGTTTTTATGGAAAGAAAAGGGCCGTTCTAGAGTTTTTCCCGGCCATATTCCCAATTTTTCCGACTTTAACAAACAATTAAAGTGAACGAATTGGCTAAATTGGTTTATCAGTTGTTGAGTTATGCGTATTTTACGATTATTTTTTATATTATAGAAAGATTAGTATTGAGTATCTATTATATAATGTAATGTATTATTGTTTCAGCCGACTTGGGTATCAGAATAACCAACGAAAATTGGAGGTTATTGTACCGCGAGTTGCTGCCATTTGCCCAAAGTAATTGGAACAAGATTGGAACCCGAATCTCTAACAAAATCTTCCTTAAAGTGCCTTACGATCAACTGTTCCCTTTAAAATCGTAACTTTTTAAAACCCATTTTATTGTATCGGAATGAGTTGAGTTTGTGATAGTAGGTTAAGGGTTCCGGCATTTATTTTCGAGCCATGACACTTTAAAGCAATTTTAATTTTTCTAGTGCTACCATGGTTGACCAAACTGACAAGACGCTTAAATCACAAAATAACGACAACCCCATAACGTGAAATATATAGTTATAGCCATCAATCTATAAATTCAATTGTTGGCCATATTTATAACAAAAAAAAACAATTTAGATTAATGTTCTTAAAATCAGCATTATTTACGTTGTGGTTAACAACGAAGCATCTTAATGAAACGTAACAAAATTAGATTTTTTTTAAATATCGGTTAGGCCTAGGTGCGTTCCGGTCATTTTTATTGCATTAAATGGAACTTAGTGTTCGTAACATTTTTTTTTTATTACCTAAACGTAAACGATTTTCAAAAATGTGTAGGTAGTTATCATAATGTAGTTTAAATTATTTAACTGGGTTGGCTTGCTTTTTTTGTTATGCTCTAAGTATAAATAAAAATGAGAAATTGAAAAATTTGTTTTATTTACGTCTGTGACTAGTTATGTCAAGACTTGCCACACAGCACCTAATAATATTGAATACATTTTGCGATTTTATATTATATTTTTTTTTTCAATAAACATTGTTTTATAAATAATCAACAAGAATATTATTTCAACAAAGATTGTTTGCGTGGACCGGTGTTTATAGATTTATTTTATAAACCAAGGGGAGTAAAGAAAAACAATAAAAGGACTTATATTAACAGCCTTTTTGTTGTAAGGATTCTGGTGTATAATGGTGGGCAAAGGTTCGTTCACAGTGACTAATCGACCTAAAGTTTCAAGTATTCCGCTCCATCAAATTCAAACATAGTCTCAAATGCATTCCGATCGATCGTCAACAAGCGTGGTATCATCGTTCAGACTTCTATATCATAACCAAATTTTTGTGCAGGTTTTTATGTACTCGAAATACTTCACTCGGCGGGCATCGAGTCTTTGCTTGACTGACCACGTTAAAATTTTTGTAAAGTAGTTGTACTAAATGGTGTACAATGTTTTACAAAGGCAAATGATTCTGATTTTTGCACGTTTGTTTAAAATTTAGAAGAGTAATGTTTTTAGATGAGTTTTTGATAGCTTTTAATTTCAAACAGCCCTCTTACGTTTGCCTTTTTATGCTGTGGCTCCGTGTCCAGGTATCAATAGAGAAGTGTATTCGTTAAGTACCTCTGAATTATTATTTTATTTTAGGCTATAATATAAACTCATTCCTATTAGCGAACAAAAATACAAAGATTATACATTTTCAGGGAAATGACTGCTTATCGACCAATCCGAGGCTGTCGTTCTTGCTCCGACTAAAGAAAGCAATGTATGACGGAGCCTTTTTGACCCCAACAGCGATAAATGTTCCCTCCGCGGCCCCTAATACTGAATTGAAGTAGCAAAAACAACAGGACCTACAAAAAAGACGCACTTAAAGCCGTCATTTGCCAATAGTCGGCCTCGAACCTTAGACGGATTAATTTTTATGGACAAACTAATCTTCCATATTTGCTTTCCGTGATCATGGATCCTGGGAAGAGTCAGGGTCGTCGGGAATAAAAAAGAATTAACTCGAAAAATCGGTAAAAAGCAATAGCAGCGTAAATAAAGAAATAATTAATTATTGAGATAAGTAAATAATCTATTTCGTGTGTGAGTTTATTTTTTAAAATCAGCATTTATTTCAGTTACACTGAAGTAATATAATATACTTTCAAATGTTAGCGGTCGAACTACAGTAATTTGTGCTCTAAAAAACACTTCTGTCTTATTGTGATAAACTTTGTGTTTAGTGATAAAGACTTCATTTTGTTAGATTATCATTATTCAATAACGAGTTGTTTGCATCGGTAACTATAATTATTAATATTAATGAAAATATATATATGTGTGCAACTTGAATGTTTTTGAGTTAATAGACACCACTATAGGGTTAATATAGAGACGAGAAGGTTTGGATAGACACGAGTAGAGGGTGTATAGAAACGCTGGCGTTAGGGCGGCCGCAAGCAAATACTCGGTTAAAAAAGGGGTACCTCTAGGTTTTGAAAATTATATGATACCATAATTTTTTAATTCATTGCAGGTATAAAATATGCAATATGTCGCTAATGTACAACTCTGATCCAAGAAGCAAAAGGTTAAATAAATCATTACAAAACGTAGTACTAAGTACCTAAAAAGGGTAGTTAAGGCCTGCATATCAAACATGATGTTGGCTACCGCTGAAGGGAAGTCATTGCAACCCTATACCCAAACTTTGTATACAACATATACAAAGTTTAAAATTAATATGATCCGAGATGTGAAAAAACACCATCCGGAACCAGATATAATCGCTCCTAAAGTGGATGTTTTAACGGACATATATTCTAAGACTGGGTTATATCTATTATCTTTTGCCATTGCTCTATTTAGAAACGGGAAAAAGGTTCTTACGAGTAATAAGGTTATGTTATAAACAAGATATGTCATTTATTATTTTACTTACCAAAAGAACCCATTTTATTCGGCCTTCAGATTTTAAAATCTTACGTCCCATGAAGATGGCCTGGCGTAATATCCGGCTTAAATGAAAAAAAAATTGTGTCAATGCCCAAGGGCTGTCCCTCCCTAGAAGAATATTATGAACAGAAGAAAATTATGGAACATGACTACGAAAATTCAAAATATAATATTATATCTGGTTTTAGAAAATCAGGAATTCATCCTAACAGTCATCAGTTAATACAAAATTAATGTCGATGAATATCTACATATATTCTTACGTAAAAATTGTAGTACAACTTAGGACTAGCAGTTTGCACTGTAATAAAGACGCACTTGACATTTCGTTTTTATTTTAAACGAAATTTTATGCATCAACTTGCTATGATAAATATAAAATGTGTTTATTTAAAAAAAATATCAAAGGAAGTAAAAGTGGCTGCATTATCATTTTTTCTATGCACCCCATATGGCTTGTCCGTTGACCCCGATCTAAATAGAAATCACCTACATTTTTAATTTTTTTAAATTATTTATACTATTGAAACATATATCAAACCCAAAATCAAATTTATGTTGTTAGCTATTTTGAAATCTGAAGGTTGTAAAAAACTACACAGTCTAAAACTTTTCTATTATTCCCATTTACATTACTCGTGGTTTAAATTCTATTGTTTTACTTTTTTATTTTGTTTACTCTATAGATTTGACCATAGCCTTGAAAATGGGAGTTTTGACATTTATGACAGTTGTTCACTAATTTAGGTTACTATCTGGATACAGCGAAATATTAAATTTACCAAAACAAATATATATACAAGATATTTTGTTAATTTTCGTTGTGTTTCCATTAAATATTACAATAGGAATGTATTGAAAACTATATAACAGAAGTACCAAATGAAGATTAATTATTATCGGCCAAAGATAATTTTATGATGTTTTCCTGATTTTCTTTATTATACAGGATGGCTCTTGTAGTAAAACTATTTTTTGCCGTCATCGTAAGATACTGGCTTATTCACACAAATTATTGGCAGACAATATCTAATAGAGTTGAAATAGCGACTCCTTTAAATTCTTGGAAGAGGTTAATTGAGGGGGTTTATCTTTATGATAATGGTATTGATCCATATGAAGGTGATTCTTTCCATGAATCGCCGTTAATGCTGCTTATATTTCACTTCTTCATGAAGAATTTTCCCTTTATAATGCCTCTTTTATTTACGGTTTTCGATGTGACAACTGGTCTGTTATTGTACCGAACTGCGAAATGTTTCTCAAAGATGTTTGAAATTTCTCAAGCTAGAAGTGATATAAATGAAGACTCAAAATCAATGTTGTTGACTAAATCTGAAATGGATGAAGCACCAGAATATGTTCTATCAGTGTATCTCTTCAACCCATACTCTGTTTTGAATTGTGTTGGGATGACAACTACGGTTATTCAGAATTTGTTAGTAGCAGCATCATTGTGGGGTGCTACAAGTGGTCATAGAATACTCGCATGTGCATTTATTGCACTAGCCACTCATCAGGCTTTATATCCTGTTTTACTTATTGTTCCTATCGCTATATTATTGGCTGACATTAGTAATGGATGTAATAAATGTTCATACCTTAGAACTCTATTAGTTTTTGTGCTATGCTGGGGATTCCTTATATTTATTTCAGCATTCATAATGGATGGATCATACAAATATGTCTACAACACCTATGGGTTTATGTAAGTTGCATTTATCCCAATGTTATTTGGAGTGCATATAATTTTGTTTTAATTTTGGCAGAAGTTAACTAATTTTATATGAACAAAATATATGAGCTTCTTTGTCTCCAATTATTTTATGAACAATAAGTTAACGTTGGCTCTTAACAACAAACTAGACTCCTAAACAAAGTACCCCTAGCAGCATTGTCACGGAGATGAAATGAGATGAGTGCTTACTAATTTCAACACCTGTGTATACATAGATAATTCTTTTGTGTATGTGAATACTACACATTAAATAAAAGGACTTTTTACGGAATGTATCACATTTATTTTACTTATTTCAATTCGTGACATTTGAACACTTTCCAGTGGTGATGGTCACGGGTTACTGTTGGAAATTTAACATGTAAAGTAAATGGATAAAATCCATAAAAGTCCTTTTATTCATATTCAGTGTAAACATTAACATTGCATTGTTGCTATAGGTAACTTTATTTAAGTTTGCAAAAGTTATAAATAATGCATAAGTCAATAGTGCTATGTAAATATATACTACTAGTGACCCACCTGGCTCCACACAGGTGCAATGTATGGAAAAATATATATTTATCAGAATTTCTCTACAATATTATTTATGAATGAATATTATACATATAAACCTTGCTCTTTAATCACTATATCTATTAAAAATCCGCATCAAAATTCATTTTGTACTCTTAAAGATTTAAGCATACATAGGGACATAGGGGCAAAGAAAGCAACTTTGTTTTATACTATGTATAAAACAAAGTGATATACAGTTACAAACTTCTTTCATAGGCAAATAAGAAACTAATATATAAATAATATGCTTTTTTTTTAGATTGTCTGTGCCTGATTTGAAGCCGAACATTGGTTTATTTTGGTATTTCTTTACGGAAATGTTTGAACACTTCAGGCTGCTGTTTGTATGTGCATTCCAAATCAATGCCTTGGCTCTTTACATTGTCCCTCTCACGCTGAAGTTCAAAAGAGAACCTGTACTGCTAGCAACAGTCTTAATTGCATTATCAGCAATTTTCCGATCTTACCCCTGTATTGGTGATGTTGGATTTTATCTGGCACTGTTGCCTATGTGGAAACATTTGTCTACATGTATGTTAATGCATTCCTATCTACTTTTTTTATAAATTACAAACACTAAACCGAAATATATACTATGTTCTATATTTCAGTTATGCAGCAGAAGTTCATTGTTGGATGTGCTTTTATCATTACATCGGCACTTGGTCCAACAGTATGGCACCTTTGGATTTACTCCGGTTCAGCAAATGCTAACTTTTTCTTCGGTGTTACTCTTTCCTTTGCAACTGCACAAATATTTCTCATTACTGACTTATTATTTGCTTATATAAAAAGAGAATTTACACTTAAAAATGGATCATTCCGACAGATAGATGGAAAACCTGCAAAATTAGTTTTACGATAATTAACATTTAATTTTAAAATCATAAAAGATGTTCAAATATTTTGTATAACTTTATGTAATGGATTATTGTTCTCTTATGTCTAAAATGCATTTATTTTTTTTGTTTTTGGCTTGTGAAGTACAAGCATATTTACCATTTTTCCGAGTTAAGAACAAACATTGTTGTAGAAAACTTTGGATTTAAATTTGTACCAAATTAAAATCATTAGGGATTTTCTAAGGCAGGTAACCCAGTACTATCTACTGGTATGTATGATTATAGCTTTAAACAGATTCAAATGTATTGAAAACTCACAAACTTTGTACTTGCAATTACCAGTTGTTATTTATTCCAATGAAATGTACCATTATTTGGTTGTGTCTAAAACAATAAACAAAAGAGGACTTTACACATATTAATGACAAATAACTTGTATATATAGTTTTATTTTAGCATTAACTGTGTTTGTTTAATTAAAAAGTTTGCATTTAAAATTACACCCTTGAGATAGTTGTTTATTTTTTGATTCTAACCTATTTGAGATTTAGTTTGAAATAAATGTTTTGAAATTTGTATGTTTGCAATAATTAGTACTACTTGTTTTGAAAATTACATTCTGTTTTTTGCATACTTTTTCTGTTAATGTTATAGAAAAATATTCATAAACAGTGTTGAGCAAAATTAAAACTCACCACCGGCCCATCTTTATTTAATCATAAATACTTAACATCATGGAAATTAAATAAGTGTAAAAGGACTTTAGTCGTTAAATTTTTCGTTGTTAAGAAATTATTCGTCCTTCAAGTAATTCTACTGAAAAAATTTAAGAGTTGGCAATTTTGGATATACCTGTATAGTTAAATGTGCCATACATTAATTTGGACATCAGCCTGTGTTAGTCCAACTGCTAGACATAGGCCTCCCATAATACACGCCTTCTCCATTAGGGGATTTTGGACCATATCCCACCGCGCTGGTCCAAAACGGGTTGGACCGACTTTTTATATGCCCATCCGACGCATGGATCAACTTATTTTTCGTACAATCGGTCCAAATTATCCTTTGGGATTCGAACCCACTACCTCCGGTTTATAAAGTAAGGGCGAATACCGCTAGATCACTCAACGATCGAGCATCATAAAGTAGTCAACCACAGCAACCCTCTGCTGGTAAAAGCAGCAACGTATACGGCCGATCCAAACGCGTCTAGTCAAAAGCGTAGACCGCGAAATGTTCTGCTCGACCCGGACGAGGAAGGAGTCGCTAAAACTCCGGACCCAAAGGGGGTTCCGACATCAGACCCTACACACCACACGAGTAGGGATAGCACACACTCACCTGTAGTTCGCCCTCGCTTAGGAGCACAGCGACACAAAGACACCGCGTATACTGATACACCGCGTTCCAGGGCGGTTCTCAACGCCCCAGCATTCGATATACGGCGCCAGACCGTCGAGCGTCCCGGTCTCGTAAACCGATCGTCGACGATGACTCAGGAGATCTTGACAAACAAGTAGGGCACACCTAGTTCGTGGGCGGAGCTCGCGCAAACTCTGGTTAGATGAAGCTTACAAGACTGAGTCTGGACGCATGCAATCAGATAAAAAACGATCGAGACATTATTATTGTACAAAGAGCCAATACACGTTTCGATGAAATGGATGACGTACTCAACCAACCTCACAACCACTCGTCCATCGTCCTGCACAAATGGGCGTCAAAATGTCTCTGCAAGTTGAGCTGCTCTACAGTCGGGCGTCAGCCGAAAAAAGCACTTAGCTTTTATTCGAGCCAAACCAACCTGCATGAGTACCAGACCAGGCCACCCAGGCCTTACTACAAGGACAAAGGGTATTGACTTTTAACTACAAATTACCTAATTAAGTCACAATAAAGAGTATTCGCAGATCGGAAACAAACTATACTGTTATAAAACGTGTTTCTATATTATTTGGCAAATAAAGAAAGACATTTAAACAATAGCGTCGTAAAATGATCTTTTGTGATAAAATTTGTGTCCACTGTCGTCAATAAATAAATGTAATTCGGCCGCCATTTTACTTAAGTGCGTATGAAGTTTAAATAAATATATTATTTAATATATACCAGGAATTCAGTGGTTTTGCCAATTTTATTGTTCCGCAAAAGTTAAAGCAAAAAGGATGTATTTCACTACAAATATATTTTAATGTATAAATTATTTAATTCGGTCAAGCTTCACGTGCGTACCGAAATAGATTTGAACTACATATTAATTCTATTATGCATGTTGATATTCGTGTTATGTTTTATGATTTATTTTCTTCAGCAATAACACTCTTTAGAGCGAAAGACCTTTTACACTTTTCAGCAGTTATTTTACCAGCCAATGATGAAATAACATTACACAGCGTGGACAAATCTCGACAATTCCTGAAATAAAGGCGTAGGTTTCAATAATCCACTTACACAATGAATCATTATCTTATCTAAGGTAGATATTGAACACTCCCATGTGCGCCACACTACACGCTGTGTTGTTTCAACCGTTCATTTGTTAAAGAGTGTTGATTAAGTTTTTGTAATCATGAAGAACATTTTGTTTTTAGTTTTTGTTATATACTGTAAGTGAATACTTCTATGAAAAACTAGTTTGATCACGGGTTTTGGATACGTAATTTTACAAATTAATCGTTCCAACATTGTGAAAAAGCGGCTAGTTTATTGGTGTTAAAAAAACTGATATTTTTTGGCCTCGTTTATGTTTTAAATCTATCCAGTCTAGCTAATTTACTTGCTTTTGATAGTGTTGTTTTATAAGATAACAACACATTTGTACGCTAAAAGTTTATTTAATTCCATAGTACTTTGATGTTAGCCATTACATTATAGAGGGATACAATGTTTAACCTCGTATAAGAGACAGGCTTTGCAAGCAGCAAGCAATTTCAAACAAATATAGATTATTTTTTACTTTATTCATAATTTATAACTACGACTAATAATTGCCATTAAAACCTAATATTTTAATTCGTAAATAGATTAGAGCAACAGTAATAAAAGAACCCATTCTGGACATTAAATACGTTCGATTAAAATTTGCAGAGTTACCTTTTCCTTGTATATCGAAATTTATAATAAAATTTATCATTAGTCTATTTTAATATATCAATAATCAGCAGCTGAAAATATATACTACAAACGGCTTAACTCACTTTGAATCGGTATTAGTGCCGACTAGTTTCGAACCTATCGGAAGTCATCTCTCTTCACTCATCCTTCCTATATCATGACGAGTGGGATTATAGAGGAAAGTACTTGTAATGTAGTATAAATTTTCAGTCCAATGTCTCTCGAAAGATTTAATTTTTTAATCTGCAGCTGTTCAAGGGGAAATCTTATCAAGAATACCAACTCATCTGATCGAATGTTACCGTGGCGGAGGTCCGTCGTTGAATGCGCCTCGCCGTCTTGATGTATTCTTGTCCCTTCTTAGGCGCTTGGAACTGTCATCGCGGCTTAACATGAGAATGTTTAGTGCATCTTTGTTAAGAAGGTGGGTTTTAATAAAGTTTTTTCCGTTCTGTCAATAACCGGAATACGCTTTGAAATATTTAACATGCACCTCATTATAAATATTCTAATGTTAAAATGTTTTGGCACCAAAACGCTTAGAGGCCATGTTGGTTGAATATCTCGCAATGAATGTTGAAAGTGTGCTTTGAGTTTAGTTGCCATTAGAAATTAGGTTCTTCTTACTTACTTAATCTTATATTACTTAATAATCGTATTCTTTAAAATGAGTTATTAATATTTTTAATAAAACGTAGATATATCTTACAACAAATAAAAAAAATGTACTAAATCTATTTCTGAGTATTCATACTGAGTATGCAATTTTTGAGTATTCCTACAGACAATGTGACACCACATATTTTTTTAAGGTCTAGCGATCGAAATTAATTTAAAATATAAACCAACGGATCTAAAACATTTATCTAAAAAGTCTTACATTGATAAATGATTTTTTTTGGTTCTTATCTCTCTCTCTCTCTCTTTCTGGTATCCTAGTCCTGGTAATAATAACCTAATTAAATTATGTTAATAAATAAATTATTGATTTATCTCGTCTAGATTCCGTCTGGACGGTATAGAGCAGGCATCGAACCCGGTCGAAACGGAATATGTTTTACCGTACAGAGCGTCCGCCTTCCAATTTCACAAGTACAAACTGCTTATGGATCTCTTCCTGCCGAGCCAAAATCTATTGGAGATGGTCGACGATCTATCTCCTGTGGAGAGATGTTTGATGCACAAGATGCTCAGTTCCACAGTTCAGCCGTGGGAACGAGGTGATGAGAACTTGTCATGTCCAGTGTCCACTGAACAACGGCAGAACATGAATACGAATAGCTCAAGCAGGTATGATATTTGTATTGGTAAATTATTGACAATTTTTAATCTAGATTGTATTCTAAATAATTTTCAATAGCTTCTTGCTATCTAGTCAGTAAACATTTAATCACTGGTCGATAAAAAATTATCGGTTTATCGCCAAAGTACGTAAACATGGCAGTTTTTATATCATCCAGATGAGTTGATGAGCATTGCATTGATCTAAATAAGTGTTTATCCGACAGGGCGAATATGGTGGATAAGGAAGCCCCAAATCATTTTAAATAGATTTCTTGTGCACTGCAAGATGCATTGTTATCTTGGAGAATAACGCCTTTGGTTGACAATCGCTGGCCACTTTTCAATCAAGCATTAGTAAATTCGCTGCAATTATTCATTACACAGGTCTGTTTTAACAGCCTGTCCAGGTCTTATACAAAATTAACAATGGTTCGAATTCTTCTCTCAAAACGCAAATGCGCTTAATTGGAGAGATTAACCGGGATCCAAAGTCCTGCTTTGCTCGCTCTCCCAATCTGAAGCAAATCTTCCTGGATGGTTGACCAAGATTGTTAGAGTTTTTGTCAATTCCTAGATCGTCTAACACGGATTTGCCTCTAGTTCGGCCCTTAACTCGTCCCGTCACGACATACGCAGATACGGTCCCGGTCCCTCTGTTATTTTAATTATTTAGTTTGATTCAATCATGCCTTAGGAAAATACAATGAACGATTCCGTCCTTTGTAGTGCAATGGTGATTTGATTTATTAATCTGCTGATGTTTCGCTCTTAATTTTATTATTAGCTTGGAGTTAACTTTAATTTTTTTGGTATCTTTTTTTATTATTTTCTAGCAACTTAGTCTTAAATTGGTGATAGTGAAATTCATATTTAAAAAAAATTATACTAAGATATTGCCACAAAATAACAAATGTACGTAAAGCTTATAACATACTTGTATAAACAAGATATTGTTTTAGGGGCGACCATATTATTGTATAAAGTATTTCGATTTTTTATTAGTTTCTAAAATGCACAAGTTCTATTTTCCTTAACCAACAAATGCAGTTCAAGTAGTCATCATCATCCACAGTCTGATTTTTCCCACTGTCAGGTAAAGGCCTCTTCATGCTTGCGCCAAAGCGTGACTTGAGGAATTACTTACTCAAAACTTCACGCGTACTCTCGGTTTTTTTTTTTTGGTGCCTAACCCCACTCTTTACTACTCAGACCATTTTTCCACACGTTTACAGAATTTACAGCAGATGCCCAATTGAAGACGGCGTAATCCAAACCGATTGGGGTCCAGTGTCACCAGGAACGGTGGTGGCCGCAGTAACAGCCGCCTTGGAAAAGCAACGTGTTTCGATTAAAGAGATATTTAGCGCGAACGTTTTCAAATCGGAAGTATCGCAGCCATTGATCGAATTAGCGGTGGACGACTGGAAACGGAAAGCTGCGGATGTGCACCTCGACACTAACTCCGAAAGGTTGACTGATGACGAACAAATTGATGTCAGCAATGTTTTAGCTGCAACTCTTGTAGGTGAGTATACGTAGAAAATTATTGACACAATATATTACCAACAGTTCCAAACTAAGCAAAGCTTGGGCAACTAAAAAAAAGACGAGGGCACCTTTATATTCGTCACTTAATAACTTAACTTTAACTTTTTCGAGGTGGAAATCGTATCCATATCCCTTGAAACGATTTTCAGGGCCCGATATAAAAAGTGGATCATTCAATCAGTTTTTATAAGATGCATCACGTTTAGTTAAAAGTTTTAAAGGTTTACTGGATATATACTGGATATATGGATTCGATAGGGTGATTTTAATTTGCGAACAAACGTTATTGTTACACCTTACATAGAATTTTATAAAATTATTACAAATACTTAGATTAAGCCAGTTTTGAATTATGCATATAACATAATAAATATAGAAATAATGCACACACATTTTCCCATTACAAGATCAATATAAGTACGTAAGTTATATTTACCTTACAACGGGAAAATGTCAAAAACGAAAAATCTAAAATCTACTGTGGTTGGTGTAGTATAAAATTTCAAATGAAATATAGGAATAAAGTATCATAACTTCTATTACAGGTGATTTAGCAGAGGTTGTAGTGAACCAAGGGCCGAGGGTCGGTGCATCGTCACGTCGCATGATGATCGGCAGCAACAACAGTTGGAATGATACACTTGTACCGCGAAACTTCTACTTATTCCCGCAGAACAGTAATATTATTGATTGGCATTTCACTGATGCTGAAATTATAGCGGGAATTGACGGTATGCATTTATTTTAAATTTCATCCTTTTTGTACACCACTTTTTAGGACAGGACCTTCGGACCTTTACCCTGTGGAAGGGTCTTATGTGACTTTGAAAGACCACTCGCTAGTCGCTAACTACTGATTTGCGGCTGTGCTAGGCACCGCACTGGTTACGTACCTAGTCGGTCCCCTGTAAACAGCGAGCTAACAATGTCTGCCAATATTAAAGAAATTCTTTCTAAATTAAAAACAATTACAATATTAATAATTTTATATCTTTTACTTGTTTAAGGTATGGTCCATGTTATTTTCAGGTTTAATATTATCCAATTATATCCCCGCTTGGATAGAGCAACGTAGATCTTTGCGGCTATCACAGCTGATCGATATGTACTATTCGAACGAAGGAGTGTCCTTTGATCCAAATGTACGGGCGTGTAATAGACTGGCTTTATACACAAACGTTATAGAAAGATCAGCATTATTATTGGAAACGTTACGATTCGCGAATATATTATCATTAACACAAATAACAGTATATATACCATTGGAGGAAATGCAACGGATGAGTGAGGCAGCGTTGGACGCTTTTATGGAATACGTTCGTAAGTCTATCTATTCATTATTCATTTTTGTTTCCATTTAAACAATAATTAACAATAGTTCAAGCCGCCGTTGTGCATATAGAGTAAATACTATTGTTTTACAGCAGCCTTTGGATGGTTTCCAAAACCTAAGGTAAACGTACAATTTCAACGTGTAACAATAATATTTCAATGAGTTTAACATTTGCTGTAGGAATATCGCTAATTGTTATTATAAATGGAAAACAAATAGCAAATCATTTCGAACCATGGTAGCAATTCATAAATGAGAATCTTCTCACGGAATTGTACCAGGGGCATGTAAAATTATGATTCATCCGAAAACTTTTAGTGTCGAAACAATTGTTCAAAATATCTTTGATAAATCGCTTTGCATTAATGTATTGAATTTTACTGCATAAATTAATTAAGCAGGAGTTAGATAAAGAATACGTTAATAAATTAATGAGTTCTGAACCACCGCGTTAAACTGTAAACGACTTTTTTGTGAACTGTACGGTAATGGAATAAGATTTTAAAATAATTGTAGAAAACATTATTATTGTAAACTTTACTTTAATTTGAATAATATATAACAGTGCCTAATTACAGCGTCCGTAATACAGCGATATCATCGTAATTGTGAGAAGAGTAATAACATACCAGAAATGAATTTGATCGTTGCTACTGACAGCGCTTGGAAAGGTTACGATGTAGAGCAGTTTATGTCGTAAGTATATATAGGCATTTAATGAATATTTACAGCGATAACACTAAAATATGCAATTAAACACGCTTAAATATATATTTATTATTGAGCAAAAATATCACAAAACATACACTTTAATGCCCAATTGAATTTAACGCACGTACTAATGTAAATATTAATTAGTATGTTGCTCTATGTTTTATTCTGTTTAGATAAAGTGACATAACCTTTCGAACCTTGTCTTCAATGTCTCTTTAAAGCGTGTATTTGTTAAGATAATGTGGTGACCGGGAAATTTCTGTCCAGATGGATTAGCTACGCATTGGAACTGGATGCACAAAAAAGCACAATTGCTTTATTACACGGCAACACTGGTCAGTGGATTGCGCCGCCATCGGATAATGTTACGTCCTTTTCGCTCATATCTCAAATTTCACAGATGAGTGTAAGTTTTAATTAATAAAAACTGTTCAGTGCTATATTTGCCTCGAGTAAGTAATAAAGCATATAGTTAGATGCTTTCGAAACAATACTTTTATAAGGGCCGTATAAGATTAATGTGAAGAAAGCGACAATAAGTCAGCATTTCCAGGCTAATTCCATATTTAGTATGTTTCTTTCGGAATGTTAACAAGTAAAACGTTTTTATTGCGACGTATACAAAGCATATTGTACGCATACAAAAAATCGGACGCTTGTTATTAAGAAATTTCACGTAATAATAGAAATTAACAAGTCTATAATTGTAGGTTTCGCACTATAGGAGGCTGACTAGGGAAGCGCCTTCTTGGTATATACCACAAAGCAGTAGTTTAAAAATATTGCTATGAAGGTACTAACGGTAGTGTTATTACTGAATAAATTTTTCACATTCAAATAACCCGATTTTATTTAAACAAATGTAATGTCAAAATCCATTGAGCTTAAAACTAAATGCACTATTGGTTAAATATCACACTTTGATTCACTTTTAATTCATTTTAACCCCCTAATGGATAGGGGTGTATTAGGGGAGGCCTATGTCCAGCAGTGGACTAACAAAGGCTGATGATGTGATTCACTTTTTGGCCTGGAATCCAATCAGCCCCCTGATTACGTTTCCGTGCTTTTGTAGTTAGACATAAGACTTGTTTTATATTAAATCCAACGCCTCAGGATATTGCTCACTCATCACCAGGTGTATGTGTTGCTCGTTTCACCTCATGGTGTAAGATTAATTAAAAAAACCTTTAATTAAAAACATTTAATATGTATGAAAGCCTGTTATTTTATTTCACTATCCTCCATACATCGAGTGATGAGTTCAGCTGTTAGTAAAATAATAACTTTTTAATGTGAAACATATATAAAAAAAAACTATTTCGCTGATCGCAGGGCCGAACCGTCTTAATTTGCCCAACGTGATTACGAGGGTGAACAACCATTTAAGGAACCAAACGCTGAAAGATATTTCTGACGAAATTAGTGCTGGTTTAAACACGGTCGTTTTGGTGATGAGCCCCAGCGATCAGCCATCGGGAAATGAATTGGAAAGGTCCAGAGAACTCATGCACTCGCTGAGATCAACTCACTTCGACGCTTATTTCGTCTACGCCGCGCAGGATTTGACTAATTACAAGAACGTAAACAACGAATACCTCGATTATTCGGAATTATTTATTACGGTATTATCCCATTTCACTTTTCATAAAGCATTTGTCCTTGTATTGGTATACGTGCTTCGAGTTTAAATAAACTAATGTACGTTTTATTTTAGTTACCATCGACATCCTTAAAAGACGTGATGACGGCTATAGACAAAAACTTCATTAAAAACGAAATACCAAAGAAAATAGTTGGTGTTCAGTGTGCGGTAAATGGAACAGTGTACAACCAAGTCTTATATGAAGATTCAATTTTGCCCGGACGAAAACAACTTTATCGAATACATCCGTTTTACCTGCGGCAACAGTCTCGTATTCAAGTACAGGTATCAACATTATCAGTCATAAATACAGTAAAACATCGAGAATCGTTCAATTTCTTTATATGCTGTTTGATTTGTTCAAAACAGAAACAATACTTTATAATTTAATATTCCACTACGCAATACCAAATTTGCTTCTATAAATAAAACGAATAATACTAAAATGATTTTTGAAATTACCTTATTTTTAGTCTATTTATTTATTTAGTCTATTGAAGAAATAGAAGACAAAAACAAAACCTTAACAAAAATTAAATATTCAGTTTTAATACAGTGACATCTATTGTAGATCTTTGGAAATATTAAAATATTTTCAACATCTGTAGAAGCTATAAATGCTTTTGTATGTACTAGATGGCGCGTTTTGCTACACAACAAAAACATTGTACGTTAATTTAGCAAGCCAGTATTTTCAGCTTTTTTTAAAGGGTTTTAAACTAATTTAATTGTTTTTTTGCTATTAATAATATGATTTTAGTTCCGCAACGAAGACCACGGCAAAATATTGGTATGCATGTGGCGAGGTACTGCAGCATCACACGGATGTCAAACGATTAACGAAAGAGATGTGCACACATTTAACCTTACGACACCATGCCCTTCACCAGATTTCTGTCCACCAGCGAATTTTGAAGTGTCAACAGTATCTTCACTAAATACTTGCACACGTAAGAATATTTTATAATGTCAATACATCAATCAAAATTAACACAAATGAAAATTTTAAAGTAAAATAATTTGATGATATTGTTAAAAAATATATAAAAAGTAATATACCCACTAGGCCCCGGGGGGATTCGAACCCCCGATCTCCTGTTTACTAGACAGGCGCTTTAACCAACTAAGCCACGGCGCCGTTGCAATCTTCATCGAAATAATGTAATATGTAATGTACTAAAATGTAATAAAAACAGGTTTATAATGCTTTTATACTTTTATAATCATTAATTATTCAAATAGTGCCGTGAATTAAAAACTTCTGGTTACTGAAGTTGATATGAGTATTTCTTTCAGATACGGAATGCAGACTTCCAAATCAAGTAGGCTTTTATTTTAGGCATTCTGGTTTGCGCTGTCTGCCATTGCTCGGGGCTGGAGTTGCCTTAAAGCCGTTTTGGAAAGTGTACTTAGGACTTTCTCTTTTGATCTCAATAATGTATATATTTTGACAATAAATTGTGTACCTTTGATAAGATGCCCAATATCTTTATTATATGTAGTAGTCATTTACTTTATTTAATATTTTCTTTGAACTTTACATTGTTTTGTATTCTGTAAACTATTATTATTTAATACCTTATTTATAATCTTAGGTCTGAATAGCCTTAAAATTAGCGAATTGCTCATGGGCAAAAAACTACTTGTGGCATCTACCTTAAATTACTTTTAATAATAATGACACTTAACCAAATTTCCGTTTAATTTATAGTTATAATATTAATGCGAATCTTGCTTAATCTTATATTATCTGTCATAATTGACTAAATTCAAAATTATTACATATCGATAACATGAGTGATACGCAGAACAGGTTAAAATAGCAAAATAGTCTGAAAACGCATATATTTAAGACTTTATTTTATGTCTGTGGATAGTAGAGAACAGGCCAAGCGAGGAACCTTTTGCAAAGCGCTCTACCTCTTTCTAAAACACGTTCTCTCACGTTACTAGAAAACCGTATACAGTTTAAATCCGAATAACCCATAAAAACATAGCGGAGTGGGCAGCATTGCATTTTTATCATTGGATTGTCATCAGCGATTGACATCTCGATGACACAGCTCTTCAATAAAAGGCTAGACGCCTGACGATTCGTTGCATACACAGTTTATTTCAATTCCATGTTTTATTTAGCTAATTATAGAATTCTATTACAATACGCTAACTCACGCGCTGCAAATTGACGTAATATAGCGGAAGCTGACAAAAATTCAACACATAGTTACACTCTACAGCCAGTCACGTATTTCGCATCAAAAAATCCACATATCTGCAGTTTCGTTTACGTTGTCGTTAAATGTACGAACAACGTACGTCACGCGCCAATGTTCTACCGTTTAAAAGCAATTTTATCTGTTGACAGTGTGATTCATGAGATAAAAGTTGTTTACCTCTTACATTTATGGAACGTATGTCATCGAGGGCTGTATTCAATAAAATTGTTCCCATAACCAAAATGTTTCCTTCTAGCAGTTTAAAATGTAGATTTTTGGGTACTAGTATTTTTAATCTTGTCTAGAATTAGACAAAAAATATTCCCATCATTAGAAAAATGTTAACAAAAATAATGGAATTTTTATGTTAACGTCGCCTTTTGCTAGTCGCTTCTAAAGTTGATGATTATTTTTATAATAATTACAAAGATTATATTACTGGAAAATCAATTAATATAGTGTTGTTACTTGGTGCTATATGAAGAAAAACAAAAAAATCTTTCTCTTAAAGGTAGACGATTTTAGATTATGTACTATATTAAACAGCCCTTATTTTATAATAGTTTGATTATAACATGCATATTAAAATTGGATAATATGCAGGAAGCGAATGTTGAAAAAATCATACCGGATTTTCTTAGAACAAAACGAATAAATTTTTTTATGTGGTTTCAAACATTACTTTAAAAAATATAACAGTTATCAATGTAACATGAATGATATATATAAAAATATTATATTAAGTACCCCTGGTGGGACTCGAACCCACAATCCCCGGCTTAGGAGGCCGATGCCTTATCCATTAGGCCACAGGGGCGATGATGTCGCAATGATATTTTGTATATTTACGTATGATGTATCGCATGTACATATTTACATAGGTATGTATATTTTAATATCCTTATTCTATATATATACGTATATATACGTACTAATAAATAACGTTGGAGTGTCTTTTTAACGTTTTTTAAATGATTTATTTATTCTATAACTACAAACGATACCTAAACTAAAGAATATTTTTTTTAATTTTGTCTGTCTGTCTGTTTTTCTGACTGCCTATTTGTTCTGGGTAATCTTTGGAATGGCTGGCCCGATCTTGACGAGACTTTCAATGGAAGATAGGTGATGCTGGAGGACTTATGACTTACTTTTTTATCTTACAATTTTTGTTAACACAATACCAAGCGGACAAGGTCGTAGGCGATAGCTAGTTCTTAATTTAAACCATTCGAAGCCTTAACGTTTACCTAAAGAAAATGTAGTAAAGTTAAACACTATTTAACTATATACCGCTTTCCTCAAAAGTTACCGAATTAGCTAAGTCACAAGAAATGCTTAACACCCTACGTTTTCTCTTCATAAAGAACATGTTATGATATAGCTCTTATAACTGTACTACTTATTTTATAAACAAATCGGTACTGTTAGCATGCTACTGTTTTCCCTACTTAGTTCTTTCCCTATAAAAAAGACCCCTATAATTATTCAAAAGCATGAATTTCTTGCCACTATAATCCTTTAGAGGTGCAATACGAAACATAGGATGAAATGTTAATCTGTCATTCTAATTACTGGCTTATTATATCATAAGGGGATAGTATCAATAGTTAATTAATTCAGGGGCAGTTACGAAAGAAATATTTGAAAAATATAGTACCTAAGTGTAATAATCTAGTATTTCGTGTTTCAAACAAAATTCCTTAATGCATTATCAAAACGTACTCATGTTGCTGTTTAAATGGTATTTATTATGATTAATATTGTGTAGGTGTTAGCTTATTAATTAGTTTTAATAACGGTATATATAGTTCAGAACTACGTACAACGTCAATAAAATATACACATTTTATCATTTTTATATAAAAAAAAAAACAAATTTAGATAAATATGCCATCTATTAATAGCAGTTGTAAGTTCACACCGAACTAGTCCAGTTTGTTATCGCCAGAGGTCGCTTTAGTGTCGAAGCGTTATATGCTACCAAAAGTTTATTCTTAATGTTAAAATTAAATTAGTGTAAAACGAAAAGTATGTTAGGATTACAAATATTTGTATCAATAATTATTCATTGTTAAATTAATAAAAAATTGCATATTCATTACTTAAATGTTAATTTTTATGTAAACAGCAACGACTCCGTGGCGCAACGGTAGCGCGTCTGACTCCAGATCAGAAGGTTGCGTGTTCAAATCACGTCGGGGTCAAAGTCACATTTTACTTTTTTAATGTTAACATCAATTTATGGTAAATTTAATGAGCGATAAACAATACAGTTGATAAAAATGTCCTTTGTTCCGATAAATTAAAATATACGTAAATATAAATAATACAGACAGTTTCAAGTTAAATAGCTTCGTGTTTCATGCAATGTGGTCTAGAGATACATAAGACATTTGAATATTAACTTTAAAGTATTCATCAGTGTTACCTCTCCTGAAAAAAAAATATTTTGATAGTATTATTAAAAATTGTTAAAAATGACCCTAAATTACAATTTATAACGTTTCATAATATATTGAACAAATTAATAAGATAACAATTAAAATATACCTAAAATTTTTACTACTGACATAGTATAATATTACCATTGTAAAATATTATTTGCAGAACCCACACCACCCCCCTGGCCAACATAAAATGGCCGGAATTCCCACACAACCAACCAAAGGTTACACTTTTCTTATGTCAGTTTTACCCCAACCTTTTTCGGAGCTTTTGCCTGCACCAAAAATGGAGAGACGCTAGAGATTCAGCTTCCAGATCCTAAGTCCAGCAAGCCAAATGTGTGTGCCCAAGTCTATATATAAATATTTACTTAAATTTTCTAAATATAGGCAATTATAATATACCAAAAAAATTAAATCTTCACTACCACAAATCAAACCGCAAATTATATAGGCAGGTAACTACTAAAATAAAGTCCAACTGTTATCGGAAAATCCCTAAATTTGTAACACTGGTTTTCATTTATTACAGTAATTGAAAACATCAACGTTTTATTTTTATTTACAATAAATCTACATCGAACGTATTAAGGTTCACTTTAAATTAAGTGTCATACAACCTTTTGTCGTCAAGCGAAATGCCGAGACGGTCAGGTGACTGGCATACGTGTATACTGGCGCCTTTTCAAATGAATCGCATTCGTAAACATGCACACATTAACACAATGCGTCTGTGTTACTTGCTGCATAACTACAACCAGTTTCGTGCATGGACGGGAACACGCCTTCCATGTGTCAATGTGTGCGATCGGAGATGTGTATGTGTTGGTTTGGAGGTCATACGGTGGTTCGAGAGCGAAGCAAGAAAATTTTAAAAGAAATTTGTTGAGTCAGTCAACAGTTATTAGGGTATTTTGTGATACACGTGATGAATAAGAGAATTTATTTATAGCGATTTTATCACTATTTTGATTTGTCGATTTTTGAAATTTACAGGTTTTGTTCGTTTCTTGAATTCATTTTGACAACACTAACAAATTACAATATGTTTCGTAAGTCGTTTTCTACAATATTGTCACGTTAAAATGCATTTGGGCCGCTTTGTTTGACATAAAACTTATACGTGACTTTAGTCAACTATTGTTTCTGTTGTTAACAGAATGCAAATGCATGCCTGTATTAAACGCTAACCCGATTAAAAATACAGGAAAATAACGCAGTTTTTGCCACTTAATATGATAATGTTATGCGAAATGCAAATTTCTAAATGAATGCCTTTATTATTTAATACTGAGACAAATTACGGTAATTGCGAAACAAAATTGAAAATGTCATAATTTATAGGTTATGTTTTAATATAATGTTTTTTTTTTCAATAAATAGGCAGGTATAACAATTTCACTGGGTGGCTAGTTAGTGATGTTTTCGAATTTTAGTCATAATTACAATAGTGTTAGTTTTAGACCACAAGAATTACAATGCCTAATAATGGCACCTGAAAAAGTGAGGATTAATAAGAAGAATAGTTCAGCCAATCGTATCAACGTCGTATATTATGAAGAAAATATATTTTTCTTGTTAAATTGATATAAGACGTACTAAAAATATTGAACAAAATCCACATTACAAATCAGTACTTTCCCTATATCTCGTCTGCAACCGTACAAATCAAATAAATTATAAAAATGATCGCTTTATTTGATAATAATCAATTGAATGCAGCCATCTTTTATTTAATAAATAGACGTGGACGTAATCCAAACGCACAGTGACAACTAACGAGTAAGTAAATAAATGTAGCACGATACTATATTTTCATATTGCATTGCCAAGATATTAAATAAAAAAAAATTGCTAAAATTTTTGTATTTACGGCCGGGTGAAAGGGGAAACTTACCTCCCTATCACCCGGCCGTAAATTAAAAAAAAAACATTGGTTTTTATTTTCCGTATGCGACCATGCGATTATTTATGATTTAAATATATTACAAAAATACTTATTGATTAGCTGTTTTTAATAAAGTAAACATTTATAATCGGCATAAGAATGCCTTAAACAGGTTATACTTACTTCGAAGTCTCTACGTTGTCTCTATTTTTTATAAATTTGCAAATTACGTATGTAACTACTAGCTGCAGTGCTAAAGTTAATGACAATTTTCGTCAAATGGAAACAATAAAACTGCTAGTTTAACTGTACCCGAACAAAAGTACTATCCCACTTTAACTTAAACTTTGTTTTCAATGGGGATATAAAACTATTTAATCGCTCCTTTTAATAAAGCAAATGCTTCATTTGGTCTTTTGCCCCCTATGGTAGTTAATTTACAAACTACCCTACCTTACTTCCGATAAAAAATACGATTTCAATTTTACTACCATTACAAATGATTATATTTTAATTTTATAGTGAAATTGATTTTGCACATGAAAGCGGCGCACCGTATAATATTACAAATAAATTATTATCACGTCAAAGTTAAAGCTAGTTCGAAATATTTTGACCATCTGAATAGAGTATTTAATATCTTTTAGTATGATCAAATCGTTATACCTATCTAATGACTAGTACGACTTTGCACTTTACTTTGTTTAACACACTTTTTTTTATTAAAATCTTGTTGTTTGATGTACTTCTTTCCCGTTTTTATCCTATGAAAAATTACTTACTAATTTGTTTAATTCATTTCATTTAACATATGCAGGCGCTCGATTCATAGACCGGAGGTTGTAAGATCGAATCATTTAGGGATAAGTGAGTGTTATCATTTTTAGCTGTTTGTCTAAGTGTCTGAAAAAAAACGGTTCAGTAGTCTAGATCGGTACGAAAAGAGATCGACTCTTTCAGTAGGAATTAGAGAGGTCAGATGCAAGTCGCCAAAAAACTGTCTTATACTAAAGATTCAGATGAATCAAAAGCTGATTCCATGACAAAAAATTTAGGGCGAACAGAGTCACTACTTAGTAACAATATTGTTTGCACTGGTTACTCTTTTATGTGACTACTGTCGCGTCGCATGATTTGCTTCTGACCTTCATAGTCCCGTACAATTAGGTAGTAACTAGTTCGATGACGCTAATACAAATGTTGACGCAAATCATCAAACATCCACCCAATGTATCTTGATTATTGTCAATTAAGTTTTTTCGTGAACTTTTCGGACCAATTGACCCCCATTCTAGTTGGCGTGCGTGCGTTCGCTCACACAAAGTGGTTATGTCAACTCGACTGTGAACAGTCGATTGTACGTTAACATAGCAATTATTCGTACTAACACGATGTTTCATGTGTATTACATTAATACCTTTTTGCGGTGAGCTTGTTTAGTGCGAATACACACTGGCTGCTTTTCGGGGAAACCAGCTAGTGTGTGCGTCAAAGTTGGAATATGTTTGTATGTAATATTAGCGATGTTCGAGATCAGACCGGCTACGATACACGAGTTAATAACGATTATTTAAACTTATTTTGAAGTTGTCAGTATTTTGGTTATAAATTCGGTTGCGAATAATGCACGAATAATGGCAACAGTGGTAAATTAATGACAACTTTTTGACCCCTGTTACAATAATCGATCCAAAAACAACAAAACACAAAGCAAAATTTTAGATCAAGACTGGGGACTACTCAGTCTTGAACTTTGCGTTCCACTTTGCGAATAATATAATTACTATATACGCGTATTATAAAAAAGAGATAAGTGATTATGTACTTTGCAATTACATTATCAGTAATATTTGCAGGAACAGGACATAACACTGTAAGGCTTTCAGATTAAGATTGACTTCGCTTATCCTGTAGTTATCTGTTAAAAAGCAATGTAAATAAACGAATTGTCTCCGAGGGGAACATTCAAAGAAATACCTATTAAGAAACAGCTATAAAAGTGTCCGTCTGTTGGCAGTAAATATTCGTTACTATTTTCACCCAATTGGTGCTAAAGTTAAATGTGCAATACCTACATCAAAGGCTAGTTAACTTTGATGAATGTTAATTGTTTTGTAGAAAAAGTTAGTGTCCTTTTCTTACTGTATCAATGCCAAAAAGATATGTCTATTAATTATTTCTCATACTTATACGATTATTATACATATCAAATCCACTATTTAATCGGATCATGGATCCGGAACGACGGGATTTTTTTCTTTTCAGGATTTTCCAGGATCCATGATCACGTTACTGATCATCATCAGTCTGCCCGTCGGGAATAAATATATATAACTAACTAACTGCCTCCGTAGCCTAGTGGTATGGGCGTGTGCTTTAGAAACCGGAGGTCGTGGGTTCGAATCCTGCGGGGACTCAACAAATTTTCATTGTTGTTTCCTAGTTGGTTAGGGCAACTTGGGCCGATCACCCAATTGTCTGAAAAGTAAGATGATCCATGCGTCGGATGGACATGTAAAAAGTCCGTCCACCCACCAACCCGCATTGGACCAGCGTGGTGGAATACGGTCCAAACCCCCTAATGGATAGGTGTGTATTAGGGGAGGCCTATGTCCAGCAGTAGACTATTACAGGCTGATGATGATGAACTAACGCGAAAAATCCGTAAAAGATTTGATATAGATAAGCCTATCAAAAAAAAAATCTAAGAAATAACATTTGCATTGTTTGTACGATTGAATATATAATACTTTCAATTAATATTAATATTTTCGGTGAAGCTCTACTGGAAATTTTTAGGATGTATATGTTTTTTTTTTTTATGGCATACGCAGGCAGACGCGCAGTCGGGCCACCTGATGGAAAGTGGTCACCGACACCCATAGACACTAGCAATACCAGTGGTATCGCCAACGCGCTGCTCACCGTGGACATAGGGTGTTAAGTCTCGTTTACCCAGTAAAGCTGGCTACAGGTGCCCTTCAAACCGGAACACAGCAGTGTTTTCACACTACTGCTTCTGCGGCAAAATAGGCACCTGCGGTGGTACCACCAGACGGTCTCCTGTAAACAGGGACCTACCACCGGTAAATGTAATGTATGTTTTTAATAATTACTGAATTTGTTTTTTATAAACCATTGCTCTTTGCTTAGTCTAAAACATTTAAACATTCAACTTATGGCGCTATCTGAATATATATTGATAGACACCTACTTATGGACCATCGTGATCGAACTTCAGTATATAATAAACAAACATTTAATTACACTTATTATTTTTATCCTTTATTTAACAGCGTTGATTAAAATACGGTGACCATAAAAATACATTATGTTATAATAACAACAAAATGTGCGTTATTCTGAATATTTAGTATTGTCATAATAATTGTTTATCTGATCTTATGTAATACGATCATGTTACATTTAATTACATGGTGTTGTTTTGTATTTATAATGAGATAATATGTTTTCTTGTTTTCCACATAAACAATATAATTTTCTAGAATAATATTAATTTTTGCCATTAACTTTTATGACTCTAAAGATATTCATAATGCATCTTGGATTAGCAGATTAGTGATCATTAAATGTAATTTCATAATAAATGTTGCGTAACAAATTACTGCATTTCTCATATTTTAACCTATTTTATTGCTTCACTAAGAATCTTAAATATATCTTATATCGATTTAATTGACAATATAAAACCAACTTATGACAAGCACATTTTATTTTCTTGGCTTTCTAGAACTTTCCGTTTCCCCGCAATAAGCGATTGAAATAACCTTAACTATTTATAAATTTGTGTTAAAATTGGTGTTAATTTTATACAAATATTTAACAAATCGACAACTAGCTTTATGGTGTCCAATGTAAAATTTATAGAGCCTTAGTAGGGTAAGGATGCCTATTATGAGATAGGCGCTAAATATGAGATACCAGGATATTGGTTAAACTATTCACGTCAGCCAGTTGGCTGCAGTGTCCCCCGAATCAACACGGCACCCGTGCTTAACGTCTGCTAATGCGTGCCGGCCAACGGCGATGTAGGAATGTATGCATGCAGGTTGTTACAAAATCGTAAAACCAATTTTTTTTCGTTAAATGTTTACATGGTAATTAACTCCTTTATTATTATGTTTGGCGCGTTTATATAGGAATGTATAGATTGGTTCGGACAATTTGGGCCGATCACCCAATTGTCTGAAAAGTACGATGATCCACGCGTCGGATGGGCATGTATAAAAGCGGTCCACCCACCAACCCGCATTGGACCAGCGTGGTGGGATACGGTCCAAAACCCTCTAATGCTAGGGTGTATTAGGGAGGCCTATGTCCAGCAGTGGACTATTAAGGCTGATGATGATGATGATGATGATGATGATGATGATGATGATGATGTATAGATTATAACGTTTATTATAAATTTTAAGTTGTAAACGCTGTTTAAATTTGTTTTCTTTCAGAAACAACAAATAGGCACCTATTCTTGAAAAACTGTTGTTTTCCTAATATGAAATATGCTGGGGTTCCTAAATTGGGATATCGCATATTGTAGTTCACCAAAAGATTATAGGTGTTGGGTTAAATCCTATATTTTTTATTTAAGATGCCTTCCGTAAAAAGGAAGTCCTAGGACCACACTGCCATGATACAGGCTGTTAAGGCAGTACGAAGGAAAGGAATAGGTTAAGTAAGAGCTGCAAAAAATTTGAGTTTCCTAAGGTTTCCCTTGAGCGATATGTGAAAAAGAATGTCTGTCCATGATGTTGTCCAGATTTGTATGGGAGAAACGACTAGCCCTACCTATTGATTTAGAAGCTGGGAAAGGTATTGCAAAGAAATGGATATACGATTTTATGGATAACGTCTGCAGGACATCAAATACTTGATGTTTCAATTGGCTATTAAAAACAATCTAAGACATCCTTTCAGTTTGGCTAAAAGCTATACTTGTAAAAAAGGGCTACGTGGATTTTTGAGTAGACATCCTACTCTATCTGTTAGGACTCCAAAAGCAGTTTCTTCTGTTTGAGTAAAAGAATGTGATCCAGTGGCAGTCCGCAACTTTTTCGAACCCAACAAATAATTATATTTTATTTATAAGATAAAATGGATGGATGGTTTTTTTTAACATCAACGACTTATGACATATGCTTGTCTATAATATTTAATGAATAAGTTAGTAAAAATGTGATTAGAACATTAATATTAAATTTTTTCGTTTGTCAAACCCTAAAATTAAAGGAACGTAATATAAGATACTATCTTATATTACGTTCAACCAACCCCCGATACCTCATTATAGGAGACCATTTGACTTGGACTTTTTTCTGACATTTTTCACTTTTTACAGAATATCCAGAAATATATTGCATTTAGTCCTAAATAGTTAGTACACATTTAAAGTACATTAAATTTACTATCTAAAACTATACCAAAATTAATTTAAATTTAATCAGAATTAGAAATATAATAATAGTATCTCATAATATCATCACCTTACCTTAGTTACTACTAGTAACTACCAGTAAATACTAACCCACGAACAGTTAGCAAATATGTATTACTTCGAGCTCTTACCTTATTCAAAAAGTTTAGTATTTAAATAATATTTACAAAAGAAACTGATTAGATTATTGTGACAATCTATTAGTAAGATTAAGATTATTTGGAACCCTAAAAACCGGCGAAAATTCGTTAGCGTTATATTAAGATAAATTGAGTGGTTTTTAATAACTAGTCCTCTCTGGTTGACTTCATGTCAAAAATAACGCCTTCCTCAATACATAGTTTTGAATTTGAAAAAGGTCTTTGGAATTCAAAGATTTGAATGAACTAAAAAACATTTCATTCTAGTCAATGAAACTTATTTTAATGTAGCATTTGCATTTTTATTTATTTTCAGAAAATGAACACAGACATAATAATTAATTTTAGATGTTACTTTAATGTACGCATAACTGTTACAAAAAAAATAGTTAACGATCTGGTTTTTGATCTAATCTATACAAAAAATTTAAATTAGACTTTCCAAATGTAACATCAAAATAACCGTTTTTCAATGATTACATGGTGATGTATAACCAATACATAGAACATAACAATTTTTTTTGGTTTTTATGTGTCTTTTTGTCAGTTTATTGTGGCTAATCTCTGGACTGACTGATCTAATTTCGTCGGGACTTTGACTGGAAGATAGCTGATGTAACTGAGATTAACTTAGGGTAACAGTTTTATTTCTATATTCTACCACGCGGATGACGCACTAATCCTAGTATAGTAATTGTCGTTTCTTTCATCTTATTTTTTAATAAGTACAAACATATAACGTGCTAGCATTATTTCGCTCGAAGATTACTGCTAGATATTCTTTATAGTCACAGTGTGCGGTATAATAAGGATTTTTTCATTTTCCGTACGTAAATATTTTCCTCGATAAATAGAATATTGAATATTGCTAATAGGAATGACAATTATCGTCCAGGCACGTGTAAAGTTAACCGTAGTTAACAAGGCGCCAATCGTGGCCGGCAATTGGACACACGTGCGACGTAACGTCGACTAGCTGATGCGTATTTACTAATTATGAATGTCCTTCGTGCATTTAACATGGTGGATAAATAGAAAATTGAAATAAAACCAAACATGATATTTCGCGTATTAACTACTTTAATATTAAATATCGCTGATCAGGGACCTATTAACAATGCTTTAGGAGGATTTCCCTTGAAGTCGAAAAGTTATCATCATCATCATCAGCCTTTGATAGTCCCCTGCTGGACATAGGCCTCCCCTAATACACCCCTCTCTATTAGGGGGTTTTGGACCATATCCCACCACGCTGGTCCAGTGCGGGTTGGTGGGTGGACCGACTTTTTACATGCCCATCCGACGCATGGATCATCTTTCTTTTCAGACAATTGGGTGATCGGCCCAAATTGCCCAAACCAACTAGGAAACCACAATGAAAATTTGTTGAGTCCCCGCAGGATTCGAACCCACGACCTCCGGTTGCTAAAGCAAACGCCTATACCACTAGGCTACGGAGGCAGTCATCGAAATGTTATACTATTATCAAATGTGTAACAAAAATTGAATTGATCAAAAACATGTTCCAAATCAAATAATACATGGAAAAATAAATAGCAATTATTTGTTTCCGAACGAACGGTCATACTTAGAATACGAGGCATTTTAAAATAACCAGACCAGTGGCTGATCGAGCCGAGGCTCGGCCCTCTTGGGTATCCCCGATCAAGCTCCGCTCACGGGATAAAGAAGTGGCAGCCCGAGCCGAGGTCCCCCTTCAGGAGCTAAGCCACAGAAAAGAGGTGAAGTCTGTGCACACTTAAAGTTGCACAGCCCCTCGACTCCGCCGGGTTGTAGCGGTTAATTCAACGAATGCGAGTCATCATTAAATAAAAAAAAATAAATTTTCAGAATTAGAGGCGATGTGTAGCCCCACAGAACTTTATTTGCGAAAGATATGACATTTACTTTGTATGATGCCAGGTATTTGAATTTTGTGTAATCGTGTATGTAATATTATGCTCTTATAAATCTTTAGGTGCTTTTGATGCGTCATGATTGTTTGGCGGGTATGGTTATAGTAATCGTTCGTATTCGTACTCATCCACTTTTAAAAATAAGATGAAGTATAGTTAGCGTTATTGACGGATATTTTCCAAATGAATTATTATTCAGTATTAAATACGGTTACATTACATAAATATTAAATATGGTAGGTCAAATCATTATTAAATATGGTTGTCAAGGGCAATCGTCGAAAAATCCTAATAAATCTAAGTTTCCAAATTTAAGTGTTTATTCAAGCAGTTTTAATGACATTTTATCAAACCTAGCTCAGAGGTCACTTACCTGATTACTATATAAACTGATTACTATATAATTACCTGATTACTAAATAATTACCAGATTACTATATAATGACTGGCCAAATATTAATAATTATACTTAATAATATAATTATTAATCTTTGGCCAGTCATTAAATTATATTCAAACAAATTCAAGTAGTTTATCCTCCGCCATCTGCAAAATTACAAAAAATTTGTGACAACCCAGAGGCCTTTGAGTTTCTAAAAAGAATAAGGATTTTTATTTATCATAAAATGCAACACAATAAAAAAATATTTTAAATAATGCAAATTAAACAGTACCATGTCCCCAATAAAATTATATGTACAAGCTGGTAATTGTGACACATCTATTTTCTGTGGAGTCATCACTATTTTTATTTAACTAAAGGGACACTGTTAATGTTTTTTAAATCTTTCAACGCCCTTGCTATAATGTATGGCTACGATGAAATATAAATGTGATGTAAGCAGGAGTTTCCTTTAGATTAAATCTGCTATTTACGGATTAAAACGGCACCCTTAATAAAAGTTTTTTGTGATATATAATTTAATAAATATTTGGACAATAAAAAAAATATGACATCAAAAATCACAACCATAACCGTAAAAGACAGACTTAAACTATGTTCGACTTAATTGTACTTCTTGAATTGGACTACGATAAAGTCCGCGAGCGCATACACGGTAGCCATTATAATGTAAAACATTATTGATATTTTAATAAGGCACATACAAAGCTAAAATAAGGTCATACAGTGTAACTCCCAGTAAAAGTAAGTATTCAAAAAAAACTCTACATTCTATGTTCATAGGACGTAGAAACGAAATTTTGGTGTAATTTATACCTTAAAAGATATCGAGGTTTAAAATGCGGTGGCAGACATCGTCCGTCAGTTAAGCGCAGAGAGCACGTTGTTATCCGTTTGTATTGCCCTTAATGGTTATTTATTAAAAGTTCTTTTAAGGGTTTGTAATTTTAGAGCATTTGCTGTTACTTGCTTACGTAATTCTTTTATTTATAGACGGGTTGTGGGTAATCGTGTTCATCAGCGGCCTGTATTTATCTACTGCTAAGCATCTCCAATTATACGTAATCGTACTAGCTGCATATTCACCTTTATTGCTTCTTAGAGAAAAAAACAATTATTAATCTGTCAAGCTGTCAAACGTACCATTAGATTTCTTTTAAATTCCTTCGAACTTAATAACAAAGTTAAAAAATTAATAAGCCCAGTTATTTATGCTATAAATTTATTAAATAACATTGATTTCAGACTACGGTAAATAATAGATATTTATAGATTACCTAAATATAGCTTATATAATTTGATATATACGGCAGCTTTCTGCCTTGTATGACCAGGAAATCATCAGAGCTACTGGTACCTGCCCTTCAAAACGCGAAAATACAAACGCTATAGATAAAGAAGTATAACTAACAAAGCAAATGCTAAACTGTTTCATGTTTCAAACCGGGGTATTTTTTTGCTGTGATACATTTGGCAGGTAGGCGATTGGTTTTAAAAAGTGACATTCAATTATAAATATGTATGATAATTTTTAATAAAATAGTAGTAACCTCTACAGCAAGTAACAAGTTCAAATAAGCGGTAATTCTGACATGGTTATTTAACTGCTACTAAAAAAATATGCTATATACATAGCAGTAGTAGGCTTAGTTATTATTACGATGCTTAAGTTAATCACATTCCATAGTTGATATTTTTTCTTACATATGTTTTAAAAACTTTATTTATTATATGTGAGTTAAATAATCATTTAATGTCCGATGATCAGCCTGTGTCAGTCCACTGCTTGACATAGGCCTCCCCTAATTTACGCCTTCTCCATTAGGGTTTTGGACCGTATCCCACCCCGTTGGTCCAATGCAGGTTGTTGGGTAGACCGACTTTTTACATGCCCATCCGAAACATGGGCCATCTTAAATTTCAGACAATTGAGGCAACGGACAATGTCCATTGATTTTAGTTAAATAATGCTCGAGTTGTTTACATGGTATAACCTTGTAAACAAATTGACAAGAAGTTACAAAACTTATAGGCTTATATTAATGAGTTATGGTTTCGGTAATAAGTAATCCCGTACAAAAAGGGAAGTGCAATACGAAGCTCAGAAATCACTTACGTGAACAGCTTCGTAGTTTACAGTGCCGTCCAAATGGTATGTACATAAATCTAGCAATTGTTATACATTATAGAACGTATTATATATACCATCAAACACATTAAAAAACTTTTACGTATACTGAACCAGTTTTATAAAAAAACGTGCGGCTGTTTCATAACCTTTCAGTTTAATTTAAAAAAAATATCCTTCAAAATAGCCGCAATAATTTCATCACGCGCAGCATGTGGCTATTAATAAAAATTATTTTTTGCGATTGGAGCTATCTTGCCCTAAATCTGACTCATAATCATGACTTGAATAGTCATGTGGGTGTGTCCGCATTATTGAGAACTGTTTTGTTGCCAGTACAGATAAATGTGACCGCAGTCACGGCGGCATATCACATGACGCTCGGGGGCTTGGTGGAGCCGGCCAATGGGAGCTTGCCAACAGTCTGTTGCGTCAGTAACGGCAAATATTGTAATTCTTATTCAACAAAACTCGTGGCAAAATTATTCTTGTTATTCACGGATTATTTAAAAGTTAGGTTGACGTAAAACCACGAGGAAAACGTTTTAACCAGCCAAATTTTTAATTATTTTCGTTGATTCCTTTCGGTCTGTTTTATTATAGAAATATATTTATTTTATAATGATGTCACGAATCTAGTTTTTCTATAGCTTTTATAGTTTTACCAAAATTAGGTTTAATTATTAAGAAAAGACCTAAACATAGACTATATTAAGGAATTATGAATATAGATTTTTGGCACAAAATTAGGAGGTACTTACCACAGTATTATGTTCATCAACATAGGTACCTACAACGCCATCTTTGTACCTACTAGACAGACATGAAGGCTCTTAAAACAATGATATTAAAGGTATAGACTTGTAAGGTATCTATGGGTTGTCAGAAAATAAATTGGTACAAATGAAGAGTAATAAAACATATTACATAAAGATGCACATATATAGAGAGAGATACACAGATGACACACAAGACAAAATTTTTCTATCATTAACATTGCACTCGTTCTAAAAATAATTGTGCAATAGGAATGAACATAAGAATTTTTTCAACATCACAGCTCAAAATATAGAGACGACGCGTGTTATATACCTACTTGAAAGAGAAATTGGGATATAATTTGTAACGAAAACAATCATCAGACTGATGCAACATTGCGTGATATTGCCAACTAACATGACGGAATTAGACGTCGCATGCTAAGATGGCGGTCGCATGCACTCGTCGATCGTCGAGCCACACCTCCACGCTTGCCTTTGCATAGCTGGACGACTTTCTAGTCGCATACGTCATTGACCTCAACACTCAAATATATCGCACAGGGCCTTCAATTATCAAACTACATATACACATATAGAATTTTAACCCAATTTTTCCGCTTACGACGTAAATTCTACAAACGAAACTAGGTACCCAGGTTTTTAATATTGTTTGACTGTGCTAAAAAGATAGCACTGTCTACTTAAAACGTCATAGCCCGATTAAAAAAAATAAACCGACCGGTCTGCGAATACATGCATGTCGTGTTGCCATGAAATTATATGCTAAGTTTACGTTTTCTTATCGCTGAATTAAAACCCATGGCAAAACATGTGCTCGGTTTTATTTGAACGCGAGTGACGCTTATCATTAAATAACGTTTGTTGAAAATTTTTATGTATACTAAAAAAATACAATTATTTTGTATTAATAAGTTTTATTCAGCGTAACAACGCAATACCGTTGCAATTTATCAACATTTTGATAAAGGCCTCTTACACGCAATTTCATATGTAATATATTTGGAATGCTTTGATCGTTATGATAGTTTATGTAACATAAAAATAGGTTATTTGCTAATGATTAAATTAATATGTGAGTTATTAATTTTAGCTTGTATCGGGCTCTGTATATAAATTATTGGCATTTTCTTATTATCACTTATTACCGTTTTGAATAGCGCAACATAGGCTTTAATGAAAGTATTGTCTAGTCGACCGTGGTCTAGCGGTATTGGCCCTTTCTTTATAAACCGAAGGTCGTGGGCTCGAATCCCGCGGGAAAACAACTTTGTATAATCGTTGTGTTCTGGTTGGTTAGGACATTTTGGGCCGATAACTCAATTGTCTGAAAAGTAAAATGATCCATGTGTAGGATGGGCACGTAAAAGTCGACCTACACACTAACCCAAATTGGACCAGCGTGGTGGGTCAATCCAAAAACTCTGATGGGAATGGCGTGCATCCGGGGAGGCCTATGTCCAGCAGTGTACTAACACAAGCTGATGGTGATGATGACTCAAAAGAAGTTATCTGCCACTCGAATAATCCAAGAAGTGAAGTTAAATAACAGTTGCCTACTTTTCATTTCATAACATCTGCGGCAGACATTTTCTTAAGGTAAATTTGACGATAAAAATATTAAACGTCATTTCGTGCTGGTAATGATTGATTCGTCTTTGATATCTATTAATATCCATTACTAGTGCAGTTGTAAGGGAATCTGATTTCAATATTTTATACTACTGAATTGAATAGGAATTTATACAATGTCTAATGTTCAACTGTATTGGCGTAAAATCGTAAAGCACTCTGGTTGGTATCGTCGCCAAAAGTCATTCCACATTTTGGTACAATTATTGCTTGACATTAGCTTTTACTTACGTAAGTTTCAGATCTTATTTGACTGCTGTTCTCCTAGTCGACTTTGACTACAGTGGCCGATTTGTATTAAATTAGTAAACTGGATAGGAGAGATTATAGTGCACAGAATTAGAACCCACGATCTACGGTTTCTAAAGCACATGCCCTTGGGGGCTGTAAATGTGTATTAGTGTAGCCACAGACATAGATTTACCCCTCCTTTGTATACTCTTATCATAATCATCATCATCAATTTGTGATAGTCCACTGCTGAACATAGGCGTCCCCTAATACACCCATTAGGGGGTTTTGGACCGTATCCCACCACGCTGGTCCAATGTGGGTTGGTGGGTTGACCGACTTTTTACATGCCTATCGTATGATAATGATGATCTCATATGCCTAAGATAATGCATGGCTCATCTTACTTTTTAGGGGAATGGCTGATCGGTCTAAATTGCCCTAACCAACTAGGAAACAACAATGAAAATTTGTTGAGTCGCAGGATTCGAACCCACGACCTCTGGTTTCTAAAACACACGCATAGCATACCACTAGGAGGCAGTTATACTCTTATACCTAGGTTCATTTACAAATAGCTGATACATCAAAAGAGACACGATGGGCACACCCAATTTTATATGCCAAAGGCATAGTATATAGCCATGGATCATCTGTCCATATTTTCCCTAAAAGTTAAACAGAAACAAGACCAAAATTGTTTAAAATATCAATATTATTCGAACCATTTAACCTTTGTAATATCGAAGTCACCACTGTCCTAACAAATTATTAGGACACTGGACTAATTCACGCTTGCATTTTTATAATATAATGTTTTCGATGTCGCACTGTAAGTTACTCTGTATTTGTGTAGTACGGAAAATATAAACGGGCATTAAACAGCTATCAAGGAGATTAGATAAGTGTGGGTTTGGTTATAAAACGATTAGCCGTGTCCAAGACTATGGCTACGGCGAAATTTCGTCACCCGTAATGGCTAGCATGTCTGAAATTTGCGAACATATTTGTACCGATAACCAATACTTTGTGAAACCTTTTTACATCAAGTTTATGTAATCTTATCTTTATATTATATGCTATTCAAAGTCTATTTTACGAATTTTATTTTTACGTTAAGAATAAATTATGTTTGCAAATTTGAAAAGTAAATTGAGCGTACGGAGATAATTTATGTAAATATTTAAACTGTCTCGTTCCTTATTCTAATCCGTATATGTGTCAATGGAATTATGTAGATTTTTCTAGAAGATTTCTTATAACATACGCCTTTGAAATATAATTTAACTATCACATTATATAATCGACTTACGATTTCAAAGAACTTATGGTTGCAGTGTATAATTGCATTCTGAAAAGCAATTTTCTAAGAGATACACATAAAAAAGTTTTTAGCGCAATTTCCTGTTATAATGTATATGAAGTTTTCTTACTCCGACGTCATTTGGTATCTGACCACAACATGTGGAGTCTAAGGCGTCGTGTTTCATAAACATGCCTTTGTTATGCGACGATGAAATCGACACTTGAAACTAATATTTAGTATGGGATTATACACACCTATGACGATATGCGAAGACTCTATAGAGTTAATTTCTTACTATTATTAAATTTTACCCACCCATAAACGTCGTAAGTTCAATAATATAAACGTTAATAACATTTACAGAGTCAAGTGAGTGAGAATTTACGTAAAGAGTCAACTATTTTGAATTGGTCCGAAGAAACTGGCCTTTTCACTGGTAGAGTTGTTTAAGAAATTTATACTGCTTTACAGAGCCGACAAATCAAAAACCTTACTCGCCCCAAGTGACGGTGAGTATATGTAAGAAAAATCCTTTGTAAAGTAAGAAAATAGAATATTTAAACACATGGCAGACAAATAAGGCCATGTTTTTTTATTATCTATTATTATCATTAAAATTTTATATGTATTCGCACAACATCAAAGCAAAACCTTGAAGCGGATGTTTGACAAGCAGCAAAGATAATTTGAAATCACGTGCCATTATGAAACCTGATTTCCTAATTATAAGTAATTTCAATAAATGTTCAGCATTGTAAATATTACAAGCATGACGTCACCAGCTATTCGAGGCTATAATAATTAGCTAAAATCATTGGCTGACGCAACTCTTGTACCAGCCAAGGCTGACCAAAGGCCGATGCATTGAAAGTACTGATTACAGTACTCTGTGGAGGCATGCGATTGGTCGCCTCGGGAGGCCTGGCCGGGTGTGTCGGAACGTGTTGCCACTGTGCCGTTTAATGTCAAACGTATTTCAAGGTGTGTTGCTATAACAAAAAATGGAACAGGAACCCGAACGAAATCAAGAACCCGTTTCGTTCAATCGGTTCGGCACGAGTTTTTTTTTCTAACTCGCTAAAAATACCGAGATACAGGATCTGTGCCTCGTTAGAGTCAAGGATTTTGTGTGTTGTTAAAAAATTTGCAATCTTGTCGAAAGCATTGTTTTTTATTGGCCTTTGTGATTTTTTTTTGTTTTTCTACTATTAAGGTTGAAATTATTGTTATTGATTTAAATCTTTTTAATTGATCCAATCGCTAGGCTGAATATTTAATAACTTGCAGTTTTAAACTCTTCGATATATAATATAGATCTTAGCTTACTTTTGTTTGTGTGCGTTAATTTTGTATAATTTATTTTCTAGTACTAATATGTTACATATTTGGCTGCATCGTTTTTTCAATGAAACGGTTATACAGACAGATGATGATTTGATACATGTCAACATTATGATAAATATCAGTCGATTTACCCGTCGGCCTTCATCCATAGCAAACTAGGTGGCCTTTGATTTGAGCTAATAAGTCTGGCGTCGCCAATAACTGTCTCAGATATGGCCTAGATCCTTAACATTCATTGTCTATTTAAGTAAACATTATACCATATAAGTTGGACGTCCATCTTGTTTAATTACTATGCTATATGACTTTAGATTATAAAAACGTATGATTCAGCAGATTCATATTTGGTTCAATATGATCGTTGAATCACACCTTGATGAAGATTGAAGATACGTTATCATAGTAATATACTGATAAAATATCTGACAATAACTATTGCGCAGTTATTTTTCCGTTTTATCTTTAGATAACATACATTAAATAATCCATTGAAAAAATTTCATTCAGTCAGCATTTCCACAAAAAAAAAACACCGTAACAGTAATTTTTATCGTGGAAAAGCTGCTAAAGTTCTTCAAAGGGTTATTTAATGTATAATTAAATATTCGTAAGGTTTTTGTATATACAACGCGTTAACAAATTTATTGATTGAAAATATAATTAGTATAGCACAGTTAGTTATATATTAAGAAATATTGTTTCAAGAAACTGCACACATGCAACAAATAAAGCATGTAACGCTAAATGGGATAGAGCAAAGAAAAGTTATATCAAATTATACTTGAACTATACAAACTGCATTATTATTACTCGTATAAATATCAAATTTAGTCTATTATTTCCAATACTAGAAGTTTGAGACTTACTAATCTACTGACTGAATACTTATTGTCATCAAACTTTGGGTGTTTTTTGATGTAAAGTAAAAGTTTTAAAGTACCAACGTTCAACGTTACCATACTACCGAAAGTTTTTGCTCGGCGGATGGATTTGCTCGTCGAAGCTATCATATAGGAATGT
The DNA here is from genome assembly GCA_029286875.1 of Lamproptera curius. Taxonomy (NCBI): domain Eukaryota; kingdom Metazoa; phylum Arthropoda; class Insecta; order Lepidoptera; family Papilionidae; genus Lamproptera; species Lamproptera curius. Next base: position 1,075,807 of record JAGSMT010000048.1, read on the forward strand.
GGAAAAACTTGATTAAGTCAGTGGAAGATTTATTTCTTCCAAACAGTAGAAAAATTCAGACCCCTTTCTTATTTAGTACGGTTTATACCATAACCGATTCGAATAAAAAACAGTAGAATTTTATATGAATCAGACGAAATATAACGTTTTGTACTTTTTTAAACAAGGTAAGACAGATTATTTACTTACGGGAACCATAAGATACCTATAGCAAAGCTGAAGATATGTATTTAAATAAACAATGTTCAAACTTATTGAACCAATATACATTAATTAGCGATAACGGAGCTAATTATTAGTAGTAAAACATTTATCTAAATCGATACAGAACCTTTCGCACTCATTATTACAGGCCTACCAAATTCACTTATGCAATATACAGCAAAAATACGAAAAAGCCTCAAAAAATTAAAACAGTTTTAAAACATATAAAAAGAACGAAGAATGTAAAAAATATTACAAAATTTTGTTTAGCTTAAGGCCAAAGCTACCAACAATGGTGAAATAAAGTCCAATGTTTTCACATCTCCTTTTATTTGCATTGTTATACTTGTAAAATACATAGATTTTATCTTTCACCCAGCCATTATCCCAAGTTATCATGGCTTTTAATCCATTCAGATTTACCAGTTCAGGTAAATCTGAATGGATATGATAACAATTTTACGCAAAGAGGCTGGCATCTGACCTCTACAACTCAAAGGTTAACTGCTTTCTAAGGATGAATTAGTTGCCCGTAAATTTTAAAGGCACTGACTTCCTGTAACGTCTGCCAAAGTCGGTCTTGACAACCGGGACCGGCGTTTTACATGCCCATCCGACGCATGAATCATTTTAATTTCAGACGATTGGGTGATCGGCCAAAATTGTCCTCCGACCCGAGCAGAAAACAACGATGACAATTATTAGATGTGTATTCCCGCGAGATTCGAACCAACGACTCCGGTTTATAAAGCAAGGGACAATATTGCTAGGCCACGGAGGCGGTTTTATCTGATTTTGTATTCTTTTTAGAACGTAAAGTATCAGAACATATCGTCTATATTTGCAGCCTTGAATTATACCTTATACTTATTGTATAAACATGATTATTATAAATTACACAGACTTAGGTACAGTCCCATCATTCGATGTCAACATTACCTATGCACATCTGGTTTATTTTGCGCAGTAACGTACTGCGTAGTTGTAATGCACATTATTATGCACAGAACATACGAAGGGTCCGTCTGTACTTACTACCCTTTAAATGTTTCGTAAACAACATATTTATACTGTCTAAAGGTGTGTGCGCAGATGGCAAGAACTTTTATGGGGACTCTAAGTTGATAGCTATTTAAGAATTGTTGGCTACCAGAAAGTCTTCTAAACGTTTTTCGTTGTCAAATATATCGTCGCTAAGCATTTCTATAAAACGCTCTATTGATCTATAAAACTTCCTCTATCGAAGAAATAGTTTTAAATAAGCGCTATAAGAAAATAATTTAACTTTAAATATATTACTTGTCTAACAATTTTCGGTTTATTTCTTTTTCCCTGTATTAGTCTAAATATTAAGGAGATTATACATATTGAAAAAAACTAAATTTATTAATTAAGAGAGACCACGTCATGTGTTAACTCTCTACGGTTTAACTGTTAAATAAAACCTATTCAATTAAATTCGCTGTGTCCAATAAGTATTCGCGTAAATTAAACAAATAATAAAAAATAATTTAGGTTTATCATCATCATTAGCCTGTGTTAATCTACTGCTGGACATAGACCTTCCCTAATGCACTGTATTGAGGTTTTTCTGACCACCACGCTGGTTCAATGCGGGTTGGGTGGGATACGGTCCAAATTTAGGTTCCAGAACATATAATATTTAAGGAGAATAGGAGCATAAACATTAGGCAACCTGACAAGAACAACGATCATGCGTGGATCAACTTTGAAACATGCACATTGCATAACGAGTATCCGCAGTTCCTCTTTGTGAATAATTCATAAATAAACATATGCATTGAAACAATATTGTTTGCACATCATGTTTATATTTGAATGTCATTAATAGGTGCACAGTTATTAAACTATTTAATACATGCAAATGTTTGCCTTGAACTTAAGTAGTATTCCACCGTTTTAATCTAGAATTTTCCACTTATCTCATACATGTACTTAGATTAGTACTTTTTATTCATTTGTTTTCATTTTAAATGTAGTTAGTTTAAATCCGTAATACTAGGTAAATTATCATATATGTACCTAGTAATTCTAATGTGTTTTCTAATTATTTACCTAGTAATTCTATTTTTGAAAGACCTTTAAAGTCTTCTAAAAAATTAATTAGGTGATAAACCCATTCTGTCTTAGCCAACCAACAAACAACGTTTGCACAAAGTTTTTACACTTTCATCTTGATCTCTGGTTTGTAATTCAGGAGCCCATTACAATGTGTTAGTTTTTCTTTTTAATGTTAATTCTCAAATATTAAAAAAAATATGATCATCTATAAGTTTTATTGGGTGATTAATGTATGTACCTACATAAAAATGTATAATCTAGAAGTTGAAAATGTTGTTTTGAGAAACTGTAACGCAAAATTTTCTTTTGACCAATATCTACTATTTCGCAGTCTTCTAAAAAATAGATAAACTAATTGACTGTTCTCAGTGTTAAAACGATCTATTTTGAATTTCAATGTATTAGTTGTCACCAATAGATAATAAGATTTTTGAGAGTTTCTTTCAGAAAACTACGGTAACAGATCCACTTCAAAATATTTTAATTATAAAACCAACTATATGCGTAGTCTGTATAAATGTTTTTTTTCCCACCGGAATCATAGAAAAATCTGATTTGATTTTGTAGTTCTGTTCTTTATCATCATCATCAGCCTGTGTTAGTCCACTGCTAGACAAAGGCCAAATGCACGCCTTCTTCATTAGGACCGTATCCCACCAAGCTGACTCGATGTGGGCGGTGGGTGGACCGAATTTCTTCGGATGGGCATCCAACGCATGGATTATCTTACTTTTTAGACAATTGATGTTCGGCCCAAATTGTTCTAACCAACCAGAAAACAACGATAACGCAAATTTGTTTGCTGCGAGAATCGAACCCATCTTGGTTTATAAAGCAAGGGCCATTATTTCTGTTAGCTGTGTGTAACTCATTTATTCACGCATGTTGCATTATATACATACCTTTATAATGAATAGGAGAACAAAGTAAATTGATATCTTATGTAAGCGAATTTACGCTAACTAGTCGAAACGATATAAAATGCGCAAGTGCTCGAGCAAACACAGCACTCCATCTTTCTTTAGTCTTATAGTCCGATAGGACAAATAACTGACACGACCCGACAGAGATCCGACTTCTTCCGTGCCCATCCAACGCCGATATTATTACACTTAAGAGAGGAAATGAAGTTCCCGCAGGATTCAACCCCCTTACCTCCGGTTTTCAAAGTCCATAACTACGTTTCATACACATTACGGAGGCAGTTATTATTATAAGATTCACTTCAATACTGGACATATTTTTAAACTGAATTGATAACCTGAGTTGAAATTATTTTTTTGCATTTACCGTCATATTACTTAGTCAATAATTACAGTTCGAAAATGCTGGGAATGTGGAAATGATCAACACGAAGTCACTAGATCCTAGGCTATGGAAACAAACTCGTTCAGTGATGATTATAGCAGTTTTCAGTTGTCAGATGTTTGCGATATTAAATAAGTAAAGCATTTAAAACGAAAAGGTAATATCGACAGAAATATCGACGTATGCTTATGTTTATAATCTTAGCCTCATTGTATTTACAAATGTTATTATACAAGATAAAAAAGGTAAGGTAACGCGTATTGCAATTTTAAATCAAAGTCGATTCTCAAGCAAAAGATACTAAACAGTAATAAGGACAGGTTTATTCTAACCGATGTAAATGAATATAAAAATCATGTTTAACGTAAGATGTGTCCTGATTGGTTAATGAATCAAGGACAATTTTTACCGCACGTTTTTTTGCGATCATGTTTTAAGATATCCTTTACGTAAGCCACTTTCATTAAACTAATAAAGTTTTAATTATAAAAATAATCATGAACGATAGAGCATTTTGTTTATATGTTAGTTAATTTAACATTTACTTTCTGTTGGTTATACCAATAGGTACAACAGGTTTTCTTTCTGAATTTACAGTCTGTATCGTGATCTTGTGGGTACACAGGGTGGGTATAGCTTGAAAGATCGGGTCCTAATTATAAATAATTATTTCGTATGTAACGTCATAAAATATTTGAAACAGTATAATTTATCATTCACAATTCACACAGTAGCTTCAGAATAACTGTACATAAATCGCCGTAAGATGTAAATAGACGAGGATGAGAGACAGGTCACTATACTTAGCCATCGGGTCAGCGCAGAAAAAGCGCATAGCAAGTAAGGGGACCGGTTCATACACTGCTGAGCTTTCAACAACCGGTTCACTGGAGCTTATAATAGATCCATCGGGAGGCAATTTATTTTAAACAAATGCGCAACGGCTCCTTTAGAGATGTTATTTTAAACAAATAACATCTCTAAAGAAGGCCGGACTACCTATATCGACAGCTGCAACGCTCGTCGTTTAATATTCTCAATTGATTTGACATTGGCGTCATCGATCAATGTCTATACTGAATTAAGAGTTGTTTATCAAACTATAAACAAGAAATACCAAAGTTTTTATTACGTAAAATATCATGACCGATATTTCTGACAGGATATAAATTACAATCTTATTTTCCTGTTATAACCCAATAATGGGACTAAAAGTACGAAAAAGTAAATTTTATTATTTACGAAGAGTAAATCAAAGAAAATCACTAGTATGCCGCGTTGCTCTCATTAGAAGTGTTTAGAAGCTAAATCACCATATACCACGTAGATATTATGTATATAATGTAGTTGTTTGTGACCCTGAGAGTTAAGCCATTGGGTGGAGATTACATTCTTACTACGACAAAATATTGTATCTTATACCTGTGTTTTCCTCGTGTCTAGGTATATGCATCTCTAATATTTATATTTACTTACAAAAGTAAATTTGTGTATTTACTGAAGGGATGGCCTTCAGTTTTCATTGGAATCCCTCTTGTTCAGACAAATCTATCATGAAATGAAATTCTCAATTGTATTTTCTACGTTTCTTACTTCGATGTTTTCATGCATTAAGTAGATACTTATTAGTAAAGACATTGCCTTTCCAACCAGATCTACGGCAGTATTTGCCCTTAAAACTTGTTAATCACAAACTTGGTCCTAGTCTTTTCACAAAAACCGACCACAAAAAATCATGTTTAAAGATAATTTCTAATTCTATTAAAATTTTGTTTCAAGTTTAAAAAAACTTAAGAAGATTGAATACTGTTGAACTTGCTAAGTGGTTACTTTATCAACTGGACTGGATTTCGTTAATTTAAATAAGAGCAGTTTTTTGCGTTTGTACACATTAAATATATTATAGAATCACGATTTCGGCATAGAAGCCTGAGTTACCACACGGAAATAATTTTCAGCTAGCCTACAAAAGCAAAGGGTAATTGTTGTTATTTAAAACGCTATTAAATTTATTCAGAGGAGTTGCTTAACAGGTACGTAATATTTTGAAGGTGGCTAAGAATCTTTTGGGTTAAAAAAATATATATTAATCAGTGTTTCTGTAAATTACATATGCAAAAACATATAAATTTATTACGTTTAAGATATCATACAAATATGGTAAACAATATTTGAATAAAAATCAAATCATTATATATTTATTTTCAAAAAAAAGAGGTTTCCTAAACAATCGGTTTTTTGCTAGAATTTCGAAGGAACGACTGCATTATTTGAGTGCTGAATCATTGGTGACAATGTTATGTATCTTCTAAAATGCTGTTGCTACAAGGAAACACGTAACTTTTAAAGATTAACTTGTGCCCCCAAATAAACCTGTTCTCGAGGTTTTGCAAGAGGTTGAAGAGGTTGTTGTTCCTGTTAATCAAGGTTACATAAGTTGCAAAAAACAAAAGCTTTATAAATTTATGATGGTAGACGCGAGGTATTCGGAGTATGTATTTAATATATTTTAAAGCCTACTTTTTATAGCAATAAAGTAATAATGATAGCGATATAAATAAACTTTTCGCAAAAAATGTTGGACATCTAGTTCGTAGAAACGGTAGCTTTTCGCGTATTCTGTGTTAAGTGAATAGTTTGCGTGGATATTTCACTCAGAATTCATAAATATTGATTACCTATTACTCATGTCATAAACTATGTAAATATGTCTCATTGTAGAAACCACAAAAATAAAATACGACTTGTTTTCATTAAAACCATACTGGGTCTTTACTACCCCAAAATTTTTATAATTCAAAATGATATACAAACAATGACTAACAACCTTGGCTGCAAGGAAAAGCAAAAAACTGTCTAGGGAAGCTTTTTGCGCATTAAAAATTTACATAATAGAAAGATGCTGCTGGTGAATCCTTAATCTGATAGTTAATGCTTATAAAGCACCGACAGCATTTTCTACTATTATAGTTAAATGAAAGATTTTTTAAGGTTAATTTATTTCTCTTCATTATTTGAATAATACTAACCGTTTATGTATACTTAACGTACGGTCGATAACAATCTCTAGTGCGTCATTTATCTTAAACACACAACTATCATAACGCAGTCGCGTGTTACTATGACGGCAATTAGCGTTCATCCATTTCAGACGCCGCTGATGTACAGACAATATGTAATGTTTTCAAGATGATTAATATCAGTCAACAGTAGGCAGTGTAATAGCTTTCAATTATGTAGCAAACAAACAAGTCGACGAAGCAGAGGGTCATTTAGTTCTCACTAATCATGATGTACGAGTATTTGTATTTCTATGATATATCGTTGTCATTAACAAACGGCGTTCACGCGCGAGGCGGGTGGCAGAAAACTTGGAGACCACTTATGCTCAAGACAATTCAGATCTGGAAACCCAAAATGGAATGGGATAAATACCCGTTTACCATTAAATTATAGAGGCCATGGTGCCTTCATTAGTCAGACGTTTTAAAGGGTAACCTACCACCGTCTATGCAGGGGGCCAAAAAGATGCGGAAATTATCTAAACAAAATCTATTTGCACCAGAAACTGAATATTTGCAACTGGTGCACCGCCGCCATGTTCAAACACCATTGCAATATTCAACTTACTAGTTGTAGCACGATACGTTATGGCCGAATCGAGGTTGATATTAGGGTCTGTTACCATAAACTTCGTGCTTCACTTGGTCTCTCTTTTACAGGTAGCTAACTGACGAAGGCACCATGGTCACTATAATTGCAAGGTACACGAAACTTCATCTCATATCTATTGGCGGCGAGCAACTTTGTAGTGTTTTACGATGCGTTTCTTAAGGGCAGATACGCCCTAAGTAATACACTCACCATCAGGTGAACGTCCTGGACGTCTAGACACTACATTCAATAAAAAAACCTTAACTATGTTAATAAATATTTAATTAAAAGCTTCGTAAATGGTTTCCAAACAAAAGATAAATTTTGGCGGTAGACTGCCTGGGTCGATTACTTTGTACTTGGCTCTTATTTTATTTTATATGGTGTTTGTATTTTTATTATTGTGTCACTCCGAACGTAATACGCTGCCCTAGGAAGCCATATTAAAAAGGTCAGGTCAAAGCCCTTACGGATTCCACCACTAATCTAGGTTACATATATACGTAGTTTGAGTTGTATCATCCAAAACCATTGCTGATTACGTATATCGTGAAATACCAAATGGTGCAACAATTAAATCCAAGAGCATGGTGATGTTAATAAAACATTATCATCATTATCAGCCTGTATTAGTCCACTACTGGACTTAGGCCTCCCTTATGCGCGCCTTCTCCATTAGGGGATTTTTGGACCGTATCCCACCATGCCGGTCCAATGCAGGTATGTGGGCAAATGAAACAAAGGCAGAAAAAAATTAGAAGAGTTTAGCAACGGTGCCATCTGCCTCAATGTAGTACCTACAAACAGTAATCTTTGCAAAATGAAAGACTCCGTAGCAAAACTTGACAAGTATAATAAGTCAAACTGGTTAACGCCGAAAAATAGGACACGCTTATTGGTTAACCATTAAGTCAGGATGGAATATGGCGACGGTCCACAAATAAGAACAACTACACTAGCGCCATTAGTCTATAACATATAACTTTGTTTATTTATTCTTTGTATTTATATTTGACTTTGTACTAGATGAACCAACCATACGATCAGGTGGGATATGTCCTGTTCATAAGAAATGCAGTGTTATGCAACACAAGTACGCTTAACGCCATTAGAAATAAGCTGTTAAATCTATTTTAGCCAGCCATTACATTAGCTACGGTGTTCTCAAACCGGATTACAGAAGTGTCGCTGACTTCTTCAATAAAAGAAACTATCTACGTAAAGAATATTTAACCTGTTCTTTAGTGTACCTAATTGATGAAAAAGATATATTAACTCTGAAGTCTTAGGGTCGCAGACACTGCACATCTCATATATCGTTTACATTTATGTAAAGCTTCCATTTAAAAAGAAAATAAAAAATAAGCTGCCAGGACTCGGATATTCGCATAGTAAAAAGTACACTATATATTCCTTTTATAGATTTAGCAACTTGCATGAGTTCCAATTCTTTTAAAAAATATCAACTGGCATAAATTATACGATTTTACTTTTTACAGCATTGTCAGTTAATGCAACAAAAAACCTTTTACGTAGAAAATAGCCTTCTCTAGTCGGCATTTTATTATGCACAACACGTGTAATATAAAACCACTATAGTATTTTTAGACTGTTTATTGCTTCTTTAGCGAAATTTTCACTTATAATCGATCGGATAGTAAACTTATTATAATTATAATGTTCCATGTGTTTTAACACTTAATTGTAATAGATGCGATTTACCGATTTTTTAAAGCAATACAAGGTCATGTGAGGTAAAAACAATGGCAACATAATTATGAACTTTTAAGATTTTAGAAGTACGTAAAGGCCAAGCCAAACTAGATATGGAATTAACTGAAAGCCTATTAAACTTCGAGTGGATTACTTTCTATAACGGTCAACCAATGACGATCTTGTATATGAGTGAATTTTTCATGTTAATATAGGGGATAATATAGGGGAAAGAGATGTAAGTAAAAGAGGATATTTATTGCTTTCAACAATGTTCATTATATATTTGATTAAACGGGACTACACCGATTGCTTTATAAACCTATTTTCCCATGCGTTGTATGGACCATTCCTGTTGGCAGAGAGGGCATCGGTTGTTCTGCTTCACCCAAAGAGACATGCAGCAGAAGTGAAAGCTATGGTTGCATTCTCCCCAGACCACGACACAGTCCTGCTTCCCGTACGAGTCCTTCTTGCTTTCACCCTGGCACCTCAAGCAGGCATCTGTGAAAGAAAGTGTCTAAAATTACTCCTTATATCAACGGCAATACTATATACTACTGACTAGAACTTTAAAAAGCTTTGAATCTTTTTCAGCTATGCTGGTGTCCAGTGACCACGATTGCTGAGAAAACGTATGGAGTTCAATATAAAATAAACGCCAAAAAATAAATTTAATTCGATAAGATATAATGTCTCTTAATTATTTTTAAAAAATAGATACAAATATGATTTACATTAACCCAATTATGGTAGTTGCCGTTAATTTTGATAACACTGAAATTTAACATGGCTGATTATACAATCTTTTTCCTTTTTGAAACCTCAACTACATGAAAGATTTCAAATTTAGTAAGATTATATCGCAGAGGCCAGCTAAGTTCGTATTTAACTTAAGGAAACCCCCTTGCGGGTACAGCGTCAGAAACATTTCATGTCATATGAATGATGATCCCAAATCATGAATTTTGAAAATTTTAAATGAAAAGTAATTGTTAATGTATCACAAAAATAGTCAAAAACAAATACGTAAGGTCATATCAAGTACCAAAATTCAAATCGCAAACAAGTCTAGTTTATAGTATTGCAAAAACACAGTTAAAATAACAAAGTGTAAGTGATTGCATTACAGCTGATAAGGTAATCAGCGGCTATCATGAAAGTCACGTAGAAATGGACGATTATATTCTCACTGGTAAAATTTCCACTTCCATACTAAAAATGACGTGAGGTGAATCAAATAGCCGCGTATTGGCACATCGGACGTATCTAGAATAATCATTTGGAATATTTCCATGAGTTTTTCTTATGTGCAATTATTAGAAAATGTTTTGAATTCCTTGCGACGATTAACTTGTTGTTCTATTATGCAATTACTATAGTAAACAGTTCGTTTATTGGGAATGATAACGGTTGTACTTGCAAAATAACAGTCGTCTACTGTCAACAAGATAAATAAATAACAGCGGTTCGTCTGTTTGTCTCTTCTAGTTAGCTTTAATTACACTGCAATGACAGTATATTCATCGATCGTTATTCTTGACCTACACCGACATGCGATTAGACCGTTTACCTGGCACCGAGCTGTATGTTTCCTGTTTATTGTAATTGGAAAATTTTATTATAGATCTTACTTGAATTAAATAAGGTCTAAAATCTGAATTAAGTTTTGTGTAAATTCTTATAACAGAACGCACTCTCATTGGAACATCGTGATGTTATTAATATTTTAATTACGGTACACTCTGATATTACTTTAAAGTTTGTTTTTAATGCCGGTCCTATCTGGCTCAGGTGAAGTAGATTCACATACTGCTGAGCTTAAATATAGGCATTTCTGAGTACCAAATTAATCCTAATCGTGTTGTTGTTAAAGCTCTTAAAAGAATTAGGTTTATTCATGTTTTCTAGTATTTTTCTTTAGCATATAAAGGTCGACTTGTAATGAATAGAATTTGATGAGGTAATATACATACAGATATCTACCTAATAGACCATCCATCGAGTCTACCAAAGCCTTAGTGTCATAAAAATATTGTCAAAGATGGTCTTAAACTTGGACGAAAATATTACAAACCCATTCAACGCAAAGACACAGAGTCAATAACGTGATCAGCACAAGTTGTCCCAACCAACAACGAAAAACAACGATGTATAGTAGTATCCTCCGTAGGATTTAATCTGACGTCAGCTGAAGTTTAAAAATATCTAAAAATGTAAGAAATTCCTACGTTTAAGAACTCCGTTAAGTGGCTGGCCTATTTGGATGTAAAATTTTATACAATATTAAATTTTTTAATAGTAAAATATTCAATATTACCTAAGGCAGTTTAGTTAATGCAGTAATGTTTGCCATATTCACACTTCTCCTGTCGTCACGTCTAGTAGTGTTGTGTGTAAAAACCTAGGCAATAAATACAACAAGTTTACAAGTGAAACAAACACGTATACATTATAATAAACTTTTTCTGTATTTTACTTATATTTTACTTATATACTTCAAAATTTTTTTTCATGATTCTTATTAACTAAATAATAAATATATATATATTTACATTTATAATTTAAATACGGCTTTGAGTGTAAAAAGTAAACTTAAAATAATCATTAATTGCCACTCTTATTATAACTTAATTTAAATTTGATTATTTTTGTACAGATTACTTGAAAGGATGAGGACTTTGTACCTCTCATATATGATTTTTTTGCATTGGATAGCTAAGACCATAGCCATCCCCATTAAGGGAGTAAATGAAATCGTTAAAATTTGAGCACGAAAAACCGGTTTACAAGTTTGTTGACAATTGCACAAAAACAGCAAGAAAACGATATTTAAAACTGTTTGGATATACTCCTCGGAAGTTTTTTGAGTCGTTTTGTCATTAACGACGCCGAAAGCAATCCAAGCAATGGATAGCTGCTGGTGCCACAAAGAAAGCAGAAAGCATTTTTTCGGCGAATCAACCCCACAGAGCATATTTTAACTATTGCACTGGCAAAAATTCACCCAGCTGGCCTTTGGGCTGGTTCCACATGCTCCGTATTCACTGGATTGAGCTCCTTATGATTAATATTCGAAAAGCAAAATATATTCGATATAAACTATATTCCATGAAAAGTCATATTTTATGAGGAAATACTAAATATTACACAGTACAGTGATGAAAACTTTTCAAACAGCCCTCGTTGAAATCCAAAAAAGAATGTTAAATATACATTTCAGCGGTACAGGTGTTATCGACAGAAGGATCAGGACGATTTCGTCAAATGGAACGAGATTAAAAATATATTCACGTAAAATCTCGTAACAATTAACATAAAAGTATTCCAAAATTTTCTAAACTTTAAGCTAGGGCATTTTCTAAACGGGCCATTCACGTCTTATCTCTATAAAATATTGGTTTGATAAGGAACTTAAAAAAAAATAAAGGGGATGTATTATTAAACAGGCTTCAAGATTATTGTTCGATGTTGATTATCTAAGTAATACCTAACATTGCCCTTTAGACCGCCAATCAGTTTTACATATTAGTTTTTAATTGGTTGCAACTCTTTACGGTAAGTAAATTAAAAAAATGATTACTTATCATTATAGATTAAAAGGTAAGATTAGTTAAGATTTTAGTATATTATAATATCTCAAAACCCCTAAGACTTTAAAATATCCTTAGAAAAGATATGTAATTTCAATTTTTTTTTAAATTAAAGTAACTTTGTCTAGTTTCCAAGGTTGTTTACTCTAAATGAGTAAATACACCAATTTCAGTTGCTGTAAACTAAAGTAAACACTGTCCTTTGACGCCTTATTTACGTTTATATTCCGCTAACGCCAATTATGTCAAACCTTTACGCATTTAAACCTTACGAGATATCGCAGAGACGTCATTAGACACAATGTTCGTAATGTATTTACGGAAATCTTAAGACTAATAAATGATTCAATTTGGATTTCTCTCCTTGTTAAGGAAAATCTAATAGGAAACGTTTATTCAAGTAAACCAGTTCAAATGCTTAGAAATACTGAAAACGATAATATGATACACTTCAAAAATATAATCATCTGCACATCGTGAACATATCTATAAAATTTAAAGAACGAGTTGGCTATGTGTAGCTTTTCAATTGAGGTCAGTACCGAACAAATTTGCTGATCAAATAAGAGATATATGATAAACATGTCTATAACAAGTGACATCTTTATATTGTAGAGTTTGCAGAAGGGGACGTAAAAATAAGATTTCAATATTCTGAGAAACTCCAATGACATTAATGTAAACGCGGAACTGAATTCAAAGTCACCGTGTATCAGACAGAGCTACATCTGACCAAAGAACGTCTATACTAAATTACATATTATTGTATAAAATAACTTGCAACTATGTGCTCCTAAATAAAGTATTTTTATTAGTAGACAGGCGATGGACGTCATGATTAAACTTTGTGGTTCGCCTACCAAAGGGTTGAACTTAATGCGTTTTATTTGCGTTCCTATATGCTGTTCACATGGTATTTCTTTACACTTAGAAGCATCCTCATAAATCACTCAATAATGTGAAAAAAAACTCAGTGAAGTGATTTAATTTGATTTAATTTAATTTTAATTAACTGCCTCCGTAGCCTAGTGGTATGGCCGTGTGCTTTAGAAACCGGAGGTCGTGGGTTCGAATCCTGCGGGGTCTCAAGAAATTTGCATTGTTATTTCCTAGTTGGTTAGGGCAATTTGTGCTGATCACCCAATGTCTGAAAAGAAAGATGATCCACGCGTCGGATGGGCATGTAAAAATTCGGTCCACCCAGCAACCCGCATTGGACCAGCGTGCTGGGTTACGGTCCAAATACCCCTGATGGATAGGGTTGTGGCAATGGATGGTAGCAGTGGACTTTCAAAGGCTGATGATGTGTGTGTGTAAAAATGAGTGATTTAATTTGAGATAGCCTAACCACACGCAAAAATGTTTGCGCTATCGGCAACTTGTTATCTAGACTTGTTTAAACCAGAGAGAGAAGTATTCCTCTTTTTAAAAGTTTTATTATAGCTGAAAAGTCGTGACATTGATCACTTTCAGTAAAATAGACATCCGATCTAACATTAATTACTTAATTAAACAGTATTTTTTAACCTTTGTCCCATTCCTATGCAAAATAAACATGATCTACCAAAAAGCTCATATTCTCCCACAAGTTGTAATAATATTACCACCATCTACTGTGGTAGGAAGTTCAAATTTGATTCGTGTATAATACACAGCGTTTTTACATACACGAATATTGTTCACCGTTTTCAGTATTAGTGCTAATGAAAAACTTGTGCCGAAAAAGGTTTTTGTACACGACAATAATGAAGTCATCGCACTTTGTACAGCCTCAAATCTTTTCCATCATGAAGCGCGACTGCTCAAGGTCGTTGACACCGTTTCATTTTTCAACAAAGAACATGACTGACAGTTAAACTTTTTCGGTACGAAAAGAATCACCAACCCAACACAACAAACCACAAATTATATCAACTGTACTGTACGAACAAGTTTTAGAAACCAGATTATGATCGTAGCGACTTGACAACTTTTCTTGATTGTTTTCTAGTTTAGGGTAATACGGGCTGGTCGCTCGATTATCAGTATAGTAAGATGATCCGAGCATCAAATGGGCATCTAAAAGGCTGACCTTTCACTTGTACAACTTACCAACTAATTATAGTATATGAGTGAATGCATAAGGAGTGTACCTGTGTTTTTACGTACACTATTTTTATTGCAATATAATATGTCACAGTTAGCTAATCAGTAATAAAAACAGGCTGCCATAGTGGAAACCCACTAGGAGGACAAGTAAAGCACTGATGTTTGTATCTGATATGAACTACAGAATTAAATTATTGTTGAATAGAGAATATATATTTATCACGAAATATTGTATCACATAAGTCTAGAAACGAAAAACTTCCAATACCGCAATTTATTGAAAGAGACAATTGTGAAAAAGTCAATGACAATTGTGAAAAAGTTACTCTGAAATAGTTTAAAAAATAAAATGAAATAACATTGAGCTACATTGACAAGTAAAAGATGACATATCTAAATGTGTAGAAAAACAATACTACTTGAGCATTTAAGGAAGGTTAAAAACTGAAACCGAAAGGTCATTCCGCTGAACCTTGGCAAAATACACGAACGCTAGATTATCTCATAACTTGTATGGTATTCCTATACCATATTACTTCCTAGTAATACTTGTAGAGTATTATCCAGCTATTAAATCATAATCATCATCGGCATAATACGAAAGTCTTAATGTTACGATTTTATAGTCATCGTTTTTTATATCAGAACCCGCCAGACGGTAGGACATTCACCTGATGATCAGCAGTAGGACATAATAATACTAGCTATATATATCTACTCCACGATTAATTTATGTAATATCTTTGCAATTTACAATATACTTTACTTTTTAAGCATTTCATGTCGAACAATACGTAAGAAATAAGATGAATGATTGGATAGCTTTTTCTTTGATTGCCATTGTAGATTGCCTATATTTTTGGGTGTTTATAGTCATTTTTCTCAAATGGTTGGCTTTAATAAAAAATGTAATATCTTTCTGATAAACTATCGAAGTTATTGACAACCCTATGCATTCAGAACGATATCGCAAAACAAATACTCTTATTTCTAACAATGGCGTCATAGCCACGAACATTTACACATTACCGGCTATTGGTTATTATCACGCTCGTGTATGGTGTTAATATGACCATTCTGGAGTTTCAGTTAAAAAACAAAATAAGTCATAGATTTGAAACATGTTCTGATACAAAAACGGTAACAAAAGTTTAAAAAATTAGTATGGGTTTTTGTAGATTTTCACAAATAACACAGACCAATTACCACAGCATCGCATAAAACACTAAAACTGTTTTCAAACAAAGCGGCCTTTGCCAAAGCCCGATCATATTATTCTATATCATACATATCATATTGACACATATAAGAACATGGTATTTTATCAATTATATGTGACAAATGCTTGATTAGTTAACAAAGTTCTTGCAGAAGACTAAGGGTCATACTTAATTAGGCATTTATGTCATTTTAATAGTTTCATCTATACTGAGAGTTCCTAAGAAAGCGTTACAGCGTAAATACAAAATTCTCATAGTTTCTAATTTCTGCTCCTACACCTGGAGCCAACTGGAAAGTCATCGTATCAACATTAACAAAATCTTGTGTCAAAATCTACCTCTGTTCTACGTTGTTTTAAACGATAGTTCTAAACTCATGTGAGACAAATACAAAACGAATAAACAAAATTTTAACAAAAAACTTCTCGACTTTAAATCGATTGGCGTGGTGTTGAGCTATTAATTGTCCATTTGTTGAGCACAAAGTTAATGTAAATTTCAGACTAATTCAATTTTTTTTATGGATGCCACTGTCAGAACTGGACCAAATTGCTATGGGACCAAACGGGTAGCACCAGCTTTCAAATTTAAAAAAAAACATCCGAATCGAGTTCACCCAGGCAAAAGTTCTGAGGTAACGAACATAAAAAAATACAGACGAATTGAGAACCTCCTTTTTTTGAAGTCGGTAAAAAGTCATATATATTATTTTAGCTAATTTATATGTTTAATTATTAAAGATGATGGAGTGGTCTAGTCTATTTGTTGGCGGCAACTTACGCTTTCAGCAAATGGCGGGGTGATTGATCTCGGCTAGTATAGGTGTTCTATTTATGTAACGGCAACCTAATTATCTACTTTTACTTTTTAAAACTCGACGTAAGGTGTTGCGTTGAGAGTCAAATATTTTTTTGAATTTTTGTTTATATTTTTTTCATTGAATATATATATATATATATATTTAAATTGTATTATTAAGTAAATAAAAAACCTTTCTATAAAAAAATTAACTACTGACGTAAAAAGACAATTCTATGTTAATGAAGCAAGGATTTTCGTTTATAAATTACAATACCCCTAAAAGCATAATTGACGCGAGACCGCTGTCATTAAAGTGAAAAAAATAATGCTGTGTTTATTTATTTTTTTTCACGCAGAGACATACATTATTACAATGACCGACGTAGATAAGTTTCAGTTTAAACGAAAATGCAATATAATTGATTTAGAATCCAAGAGACCGAGAAATATGCGCAAGTAAATCAGGCATTGGAGGCCCCTTTATTCAGTGTTACACACATGCATTGTTCAATGCTGTGTGCCATGCACAGACGCAAGTGTCGTGACCATAAACACAACATTGTAAATGTGTTGGCAGGTTATGTGTGTAGTTAGCTGCATATTGAACTCGGCCAGCGGCGCCCAATATTTTTAAAAATTCCAAGGACCACAAACGACATAAGCTGAAAATATCAAAATAACATCCCGATGGAGCAATATATCTTGTAGTAGAAGTACCATTTTTTTTTAAAGACGGAATTTTCGTATAATTACTAATATCAAACTTGCTATGATATGTTGCAGCGAAGCGGAGTTCGTGAAAAAATTAAATATACTGGAATTGAAAAAAATGTTTTCGACGCCGGTGTACCGTCGGTTCGTGCACTTTTCTTCCAGTACTTTTCCATCGGCGCCTTGGCGTTGTAAGTCATAACAGACTGACGTATATCTGACTCTTTCCAACACGAGAACAGGGCCGGCGCAATCCTGACGAGTGCGGGGTTGATTTAGAGACTGAGCAATCGTGTAATTGCAACGAGTACGTCGGCGCCACACTAAATAGCGGTAAAAACGTTTCAAAGGAAATTTTTAAATTGAGTACTGCACAATACAAGAAGCGGGTTAACTTATCATATGAGCAGCGATCCGTTACAACGTTATTGATCTGCACATTGAATGCGGCCAAAATACGACAGATTCTTAGTACTGAGCAATTAAAAGCAATGCACTTGAAAATTTCCTGACATACTCGTTGGTTATTATTGAGAAGTCATTAGACTAATCCTAGTTCATGCTGTTGGTCAGTATACAAGGAAAACAGGATGTTTTCTCCGGTTATATTTAGCAGAGGAAGGCTACTTATAGCCGTGCACATGTGATATTGCCAATAGGATCGATCGAACAATTAACGCAATCGCCACTGATGAATGTCAATGAAAGACTCGTTTCAATAAGAAAATACTCTATTCCCAATAAGGAGAACAAACTTACCACGTGACTATAATTCAATGTAATTCCGTTTAGGTCATTCAACATATTAACGTAAATATTTTAATTAAAGAGGCTTTCGTGCAAGGTGATTCTTAGTTAGCTTTAAATATGTATAAAACACTTTTGATATGTAATTAACATTATCAAATTTTGCGGGTGTTATTATTATGCAAAGCTATCAATGCCAAGTGTTGTTTTTTTATATATTCAATAGACCGGGGATACAAAATTGAAGAAAAAACAAAATAGTTAATGTAATCTTTTATCGTTAATATTGTTAGTTTTAAGGACATCTTAAATCTGTAATTTGTATATTTTAAAAATATGTTTATATTAAATAAGAATTGTGTGTAACAAAAGCGCGGTAAAAAACCTCCTGCGTAGTCTAGCGGTATTGGCCCTTGCCTTATAAACCGGAGGTAGTGGGTTCGAATCCCGCGGGGAAA
The DNA here is from genome assembly GCA_029286875.1 of Lamproptera curius. NCBI lineage: Eukaryota > Metazoa > Arthropoda > Insecta > Lepidoptera > Papilionidae > Lamproptera > Lamproptera curius. The sequence continues at coordinate 1,094,386 of JAGSMT010000048.1, forward strand.
CAACTTTGAGTTATCGTTGTTTTATAATTGGTTAGGTTAGGCCGATCACCCATCTGTTTAAAAAGAAAGATGATCCATGCGTCGGATGGGCATATAAAAAGTCGGTCCACCCACCAACTCGCATTGGACCAGGGTGGTGGGATACGGTCTAAAAACCTCCTAATAGAGAAGGCGAGCATTAGGGGAGGCCTATCTCCAGCAATGGACTAACACAGGCTGATGATTATCACGGTATATCACAGGTTGTTTATGAACACAGTTTATTGCGATGTATATGTTAAATGTTTGTGTTTTTAATAAAGATTTTATTAGAAAAATAGCATCGTTAATTGTTCCAACTAATCCCAGCTTAACAGTGTAAACATGTATTATTACAGAATATGTATCATAAATCCAGTTACAAGGCGAGATAGCAAAAACTTATATATACGGGATAGGCGACGCGTCACCTAAAATAGCCTGGGGTATGTGCCAGAAATAGAATACGTCGCCCAGTGCATTCTCGTTGAATAATCTTTTTTTAGACACGTTAGCTGGCAACATGCAGCACTCGTTTTTCTATCGGGCAACTCGGAGGATTTCTTGACTATCTTTTTTGGTTCAGCATGTACGCATGAATAAATTAATGTGATGATTAGCCCGGTCGGCTACTAGTTAGCATTCTTTTTAGATTTACAAAGCGGATAAAACTATTAATATCAATAATTAACATGACGTTAACATTTATTAAAAGGGGTTAACATGCGAGTCTTTGCTTAGAGACACTTTTATAATTTTTTTATATATGAGGATCTTTATCAGCGCTCAGGCCAGCTATGCATTAGATCGTTTATCTTATCAACCACTTTTGATATGTGAAAATTAACAAAAATATGATATCATGACTATATGACCCCAATACGAGCAAATGGTTTTTAATAAACTGACAAACACTTTGTACGTACTATATCGTATAACAACCATTTATAACGCTACACCAAGTATATTAGTTTTGTTACGATACATTTCTATGGTTATATTGTTACTTTGTTAATTAATTTCTTATCAAATTATCTAAAAATAGCTATTTTTTATATTTTTGACAACTAAAATGTGTGAATTATCATATAGTTAAATTCTTCAGAATTATACCGAGTAAGCGTAATTCATGTGGAACTTTAGGAACTGTTACTACATTCGTGTGGGAGGCTCGGCCCGACCTCGAGTTTGCACAACGGCAGCGGAGGCAAGGACGGCCGTTGCCTCTCGTTTCTTGTTGGCATTCATATCAAGCCAACTGGGATCTGTAATATTTGTGAATAGAGAACTAATCGAAATGCTGAATTGGACCCTTAATCCAAGTTAGACTGTCGTTTAGCGCCGCTCGCCAGTAAGCAGTCTTCAGGTTTTCGGGTCATTACTTGATTAGTTTTAATATATCTATCATTATGTTTGGTTTACGCATACTAGCGCAAAATAACTACATTGTTAATAGCATAATAACTTTTATGCTGTTAACAATCGGTTCTTGATTTGCGTAGAAATTTAACACGTATTTTCACTCTCGGCTAATTGTTTTCAGACCGCGATAAATTGAATTTTGAATTAAATTAGTTTGAATTTCGTTAAGTTTAAATAAATTTTTACTTCATCACATCTGTGTGCCTTATTTTTTTTTTTAATATATTATTTTTTATGAGTTTTGAATTTAGAAGTTGTTGTAGTTCTTCATAAATGGTACACAATTTTAAATAGACGGAACTTAACCAAACATCACAAATGTAATTGAACAAAAATACCATAAAACAACACTATTTGTTTATAAACAACATTTATTTTGAAAACAAACATATAACAAACAAGCGGTTATTTTTATTGTCCACTTAAACTATTCTAGAAAAATGTTTAATCCAGCTTCTCTCATGCATAACAGTAAACAAAATAGCGTGAGTGTTCACGTTGAAAATTGATTATCTTCGGTGTTATGTGCATTACTGCGCTAAATATTTTATTGTAAAATCGACAACAGGTAAACAGACACTTTTATACATCTTTTAAATTCATGTAAAATTTACATAATGCCTTTTAAAATTAAATGCAACATTAACACGATTAAATAACCCACGAAACGGCGCTATCCTTGGCCCACCTAAGGAAACCATGTTATTGAAGAATAAAAATTACCGAAACCCCTATATGCGCGTGCTGTTGACAAATTTTATTCAATACAGAGTCGAAGCGTGAACAAATTCTTTAGCACATACTTGACAACTATGCTAATCGGTCACAAGTGAATTGTATTTAATACACTCTACATGTCTAAGGCGTAGTGTTGGGAGGATTTTTATGTTTTACGTTATTTAAAAGAGAATCGGACATAAATAAGCATTGAATATTTTATAGAATTGAATTCCAGATTCAAATACGAAATATATGTATAATGAATTATATGCAATGAAAATTCAAATTTATTTGTGTAGGGATTTAATATGACTATAAAAAACTTTGAGTACTATTCATCTAGTGCATAGGAGATGCATCCATATAAATCGCATGCGGAGCTAAAAGTTAAGACTTGAAAGCTTATAAAACTTTAATGTTTGGTACATTACAACTAGAAATATTCGAAACTGAAGACTCAAAGTGTAAGATTATCATTATCAATTAAGCATTATGATCCATAAAAAGAAAACAGTAGTTGGTATTCCAGGATACGATAAAAACATGGACCTACTTCGGTATTAAAATAATATGTTATATAATACGTTTTAAGTGCTTTAAATGCTAAAACCACTTACAAGATTTGCATTTTTAATTTACATCGCTCTTATCAATTCGGTTTATGGGATATATTTTACAGTATAAGCGACTTAAGTGTGACAATAATAGTTGATAGTTACTTAACATAATCGGCAGGCAATACACAATCTCGATTACGCAGTTTAGTGCGTCTGTATTCGATAAAAAGATCCCTACTGCGCATCTAAACAAATAGCAATATGAACGTAGATATTATATAAACTAATGGAAGAAACAATATTGTTTTTAGCACAATTAAATATATACTAAATCAATTCTATTTAAAAATCGATTTTATTTTATAATTATTTTATATATAAGAAAAAAAATTTGTACACTTTCTGTTTCTCATACAGCCTTAATTTTTTTAGAAGACTAGGTATTGTGTTTTGTCACTTTCGTGGACGCCTTTAACGCAAAGAGCTGATTTCAAATTACGGGTGAAAATGACAATAATTCTTTACAAATGTAATTTTTATCGACCGTTTTCGACCTTTGTAGCGGTGTTCAAAACGAGAATCCGTTTATGTTATACATGTCAAATATTAATTGAATGTATAAAGTTAGTCAGTAGTCACCCTTAATCAGTAGGTACCACAATACTTGGCTTCAAATTAAAAACTATATGAGGTTAGAAAGAGAGAGAGTAAATATTTTAAATCATTGTCATCATCCGCCTGTGTTAGTCCACAGCTGGACATAGGCGTCCCCTAATACACGCCTTCTTCATTAGGGGGTTTTTGGACCGTATCCCACCACGCTGATCTAATGCGTGGACAGACTTTTCCATGCCCATCCGACGCATGGATCATCTTACTATTCAGACAATTAGGTGATCGGCTCAAATCGTCGTAACCAACCAGAAAACAAAATTTCCCCGTGAGATTCAAACCCACCAGCTCCGGTTTATAAAGCAATACCGTTAGACCGTGAAGGCGGTCATATTTTAAATATTGAATGCATATTAAAAGTACCAAATGTTTGTTTAAGATACGTTTAAATAATAAATTATAAATATATTACCAATAATGCCGATGAAAACAGCCTTAACGCACCGCGGTACCTTTTACTGCCACAGATCAGTGGTGTTCAAGCACTCCCGTTTTCCGGCTTAAAGGGTAAACGTAGCCATCGCAATATCAGTAGCAGTAGCATCGTGTGCCTCTAGATGGCGAGCAAAGTTGTAGCGTCTCATGAGCAGGGCATATCACTTCCCATTAGGTAAATGTCTTACTCGTCTTGTTGCTTAGCTTAATAAAAACATCAAGCATACCACTAAGCCTATGTCTAAACTAGAAGCTACACGAGTATTTCTCACTTAAATGATCGCAATAACATCATACTTATGTAGATTACTTACGATACCTTCGCAATTGACCTTGTGATTATTGGACAATTAAAATAATAACTGGAATTGCATCCATATCGTCACAAGGGTTTTACTGAGCCGGCTCTCCAGTATATAGAGCTGACAGCGGACGCGCGGCGAAACTTTGCAGCTCCTATTGAACTTGTGTGCACAAAAGTTTTATTTTTCATACAGAACATGAGCAGAAACTTAAAAAATGTAAGTAATCAATTAAATATAATAAATTTTAATTTGTTAAAAAATACATATTACCCTATCATAGCATTGGCTAACACTATGGTACATATTTGAGACACAACAAAGAAAGCTCTTAAATATTATAAAGTATATTTTGGAATTAAGTTTTAAATATGTTACTACTTTTTGTGTAAAATCACAGGCATTTAACGTAAACTGGAACTGAAGAAATATAATTCAAGTGGCCTTTTTTAGCTGAATTTCGCTTTTTACAAATATTATCATGCGTCGGATGGGCATGTAAAAGTCGGTCCACCCACCAACCGCATTGGACCAGCGTGGTGGGATACGGTCCAAACCCCCTAATGGATAGGGGTGTATTAGGGGAGGCCTATGTCCAGCAGTGGGCTATCACAGGCTGATGATGATGATGATGATGATGATGACAAATATTATACGATGATATTGGCATCCAATGCGTTATCAAATAGATGACAGTCTTTAAGAACAGCTTATGTCATCAGACCCACTTAATAAAAGGTTACTATTTACATTCGATGCACAGGTAAAATGCCGTTTTTTTAAATCCTTAGTAGTCTTCAATGATTTGCGAAGGTATTATTCAAGGACGTCTCCGACTTAAAGTTTCCCATTCAATATACTAAAAACCACATCTGTCATATAGTGTGGTAAACAAAGCAAAGTTGTTTATTACTCGAACTTCAAAATTATGACATTAATATGTAAGTTTCCTGTTGATTGTAACAGGAGACTGAATATAGAAGTATCTCCGCAATGCTGAATAGCAGTTGTGTTAAAACATAAATGCGTTTGATGTGTATCGTAGCTTCCATAACTGTTACGTGAACAAGAAAAATCGTCTCTTTTTTGGGACATCAAAAAGATTCGCTGCATTTCTTAAAGGCAAGGAGTACCTATAGCTTACGATCAGGAACAAAATATATAATTAAATTAAAAAAGATTGCAAATTACACAGAGCTTAGAATAAACTTTACCTAACTAACTAAACCATTAACCATTTCACAATAATACTAAAAGTTGCATAAGTTGACGTGACCTTCAGCGGTATGTGTTTTGATGGTATAACTTTTGGTACAAGGAAATCGATATTAATGTATTAACGACCGCTTCCAGTAACCCGGTAACCATCATGCAAGGCACAACCTTGCCATCACATATTACACAAAAAGATAATAGTTGATCTTAATATTTAAGTAACAAGCTTTTTTGTTATATTCCTAAATATAAAAACAAATAATCTGTAATAAATCGATAAAAAAAACAAATTAATTAATATGACAATCAATATTATTTTAATTCAACATAACAATCCCAAATTATATAATGTCTACCTTCTTGTTAAAATAAAGTATAGAGAGAAAATCATTTCTTTGCTGGTTGATTTTTATGCAATACGGTTTTAATATGAAATATGACGCATGCTACATTATTCTCCGAATTACGGTGGCGCCAAAAGGCATTTATTAACAAGTAGCAGTCGCCCGACTTGGTCCGCGTGGAAATATATAAAAAAAAGGGTTAATATTTTTTCCAGTTACATCTGATATCTTTTAGTGAAATGGCCATTCCAGAGATTAGCCAGAACAGACAGGCAAAAATAAAAAAAAAAACGTTGTTTGTGATAGGAACTGGTTATGTAACGCAATTTAAAAACGGATTTATTAATGTTACAAAAAGACACTCCAATTTTAATTATTTGTATAGAATTGCAATAAACACTAATCTTGCTATGTCAGTCGTTTTAAACCGACTATACCATGAATAAAAAATTCATTAAATTTACGTTTATTGCGTCGCAACTTCGAGTATCGAATATCTTTGCGGTTATCTATAATTGGAAGTCCTTGATGGTTTTCTTCTTATAGGTTTGTTCATCGCTAAACTAAGTCAACTGTATATTTTTACCAAGCCTCTTTTGATAGCCGTGTTCTAAATATCTTATTAAATAATTTAAGAAAATCTACGACATAACAAAAGTTATAAACGCAAAAACAATATAGCGTCCTCTTAATGAAAAGGAATACATACATACATACATCATCAGCCTTTGATAGTCCACTGCTCGACATAGGCCTCCCCTAATACACTCCTATCCATTAGGGGATTTTGGACCGTATCCCACCACGCTGGTCCACATGCGGGTCGGTAGGTGGACCGACATTTTAAATGCCCTTCCGACGCCTGGATCATCTTAGTTTTTAGACAATTGGGTCATCGGCCCAAATTGTCCTAACCAACTTGGATACAACAATGAAAATTTGTTGAGTCCCGCAGGATTCGAACCCACGACCTCGGTTTCTTACTACGCTACGGCTACGGAGGCAGTTATGAAAAGGAATAATAATTTATATTAAAAATAGCCGCTAAAAGGTTTTAAAGGCAACTCCTTAAAATAAATACAACTAACAACCTCTTATACCATCTACAAATGAAAAAAACAACTGAGCAGAAAACTCTTGTACAGAAGGAATAAGTTCCAAGTAATTTATTGAAACGAACATAATAATAAAGTCTTAGGAATGCAGGTTTCTTCATTAAACGATTCTTTCGTGATAAGCAGTTTAAACGATAAACTGTAAATTGATACCTGCTCATGTCAAAAAAAGAAAACTAGATTGCTTTTCCGCCGTAATCTATCTGTGACATGACATGCACAACTTTTTTGGTTTTATATTTACTTATTTCCCTCCATATTCTATGTAAATAAAATCCAACTGCAGTGTAGTTAATAGTTCAGTTCGCTGTCGCTCCGTATGATATATTACATCTGTATTGTAACTGAATATGTAAATTTACAAATTGTATTCTTACAATTTCAAATTCAAATAGAAATAAAACCACGTAATAATTTCAGAAAAACTAGAAAGGAGAAAAATTTTACCTAAATATGCTCGTATACGCAAAATGACCCGCAATCTTCGACTAATCTGTGTTGCAACTTAACCACAGAGGAAAGTTTTTAATCACACCTTTATCTAAATTTATTGATAAGATAAGACACTCCCGATCAGACGAGACGCGTGACACGAATCTCTATATACACTATAAATTATAATTATCTACTCGTCTCGGAAAGACTCCAAAAGAATGACGTTATAAAATTCTTCACAACGCGAGACTGTTTGTACGGTCGTCTGATGGGATAATTTTGATGGGCGTAGTGCGACTTAATCTTTAACAGTCACTGATGACTCAGACACTGTAAGATGGAAAAATCTAGATCGTTCCGAAAATTTTAAGATCTTTTTTAAAATATCGTTTCGAATATAATTGATTATATACCTATCCTATAATTTTTTATTATAATTGTACAGCAATCAAAATAGATGCACAAAATTAGGCAATTTGGTATCATTTCATACTATGAAGTTTGCGTCAAGAAATTATTAAATGGATCAGTCGTGAATGCAAAACGGATTTTGAAAAACTTGCAATCTAAGATAATCTGGATAACACAACACAAAGAAAGCTGCTATTAACAGTTGCATTAAACATTAAAAATATAATCGTTTTAATCTCATAACAAAAGCGATTTATAAACAACACGAGAGTTGAACCCATATAAAATGGCGCGCACTTTCTTTACTGCAGCCGAGTGCGACGGACAACGCCGCGTGGCCGTACGTACATTCCATTGAAGAACGTTCGAGAATCGGTACCCGGCCAGTACCGCTAGTAATATTCCACTGAGTTTTTGAAATCGTGACATATGTGTGCGGATGCGGGTACGCGTGTGTGCACCATGCAGCCGTCGACGTCAGCCTGTTCGCGCCCCCGGCGCTTCCGGACGCCGTGACGTAATCAATACACCGAAACGGGGAAGTTCGATTTTTAAACGCACTGACTTTTAAACTTTATAATCTGTAATATTCTATAATGAAACTATTCGCACAGAGAGTGTTAAAGAAACAAAAAACTGATCAACGACGTAGCAATTAAAAATCCATATGGTATATTTACTTCTCGGAATATCAAAAGAGGAACATAACTGAATGAACGCCGTGCGTGGTCTCACGGAGTCACGCCGCGTTTATTTTGGGACAGATCGCCGTTCGTTTAATCTGTCACGTGTGACGTTAGAGCTTTGAGCTTTCGCGCCAATGTGTGTGCTGGGGGCGTAGCCCGCACAACATTAGGCCGTTGCGTAGACGAGCAATGTATAACTGAACTTATTGTGTGACTGCGCACGTGATTGTTGACACGCATGCCGTTTAGAATGACCTTGCTGCCCGAAAACATCATATTGATAAAAAAATTGCACTATTTTCCCTGTACATATTATAACATACTAATGACGAAACAAAAACAATCGCCACATAAATTTATTCTAATAGCTACCTTTAAAATACCAAACAATTTAAATTAATTTAATTACTAAGTGTATAATGAATATTTTGATAAAATACGCCATAAACCTTTTGGGTAATATTCTTGACAGATTCTTATCATTTTGTTAAGAATCCTAGCTATACCCGTATTATTTAAGAAAACTATTACCATGTGAGGTAAGTTAGTAATAAAAATATATTCCTTATAATAAATTACAACATACATGGTAATAAGAGAAACACAATTGTATAATAATTATGAACAACTATTTATAGCCAGTATTCTTCGTCTTAAAAGACAGAATTGTTGTTGACCTCGAAAGAATTCCAGATAAATATTTGCGAGGAGACATGCCCTTGGCGCGTGTAAGGACGACTAATAGCCTACGTTTTAATATGTAAATACTAGTGTTGCATGTTTTAACTTAAGTAATTTGCAATTGTTTTAGACGTTACGCTCTGCTGTGGTACGGGGAAAGATAAATTGTTTGATTCATCATCAGCCTGCGTTAGTCCATTTCTGGACATAGGCCTCCCCTAATATCTAAAATCCGAACAGGCTGGTCCAATACGGGTTAGTGGGTGAACCGACTTTTTACATTCTGATCCGACGCATGGATCATCTTACTTTCCAGACGATTGGGTGATCGGCCCAAATTGTCCTAGCCAACGATAAAGCAAAGTTTTTTCCCCGCGGGATTCGAACCCACGACCTCCGATTCCGAGGCCACCGAGGCGGTGGAATTGTTTGATTGCTCCATTAAAATGAACACTATTAAGGAAAACATATGTATTATTCGCCCACTGGTAAAATTACAGAATAACAATTGCGTCTTGGACAGAAATATCTAATTTGAAGGCCGCTCTTAGCAACTGCCCTAAACTGTCATAATGTACGGTAATGAAAACTTTATGGTATTTTTTTTTTTTTTTTATTGCATACGCAGGAGACGAGCAGTCGGGCCACCTGATGGGAAGTGGTCACCGACACCCATAGACGTGGTCAATACCAGTGGTATCGCCGACGCGCTGCCTACCGTGAGACATAGGTGTTAAGTCTCTTGTTTACCCAGTAAATGACGCTGGCTAGTGCCCTTCAACCGGAACGCAGCAGTGTTTTCACACTCATGCTTCGCGGCAGAAATAGGCACCGCGTGTGGTACCACCAGACGGTAATACTCTTAATTAGTTTTTCAATTCAAATAAGTCTCTTAATTATATCGCTCATTATATGGAAGAAGTAGCGCGTTTTATAATCTTGGCATAAATTAAAGGGATATTAATAATAAACATAGAAAGTTATAACGCAGTACCTATCGCTTTATAATATTCAAAGTAAGATTAAAGTATAATAAATATATATAAAACCTGTTTCGGAATAGTTAATTTTAATGGTTCGTTTTGTGTTTACCGAGATTCATAATAAATATTGTACTGATGTTTATATATCGTCACGTTTACCTAATTAAGACTAAATCTATCTATGTGAATTCAAATATATAGGGTAACAAGGTAAATATATCCATTTACATATAAAACAAAGATATTGCAAAAGTTAAGTTTATTTAGTACTTTTTTTTAATTCTAAGCCACAGTTTCAGTAATGATAGGTTCCTAAGTTACTAGAAGCTGGCACAACGACCGGAAAACCTATAATTTGACAAATAATCTATTTTATAGGATTCGTCTAAATTTTGCGTCAATTTGACGACGATTACGTCGTGAATGATTGTGCTGAAAGAGGAGTTATAATAGTGCATGACTTGAGAATCGATATTTTCGTTAATTTTTTCAACATTTTCAACAAATCGTTAATTTTCTTGGTAACTCTAACTTTTTCTGAGTTATTTAAGGTTTTTTATACACTAATAAACATTATTTATTTTAACATACTTATAAATCTTAAAGGATCTAATTACGAAAGATTATTTAAGCGTTGCTATTGCCAGTAATGATTACGAGCAAAGAAAAATTTTAAAAGCTGAAGTATGTCAATAGAACTCAAACAGCCATCACTGCAAAGAGATGGGTCTAGAAATTTGTGTCTGTACTATTTTTTTAAACGTATAAATATGAATTAAAAACAATTAAAACATATCAAGAGTTTACATTTATGTTAAGACTTAAAAATGCAAAAAGAAATCGTTTTCACTATTCATGGAAGTATACAAATTTGAAAGATGTAACAAAACATACAGAAGGCAATCGCATATATATTTTTTTTGTTCGGAACGTAACGTTACATTGTCTATATAAACTACTTTAAAAAAAAACTTGAAACATAAAACCTTATAATTAAGCGTCTTAGTTAGGTAACGGATATTTTCAAAATTTAAAAACACGGGAACAAGGAAGTTTATTTTTTTAAACTACCGAACGATAAGTCCATACTGTTCATGTTCACTGTGGTTAACAAGTTTGACATACATAAATTGTTTCAAAAATCAAAACAAAAAAGCTGCTAGCAATAAAAGTACATCACCTTGACAGGTGTAGATTTATTAAGTTGGTACGAAGACTGGCGTCGGGACTAACGAGAAAATTGCATGCACAATCGAATCGCGCGACGCGGGAAGTTTGAAGCGGCGCGTTCCGCGGGCCACGCGGGCGCCGTCGTGACGTACGCGCTCCGCCTACATTCCAACACGGGTGCATTATTTTACGAAACGGAACGGCGCGAAATTCTTTATTTTTTTTAACAACAATCGCGGATTCGGTTGATCACAAACAACACTGGCATAAAAAGAAATCATGCATAAAAAAATTTTTGGGCGCCATCTTTTCGTGTATGCATGATTTGTCAAATTGATGAAGGATGACGCGATCGGTTTGTGGAATCGTAGCTCGCAATCTATTTTGGCCGATAAATTTCCCGTGTTTTTTTAATGTTAGCATTTATTACATCACATCATATCAGTTTGGCCACGAAATAAATCTATACAATACTACGCTCCCATGTTGGTTTGCGCCATGGTCAACAATGTTTGAATAACGTTTAGCGTCCTGCAAACATTGTAAATATTATGTTATATTGCTTAATGCAAACTTTTTTTACCAAAGATAAGTACCATTATGGCGACTACCTTAACCGATCTAAAAGCTAGCAATACGATCGCAATACATTTTATAGCGAAACACTCACAGACACACTATTTACCTGTTAAGTAATAGATTTGCACGTGTAACATATATTCAAATAACACGGCACGTTTATTTACGGAGCCTAACCTGTTTAACGGAATTGTTTTGGCCTAAATTATATTCAGTAATTAAATATTGATAAAACGGTTGGCATTTAGAGTATGAACAAAAATATATTCTAACGTATTATGCAAATATTCGGTTCAGGTGTGACTTCAGCAGGCACGGCTGTGTGTGTGCACGCACACGCTAAACCGAACGCACACAAACGCGAACGCGATACGTTTACGTAGGGGCACGGCCGCGCGGGGAGGGGGGCGCGTCGACCACAGCGAACCTTCCTATAAAACACTGCGCTGCCATCTGCAAGTTTCAATAGATAACTTGAGCTCTGAAGAAATAGATACGTGCCGCCAACATTTTCGCGTGTTGAGAGGCCTGAAAATACTGTATGTGGTGCGTCCTTGCATGTGAGCGGCGCGATATATCATAAACTGAATGAAAACGTTTCAAGTTTTAAATTTACTGACAATACGACGGCAATTTTGAACTGTGTCAAGCCGCGACTGTTGTGTACGTACGCTTTCTGGCCGGTGCTAGCCTAAAGCAACACATCCTCTGACTGTCGAGTGATGTGAATTATTTGATTGGTGATTTCTCGCGAATCTGGATTTTATAGAACTCTTTAACTTGAGTAAACAAACTGTCGTATCGAGTGTTATATTCTATAGACATTTTCATTTCGGCGTCCCCTGACGTATCCTGACTCTTGCGTACCGCGTTAAGTGGTCAAGATGAGCTTCAATAAGAACAACCCCAACGCAACCATGGGGAAAATAATGGGTTACCTGAAGCAGCTCTCCACCGAAATGGTAAGTCGTTTATACTATTACTCTACGGTTTAACTTTTACATCTGCAATTAAATTTGTGTCCTCCATTGTTTGTTTAACATTAGCATAGTGCGAATAATTGATGTAATAATCCCAAAAAAACAATTTTAACACTCACTTTCACGCGATAATTCGGGTTTCGAAAAACTCTAGAAGGCGCTTCGAGCGCTATGCAAGGCGACCGGCGCGACAGACGGTCGATGCCGTCTGTTGCTCGGCAACCACATTTTCCAATCGTCTTATTAGCATTTTTATTTTGCTAGCATTCGGCATTCTTTAAAGATCCTTTTACTTTTATTGTATTCGTGCAGACAGAGACACGCGATGCTTTCGCGCTACAGCGGCCTAGCAAGGTCGGCCAGTTACAACTACTGACCAATATTGCCTTCCGTCTATGCCTTGTTAACTTTCGTTTTTGCTGTATATAATTTTAACGTTTTGGCTCTATGAATAAATTTCATTATTCTAAATTACACATTTAAGTTGAACTTTGTAGCGGTTTTAGTTTTATTTATGCAAATATATAGTAGTATTAGTTGTATGCTAACTTTATTCACTTTATTAGCTTTAACGTGTTTAGGAATTCGCACAAGACCGTGGACATGAATTATCTCGGTATAGTGGCGCCATCTAGTATCAGTATTCAATATAACTGACGGTTGCAAAACCAATAAAGCCGCGAGTGGGCCTCGTGTAGTTTTTATACGATAGATGGCCTTATCAATATAATGCAAGTTCCATGTTATGTTTTTGATATAAAATAAATTTGATTAATTTCGGCGCTTGCTTATTTAAATATTGATGCAAATAATATTCTTATTATACACTAAAATATTTTTAATTTTAATAGTAAAAATATGTTAATATAAAAAGTTTACCTTATCTTTGATTTAAAATCATATTCGCCTAAAAGACTGCTAACAATTTACAATTTCGGGTTCTATGGCGTGTGTTATTAATATGTTTGAAAATGTAATATCTAAAAAACTGTGTCAGTTTTTAAAAACATAAACATCTGTACTTGAATAAATCGAGACTGACCTATTATTGATTTAGACTAATACTAAAAAATGTGTAGCACAATGGAATAGCAATGTAGTAATAGTTTGTCAAGTTTACAAAAATATAGTAATGTCTGTTGAAAAATATCCATATTATTTATTGTCTACAATTATCTTCTTATTCTACCTATACTTTCTATTTAGAAACTATTTTTATTTTATATCTAATAATAAAAAATAAATAAATGTGCTAATTAAAAAATATTATAGAGATATAAAAATTAATGAATGATAAAAAGTAATGTTAATGATTTGAAACTTTGCTCTAGTGTTAGTGGTCATCACGAGTAAACAAAATGCACTATTTACGTAACATTAATTACGTATCATAATTAAACATGCAAATATCATTATCGACATAACACTAGAATTTGTTGGAAATTTAATTTATATTGTAAAATAAAACATTAAGCTGACAAAATATCAAGTGTAATCATAAATTTGCATACATCAAAAACTATCTTTCAAATGTTCCTATTATGCATAAAAGAAGCATGATGATTTTGCTCTATCAGGCACGTGTTGCTTGACCCGTTTATGTAAAAGATCACCGAGATAACGTATGTATAGGAAATTATTAGAATAATTAATTGATTACATAATGCGCATAATAGTCCAATGGAAAAAACCTTATCAATAGAAAAACCTCTACGCCTAAAATAAGATTGACATTGGCATTACAGAGTGATTAAAAGAAAATGTCATAAACGTTTTATTTGTAAATAAAATAAAATAAAAATTATCGTAAAAATGTCTTAAATAGGTAAAAAAAGTGCAATGAACATGACAAATTTGTGCTACAACACTTTTAATTGCGGCTTAGAGGTAATTCAAACTAAATATCCCTGTAACATGTAATGCAAAAGCGCAGATGCATCGATAAATGTGATAATGTACAATAATATAATCATTTCACTATGTATATGGTATCGAATAAATGAATCGAGGAACAATTTAATGCGCGTCCACAAAGAAAAAGTTTATGTTTTGCAACATAAACATCATTACGGTCAGACAGCCGTCTGATTGTATCAAATAGTAGATATAAACAATGGTCAGGTACACGTCCATTATTCGTTGACGCTTCGTTCTGGAAAGAGTGCACTACCCTGTTTCATCAATACCAAGGCGCGGGAGAAAAATCCAAAATTTTGAATTCAGTGTGATGACCGTGCAAGGAGTTTACCCCGCGATCAGGTCAGGGTCCTCGTCTCTCGGGTTATCGTTTACATGCTGCGACCATATGGACTGTGGTCAATAATGCGATGTTTTCTTTAGTCTGACCTCAGGCTCAGTTCATAGCTCTTATCATCATATAACTAACTTACGCACGTAAGATAGCAGATACAATAAATGGAGTATGTTTGCGGATGTTAACGTCAGTATAGACGCTTTTGTTGGACACGCCGAGCTGTTTTAGGGAACAGTGGGTTGAGAGAAATACTGTTTTACATTAAAATGTGAGTTTATAGAATCGAGCACTAATTTTGTTATGTTTCCTCATCACAGGGTGGGAGCGAAGAGGCACGCCGTGGTCAAGGCGAAGAAGAGCGTCTGTACCGTACGAGAGGGCCTAAATACGCGAGGGTGCCATCGCGAGCGACTCTATCCGCGTCTACCACCTGCACCTCGTTAGCCACCTCCTGCGGCTCCCAGGGCACCCTCGCCCCACACTACGCGGCGATCCCGGAGACTGTCTCGACCGAGAGCAGCAGCGAGGACGAGCAGGACTCCTTCGAAAAGACCCGCCGCCACTTCCAACAGTTGCGTCAGATCAGCTTGGGCAACGAGTTCAAATACAAAATGGAGATGGAGATAAAGAGTGCAAAGGAGGAGAACCTGCGCAACAGCGTGCCCTTCGTGAAACAGCTGAGCACGGACAGCAACAAAGTGAAGACCGACTACACGATCAACGGTGACAACCAGCCCTACAATGTTCCGACCGTCCAGCGCCTATATCTTTGGACCCAGGTATTTATTGAACTTATTTTAAATATGTTATTAAAAAAATACATAATATTCAATTAATTACGGATATTCTGATATAATACATATTATGGAAAATAACAAAATTAAGTAGTTAATTTCCTTTTTTGATTTACAATAAATATTTTCTTATTAAATACGTAAAATATTATCAATTCATTATTTATTGTTAAGAAGAACGTGAAGTCACTGTGTCTTGATTCCGGGAATGCGCAATAAAGTTTAAACTATATTAAATTATTCGAACACAACAAGGTTTATGCGATCACAAAGTAATAAGATAATAAATTTATTGTCCATTAGATATTTTTGTTATTGGAATTATTTGCCTTTATGGGAAGACGATAGTGTAGTCTTAATTATTATTTGAGTTTCCAACATATAAATCTACTTTTTCCAACTTTTATCTCTCGGTTTCAACAACACTATGAACAATAACAGAGCAGTAAAGCCCGAAATAGCTTTTGCAATAGTAGGAGTTCCCTTCTGTATGCTAAGGGGTTAAGGTAAAATCCATATTTATGGATAAATCAACAGGCGTAAGCATGGTACATATATGACCGGAACATGCGCTGAACTTCAATGCTTGTAGTGAAGTTTTCGTGACACGTCTTACCAACGTATAAATTCAAATTTACTTGAAATTTCCCAAAATAAAATGATTATCTTATAAAAGTATTATTAAATAAAACTCGCGAAATTAACATTAAGATGTGCAAAATGATAGTTGGCTTCGAGCAGGTACCTGCAGTCACCCAATCATCACGTTTGATATTTAGTAGGCTAATGTTTTTTTTTCATGTTGTTACAGATATTTGCGGCATTCGCCGTATCGATGGGATCTATGATGGTTGGTTTCTCATCAGGCTATACATCACCGGCACTAAGCAGCATGAACGCAACTTTGCTCATAAGCAAAGAAGAGGTAAGGAACATTAAAAACAAGCTAAATAATACATTGCATAATCAATGCGTATTAATATAAGATATTAATAGTGTACGTTTGTTTTTACAGAGCAGTTGGATCGGCGGTATAATGCCGTTGATGGCGCTCATTGGCGGTGTATTGGGTGGTTTCCTTATAGAAGCAGCTGGAAGAAAAATGACCATCATCGGTACTGCGATACCTTTTTTTATGGGATGGATGTTAATAGCAAATGCGAATGGCGTCGGTATGGTGCTGGCTGGACGTGCCTTTTGCGGTTTGTGCGTCGGAGTCGGCAGTCTCGCATTCCCAGTCTACCTCGGTGAGACGATTCAGCCCGAGGTTCGTGGCTCGCTGGGTTTACTACCTACCGCTTTCGGTAATACGGGTATATTGCTGGCGTTCTTCGTGGGCATGCCATTGACATGGAGGAACTTGGCATTCGTGGGAGGCTCCCTGGCGATTCCATTCTTCCTGCTAATGCTTATCACACCCGAAACGCCCCGTTGGTATTTCACTAAAGGCCGCGCAGAGGACGCCCGTAAAGCCCTACAATGGCTCAGAGGAAAGAACATTAACATCGAGAAGGAACTCCGCGAGCTCACCAGATCCCAGGCCGAATCGGATTTGGTCGGTGGAAATACCTTCAAGCAGCTACTGACTAGGAAATATTTACCCACAGTTCTCATCTCCCTTGGACTCATGTTCTTCCAACAGTTGAGCGGTATTAATGCCATTATATTCTACGCTAAGGACATATTCAAATCTGCAGGCAGCACTATCGATTCCGACCTGTCCGCCGTAATAATCGGCGTGGTTAACTTTATTTCAACGTTCATCGCGACAGTGCTCATCGACAGGCTCGGAAGGAAAATCCTTTTGTACATATCATCTGTATCAATGATAGTTACACTGGTGACCCTGGGCTCCTATTACTACGTGCAGGCAGTCGGTGTGGATGTAAGCGCTTACGGATGGCTGCCACTCGCATGTCTCATCATTTACGTGCTCGGTTTCTCTATCGGCTTTGGACCAATCCCATGGTTGATGCTCGGCGAAATATTACCGGCCAAGATCCGTGGTACAGCGGGCTCGCTGGCGGCTGGCTTCAACTGGGCGTGCACTTTCCTCGTCACCAAAACATTCCACAATATCATCGAAGTCATCTACATGCACGGAACTGTGTGGCTTTTCGCCGTGATGTGTCTCATCGGGCTGTTCTTTGTCATATTCTACGTACCAGAAACTAAGGGCAAGAGTTTGGAAGAGATCGAGAAGAAGCTGACCGGCGGTTCGCGTAGAATACGAAACATAAGCGGGAACAAGCATATGCAGAATGGCTGTTAATATTAGTATATACTTAAAAAAACTGAGTGTGAAGCATGCTACGGGTTTGGAGGTAGGATAGCTCTCGATGGAGTCACTCAGCACTTCGAATGTGATTTAGGTACAAAGGAAGGGGAGCGGTGCTACACGACCATGTGTAAGCAGAAGACTGATTTGGATCGTAATCATATTTTGTACAGAATGTAATTAGAATTATAGTGATGCACTCCTTAATTTAAGTAAATTATAGTTCCTTTAGAATAATGGTATATTTGTTAAATATTTAGGGATAAGGTAAATTAAAAGTGATATCTTTTATATAGAATCTCGAGAACGGTTTCATTATGTACCCAGTATATATTGTAAGGACTTGAACATAACACAAAGATTTGTAAATATTAATATTTTTTCATTGTGAATTAACTTCAGTTTACCAACAATCTAAAACGCAAATTGTCTTATTTATTTTAACATACTATTTAAAAGAACATGACACTATGACTAAATAACTGTATGTTAAAACATTTAACAAAATAATGTACTTTAATAACGTAACAGTAATGGCGCTATATTCACATAATTATTATAAGAATAGTATCGTTCGAATATGTTTTCGTATATTATGGAAACATTATTTATTATATTTGTTATTATTTTCAATACAAAAATTACCACTAACGACGGTTTTTCATTTTTCCTTATATAAACAATAATTTAAAACTATAAATATTTTTGGATCTGCTATTGCATATCGTAATTTTTGATACTTAAGAAGTCAGAAGCAATATCGATGTACTAATGGTTATGTTATTGTGTTTAATATCAACTGTTATAAACTCTAATTAAGTTAATGATAAATAATATATACCTACAGCTTCAATAACAAAAACATAATATGACTCACTAAAATTAGACGAAACAATTCTTGTTAATCATAAAGACTTAAAAAAATACTACATTAGGCCAATAAACCCAGATAATAACAGTAACTCAGTATAAATGTATTCCACAAAACACTATCATTGCACTTACATGAAAATAAAAAAGTGGACATCCAAACAGAAAGACAATATTCCGATCCTATCCTAATTAATTTTTTATAAATAAAGTTGGCAATCTAGTGTTGCCACCTTTTTTTATACAGGAATATTATTAATATAATGTATCGACGATATGGTAGCAGTATTTCTGACCATAATAGTAAGTTAATATTTCAAGAACAAACACAAGCACTACAGAAAACGAAGAACATGTTACATCGTGTTTAAACTGGTCTTAAACGGGAGATACGGGATTGAGTCGGTAAGCGCATACGGAGAAGTTTATACTCCGAGAAATTTTAATAGTGTCGTAATAACACGACAGCTGTTTTCTCCTTAAATGAAATGTTAAGCATTTAAGACAGATTCCTTCTGGATGACAAGTTGCAAATTAACAATAGGAAGATTTGTAAAGTTATTTTTCTGGTGATTTTTGTCACAAAGCTTTCAACCGAAGTCACCGCCGGAGTAATAAATATACACATATTTTTCTTATCGATGTGTCACAAATACGGTTTCCAACGTTTTTTATAACAAATAAAGTATATTCAGGTGTATTAAGAATATTAAACAGTATTTTATTTATTTATTTCTCTGAAGGTATAGTTTTATAGCCCTCTGCTTAAATAAAAACCGATTTGCGTTCGCTTCAAAGTTTTACACATTATAGTATTGTGTTGTTTGCATTATGGTGCTAAAATTATTATTTTGTTTACTTTATTTAAATAAAACAGTGAAAAGAATACTTTAGCAAAATGGGTAACACTAGTCACAAAGGAATTATTTGAAATTTTGGCGTTTGTTAAAAGAAATCGTAAAAATTACGTATAAAAAAAGATTGAATATTTTATTTCTATTAAATCTATTGACTTGTGTTAATACACAATTAGGATGAGCAAATATCATTCTCGAGCTAACAATTAAAACGGTTTTAAACTTTTAACAGTCGGCGCACTCGATTGAGTATGACAGCTTTTATTGGGACAAGAACTATTGGTTGTAATTGCATAAGAATGTAGCTTCCCTAGACTACTTAATATACTAGTTGTCGTAGCAGAAGTCTTTTCGTTACTTGTGATCAACCGTAATAGATTAAATATTTACACGATTTTGGTTAAAATTGTTTTCCTGCTAAAGAATCTGCGAACAATGTTTTAAATTTCGTTTTAAAATAGCTTTTGCATTAAGAACCAAAAGCTATTTTAATACGTCTTTGCTCAATTAACTATTTCAACTTTTTTAATATCTCTTGGTAAATAGAACTTTATTTTGGCTTGCATCATCAGCCTTTGATAGTCCACTGCTGGACATAGGCCTCCCCTAATACACCCCTTTCCATTGGGGGGTTTGGACCGTATCCCACCACGCTGGTTCAATGCGGGTTGGTGGGTGGGATTTTGACTTAGTTACCGAAATAATTACTGGGTCTAAATGTATTAACTATACAACTACATAAATCGATAGCAGTAATATCTTTTATACCAAGAGCCTATTGATTGATCAGTTTTTATTAAGTATAAGATGCATGTCTGACTAAATGTTTGTTTGGTCTTCTGCTTCTTGATCATCGCGCTACACTTTAGAAAATTGATCATAAAAGATACCTTTATAACGAATATTAATTTTTTTGAAGTTAAGTTGTATTTAATTTCTAACTTAATCTTATCGTATCTATTTGCAGTAGTAATTCAGTAGATTTAAATTAGATGGGTATTACGTGCCGTCTTTGGCCCACAATGTTATTGAGAATACAAAACTTTATTATTAATTTGTTTTCTATTCGGCAAACTTTTAAGGTAATATATTAAAACTTTCAATTTAATTCTTTACAAAATTTCATTTAGAATGTCAGTTGGAATTTATGACCTAAACTCACTCGAACCATCTTTAAAACCACCATTTAAGTTTAGCTTTATAGTTACTATTCTTGCTGATTGGCGTTAGCATCCATTCGTGTTCTGGTATAACGGGCACCGTAGTTACTGCTGACACGTAAGGATATGAATCGTCATTAGACAGACGCGAAAACAAAAGTTGGGCAAAGAATGTAGATTTTCTATTATTTATGGTTAAAAGCTTATAAGTATATAATATAATCTATATGTAGTATAAGTGTGCGACTATAATTATATACGCACAAAAGACAGAATTATTAGCAGTTTGCGAGCATATTTTTTGTACGTATGTGATGTAGTGTCTGTTGTTGATGTTTATGAAAAAAGGTGTATTAAAAAAAAATATTACAAAAATACATTTTTTAAGCCAGATCCGCAGCTACCATGCGAAACTGCCATAAATTACGCACACATCTATAATCATTTAACATCATTAATTACGCCCATAACTTTTGTTTATCGAATGATCGTCAAAGCGCACAATACGAACTTCACATGTGGACGGATGTACTAAACGATTGTTTTTCACTGCATTGGAATGACATTACGTTTTTGTTTGGCTGAATTATGTATTTTATCAACAAACATGTCAGAAACAGCTTAATTATATCTTTACTCACATGTTAATTAAAGTATAAAGTTGTTGAACGCGCTTGTTTGCCTATTTACTGCATGAAATAGAAACATTATATAAATTATTTATGGTAAAATTTTAGCCTTATTATCATCGAACGTAGGACTTTTACGAATGCACGATTATAAATGTAACCGTTAGGCCTTTGATCTAATTCAGTTTATTTAAATACAGATACAAAACAAAAAAACTATAACAATAAAAATAAAAATCCAAATGTATATCGATATAAAACTATAAACAATACTCAAATTTTAAATTGATCGTTATCGTTGGTAAAAATTAAACCGTGGCAAATTTCCTGTTGGTTTTGCTTTTAATTAATCTTCGTATAAGCAGTTAAATTTCTAACACAACAACAAAATTACGATGCCTATTACACGGTATGTTGTAGTGTGGTGAGACAGAGGGTAATGCAAGGGCTATCTACCCTTGCATTACCGAATGTCACTGATTTTAATACCTTTACCTAATAAGACTATGTAGGTTTGTCATACATCTGTGTATAAAACGTAAGACGATTCATGCATCGGGATGGGATTTACGTTCTTGGCATTATGCTGAGGTTTAATCTCTTGAAACCAGTTTTATACCTTTAAAATGTGTCTATTTGGTATCTGCCGCCGTTCTTACTTTTTGTTGTATTAGTAACCGACCGTATCATAGCTCAGAAAATTGCCGGGAAAAGGAGTTTCATAGATTTTGCATAATATTTTTAATATTACATGAAACGCATGCATCTCATTACCGTTATTATTTTCGATAGAATGAACAACGACGAGCGTCGTACATCGATAGCTTTCTATGAGGCGCATTGTTTTGAACCTAGCCTAGCCTCGAACGCCAATCAGTTTTGTCAATCAATTTGTACTCGTATAAATCGCTGCGACAGCAAGGAGACGCTTATTACTTCAGTCGCGTATGCCGGACGCGGAGTATTACACGACGCTGAAATTGTGTGAAGTGATATAAACAATTAAACATGAAGATATTAATGAGAGCGGACACCCATTACAGTATCGTAGTTAGGGATAGTGATTACGTGAAACCCAAATATACCCTCTCTCAGGTGTGTACGGATCGAATTATTATATGATAACATCATAATTGCCTAGTAATGAGAAACTGAGGAAGTGATTTATGTTCGTGAGCTCGATTTAATGCCATTAAGATTCCTGTTCGTTGTTTCCTAAAACGTATTACAGTAATAGTTGTGAAGAGAAGACAATCCGCAGTACAAATTTTTTTACTGATGATTGACCGGGCTACTTGTTATTGTTTAAACAAAACGATTTTTTTTGGGATAAAGTTCGTTATTCTTAAAACAGTGTTCTGAAATTAAAATTAATAAAAAATTAGTACATGTATCACTACATAGTATAAAACAAAGTCGCTTTCTCTGTCCCTATATCCCTATGTTGCATAAATCTTTAAAAGTACGCAACGGATTTTCATACGGTTTTTTTAATAGATAGTGATTGAAGAAGAAGGTTTAAACATATATATTTCTTGCATAATATTGCACAGAAACGATGATAAACTTTTTTTATTGCAACCGTGCGGAGCCGGGACGGGTCGATCAATAAATAGCGCAATGCAAATAAAACGTATAATTGATTGCTGGAAAAATATTTTCAATACCGCTTAAAATGTACTAAAATACAATAAGCAGTTAAAAACCTTAAGAATTTTAATAATAAATAAATTTTTATAAGCCACTATACTGGCCATAAAAACGAACGAATATGATATCTTACTAACTTTTAATTAAAAATAAATGATCAGTTTGTTGCCCATTCTCATCTGGATCGGTCAAATATTTAAATCGTTGGTTGATTTGACATTGAAAGCTTGGAATAGATAAGTTGAATAAATGATTTTGACTTAACCGGTGACAGATTTGACATTATTCATCATCATCATCATCATCATCATAAGCCTGTGTTAGTCCACAGCTGGACATAGGTCTCCCCTAATGCGCGCCTTCTCTATTTGGCGGTTTTTGGATCGTGTCGCACCACGCTGGTCCAATTCGAGTTGGTGGATTCCAACCAACGACATTATTAATGGCTTGAAATATAATAATTTATACTTCTGATTGTTAAATATCGTGTTTTGCAAATGTTCGAGTTTTAACACGATTTATTTGTCTTCAAAACATCTTATACGTACGAGTCAATATTGTACGCTAAGGGAATGTGCAAATGGGAACAATCAGGACTTTTGATTGTCTTAATTGGACGTAGGCGGAGCGCACACACCTCCATCTTGTACGTCATTCGTTCGGTAACATACATGTACAATCATTGCGTTGTTTACGGCCGCTGGGTCGGCCAACGTCGTATATCAATTCAATCAATGTAATCAAGATGTGTCTACAAAATACATGTAATTTTCATAAATTTGACGAAAAACTAATTATTAAACGTTGAATTATCTTAGAGGATACAATGTCGACATACCGTCTCTAACTGTTATTGTATTTTTTATGACACATTATACACCTTATACATGTATATACCTTATTGTGTAGTTGAAAAAATATATGAAAATTTATTAATACAATAATAAATTTTGTTTCTGCTTTGACGTGACAATTAGCTCAAGAAAAGGTCGTCCTTTTATGCTATTGAAGCAACTATACATTAAGTAGTTATAAAATAATTCAAAGTACAACTTTATGTTTTATGCTAGGTGCTAGCCGCTGTAGCAGTATCAATGGGGTCTATGATCGTCGGATTTTCTTCAGCATACACGTCACCGGCTTTAGTGACTATGGAAAATAGCACGACCATATCAGTAACGGAAGAGCAGGTGAGACAACGGAATCCAAATAATTTATAAAAAAAAAATGTGAATATGTACTTTAATACCATTTAATGAATGGTAGATAGTTTTATTAATATTCTTCGTAAATTGACTTGTGCTTATATGTCTAAGTATAGCTTTTGCAAGATTGCCATTGAAAGAAAGAATACATCTTAACATAAATGCGTATAAAAGCATAAATCAAGATTAACCCTTGGACAATTTTCGTTCGACTACAAAGTGGGGAACACTTGCATCAACATAGTATACCATAGTATACCAATACTACACATAAGAAACAGAAAGTGATCATAATGCTTGAACTAATAAATCCATGATAATTTCAGGCAAGCTGGGTCGGTGGTCTGATGCCTTTAGCAGCCCTGGCCGGAGGGGTGATAGGCGGACCGCTCGTCGATTACATTGGACGACGCAAGACCATTCTGTTCACTGCGCTACCATTCTTCATCGGATGGATTTTAATAGCGGCAGCGACAACGGTGGAGCTTGTACTAGCTGGACGGGCGATATGTGGATTGTGTGTCGGCATCGGATCACTTGCCTTCCCCGTGTACCTCGGTGAAACGATACAACCAGAGGTGCGAGGTACTTTAGGTCTTTTCCCTACCGCTATCGGTAACATTGGCATTCTAATCTGCTACGTCGCAGGAAAATACCTCGATTGGTCGCAGCTGGCTTATTTAGGGGCGTCTCTACCAATTCCCTTCCTAATTCTTATGATCATGATCCCTGAGACGCCTCGCTGGTACATATCGCGAGGGAGGACAGAGGAAGCGCGCAAAGCGTTGCAGTGGCTTCGCGGCTCTCAAACGAAAATCGATAATGAAATCCGTGACATAGCATTATCTGACGCCGAAATAGGAAAGGAGTCGTCCATGACGGAAATATTCAGCCTCAAATACATGAAGTCCATTTTCATTTGCCTAGGTCTAATGGCTTTCCAACAACTGTCCGGTATTAACGCGGTGATATTTTATACGGTGAAAATATTCAAAATGTCCGGCAGCTCAATTGATGAGAATCTATGCACGATCATAGTCGGTGTGGTGAATTTCATATCAACTTTTATAGCTACGGCGTTAATTGATCGCGCCGGTCGTAAGATGCTACTGTATATATCGTCAGTCACGATGACTGTAACTTTGGTGGTCTTGGGGACGTTTTTCTACGTACGCGACACGCTTAATATGGACGTGTCTACATTAGGTTGGCTTCCGCTAACAAGCGTCATGATTTATTTGTTGGGTTTCTCATTAGCTTTCGGACCCATCCCCTGGCTAATGATGGGCGAAATATTGCCAGCTAAAATAGGGGCGCCGCTGCGTCAATATGCACTGCTTTCAATTGGCTGTGCACATTTACAGTCACAAAAACATTCCATAATATTTTAACAGGCATAGGACCCTCCGGCACATTTTGGCTATTCGGATGTATATGCTTTATAGGATTATTTTTCGTTGTTGTCTGTGTACCAGAAACACGAGGTAAGAGCCTTGAGCAAATCGAAAATAAAATGACAGGTCGAAATGTTGTCAGAACAAGGAGAATGAGTTCAATAGCAAACATAAAGCCGTTACCTTGTGGATGTTAGTCTAAATTGGCAAAAAAGAAATTATTGAACAATATAGGTGGATGTGTTCTTCAGACATATTCCTGTAAAAACATATATATATTTGGAAAAATATAATTTAATAATAAACTTGAGGAATGTGTAACAAAAAATATATCTTAATTAAAAGTAAAAACAACCCTAGAGTTAAGGTTATAAAAAAATTATTAGATTGTACTTATTTAAGACGTTAAGGTATTATTTAACAATTTCAAAATCAACATCAATTGTTTAAAGAACTAAGTGAATCAATGCATAAAAAATGTATTGTGCAATAATTATTAAAACTTTACTTGATTGTAGGTTAAGGAAATATATATATTTTAGAAGCTTTAAGTGTTTTTCTAAAATAAAATAGTATATTTTGTAAACTTAAATTACAGATCAATTAACCAATACGGAAATCATACATCAAAGTACAATCAAGGGACATCAGCCGATATAGATGAAATCTGTTTATTATGTTCTCCAATATTAAAAGCTAGACAATGAGAACATCATTTAAATTGTCATAATATTCAAAACGATTTACTTATGAAATAAATAATATTTGTTTAAAACTGATACATTATTTTTTACCAAAAGGTTTGAAGACTTAATTATTTTATTTCATTCATAATTTATATACATGACATTGGTATTAAAATGAGGATGAATCTTGGAGGCTTACTTGAAATACACCAATTTTTTTAATATGGGCACATATACATGGCTACAAATATTTATTTTGTTTATGCATAGTTATACAAAACATTATGTCATTTGATTAGTCTTACTTTACAGATATCAGAAAACTTATTTTTATTTTCTTAATGTATTTTCAAATATAATGGTTGTATGAAGACTATCTTCGCGATTCTGCCAACAACTACATTTTTTTTATGGCATACTCAGGCAGACAAGCAGTCGAGCCACCTGATGGGAAGTGGTCAACGACGCCAATGCCTATGATATTGGCAATACCGCCACCACACTGCTTGCCGTGAGACATAAGGTGTTAAGTCTCCTTTACCCAGTAAATACGCTGGCTACGGTGCCCTTCAAACCCGAACACAGCAGTGTTTTCACAATACTTCTTCGCGGCAGAAATAGGCAGATATTTCTATTTTATCCCTTACTACTCAAATCTTTTACAGAGTTGATGGTCAAGGACAGAATGTTATTTCATTTGTACCCACGAATGTTGGACGCGTATTACAAGTTTTACCAAGTAAAATATTACAAAGACAAACATTAAGTAACTTTAAAATGAAAATAAGTATAATAATATCAGCTTCAGTTCATTACAGTAAATAAAATGCAGAATTATTCTAAGATTTGTATTATTACTTATGCTAACTAATTATATATATATAATCATAGTAAATGTTATAAATTAACTTACCCATAACTTGTACTCGACAAATAGCACAAGTATCACATTCTACGTCCCAGCTCCACATGGCGACAGCATTCCACTTTTTAAGTGTAAACATTTTATCAGACTTCTGACAATCACCTTCACCACGGTCTAATGATTCACCATCTTCTCCAGACATTTTTACTATGATGCTGTAAAATCCGTTTCGAAAATAAACACAAAATTTGTTAGTATTCAGGCAAAGCAGCTTGTTTATTTACTTATCACAATGACAAAGATATCTAAAGACAGCTATTGAATAAGGTAAGTCTTAACACAAAAAATAATACTTTAATATTTGGTATGTGAAAAAAATCATCAATTTATTTATAAGATGAGTAAAAAAAAAATGAGAATTAACCAAAAATAACTTAATAATTGTTAGCAAAATGTTTGTACGAACCTTGTAACAGATTAATTTTAACTAGCAACAGTCTTCGTGAAAGTAAAAGTGTTGCTTTTGACATTGACAATGTCACAATATATGATTTCACGTTAATCGTCGGTGTATATTCGATTATGGTCAGTTTAAATTTGTTGTTTTTGTTAAATTTTTAGACTGTAACGCTACTTTAAAACTGTTGTTTTAGTATAATGAAATGTTCTTTTGAGTAAAATTATAAAAAAAATTCAACCAAACTGAATTTTTATTCTGGCCATAATTAAAAAATTATAATATGTTGTTTGGAAGTGGACTCAAGGATAAAAATCGGAAAATAAAGCAAACAAATAATTTAAATTGATACTTAATTGTTGAAAATAACGTGATTGTTTTAATGGTATAAAATTCCCCAAGGTTTCAATTTTCAACTAATGGTAGGAACAATGGTGTAAAGGATAAAAAAAAGATCAGATAAAAAAACTTATACTTTATAATATTGGTCGCACTTGTTTGCTTACTAAATTATATTTCATTTGATAAGTAATAATATTTAATCAGACAAGTGTATAAGGAAATTACTTGAATAGTCTTAACTTTTTAGAAAACAAATAGTATAGGAAGCACTACCACTGCAAACATGGTTTTAACATTTTATTTACAAATATTTTTAGCTAGAGAGTTTAAATTGTCAACAAGAGCGAATGTGAAGGAAATTAATACAAAAATTATTTCAAACATACTTAAGTTTGTTTATTATAATGCATTTTATTAATGATTATATAACAGATATTTTTGAATCACCCAGACTCCATGTGGTACTAGTCTGCCATACCGCTAAAGTGTAAAATTAAACAGCAGAGCTAGAAATTCAAAGAGACATTTGTGCGTTAAAGAAAAAACTAGTTAAATAACCCTTTTTTTGTTAAAGTTTCTCTTCGTCATGTTTGCAGATATGCCATGTTTATCGTATTATATCAATATGGCCAATTTCCTGCAGTGAAATTTTGCTAATTTAATTTTTTTATGTCAATAACTAAGATTCCCAGTGATATTGCATACACAAACAATAAATAGTATTACGTTTCAATTAACATTTACTCCATAAGCAAGTATGTGTGCCATAGAAGCAAATTATTACCAAAAAACCTTGTTCAATGAAAAACAAAAAGGGTAAAGTAGGGTATTTTCGCCGGGTGGTGACTAGTAAGTGATATTTTCAAATTAAGGTTGTGATTGTAATATTCAAGTATAAATAGGCTTAATATTATTTCAACATGTAACATATATAATGAAATTTCCATTGACCAAACAAAAAGTTCATTTTGTTTGCTCATTATATTTTATTTGGCCAAAAAATCTAAAAAGGACTGAAAATGTTAGATTAGTACTATTTTTTAAAGGTCTACCACTCTTTGTAAGTTTTAGACAACAAGGATTTTGCAAATTTTTCCTAGACAACTAGAATCTAATATTGTAATTATCTTTATAGAGTAAGGTTTCTTGGTTATTTCCAGGGTTTTGTTTTAGTACTGGATTAATTTACATTAACATACATAAAATGTAAAACAGCTTGTTAGCTATTACAGTTGGATTAGAATTCATAATTATAAATCTTTTTAAAATAACAATGTAATGTAAACAAATTTGTTCCACAATTTTTAGTAGCAAATACAATTTAATATATAAGCAGGGTAAAATAGTTTTTTAAAACATTTTTAAGTTTTGTATTGTTTATAATAAAAAAAACTTATTCTATTACATATATATTGCTACAAAATATTTAAAAAAATGTTTCATGAAATGCAGTTTTATTCTTAGTTCTTAAATACAATTTATCTATGTCTAGTGCAGCTTTAATTACCTAATTTTAGGTGGTACAAAATTATCACATCAGTAAAGTTATGAATATAAAATTATAATGCCTCTGTGCTGTTTCTAATCTGTTGCTTGTCTTCAAAAAAAAACTATCCTAATTTATAAATTTTATCTTTACTGGAAACATAACTACTGGCTGAACACTATGTTGCTTAATACAGCAAACAACAGTAACGAAAGGCTTATGCCTATTGCACCGGCATTACTGAAACATCCCAATTCTTCCACTTGAACTTGATATCTGATATTGTATGGAAACCGGCATGCATTTTCTGAAAAATTACACATTCTTTAATGTCTGCAAAGTGCAAAGAAGTTTTGTTATGTAAATGACAAATTGTTATGATAGATATTTTAGTTACGTTTTTATAAATATTTGTTAAAATATAATATTACCTGTGCAAACGGCGCTTAATGAAGAAGTAGTAGCAGATGATTGTACAGAAATGTAGAATAATGGACACGAATTGATGGTCCAGTAATCGGAGCATGCATTCTGAAGACTAATCTCAACATTCCCACTTGATGTTAATGTTTGGCAGGTTACTGCGCTTTGATCATAACCTGATAAGGTAGCATTTTGTCTGCAATTTTATGAAAGAATTTATTAGTATTTTTTAGTCATGGTAATTGTTTTAACTACTTCTATTTTTTAAAATTATTAACTATTAATAGTTTATGTTTGAGTCTAGTAACATCAGTTGTATACATATTGTAACATAGTACGCAAAACATCAAATGCACATAATGAGCAATAACAAAGCGCAACGATTTGGCGCCATTAATGTATATACACTTTCTATTGTGCGAGGCTTGTTTGGACTAGAGTTGTCATTGTAAGAAATTGTTGATGAAGTTTAGAGGTACACCTTCCGGTGCTGTTTTTTAGTTTTGGAACGTAAGTCGTATTAGTTTTGATGTTCTTATAAAGCCTAATTTTATTTTCATAACCATATATATCGCTTTATGGTATCGTTTTCTCACCTTGGCTGTGGTGCAATTCTCGAGTAACAAATAATTAAGCTGCCAACACCCGCGCCACTACGTGAAATTCTAATTTTCCGATAATCATTGTTAATGTAGTAGTAGTTTGGACTTATTGAATAGAAATTAATGTAGCCCGGTTCAACAAAGTCTTCATACTGTCGAGCACCCGATGAGGTTTCTTCCGGATAAGTTGATCCGCAAAGCGGGTTGATAATTCTTCTACCAACTGAAAAATATAATGATAAAAATAAATATCTAATGGTCCTCAAGGCAAAATAAATTGTGTAATAGTACTTTAAACTTTTGTAATTAATCAATGCAGAGTCAAGCCAGTTAATGGCTCACTGAGTTAATGAGTTCTCTGGCTCTGGCTGCCAGTTAATGACTTGACTCTCTAGCTCTCTCTCTGGTCTGTCATTGTAAGGACAAGATTTAAACCGAAACAAAATTGTTATGAAAAACAAATCATGATTTTTTAAATGGGAACACTTATAGTAATTATCCATACTACAACTGTGGGTCTGTATTTTTTTTGCCCTAAAACTGGGTTTTACCTTGGGAA
Organism: Lamproptera curius; assembly: GCA_029286875.1. Classification (NCBI taxonomy): domain Eukaryota; kingdom Metazoa; phylum Arthropoda; class Insecta; order Lepidoptera; family Papilionidae; genus Lamproptera; species Lamproptera curius. The sequence goes on from JAGSMT010000048.1 coordinate 1,125,622, forward strand.
ATTCTTTCTAGAATTGGATTCATCGTCAGCTCAACATTTGTTCCTTCGCTGTTCAACGAAATGGTAGTTATATCCCTTAAATTCACCGGCACGTTCTTTTACCTTCCTTCTTCCTCGTTTCTTATGTCCACATTGCATTTTTTGTGCCAAAAGTAAAGCATTATCTAAATGGTGTTTGATTTTTACAAATACTATTCAAGGCTTTGTTTAAGATTCCTTTCTAGAGTCATTTTGGAGATCAAATATTGCTGAACAAATTACTTCCTTTAGCAGAAAGCCAAAATTAAAGGTTAAAAGGTAAAATTAAAACAGCCGGCAAAGAAGTTGCTTGATCTGTTTGCCTTTGTTGGTCTTGAAAATGTTAAACTCCTTGTTTGTCCTATTTTCTTTACGACACGACCTAAAAGCACCCAGCAGTATCCTATAAACTTTTAAATTTGTCAGTCTTTCCAGTAATTGCCATCTGTAGATAAAAAAAGAAACCAATTTCTTACTGTTAAAACACGGACGCTGGGGAACTGCAAACATAACGCCACAAAGTTCAAAGGAAGATTAGAACAGGGACGAACAATGCTTTTGGATTTATTTCTCGGATTTTTCTCACCCTCCAGGACACCTGACATTGACGCGGATTGTCGTAACCTTGACCCTGCACAACGCAATATCAGTCCATCTTTTTTCAGTGTTGCTGAAGTCTTTTGACATATCCTCATGTTTTCCAGATATAAAAAAACCAGGAAGTTCCCATACTTCCCTTTGTCATTTCATATGAATGAATCTAATGATTTGACCATTTGTCCTTTTTTTTCGTGGGGCTGCAAAAAATTATTCCGAAATTTTACCTTTTAAAACTAAATGATTTTTTGCCTTAATTTCACCCAAACATAGAATAAATTATTTTGTATGCCCCCAAATACGATGGTTTCCTTTGACCCACAACGGCCTCTTCAAGTTTGCAAGTTTTCAGCCCGGATATATTTCCAACAATTGTACAAATTTAAAAAATTCCCTGTTTTCCGAAGAACTATCACGGGGCCCTAAAGCAAGATTTTGTTGGGCTAAAATAACGTGACATCTAAAAGCCATGTAAAATTTTCCATTTCTTAGTTTCATCGAAAACTTAAGTTATCTTTATCAATAGTTTTATTAAGTTTTAAGCCACTTCAACTTTTATTTTTTATGTTTTGATAGATGTTCATGAGATGATTCATGCGTGAATCCTAAGATTTAATTTCCACCACGGCGAAAACCAGGAAAATTTTTTTGTGTTTTCAACCCACGCAAATAACCGGCAGGTAGCAATATATTTTTGTTGATGGGTGATATAATCCATTTCAAATTTTTGTTCGTTTAAATGGTAAAACCATTGCAAGTTAAACAACGATGTGTTCTTAGTGTTTCACCGGTCTTTCCACAATTAAAGGACCACTTTATTTGTTTACACCCTTCTCGATAATAAATTATAGTGTCGGACCCAGGTATTTAAAATGGCAGCCTTGGATGGAAGACCTCTAATTTGGACGTAGTCTTCCCCCATATTTTTAATAGTTTTATACCCTGTGTTTGCGTCATCACATCGGTTTTATTAACATCACATTTTGAACTTTTCAACCAGTTTTGTCTCAATATCAATGATTTGGCATCCCGATTCATCAGTTTGACTAATTTCTTTGGCAACGCAACTTTTCTTCTCATCAAAGTTTGAAAGGTATTTGGATAAAGATCCACCAAGTGCATTTGCCGCTTCAGTCAGTTCAGTTACTTATTAGTTCATAGGTACATTGTAATTTTTTATTTATATGCGAAATCATATTTTTTTCTATGTATCTTGGTGTTTGTATCAATCTCTTTTAACGTGTATATAAAGGGATGTTAGTAACTAAAACAAAAATAACAAAATAATTCATTAAGTAAGTTTTCCTGTTTTAAAATGTACTGTGTTAGCAAAAAATATGAGCACAATATTGCCTAATACAAGAATATAAAAACAAAAGAGAATCTTTAATTCTACAACAAAAAGTGATGCTTACTATGCTATAGTTTCATTTGAAAATACGAAGCTTATTTATTCGAAACCTAGGCAATGTTGTGATTTATGTTACAACATTGCCTACACACTTCTGGTTAATGTAATTGGCGGTATACATATTTGTTGTATGAATTTAAACGTTATTTTAAATTAAATTAATTAAATTTCTTATAATATAATTTTTAAATAAAAAAATGGTATGTCAGTCACAGCTTAAACTTAAAAAATATAAAACAAAAACTCTAAAAATCAGGCAGAGTTGCAGCAGTTACCGGTACGAAACTTTTATGAAAGATAGCTGAATAGACTAAAAAAAGTTGTTTGCATTAAAACAATATTTTTGTATTGATTAAGAGAATTACTTACTTTTCTGAATACTCAGAAATGCACCAGCTCAACTCTAAAATAATTAACTTTTAAACTTTATGTAACAACAAAAATTAAAAACACTTTTTAATGAAATTAAAAGATCTTAAGCTCTTATTTTAAGCGGTTAAGATCGTGTTTATTACTTAAGAATTTGCACTATTACATAAATACACTATTAATTACCAACGTAAAAAAATATATATATTTTAATTTTTTTCGACATAAGTATAATCCGTTCAGCATAAAAGTTTATTAGTACCATGTAAAACTTTCGATGGCTGTAGTGGTTTAATATTGATGAAGTCATGTACACATGAAATCATGAAATATTAACATATTTTAAAGTATTATGAAAAATGCGAAAAACATTTGGGGCCCCCTAAAGACCTGAGGCCGGGGCGAGCGCCCCTTCCGCCCCCTGTTAGTCCGCCACTGGTAATATTCAAGTATATAGGCTTAATATTATTTCAACATGTAACATATATAATAAAATTTCCATTGACCAAACAAAAAGTTCATTTTGTTTGCTCATTATATTTTATTCGGCCAAAAAATCTAAAAAGGACTGAAAATGTTGGATTAGTACTATTTTTTAAAGGTCTACCACTCTTTGTAAGTTTTAGACAACAAGGATTTTGCAAATTTTGCAAAATGAGGTTTCTTAGTTATTTCAGGGTTTTGTTTTAGTACTGGATTAACATTAACATACAATAATTCATCATTAACATAAAATTCATAATTATAAATCTTTTAAAATAAAATTATGATGTAAACAAATTTGTTCCACAATTTTTAGTAGCAAATACAATTTAATATATAAGCTGGTAAGATAGGTTTTAAAACATTTTTAAGTTTTGTATTGTTTATAATAAAAAAAACTTATTCTATTACATATATATTGCTACAAAATATTTAAAAAATGTTTCATGAAGTGCAGTTTTATTCTTAGTTCTTAAATACAATTTATCTATGTCTAGTGCAGCTTTAATTACCTAATTTTAGGTGGTACAAAATTATCACATCAGTAAAGTTATGAATATAAAATTATAATGCCTCTGTGCTGTTCTAATCTGTTGCTTGTCTTCAAGAAATGAAAAAAAAACTATCCTAATTTATAAATTTTACTGGAAACATATCTACTGGCTGAACACTATGTTGCTTAATACAGCAAACAACAGTAACGAAAGGCTCATGCCTATTGCACCTGCATTACTGAAACATCCCAATTCTTCCACTTGAACTTGATATCTGATATTGTATGGAAACCGGCATGCATTTTCTGAAAAATTACACATTGTTTAATGTCTGCAAAGTGCAAAGAAGTGTTATTATGTAAATGATAAATTGTTATGATAGATATTTTAGTTACGTGTTTATCAATTTTTGTTAAAATATAATATTACCTGTGCAAATGGCGCTTAATGAAGAAGTAGTAGCAGATGATTGTACAGAAATGTAGAATAATGGACACGAATTGATGGTCCAGTAATCGGAGCATGCATTCTGAAGACTAATCTCAACATTCCCACTTGATGTTAATGTTTGGCAGGTTACTGCGCTTTGATCATAACCTGATAAGGTAGCATTTTGTCTGCAATTTTATAAAAGAATTTATTAGTATTTTTTAGTCATGGTAATTGTTTTAACTACTACTATTTTTTTAATTACTAACTATTAATAGTTTATGTTTGAGTCTAGTAACATCAGTTGTATACATATTGTAACATAGTACGCAAAACATCAAATGCACATAATGAGTAATAACAGAGCGCAACGATTTGGCGCCATTAATGTATATACATTTTCTATTGTGCGAGGCTCGTTTGGACTAGACTTGTCATTTTAAGAAATTGTTGATGAAGTTCAGAGGTACACCTTCCGGTGCTGTTTTTTAGTTTTGGAACGTAAGTCGTATTAGTTTTGATGTTCTTATAAAGCCTAATTTTATTTTCATAACCATAGATATCGCTTTATGGTATCGTTTTCTCACCTTGGCTGTGGTGCAATTCTTGAGTAACAAATAATTAAGCTGCCAACACCCGAGCCACTACGTGAAATTCTAATTTTCCGATAATCATTGTTAATGTAGTAGTAGTTTGGACTTATTGAATAGAAATTAATGTAGCCCGGTTCAACAAAGTCTTCAAACTGTCGAGCACCCGATGAGGTTTCTTCCGGATAAGTTGATCCGCAAAGCGGGTTGATAATTCTTCTACCAACTGAAAAATATAATGATAAAAATAAATATCTAATGGTCCTCAAGGCAAAATAAATTGTGTAATAGTACTTTAAACTTTTGTAATTAATCAATGCAGAGTCAAGCCAGTTAATGAGTGCTCTGGCTGCCAGTTAATGACTTGACTCTCTCGCTGTCTCTCTGGTCTGTCATTGTAAGGACAAGATTTAAACCGAAACAAAATTGTTATGAAAAACAAATCATGATTTTTTAATGGGAATACTTATAGTAATTATCCATACTACAACTGTGGGTCTGTATTTTTTTGCCCTAAAAGTCGGTTTTACCTTGGGAAATTCTTTCTAGAATTGGATTCATGGTCAGCTCAACATTTGTTCCTTCGCTGTTCAACGAAATGGTAGTTATATCATTGTGTACATCGCGCACCAAGTTGATGAGATTGTCAAATTGATTTGTGGCGGTAGCGAATAGGATCCTTAAATCTGAAACGGTTTAATTATTGCTTAGTTACATTCCTACAAACTGATTAATTTTATACAGTATTAGTACTTTAATTACCTGGTACGGTTTCATTAAGTAATCTGGCTTGTTCTAGTGCGGTCTGTGTGATTTGTACGTTTCCGCTATTCAGCATAAACAGAAGGACGCTAGCGTTGCCACCAACATAATTAGTTGTCCTCTCGTGTTCTAGTTCGTTATGCATCATTATCCGTATGTTGTTGAAAGTAGTCTCTAAGTTTACTCCAGTCAGCACTGCGAAATAGTATAATGTTAAAATTTTCTTATTTCACCCCTGTAGATTTAGTCCACCAATACAATTATGAGTTGAAGTATTCTGCTAATTGAATCGACGTCTTTATTATAGTTTAAATTTGATTTTGAAGAGTTGTTTTTAAATGTGTTTACGAATTGTTCAGATAGGTAATTTTATTACGATTGCTGTTGATTAAGGATTATTTTTAATAAAAATAAGTTTCAACGCCCAACTAATTAAAACTAAGTCGATATTATACTCACATGACTGATGTGTAGCTGCCGTGTAATTCGTGTGAAAATCGGATATAGAGAAGGTTTTGTTAACTATTACATTTCCATCGAAAGCACTCAGCAGAGTGACACTTGATCCGTATTTACTAACTTCTATGGTGTCCAACAGGTATGATATAGCAGGATACACCGCTTGGTACTGCCACGATGCGTCTAGTACGATGTAGAGGTTGGTCTTATATCGGTAGTCCGATAAGGTAGCTTCCGTTGTGATACAATTCATGTCGTTCATATTGCTCGCTGAAAATATTTGTAACGTTACATGAAAGTAATTTAATTATATCAGAGTTCAACTGAACACTCCATAATGCCTTTTTAAATATTAATATAATTGGAATGCGATGAACAGAATGATCATCTAATGGTAGTGATTACGCTGAGCTTACGCTCATGGGCTTTTTTAGTAAGTGCATTGTAGAATACCCCACTACCCGCTCGTTATCTTGAGATAGGATGTTACGGTATGTACATTAATAAATTGCAATTCCAGTGTTCATAAAAGGTTAAAAAAAGGTAAAATAAAAAAAAAAACTAAAATCACTTCAAGCTTAATTTCTATAATAGCTTCAGCCTTTTAACACCTTAGAACACTTTTTTAGGTTGAAGCGCTGTACGTCTCGGTAAAATGATTTTGTAAAATATCTTGATACAAAATGTTGTTTTTATGAAAAATTTAACAGAGCAACACCTAAAAAGTATTTCATTTTTAAAAATGTTGAACTTACTTGTATAAGACTGGAAATTGGTTACTGCACTATTAACAAGGTCTTCGAGGCCTCCAGTTATAGTTCCCCTCAATGGTATGTTAGTGTCCAAAGCAGCGGCAAATGTGTACGTTTCTGACACCAATGTGTCGCTTGTGATGTATTGTTGACTCAATTCCCGTCGGTTGCAGGCGCGGAGAGTTGGATTGTAGACTCCATTCTGTAATTTTCAATATTTTTTGAAGACAAATTAGGCCTAAAAAGCTATTTTCGAATATAATAATCTGGTTAAATTACTTCTAAATTGCTTTACTACCTCACAATATTTATTTTTGTCAGTACCTATTCAAAATATCGTTTGTAAAATAAAATTTTAACTAACTTTTAATAGTTTATTCACATTGCTATCGCACAAGATTAACTACAGAAAGCGAAACAGAAAAAATAGAATCTTGTCTAGTATATTTAGAACTCTTAGAAATTTCATTTGTGTCTAGATATTCTTTTTAAGATGCAGATAAGCTAAGAAATGGAACAAGAACAGATTTTTAACTCACCCTTGCTGTGTAATACATATCCAATAGTTGTGACAGTTTCAACGTGCTAGATACACCTAACACAGAGGACAATGTAGTACCAATGACGAACCCGTCGATATCACCACGTATTTCTGGATCAGTCATTTCGACGTTAATTCGGTTGTGGAGCATATAGTACCGGGTTGCCTGAGAGCTATTCCAGTTTCCAGCTGTGCCGATGGATATTGAAGGGTTGCCCCTTTCGGTGCCCTGAATCAGTACCGCTTCAGCTAAATCGCCTTTAAAGAGAATTAATTGTGTCAATATTGTTGTGAAACAAGCACTGGTTGAAAAGATGTTGATTGATGTAAACGATTATGCGCTTCTCAATTTGAAGTGAATCTTAAGTTTTGTAGCTTTTCCTATATAAAAATTTTGTACCCACGAGTTTAGGGTTAGATTTCTCGAGCTATACTAGAGCCTAAAGGCACCTGAAATGCTTCATATTTATTAACCACCGGCAAGTTCAACACACGATAGTTAGCCCATCTCCACTAGAAGGAAAATTGTGTTATAAACCAGTAATTTTCTAGGTGAGCTGTGTTCTGCACTTGTAAACTTGTCCGTTTATAGCTTAATATAAGATACATAATCCTCGTTACTATTCAAAATGACCATGCAAAACAACGTATCTTATTATGATATACCGTATGCAATAATGGTCACTTATATCTTTGTCAGTGTATCAATGTATACCTGATAAGGTTGCCGGATATATCGAAGTGACAGATTGCTGAACGTTGTTATAGTTTAGCACCGAACTCTTAGTCAGCTCCAAGACAGGAACTTGCTGCAATTCCGCCCCAGCAGCGATACCCGCTATAAGGTTACCAGCGGACACGGCGCCCCAACGCGTGTTTACTACGCCATTTAGCAATGGGCATGTGCTTTGACCCAACACTTGGCGTTCTGATTTGGTATTGCCCTTGTTTGTGTATTCAATATCGTCTTTCGGATTGTAATGTCGCATTTGACCTTTCTTGCTCGCTGCGTACCTGGATAAGTTTAAACATATTGTTTTTAAAATTGTTGTTAATTATATACGAAAAAAATGTTTTAGTAGATTAACTTAAGACAAAGACAAGTTAAATATACGCACAACAGATTTGTGTAAACACTACAAAGTTCCAGTATAACGGCCATAAAACCTAAATTTCTAAAGCTCAACGTATTACCGTTGGATATTAGGACGTCAACCTAAATGAAGTTAATAATATATGTCACCAAAGAATAACCCCTAGCCAAAGAGGAGTAAATTCGACGTAAATAAAAACTAATGGCAAGCTCTAATCGCGCCAAAACTTGTGGATAGCCGCCATAGGTAATCAACACGGGATGTTTCTATGGATAAGGGGCATACTTTATACATTCACTTAAATAATAAAGGTCCCATATCGTGTTTTTAATAAAGAGTTTATATCAGACTCGGGTGAAGCATGCACAATCTGTGTACCGCTTTTATTTCATTCTAGAATTATGCTTAACATTGTATTATAATGAATTCTATGAGAAGCCAAATTAGTCTTGACATTGGCTAGACGCATTTTTTTGCTTACGATTGCATTGTTTTTTTTTTATGTCTTACGCAGGCAGACGAGCAGTCGGGCCACCTGATGGAAAGTGGTCACCGACCCCCATAGACATTGGCAATACCAGTGGTATCGCCAACGCGCTGCCTACCGTGAGACATAGGGTGTTAAGTCTCGTTTACCCAGTAAATATGCTGGCTACGGTGCCCTTCAAACCGGAACACAGCAGTGTTTTCACACTACTGCTTCGCGGCAGAAATAGGCACCGCGGTGGTACCCACCCAGACGGTCTCCTGTAAACAAGGGACCTACCACCGGTTTACATCTATTTCAAGTTTTATTTGGGTTTTTTATAGTTTTATAGATATTCACTTACATCTTCTCCAAGTCCAAAATCTCGACGTCATCGTTCACAAGTGTCACGTCCTAGCGGTTCTCAAGGCACGATATTGTGACAGTTGATTGCAACTGTTTTCATTGCCTCGGACCCTTGCGTCCACCGTTGTTGACAACATTTGATGTAGAGCGCACTGGATGAAATTTTAATATAAAATAATTAATAATGTAGTATATATGTTATGAGATAGATGTCGTATTTTACGGTTTCTATAATTCAATTTGGTTTATAATATGTATTTTAAAAAATATATGTATTTTTTTTCGAGCTGAACATCTAACATATTAATAAATTACTGATTATATTTTTTAGAATCAAAAAGTCATGAGCATTATTTACTATATGCTTATTTTTATTTATCTATAACTTTTTACTCACATCATTTGTAAGGAATCTTTTATTCTATGATTATATTGAAAGTGCCGCCTCTATGGGCTAGCGGTATTGGCCCTTGCTTTACAAGATCGTAGCCTTATGAGATAAGTTCGTGGGTTCGAAGCCCGCGGAAATAATTTTGTATCATTGTTGTTGTGATTGGTTATGACAATTTAGGCCGATCACCCAGTTGTCTAAAAGTAAGATGCGTTGAATGGGTATGTAAAAAGTCGGTCCACCCACCAACCCGCATGGGACCAGCGTGGTAAGATACAGTCCAAATACCCTATAGGAGAAGGCGTGCATTAGGAGAGGGCTATGTTCAGCAGAGGACTAACGCAGGCTGATCATGATGATTTAAAGTCGTGTTTTATTTGTTTATAATGAACATGGTAACATTTACCTTTAATTCAGATGATACAGTAGTATTCGCCAGTACTTGTAAATTACCGGGAATTATTCTCGTAAGTAGCAACCTGTGACGGTAGAATGAATGGAATGTGGGTGCAAACGGTAGAAGAGTAGATTGAGCACCCAGAGCGACTTCTGGCTGATGATATTCTATCCCATCTTGTCTGTACCTGAAATTTAAAATTTGAATTTAGACCACTTTTGAGATTTTGCTATCAGTAATAATCTTAATAAAAAGGATTTGAAAACGGACTAAAATATCGCTATAAAAATTTTACAGGCACTCAAAATGTAACGTCGTCTCCATTCGTTGTTTAACTATTTCTTATTATTAATAATATTAATATTATTAATAAAAAATATGAATTACAATTTGATACAATTTTAAAAAATCTATTCATGAAAATACTCCCGGTACTAAAAAAATCATTAATTTAGTAGGTAGGAAAAATCTAAAATTTAATTTCGTGTAGTAGAAGAAAGAGCTCATATTAACTACCTTCTATGTGACGCTATAAAAAATCTTGCTACTGCGTAGACCTAATATTAACTTACGTGTGAAGTAACAACACGGCTAATTGTCTCAGGTCAACGTTGACATTCGGACTGTCCTCTATCTTTCGAATTATATCAATGAGGACTGGCATGGTCGTCGGTGGTAAATTGTTTCTGTTGACTAGTAGGGGATCTGTGTAACATTCTCGGAGCTCTGGTGCCACACTCGATTGGGCTGTTAGTTGCGCCTCGGCATAAGACGCTGCCGCCAGGATCGACAGCAACCAAAACATTCTGGAAAAAAATGGTCGTTTTGGTATACTGATTTAACAACGTGGGCTGTTTAAAAACAAATAAACCTACTTTTACGGATATAATCGGCGCCAGATATTATTTTATTCTGGACGTTACACTTTAAAAAATGCATATAATAACGACAAAAACCGATCAAATTAGTTTATAATTAAATTTGTAGTATTCGTGCAAACAAAAGAAAAAATATTTAATTTTGCGGCGTTAGATTGCAACGACATAAATGACTAAAATTGATAAAACGAAATCGTAATTTACTAAAATGGAAGGCCGAAATAATCAATCAAAACTTACTCAAACGCTTTAAAAAAAGAAATAAAAAGTCAGTGCTCTACACAAGAACAGTATTGACTAGCTGTTTAACTTTTCTCTCTGTAACAAATTACGTTGGAATTTCGTAGACTGTAGTACCTATGTAGTATGATTAATGCAACAACAAGTCTACGGGTATACACATTATCTTACAAACAAAAGGCAAGGATCCGATAAAAGATATTGATGACGATGTTTCAGTGGTATTTGTTACTGTAATATTACTTCGTTATCGATTAAAACAAGGAGTGGCTCAAGGAGCGTTTAGTTGTAATTTATGTTTGATTTAATAATAGGTACTTTATGCAATTCCATTTCATTTAATTTATACGTGTAACTTAACATTGCTTAAGTATAGATTGTTAGAGATGTTAAGTACTTAAGAGTAGGTACTTTTTATTTGCCTAAATTGTAGAAGAAAAAAAATCATGATCTAGAGCAAGAAAAATATAGACTTAACAATTCTATACCCATAGACATTTTTTTTTTTTTACTACCAATCGATATAAATTGTTAAAATAGTTCTGATAATGGATTACCCTATTTAAACTGCTACCTTCAGTTTAAATAGGGTTATGCTTTCATTGTTCATAAACACAGCATGAGTATTCAATTATATAAATTTCAAAAACATGATTTTGAAACTATTCTGACATTGTTAGGGATGAGTCGTTATTTTGTTTGACATTTAATTTTTACAGAGAACTAGTTATCTATTCTGTTTATGTAGATAAGCGTATCTAGTCAAATAAATCACAAAGATAATACGAACCGGAAAGTATGTCACAGTTAGTCATTTATATGGGTAGTAAGCTTAAATTAACTGTTTTTTAATTTTTAGGCAATTAATATTTGTATTTAGTTAATCTTCGATTTTTCCATATTCCATAAAGTTTGCAATTAGACTAAAGATATACTTTTTTGCAAAACGTAATCTGTTTCTGCGATTCACCGTAAACTTTCCCTATTTTTTTTTGTAAACCTAAAATTTACTACACTACCATTTTTTATCATAATTTTTTATATATTATATTTTCATTTCCTTATATTTTATGGTGTATATTTGCTAGCACAAATATGATATCCCTAGAAAATTCGACTACGTTTTTTGTATTTTGCAATGCATTTCGTAAATGACAGGACAATTTCATCGTGCCTTCATTACCACGATGAGCGTAAGTGTATCATATTACCTTATGCTTTTGTGGCAAAACTTAATAGTAAAACACTTTCACTTTTATCACACTTCACTTTAATGTCAGCATGCACATATCCACTCAATTAGCGAAGACAAAAGAGCGCCATGAAAATTCAGACGCGCCCAACCTGTGCCTAGTTCTGACTTGTAAAATAAAGGGCAACAGTTTTCACGATAAGATAATGAAAACAGGTCTAGATAAATTCGTACCGGGCGATAGCCGCGTGCGATAATAGTGTACAGTTATCAGCATTTATATCTGTTTTTTACTCGCGATTATGGCGAAATCGGCCTCTAGCTTGTTTCTTTACCCGTGGGTTTAATTAAGAGAATGTGTCGGAAATTTCCTTTGGTAATTTTTTATCTAATATCTGTAACCTTTGGCAATAAACTTACCTAGGATTTATTTAAGAAAGGACTAGTTATCTGATAAAACTAAGTACCAAACTGCGTGACGCTTTTAACAGTGACCATTTCCACAATAAAAAACAACTTTGGGTTTATGTACAAATTTGCTTATTTTCGTAGTACATTTATTTATTTTATACGTAACGTGCTTTAAATCAAGTAATAAAAACGAATAAATGTGAAGCAAAAAGGTATCGACGAGGATGGGATTCGAACCCACGCGTGCAGAGCACATTGGATTAGCAGTCCAACGCCTTAACCACTCGGCCACCTCGTCATGTATGCAAGTTGACATATTTAATTATACCTTTTGTATATTGTCGTTGTTGAATAAAATAATCTAAATTAATGTTAAGTAATTATCGAAACTGAATAAGAGAGTCAGTCCAATATATAATTTTAACTAGAATATTATAATGATTAAAAATAATTAAGTTATCCTGCCACCGTTAAAAACAAACATATTACGTAAAAACATTCGTTATGCATTTATTAAATTATCTAAATTCAAAAATAAAGGATGAGTTAAAATATATTTGATAGTCTTCGACGTATATTAAAGCGCCATCTGTTAAAAAACCCATAAAACTATATTCATCAATTTCTAAGGTTAGCAAAGCGACATCTATTGCCAGCAACATACTATTACAAGCTTGTTTTTGGTTGTGCCTGATACTACAGGATGCCGCTAAAATAAAACGTCGTAAACAGTCAATAAGTTTTTATATAATTTTCAAGTCTTAATTTAAGTGTAAGTGTTCATGACATGTGTAAATACAATCCTTGAAAAGAAGGAATGATCTTTGTAGTAAACCGTTGCCGTATTTTAGTGAATCCTATTTATAACTCTGACCCATTTTAATCTTATAACGAAGACATTCATTCATTCAAAAAATGATCAAAGAAACTTAGCAGGTATCTAAAATTATTTTTCTTCATCTTTTATTTAAAAATATTAAGCCAAAACACGGATTTAACAATTAAAACACCATAAATAATAAAACTATTTTTAGAGTCTTTTGCAGCAAAAATTCATTCCATCTCGGGTTTTTCTTACTTTATTTACTTTTTCATTAATTAATTATTTAATTATTATGCATATCAAATCCACCTTTTACGGATTTTTTAGCGTTTATTCTTTATCATGATGTCGGGCAGACTGTATCATGTAGGTAATGAAAATGTTATATTAGATTTAACGTTTTCTACTTAATATTGTAGAAATAACCGTAAAATCGTTTAAATACGTTGACGAAACCATGCTAATGAAGGGATTTAAAAATTGTATCTAATAAGTCAATTTATAAGTTAAGTTAGTTACTTCTGCAAAGTTTTTAGCTCAAACTTTAGTACACAACTGGCCCGCTGGTTCCAAATGTGGCACTGGATCCCAAAATTCTATATCAGTTAAACTACATGCTTTTGATGTCGCGCGAGGCGTACACTTTGTTTACAGCCGATTTGAGCACATTGCATTGTTATATGGAAGATGGTTTGTGAGGTACCTGGATAACAACAAGTTTCGTAAACAGTATCGGCTTTTTTCAGATGAATATTTACTAAAAAAAATGTACATATTGTTTCCTGTTAGGGCGAAAGCTTATAACAATTAAAGTTTTCGATGATTATTCAAAAATTTTGACTGTAAGTTACATAGTTAAAATATTTTACTCAAACAAAGTTTAATACAAAACTCAGTTAAACAAAGAGTCGTGAGTCAGTCTTACTCTTAGTTTTAGTCTTTAGTTAGTGTTAGTGTTACTGTAAAACATGAACGCAGTGCTTCTGGTGCCATCAGTGTCGTTAACATTTCTTTCGAGCCTTATTTGTCTAAACAATAGTGATGGAGCTGATTATTAGTGGCCGAAAAGTCAGCCTGTTCAACTATGGTATTAAAGAGTTAGCATAAAATTCTCGTGGTTTTGTTTATGATATTTCAGTCACTCATTCAAGCTCTTCTTTTTTTATATAAGCAACGAAAGAAATACGTTATATCTCGTTGATTTCTTGTAAATTTGTAGTAAATAACTACTAATAATTAAGGTGCATCATTATTACACACAATTACTGTTATTCGACTAAGCTACTTAAAAATAACAAATTGCAGACTTCTAATCTTCCTTTATAAAATATCACATTACATAATCAATTCTTCTATTTACTTTGAATACTACACATTATTGAATAAAATTACTCAATCGGATTTTGCCGCGTTTGTTTTACATATTATATTTATAAATTTTAACAGACGCACTTTCGAACACTTTACAAAACAAAATATCGTTGAAATAAATTAATTGTTTCAATATTTTATTGACAATAAATAATAATATTTATTTCTAAGCTACGCGGCATAGTGATATTGTTAATACTTATAGGTCAAATGTAATACTTATAATTTTAATAATGTAACCAGATATTCTAATGGAAGACATTTCCAATCTTATAAATATTTTAATATCTGAAATTGCTGTGAAGGGAAAATCGTTTTTACGGCATGCAATATGAATATGGTTACGTTCCTAATTATGGCCACCATCGCAACGAGCAGATTGCGATGAAATTGTGTTAAGCGCACAATTTATATTTCGTTCAAAAATAGCAGGGCAAAATGTAAATATACATAAAGTTTCAACGTAACGAAAATGTACTATATTCAGGATTTCAAACAATAAACCAATAGTATCTTTGTTCAAGCGTTGGCCTAGAGCAAGATGATTATTGTACATGTGTTTCGTTCGCAACATAACGTTAATATGGCATTTCTAAAGGGCAGACAAAAACACACGTAAAATAACTTTTATTTCATAACATGACAAGTACCATAGTTCTAAAGGGCACACGATAATATACGTAAAATAACTTTTATTAATTGATATAATAAATACTATCTGCATAGGGTGATAATGAATGAATAATGAATAAATCTGCAGATTAAGACTAAGGTATGCATATTCATCATCAGCCTGTGATAGTCCACTGCTGGACATAGGCCTCCCCTAATACACCCCTATCCATTAGGCAGTTTTTGGACCGTATCCCACCACGCTGGTCCACTGCGGGTTGGTGGGTGGACCGACTTTTTACATGCCCATCCGACGCATGAATCATCTTACTTTTCAGACAATTGGGTGATCGGCCCAAATTGCCCTATACAACTAGGAAACAACAATGAAAATTTGTTGAGTCCCCGCAGGATTCGAACCCACGACCTCCGGTTTCTAAAGCACACTCCCATACCACTAGGCTACGGAGGCAGTTGGGCATGCATATAGGTCTGTTCATCTGGCTAAACTACATATAATGGACAGCTTCCTCAGTGAAAATGGTGATGATGAAACTCTAAATTATTTCTTTTTTAGTCGCCCCTGACAATCTTCTTCTCTCTATGTTCTCCTACCTCTTAATTCTCCTCGCCCCACCTATTTTAAACCCTT
Organism: Lamproptera curius; assembly: GCA_029286875.1. Lineage (NCBI taxonomy): Eukaryota > Metazoa > Arthropoda > Insecta > Lepidoptera > Papilionidae > Lamproptera > Lamproptera curius. Next base: position 1,141,420 of record JAGSMT010000048.1, read on the forward strand.
GACTTTCTATGTATGTTGTTAACCAACTTGTTTATAATTTATGTTTACACAATGGGCATAATAATCTTAAACTTTACTTCATTTGTTTTTTAATCAACTAAGCCTTTTTATTTATTGTATGTCCTTGTTTGTTCGAGATACATCAACAGGGACCATCGTTGTGGATTATCTTATCGGTTAATCAATTTATAGTTTTTAACTGTGATTTTGTTCATTTACCAAGTCTGTTGCATATTGCTGAGTCTAATCCATAATCTTGACATTGGCGAAATCTTTAAAGTAACCCCAACAAACCAAATAATTAAATTGAATTTGGCAATGTGTAGTATTCGTGTAAATAAATATATATGAAATTATAAAATTAAGTGCAAAATTTTGTATTTCGTATCGTGAGTGTGAAATTTTATTTATCATAAAATTGGATGTAAAAAAAAACCGTTTTACGTTTATGCAATATTTGGGTAAATATAATTTTAATCATGGCGACCATCATACCGGGCATATTACGTTGAAATTGTATTAGGCGCGCTATATAAATTCATGTTGGGAATTTACAAGGCATTAAAATTGCTTCCTTATAAAACGTATAAACAATTTAGTGACAAAAACTGACACTTTCTATTAAGCAATGTAGGGTGTTTTATTTTCTTATGAGCATTAGTTAGTTACAGCAACACAAACGCTTTAATCGTTAATCCTATAATTGGCCTAAATTTTTACCGGAAGCAAACGTTCTTTGTACGTCGAATCCTGATTTTTTTACGAGGACCCTTACCGACCTCTGTGTAGTCCATCTGTCTACTGCAGAAAAGTAGTTTTTGAACCGTAAAAGGTGAAGTGTTCTCAGAAAATTTATTAACTGACATCACTTCCGAACTGGAGTAGGGCAAATTGATTCATAAACAACTCCTATATCAAAAGCTGGTTTTTATTTTGCTCTTGGAACTATATACATTAAGTGAGCTGTCCATAACTTAAATGTTATTACTATCAATAAAATATTTCGTGATTAACTTAAAAGAAAAAAAACCTCCTTAACTTCTCTTTCACCAAATTTAACGAAAGGATACATATGTGTTTTGTACTTTTATATGCGTTGGTTAAAAAAAATCTGTAAAGTTTACAAAAAAACGCTTTTAATTTACTCCCCTCGTTGGTAATTTAATAGCTTGCGTTGCCGCGGAATCAAAATGGTAGCTTTTCAATTACACAAACTGAGCATGAACGCTATCTCTTACCTGTCGGATGAAAACTTGCAACGGGAATTAATTCCAACGGAAACTGCATTCAATTAACCTTTGTTTCATTTAGCTTTATAAAAAGACGATTATATTTCTTTTACATTTGCTAAAATAGTGTTAAAGCGATAAATCCAACATGTTATTTTAATGGTCTTTAGATCATCGTCATTATCATCATCAGCCTTTGATAGTCCACTGCTGGACCTAGGCCTCACCTAATTTATACGATACGGGATACGGTCTAAAACCCCCTATCCATTAGGGGTATCCCACCACGCTGGTCTAATGCGGGTTGGTGGGTGGACCGACTTTTTACATGCCCATCCGACGCATGGATTATCTTACTTTTCAGACAATTGGGTGATCGGCCCAAATTGCTCTAACCAACTCGAAACTCGAAACAACAATGAAAATTTGTTGAGTCCCCGCAAGATTCAAACCCACGACCTCCGGTTTCTAAAGCTATCGCCTATAACACTAGGCTACGGAGGCAGTCATTTAAGATATTCCCACTTATTTATTTGTAAACCACGAGGTTAGTATTTTTTTTATTATCTCACCACCAATTATGACTATTTTTACCACTTAAAGATGGTGCTTGTCGCATTTAAATTTAACAGAAATTTGGTTAGTATTTTATAAGACAAAAAATAATTCTAAGTAGTTGAAACAATGGATACATAAAATGACCTGTCGCAAGCAGCTTTTATGGCCCCCATAGTGTGGGAGACTTTACTTCAAAAAAAGAGTTTATTGTATTTTAAAATGGAATGCAAAAGCATTAGTATGTTATCACTTACCATTAGGTTAGTCTAGATTTATTTAAGGCACAGAAGCATTGCTTAAACCATGTAAAGGTTGAGAGAAATAAATCGATGTGAATTAATTGCCGACACGAAGAGAAGTGGCTACACTGCAAACGCTTTTGCTTAATGTTCGGCTTTGTTAATCGATGTTATTCAATAAATATAAAGATTAAAGATCAAAGATTTTTATTTAACAGACCAAATAACATTTGTACATAGACCAGTGCAGCCCTGATTTCTGAAAAAGCATGAGCTGAGTATCAAAAACCAGCTCCTTCCCCCCTAAAAATTACAACATTGCTTGTATACATTTAGGAAACTAAAATAAATAGAAAGAGACAAAATCATTTTGTCTCTTTCTATTTATTTTAGTACTGTACTGTTAACTAACAGTGGCACAATGGTTCAACAAAAAAAAACTATAAACCTTGGTCGATATAAATATAAAAAAGAAGATTAACTTGAAAATGTACATAAAAAAAGTAAATAAAACAATAATTTATTAAATAAAAGGACTTTATCGCGTTTATTTTACATATTTAAATTTCCGACGTTTCGAACATTTTCCAGCGGCCGTGGTCACGGGGTAGACTAAACGCGATAAAATCCGTAAAAAATCCTTTTACTCAATAATGTTTAGTATTCGCGTAAACAAAAGAAAACATAGGTTTTGTTAATTTTATGAATTTTGTTCCCTTGTGTTGTGCAGTAGATAATAAGAAAAAATTAATAAATAAAAACGGCGAAAAAGCTATTGTATAAAAGACAACAGATTTTCCGACTAATTACAATAAAAAATACCTAACCATTTTTTTAGACAAAGCTTTAGCCCATGTTGCGTTAGGCCTTCGCCTGAAGCTTTTTGATTAAAAATGTTATATAATTTTGGTTCGAAGTAATTGTAATGGTGTTGTGCAAATTTACTTTTTACTTTTGGAATGAACTACTTAATTCTTCTTCTGTATGATAAACAAATAATATGGCGGAATAGACGATTTTTCTAGACTACGAGAAGATTCTCCTAACTTTATTTCTCTTTTTTTTTCTTTATTTATCGTTTCGACTTTAACAAAAGTAAGTTAATTTAATTTAAGTCTGGCGTTTATCTAGTTCAAGCGCTTCGAGGATGTGAGTAGTTGCACGAACAATAAACACGTTTCCCTCTAACTTACCTTTGTAAATACGGCGTAAAGCTACATAGATATAAATTTATTTACAGTGCGAAGGTACAGAATTAAAGATAATATATAAGAGGTAAAAAATATGTTTTTATTGCCGTGCTTAAATGATGTGTTGCGCTATTAACTGATGATGATAACTATTAACTATATTACAGAAAAACTTGTAAATAAACAAATATATCTATATGTGGTTTTTTAAAAGTATGATTTATTTTGATAACGCTTTAACCTTGTATTTATTAAACCGTTGTATTTATAAAATCAATTAAAAAATCGAGCGATTCGTCCATTGAATGTGACAACTTTCGACAATCTTAGGTTCATTGAAATTTTTAAGTCCAAAGTTTTGCATCGTGCTTTACCTTAACAGGGTTCCCCATGTATGTGCCAGTCTAAATTAGCACCACCTGAATCATATAAGTTAGTAAGTTTTATTTAATACATGGACATTTTATAGCAACATGACAAATTGTGCTGTCAACGGGAACCGGCTTTATTATACCTGCTCGACGCATAAATCATTTTACCTTTTAGACGATCGGTGGACAGCTTTTCAATGCTGTCATCGATTATTAACCAAGGATATCACGTCTGCATTATAATTTATCTTATGATTACATATTAAAAAATATGTATTTCCCCCCTTTACATGGTCACATAATGCATCAAACTCTTGCACTGAACTCTTGCATTGAATCAATTATGAATTGTAAGAGATGAGAGTTTTTAAATTTAAAGTATATCAATAGTATATATATGTATATATATATATATATACTACTATAATATAATATATACTTATAATATATCAAACTTTATTAGGAATATCATATACGTCTAGTGGAATGTAGGAGATTCGTGCGTACGCTGTTGCCAGACGAAGGGTGAATGACATAGTGGTTAGACTACATCAATACCCTACTCGGTATATACAGCACGTAAATGCAGTTTATTCTATAGCAACCGTCTATATATATACTTGATAAAGTTATTTTTAATTTGTGCAATGCATCTCCAATTTATGCCTTAGATTGAAAAATTGTCTATTACGTAAATAATTAGAAAAATTCAATCTTAACTAAAAGTATGATTTTCGGATCACTGGAGGTGGTTAAAATATTTATTAAAATTTTTATTACTCATAAAATAAAATTATTACCATTATAATTTTCAACTGTTTGGTCAAAATGAACTGGGTTGCCTCCCAATCTAAACGTGCGTGTATAGTTTAAAACATTGTGGGGTTTATCGATTATTGTTAGGCAAAAACAAGAAAATTCCTAAACTTTAAAGAACCGTTCATAAAACGAATTAATTTCGGAATAATTGGACCATTAAAACCGGTGCAAAATAAAAACAAAACCAAAAACTTACAAAAAAAACACCAAGGGGAAAACAAACAAAAATTTGATAACTTTTATTACTCTAATCAACTTCTCTAAAATATCAGTTATAAATTTAGATCAACCAACAAATTTTTCAACTTTCAGTTTGTTACTTAAATACGATTTTTAAGTCCCGGGTTATTTTTCCTTTTTTTTGGTAATCCTTTTTACGAACTCAACATCAGCATTTGCTAGTTATAATTTTGCTTTGATGGACTGGAAAGGTTAATATTTTTGAAATTTTTTTAAAACGTTAATTAAAACTAACAATATAAAATAACTTATTTGATTTCTTAATATGTGTTTTAGAATGAAATATTTAAAAATATTAGATATCAGATAGTGCACAAGTTTACACGCGGACACAGGTGCACTCCCTATCCTTTACCCACGTTTTCTGATGGGACGGATACCAACCCGACTGGAGAGAGATCGGGCGGACCATTTGGGGATATATCTTAATTGACTAATGTTTGTTGCCCCGCATTGCCCCAACAATGTTTGAAAAGACCTTGTAGGTTGAACACGAACCGGGTCAAAGTTTCATTCGCTTATGAACCTAGTTTAATTAGATAAGGGATAGAAAATAACTTTATCTATAAAGAAATTTAAAAAAAACACCTTTTGGATTATTGAAAAAGGTTTAAATAATTAGATGAATGGGTTGGAAATAGTTATAATAATAAACTTCAGTCAGTCAATTTTTAAGTGTTATAAATTTAGTAAAATAGGTTCATGAACTATGTGGGTGTAAAACCCTTACCCCTTTTCGTGCTTATGCCAAGGCTTGTTTAAAAGTTGACTACCTGCCTTTGATGCTGCTTCCTTTTTCCCCTTTATTTTCTTTTTTCAATTCTATCTGAGTTTAATAACAATCTTCGCTCAACAATTAACGGTTTACTTTTCTGTAGCTAATGTAATACAATAAATAATTAACCCCTGTGCCTAGTGGTATGGGGTGTGCTTTGAAACCGAAATCGGGTTCAACCGGGGACTCAAAAAATTTTTATTGTTTTTTCTAGTTGGTTAGGGAATTTGGGGTAAATTGTTGAAAAAAATGATCCAGGTCGGATGGGCGTAAAGTCGGTCCCCCCCTACCCGTTGGACCAGCGTGGTGGTGGGATGCGGGTCCAAAAAACCCTCTAATGGATGGGGGTGTATTAGGGAGGCCTTTCCCAGAATATCCCAGGGTGATTAAAAATAAAATAGAAAATTTTAAAAATATATATTCTCTGGTTTCGTTGTTATGGACATAACGGGTTAAAACACTTTTAGGTTTAAATTTTGGATATATTGTAGGAGCATTGTCTTTGTTATATTAGATTACTTTGTATTTCCTTGTTTTTTTCCCTCATAAAACTGTTATAATTTTTTTTTGGAAAAAATGTAAAATGTAAACCCTTTCTTACAAATAACTAGAATATGAAAAATAAATTTGCTGTTTCAAAGGTAGAAATTGTCATCTTAAAATAAAACAGACAATGTATTTAGAGCGATGTTTATTAAAATTGATAACTTTTATAATACAGAACCGTGCATTATTTAAATATTAATTGAATCGAATATTTAATGTTAATTAATTATTTCTGCCGGGGCGGGGATTGTTGGGAAACGTCTTTCCAAAATTATCTCCTATTGCCCCGTTGATCATAACCGGGGAATTTGAAGTTCCCCTTTTTTACTTTCACGTAATGTTTTAAAGTTTTTCCTTTTTTCATTTGGCACTTTAATTTGCAGAGTCGTTTTTTCTTTGCCACAAAAAAAATTTTGTTTTACATCTTTTTAAAAAGGGGAATAAAATAAAATAAAGACCCGGGACTTGGGAAAGTTCTGGGGGAAACAGGTCGGCAAACATAGTGTGGGACGCCCAGCGGCAAGATGGGTGGGTCATTCCCAAAGTGGCTGATGTTGGCGGACAAAGCCAAGATCGGAAGCGGTGGCGAGCATTAGGGAGGCCTAAGACACGGGCTTTGTTAATGAGCGAGGTGGGCGACCTTTCGCTTCCTGCTGTAGTACGCAGGATGCCAGAGAGCGAAAGGTGGGCGCCGTCCTGCTTTGCGAGACGTGATGGCCTGGAAGGAGCCGCGGAAAGGGACAGGAGGCCGTGAGCGCCCTGGCTATCCGCAGAAGAAGGCCAGGGCGCCGAAGAGTGGCGTACGCGCGCAACCTTCCCCCCTGACACTGAGCCCCTGGGCGGCCGGCAAGAGGGTGCCCGCCGCCCAGAGAAGGGCTCACGATGGAGCGCCGTGCTGTTTGTTCCGGCACGGCGCTCAGTGACGTTCCGGGTGTCCCAACACACCCGGTGAGAAGAGGCCCGAAAGAGGCGAGGGCCACGTCGCGCCGGGGTCGCCGAAGACTGTGATCAGTGCCCGCGGCCCCGGCTACAGCGACATGAGAAAGGAACAACCGTTGGTTTTTTAGTGGGTATACCGGCCGCTCCATCTTGGTCCGGGGAGCCCCACATATCCCCGCTGCCCCCTCACTTTGGCGGCGGGGAATCCGTAAGCTGGATTTTTCCAACGGCAAAAAAAAAAAAAAAAAGAAAAAGGATAGCGATATAGGGGCAGCTGCCCGGTCACCTCCGTTAAAGTCGGAGAAATCCGCCGGGACCGGTCCGGTCTCGGTGGAGTAGTGGTGAGCTGCCCATCGCGCCACCAAGAAAATAATTCGGTGGGGCGCCTCCAATTGGGTGGTGCTCGGTGCAGGTCAAACTGCTTGCAGCGCGTCCGATGCGCTGCTTCCGGTGCCTTGAAATGGGCACGAGCGGAGCAGTGTCACGGGCGTCGACCGCAGCAGTGCCTGTTACCGATGTGGCCAGCTGGGCCACCAGAGTAGAGTGCTGAGGCCGCGCCGCACTGCATCCCGTGCGCCGCGGCTAACAAACCGGCTGGCCACAATTGGGCAGTGCGGCCTGCACCACCAAGCCCGACAGGAGGCGGGAGGAGGTAAGGTGAGGCCTGGGCTTGAAGCCAGGTGCCCAAGCCCAGCGCTTCGGCTGAGGGCACTCAAATGGCAGTCGAATAAAGATGGCCACGCTGAGCATCCGCAGATAAATCTGAACCACTGCGCCAGAGCTCAAGATCTCTTGTTTCAGAGCATGGCGCAGTGGTCGATTCAGGTGGCCGTAGTGTCGGAACCGTATTACGTTCCCCCCGGCAATAACTGGGCCGGGGACCTGTCCGACACTGCGGCAGTGGTCTGTGGGACTGCTGCGGGGTCCCCTCAACCGAGGGATGTGAAGAAAGGTCCAGGCTTCGTCGGCGCTCTGTTGGGAGAAATTGTAGTCGTTTCAGCGTACTTTTCTCCCAACAGATCTCTCGCCGACTTCGAGGGCTACCTAGACCGACTGGGGTCACTGATCCGTTCTTACGGACCCTTCCCTGTGCTGGTCGCGGGGGATCTCAACGCCAAATCACCGGCTTGGGGTTCACCTGCGGCAGACGCACGGGGAAGAACACTGGAGGAGTGGCTCCTGGAGGTCGGGCTGTCGGTCTTAAACAGGGTTCGTAACACGTGTGACGAGCCCAGGGCGGGTCGATCGTTGATGTATCTTCGCCAGCCCCGCCCTGGCTCGCCGAATACAGGGCTGGAAGGTGGTGACGGGCGTCGAGACCCCTGTCGGATCATCGTTACATCCGATTCAGGGTCTCCGCCTCCTAGACACCCATAGCCGGCCCTGGCCGGACCGCGAGGGACGACGGCCCCAGGTGGCGCCTCGGAAGCCTGGACCGAGAGCTGCTGAAGGAGGCGGCAATAGTGCAGTCGTGGGTTTCTGCGCCCAACGTTATTGATGTGGAGGGGGAGGCACAATGGCTCCGGGACGCAATGTCGCAGGTGTGCGACGCCTCGATGTCCGGGCCAAACGTCTCCTCAAACGCCGGGTGTACTGGTGGAACCCGAAATCACCGCGATGCGTAGAGCTTGCATCGCGGCGCGGCGCCAGTACACCCGTTGTCGGGGACGACGGCGCAGAGACCCGGCCCTGGAGGCCGAATTGCTCGCCTCTTTCAGCAGCAAAAGGATGGCTCTCAAAGTGGGAATAGCCGAGGCGATCGCCGCGGCTAGAGAGGAGCTGTTGGCGGCGCTGGACAGTGATCCGTGGGGGCGGCCCTACAAAATGGTAATGAACAGGCTTCGTCCTTGGGCCCCCCCACTCACCGAGAGTCTGGCGCCGCAGTTGGTAGCGGCGATCGCCGAGGCTTTATTCCCACAGCGAGAGGAGCACACGGCACCTTCGATGGTCCCAAATGGCACGGATGAGGTCGACCCAGTCCCGGAAGCGCCAGAAGTCAGCCCGGGAGAGTTCGGTGCAGCCCTTCTTAAAATGAGGGGCAAACGCACCGCCCCGGGTCCCGATGGCGTTCTGGGACGCGCTGGCGCTGGCCCAAGAGGACGCCCTGAGCCCAGAGTGAGGGCGATGTTTTCTGCCTGTCTGGCTCAAGCCTTGCATCCACAGAGGTGGAAGACAGGCAGACTCGTCCTCATTCAAAAGGAGGGCGCCGGCGGATCGCCCTCCGCCTACAGGCCGATCGTGTTGCTGGACGATGGGGAAAACCTTTGAGAGAATCGTGGCGGCCCGCATCGTCCAGCACCTGGAGCACGTCGGTCCAAATCTGGCGGAGTGGCAGTATGGTTTCCGCAAGGGGCGGTCGACCGTCCACGCGGTGCTGCGGGTCAGGTCCCCTGACGCAGGATGCGGTGTCCTGGGTGTAGGTGTTTATGGCGTGTCACTCGACATCGCCAACGCATTCAACACCCTGCCCTGGGCCTGCATAAAGGAGGCGCTCCGATACCACGGGGTGCCTCCCTGCAAAGGGTGATCGGGGCCTACCGTCGCATCGACGTGTCGAGTTCCCGTGCCGAGATGGGCCTCGGACCATCGAGGTAGTCGTGGAGTCTCCACAGGGTCGGTGTTGGGACCGCTTCGTGGAACGTTGGTTTTGATTGGTGTACGTGGCGGAACATCGAGGGTGTCGACGTCACTTGTTACGCGGAAGACACCTTCGTCACCGCTCGTGGCACTACATTTCGCTGGGCTGCGATTCTCACCACTGCCGGGGTCGCCTGTTATTGGGCGCATCCGGCGGTAGACTCAGAGGTGGCGCTTGAAAACCGAGGCCCTTTACTTTACGGGCCTCGAACGCGCCACCTGCGGACGCCCACATAGTCGTTTGCGGCGTCCGCGTCGACGTCAAGCCGACAATGAAATATCTCGGCCTAGTCCTAGACCGCCGATGGAAGTTTTGCGCCCATTTTGAGCGCCTCGCGCCTAGAGTGGCGAGAGCAGCGGCAGCTCTCGGCAGACTGCTCCCCAATACCGGAGGACCCAGCAGCTCCTGTCGCCGCCTGTACGCCGGAGTCAGTCAGGTCCATGGTCCTGCATGGGCACCCTGGGGGCCGACACCTCCAAAAGGAGAGTACTGCTGTACTAAGGAGAACCCAGAGGTGTTGGCGATCCGGCCGTACGGGGCTACCGGACCATCTCCGGCGAGGCGGCGTGCCTGTGGCTGGCCTCACGCCCTGGGACCTGGATGCAGAAATCCTCGCGTCACTCTTTTTCTGGCGCGAGGAGGAGTGCTCCGGGCTGCAGGCCAGCCCGGAAGAAATTAAGGGCGCAGAGAAGAATTGCGCTCCCTTGCAATCAGGAGTGGGAGCTGCGGCTGGAGCACCCAGCGCCGGCCGTCAAACCATAGAAGCCATACGCCCCTGTTCTAAAGTGGTGGCTAGAAGAGGACACGGCTCCCTAACATTCCGCGCGACGCAGGTTCTCTCGGGACACGGCTCGGTTTCGGGAGGTACCATGCCGCGTGGCCGGTAGGGAGCCCACAGAGGAGTCGCCACCACTGTGGCGTATGTGCCGAAGAGACGGCCCAACACGCGCTGGAAGAGTGTCCAGCCTGGGTCGAGCAACGCCGAGAGCTGCGTAGTAGTAAGTGGGCACGACCTTCGCTTCCTGCCGTAGTGCGCAGGACGCTTGAGAGCGAAAGGTCTGGGGCGCCGTCCTGCTTTCTGCGAGGACGTGATGGCCCGGAAGGAGGCCGCGGAAAGGGACAGGGAAGGTGAGCGCCTGGCCATCCGCAGAAGAGCCTTCTTCTGCGGATAGCCAGGCGCTGAAGAGTGGCGACGCGCGCAACCTTCCCTCGACATGAGCCCTGGGCGGCCGGCAAGAGGGTGCCCGCCGCCCAGAGAAGGGCTTCAAGAGGGGCGCTGTGCCTGTTTGTTCCGGTACGGCGCCTCAGGTGACGTTCCGGGTGTCCCAACACACCCGGAGAGAAGAGGCCGAGAGGGCCACGTCGCGCCGGGGTCGCCGATGACTGTAATCAGTGCCCGCGGCCCGGCTACAGCGACATGAGAAAGGAACAACCGTTGGTTTTTAGTGGGTATACCGGCTGCTCCATCTTGGTCCGGGAGCTCACATATCCCCTGCTGCCCTCACTTTGGCGGGGGGAATGATTTTCCAACGGGAAAAAAAAAAAAAGGATAGCGATATATTTCTTGGAAAATAGTTATCATTATAAGCGGAAAATTTATAATGACATTATGTATACAAAACACAAAATATCGGATAGTTTACAAAAATAATCGTATTCAAATTAAAAAAGCTTTCAAATAAAAAACAATTAAAGACATCGGTTCAAAAGCAATATTACGAGGCAAATTGAGAACTGAATGAATCCTCCAATAGACCGCTACTAAAAAATATTGTAGAATTTGTGTTTAGAGGGAACGAATGGAACAATAGTAAGACAGTAATTATTTTGTGTAAAGGACATTTTTTTACGTGTGATAATTATGGTGGATTCCTATTGATTAAAATCACCATTTAATTTCTTCTTAGCGCGTAAAAGGTTATGTCACAGGAACACTTTCGCAGTCTTTTGCCACTTCACTAGCGCGGGCCATTAAAGTAACCATGTCATGGGCCTATGGTCTATTCCTTCCTGGGCGCGTCGGGACTAATAATGTCATCCACGAGGCATGGAAGGCGTGAGATTCATGTTCTTGCATTATCTAGGAACATGACGCCTAACCCTCAGCGGCGGCTATGGTGATGGGTTACCCTACTAGCAGAAATCATTGCAGCTAAGAGAACTATTGAGTTAACTACGGCACGATACGATGTGTTATACAGCGTTAATCATTACAAAGGTTATTGTTTACCGTTAGAAAAAAAAAATACTTAAGTTTAAAATGGTTAGTTGATTAAAAACGAATACTTGTCTGTACTTACTTTGTCGGCTGCTACGTCATCCGATGTTTGACTGCCATCGAACGGTGTCATCATACACGCATTGAACATTACTGCTTTGGTTATGTCTTTCAAGAAGTCGAGCGCACAAGCGTGCAACTTGTTACCATAGCATTCATTAGGGCCATGTTGGCATTTGAATTCATATTTACCGTCGTGTTCAGTCGTCTGAAACAAATATATGCAAGACGCATTTAGTTTAATATTTTATTTGATCTATTAATTCCAAGACGGCGTCCATTAAAAAGACTTGCTCATGATTGCCACGCTTAGCAGGCGTATTGGCAATTGACTAATTGCAGTTACACTGCGGATCTGACTTACACCCACTGTAAAGCAGTTCCGCCGTCATGTGGGGTCGTCACATCCCTACGCCAGATCCCATCCCTACCGAAAATATCCGCTGGAATATCTTCATTGCATTAAATATTGTAATTTATACATTCAAACATTGTTATTTATACATTAAAAATATTAATTATAAAACGTTTGTATTTTAAAAAACGTTTACTATTCTTGGAAGGAATTCTAAACAGTAGTATTGTACCACTTCAAATTCATTCTATTCACCAATGCGGGTTATCTTAACTTGTGTAATAAACATAATTACATAACGTATATGTTTAGATAACCCGTTATAATTGGTACTGTCGTTAAACTCTTTATTAACTCTATTTGATTTTTTATGAGTTCAAACGATAAATAAGTAGATAATAACTTTCGTCATTCAAGTTGTGTAGATTACTATAACAAAACAATACAACAATTTATATAAAATAAAAACAGAAGCATTAAATGTGCTACAAAATAATAAAGAGCAATAATAAATAAGTATATTTACATATTTCAATAACTTAGTTGTATTTGTTTCGTATAAAATCAAATAATTACCTTCGCATTCCCGTAGGGGAAGGTTTGAACGGTCAGGTATTGTCCTAATTTTTGAACAACTGGCGCCAAGGACGAAGTATAAAAATCTTCACAAAAGGGACACAGGCTTTCATAATACAACTGAATTGTGACTTTATCGGATTTGCTTGGCTCAACCTACAAAAAATATTAAAAAACATGTTGTATATTATTTTAATGAAAAAAAGTTTATGCAAGAGCATAATGCTAGCAAATAGACTATGTGTAACGATGTCATGTTCGGCTTAGGAAGCATGGGAGGGTCCAGAAATACAATTGCATGGTTCATCGATTTCTTACAAACTTAAGTATTGCAAATTTCGTTTACCTTTTCTAGAACGTTGTACCAGTCATTATTATCAATTTCCTCATAATGATCCTCATGTTTCAAAGTATTAGAATTTAGAGTACCTAAGAAAAGAAAATAACCATTAAATATTGCAATAAAACAACATTCACAATAAACATAATTAACATCACTTACCAATATTTTTTTCTAGAGCATATATCCTCGTAAAGACATTGAAACATAAAAACAATTTAAAAATACACAACATTTTAATACTGGAACGCATATCTGACACGGTCGAAATGGGCAACACAACTGGCAATACATAAATAACGTTATCAGTTTATATATGACTTGTTAATCATATGTATGCACGTAAATCAATAAATATTGCGGAAACATTTAAAAAGGATAAACGAAGAATTCATTGTTTTAAATTATTTACACTTTTATAGGCAAATCATTGTTAAAAAATGTGAACAAATTGATTGTTTAACATGTTTACTAATAACCGTAATAGTAGAAAATGTCACCATTGTATTTAAACAAAAAAAATATAATATTTCTTTTCATATTTGTTTTGTTCTGATCTATGTTTGTCACAAAGAGTATTGTTACATGTTTCAGCTTTGCAAAAATATCTGCATATATTCCCGAAAATAAACGAGTAATTTTTTATTTGAATAGTTTTGTTCCATTTACTGTTTATGACCTAATATTGTCACATCGGGCAAGGGGTATTTTTTAATTTTTCGTTAAGAATAATGCATAAATAAAGCTAGATAAATTCAAGTTGTACGTTATAAATAAAATTATTATTTATTACATAATTTGTAATAAAAAAATTATGAATCATAATCGCGCAAATAAAACGCGCGAGCCGATTTAATAACGAGGGTGACATTGATAATTCTTAGAATGAAAAACTGAGCAAACTAGCAAGATACATTATTTATTATATCTTTTCAATACTTTCCATTTACATCAATGCATCGCTGCATTCGATAGAACCCCGTGAAAGCACATCTCCGTTTAATCTTTGAATCGTATCACGGCACCAATTAACACAATTGAGTTATTGGGCCTAAGTCAATCGAAGTCTGTCATAATATGCTTATTGATTTAAATGACACAGAAAGTGATAAAAAATCAAACTTCGAAATTTTTTTCGCCTTAAATTCATACTGCCGTGGCCAAAACGTTAAACACAAATAATATATGGTGTATTTTGTAGTAGACGTTTGTCGATCTAATGGTAACGTAGGAATAGTGGAATTTTCAGTTAAAATTTTGTGGTTTTCGTTGTAACTAATGATAAAATAGAGTTATAAAAATTTATGATTTTCTTTTTTTGATGATTATAATTGTACTCTAAGTAAAAGAAAATATAAGTCGTTAAAAAACCAATTACACGTAATATTTATGATTATAATGTCGGTCTATGTGTTAGGAATTAGGATATAACAAAACACGGTAATTACAGGAAATCTGAAAGATATCTGTTCCAAAATACCTATGACAGCCTTTTTTGGAAATCTGCGTCCACAAATAAAATCGTGCATATTATATCTCTTATAATTGCAAAAGGTTGCTCTGCCCTAAAAAATGTCCTAGATATGACTGATTGCATTAAAAGCTACCACTAGGATAACTGGAAAAGGAAAAATTGAGAACGTAGTAAATGTCTGATGTCAAGTAATCTGTAATTTAACCATTGAATAAGAAATGATCTTAGAAGAAAAGCGGGTGTAAATGTTATAGAGCCAAAAAATAGAAACCTTTCCCTGTTCTAATTATTAAAGATTAAGCCAATAATAACTATAAACAATGTCATTCGAAGCTAATATACATTGATCAATAATTTTTTATTTACCTAAATTGTATCTAAGATTAACACATGTACTTAAAATAAACATTTTGCACTTTAATAATTAATCGGTAATAACAATAATCCCAGGGCTAGTTAAACTACAAGGCGACACTATTAGTTTTTGCTTAGTCGCTGTATTTAAAATGTAGAAACGCATTTCGGATGATGGATTATATAAAAATTGTATCTTTAAAGTATCATATAATAATAAAAAAAAAATCATTTGATTTAACATTTTTGACAGAATTCAATTATTAAATGGACATAAGCATGTTGTGTTTGGTTTTTAAAGTCAAAAAAGCTTTTAAAATTTGCATAGTTAAATAAACAGATATGTCAAAGGGTAGTTAGATTAAAGGGCTGCTGCCTCCATGCTGACTATGGCTAGTTTACCGTGCCAGGTGAACTGGCAACATTATTGCTTTTGGGGCTTGATTAAAAGCGCTAGCAATTTATCGGTTACGGGCAATAAAACACCTATTTGAATTGTTTAAATTTGTAAATGTTCATAATATAAATAATCTGAATTAAATTGCCGAGTATTATGTTTATAAATATTCTGTAAGTAATTACCGAGCATTATGTCAATGTTTCTTTTGCAAAAGTATAAAGGATATTTTTTCATTGAAATCATAAACTTATTTATATTTACTTTTTTAATATTCTGTAGATAATGTTTATTTTCATGTTAATAAATAAAATATACGCATTATTTAAATTTCTATATGAATTTTCTCAGGTCGTTCTCCTCGATTTAAAAGCAAACGTCTATCACAAAAAAATCCCATTTTTTTTTAAATTATTTTATAAAAAGATAACTAATGATTAAGTTAAATTTTGTCACAAAACCTACAAACTGTAAAAACAAACGAAATAAATCCGAAAGTAATTACAAATATTTGTACTCTTTACCCAATCATAAAAACAAACATGTTCAAACTTGCATTGAATCATCTACTGTTAACTTCGCCTGAGTTTTGAATGTAAAGTAAATATCAATTATGAAACTTTTGTATGAATAATATATACGTCTAGTGGAATGTAAATTTGTTTGAAACAAAGAGATTCATGATTACGCTGATGCTAGACCGAGGGTGAACGACATGGTGGTTAGACCACATCAATGCCTATGATACATGGATAGCATGACTTTATTAAATTTATCAGTCATTGCAGGTGAATTCATCATAATAGTAACACTGTTTTAAACTTTACAATTTTTAGATCTAGCATTAATTCTAAGGTATAAAAATAATACGTATTATAGAACGTGTTTGCATGTGTAATCTAAATCAATACTAGTAAATATGAGATAAATCGTTGAGCTCACAATGAGTAGGAAAATGGAAAATGATTTTGTACAAATTAAATTTTTCTTTTATTACACATTTTCAGAAATAAAGACCAGTTGTGTAAACAACATTTAAGACAAATTATTTCTATTCTTCACCCTTTTTAGTGCACGGAGGTGGAGGATGTAAATGCTGCACACAATAAACGTGTGCTTTGCACACCGTTTATCATGATGTATGGAACGTAGTCAAAATTCGCCTTCTTACTTTCATCACTGTAATATTTCATAAGCTGATCTCCTTTTTCACTTTTCGCGCATCTTTTATTTGGCGCTGAATCAATATTTTCATCTGTCCCACATTGAAATATAAAATTAAATACATTTTATAAAAAGCAGCCATTAAATCGAATAATATTAGTCAAACAGGGCATATAGCTTATAACTTTTGCTTATTTAATTAGCAAGATTTTTTATATATAGTTTTACTCATCCTGACTCGATCACGTTCTTATGAGCATTTCTACTATAGATAATTTTTTAAGTTTACGTCTTTTTATAAATGAATAGCCCTATATATTTAACGGCAATGTAATTTTTATGAGTGTTAAGTGATTAAAATAGTTTATATCTATAAATATGAAAACTTTTGAGCACTGGCACTGTATAAACCTGAGTTGTATAATTGATATAATTATTTTCGCAATACACAACTTGCTTACTCTATCGGCTGATTCATCATCTGATAATCGATGTCCGCTGGTCAACATAATCAAACAAGTAGGTAATCAAAATTACATTAAGGAGGTTTACATTGCTCTTAACATTTTTTTACTTATGTCTTTTTATTATATTGTATATTTCTTTGTTCCACTATAGTAATACATATATAATAATAACTTATGGTTATTCGAAAACATAGAGATTCAGACATATACCTACTTAGTCTGCCCGTGATCATGGATGCTGGAAAGAATCCAAAACTACGGGAATAAATATATTTAAGTAACGCCAAAAATCCGTAAATTAGTGGATTTGATATGTATAATTATCGCGTAAATAAAAGAAATAACTCTATAACTGACAATAAGTCATGTAATCACTTTAAATACTACTTGTCAGTCTTATGTACGTACGTACGTAAATCAATTACTGTTGCTAAAATTCCTAAACAAGATACAGCAAGTATGCCTTGTTACAACTTTTTTACATTCCTAAAAGGAAATAGTTATTAGAAATGTATTCTGCGATAAATATTTAACCAACGACTCTTGAATACTTTGCGCTGTTTATAAACTTTTAACCTTTTTATTACTCAAATGAATATTCAAATATAACTAATTATAGCCATCAAAATATCTTTGTTTTATTGTAAAAAGCTCGTGTCATGCTGTTTTTTATTACTTGATAATGTGGTTTGTTTCGTTGTTTTGGCCGATGTTTTTTTTATAATTGTAATAATAATCATACCTTCATAGCGAATTCCAACTGAGGCGGTTAATCTCTACTAGAGAAAAGCCGTCTGCGCAGGATAATAATATCTTCCTCAATTTTGATTATGGTGGCAGACTTTTAGAGATCCGGCAATTGCCCGGAAAATATTATAGAGCACAAGGTTACGCACAGACATACATGCACTCATATAGTCCAATCATATAGTAGAGTGGGACGACCCGCTAGGACGGGGGAAGAGAAATCATATCAAACATGAATCATATTTCTCTACAGGCAATACGGTGCACAATCTGCATTATTCTTACCAACTAGGAAACTAAAAAGAAAATTTATTGGGTCAGTCCTGTTCAGTTTTTCATAAGCATCGCAAACTTATTTTGTAGGATACTGACCTATTAGGATGCATAACTTTATACTTATATACTATATTTATACTTATATAAAAAGATTTTCACCTGGGGCAATTGATACTTGCCATACCCATAAAAAAAAGATTTAGGCGCTGAAATAAGTGCATAATCTGATGTGATAAACACTTTTTTATGTATCGTTAATTAAAAACAAGACAAAATGTATTTAGTGCGTACATAAGTTCATTCAGTAGTAGCAATGATAACAAAGTATTTATTTACTTAAAAACTGACACAAAAATTCGTTGAGAAAATATATACTATATATATAATTCAGTAGATATTTTACAAAGAAATTCATATTTGAAAATATAATGTACGTCCATAAAAATAAAAATGAATTTTTATAAAATTTTAATATACTAGGAATAATCATAATTTCGCTCCGTAGGCTATTAGTATTGGCTTGTGCTTTAGAAACCGGAGGTCATGGGTTCCAATCTTATGGGGACTCAACTACTTTTCTGAGTTGTTTCCTAGTTGGTTAAGACAATTTGGCCGATCACCAAATTTTCTGAAAAGTAATCGATGCGTCGGATGGGCAAGTAAAAAGTCGTTCCACCCAGCAACCCGCATTGGATCAGCGTGGTGGGATACGGTTCAAACCCCCTAATACAGAAGGCGTTCATAATTATGTGGGGAGGCCTATGTCCAGCAATGGATTGACACAGGCTGATCATGAAGTATAATTTTATTCTTTTAAAAACTCCAAAGAAAAAACAATTAAATCTTTTATGGGACAATGTATACAAAATACTCCTTTACAAAAAATGCCATCAACGTTCAGCTATTATTTGTAAATACATTCAATATTCGTTTGTGAGTTAAAATATTCTATTTGTAAACTCTGCCATTATTTCTATTTGTTAACAGGCTATTTTAAACTGCTAGAATATGATGTTCTATGAGAAAATTTTGTAAAATTGATTGATGAAAAAAGAAAAAAACGTGCACTGAGTTTCCTATGCCGGTGCTTCTCAGCGGCTTATATTTTTTAACCAGTGGTAGTTTATTTCACATTTAATAAGAAAGTGTAATTCTTTTATTTTGAATAGAGATATTTGACCTGACTTTACTTTTATATAAAGAGCTTTTTATTAGCATTGCTTTTTACAAACTCTGATTTATGTAACCGTCGGATTATAATTAATAGAAATAAGTTAATGGTAGTAAACAATTTCACGATAATTATTTTACTATACAATTTTCCTTTTAACGAAAATACAAGTTACGTATTTTGCCTTTCTTTTATTAAGGCTTTGAAGTTGGAACAGTTTTCAAAATTTGCATAGTTAAATAAACATATCAGTCAAAGGGCAGCTAGATTAAAGGGCTGTTGGCTGAAAGCCGGCCATGGCTAGTTTACCGTGCCAGGTGAACTGGCAACAAAATCAAACAGAGCGTTTGATTAAAACTACCCGTACTACATTGGACGCTTGCAATAAAAACGATATTTATTAGAAAATATTGTAAATTGGTCGTCTTTCAAAAACTGAAAGTTAAATTAGGTGAAAATAATTAATAGTTTACATCTTTACCACTATGACGTTGGTAGGATAACATCAGTTTTTGTACGATTTAAAAAAAATGTAAATTATTCATTGTATATATTGTTATTTCAATTATCTTTTGTTGTCACCAAGAGATTTTAATACAAGCTGTTATCCGCGACGTTGTTTACGATATTAAATAAATAAGTTTTTATTATCTAATGTAATATTTTGATCTTTTGCAGGTTACGTCACAAATAAACATATAAAACCTAGTCGAAATCGACGCACCCATAACCCTCTCGTATATAGGTATATGGAAAATGTATACACCGTTTTTCTATTCAAATGTTCTTAGTAAAAATTGGTTGTATTATTATTACTAACAGACACTTCTATTTCATTTATCTGTATGGAGAAATAATAGTAAATAAATAATTATAAAACGTTATTTGTTTGTGTTTTTATTTAATACTTTGTAAGCGTTTCTCGACTCAATAACCGGCTGCCAAAGACTTTATATCTATAATATATATACTATATATGTATAGTGGGATACGGTCCAAAACCCCCTAATAGATAGGGGTGTATTAGGGTAGGCCTATGTCCAGCAGTGGACTATTAAAGGCGGATGATGATGATGATGATATTCAATTATGTGTGTACGAAAGGAGCCGCCGCGAGTGACGAACCAAAAGACCCCATAGGTACGGGGCACCCCTGGCAATAGACAGCGAGTTCCCATGCTGGCTGGCCAATTCCTTCACCACGATCACAAGTACCTCATGACAGCCTAGCGCTTAGGCCGGCTTTGCGTATAGTCTCAATTAACATCGAGGGATTCGCCGGGAAGAAATCCGAGCTGTTGTCTGAACTTCATCGTAAGACTTGCTGCGACACGTGGTATATGATTTCTGAAGATCCAAAATTGCACTGTGTATGCGGTGCGGCGGTCCAACCTATAGTGCACTTGATTGCCTGCTGAGTGCTCGAAGTAAGGCCCTAATGAAGACCTAAAAAAGACTCAATTTGGTGCATATTTTTGCTTTTTTTATATACATTAGGCACAACTCCGCTTCTGGTGAACAAATTCCATTAATTAATTTTTTGCTTGAAGTGCATTGCGCATAATATGATTGTAACAAAGGTTTGATGAGTAGTTCTATTTAAAAAAATATGTCGTCATATCACACACACCATTTTGCGATTTATCTGAAAACACTAAAGAAACCTTAAAAGATAAACTAATACAATGACATTTTTATAGCTCTTTGTCTGCATGAATAGCAATTTGTTATACAAATTCAAATATCTTTATTTAACATAGAAGTGACAGTTTAACTTATTTTTTTGTCAAAAACGCTTACTTATGTTAAAAGTAAATGTTTCCACTTCGTTTTGACGAATTTGCTTTTTGTATATGTATTTTATTCACTTGCATTAAAATAAAGGCAAGTTACTGTTTGCCATTCTCGTTCGGCCCTATTTCAGTTTCATAAGATTTTGGAGGAAGAGTTTTGTATTATATAAATATAAATACTTATTAAATAATGCTATTGAAATGGGATAGTCAAAACATACCGTAATATCACGTATGTTAATCCAGTCATTTTTAAGGCAGCTAATACAAGAATTTTTCTAAATTGAATTTTTACTTCATGTATACATTTAGTAATAAACGTTGGTTGTTCTAAAGAGAAACATAATCAGCAACCGTTTTTCTTTTAGTACGCAAAGCAATGCGAATATTGCAGCCATAACAATTAATGATGAGTAGTACAAGAAAACAGGCACACAAATATTGCATTGGACGTCAAGTGGGCCTCCTAATTGTGAACGTGACCTATCTCTGGTTGGATCGAACGGAAGCGTAGCTTGTTGTCCTAATTGCCTTTCCATAATTTTTTGTTAAAATAATTACACTATATTTCAATTAACATTTTACCAACTCATGTTAAGGACAATATTTATGTACTTAGTTATGCTATCTTCATTTATTGGTCAGAGTTTTTTTTTCTATTTGGTTATGTCAATCCTATCGTAACCAAATATATGCAACATTTAATGAAAAAATCTTTATGAACTTACATAAAATAAATACAGTCAAAACTGTTTATAACGACATCGTTTACAACGACCTATCGGTTATTACAGCCAGATTGTAAGGCCCCGTCCGAATCCCTAGTTAACTATTCAGTAAACTAACCGCTTATAACAACATCGGATACAGCGACATATCGCTTACAACGACGAAACTTTATCGATATTCATCGGCTATAACGTCCATGTCACCTCTGTTTTACAGCCCATGGACCAAGGAGAGACAAAAGCTTTAAAAACACGATACAGAAAACTTCAAGTGTTACAAATGATAAAGAATATTAAAAACAGCAAAGATATTAAAAGTCTATCTATTCTGGATGCAATTCTAATGATATCGGAAGCTTGGGAAAAGGTCACACAGACCACTATAGCAAACTGCTTTCGCCATGCAGGTTTCAAAGATCTCTCTCGATCACAAGCGGAGGACGACGATGATATTCCACTAGCGAGACTGATACAACCTACAGATGAAGATGACGTACCACTTGCTGAACTGGTTACTCAGTTGCAAGGATTTACTGGTACAGAACAAAGAATTGAGATAGAGGAATTTATTGAAATTGATGACAGTGTCACCGTGTGCGCCTTATCTACTGAGGAAGAAATTCTTGCAGAAGCTGAAAATAACAACCGTAACACTGTTGAAGAAAACGAAGACCAGCAAGATCCTGAAGAACAGTTTCAGGCAACAACAATTTCCGAGGCTCTTAACGCCATAACAGTTTTGCAAAAATTTGTTACTTTTAACGAACAGTTTGATACTAATGATACTCATACCTTGAGAAGTATGAAACATAAAATACAAAAAATATTTGAGACTGGATTAAAAACAAAGAACACAGGCTAAAATGACAGATTATTTTAAAAACTAGTGTACACTAGTATACTAGTGTATTTTTATAACTCTTAATAACTGTAAGCACCTACGTACATTTTGTATACTAATTATTTCGTAATAAATATATATTTTGATTTCCTTTTTGACTTGTTTACATACATAACCTATACCTATTCTAGAAAGATAACTATGATAATATGTATGTACATATAACTACCGTACTTGTCATATACAGACTGTATTGCTTATAACGACTATCGGATATAACGTCGGCGACTATACGGTCCCTTCAATGTCGTTATAAACGGTTTTGACTGTATTTTATACATAACTTTTTGAAAATTAGAACACCTGTTAACCTGCAACAGTTCATGAAAAGCATAGTGCCAGTTAAAATAATTTTGTTTATTTAACCATTTTATGTCAGGGCATGACGTGTCAATAAGAAATAGATGCCCATATCACAGAGGCAATTCATAATACCTATCATGCTATATGAAATTGTTATTTTTTATTAATAATAATGTGTTATTTTGTACACGTGTTTGAAATATGAAAACAATATAAAAACGTAAAAAACAATGTTGAAACATAAAATTAACGTAAAATTCTCGACTTTTTAAAAAATATATTTGCTAGACAGATAAGTTTTTGACACTTCTTGTCATAGTGTTTCATAAAATACACAAGTTGTTTATAAATTTACAGTAAAGTAAGTATTAGATACATTATTTTCCACCGGTAGACTTTAAGGAATTATTGTAAAACACAGACGTATCGACTAACATGGAGGAGAGGAAATAAATCAATGGCAATAAATTGCCGACGCGAAGAGAAGTGGCAACATTGGAAACGCCTCTGCTAAACGGGTGCCTGCTTAAATCAATGTAATTCAGCGAATGTGGCGGAATAGATGAATTGTCTAGACTACTATAGGATACTCGTACCTTTGTTTGACTTTTAAATTGTTTTCCGCTGTAACTAAAACGAAGAGAAATCTTTTCAAATTACATTTTGCGGTTATCCTCTAAAGTGCTCTCATGAATGTGAGTGGTTGCACAAACAATAAACACGTTTCCTTCAAACTTTAGTTGACTGACTGCTTTGTGAATACGGTGGCGCGTGTGTCAGAAAAACGGATGTGTCCATACACTAAACAAAAATCGTATATTTCAACGCAAATCATTAAATTTTGTTTCACGCAAATAATGATTTTAGAAAATTAAGTATAATAACAGTTTTTTGAATAACTTCCGAGAAGAAGAAGGTATAAGAATCTAAGCGTACATTTTAATGAAACTTATTCTATATAGCGTTTTTTAAAAATAAACAGACATTAAGTTAGTGTTAACTTAATGGCCTTTTTGACAAATTCAAGTTGTTCACTATTGGTTTTTCAAATTGTTCGCGCGCATTTCTATGTTGCCTAACACAGCCGCAAATTGGTTACGCAATAATCTTCCTTCCATCTCTTATTATCAAGCTCCTTTCGCCTGCCCTCCTTTTTTCCTTTTATTTTTCCTCATCTCGCGATAAGAAGAGGGTATAAGGTGAATACTTCGTGATGCGGTCGGCGGCCAGCGCCGCCGCTGTCGACAATTGCCTTCGGGAGTTCCTACGCAGCGCATCATATTTTAAATTCACGCAACGCGAATTTCCAACACTCCGTTCTAATATTTATAAGTTTACCGCGAACCCCAACCGCATCAACGAAGACGCCTACAGCTGTGCCGCCATCATACGAGGTATTTATCCTTCCTTTTATCGCATTTCCAATCCGGCTTTATAACCACGTTGTCCCTCGACCTGGTCCTTAAATAGGATTTACCATATCGTCGTCACTCGAGCTAGTTGGTCCAATCAAAATTGGCTAATGAAACTTGAATGACCGCACAACCACAATTTTTTTGTTAAAATACTTTTAATTGTATAATTTTATGCTGGCTTTTGTGCTTGTTATAATATGGACATACACAGTATTTGATAATTTTAGTTAACTAAAAACAAGAGAGAATACGATCATGAAATGATAGAAAATTACTGTACTAAAAAAGTAGGAGAATATGACTACCGACCTAAAGAAGGACATACGTTATAAGAAGTCATCCTCACCTACACCTCAATTTCCTAAACACTTTTAATACCGCTCTTAGAGCACCTTACTGATCGATCTAATATTAGAAATTTTTATGCTATTAGCACTTATCTTTTATCGCTTATGAAGCACTCGCCTAGACGTTCAAGTTATGAAAATATTATACATCACTATCAATAATATATAAATAACTTCTTGTTTGATGTAAATTTTTATAAATAAATTAAAAATTACGTATAAAAGTAACCAATTGTATTAAGGATAGTTATATGTTTTTAAATAACTCGGTTGCACATTATGAATCGAAAAATTTAAATAAACTTGCAAATAACGAAAAATATCACTAAGAGAAGTGAAATTTTAACAAAAAAAATATGACCGACTCCAAACAGTATAAAAACATTTTGCGCCATTTATGACAACATGCCTTCTGCAAGAAACCACCCCGTGGCTTTCGCTACTACATTTTTAATCTCTGATATCGTTTAAGCTGTCATTAAATCAAAATGTCATGTATTACACGCATTGTGCAGATAGCATCACGGGATTTATTGTTATAGTTCTTTAGAAGTCTTTTAGGATTCTTACTGTTGTCTATATAAAATTCTATAAGTAATCTCTTCGGTGTACTGGATCATTTATAAAAATCAAAATCGTCAGAATGTCAAGAATGTGCTTCACGACGTCAAACCACTAACCTCACGCCTGTTCTACAGGGAGGGAATGAATGCCCAAGACAAGCAACCGATAATACCGAAGCTATCTCTTAAGTGTGGCACTCGGGGGCTGCAGCGGTAAAGCTATTGCATAGCATTTTTATATATTTATAAAGTAATTTAATAGCAATTAAAATTATTAGTTTATTTTTTATTTAAGCAAAAGTTTTGTTCTTTGCAATTAATGTTTGAGGAATCAAGTTACCCTTTTTAAGGTATTGGCCGACATTTTTTTTGTTATAAATGAAAACCTTTACTTATTCGGGAATTTTTAATATTGAAACTTTAAATTTATGAAATAAGTTATATAATCAAGTTTCTATTGAGCAAACAAGGAATTCATTTTATTTGTTTATTTTTTTTATTTGGCAAAAAATCAAAAAGTAATCGCAAACCGTTGAATTTCGACCATTTTTTTAGTTTACAAGTCGTCTCTCTGTTAGGTTAAGGCTACAAGAATTGAAAGTGCAAAATAGTTCAACTAATCATATCAATATCGCATATAGACATGAAAAAATTTTGCAGTTGGTAAATCGACATGAGACGAAGCAAAAATATTGAACAAATTCCTCAATACAATTCTGTACTCTCCCTATAGTGAATAAAAATGTTGACCTCAAAATTACACTGAAATTTTTCTTCTGGTATGTAAAGCCCTGTCGGTTTAAGTAGTCTGCAGTACTTACGCGATCATGTCACAGTTAACTCAAAATAGAGTTAACAAAATGAAACACCACAGAAACGGTAAAATTTATTACGTAGTATCATCATTAATATTAATGCGAGTAGTGTTTGTACAAACGAGATAACACTAGAAATTAAGTTAAATTGTATTTATAAGACAAAATTAAAAAAAGTCACTAATTGCACTATCAATTTGAATAGTTGGAAAAAACTTTTCAAGTGGTATGATTGAGGAAGCAGTTGAATCCATATTGACTTTGGAATAAATTTGACCTTCACGGGTCAATTTCTGGAAACAGAATCACTACATGGGTTTGATTAAAAGCGCGTAAATTTTTATTAACAAATGACGATACAAAATAACATGTTTGCATATATTTAAAAATTGATTTTTGCTACCAACAAAAGAAAAAAGATTCAATTGTTAAGAATATGTTTTTACTAGCAAATTTAAATAAGTCCTAATTCTATTTGAATTAAAACAATATTTTTCATAGCATGTAGATTGAAAATAATATGTTATTTGAATCTTATTTTTCTTCTTTGTTCTACTTCTTGCATATAATTTTGATTTGACTAATTCATGTTTTGTCCATATTATATGTTCAGATAAATTGATATTTGTTATTCGTCACAAAAGGAGAAATAAAAATTCATCAAGAATATGTTTCTTTATCTAGTAATTTGAATATAAAGTGCAAATATCTTATAAAAATAATAATTTTTATATTACATTAATTTTTTTCCTTTCCATAAGTTGTTTATATTAAGTAGCTGATAATTTAGTAGACACAACATATTTTATTTTAAAGAAGAAATAGATAAATAAGTAAAAATCAGCCTGAGTAATAAAAATAAGATATATAAAACTTTGCTAAGCGACTGCTTTTGCTAATGTAATTAAGTAAATGTGGTGTAACAAATG
Organism: Lamproptera curius; assembly: GCA_029286875.1. NCBI lineage: Eukaryota > Metazoa > Arthropoda > Insecta > Lepidoptera > Papilionidae > Lamproptera > Lamproptera curius. Next base: position 1,168,357 of record JAGSMT010000048.1, read on the forward strand.
CATTGCAAAGGAAATTAACTAAACATATCTTTTATTTGCTTTCAACCACCAACAAAATAAACATAAGTAAACCAATTCATTTTCCATCTCACGGTTATTTCGTTTAAGCGCTCTTGTAGATGTGAGTGGTTGCAAGAACAATAAACGCGTTTCCTTCAAACTTAGCTTGACTGACGCTTTGTGAATGTGGCGTCGCGTGTGCCAGATAGGCAGACACATTCTTATGTACTACAGGATGAAGGCGGGCTTACAGAAACCTAATTGACTTTAATATTCTACAACTAGTAAAATAAAGTTTTTTTTTTGTATTATTAATATTTTACATTACAATTAGATTATAACATAGGAATGACAAAATAATTGCTGCATTTTGAGACTTTAAAAGTGTTTTTTATTAATTTAATATGATTATAGAATAAATGGGTGTTAGATGATATTGAATATGAGGAGATAATATATTTAATGACTTTAAATATTTTCTTTTAGTGATTTTGCCATAAAATACACTTTATAAAGAGAGACTTCAATGTGCTGGTTCATAGCTTGTACCCTTAATTACTTTGCAAGTATTATGTTTTACTTTTTCAAAGCTCGCTTTTGACACTCATCTTTGTACGGCACGACGCCGCTGGCGTGTCATGCAAAGTCGTATTCACTCAATGAGCCGCCGCACTCTGCATCTTTGCATCCTTTACGAGTTCACACTAAAGGTGAGAGTTCAAACTTCCTTCACAGATCTTCGGCTTAAGCATAATCTAAAAAAAAGTAGAAAACATTTCTCATTCAATAGATATGATCGCATCACACCGAATCATTGCGCTTATAAAATAAAACATATTTACAAAAATCTCATAAAATTATTAATATAACAATAATTAATATCGACAGACATTATAATTTAAAACCATTATTTAAATATTTAAACATTTGTTTTCAATTTATCATAATATCATGCAGTGATTAGATACCACTCTGGACAAAGGCTCCCTAACACACGCCTTTCCATTGAGGGAGTTTTGAAGGTTCAATCCTAGTGTTTCATACATAAGAAAAACCATTAAATATGTTTTTAATGTAGCAGGATAGTTGAGATAATAACTTATACCTAAAGTAGGCCAACCTAATATAGTACTCATCAGCGCACCTTCATTGATCAGGAAGTGTTTTAAGAGTTCTCTCTAGGCATCTTTCCGATACATCAAGTTTAAATACCTATGGTTTTTAACACGTAAAAATTTCTGCTTAACTCGCCTCATGCATACTTTGATTTGAAACCATTATACGAATTGATAAACTGATTTAGTATCAGCTTGCAGATAGAATAAATATTCAAATAAGTGATTAAAAAGTATTTTATTTAGGTCACTGGAATAGTCTAATATATTGCTAGTATTACCATAGTTGAAATTAAGAAAAAAAAATCGAAAATCATGCGCACTCGGAATGATTGCTGAGATTTGGATTAACGTAGTCAAACTCCGATTTATACTTTGGTCCTGAGACACGAAGTAAATATTCAAACATACATTTAAAACAACTATAGTTTTTATTTAGTAAAGCTTTCATGACGTGGCTCTCTAGATTTATATTCCGAGAAAATATTTTTACATTCTTGAATTAAGTTTATGAATTGCGTATGCAAATGAAAATATGTCTGCGGTGAGTTGCCTGTACGATGGTATTCTCGTAGTCGGATCCCGTTAATATATTGGGTGGCCTTAAGACACTGTAATTACTCAAAAGTTGTGTAGAAAACATACATTTAAAACCAACCCCTTCTAGCTGAGTTTATTATTATTTAATACGATTATTCATTGACTGTTCAGGCATCATCGGAATTCGATAAAGATCCGAGTTTCCCCGAAGGAAAATAACTTTTTCCTACATCTACATATATAGTCATGTTCTATCGCTATGCTATGTAGTAGGCATGACTTTTAAACGCTAATTGAGTTTTACATTGACTTTTATTGGACAATTAATACGTTTTTCCAACAAAATCCCAGTAAACGTTCAGAATTAACTATTAATAAATTTAAAAAGGTAGTAAAGGAACGTTTATGTGTTATATGTTATTGCAATACTAGGTCCAGGTCTTGTTTCAAAATTACATAATTTGTTATGCCTTCAAATTGTTCGTTATTTTTAAAAGATGACAAAAAAATAGCTGAGTTTCTTTCGCCGGTCCTTCTCAGGTCTGAGGCGTCCTTTTCCGAATCGGTGGTAGTGTGTTTGACAATCAATAAGCAAATGTAAACTTCTATATTGAATAAAGATATTTGAATTTGAATTTGACTCTTATACGTATTAACTGCATATAGCCAAGTTGTATTAGATTACGATTTAGAAACTAGAGGTCTTGGGAACAAGTTCTGCAGGGACTAATATATTTTTTATTTGTGTTTCCTGTTTGGTTAGGGCAGTGCGACGGTGATGATTACCCGATTACTTGTATAATAAGTATTGATCCATGCGTCAGATAGGCATGTTAAAAGTCATTCCTGCATTTGATCTTACTTATGTCCGTCCCACCGGACGAAAGAAGAGGAAGCGCACGTGTGTTTACCTGTACACTTGTCCACTATAATACCTTCTGCGTAGTTGCCTGATCTCTGATGTCGGCTGGCATAGTCGTAATCTCGCTCACAAAACCGGTGGTAAATCCCTGTTTACAGGAGACCGTCTGGGTGGGTACCACCGCGGTGCCTATTTCTGCCGCGAAGCAGCAGTGTGAAAACACTGCTGTGTTCCGGTTTGAAGGGCACCGTAGCCAGCGTATTTACTGGGTAAACGAGACTTAACACCCTATGTCTCACGGTAGGCAGCGCGTTGGCGATACCACTGGTATTGCCAATGTCTATGGGCGTCGGTGACCACTTCCCATCAGGTGGCCCGACTGCTCGTCTGCCTGCGTATGCCATAAAAAAAAATTGTTATATTCATTTAATATATTTGGAGTTATATTTTGTCAGATATAAATCAATACGATCATTATATATATAATGATAAATAAGAACATTGTAATTATTATTACTCACTTTCCATGACTTCTCTTGTTGCAACAATATAAAGAATGTGGGGTCGTAAATTGTAAGTGTTATTATTTAACTACATAAGCCAATAGAACTTCCGGTTAAGTTATGGTGAATGCAAATTAACAGTTGGCAATAAATTAGCAAGGTTTATGTAAATTAACTATAGAGGCGAATAAAGCGAATAACCACAGATAACACCATTTGGGTGGAGTTATGGAAATACATTTATCATGAATATTTAAACAATGGGGAGTTTAAGTTCTTTTCAGACCAGTGGATCTAAGAAAAGATATTTAAGAAAAATATCTCAAGCTTAGTTATACTTGAAGAGTGTTATTTTTTTATAGCCTACCAAGGCAGACGAGAAGCCGGGCCACTTGATGGAAAGTGGTCATCGACGCTTATGGACATTGGTAATCCCAGGGGTATCACCAACGTGCTGCCTACCGTGAGACATAGACTTTTAAGTTTCGTTAACTCAGTATTTACATTGATAACGATCCTCTACAGACCGGATCACGGTAGTGCTTTCATTCTGCTTTGCGGCAGATGTGAAAGCATGCACCCCAGACGGCACTCTGTAAAAAGAAGACCTGAGAAATAAAAAAAAGAACTTGAAAAGTAGATCTCAAGAACAACAACGAATAGTTAAACTCATATTCATGAAAATAAAACATAAGTACCCATTGAAAGCAGTTTATACCTTGTGCGTAGGTAAGCAGTTGACATTAACCTGTACTTATTCTAACGTTCCACTGTAAAGAAAATATGGCTATTAAAAAATAAACTACTAAATCAGATAAAGCAGGCTTATATAAGCTTAATCTGAAAATCGATATGACACATATATTTCTCAAACTGCGTAGCTCATTAGAAATGAACTAATAGCCTTTAATAACAATTTAACTATAAGCTAACTTATACGGCCCTGTTAAAAGATCCTTATCCGTAAAAAAGGTAAAAAAATATTTGGCATAGTTGTTTTACCTAATTTCACAGTTGTTATCAATGCGACAATAAAGATTACATCAAATGGCGAACGTCAATTTTGTAGCATTATTGAAAAAAATCCAAAGCTGTGTGATATTGTACCTTCAGTTTTTATACGTAATAGGGTTATAAAGTTACCTAAAACGTAGAATTACTGTTCATATTTCAAACGAAAATGAATGATTGTAACAAAGACCGCTGTACACAATTCGAGATTCGACTCGATATTAAAATTGAATCGTAAAGTGACGACAGCAGTTTGAAGAGTTCTCGTAAATTGGGAGTCATAAATAAATGAAAATCAAAATACGGCATCATTCTCCTTTTTTAATAGTTTTAACGTTTTGCATATTGCAATAGTGGAGTTAAAGAAATTGTTATTGCAACTTTAATTAAAAGTTTCCTACTTCTAAGTTACCAGTATTCTATATCAGATCAAAGTCAAGTATATTTAATCAATATAGAAGCGTTACACTTTCTTATTGATTCTCAAATAATCTGCAATCCTTTCGGAAATGAAAGGCTTTGATCGAAAGAGCTTTCAATCACAATAGCTGTAAAAGCGATATAACAAAGCTACTGTAAGTCGGAAGTATTCTTTTGTTTTCTTGTCGAGGAACAAATTGCCTCTAGAAGTACGAAACTTGGAAAATTGTTGAAAATTATACATAACTTTGTCGTTCACTGCATCATTGAAGGGTAAATTTGATTTAAATCCAAAATATTAGCATACTTCAATGATTTTTCCTTCTTTCTACCTAACAAACTTTGAAACAAGGTGGACTATCATCAATAAATAGTGTTAGTTCTGCAGTTTGGTATTAAACATTAAAGTGCAGGTAAAGAGACTTTTTTTCACTATCTCTATTTAACTATGATGATGCACGGATCATAAGAAATGTGTTACACAGTAATAAATAATCTTGTTTGAAACTAAACGCTGTAAACTAGTACCGTAGTGTTGTACAAAAAACCAGACAGACGCGTCGAGACGAAGGATGGGGTGACGCCGCGGCTCGGCATCGGTTTATCCCAGGATTACACAGGGGCACAATTGAAAACGTTTCAAATTAGAAAATCCCTTCGACACAAAGCGTTTTGAAACACTGGGGGATTATGTTTTATGTCTTTCACGAATATCGAATAATTTCTTTATTAAAGACTTATCATCATAATCTTCTATTACATATTTAATTTATTGATCTAAGCATTTAATATGAATTACAATTGACAACTAATCATTGCAGTAAAAAAGCTGATGTGCTTTGTTCATTGTTATTATTTCTGTAATCAGGCATATAAATATAAAATTTTAATTAACACATGAGGAATGTCTTTACATACAGTAGGACTCACATAGGTATTTAATAAACTAATTGTTAGTTATATTGTTGGCGGTTAAATTTATTCATAATAAAAAAATAAATTTAAAGAAAATTAGTTTATACATTTTTCTCTAGCAGTATCAGATATTGTTAAATATTTAAATTAATTATTTGAATAATAAATGTTAGAAAAAATATCCAATACATGTAAAAAGATGATATTTATGTATTAGAAAGCTATATTAAAATTAGCTTAAAAAGACAAAAAAAAAGCGCTTGTCACGCAGACTCATAGATGGTGGCGGCTCGTAGCAGCAAGTCCAGACAGATTTTTATTTTGTTTGTATATCTGTGCTATATTTTTATTTATTTCGATTTTATTCAAATCATACAAACCTTTGATCACAACATTACAATTCCCAAAATCAATTAATATTTATTTTGACATTCTTTATTAAACTCTGCTATCCGTAAAATGATATTTTTATTATAAACATATTTCCACTTGCAATGTATGCTTGAATGAAAATAAAATCCTAAAAGTTTTGCATTCGTGGGTCGCGGATTTTCAAGTACTCATAATTACGTTTTATATTTATAAAACACAGTGTCTAAAACAAACAACAATGTTTAAAACCCTATTAATGCGACCTAAATCTGCCATAGCGAGAAAAGGCGTTGACATATTTAAAAATATAAACAACGAATAATTTCACTTCATAATTAATGCATGAAGTCGAAACAACAACAGGCAACTGATGTGTCTTTTAACAAAAAAGATCGTACAAATGTCGTACGAGTGGAGTGCTTTTTATAAATACATGAAATGTGTATTTACAATTTAAGAATTAATATTAAGTCTTCCTCCTATTGATTTATATCTGAGTAATCGTTATATTTACATTTTTTGAGATATCATTGTAACATAATTAGTGACGATAAGCCATTTATTTTTAAAAAATAAAAAAAAAATTTATTTGCTTAAATAAAAATTTATGCAGTATTTATTTTCCATGTAATAGCTTTGTATGAATCATTTTCAGATTTATGTCCATAAAGACATTTTTTATTTCTTTCAATTTGCGGATAGTAAAATTTTCTTAGTAGAAGTCTAATTATTATTAGTTTATTTTGTTCTGAAAAAGAAATTTAACTTTTCGTTCGTACTTTTAATTTTCACGAGGAATGAAATATTCGGCATAGTTAATGAATTTTCGAGTGCCATCACTTGTGGCACAATGTTACCCACAAATTCTGCTTCTCCATAACTAATTCGTTTTAATAATTCAGAAAATTTAGCCTAAATCTAAAAAAAATACTATAAGCACTAAATAGAACAAAACTACTCAGACTTTGTTCACATAAGTTCCGAAGCATATTTGGTTTTTATACTGAACGTTAATTTGAACTCGATCCACTTTTTAAATTACATATTGACATTAAAACTCAGATTTATCACATGAAAATGAAAATATTTCTCCAATATCTATTTAAACAATTCATTTGTAATGTGGCAATTAATTAAATTTAAAGTAAATAATGCGTTTTCATTATAAATGGCTATCTGTGGACCCGATAAGGGAGATCGAGTGCAGCGACCGCGCTAATTATTTTGCTATGAATGATGTCATCAAACCGACTACGTGCATTGATTCACAATAAATGTTAATTGGACGACAACAAAGCATCACGAACAGAAAAAAACGACGATAAGTTATTGAATACAACATTAAGCTTTTAGTTACGACATCAAAACAATAGGATATCATCACTTGATATTATGTGTGATTGATTAGTATTTTTCTAAGATTTATTAAAATGCCTTGTAAATAACCATAATATTATTTGAGCCAGCTCTTTAAAATTAAGAGAGGTGCATAAAAATGTAAAAGAGGATATGCAGGAATAACTAAAGATAGGAGTGAAGCTTAAAAAGATCATAAAATTAATCAAAACAATATATTATAAAGAAATTAGATTAAGTTGCATTAAATGGATATAATTAAATTTAAAAAATAATCATATAGCTAAATCACTCATCTACAATGTTTTTTTTCTTTTTTTTCTTTTCGGCACGGAGGTGGTGCATTCAGAAAAGCCGCGCACACGTCCTTTAAAAAGTTATTTCTGTCATTTTCAATACCATTAATCATTACGTACGGGACATATTTAAAGTTAGCTTTATCACTTTCATCACTGTAGTATTTCATAAGTTGGTGACCTCTTTCACCGTTCGCACACTCTTTGATGGGCTCGGAATCAATATTCTGCTTTACGCCACACTGTAATTTATAATAGATACATTCTGAAATTCCTTTATTGAAAAAGAAACATGTTTTACTCGATTACTGTGAATTATAAATCTAAAGCCATCGAATTCTACCGCGAAGTTGAATAAAAGCATCGTTACAGATGTAATCCGTTCTATCCGTTTATAGTTTGGAAAGAGCTGGTTATGGAATATGTACTTCTAATTAATAAAAAATACTTAGATACTTACACTGGTTGAAAAAGCATCTAAATATTAAAGCATGTCTAGTGGATATATAAATTAAAATTAAAATATAGAAAACAAAATTAGCAATAGGATTAAACAATGTAATTTTATGTAACATGTATTGCTTATGAGACATACAGTGTCTTCAAGCAATATCTTAGGATAGTACTGATCCTTTTCCAAAATTGTAAATATGATTAAATAAGCTCACATAACCCAATCACCTAATTGTGTAAAAAGTAAGATGATCCATGCGTCGTAAAGGCATGTGAAAAGTTGGTCTACCACCAATCCGCATTGGACCAGCGTGTCGGTGATACGGTCCAAAAACCCCCTAATACAGGCCCATTAGAGGAGGCCTATGTCCAGCAGTGGACTGGACACAGGCTGATAATGATAATGAAGCTAACATCAAATGTCACAAATTAAAGTAAGATATTTTTGTCTATGGTCTTTCCAGTGACTGATTCATAAAAAATACACATATTTAAGAAAAAATTATATCACAAGTCGCAAAATACACTGGATGGTAATAAATTTACAAGTTTTATATAAATTCAATTTGTATGAACTTACTCTGTCCGCCGCTTCATCGTTGGAAGTTGGCGCTCTTCTCTTTGATTTCATCATACAAGAATTAAACATAACTGCTTGAGTTGTGTTCTTTAATAAGTCTATCGCACATGCGTGTAACTTATTACCGTAGCACTCTCTAGGCCCATGCTGGCACTTGAATATGTATCTTCCGTTCTTACGCGATGTCTTAAATGTTAATAGTAAGGTGACATGTTAAACGTATAAAATTCGGACAAATTGAGAACCTCCTCCTTTTATTGAAGTCGGTTAAAAATGCCACTAAAAGGTAGAAAAATGGATTTAGAATAATAAATTTAACACTAGGTCATAGAAGTACGATTCTTGATGGGCAGTATTCGTCAGTTCGCTTAGCAGTCAGGGCCTATTTGGTAACTATGGGTAACATTATGTTTCATCATCTTTTAAATATTAATTCATAAAATATAATATACTATATTAGCGACTTGCCCCGGCTCCGCACAGGTGCAATACTGATATCTGTAAAATGTATGGAAAAATATATAAATTTATCGGCGTTTCTTAAAAAATATTATGTATGAATTATACAATTATACATATACCTTCCTCTTTAGTCACTCTATCTATTAAAACCGTATTTAAATCTGTTTTAAAGATTCAAGCATATAAAGGGAAAAAGAAAGCAACTTTATTTTATACTATGTAGTGATTATATAAACGCGTTTTGCGGTTCTCCTTTGCCAATTTTCGAGTTAATAAGATATCGTTGTCGAATAACCGACACCTAAAAAACCCACTAATGCCTGAAAAACAATTTACTAAGCGACTACCATATGATGCGTGACGGCCGTGTTAGATGTCGGTACATGTGATAATAAAAATAGAAACAAAGACTTTATTCAATGTACACGGAATGACTGATAGTGCGTGCATAATTCACACGCATACTTGGAAGTGAATTGATTAGTTTTTCAGCAGAACACATGATCAGTTAGACCAACAAGTGTTACATTAAAAATTGCGATCAAGCTTATTCGCTATAAAGCACATAAAGCACTAAAATCTAGGGAAAGGTTAAATGTGGCCGATGACTTACGAGGATTATGGCTAGCCATGGAGGACAAAAAGCTGGTATATGTATGATTGAAAAATTCACATCCCAGTTATCAGAGGTAGTCAAGTCCAAAGCAATGCATGAATAATTCTACTATCAAAATAATTGGTCGATTAGCTTTCATAATTATTAACGAGAATGGTTTCCTTGCCGAAATTGAACCTACTTTGAACGGTTCGTAATAAAACGCGCAATACCGTTGAGCCATATGTAACTATCAATAGATATTGATTGATATCAAATAAAATGTGGAAGAGAGAAGGGATAGTATAAACCCATTGCTTACTTCTCTGCGTAAAATTTATTAAAATTTTTTCTGTTATATAATTTTAGCCTTCTATGCTGAAATTGGTGGATAAATAAATTATCAAAGATTAGATCGTATAACATAAATAAAAAAGGTACCTCTGCATTTCCGTAGGGGTAAGTTGAAACGTTTAGGTATGAACCTAATTTTTGCACGACGGGGGCTAATGAGTATACATAAAATTCTTTGCTTGCTGGGCATAATGTCTCATAATACATTTGTATTGAGACTACATCAGATTGGTTCGATTCAAGCTAGAAATTAAGAATGGTCTATTTTTAAATCGAGTTATAAGCGATTAATAGCAAATTATATGAATATTATTAAGAGTAACGGTATAAATTACCAAAAGATAAAGATATTAAAAATGGCCTTACCGTTTTTAAAATATCAGTCAACATATCATCAACCTTTTTAATGTCTTTGTCAAAATCATCATAAAGTAGAACATCTAGAAAAGAAAATAAGTTTTGTACAATGTTTTTTATCAATACTATTATGCTATTAACTTACCCGTTTCTTCAACTACAGCGTAAATACCTATGAAGCTGATTAAATATAAAAACAATTGTATTTTTATTATCATCTTACTACAATACGATAGTTTACTTTAACTTGTGGAGACTAACTGACAACTGGCAAAGTATAAATAGCATTATCAGAAAACGGCTTCAATAAACTGCCATGTCATTATACATACATCAATGGATTCTACATCTATAGCGAATAAAGAAATAAGAATATTTTATTCTCTTTAATACAAACTTATCACCGCGGGCTGTCATTTTTTTTTTTACTATACGCTTCGGTTTTATCAAGCATTGCGTGATATTTTATAGTGATGTGTCTGTATGATGCCTTCTTTGAGTAATATACTGTGTTGTAGTTAAAAAAATCGTTAAATTAAAAGAAACTTAGCATTAGCTTTGATTGAAAGTGACTGAGAGACTGAGTTCCCAAAAGGAAGAGTTGCTTGTAGCTAATTTTCTATTGTTTATTATTTATTTACGTTTTCCGTTTATGTGACTCGTTAATCGATTATTCTAATAAAATTAATGTCAAAGATGGTGACTAGGGTGATGGTGACTTTAAAAGCAATAAAACTTGTTAATCATGGTCCGGTGCATTATTTTTGTAAGCTTTTTGATTTAAAAGAAAAACTTCAATAATGTACGATATCACTACATCAGATTAAAAAGTTAGTTATCATTTGACACTAACTTGAAACAAAAGCCAAAGAAATAATAAATCGACGAAAGAAAACAGAAACGTCGTAACTGACAAAAATTAAATTGTTTACCAGAGCCGAAATACAATTCAAAAACAATCTCTTTGTCATAACTTTCATAAATAATAAATTAATAATAAATAATATTCTTAGTTATGTTATTTTATTTATAATAAATATTTAATATAATAAAAGTTACGATCAAAGTATTTAGGTTTTCAGTTGTTCCCTGGTAAATATTTTATAAATTAAAATTTTTATAACATATATTCATTTTTGTCAGTTACAACCTTTCTAATTTCTTCTGCGATATTTGTATAGATGTACAAGTAAACCAATACATATAACTGGAAATGTAATTAAATACGCTAAACTATTTTATACGTTTTTAAATTATATAGTTGTTTTAATTTAGTTTAACTGAAAACACGTAATAATCTAAAATAGTTTAATAGTAATAGTATAAATAGTAAAATAGTTCGAGCTCTTCAAAAACTTTATTTACACCTAAGATTACCACCACATTTACGTTAAGAAAAAGTTTTAAAGTTCATTTATATGACGGATCATCAAGATTTTATCTTGCTAAGAACACGTGCTTAGAAACTGGCGAAGGAATATAACAGACATCTGCAATTGTTTCACTGAGACCAGCATACGCTACAACATAAAATAATTTTTGGAAGTTGTCGCACGAAAATAATCAATTTGATTATTCTGCAAATATGACCTTTTTTTTGAGCAAGGATGTAATGTTTACAGTCTTGGCAAGCTTCCTCTAACACAGAGTTCGCGGGAAGCTACTGTCTCCAGGAACTAGGTGTCCGACACTTTTTGCTAAAAGTGAAGGCTACACGTACAGAAGATCGTGAGTTAGGCATTCTTACGTGTCTCCTAAGGTTCATCGACGATCGTTTTACGGATCCGGGACGCCGACAGTTTGCGTTGCGAGGGGCGGTGAGAACCATCCTCGAAGGCATGGGAGTTTGTGCACCGGGTGTGTGTGTCTCGCTGTGCTCACTATCGGGGGCAAACTACAGATGAGTGTGCGCAATTCCTACTTGTGTGGTGTGTAAGGTTGAAAGAATGAAGAGACTCCCGTTGTGTTCGGGGTCTCATTGACCCCTTCCTCGGCTGGATCGAGAAGGACTTCGCTTGCGACAAGTAGCCTTTGGATTGGCCGTATATGTTGCAGCTTTTACCAGCAGAGACTTACTGTGATTACATTTATCCATATGTTTGCGAGTTAACTTTGTAAAGTGCTCGCGAAGTGACGGCAAGTAATATTTTTGTATTTTTACAATATTACTTATATTAGGTATTGGTTTCGAAACGTAGGTTAACTATGGTACCATAAGATTATTAAAAAAACCAGAAATATTTTAAAAATAAGTACAAACAACGCAGATTGAGTGTTAAAATGACCTGGTGTAAAGTTTAGATACGAGAGCACGAGCATATTCCTCAATATCGCAGACACCTAACAGCTGAAACGCTGTTTACGAGAATTTTTCATAATGTGGTCATATTTTTTATTCAGAACATGTCTATTGAAATTGCAATATTTCGTTAGAATATACTGGAAGTGGAGACGTGACAGAGCATTCCCTCGTTTCTTTCGTTTTTTCAATCAAACATGAAAAAGAAAAAAGAATCCATGTTGCCGTCGAAACGTCGCGGATATTATGAATTAATGACACGTGATAAAATCTACCCAACAATATTAATAATATATTCCAATAAATGCAAGATTTTTCTAAAGTTCTACTACCTTGACTAGAATTATATTATTAATCGAAATGAAAACGTAAAAACTCGAAACTAAAGAACGTGATAGAAAACCACATAAAACTGTCAGTCAAATGTTGTGCTTTCATAATAAAAATAGAAAAACATTTCGTCTCTTTAAATTTATAATCTAATATTTACCAATCGAAACTACGAAACATATGTAGTATCGAATCTTCATTTGCATTGAAGATTCGATCACGGGCAGACTAAGATGGAATATGTTTGCATTTCAATGTTTGTCGAAAAACCATCTTTCGTACACACATTTATTTTCAGATTCAGTCATACTTTTATAGTTTAATGAAACGATCACTTACACGCTGAGGGCTGATTACCCGATTTTCAAACCAAAGATTTTTCAAAATCGCCGCGTCGTAAGCCGCGTTTTTTACGATTTATGATGAAAATACAAATATTTATTCCATTAAATCCACGCGTGAAGCCTAGTTGTATAAAAAAACTCTATTTAATCACAACCAAAGTTGAGTCGATATAAATGATATTTTTAAATAAGCTTTCAAGTCAAGTTCAAATTTAAAAATATTTAACAAGACAGTTTAAATGAAAGGAAAGATAATTAAAAAAAATAAGTTTTTCACGAATCCAATCCAAACAATTTTCATTTGTTTTATTTTTTATTCAGGTATTTATTTCTTTTATTACGATTACTATAATGATTAAATCTGTATATGAATATACATAATGAATAAATATATTTTTATAAGGTTTTCCGTCAATAAATTAGCCGTATTTTTTTGCTTACACTACATTGGACAGCAGCAAATGTTAATTACATTAAAAGGTTTTATTGAATACGTTTTACACCTTAATTTTGGACTAACATTCTATGTAAAAATATTACTTATTATTTTTTATTTTTTTTAAAGTCGTATTCGTTAAATAGGAATCAAATATTTTTGTTAATAATGTTCATTATCTTTTTCGATTACTAATTTTGGTATAATTATTGTTATTAATTTTCAGTATTGCAGGTGCTTTTTAAATAAAGTATTATAGTACTTATAATGTAATACAAGGTGTTATTTTATAACCTGGTATTATATGAATTATTAATATAGAGGAGCTTATACCAAATACAGCATAAAGCATAATCTAGTTATTACGCAAACCAACCAAACACAGTTTTGCAGGTGAATCCCCTTGGAAATCTTCAAGGTTCCTTTAAGGCTTACTTCAGAGACGCTTTGTTGTATCACTCCAGTACTTTTTCAAAGGCCTTCGCTAGGAAAAAAACATTCCCTAAGCAAGTAAAGTAAGTTTTAGTTGCCAAGATAATTACTTCCTTGTAAAAATTGTGAACACAAAAAAAGCAGTTAACGAAGTCTTTTTGTTGTCGGGGGAAAAGTTTTTCGCCTATTATGAAGTTTATTACGCCAACGACCAACGACCGTAAAAATATTGTACTTGGTATTGCTAAAAAAAATGTGTTTTTATAAATTTTTATTCCGTTAACTCGGTAAATTCAAAGAAAAAAGTGTTCTTATAAATTTCTGCTTAAAGTATATAAATTTTTAGAAAATTATTGTCAATCTATTGTTATAACTTAATATCTACCAAACTCTATTTAAACATTCGTGTTTTCTATGATATTAAAAACCACCTAGGTTTAGTCACGGACATCACGCCACTATAACTATAAGAACCACTAGTATAATCAAAGTGACTAGCAATATTAGGGTTAGTTAATAACATATATAGAATTCTTATTATATTCTAGAATACTATCTGATAATATGCTGAAAACGTTTTCTTTTGTTAGCTTTGATATTTTTATATTCACCACGTATCGGATCTATGTTAACCATATCTGTGATACATATTAACATATATGTCATACATTTCCACTTTTATACCTATTCATCACCCTAATTTTGACTGGTTGAAAATGTCATTGGCATGAACTACGCCAGTAAAATGGTAAGTACTGAAAAGTATCAATAGTTCGAAAAGCTTAAAAAAAATTAATCACGGGCTTATTTAGCCGTATGAAGTAAACAGGTTTGTTTACTGTTCATACTTTTGTGACTTTACATTTATGATTGTACCAAAATATCATTTTACGGCGAGTGTTTATTCTTGGAGCGTTAGTTATAATGTGTCAAAAAAGACAACTGAAAATAATGCTTTACCCAATAAATCGTCATTATATAATGATATAAACCATGTGCGGCACATCATTTGAGCAAAAAGCTACTGTTACTGCGTTCATATTTCAGGCATTAATGGAAAATTGAAACAACCATCTCGCATACAATGGACGATCTGATTCAAGTATCACAAATAGAGCATGAAAACCAAGCTATGATCTACTGTGAATGCTAATTAAAAGTGAAACATGTATTGAAGTATAAAAAAAAAGGTTTAATATTATCCGTTTCGGAATATTGTTAGTATAAATATTATTTATATTATAACTATTGCTAGTAGTAGAAAGTTGGTGTTAAGTTCTAAATATAATTGGTAAATAATTATAAATATTGTGTAGACAATTATCTAAGGATAATCACTGCTAAAACACCGATGCTACAGATTTAAAGTAGTAATGAATCTTTTTTAAGATTAAAATTAGTAAAAAGACAATTTAATGAATTCTATTGGATTAGCGGACTACAGCATTATTTATGACGTCATTTAACTCTTTCTAAAGATAAAAACAATAGTCTGATAAACCCGCTTCTTATTTTTAAACTATATGTAAACTTTTAAAAGAAGAACAAATCGATTAATCTTTCCTTTCGTTTTATTTTACATTTTCTGCTTGGAAGCGTTCTTAAATGCATTGCCCTAAGCATTTGTATATGTTGCTTTATTTTTACGAAATGTACAAGGTTTTAGTTTCAATATTTTTAATAGGAATTTCTTATAAGACTTACAACGGCTTTTGCATGCAATTGCTTCTATTGCAAGTATGTGTGATTAAAAAATAAACCTTCATAATGTTTAAATGGTAAGGAGTTTAGGTTTATCAGTTTCCTCTTCGTTATTGTAAGTTATCCTTAAGTGATAGACAGACAGACAGACTATATTAGACATTTTCGTTAAAGTTTTAAGGTGTAAAATATTGTAATGCATTATTTTATTTATCTCGTGGAGTTAAGCCAGCATTTGCAGTGAAAGTAGAAAAAATGTGATTAAAACGGCATTATATTAGAACACTCTTAACTTATTACAGTTTCTCTATTTCATTAAGCATGTTTGTATAAACCTTCCTCTTGAACCACATTATCTTTTAAAATACACCGTTTCAGAGTCTGCTCCTTACTTTTAAAGGTTTAATTATTTCTATTGTTTGCGCGAATATTATACATTATTAAGTAAAATTACTTTACGGATTTTATCGCGTTTATTTTTACATTTTAAATTCCCGACGTTTCGAACACTTTCCAGCGGCCGTGGTCACGGGGTTGACGGGAATTTTAAATGTAAAAATAAACGCGATAAAATCCGTAAAGTCATTTTATTTAATAATTTAAAGGTTTAAGTATAGATAGAGACAAACCGAAGCGAAGCGACTTTGTTTTATACTTTGAAGTGATGATGTATGCATTAATATTGTAATTAGAGTCCGACCAAAACTGTTTTTCCGGCCGAAACCGAAACCGAAACCGAAAGTTCGGCCGTGGCTTCAGTTTCGGCCGAAACCGAAACCGAAACCGAAACTCACGTGATCGAGTATAAAAATTCTTAAAATACTAAAATATGGAGCTTTTATGCCTATTATTTTGCTTTATTTTAGTCATTGAATGGAGACAGTATATTAAACATGTGGTAATCGTTTATTTCAGTTGCTAATAATATTTTTAGTTAACAAAATATTAAAAATATATTAATTTCTTCTCAAATAAATTTTCTATAGCAATACGAGTTATTAATAAATTTATTTATAATTGTGACTGTTGCATTAAAGACTAAGTATTGGTATTATGAAATCTTTCTAATTAATACTTTGGTTTGTGTTTGTAGTTCCGAGGGGGGATCAAAAAGTAAAAATGAGATAGAATATAATATATTGATATAACTATGATAGCTTAATTATTTATTTTTCTACATAATCTCCGAGTCCACCTACACACCAAGTCCAGCGTTCCAAGTTTCCAATGCTTCAACTCCTTTAAAAAAAGGATTGTCTTGGTCCTGCAAAAGGTCACCACGGCATCGTTTACTTGTTACATATAGTTTTAACACATGTTTCCTCTTAAGTATTGTATCAATTTGGAGAGAAGATGAAAAATAGCTAGGCGCCAGATCTCGGGGGAAAGGGGGATGCTCAACCAATTGTACGCTAGCATGCTGAACGGTGGCAATCGCTAATGCTAACCTATGTGCCGGTACGTTCTCAAGATGAAACAGCTCGCCCGTTCAAAGTTAGCCTCTTTTTTATCATTGACGGCATTTCTCAACCTCGGTATTAAAGCTGCATAATCTGTAATGATGGTTCCATGCTCCAGGTAATCCAACAACAATATCACTTCTGAGTCCCAAAATATTGAGGCCATACTTCCGGCCAGGCCATATACCACGGCCACGACATGAAGATCCTTCGGATAAACCCGTGTTTCGTCCACTGCCACAAAACTAGATTTAAAGTTTTTAGAATCTTCTTAAAACTTGTCCAACGATATCTTTGAAGTCGATTTTGTTTCTGATTCTCGGCACCCATCTTGCGGAGACTTTTCTCATATTCAAAATTTGTATAGTGTCAATATGCGTTGAGTACCTCATATGAAATGCTCGTTTCTTGGATTAGGTATCAGATGGTAATTCTTTAATCGCTAAAACAGTTTTTTCGAATATGGCAGCATATTCTTATTGTGTCTTGTTGATTACTGGCTTCGATGGACTTCTGCAACCATGTTCGTCTTCCGTGTACGTTCTCCCTACTCGAAATTAAGAAGCCCACTTTGCGACAATTGATTATGATAGAGCAGACTCTTCTCATGTTGCCTTTGAGCCGCAATAAATCTCTTGCGTTGTTTTTATACCAGTGGTTTTTAATGACAAGGTCGCACTTGGATTTTCTCTTTTCGAGAACATTTCGCCACACATAGCAAACAAATGACTACATTCAGAAAAAAGTAAAGAGACTAGAAGATTTTTTCATTAACACAACAAATATCTGAGCTACACTTTCCAGTATTATTTTTATTTATTTTTTGGTTACCAAGAAGTATAACATAATTTAATTCTTCCAGCAACTAGACTGCGAAGAATAAGTAAGTCTTTTATGGGTCAATGTATACGTTTTTACAACAAAATCCCAGTAAACGTTCAGAATTTAACTATTAATAAATTTAAAAAGGTAGTCAAAGAACGTTTATGTGTTAAAGGTTATTTATTACGATATTAATGAATTTTTAAATGATAACACAGCCTGGTAATGGAATGCTCGCTCCAGGTCTTGTTTCAAAATTGCATAATATGTAAGGCCGAATTATCAAATTGTTTGTTATTAATATATAATAGCCCGCTGAGTTTCTTTCGCCGGTTCTTCTCAGGTCTGAGGCGTCCTTTTCCGAACCAGTTGTAGTGTGTTTGACAATCAATAAGCAAGCGTAAACTTCAATATTTGAATTTGAATATATATTTTGATCTCACTACTATTTGTTCCCTCCTCAATTTCTTTTGTCAAACTTAGAATGTTTGTCTGAACTAAAATCGACTGATCTGAGCTCGATTTTAGCAATGATAAATTTAACTTTCGCTACTATTTTGAAATGAAAACACTTGAAACCAGTTTCGAGTTTCGGCAAAGTTTCGCCGAAACCGAAACTGCGGCCGAAACTTGATTTTTGGCCGAAACTAGGCCGAAACCGAAACCGAAACCGAAAGTTCGGTCGGACACTAATTGTAATTAAGGTAAACGCTAAGTTGATTAAAGTAAAGGCTACGAGATATCCTAGTAAAAAAGCACGAAATATTTGTACCTGTTTTGGTCTTCAATATATTTTTTCCTAAATAGTAAGTATTTTTGATCGTTGTTATCTTGACCACTTTACAAAAGCTGGTATAGTTCCATTGTATTTGGTTGTCCTTTATCTTATTATACATTTCAGTTTACGTACAAGGAATATAAACTGAGTGCAAAATATCTTGAAGGTTTGATTAAAAAACAAAAGAAATGAAAAAGAGGCGAATGGATACGAATGGAGGGGTGCGCCATCATCTCTCCCCATCGCTGTACTCCAATGAATTAGTGCAATCTCATTGGACATGCTTTGAATTAAAAAATATCACAGTATAAGAAATTTATATTAACAGCGATTTGCTTTTACGATTCATTATTGCAAGATACGCTTTAGCACTTAAACTCGACGACCATATTAATATTTGAAAGATGAGTGTGAGTTTGTTTCTTCTTTATTTTGAGTATTGTTTCGATATTTTATGTTATATATGAGCAACTTTACATTTAACTTCATATTTCCTTACATTTTGATTTTGATTCAGGCACGTCTATTACAACATATAACATTGTATACTTTTTTTGATTTTTTGCTGTGTTTAAATGCATTTAAATATGCAGAAGAAAACTGGTTTTTTATCTTGAACAAAGAACTACTCAGATGCGAACAGTGAGGCGCTCTGTGATACCTTGGAATCGGCTTATGACTCGCTTCGTAAGGCATATAATTAAAAATACTAATTAGGAAAATATTTTCGTACTGTTTATTTCTCTATATATGACTTAGTTTCCTACGTCCCCGAATAACGATCGGTATCTATAATAATATATACCCTAAGTAGGGTAAAGGGAGATATATTGGTGATATAATAATTGCAGGATATTATTTAAAACACTTTTGTATGACGCAGTTAGCAATCTGCAAGTGTAAACGGTATAAACCTTTCACTGCTCCGTAATTTGTCTCGCGTTATGGCAACAGCAATTCGCTAACGCGGTCATACATAAAGTGTTTTAAAAACTATCACCAAATTACTTATATCACCAATATACCTCCCTTTACCCTATCTTTAAAACTATATTATTTGATGTAATTATATTTACTTTATCTGTTTTATTTTTACATCGCGAAATTTTAACGACTCATGACCATCCTTATAAAGTAGCCATATATACAAAAAGCGGACCTAGTGTTCATGATGACCTGATGTTTTTTTTTGATTTATTAGAATATTTTTTCATACTGCAAGCCTCTTCTAATAAGGTTATACGGTATAATTATGTATTAAATGTGTAATATTTCCCTAATCGGTGTAATCATCATCATCGTCATCATCAGCCCTGTTAGTCCCCTGCTGAAAATAGGCCACCTTTAATGCACGCCTCCTCTTCTGAACCGTATCCCACCACGTAGGTTCAATACAACCCACAATGGACCAGCGTGGTGGCTGGGTAGACCGACTTTCTACATGCCCATCCGACGCATGGATCCTCTTACTTTTCAGACAATTGGGTGATCGGCCCAAATTGTCCTAACCAACTAGGAAACAATAATGAAAATTTGTTTTTGAGTCCCCCCGCAGAATTCAAACCCACCTCCGGTTTCTAAAACACACGCTCATACCACTAGGCTACGGAGGCAGTTAAGTAATAGTGAAAAAATATCGTTGTAATACTGGAAGAATATTCATATTTGCATATTCGCCTAAATTTTTGCACATTTATTCGAATTATTACAAATTTCAATTATTATTATCTTTTAACTTTATTTCGGTATTGTTGATAAATTCATTTTTAGTTCTAGTGTTAAGTCCATTTTATGTAAATCAAAACTGCCATGTACAGCATATAGTCACAGAAGCATACAAGCTATGGTGACTTTTGTCTTTGTAAATAAGTCACAAACTTTTTTTTTTAAATACTTTGTTAAATTTAATTAAACGATTTACTTGTGTAACTGTATTCTGTTTTTGTTTTGCCAAAAAACTGATTTATCATGACGTATTATTATTGAGTAAAATAAAATTGATAAATAACGTATATATCAGATAGACCACCAAGTTTTTTAACAAAATGCTATTATTGTAATGCATCACTATTTTAATTATTTATAATTTTGGTTTAATTATGTTGTTCCGTTTTATTTCTGTATAATATTACTCTTACCTTAGGTACTCGTTTATTTCTAACACAAGTTAATTTCCTAGTTGCATAGTGCCATTGGCATTGTCCACTAAGGAAATAAATTGAATCTTCGATTTCCGATATCCACAGAACACATTTTGAAGTTTTTATGAATGTTTTCAATTAAGTTTTATCGGTATGCACCTTGTTCTAAGTTCATATTTTGTGCAGATCAGTAAATTCATGATGAATTATATTAATGAATGAATTATATGCCAAATAGTTTCACGTTTTTTTCTGTTAGAGATAATCAATCAATTAGAACACTAGACTCATAATGCCATAAAGTAAAAACTATATGAAAATTTTACTACTTTTCAAAAAACTTGTTGTAATTAAGAGAAGTTGCATATTTGTCTTATAAGAATTTGACACGTAGGTTTTCTGTTTACTGTTCAGTTTATTACGCTTTAATGATTTTTTAAAATATTTGCAGCCGCAAGCAAATAAAGTGTAAATGAGATCATTTAAATTCCTTGTTGGTGGACCGATTTGTAGGAAGCGCTCCTAATAATTCTCACTCTAAAATCGATTACCATTAAGTTAATATTGTTTACTTGTTTTGACACTTTATTTTATTACGAATAAACTTAATACAAAAAACATATAATTATTCGCTTTTTAATAGCCGGGATAATGGTAACGTTACTATTTTCGTTAGTGTTAAAATGCTTTAAGGCATTTTCTTTCTTTGTTTCACAATAGTGAACAGTTTCGAAATAAACTAACTCCGCACCGAACACAAAAGAGGGTGGAACAAGGGTGGAACAAGTATAGCCCAGACTTATTGCAGCTTTGTTATATTACTTTTCCTTCAGCTGGGCAGTGGTATAAGATGGATTTATAACGAAATATGGTTACTTCAATACCTAGTTTGGCGGACAAAATATATCGAAAAAGATTTTGAGTTTGATAAGGATTTTCAAAAATTAAAAACTTTTTTTGTCTTCAGAATAGTTAAATAATACACCTTAACTTTAACACGATAAAAATAATAAAATACAGTCGCAAAACTCTAAGCTTCATTAACTTGTTCACGGCAAGTTCAACGGCTGAGACTTACTAGCCTTAACTTAATAGCCCAGTTTAGTATTAGCTAACGGTTTAATAACAATAGGGATGTAGTCAAAATAATTAATATTTATTATTGCAAATGCTTTGATCGTATTGACCACCAACTACTTTTATATAAATTTAGTATTGATGGAATACGTGGTGATTCACTACGCTGATTTGCGTTCACATAAAAAATCGTGGTTAAGCAGTTGTGCTAAGAGGATATACATCGTCATGGACACCAATAATATCGGGTGTCCTGCAGGGTTCGCTGTTAGGCTCTTTATTGTTTTTAATTTTTATTAATCAAACAGTGCTTTCATAAAAGTAAAATACTTTTACTTGGTGATGATATGAATGTATTAAAGTGCATCTACAGTGTCCATGATGTCAATGATTTTCAAGACGACCTCAATCGTTTTAGGAAATATTGCTCAATTAATTAAAATGTTTAAACGGCCGAGACGTAGGTATACGTCTTCGTTACGGCAACAGACTCCCCCGAGTCTGTTACAGAGGGGCCATGGAAGCCAGGAGTTCCCAGCCCCCAGCGGCGGCCCGAATGTTAACCTCTGCCGCTAGCTCCATTTCGGCCGCAGAAGGATAGAGATCGACGACACCATGCCGAATGTCTACTATGTTTCAGATGCCCCTCCTCCCACGGCCCCTCCTCACCTCATCAACGGTGCGGCCCCGTCGAGTCGTGGAGAATAGGGAGGGTGGCACACGGAATGCCGACACTCCTCTTCCCCCGCGACTTCTGGCCGCAGAAGACAGGGATGGCAGCGCATCTACCGCCTCTTCCCCGTCCGCTGCACCCTATAAGGCGCATCCAAAGCTGGCTTCTCCAGCCAGCTTGGAGCAGCCTTCTCCGCCGGCCTTACTCCTCAGACCGGCCATGTTCCTCTTAGCTTCCCCGCAGCTGGCTCAAGCCGCACGGATTAAGCCCCACCGCTACAACAAAGCGAGAACCTGTTCGGGGAAAGTGACGGCCCAAACTAAGGCTCCCCATCTGGGGGCCCATGGTGCAGTTAAGTCACTTGCTGGGGAGACGCGCCTGTGGCAGTCGAGACCCCCGCACCCGGTATGTTCTAAAAGGTTACTACCACAGAGTACGAGACCCATCAAAAAAAAATACAAACAAGACGTAACATTTTGCCTTAATTGCCTTTCTATAATTGTTCCTGTACTCTACCATCGAAGAGACTCATTAAGTTACGTATATTGTGAAATCGGATTTTGTGTGATATTAAAATAAATCATTAAATCTTATTTTTCTAAAATAATTCTTAAAGTAGTACGCAATAGGCAGTCATTTATGTATCAGCAATTATATAAAATAGTACTTTAACGGCGTTTAACACATTACATTGATAAAAATATTTAGAAAGATTTAAATGTATTCAAAATAAAAAAGTAAAGAAAATTCAAAGTATGCAGTGCTTGTTAAACATCGCTTCAGGCACTTGTGGAGTACGTAAGTGCAAAGCGAATGCCTGTAGTTGATTACGTGAGACCACACACTTCCCTGAATGGCTCCTTCTGCCCCGTTTCTCCTAGCATTGAATACGGGACGTGCGTTGTACGGTTTTGATTCAATGTGGAGTGAATGTATGTTTGCAAAGATTTTTTGTCACATTTCACGATTCAATTCAATTCTAAGATAGAAGTTCGGAAAAAAAATATTTTCTTGCAAATGAAATGAATGAATGCTTAGCTACAATAACGATCGGCTTACTTCTCGTAATTTTTCCTTAGCTGTCATGGGGTTAGCCACTAAGCCATCACGATAAAAGCTATAATGTATAGCGATTGGCACCTGATTTCCACAATCAAAGGGTAATCTGCATTCGATGGATATATCATTTGTTAATAAATTTAAAGGCATTGATGGACTTGGTCGTTACCACTGGAACCAACATTCCATCTGACACATAGTAGCCAAAGTAGGAAGATTCTTACTTTTGCCAATTGGATGATAGGTTTACGTTGCATTTATTAACCAGAAATCGATTATAACACGAATGAAGAAGTAACGAAGAATACAAACACACGATCTTGTTTTTTTAAAACAAGAGTCACTACAACTGATGCATGTAGATATTTTGCAATAACTTAAGATAAAACAGATCAATATTTGCATAAAAACAAAACAAGCAATATTCAATCATCTTATCAATTTTTGCAAACAAACAACAATATTATGGAAACACATTAACTACCACGCTTCTTGCCAGTAGACTGAAGAATTGAATATCTAATTAATTCAAAAATTTCTATTAATTCAAAAAACATTGTCTCAATGCAATGGTCAAGGCTCAGAAGTAAAATTTTAACATATGTTTTTTATTTTAAGACAATTGGCTTATTTTTGATCTTGTAAAAATCAAGAGCAGAAATAAACCAACCCAAAAGATTTCTTTCCATCCCGCGTTGTTTACTCGCTTACTCTAGGAAACCAATAATATCATCTTTCAAAGAATACCATAAAATCTTTTATGCAATTTAATATCCCGGAGTGCAATAACCATACCTTGTTGAATCTTCATTGTTTCACATGGCAAAGTGCTCGGGGCACTTGTGCTATGTTTAAACGTATCCTATAAGATTCAATCTTATAGGGTACGTTTTAATCCCAACTTGAGAGTAATTTATCTCAGATGTACTTATTGTTGTATATATGTATTTATACATGCATGTATGTGGTATATATTTATTTCATTTATAAGTTATATACTTACTTTTATGAATATAAATGTGTACTTTATATATTTACACGGGTATATTTTTGTCTTAATATACATACACGTACTTGCACCTGCCCACTTTTTATCTCTGTATGACCTATCTGGCAGAAAATGCCATCGACATTTAGTCCGCCTCTGTACAATGTAAAATATATAACCTGATAAAATATACTGTAAAAACAACTTATATTCATCATCATCATCATAATCAGCCTTTAATAGTCCACTGCTGGACATAGGCCTCCCCTAATACACCCCTATCCATTAGGGGGTTTTTGGACCGTATCCCACCACGCTAGTCCAATGCGGGTTGGTGGGTGGACCTTTTACATTGGACTTTTTACATGCCCATCCGACGCATGGATCATCTTACTTTTCAGACAAATGGGTGATCGGCCCAAATTGCCCTAACCAACTAGGAAACAAAAATGTAAATTTGTTGAGCCCCCGCAGGATTCGAACCCACGACCTCTGGATTCTAAAGCACACGCCTATACCACTAGGGTACGGAGGCACTTCAACATATATTACTAAATGAGAATTGGATAACGTATAAGAAATACGAAAAAAGATACTGTAGAGAAACTATGTGTACAAAAACTAAGTTATAGCATATTTTTTTGTCATTTATTAAATAACTTCATATTCGAATTAAAATCATGTCAAAGCAGAGCACTGATACACTAATAAGTTTTGATTGGTCAGTAGCAGGTTTTTGTGTACTTTTTGGTACGTGTAAAAACTCTATCACTTAACATATATAAAACCTCTACATGAAATAGTTGATGACGACTTTCGTATTTTATAATTGTGAACAAAGACTAATATTGATAACTGAATTCGCACCGAAAACAACAACATAAAGGACATCAGTATTATATAAAAATATAATTGTATAGCAATTTCGAGGTAAGAAGAACATGAAAAGTAAACATAGATAACTTAATCAAGTACCTGGAAAATTGTTAGCGGAAGACGGGAAACGAAGTAAAATCAATAAAGGAATTTTTCCATTTGCGACGCACAAAATTTATGTTACTTACTTATACTATATTTATTTATGTCAAATGAAATTTTAAGAAAACCATATAATTGACTTCAAACAGCGTATAACTTTAAACAAAAATTTTATGCAATATAAGCAGGTAATAACGTGCTCTCTGTACGAAGTTGCCACCGAAAATTCTGATTATTTACTTAAATTTTTTTCTTAATTGTAAGTAAAATATTAAATATTTTTTTTATTTCAAGTCAAAAAAGATAACAGTTGTTCACAGATTGAATTGCTTGCAAAATTGGTATGTAGTTAAGATCATTTATTTACATTTCAATTTACTTACAATTATTATCAAAGTTTCAGGTAGGTAAGATCTTATGTAACCATCTACTTTGAACGGTAATCATTTACGAAGCTAGAGTCCCAACCAACTTTTTAACTAAGTAATATGTAGAACAGTAATAGCAAAAAAAAAATATGGAGTCCTGGTTTGAAGTGCAGCAACCCAGGTGAAATCGCTAGTCAATGTAACTATAAGATATCTTTTTACTAGTGGATTAACCTCACTATATTTAAGCCGTATCGCATCTGTATAAAGGTGGTAGATTACCTTCACTGCAACCGTAGAAGATGTGAATATAACATAGATGCTTTCTGTCACAATATTGTACGTGGCATATTCATGACGATTTTACAGTGTCGATCAATGAGAATTCTTAATGTGTGCTTATACTTTACCGACTTGGCTTAAGTGTTGAAAAAATGCTAGCGCTAATCCTCAGTTATCAAAATTTGAATTAAAATTAAAATTTTACAGTAACCGATTATAAGAATATCGATAAAGTTCGTAGTTTATTAAGTGCTGGCCATAATCAATTGCCAAATGTAGGAAAAAAGGTCATGCAAAAGTAAATTTTCTTCATTAGCGAAAACAGTAATTATGTGTTATTCTAATACCGATTATGATAAAACAATGAGAACGGAAACCTTTTAGGTAGCTTTTGTAACAGAGTTGTTACAGAACAGCAATAAAATATATAATAGGGTGACTAAGTTTTCACATTACTCATGCATAAGGGCTATTCTTACTTCCATTCTATACAAAATAATAAATAAGGAAGGAACACCAAACACACATTAATTGAAGTTATTGTTTTTGTCTTTATTATGCGATTGAACTATTTAAAAAGGACTTTTCTTTAATGCAAAGTTTTACGAAAATGTTCAAAATTCGTATAAATTCTTCTGTTTGGATACTTTATATTTATTACTAAAACTTGTGAAATATTATCACGATTACCCAGTAATTAAACTATCTGATTTATTCTGCAATGGGTAATGCGTAAAAAGGGAAAATAATGTAATAATACAATTGACGATGTGAAAATGTATCACAAACGATAAAATTTTTTCAGCCCTGAAAATATAAGGTTGTTTTGATTGGATTTATGTCAGAACACAAAGAAAAAATAACTATCAAAAGTGAAGCACTCTTTGCATAAATAACACACAAGCAAAGTATTAAAAGGAATTTGCGCTTAAAAAGGTAATGGTACGTACCGTCATTAAAGTTCGATCATTCCATAAAATAAATTGCATTGCAATTTTAAAAATATGTAATGCGCATATTTTGTAAATCGATATAAAGATATGAATGTATTAAATTGAGAAACAAAATTTAAGTGAGTTTAATATTTGCACACTGATCTATAAAGATGTTGTTTTTCTATTACACTAAAATGTAAATATGACACTTAAAAGTAAAAAAAACGAAATGCAATGGCTGTTTAAACATTACATGAGACACTTGTGTATGAGTAAGTGCAAAGTGAATGTAAAAGTAGTTGATTACAAGGCCACACACTTCCTTGAATGGCTCCTTCTGGTCCGTTTTTACTGGCATTGAATACTCTGTACGGTTTTGATTCCGTACGAAGTGAATGTTTACAAAAGCTTTTTACTTTATTATGTTTGAACTCAGTTTATGAGTTTTTTATTATACTTCTTGTTGAATTAAAGAAATTTTGGTTAATGTCACGTTACAAATTATTTTGTTATTGAAAAAAAAATATTAACTCGTCAATGGTCGTTAAGAAATGATGGTTTTAAAATTTATCATTTTATTTTAGAATACTTTGCAAGTTTTTGCTTTTTATTTTGTTCTTTATACTGTACTCTTTAAATAAAATGTTGCAATAAATATTGTAAAGCTATTCTAGAATTTATTTTCCCGCAATAATATTTCTCGATGACCACACATTGTTTTTCTTCGCAATGTATACAAATATAATTAGTATAGTAGTTTTTCGGCCTTGAATGTACATAACGTATTGTCTCTTAATTTTTTTGATACTCTTATTATCTTTTCGTTTCTTCGTTCATTTAATAAAGCCACGTTTAAAAGGTGTACACTTTTATTATTGTCTCAGAAATAAAATTTTCATTTCTACAATAAATTCAAACTCTTTTAAATAAAACTTTAGTTGCCAGGACGAGTAATAGCAGTCAACTAGATTTGCTTCTAACTAATGAGATTACGTCGGAGCTAACGGTTGAATCCAATTTCAAAAGGTGTTAAATTTATTAATGACTTCAGTTTTTATAAAATTTTATTCCATGCCAAAAATAAATTGAGGGCATTTTGTTTATGGTGTGGTGACATGTTTGAAACCATACTCACGCACAAATATATTATTGATATTGAAGATAGGTTACTGTAGCGGCCTATTGTGCTTTAACGGTGTACGATAACTAAATACAATTATACCATTAACATCATCAGCTCGTGATAGTCCACTGCTGGACTTAGGCCTCCCCTAATACACACCATTAGAGGGTTTTGAACCGTATCCCAGCAACTGAGGACCGACTTTTTACATGCCCATCCGACGCATGAAATATACCTTTAAAATACCTGCAAAGAGGCCACACGCACAGTTTTTACATTTGACCATTGTTTATCATTTTGAAATTGCACTGCAAGGATTATCAGATTTAATCAGAACAGATAATAGCTGTGTTTATCTGGAATGTTTACAAGAGCTCCGAAAAACAATAATGATAGCATTAGTTTAAAATATATTTTTTGTTATTCCTAATAATATCTTCAAAGAATCACGTCATTCAATTGTACTTTTGATGCGAGTTTTATTGAAGAGAAACTTTAATTAATAAAAAAAAAATTAAAACTTGATACAAAGCAATTATTACGTTTTAGAAATCTTGTACTACAATTAGATTTAATATATTTTTTCTGGCGTTTTTGATACTTACTTAATTTCTAAATCTAAAAGTTTAACGACTGAACAATTCCGAACAAAAATGTTCAAAACGTTTAAGTTTTTTATTGCAACTACGCCCAAAAAACTTTCTCTTAAATTCAATCGGAAATAATTTAATCATGAGTCACTTTCACTCATGAAAACTATGACGCTATCTTTTGAATAGAAACAAATTAAAATCCGCCCATTAGGAACGGACCAAACAATATAGGTAACAATATTTAACGGTAATATGGACAACAATATGTTTCGTATTAAATATCTTCTTTGGCAAATTCAGTCAACTAGAACTATAAGTATTAAAAAACAAACATTTTAGTGTAGGTACTTTCTGCTTTGCAATCACACACCAAAGTGATATTTAACACAAAAGCACTATAACCTATATTTTTCTGTCTAGAAAATATTATGGCATTTTAATGTAAAAAACCATTTCGTTGTAGTTAGCTAACCAAAGTACCTTCTTATGAGGGCTTGTTGAAGAAAGCGGTTAGATGCGATAAAAAAAATTAATAAAAATGTGGAAAACGTCAGCACTTTTTCTACAATTACTTTGAAAGTGAAAATCTAACTAAGTAAAAGACTTCTGGAAAATAAAGTTTCATAACAACTTTCATCTCGACGCTTTTTACTCTCTTGCAATTACTGATTGCTGTAATATGAAAAATAAGAATATATAACAATCGATGTTGGAGTTGCTTTTCAACCACCAACAGTCAATAGCTTGCCTATGCCCTAAAATAATGAAATGGAAGCGTATATTTATTTTCTTTGGATTGCAATACACATAGCAGGTAGAATAACCGTGTGAAGTTAGCTAGTAATCAGTAGCCATCTCACACAAGGAAACATACGCTCCGGGTTGTGTCCTTCCTTCTTTGGGAGGTCGGTCGAAAACTACTATGTTACACTTAAGTAATGCAATACGATTTAGTTTTAAATATAAACCTTTTATTTTTTTCCTTTATTGATTGTACATACCCAGAATTCTCTAAACCATCTTAACTGGTAGGGAATGCCTTTAGCATCAAGCTGCCCTTGTACTATATTTTGCATATATGAAGTGTAGATGAATAGATATATTGAATGTCCAGTAATATTTTTAACGGTGTCCCAACCATTTAAGACAAATCCAAAAATATTAATAATATCACGAATCAATCTAAAGTAGATCTATAAAATTATTCTAACAGTACATACATCATCAGCCTGTTTTAGTCCACTGCTGGACATAGGCCTCCCTAATACACCCCTATCCATTAGGGGGTTTGGAACGTATCCCACCACGCTGGTCCAATGCGGGTTGGTGGGTGGACCGACTTTTTACATGCCCATCCGACGCATGGGTCATACTAATTTTGAGACAATTGGGTGTTCGACCTAAATTTCCCTAACCAACTAGGAAACAACAATGAAAATTTGTTGCGTCCCCGATGCGAACCCACAACCTCCGTTTTCTAAAGCTCACGCCCATACCCCTAGGCTACGGAGGCGGTAGGCTATAAAATTATTCTAACAGTAAATGTGTAATATCTTCTAAGAAATATAAAAAAAAATACTTGTGTATGTATTTTGATTTATCCATTTCAATAAGATTTCACACATAATTAAAGTTTTAATTCTGTATTTAACATCCAGAAAAAATAATCAAGCAAATGTTGCCAGATTTTTTGTGTGTAAAATAACGCAACCGACATTTTCTTATTTAAGTCGAATAAACCGATACACATTTTGCATAGCCCAAAAAATTCACAATTTGCCCTAAGCTGCTTCGATTTTATGCTCAATTTGTTATTACTGAATCAGTCTTTGTTCCATTGATAAAGAGTTTTTTGTCAAAATGTTTGTCACTACTACTATGCTCGACTCAGTATAAATCAATGATTTGTTTTGATATATAAGTGCTTTGATACTACCTAACATTACAGTAATTATCTATATATAAGAATACGTCTCGTATAATGCTTACGTGTTTTAAATTACCTATATAAATTATTTTTAAAATAATATCCATACTATAATTTAATTTTTAAGAACAATCTTACTAATTTATCCTCCTATGTGTTTATGAAATTTATTGCAAAGGAAGTGGTAATGATCAAACAATACGATCTATAGCAAAGAACTGGTATCATACACCCAGCTTTCTTATTGATGATTTGTCAACGAAATATAAATCGTTTGCAATCTGCTAAATACTCCGTCACCGTAATACCCTACTATGCTACTATTGATAATATTTTTCACATTGATTCCCTATATTATTCGGTTCTAATATTCCTATTCAGGTACAGTCACTTTAAGCTTTAAACGTCAATCGTCACCAATCGTGCGTGGCAAGCCTTCGGGAGTAGGCTCAGAACAGAAGGTCAGACAACTTGTCGATTCGATAAATAAATACTCGCAATCATGAAACAAATTTATGAGATAAAATGACTTTACGGATTTTATCGCGTTTATTTAACATTTTTAATTCCCGACGTTTCGAACACTAAATTTCAATAGAGAAGATGGTTGGATTCTACCACCTGCTTGGGACCCCATTGTTAATAAATTAACATTTAAACCCAAGCATAATACCACTGCTGGCTGTAATGATAAAACCAGTTCATTTTACATAGGTCGGAGCATAGACTAAAATTAATTAATTACAATTAAAATCTGGAAACCCCGCTTCAGCACTGACGACAAGACGCATGACATCTCAGTCTACCCAGTGACCTCGGCCGCTGGAAAGTGTTCGAAACGTTGGGAACTAAAAATGTTAAATAAACGCGATAAAATCCGTAAAGTCATTTTATTTAATAATGTATAGTATTGCGTAAACAAAAGAAATAATTATAATTTATGGGACTTTGAAAAACTTGTAAAAGAGCCGAAGTGAAAATATATATTGACAGCCTCGTGTTATGAAAAATTTACTTAAACACCGTTTTCTACTCAATTCATTATAAATTAAAATATAAAACGTAAGAATCTACAATTAAAAAAAAGCCGATTAAAATTTAAATAAGCTTTAATCGAAAAAGTGACTTAACGTTTGTATTATTCTTAAACTATGATTATAAAACAGGAAATATTGAATGTGTAAAAGTATAATTATGAGGGTTATATGTGAAGGGTATGGGGAAATAAAAAGCGAGAACAATAGCTTTCATCTGGTGGTCTTATCCCGTCACATAATACGGACCCTTCTTTGAAGGAGCCTAAAAATACTGCATACTTTAATATATATTTAACAATGGAGTGTTCACGAGTTTCAACTCGACATAAGCTATGCATAAACATCGTCAATTATTCAAGAATACACCCATCGCATATTTCACATATAATTAATAAGCTAATACAATTAATTACTTTACATATTGTACTTCATACGGAAGGAAATGAAAAACTTGAAGTTTTACGTGACCAAATCATATTAATCCGCTTATATTAATAATTGTAGCTTGACCTTAACAGTGTAACGATCTATGAAATAGTATATCTTAAGTAGATCTATAAATACATAACAATAGTAAATGTCTATTAAATAAGAATTAATTTTTAGCAATAATTTTAATAAAAAAAAATATCAAATCCATTATCACGTTTCCAGTTTAATATACATTAAAACGAAGAAGTACAAAACCAGCTGAGACAGGCCTTATAGCGTCGAGGACATCAAGGCAGTTGGGCCACCTGATGGAAAGTTGCTGATCGTAATTAAATTTTCTATTCAAAAACAATTTAGATAAATCGAAAGTGAAAATAATTTTACATCATATAGAATTATAAGAAAATAATTCTCTTGATTCTGTATGATGTAAAATTATTTCTATCAATTTATATTGATACTAATTTAAATTTAATTATGCAGTATTTCTATGAAAGTAAAATACAAATTATTATTCCTTTGATGTGATTTACTCTTACTAAGGACACGTCTCGTCGTCTGAGTTCATTGCTTGACGAAAATTAAGCTTAAGAATACGAAATAATATTTTCTGTCCTTACATGAACTCTATACATTCCCTTTATATTTATGTATGGCTAGGAGCTAAATATCAAGCGTTTTCTTAATACTTATAAGTTTTCAGCTGTTTATTGTAATTTATAAAAAGACAATTAATATAATTGACAATATTTGTAATACCGTTATTGTTCATTAAATTAGTCACGTGTGTTCACTACATCAGTCATCAAACTGGGGTAAATTTTATGCCCTACCCATAAGAAGACCAGTGTCATTTAGAAGTCGATCTATTCTTTATAATCTGATTATTTATTTAAATTACAATTATCAAGAATTTAAATTATCTGTTTATAGATGAACTATCTAAACAATCTTTCTGTAATGTTAATAGGATCATTGGAAGCTAATATGGATTTTCTTAATGATCTCGTTTTGGTAACACTGGCAAGAATTGTCTCAAGGTTAGATAGACAATAACATTCATGTTTAAAAAAATTAAACACCTTAAATAGGTTATAATTCCAGTACACGACACCTACCACAAACACTATTTATAAAGGCACAAATTTGTGTATTTTATAAATTCTTGCTATATGACCGAATGTTAAAATCAAAGGATTATTTATTAATAACTGGCTATGGAAAAATTGGAGGAATCTGAATCCTTAAGAATGCAACTGAACGCAGTTTTCTAGACGGTACTCAAAATGATAATCGTGTCTGAGCGCTTCGTGCATGATCGATCGTCTGTCGATAAAGGTCCTATTCAGCCAGACATGTTGTACCTAGAAAGATTTCAAATTCACTATTTTTCGCTATAAGTTATATTTGGTAAGTATTTCATTAAAATATATTCATCGTTTTTACTAGTCTAAAGTACTTACTATAGTAAGTTTTAAGTTCCTAAATGATTGTTTCACAAAAAAAGTTTGAATTTAAAAATGTTTTTATCCAATGTTAGGTATAATTAGAAATTAACGTAACGATGATGATCCCCCGTTAAAATTAATAAATAATAATTATTTAATTTCCCATAGGTTTTTTCGGTTACGCGCTACCGCTCTCCTTAACCTTAACGCGTATATTTATAACTTCAAAAAAAATATTTTTCAAATCTCTACTAAGATTTTAGTCAAAGTTCTATAGTTCTATAAATAAAAACTGCTTCAAAGAATTCTACAATCGAATCTTAGCATACCTAGTTTAAACGTAGATTAACTTACATACATAAAGATGTATGTTAAAGTAAAAGTTGAATAAGTAAAAGTCACATTTTAGATAATTTTAATATACTTTTAATGAAAGCGGTATACAATATAATCGATGTATAGAATATATCTCTGTTTATGATTTTTTTTTGTATTATTCCCATTTTAAAGGATTTCGCAGCTAACTAATATTTTAACTTTGTATACATTTTAGTTTATTCAAAACCTTGTTTTATTTTCCAAAGATGATAATTAATCAATCTTTCCTTTTGATATTACATATAATCGAGTTACCAACTCAAATTCTACTTAGTAAAACGTATCTCTATTTTATTATTTATATATTTCCAAACCCTAAGAATTTAGATACTTTATGACGCTTTTTCATAAAACTCTTATCTTAACTTATTACAATAATCTTCAGGTACCAAAGCGTTATTCGGTAAGTTAAGATAAGTCGCTGTATTAATGCAAAAGAACAAAGAAATAATTGATGAAGGTTTTTGTTTATGAATTGAATCTCGTTCGCCAACTTATCTTGTCTATCAGCCAAACCGTTTATAACGAGTCTGCAATTTGCAGTGTAACCTAAAAGTTTTTTATATTATTAATAATCATTACATTATGTTAATCAGAGAAAACACAGCGCTTAAATACATGTATATTTGACTCTACACGTAGCTTCTGACACTTGTAGGGTACGCAAGTGCAAAGCAGATACCGTAGTTGATTACGGGAGACCACATACTTCCCTGAATGGGTCCTTCAGCTCGGTTTCTTCCTGATATTGAAGATTGTTACGGGGTACGTTTTACTTTCGTTACGCTACATTATACGTTCTAGGTAAATATTTCTTTTTAAAGCCGATACTTTATGGATTTTTAGTTTCCAGCATTAAACTTAGAGCGTTTATCTTTTAAACAGTTTTTTTAAACATGTCAAACCAATATTAAACAAACATTCTGTATAGATTATGATCTTTAGTACAAGGTACGTACCAAGATACGTTTTAGTGC
The DNA here is from genome assembly GCA_029286875.1 of Lamproptera curius. NCBI lineage: Eukaryota > Metazoa > Arthropoda > Insecta > Lepidoptera > Papilionidae > Lamproptera > Lamproptera curius. The sequence goes on from JAGSMT010000048.1 coordinate 1,203,566, forward strand.
AAAATTCTTCAAAATTCTTAATTTTTAATCTTAGCACTTTCAGACACATTTTTTTGTATTTCTGAGTCGGATACAAGAAGGATTATGTTATATAAGAAATATCATTTTATATTAATATAATGAATAAAGCACTCAATAAAATTATGTTTATTTCATAGGTCTAGTAAAATTTTAACATCTTAATTCAAATATTTGTATCATTTTAAACGTTTTTGTTACTCCCTTTTTTACTTTATTCAACAGTTTATTTACAGTAAAATTTCCATAGCTATTATTATGAAAGAAAATATATATCAGTTTAATTTTGCACGTATTCTATGCTCGACTCAGATTGTTTCAGCTAAAGCTTTGTTTGCCGTACAGATGGAAATCTACGTTTTTTTTTATTTTGAAGAGTAAAACTGAATGTAGTTTAAAAAGTAAAATTATGAAGTTCTGAATCAAGTGGCACGGGAAATAATTTTATCTGAGTTTTTAATGAGAGGAAATTAAATTCTTTTGATGATTTTTTGAAATTGTATATATATATAGTATGTATATTGTCTTTAAGCTAAAATCAATAGCCCAATATATGCAACCCATATAGTATCGTACTTACTTTCCAAGACACCTGCATTATTCGATTTTTAGCACATTGGCCAACAAGACAAATGCACTACAATATTTATTTAAACTTTTCTAGATAACAAGAACAGTAACATTTTACATTATTTTCAGTTAAACATACCATTGACATAAACTGATCTAGGAAAATAAAAAATAATATTCTATACAAATTACTTTTTTATAGTTTTGCATTTGTATACCACAGATTAGTGATGGCGCATTTTAACGTCGAACAGTAGAATAACCGTGAAAACATTACTGTATTCTAATATAAAGGGCACCGTAGGGACCTAGTAAAATTATTGGTTAGCTAGTAGCTTCTAGATAGGCAATATCAATTACAATCAGATGAATGCTAAGATGAATCTTTAGAACACTTTGTGAAAGTAACTAAAAAAAACAATAAATGAAGGATTATTTTTCTATTGTTTTTAATTGATACGTGATATATGCTAGTCACCAATTTTTTTTTAAATATGTATATCATACCCACTAAGGTATAATACGAGTATTTACGTAGACACTGATTAGACACACTAATGCAGTAAAAACAAAATAAAAAGGTTTTAATTGTTGTTGTTGCAATGAGTTTGCACCGAAATGTAGAATGTTTGTTAAATGAATGTAAAACAGTTGCAGATGCAATTGTTTTACGTTCATTTAACAATGGCATGTCTTTTTTTTATTTAAAACTTTTTTTAATAACAGTAACCTATCAGTGGTAATAAGCAGCTAAATTTGTTTACTATAAATATTTAATTGCAGCGAAAGGTAGAATGCGATTAAAAATTGCTGGGGATTTCCAATTGCAGAATTGCTGCAAAGCTATCTCTTAATAATAAGAAAATTCTGGCTTAAAATTACGATATAACTGGACTTAATTAATCTCCATAATTGTGGTCTGTATATGTTTAATATGCATATACGCACCTTTAATATAGAAAATGCAATGAAAAAGTGCCTGTAGTTATAAATTAATAATAGCTTAAAACATAATTTTGAACATGGCGGAAAATTTAGTCACAACCTAACTAACCAAGGTCTGAGCAAAAATTCAAATTAATTTAAATTTTTATTGAAATTGTACGTCACTAAAACCTTTTACCAAATAAGCACACCGACTTCAAGAAACAAGCTTTTTGATAAACACAAAATCATCTTCACTACTAATCCTTGCAATAGAATAATCACATGTATCTACACACTCAGTATGTATCTGGATTTTCGTCCTTAATTAAAAAAAAATATTAATACTCTGTTTAAAATTGAATCCTTTGAATTACGACTGAAAACAAATATTCCTGAGACAGAATAACATGCACGTAATTAGTAAAACAATCAGATATTCCTTCTCTACTCTAACTTTTAAAAGCCTGCTATAAAATAAACACAACTCACACAACATTTTATCTATCCCTTTAAAAATACATAACTGACAAAGTGAATAAAATAACTTTATATCGTACTGGGGAAATGGTTATCGGCAGGTAGGAAATGGCGAAAAATCAATATGGGAAAACGTCCGTCAGTAACCCATAAAATCAATAACAACCACACTCTGGCAGAATGTACAAAGTAATATTATTTGCTTACTTACATCTACTGCACAGTGTACAGTTGCCATATAAAACGTAAAATTTTAGAAATTTAACAGGACAACAACTCTTATATTTTTATTGCTTTCAGCTTGTTTTATAAGCTTAATGACTATCATTAAGATCATCTTCACATCACCCTTATGAAATCCACTGTTGAACATAGACCCATTAGCTACAAGAGTTACGCTGTCAGTGACTGTATAACCATATTTTTTTAACATTGAAAAGAAAAATTTTTATCTACTTGTGCGTAATTGTGCTGTAATTCGCACCAACATTTTCCTGTTCTCGAGTTATTACAGGACTGGATATAAAATATCTAAACACAAATACACTGTCTCAAAGTGACTAGCATCTAGGCTCCACAACCTGGTCGGGTCGTTTGCATTCACCGGAAGGATTAGACAGCTTAGGTACGTATAGGTCTGCGAAAACAACAACATAATTAATTTTTTTTAATTATTATTATTCCATACAAAATTTCATAGAAGTGTAAGAGTGGATTTGCGTAAACAACTATTTGAATTAATGTAATATGGGAAAATTACTGTGTGTTTTATCATGCCTTCCCTTTTAGTATTCAAGGATATTTTATGTAGATTTATCTATTAACATATTAAAAGGCCATACAGCTTAAATCGTTACTGTTTATTGTTGTCCCATGTGTTTTATAATTTATCTTTTATTAAAAATGCAAGTAGAATTAATAAAAGATGGAAAAAGGGGTAAATTAAATATTGACGACAAGAAATTAATTATTTCTTTTATTTACGCGATTTTTATACATATCAAATCCACAAATTTACGGATTTTTAGCGTTACTTAAATATATTTATTCACGACGTTTCGGATTCTTTTCAGCATCCATGATCACGGGCAGAATAAGTTGGTATATGACAATAAATTAAATTTTTGAACCATCTGTCAAATTTGATTTGATTTGATTTTTTTTATTTTCTACAATTAATTGTGTGTTTATACCATATTTATTTATGTAAACTTTATTAAAATTATTTTCATTAAATCCGTGATAATCCGTGTAAAACGCTCACTAGACTATAATATGCCGAGTAATTGACTAATCGATATAAACTAGTATGATTTTCAGAAGAACGAAAAAGCTAGACAGGCGCGTCGAGACGTACGGTGGGGTGCGCCGCGGTGGCTTGGCATCGGTTTATCTCAGCACTATTTACAACTCAGTTTATAATATTTCAATTTAAAAACACGCAACTGGCAAAGAGTGCCGCACATTTACTCAGATATTGAATGTAGGCGACAATTTTCTATGTAACCTTTTTTATATGTACTATTTTCTTTTGCTGTGTATAAATAAATATATAAAAAAGAAAAAGTATATTTATAACAGTATAGAACTATGCTGTTAATTGAAAGTTATTTCTTTTCTTCCTTGCAACATTTCGCTACCTTTAACGTATTTTTGCGTCCATTACGATTAGAAATTTGAATAAAAATATATAAAGGAAACATTATTTTTATAACAGTATGGAACTGTGATGTTAATTAAAATGTAATTTATAATACTTCATTTTTTTAGGTTAAAGGAAAATCCTCCCGACCGACCCTCTTGCATGACATTTACATTAATCATACTTGCAGTGAATTAAGTATAATTATCATTAGTTAGGGGATTTCGAATTTTCTTGTACATAACAATATATCTTACAATATTAGGATCATAAAATATACATTCATATTACAAGTTGTTCATAACTTATGCATGTCTAATGAATAGAAAATAATGTTTATTCTTATATATTAAAGTTATTTAGTCGCCGGGTTACAGCTCTGTGTCTGTGTGTCTGTATCTATATGAGCTCGTTGCGGGAATGCGATTTAAATTTGTAATAAAACTGTGGAAATTTTTTGCTCTATTCCGGCAATTACTTTGTGATTGCATAAGTAAATATCTAATAGGGTGGTAGCAAATTAAGTTTTTATTAAATCTTCCAGTTGCTACCAATTGGACTTTTTGCATCACAATTCTGCCGGTGGTAGGTCCTCTTTTTACAGGAGACCGTCTGGGTGGGTACCACCGCGGTGCCTTTCTGCTGCGAAGCAGTAGTGTGAAAATACTGCTGTGTTATAAAGCACCTTAGCCAGCGTATTTACTGGGTAAACGAGACTTAACACCCTATGTCTCACGGTAGGCATCGCGTTGGTTACCACTGGTATTGCCAATGTCCATGGGCGTCGGCGACCACTTCCCATCAGATGGCCCGACTGCTCGTCTGCCTACGTATGCCATAAAAAAATCAATTATCTGCTTAATTTAAGTATAACATTACGTTACTATTACTATTGCCATTGTTCTAGACAAATATCGTTCAAGCGTGACACTTAAAGTAATAGGATTTAGGCAACATGTATCTTGTAATAATGTTTAATGATTTTTGCTGAAAATAAGAAAAAATTGAATTATAAAATCTCAGTGATGGGGTATTGTATGCACAGTAAGTGAAATACCTTTATAGTTCTGAAGGAACAGGTCATTTATTCCTGAAATTACCCAATTGCACTGTCCTAAGTCCATAATGGCTCCTTAATAATAAAAAAACCATGCGAAAGTTAACATGTTTCGTGCCATGCGTGTGCCTCATTCTAAGCAAATAATACCTTACTTTTGTAGTGAAAGAAAAGTGTAAAAGAAAAATTATAAGTTTCTTGCAATACAAAATGGTAATCAAATGAACAGAACATATATGTAGATGCAATTTTAATGAAATGATCAGTCTATATTAAAGAATTTATTTATTTTATATTCCGTTTAATAATGAGATCTAACAAAAACATCGTTCTCCTTTTTACAGGAGGTATATATAGATTTATAACAGTTCCACCACCACCACCAGTTGCCACCCTTTGAACCCTTTGTTGATATAAGTATGCAAATTTTCCAACCACTTTATTGCCTTAAGTAATGATAAAAATAAATTTTAGACAAAACCTTAGAAGCTCTTAGTTAGCTGCTAACTTCTAGAGAACTGTTCATCCTTAGTAAGTATATGCTAACAAAGGGCTATCACTACACTACTACACGAGATCTTGTGTCTCGTTTACCCAGTAATTACGCAGGCAACAGTGCCCTTTTAACCGGAAGACAGTAGTGTCTAAACACTACTGATTAGCAGAAGAAATAGTCACCGCGGAGGTACTATTCAAGACGGTATCTTGTGAAAATGGATTTCTCCTCTTTTTGTTGACAAACAGAAACAGAAAATATCAAAGCTTTTACGGTATAAGAAGGGTAGTAGGGTAAAAAGAAATACATGCACAATAGTTTTCATCTGGTGGTTTTATCCCGTCACATAGTATATTCCCCTCTTCAAGGGGTCTATAAAGTACTAGTCACTGTATTATAAATTGAACCATAGCGTGTTCATCACGCATACATCGACATTTTCTTATAAAAAATATTATATTCTCTATAAAATATATTATGTAAATTATGATAAATAAACGGTTGGTCAAGATAAATTAAACTGCTTTCTTGTTCACATAAGACAGAAGTTTACAGCTATGAATTATTATTGTGACAATGTACTAACCTCCTTTAAAAAGAAATATCTGTTAAAATAGCAATAACCTTTTTATGATTAGCTTTTACCTACATGAGATCACCAAAACTGACAGGCGTTAACAGGGATTTATAAGTTCGTAAAGAACCGTTAATAAAACCCCATTTCCTCGCTCAAATAAACCTAAATTATTTATTAATTTCTAGGACAAACAACAGCAGTAAACTGAATAACATGATTTTGTTGTAGAAGTTTAAACTAAATACGTTTACAGCCTTAAACGTTTTCCACTGTGACACAAAGTTACAATAATGATGGCATAAAATACAAAAGAACTCTTACAAAAATTTACAATAATATTAAAAAAAATATATATATGAAACATATAAAGCAAAATAAGAAAACCAATAAGACTTTTGACAAAATCGATAAACTATAACGGTAGAAAAAACTATGTACAAGTTTTATTTTGTAATATAAAACTTAAACATAGTTTTTTAATATTTGTTATGTAAAACATAAAAAGGTTTATTAATTACATATCTTAACTGAACAACACCAACCATCAACCAAATCATACTCTATGACAGAAATATGAATTATTATTAATTGAATGCTAATTATTTATAAATATAAAGCGTTACGTATCATGCAGACATACCCTTTGATATTGAATTCATACCGATTTAAATTCAAATCTGCGTTATTTCTACGAAATAATATTTCAACAAACATTGATTCCTTTGATTTGATTTTAGCTTACCCATTTCAAAATTAAAAAATAAACTATGAAATGAAAACATAAATCATTTTTTAAGTAACCTGACGTCATTCTAGGTCGACCGGACCACAGGTTGTCTTAAAATTGCAAATATTATTTAGAAGCAAGGTCTCAAAGCGCAAATAACTGTAAAATTTAAGATTTTTAAAAGGTAAATTATAATGCTCTAAAGTTTTCTCAGATTTCTAAGTTTGTCCATATGCACCATGTTATCTAAGGGCCTTGATATTTTTACTAGACCTCAGTATCTTGCATGAATTTCAAGTCTACCTATTCCTGAAAATATTGTAATTCATGTCATGTCTGGGCCAAAAAGACGATTTAAAAAATTATCTTATAAAAAAAGTTAATATAACTTTCAAAATAAGTAAAATATCAAGCGTTATACCCAAGTACCCAGAAAAGTCGTTAAATTAAACAACATTAGTGATTCAAAAGTATACTGAAATTATAACACAGGAGAGAAACGTACTGATATTCTTATAACATTTACATTTTCCTTTTGTAACATTTAGTTTCCATTCCTTATGCAACTTTAAACTAAATGGTATATTTAGTTTAAAGTTAAAGGTTAGGTTAGGTTAGTTAGTTAAAGGTTTGTCATGCAACTTTAAACTAAATATATCATTTAGTTTAAAGTTGCATGAAAAACCTTTAACTAAATATTTATAAGGTAAACATATAATATTTTTCTCCAAACCGAATGATGCATTTCTTGATTCTTTCATTTACCGATTATTATACATGTTAAATCTACTTTATACGGATTTTTCTAGAATTCACTTGGAAAATCCGTAAAAATGGTTTCGATATATCTATGTATTTCTTAAAAGGTTGCCTCAAGTACTATAGGTTGCAATATTTGCTGTGAATACTGAAGAGGAAATCGATTCTGACGCGTGTTTTAAAGATTGGCAAAAAACTAAATCCTCAGACAAAATCTCGTCTGAGTATCGAGTATGACCGATCATTTGTTAAACTGTTCTATTCACCTAGAGATATGGCGTATCTACAAGGATTTAAGTTTTGGAAAATTTGCTCTCTAAGAAACATCAATACTTTTGACATAAAATGGCAATGATTTTACAACTTTATTGATAATATTTATATGATATATGACTCGAAACTTTTATTAAATTACGTAATAAGTTTATGACGATTTAAGAAAGTACTATTGATGATGACAATGATGATGATAAAGGAAGTTTCAGAGTTCAGTTATTTCTAGGTTAAGCTTTCACTTCAAATGTTCTATATTAAGCATCTACCTGACCGGAAAAACTTTATGCCGTCTAAAATTAAAATATAAAAATGTCAATGTTAATAGCAGCTACAATTATAGTAAAAATGTAATCGAAACTAGGGATTAAAGAAACTTATAAGGTTTATTACAAACTAAAATAAGCAGTGTAAAGATGTTTCTTATAAATGATCATCCCGGCGACCGAATAAGTTATAGCAATGACTTGTTCTTTGTTTTGTTATATTCTAAAAGTAAGTTTATTGATAATAGACAATTTAGTCACGAAGTTTTGCCGATTTTTCTTTTAGCACTATCACTTTTAGGATTCGTTATAGTTTCAAACTTTCATCATTTAAACTTATACATCAAATGTGCTACAAAGAATATAGATAAACACAATAAGGGGAAGCACTTAAAAGACTACCAAAACTATCAAATTACTAGAGAAACAATTTTTATGCTGCTTCTTTGTGCACGTTTAGAAAATAAACGGATCAAATTTTATCGTATGACCTTGTTATATCGCATTTAAAGGGTAAAGACAAATTTATATATCACTTCATAAAAGCAAGGCAGATAAAAATAACAAAAACTACTATAAATTAATTCCAATCTCAAACCACAAACCCAGTTTTAGTGTAATGTGTACTTGTTATATACGACAATATTACTAAAATAATTATTGCACGCTAACATAACTAAAATTAAAATTATTACGTATTTACTGCAGCATGACAATATTATAACTATTTATTAATACCAATTTAGCTTTGTTCATTAAACATTCCTAATTTTAACAAATTTTACATGTGCGTGCTACGAAACATATTTATGATCAGTTTAAACACTTCTAAATAATATTACAAACCATATTAAAATGTAAATAAATATATTATTTTAGCCACCAAATTATTTCGCAAACTTACCTACAACGCTATTTCTAACACGAGGGAATTTAAAAAATAGTCACAAAACTCTAAGCTCCTATAATACGTTTAAGGCAGAGTTTGGCGGTCGCGAGGCTGTTAGAGATTATAAAAAAAAATAAAAAAAAACGAATATTTTCCTCGAAGCCTAGAAATATCGTATAAATTAAAAACGAGCATATAGAAATGAGAGCGCCTGTAAATGTGGTTTGTCGTTATAAACCTAAGCCAAGATAAAAATGGAATATTTTCAATATATAAACTGCGCCAATATTGCAGGACTGCCTTTAAAACGCCATATTGTTGTGAGTTATAGTAATTTTGTTAAAAATATTCATATCTTGTTTACCTTACGCATAACCTTTATCCCCCATATATATAATTTGCATTATCATAATACAAATTAAACTTTTAAAGAACAGTTGTTGTGAAACATCAAAAATCGATCTCAATGATCGTAGTGAGAAATATTGTTGAAACATCGCCTCAGACACTTGTAGACTACGTAAGTGCAATGCAAGCTGCAATTGATGCATACATGAGACCACACATTTCCCTGCATACCCTCCCTCGGTTCGATTTCTGTTTGAGTTGAATTATTAATAAAATATCTAGTAACATTTATAATAATGATAACCTCCTAGTTGATTCCAACTACGGTGAGCCGATCTATATTAGCCACTGCTTAGTGAACTTCACACGTGAACGCGCAAGCACGGTAAATGTACCTGTATTCGTTTACTCTCATAGTCTAATGAATTATTAACCGACACGACCGGAGATAGTTTAGGCGCAGGATCGACTTTTTATTGCCATCCGACGTAAGTACCATCACAATTGTGTGATCAGCCTTTGTTGCCCTAACCAACTACGAAACCACATGTGAAAACAAACTTTACTACTTTTAAAAACATTGAGTTTGCGTAGAATTAAACCTACGACCTACGATCTATCATTTAGAGGTCTTAGGCCTAATTTTAATCGATCTTCTAAGTGAATAGGTGCTTTTTGTATTAATAATGTTAGGTAGGCGATAAACTCAATTTCCTTCCAATGTGATTCAGACGTTCAGCAACGGTTTAAATGTGATTTAAAAGCTAATAAATTTTAAAGTCAATATTTCATTTTATTTAATAAAGGCTATGGTAACTTTAAAGGAAAGTAAATATGTATAATAGAGCTAAAGTTACAAAAGTGTTAACAGTTATGAAAGATATGAGACTTAATCATATATTTAAGAAACTTATATCGATAATCAGATGTTTTACGTAACAATACAGGGTCAAGTATGCAAAAAGCTTTTAATGTGAATGTACCATTTACAAACATTTCATAAATTAAATATAATTTCGCTGCAACCGTGCCCTTTTCTACACATATCTTTCTAATGCAAATGTCATAATAATTAATTAATTAAGTTGCGTACTTACAAAATAGAAAGTGTTCTTATCAAACAGAATAAAATTATGATTTCTAAATTTATCTTCAAATATAAACTTATTAAGCGAGGGACCCTCCTTTAGTTATTCAGAAGGCTAAAGAGATTAGATGCGAAAAAACCATAAAATTAAATAGTATGTTTCACGTCTAATAACTTTATTTACATCAACTTTTATTAATAGAGTTATTGAATAAAATGACTTTTAAAGGATTTTTTCGCGTTTACTTACATTTAATTTCCCGATTTGCCGAACACTATCAGCCTTGTGTAGACATTCGCATAAATAAAAGAAATAATAGGGTAACATTATTTTACTACTATAATTGTTTTCTAACTGAATATTAACTTGCTGTGATTTTTCTTTTAATATATATTACTCAAAATTTAGCAGTAATAAATAAATTGTGTTTTAATACCCGTAATTTTATTCGCTATATTAAGGTTTTACTGTTAACTATTTTAAATATACTCTTATTATTTATGTTCTTGGCTTTAATAATTAGTGAATTTTCTTATTACAATCATCATCAGCCTTCGTTAGTCCACAGCTGGACATAGGCCCCCCCTAATACACCCCTATCCATTACGGTGTGGACCGTATCCCACCACGCTGGTCCAATGCGGGTTGGTGGGTGGACCGACTTTTTACATGCCCATCCGACGCATGGATCATCTTACTTTTCAGACAATTGAGTGATCAGCCCAAATTGCCCTAACCAACTAGGAAACAACAATGAAAATTTGTTGCATCCCCGCAGGATTCGAACCCACGACCTCTGGTTTCTAAGGCACACGCCCATACCACTACTACTACGGATCACGGCTACGGAGGCAGTTATTACAATATGATTTGAATAAAAAAGTTAAAAAATAACAAATGCTTTGTTATATTTGAACAACAATACGAAAACTACCTCTGTAGCCTAGTGATACGGGGTTCAGGTTTTCAAAGGGCAAAAACCTAATTAGAATGTGTATTATTTCTTATTACTATCGAATTTAGTTTACTCCTTTAGGATATTCGATTTAATTGTAGCTGCACTTGTTGCAATATGATGTAAGTTTGAAAAGACAAAGAAATTGAAGAAATTAACTATCAGACAAATATAGAAATATAGTCTTCTGTCACTAATTACAAACCCTCTTATTTTTATTCATATAAAAGAGTACACATATATAAGACCGGTTGCTAACAAGCATTTAAGAACATTTACATCTTTAAAAGTTATTATGAAGTACGGAGGAAACGGTTACAAGCAGGCAGGAAATGGAGCAAAATCAATATAGGAAAACGTCGGCAAGCAACCCTCAAAGTCGTCGTTAGCCATACTTTGGTAATATACGTATACTAAGTGCTATGAGTATTTAAATTATAATAATTTCGTTTTTGTAACATCTGAACGTGCTGAAATTTTTGGCACTGTACATAGGTATAAAAAGACTAAACGTTACTGTTGATGGTTTTAAGTTTATTTATTAAATGCAAAGTTGGCTAACCACAAATAAGTAAAAACAATTAAAAATAATTTGAAATAATTCTTATTGTGAAAGCTATAGGGTAACTTACAATTTTCTATTTGTTTATTTACTATGCGTTCTTCTTTAGGGTACTGGGTTAGTAGGGACGAGAGTGGACATGGTTGTGGCTATTTCATTGAAAAATATTTTTGTATAGCATCTTTATAAAATTTGCCGTTTATTTGATATGTATATATTTAAAGCAAATGTAAATATTCTTATTATTCTTATTATTACATTGTCAACGCGAAAAAACTTCCTTAAAAGCGCATATTATTCATGTCCATTACATAAACAAAACCTCAGTACTTTTCTCGTTATTACAAAATAACGCTTATTCTGATAGGCTGAAGTTATTTAGTCGCCGAGCAGAAGCTATCCACAGTAGTATTTTCTAATGAGACCTCGTTGCAGGAAGCGGTTGGATGAATTTAAAATTCTAATAAAATTGTGGGAAACGTTCACATTTTCCGACAATTACTTTATGATATAAAAAGTACTATTAAAAATGGTATTATACAAACTTTATTCTTCTTCACACTTTTCGCATTTAATATTTTTATTACTCGCCTATAAAAAAATCTGTATCATGTAAACATTAAGAAGCATTAAAGAAAGAATTTGTAAGCACATTTCTTTCATTTTGTAACAGCCGATAGAACAGAAAAAAATGTATGTTTGCGTATTGCACCGTTAACTTTGTTTGTTAAAGTGGAAACGGCAACCATTTGTTTTATTTATTTATTTAATCTTTTTGCACACAAAAAAATGGTGCAAAGGCGGATTTAATGCCGATGGCATTCTCTACCAATGAACCTTTGGGTGGTTAGGAAAATTTAAGGTAGGCGTACATTAAAAAAAATCCAAAAAAATATATAACTGATTAAAAACTTGGAAAAGGAAAATAAAACGTTATTCTAACTTAATACATGTAAAATTGCTGTTATATTAATATATAACAAATAAAAAAAATTGTCTTATTTAAGTATATTTACATATATATATATTAAACTGCAGGTACAAAAATAATAGTAACAATAATCGAATTTATTATTGAAAAAAAAGTTTACAAAAAAATATTTAAGAAGTCCGAATTTTTTAGGTTGTGCAAATTCATAAAAAATAAATCAAATTAATTTTTCTACATGATTTAGTAAAAATCAACATTTGGAAAAATAAAACTTATTTTTATGCCTTAAATACACTAATTATATTACAATCTATAATGGTATATGGCGTTCATATTTTCACTTGTTTACCAATAACAAGCCCTTCTTGCTCGTCTAAAAGAAACCCTGCAGTAGTTCACAATAGAGCTTCCCTTGTAAGCGGTTGAAACCAGAACCTTTTAGATATTTACATGTCTCTTTTTATCATTTAAATTTAATCCATAATTATATTTTACAGCTTGTCTTGAAAAAGTTGATAAAATGCTATTATTATCTGATCTGAAATAATTTGTAAAATTTAACATCCACCCTCGCTTATATACACATCTATTAATTATTTGTATCCTTAGTTTAACAAAGTATCCCAAGTTTACAGATCATAATTGTTCGTTGTGGTTTTATTACATCCCTAACAGTTATACAAGTAAAGTCCTCTTTCGTATCTAAATACGAAAATTCGGTCCTTATATAAAAAAGGGCTTTAAAGTGGCTAGGTTATATTTTGCCGACTTTTTATTATTTAATGACCTTATGAAAGAAATATTAGTTCTTTGTTGTCACATGTAACATTTTTACTTAACTACTCACTAATAAAACCCTTATTAAAAGTTCTATATTACAACCAATAACCCATGTGCTGAAATCATGCATCGCAAAATAATTGCTTCGCCTACGGCGCTTCACGCTCATTTCGAGTAGAAAACTAAAATATCAAGAGTGCGTTTTATTTCAGTTTTGATTAAACAATTAATGATGAAGAACTTCCAATAGGTGCGAAACTAGTCGGCACCAACACCGATTTCACATGAGTCTAGCTGTTTTTAGAATACAGAATACATAGTATAAAGACTACATTTTACTTACAATATATACAAAAAGTCTTAGTTGTTCGCATAAAACATGATCTAAAAATTCGAAGACTGCTAACAATTGCGTTACAAATAGGATGTTGTAATCTCGGTATTTCTCATTTCATCCTCATTTTAAAAATTAATTTTATCGTTTAGATTGAATATTTCCGATTGAGTTTTCATAAAGGGAACAAAACTAAATACAAATTATAATAGTTTTATACATCAAAAAATCCTGATTACATTTAAAAATATTTGATATAATACATACCAAAAAATACTAGAGTGAATATAAAGAGCGAAGAAATATTTTGTAGTAACATTAAGTTGACATAACGTTTGAGTTAAAGCTACTATGCTGGGATGAAAGTAAAAATAAAATTACTGGTATATTATTTTATTTAATTTTTGCTTACTTTGAATAATGTAAGTTAAGTAAAGTCAGTAATTATGTTATATAGAGTAAATAATTTTAAAAAAATAAAAAATATGATGATGAATATCATCAGTTTATTGCTATGCTTGTCAGATAATAAATTTTACATTTCTTTTTGATTGCATTTTTAGCAAAAAAGAAGTGAGGTATCGTAAGGCTTTGTAAATTTTTAGAGTTAATGGATTTTATCTACGATTTTATCTAAGAGATCTTCGGAGAATTTTTTCTCTATTAAAAAGAAGTACATATCTTACTTCTTTCTCCAATCTCTTCAAAATAAAGAAACATAAAATGTGCCGTTATATTTAAGAACATACAGTAATTTATATCTTTATGACACTACATATAACACTTAATTACTGATCGTCAAAAATTGTACCAAAACCTCAAAACAGGCAGCAGCAACTTACAGCCTGACATGAAAAGTGCATGTTAAAAGTCTAGAGAGGTTTCGTTTTGTCTTCATTGAAATATGTTTTTTAAACAATAATAATCAAAAAGATAAAAGTTCAAAGCAACCGTGAATTTCGAAACTTCTCTATACAGATTCAATTCCATGCTCTATTTGTGATTTGTAAATCAGTTTGTAATAAAATAAGAACGTTATCCATAACCATCCATTAAATATGTCGCTACATTCATTGCACGTCAATGAGAATCATAATTAAAAAAAAATGCCATGAAATCTCTAAATAAATTTTTATACAAAAAGTCTTTCTTTCGATTACGATTTCTACTGGTTAACTTGATTAATAGCTTATTACATAATTACATTTTACTTTCCGAACTTTTTCAGTAGCATAGGAAAAATAAAATTATTCAACCGCTTACCTTGAAATAAAGATTATGCGACGAAAGGGTTCCGAAGGCATTTGTTAAAGCACATTATTATCTTTTATTGCGTCTTCTTTTCGTCATCTATAGATTCCAATCTCTTTGATATGGTCTAATGTCTAAGCAATGTTAGATATCAAATCCAAAATGTTAGATGCAAGACATTCTTTGTAGAAATCGTTATTTATGTATGTAAAATAAAAGCCGATTCCGAATTTAAATAAAGATTGGGCCAGGTAAGTAAGTAAGATATTTTTTAAATTTAGTATTAAAGCCAAACCTACAACCTTTAATATAATAATACAGATAGTACTGAGTATTATTTTAAAATTAAATATTTTTAGTTCGTTTTTTAAAAAAAATATATGGCTATTCTGGTTTTGATATTTAAAATTAAGCCTATTATTTTGTTCTTTTGCATGCATTCTTATAGGCGAAACCTATCATGCCGCCGACATACGAATATGACCACGATATAGAATAAAATTAAAATTATTTAAATTGTATTTATATTTTATTAAATTAAATTATATTTTGTTCCATCTTTGTTAACATTCTTCACTTTGTGTTTTGCTAGAAACGTATTTATAGAAAAGTTTTCCAACTAACCAGAAGCTATGGGTTGTCACATAATAATTAAAAGTATGCTCAGATTTTTTTAAAGTTACAAAATTGGTACTGTTGATAAATTTCCTTAATTCATGTTCATAAAACAGTACATGAAATAATATAATAAAATGCAGGCTCCAATTTTTATTTATATTCATCATCATCATCATCAGCCTATATCAATCCACTGCTGGAGATGGATCTTCGGCTATTCTCATCCAGCCCACACCGGCCAATTTACTTCATTTATATTAAAAAAAACAACACAAATTTTTTTTTTAGACTTACGCGGGTAACATTTCTTTTGCAATCCCGATTTCGAGCGTTTTTTTAATCAACTTTTTTTTGTTAATAAATTTAAATTATTATAATTAATAACTTTTTCGTTATGAAATACATAATAGTGATAAATTATATCCGACATTATTTTAAAATGTTTTGATAATAATTGAAGAACATTAGTTGAAAATAACTTTATATTATATATTTTGATTTCTAGATAACATTCATTTTAATTAATAAAAATTAATAAGTTAATAACTTAAATATAAATTATAGTAAAATTCTTTCTTTAGAAATACGAGTTATAAAAATCTATAATCTAGTTATAAAAATTAAAGATTAATTAGGCAATTTATTAGAAATGTGCCAACATCACGTCATAACTTTTGTAGCAAAATTTCCCTAAATCATTGGTTAACTCTTTACCGAAAATGAAAAACATTTTGCTTTGTAAAATCATTTCTTATTTTTTCTATGTTGTTGGAGCATATTAGGACGCTACTATTATTCTATTATTCATTACTTTTGTTTAATTGATGGCCTGGTATAAAATAACGGCGTTCTGAAATAGCATTTTCTTTTCTAACAATAGATAAAAATTATTATAAAATTAACTAATCAAAATTAATAATTTTTTAGCTTTTTATTGAACCAATCTCCTATTATCATAGAAAAGTTTATAATATTAAAAACGCCCCATCTATTGACACAAACAACGCAAACAATAAATATCGCCAAGTGTCACAATCGTTTTGTAAAAAAATTGTTATAAAACAATATTCCGATTATAAATTAAGATGTAAGCTATTGTTATTTTATAAGCAATGCTTCCCTATTAAGATGTAAGCTATTAAGTCTTTTAAGTTGGATTAAAATGCACATAATGGGCAACTATATTTTAAAATCGGTTAAGTATTTTAGGAGTTCATCCCGGACGAACATCGTGACACGAGATTTATATATATTAAGATAAGTCCCGCTGAGTTTCTTACGCCGGTTCTTCTCAGGTCAGAGGCTTCCATTTCCGAACCGGTGGTAGTTTATTTGACAATCAATAAGAAAGAGTAATGCTTCCGTTTTGAATACAGATATTTGACTTTAAATTTGAAAAACATACTAACTTCAAGAAACAAGATTTTGATACCTACAAAATCATCTACACTAATAATATTTGCAATAGAATACACAAGCATCCACACACTCAACATGTATCTGGATTTAGGTCCTTAAATATAAAAAAAAAATATCAATACTCTATTTAAAATTTAGTCCTTTGAACTACGACTGTAAACAAATATTTTTGAAACAGAATAACATGTACGTAATTAGTAAAACACTCAGGCTTAACCTTCTTCTCTAACTTTTAAAAGTCTGTTATAAAAATAAAAATAAGTCACACAACATTTTATTCATCCTTAAAAATACATAACTGACGAAGTAGAAGAAATTAACTTTATATCGTACTCGGTAAATGGTTATCGGCATGCAGGAAATGACGAAAAATCAATATGGGAAAACGTCTGTCAATAACCCACAAAATCAATAACAACCACACTCTGGCAGAATGTACAAAGTAAAGTTATTTGCTTACTTACAACTACTGTACAGTGTACAGTTGCCATTTAAAGCTTAAATTTTTTGAAATTTAACAGGACATAAACTCTTATATTTTAATTGTATTTAGCCTGTTTTAGAAGCTTATATATATCATTATCATCATCACATCACTCTTATGATCCACTGTTGAACATAGACCTATGACCTGACAAAAGGTGTGTTCAAGTCAACCAGAAGTTTTTTTTAGAGTGAAAAGAAAAATTTTTACTTCTTGTGCATAATTCTGCTTAAATTTGTACTGAAATTTTCCTGTTATGAAGGATATTTATTAATATATATAGAAATTATAATAAATTATATAATAATTGATATATAATATCTAATCACAAATACACGCCTTAGAGTGACTAGCATCTAGCCTCCACAACCTGATGGGATCGTTTTCATTACCGAAAGGATTAGACTGCTTAGTAAGAATAGGTTGAAAACAACAACAAAATTAAATTTTTTAAATTATTTATATTCCATAAAAAATTTCAAAAAATGTAGAGTGGGTTTACCTAAATAACTATCTATTCAAGGATATTTTATGTATATTTAGCTTAACGTTTCAAAAATGGTCTTTTGATTTGACAGCTTAACTCCATGCTTTTTATCGTTGCCCCATGTGATTTATAATTTATTTTTTAATAAAAAATACTTACTACAATTAATTGTGTGTTTATGTTACATTTATTATGTAAACTTTGTCAAATTTATTTTCATTAAATCCGTGATAATCCGTGTAAAACGCTCACTAACTATAATATGTCGGGTAACTAACTAATCGATATAAACTAGTATGAATTTACGAAGAACGAAAAAGCCAGACAGGCGCGTCGAGACGAACGGTGGGGTGCGCCGCGGTGGCTTGGCATCGGTTTATCTCAGAACTCTTTCACAACTCTGTTTATAACATTTCAATTTAAAAACACGCGACTGGAAAAGAGTGCCGCACATTTACACTGACATTGAGTATAGGCGACAATTTTCTATGTAACTTATTTTATTTGTACTATTTTCTTTTGCTACGTATAAACGGAGATATAAAAAAGGAAAAGTATATTTATTACTAATGTATAAATATGATGTTATTTGTATTTTGCAACAGTGCGCTACCGTTATCGTCTCTTATCGTCCATTATGATAAAAAAAAACTAAATTAAATTATATCTATTTTTAGTCCTCCGAATTAGTTTTGAATTTAAATTTTTTTCTGATATAATATAAGTTACTATTTTAAGTGCAAATAACTTAGGATCACAAAATATATTACTTTCATATTAAAAGTAATATTCGCATCGCGTCAATGAATAGCACATACCTATTGTTTATTCTGATATAGAGTAGGGTTACAGCGCTATGTTTCTACCATTAAAAACTCGTTGCAGGAAGCATCTAAATATGATTTAAATTTGTAAAAATATTTTCTCTATTCCGGCGTTTACTTTGAGATTACAAAGGTAAATCGAATAGAGTTGTAGCAAATTTTGTTTAATCTATTTAATGTCTAATATTTATGAAAAATGAGATAAAGAAAATTAAAAATTATGGTTATAAATTTTGCTCAAAGATACGGATTAGTTCATTGTGTGAAAATATTTTTTACAATTTATTTATAAACTAAACCAAACCCATTAACTTTTGAAATCTATATACATTTATACTCACTGATGGGGTATTGTATGCACAGTAAGTGAAATACCTTTATGGTTCTGAAGGAACAGGTCGTTTATTCCTGACTAAATTACCCAATCGCACTATCATAAGCCCATAATGGCTCCTTAATAATAAAAGACCGTGCGAAAGTTCACCTGTTTCGTGCCATGCGCGTGACTCATACTAAGCAAATAATGCCTTACGTTTGTAATGAAAAAACATGTGTAAAAAAAAATTATAAATCTCTTGCAATAATAATGCTTATTAGATGAACAGAACACATATGTTAATGTAATATTTAATCAAATTGATCAGTTTTATTATACTTATATATATCGAAATAAATATGAATTCTAAATATCAAATCACAATGTTACGGTCCTTTCAGGTTCGTTCGAAATGTATTTATCGTCCACCCGTTTTAGCGATCAGTTCGGTAATCCTGCAAGATGCACGAAAAAAGGGCGAGACCACTTGTAAAAATGTTAAATAGCTATATCACAGCCTTTGTACTGCTTAGGCTTTCAAAATTATCACATGTTTTACAATCATTGAAATCACAATTTAGCACTTCCGTTATTTATATATTTATTACTTTCATCTTTCGAACTATACGCAGTACTTAGAATATGTAGGCTATAACTATAAATTTATTTAGGTAGCCTTTCAATAAAGTTTCTACCATTAATCTGGTGAATCTTTATCACTTTTTATTATTTGAAGTACTCAATTGGCTTTCCATCATTTAGGTAGCCGTTTATAAGTACATAATCTAGGTAACATTTAGTACTTTGTTGAAAGTACAATTTCATACTTTTGCTAAGTAATGACAATAGTTCTTAAAACATGTATAAGAACTTTTGTTTTCGTAAGTAAACTTTGTTTTAGTATAAGTTTACTTAGGACTGTTATCTATGTAACTTACAAATATTACAAGTTTTATTTTGTTTTTACATAAGTTGTCAAATTTTGACAAGTCAACAACAACTTTATGTTTACATAAATATGGACTAAGTTACTATTGTTAGTCAGCGCCGTAAGACACAAGATCTTGTCTTGTTTACCCAGTTATTACGCAGACAACGGTGCCCTTTTAACCTGAAGACAGTAGTATTTATATACTACTGATTTACATACTACCTACTACCTTGTAAATATTTATTATTCTTCTTCATCTTTTCGTTTACAATATACAGAAAACATTAAAGGTTTTACGGTATATGAAGGGTAGCAAGAAGGAAGAAAGCTGAAAAGAAATACATGCACAATAGGTTTCATCTGGTGGTTTTATCCCGTTGCATATTACATTCCCCTCTTCAAGGGGGTCTATAAACTACCAGCCACAGTATTATAAATTTAACAATAGCGTGTTCATCACGCAAACATCGACCTTTTTTTTAAAAAAAATCAGTAATCCACCCATCCAACATCTTACGAAACATTTGTTAAATTATAAATTATTCTCTATAAAATATATTATGTAAATTATGATAAATAAACGGTTGACCAAATGAATTGGATGATTCTTATTACAAACAAGTTTACAGATATACTTATGTTTGAAGTACTAACCTCCTTCAAAAATAAATATCTGTTGAAATGGCAACAGAAATAACCTTTTTAGGTTTTGTTCTCTACCAACAAGAGATCGCCTAAACCGACAGGCGTTAACAGGGATATATAAGTTCGTAACGAATCGTTAAATCTACCCCATTTCCTCGCTTAAATAAACCTTGTTGATAGAACTATATACTTATAGACAGTTTTTCGAATATTTGTTATATAAATCATAAAAACGTTCAATATTTTCATACCTTAACTGAACCATTAATGGTTTAGTGGTGTGGTATTAATACCAAACCATCAACCATAACCAAATCATACTCTATGACAGAGATATGAATTGTTATTAAAGTATTTGAATGCTAATTATTTATGAATATAAAGCATTACGTATTATGCAGACATATCTTTTGATATTAATTTGATACCAATTTATATTCAAGTCTGCGTTCTTTCTACGAAGTGATATTACAAACATTGATTCCTTTCATTTGATTCCTTTCAGTCTTGCCAACTGCGTTTGTTGCTAGAAGGTGGCTTTTCAAGTAATACTATTAAAGGTAGAAACACATTTTAGGTGTTTACAATAAAATACTGTTTATTGTAAACATCTAAAACCCCAAATAAATCATAATTCATTCTCTATGAAGAAAACACGTCACATGAAACATACTTGAACATAGTAATGTATTTATATTTAAAGAAATTGCGTTGTAAAAATCTGTAACACGCTAAAAAGTCTTAGAAATTGCTAGGAATAATTTTTTATGTAGTTTGATTGCACGAACACTCTAAGTAACTTAGATAATTAACTCACAACTTTACGAAAATCTTCATATGTATCATTTAGATTTTATAGGCAACGAGACCTCAGTATCTTACATAAATTTCAAGTCTACCTGTTCCTAAAAAATTGTGATGACATAAACCAGACAGACCGCTAAAAAATAATCTTATAAAAAAGTTGCTAGCTAAAAACTATATTTGATATCATAACTTTCAAAATAACTTTCGAAATAACTAAAATATCAGGCGTTATGCCCAAGTACCCAGAAAAGTCGTTAAATTAGACAACTTGGTAGTAGAGTTCCAAACACAGTTACAGCGTATCACTGAAATTATAACAGCTGGGAGAGCGATATACAAATATTCTTATAATTTTTTACGAAGTTTTCCTTATTTAACATCTAGTTTAAAGTTTGTTACCTAGTAATAATTTTCTACTCACTGAGTTATCTATTTCTTATTTCTTTTGCTTTCGCGATTATTATACATATTAAAACCACTTTTTATGGACTCTTCTAGAATTAAAAGAAAAAAATCTTAAATATGAATTCAATAAATGTATGTCTACATTGAAAGAATAAGATTAGGTGTCTGAAGTACAATGAATAATGTAAGAGGAAATTGATTCCAACCCGTTTTTAAAAAATTTACGAAAAACTGAATCTTCAGACTAAATCTCTGAGTCTCAGTCTAAATATCGGATATGACCAACCATCTGCTAACAAACTGTTCTATTATATTGCTAGACATAAGAAAGTTTCATTGACGATGACGATGATAATAATAAAAGAACTTTCAGAGTTCAGTCAGTTCTAGGTAAAGCTTTCACGTCAAATAATCTTTAAAAAACTTCGTGCCGTCTAAGAATTAATACATAAATAAGCTGAATAATAATAGCAGCTACAATAATAGTAAACATGAAATCAAAACTAGAGATTAAAGAAACTTGTAAGATTTATTGCAAATGTAAAAATGTTTCTTATAAAGATGACCCCAGCGACCGAATAAGTTGTAACAATGACTTGTTCTTTGTTCTGTTGTATTCTAAAAGTAAGTTTATTGATAAAAGACAATTTAGACACGAAGTTTTTGCCGCTTCTTCTTTTGACACTATGACTTTTAGAACTCGTTAAAGTATCAAGCTTTCATCATTTGATCTTATACATCACTTGTACTAGAAAGAATATAGATAAAGACAATAAGGGGAACTTACAATAAAAGACTACCAAAACTATTTAATTACTAGAGAAACAATTTTTATGCTGCTTCTTTGTGCGTTCATTTACAAAATTAATTAGTCAAATTTTATCCAATGAACTTGTTATATCGCATGTAAAGAACAAGGACAAATTTATATCACTTCATAAAAGCAATGTAGATAAAAAGTAACAAAAACTACTAGAAATTAATACCGATCCAAAACCATAAACCCATTTTCGGTGTGATGCGTTTTTGTTACAAAATGATTAAAAAATATTACTAAAATAATTATTACACGTTAACATGACTAACATTAAATTATTACGTATTTACCACAGCATGACAATATTATACCAATTTAGCTTTGTTCATTGAACTTTCATTATTTTAACAAATTTTACATGTGCTTGAAACGAAACATATTCATAAACAGTTTTAACATTTTTAATGTGATATTACAAACTATATTTAAAAGGGTACATATATTTTTAAACCACCAATTTATTTCGCAAACTTACCGCTACAACGCTATTTCTAACCCGAGGGATTTTTCAAAAAAAAGTCACAAAACTATAAGCTCCAATAATACGTTTACGGCAGAGTTCGTCGGTCGCGAGGCTGTTAGGGCTTATGAAAATAAAAAACCGCTAATATTTTCCTCGAAGCCTAGAAATATCGTATAAATTAAAACGAGCTTACAGAAATGATACGGCTTGTTAATGTGGTTTGTCGTAATACACCTAAGCCAAATTAAATATGGAATATTTTTGACAATGGAGACCGCGCCAATATTGCAGGAGTCTACTTTTCGCATAACATTTAATCATACTTTAACATAATTATTTCTTTTATTTACGCGATTATACATATCAAATCCACTTATTTACGGATTTTTCACGTTATTTAAATATATTTATTCCCGACGTTTCGGATTCTTTTCAGCATCCATGATCACGGGCAGACTAAGTTGGTATATGTCTGTATCTCTGTATGTTTTTCGAATAACCGTCAGTTTTTATTTTAAAAAATTGACATATCTTTCTATTTCTTAATTTTTAATGTTGGTTTGACAAAAAGTATTTATGTTGTTCTTCGGTTTTGTAGTTTTTTATACTCTGCGTTTAATTTTGAAATTATTGGATCCCAGGAAGGTGGCATATAGCTTGAGCCATACAGTTTTAGAAAAGCAGCCCACACGAATAAATATTTAAATGGTGATTCTCACCACCCCGCAGTTAGTTACTGTCGGTAAATGTTTGCTTCAGAGAGCACAGCGGATCTGCGACAAGGAGCATTTGACGGCTGAGCTGGAGAATGTCAAGCAGGTGCTGCGTGACAACAAACTCCAAGTTCCACGTCTACGTCGCAATCAACGTGTGAAGCCAGCCACAGTCGAAAGAGTGCCTGCCGTCCTACCTTACATCAGGGGTCACCGAAAAAATCGTTTATATTATAAAGGGAGCTTCTATTAAAACATATTATAAACCGCCGAAGAAGATTGGCCAATTATTACCATCCGTCAAATGTAAAATTCCTCTACAGGTACCGGGTGTGTACAAACTAGACTGTGATTGTGGTCTCTCTTACATTGGACGGACAAAGAGACCAGTAAAACCAGAGTAAAAGAACATATAGCTGATGTTAGCATCGACGCAATAAGAAATCTGCAATTTGCGACCATGTTCTAGACAAGCCCAATCATTATATTAGATTTGATGAACGAAAATACTGGCTAATGAACATTGATTTATACCAAGGATGATTCGGGAAGCAATAGAAATTAAAAATATCCAAATTTTAATAGAGAAGATGGTTGGTCTTTGCCACCTTCCTGGGATCCAATAATTTCAAAAATTAAACGCAGAGTATAAAAACTACAAAACCGAAGAACAACATAAATACTTTTTGTCAAACCAACATTAAAAATTAAGAAATAGAAAGATATGTCAATTTTTTAAAATAAAATCTGACGGTTATTCGAAAAACATACAGAGATACAGACATATACCAACTTAGTCTGCCCGTGATCATGGATGCTGAAAAGAATCCGAAACGTCGGGAATAAATATATTTAAATAACGTGAAAATCCTAAATAAGTGGATTCATACTTTAACAGTTGTTATGAAACATCAAAGTTGATCGTAGTGAGAAGTAATGGTGGAACATCGCCTCAGACACTTGTGACTATGTAGGTGCTTTGCAAGCTGCAATTGATTTCATGAGACCACACATTGACCTCAATACCCTCCCTCGGCTTGATTTCTGTATGACTTGAATTATCAATAAAATATCTAGTAACATTTATAATAATGATAACCTCCTAGTTGATTCCAACTACGGTGGCCGATTGCAAACACAGGTCCACTTTGTATTCGTTTACTTTCATAGTGTAATGAGAGTAAACTAATACAAAGTGGTATATAAAGTAAACTAATACGAGTATAGTCATCAACCGACACCACCGAAGAGAGTTTAGGAGCAGGATTGCCTTTTTTATTGCCCATCCCACGTAAGGGTCATCACAATTGTGTGATCAGCCTTTTGTTGCCCTAACCATCTACGCAAGCACATATGAAAACATTGAGTTTGCGCAGAATTAGAACCTACGCATACGATCTAACATTTGGAGGTCTGTTAGGCCTAATTTTAATCGATTTTACACGATAAACTCAATTTCCTTCCAATGTACGTTCAGCAATTTCAAGTCATCATTTTATTTTATTTTATGGAATGTAAATATATATAATGCGAGCTAAAATAACAAAAATTGAACAGTTATGAAAGGATTTATTAGAGACTTAATCATATTTTTAGGGAACATAAATCGATGATAAGTTGTTTTACGTAACAATACTGTTTATATTCTTTAAATCTTTGGTCAAAACGTTTTCGTACGCGAAAAAGATTTTAATGTGTAAGCACCATTTTACAAACATTTTATAATTAAACTATAATTTGGCTGCAAGTGATATCCTCCGCAAATGTCATATTATTGAATTAATTAAGTTGCATACTTATAAAGTAAAAAGTGTTCTTATCAAACAGAATTAAATTATGACTTCTAAATTTATCTTCGAATATAAACTTATGTAAGCGAGGGACCCCCTTATTTCGGCAGAAGTTAAAAGTGATAAGATGCAAAAAAAAACATAAAATTAAATGGTTTGTTTGACATCTAATCAGTTATTTACATGCAACGTTCATTAATAAACTTATTGAATAAAGACTTTTAAAGGATTTTGTCTTACATTTAATTTCCTGAATATCCGAACACTATGAGCCTTGTGTAGCATTCCCGTAAATAAAAGAACTGCCTCCGTAGCCTAGTGCCTAGAAAACGGAGGTCGTGGTTCGAATCCTGGGGACTCAACATATTTTAATTGTTGTTTCTAGTTGGTTAGGGCAATTTGGCCGATCATCCAATTGTCTGAAAAGTAAGATGATCCATGCGTCGGATGGGCATGTAAAAAGTCGGTCCATTGTCACGCTGGTCGCATTGGACCAGCGTGGTGGGATGCAGTCAAAAACCCTCTAATGGTTAGGGGTGTATTAGGGGAGGCTTATGTTCAGCAGTGGACTATCACAGGCCGATGATGATGATGATGAAAAAAAAGAATTAATAGGGTTATATTATTTTACTACAATAATTGTTTACCAACTGAAGATAAACTTGCTGTGGTTTTTTTTTTAATATATAACTCATAAGTTAACAGTAATAAAAATTGTGTCACAATACCAGTTATTTTATTTAATAAATTACTGTTAATTTTAAAATGTGCTCTTAGAATTTATGTACTCGGCTTTATAATTAGTAAATTTTCTTATGACAATATCTTTTGAATAAAAAAGTTCAAAAATAACAAATGCTGTGAGTATATTTGAACAACAATACATAAAATATATGGAAACTATCACTGTAGCCTAGTGATACTGGGGTTCAGGTTTTCGAGCCAAAGGCAAAGGATTCGATGATATTATTATAGATATTACTGTGAAATTCAGTTAATTCCTTTAGGATATTCGTTTTAATTGTAGCACTACTTGTTGCAATGTAATGTAAGTTTGAAAAGACGAAAAAATTGAATACATTAACTACCGGACAAATATAAAAATATAGTCTGCCGTTACTAATTATAAACCCTCTTATTTTTATTGCACATTAAATTCAAAGAACGGTTGCTAACAAGCATTTAAGAGCATATACATCTTTGAATAAGTCACTATGAAGTACGGGGGAAACGGTTACAAGCAGGCAGGAAATGGGGCAAAATCAATATAGGAAAACGTCCGCAAGCAACCCTCAAAATCTACGATACTCATACGTATACTGTGATTATTTCTAAAGTTACAATTATTGCGTTTTTGTAACATCAGAACGTGCACAAGAGTAAATGTAACCCTGGACGGTTTTAAGTTTATTTATATAGGGTAACTTAAAATTTTCAATTTGTTTATTTACTATGCGTTCTACATTAGCGTAACGTAAAACGCGACGAGAGTGGACATGCTAGTGGTTATTTTATTGAAAAATATTCTTCCATAGCAGAAAATCCTATAAAATTTGCTATTTATTTGATATGTATATATTTCAAGCAAATGTAAATATTCATACTATTCTTATGATTACGGTGTCAACAGGAAAAACTTCCTTCAAAGCGCATATTATTCATGTCCATTACATAAATGATAAACCTTATACATTAACAAACCCTCAGTACTTTTCTCAGTATTAGAAAATAACGCTTATTCTGATAGGCTGAAGTTATTTAGTCGCCGAGCAGAAGCTATCCATAGTAGTATCTTCTAATGAGACCTCGTTGCAGGAAGCGGTTGGATGAATTTAAAATTCTAATAAAATTGTGGGAAACGTTCACATTTTCCGACAATTACTTTATGGTACAAAATGTAAATGACTATTATACTTTTAAAAGTTGCGTTATACAAACTTTATTCTCCTTAACACTTTTCGTATTTGATATTTTTATAACTCGCCTATTAAAATTTCTGTACCATGTAAACATTAAAAAGCATGAAAGAAAGGATTTGTAAGCACAATTCTTTAATTTTGTAACAGCTGATATAACAAAAAATGTATGATTGCAGCATTAACTTCGTTTGTTAAAGTTTTTGAAAATAAAATAGCAACAATTTTTATATATATTAAACTGCCGGCATAAACATAATCGAATTCATTATTAAAAAAAAGTTTTTTAAAACTTCTTATAAAATATTTAATCTGCTGTTTTTTTTAGGTTGTACGATAGATTATTATTTCATAAAAATAAATCAAGTTAAATATTCAAAATGATTTGGTAAAAATCGACATATGATAAATAAAACTATTTTTTATGCCTTAAATACACCACTTGAAGAAATTATATTTCAATCTATAATTATGTACAATTATAGATTGAAATGTAATTTCTTCAGGTGGTGTATTTTGGCTTTCATACTTTTACTCGTTAAACAATAACAAGATCTTGTTGCCCGTATAAAAAAAACCCTGCAGTAGTTAACAATGAAGCTTTCCTTGCTGACGGTGAAAACTAGAATCTTTTAAATATTTACATGTCTCTTTTTATCATTTAAATATAAGCTCATAATTATATCTTACACTGCATAACTGTTCTTTGTGTTTTTATAACGTCCCTGACAGTTCAGTTATAAATTCGGTCCTTATATGAATAAGGGCTTTAAATTGGTTAGGTTACATTCTTTCGACCCTTTATTATCCGATGATCTTATATTTGTTCTTCGTCTATACTAAACTACTCACCACTAAAACCTTTTTAAAACTTCTATAATACGTCCAATGACCCATGTGGTGAAATCATGGAATGCAAAATAATTGCTTCGGCTACGGCGCTCAACGCTCATTTCGAGTAGAAAATTTAAATATCAATAATGCGTTTTATTCAAGGTTTATAATATGAATAAAATCAAACGTTGTATAATGATTAAACAGATAAAACTAGTTTCGGACTTTCGAGACGGGAAGCTACCGTGAAGTTCACTCGTCCTGATGAAGGTCCCCGATAGGTCCGAAACTAGTCAGCAACAATACCGATTTCACGTGCGTTTAGCCTTTTACAGAATACACAGAATGAACAATAAGATGTATGAATGAACACAATGACTTCGTTTTATTTACAATATACACAAAAAGGTTCAGTCGTTCGCATAAAACATAATTCAAAATTCGAAGATTGCTAAGAATTGTATTATTAATACCATGTTGTCACTTTGATATTCATTTTGAAAAATAATTCAATCGTTTAGATTGAATATTTCGAATGGAGTTTTCATAAACGGAATAAAATACCATACAAATTAAAATAATTTGATGCATCAAGAAATTCTGGATACATATAAAAATATATGATGCGTATAAAATACTTACATGAATATAAAGAGCAAAAAAAATTCACAAGACCAGTATTATTTAGTTATGTATTTAAGCTATGCTGGGATAAAAGAAAACTAATTATAGAAAATAATTTTATATAATGCTTGCTTCTTAAAGTAAAATATAGTTAGTAATTATTTTATTAAGAGTCAATAATTACAAATTTTAAAAATCGAGAATATAAATTTTTATTACATTTCATTTGAATTGCATTTATAACACAAAAAAGTAAAGTAACATAAGACCATTGAAATTTTTAGCGTTAATGGGTTTTATGCACAAAGAGATATTCGATGAATATTTTCTCTATTTAAACAAGGACATATCTTACTTTTTCTTTTTTTTTATGGCATACGCAGAGGACGACGAGCAGTCGGGCCACCTGATGGGAAGTGGTCACCGACACCCATAGACATTAGCATCCAGTGGTTCGCCAACGCGCTGCCTAACGTGAGACATAGGTGTTAAGTCTTTTACCCAGTAAATACGCTGGCTCAGTGCCTTTCAAACATGAACACGCAGTGTTTTCACATCTGCTTCGAGGCAAAAATAGGCACCTGATGGTGGTACACCGACGGTCCCTAAACAGGGGACCTACCTACTGGTGAATCTTTCTCCAATCTCTTTGAAATAAATAAACATCCTTATTTTTCAAATAAAATGTGGTTAACATACCGTGGCAAAGACGATATTTAAGGTCATACAGTCAGTAATATCTTTATTACACTACATATAACACGTAATTACTGATTGTCAAAATTGTAACAAAACCTCAAATTAGGTAGCAGCAACTTACAGCCAGACATAAGAAGTGCATGTTAAAGGCGTGAAGAGGTTTCGTTTTGTTTTATTCAATCATTCATTGAAACATATTTTTAAAACAAAATTAATTATACATTTAATTTCATATTCAGAAAAAGATAGATATTACAGATGCGAAACAGATGCTGCAAAGATAAAAGTTCAAAGCAACTATGAATTTCGAAATTGTTCTATACTGATTCAATTCTATGCTCTATTTGTGATTTGTGAATCAGTTTGTTCATTCTATGGAGACCTTTGTTTTAAATTTCACGTTTTTATCTGAAACAAGAACGCTATGACTTGCCATCAAAATATGTCAATAGATTCAATGCATATCAATTAGAATGATGATTAAAAACAAATTCACGAAATCTCGAAATTAAATTTTATACAAGAAGTCTTTCTTTCGATTATGGGTTGACTTAATTAATAACTTATAAGATAATAAGATAATTACAGTTTACTTTCAAATCTTCTTCAGTAGCATAGGAAAAGTAAATTTTTAACCGGTTACCTTGAAATAAAGATGATGCAGTGAAAGGGTTTTGAAGACATTCGTTAAAGCACATTTGTATCTTTTATTGCGTCTTTTTCTTTTTGGCATCTATGGATTCCAGTCTCTTAGATTTTAAGCAGTGTTAGATATCAAATCCAAAATAATAGATGCATGACATTATGGGTATGAATTGTTATTTACGTATGTAAAGTAAAAGCCGATTCCAAATTAAAATAAAGATAGGCAAAGGTAAGTAAGTCTGAATACAGGGAATATGTATTTTTTGAATTTTCGATTATAAATAAACAGACATGCAACTAATATTAAAGGCAAACATACAATATTTAAAATAATAATTCTTTATTTTTTTTTTTCATTTTAAAAAGAAAGATATGGGCTATTCTTGTTTTGATATTAAAAATTATGCCTATTATTTTGTTCTATTGCATTCATTTTTACGGGCAATCCCAATCATGCCGCCGATAAATAAAAGCATATGCGGGAACATAAAATTGAATTAAATTTTGTTCTATCTTTGTTAACATTCTTCACTTTGTGTTTTTGCTCGAAACGTATTTATAGAGAACGTTTCCCAATTAACCTTACATAGAAGATGTTTTAATTGACCTGACATAGGCATCTCACTGCAGTAAGCAGCGTTTAAAATTGCTCTTCGGTCAAAGAGCAGCAACCCTTTGATAGTTCTTGTTATTTAAACTTGCAACTTTCTGTCTATTAAAAAGTAGATGCTATAAAGTTAAAACACTTTATAAGAATAACTTAAGCAGTATAATTAAGATATTTTGGCTTTAGTAATATAAATTTTTAATTTATAATGTTATAAAGTAGCAAAAGAAACTCACTTAAAAAAATGGTCGGCCTTTAGTTTCTATTTGTTTCCCTTAGGTAATATAAACATTTAATTGAATATTTTAATATTATTATAAATTAATATGTAAACAATTTTTTTAATAAACTTTAAGATTTCCGTTGTAATTTTTTATTATTAATTTATAAAGTGAAAGCGTAAAATTTACATAACAAAGTAGAATATGAAAGCGGAAAGCATATTTCACTTTGTATTGATACCGATTTAAATTGAACTCTTCGATATTCCTACGGAATGAGATTGCAAACATCTATTCCTTGCTCATCTCCTATTGCTCCTATTGTGTTTAATCTGTATTTAATGATAGATATTAGCTTTCCATTGGTTCTTTTTTTTTATAATTTCGTGATAATTATTTTAATAGACATTTGAGAAATAAAGAAAATTACAGCAATAAAAATCACAACCTCGTGAGATTAAATTACTAACGCTGCCAAAATCTTAAAAGATAGACATCAAGTAAGACTCACAAAAGACATACATGCACATAAATGTTATTGTATTAAAAAAATCCTTAGATTTTTTGTATATTTTGATAAAATAAAAACCTTAAAAGTAATCAGAGCTTTAAAATGCGGTGGCATAAAACGCGACGCAATTTCGTACGGAGAGCACGTTGTTACCTGCTTATACTCATAAAATAGTTGTATGCTGTTAGAAGGCTGTCATATTCTTTGTTTCACTTGTTAATGAACTTTTTTGTTGCTAACAAATTTAAATCCGTTATGAAATTCAATATAGTGAGATAATATTTCCAAAGTTATTTAAAAATATTTTTTAAAATAATTTTTTTTATAATAGTTCAAAAATATTACTTGAACGTTGTTAGAAAAAATCTATTATTTAAATGAATAAATAATATAAATTTTAATGAAATAAAACTATAGTAAAATGTAGAATTCAATAAACTCGAGTTATAACTAATTATAACAGTTACAACTGAATTACGGTATCTTATAAAAGTGCTTGCTTCTAGCGAACTTGTTAACAGAGAAACTAAAATACACCCCAAAGTAACAAACGTCCAAAAGAGATAACAACTTCTTAACAACTAGCAGAGCGATGTACTACAAAACTTATAATTTCTCTAGCAAAATATACCTAAGATAACATTTTAGGTCAAAAGTTTTCAGTAATGTATAAGACGAGTACTCCGAACCAAACGAAATGATATTTTATAAAGATAACATTTGTAACTCCAATTGTTTATCCCTTTTATATAAATATTACTGAATATAATCGAATTGTAACCCTTTATAAGAAGATCAAAATATCCAACTTTTAATAAAAATATCCTTCTTTGTAACACACACTATAATATAAACTAAACTATATATAAACTATTTAGAACTCCTTTCGATTTGCTTAGAACGTAGCATTCTAGACAGTACTTCAAATGATCATAGTGTCTGAGTGCCCAACGGATGATCGGCCAGATGACAATAACTGCTCTATTCAGCGCACCATATGTCGTAGCCATAACATTTGAATCTTAAAACTTTGTTTGACGTTATACATTTGCATTGGGAAATGAGAGAAGCTTAAAAAACTATAAGAATTTTCGTTCATACCCAAAGAAAGCACGTATAAAATAAACGAATGTTTTTCAAACACGGACTAAAGTAAGTTTTTGGCCGTCGTCATGGACGTCAGCACCTCCAAAGTCAAGATTAATTATTAAAGCAAATGTGAAATATTTCATTACCGACGTCTTCTGGTCGCAAGACATATACCGATTTATATAAACTTTTCAGTACAAGCGTCCTTTTTGTTTTTAAAGATATATAATAATGCTTTAAGTTCCATCGAATCGTCGCATAGGTTACGAATTTGACGCACACACGCACAGCACCGCACGGCCATCGTTGATATAATATTCAGCTTTACGTAAGTTACGAAAATAAACTACATTTCCTAAAATCAACTTTCATAGGCTACTTTAGTTCTTTCTTCTGTAGCATTTCTTCTAGAATTCACCCGAAATTAGATGTAAAAAGTTTTATAAGTTCAACACGTCCTGCTTGTCTTTTAATATAATTGATTTTCCATATGTCTAGATTCAGTCACCATGCAAAAAAATATTAAGACATTACACGATGTTTTTGCTTTTCTTGTAATGTAATGTCGTAATGATTTAATACTATTTTGTTTACTATATGTTATCTTTCAACCAACTGTTGTTAATCATTAATGTACGCTGAATCTAGTGACAAATTTTTACAATAGGTCTGTACCATTGCTTTCATATTTCAGATATGAACGAAAAATTGAAACAAAAATATCTCTGCACAATGAGCGAGCTGACTCCGTAATTACAAATAGAGCATGAAATCGAAGTTGTATGGGACAAATTTTCGGTACGAAGCGAAATGTATATTGATTTATGTCAATGAAAAATCATGTCAGTAGCATTCTGTGGGTTATTTTGCAAGGGTACTAATAAAACTTTAAATTAATGTATAAATTGAACATACTTATGTTACTGCACACTTGTCGAATACCCAAGCAAATTTTGACAACTTAGCAGATGCATTTTGTCAAGTAAACCAAGATTTGGCTGCTGTTAAACAGTGGTCTGGTGGGTTTGAGTAAACTGTCAATCCGTCAAAATGCCAAGCTATAATGCTAGGAAGCTCCAGAATGGTAAAGTAGATCTAGCCCATTGCCACAACTCATGCATTTTGTCAAGTAAACCAAGATTTGGCTACAGTTAAACAGTGGTCTGGTGGGTTTGAGTAAACTGTCAATCCGTCAAAATGCCAAGCTATAATGCTAGGAAGCTCCAGAATGGTAAAGTAGATCTAGCCCATTGCCACAACTCATCTTTGACAGTTCCCCTATATTTATTGGCCATAGCGTGAAAAATCTTTGATTAATGACAGTACATTTAGTTGGAATATTTCAATATAATTATATTAGTAGGTTGGGTAGGTACGTTTATTTGATTTATTTTTCTCTTTTATATTATAGCTTTAAGAAGTTTTTAATTTTTCACAATATTATGCACCTAGTCCATATCTCTCTATTTCGTTCAATGGGAGACAATGCCTTTGGTGTTAAGTCCGCCGTTCTACGAACAATGTAATATATAAATAATAAATGAATAAATGCCAGCTACGTCGATGCTCTGCACGACAAGAAGGAAAGGTGGATGCTTTATTGTAATTCTGTCATTTATCTGTGGTTAATCTTGGCCTAACTAATCATCCAGATTAGATCGAAGCTGAAGAAATTTCTTAGCGATATCTTTATACAAGTAAGCAGGGATATTATATTAAAAGTGTATAGAAGGACACCGATACTATTTTTGCTCTTTCATTAAAGATTCGTGTTCTTAAACGCTATTATATACTGCAGTCTTAAGATCTTAGTTAGAAAAGTAAATAATCTAATTTCATACAACAGAGGTAAAGTTTGCATGTTTAGAAGTCATTTATTAATAATGTTCTATAAACATTTTTAACTGCCTCTGTAGCCAAGTGGCTTACGCTTTAGAAACTGGAGGTCGTTGGTTTGATTCTTGCGGGGACTAAACTACTTTTCTAAGCTGTCTCCTAGATGGTTAGGGCAATGCGAGCTGATCACCTGATTGCCTATGAAGGAAGATTATCCACGCGTCGGGTGAGCATGTTAAAAGTCGGTCCTGCACCTGGTCTCTTTCTGGTCGTGTCGGTTATCCGTCCTATCGGACTATGACGAAAAAACAGGGAGTGTACCTGTTTGCACGTACTCCTGTGCACTATAGTATCTACTGCGCTGTTGGCTGATCCGCTGACCGGCCGACGTAGTCGGAATCGACTAGGAGGACGTCATTATTATAATGTTTTTTAAATTTAATAATTTGAAGTACATAAAAAAGGTTAATTATAGGAATTAAAAGAACCTAAGAATAATCTAAAAAACAAAATTTCACAAAGTATAGCTTTTACTTATAACGCAGAGCGAGTATTCTAAAGTACTAAACCTCATCATTGTATTAAATCCTTAATGTTACTGCTTATGAACGTTCTGAAAACCCCTTTTCACGTACAAATTGGTAACGTTAGTTCAAATCTTAAACATTCTAAAAATTCTTGCTAAATATTACTGTTTAAATATATTTCGAAAAACAATTTGTGCAAAATTTGCTATAAGGCCAGAAGATCAGCTTATTCTAGTCATTGAACATAGTTATTAAAATATTGGAAGCCAGACGAAACTATTTTGCAAACAAAGGCACGTAAATAAGCAACAGATGCTGGTTTTCGCCGACTGCGAAGAAAGCTCTATTGTAAACTGCATCAAGGATTTTTTTAAGAAACAAATATTTTTTTAAGAAGAAAAAAAGCTTGTATTCGTTTTGTGGGTGAGTCGTAGCGGGATTTTTTAGCTATTACATAGTTAATAAAATTATTCAATCAAAACTTTTTTGTTGATATTTAAAAGACCGAATTTTTTTTCTATTTTCGGTGAGAGTTTGTGTTGTTATGCCCGCAGGCACGCATATAAAAAAGAATTGGTATTTATATGTATGTATATTTATCTACAAAAAAAACAATCATCTACATGAAAGTACTATATTTGGTATCTTAATTGTTAAATACGGACTACAATTGCTTGATATCATTATTTTTAAAGCAAGATATTGCAAGTCAGCAAGAAACCTCTCCGTCCTTTAACTTTAGCTTATGTTTATGTTACAAATGATTTTGGAAATAAAAGGTTTACATTTAACAAAAAAATGATTTTCCTTTTTACATATTTTTATATGCCTATTAAATGCATCTATCTTTTGTAGCTAAGTTATCAGAACTTTTCAATAAGAATTAATGGGCTAATGCCTACTATCGTTGGTTAATCATCATCATCGCCATCAGCCTGCGTCAGACCACTGCTTGACATAGGGTTCCCCTTGTACATGCCACTGCTTCCTATCTTCGGCTATCCTAATCCAGCCCACAACAGCCACTTTGCGAACGTTGTCCCTCCATCTTGCCGCAGGGCGTCCCACACTACTTTTGCCGAGCCTCGGTCTCACACCGTAAGTGACTAAGTCTCGGCACCGTAGGTGATGATCAGTGACTTTCGAATAGAGGCACTGTGGGATGGGTGACAAGAAAACTCGACGAACTCGAACGAATTGTTATTAAACATGAAAGAAGCTGTTGCTGGCTATATTTTGTTCACAATAGTTAAGCAAAAAACAGGAGGTAACCTTATGCGTGCCTATAACAGCTGAACCATTGCACGTTGTTTCATTATTATTATGCCATTATGGGCGTATGAGAGGCCGATCAGGTAGTTTAGCTATGAGAATGTTTTCTTTACCTTCAAATAGAACTTTACTTTACTTTATGACTATAACACAAGTATATGTGATATAAACGAGTCATTTTTTGAGACGCTAACTACATAATAATTAAAGAATTGTCACGGAATTTTAATTTAACTTAGCGATACTCAAAGTATTACATTTTAAATTAGAATTAATTGAAATGTGACGGTCGCTGTTTTGTCATTTAAGTTTTGTTTTTACGCGACCTTTAGAACTTTATCCCGTCAAGGAATATACAACAAATATAGCCTTTAGCATAATAAGTTTTAAAAAAAAACTAACTAAAAATACAAATTAAAATTATTGTAAAGTAAGATAAATTTATGTATAGTTCCCATGCTTCTACTATCGTTCCGCGTCTGTTTATCTTAATAGTAAAATCGATATGTCTGATAATTGCTTTTTACATCGAAAGCTACTCGTTAACGTGTGATATGAGATTAACGTATGGATTTTGTTGAGCTTTTAAGATGTGTAAACTTAAATATTATAAAATACTAGCTGCGTCCTAGAGCTAGTTATAACGAAGCGTCGTTATAACTAGCTCATCTGACACTGTCAATACTATGTGTAATAATATTAGTATCTGCAGTACAAATGCAATACATAAGAATCTTATTCTAGTTCTGTCGTTCGGAATCGAAAGAAAAAGCTGAACAGACTTCAGCTTTTTCTAGAGCTTAGCAACAGATTCAGAAATTCATTTTTATATTATAAATGATAATAAATATACATTACAGATGCAAGGAAGCCGCCAAGGACGCCAAGCCGACAAGGAGGATGCTGAAGATGTCAATGATCGGTGTTTCATATGAATATCAACTATTTAATCTATGTTAGTAATTGAAATATTGTGGTATTAGCTCGGAAGAAGCCATCTGTTGTAGCTCAGGAACAGCTTAGGCTCGACTGATTCTTTTAAGTCTGTGATCCCTTTGGAGATAGACGACTTCTAATGCAAATTGTATGCATCGCAGGCTCCCCAACCTGATTACCGGGATAAAGATCCGCGCGCTAGTCTCACTCGGATTCATTCTGAAAAGCTTCCCAGTTTAGCTTTGATGAGGTTAGTCTGATTCCTAAGTAGCTTAAGAGAGGAAAGACTTTCGGGAAGGATGGAATCACGACCGAACTGCTTCAGGCGGGAAGCGACTTTGTGCGAAGTGAGTTGCAAAAAGTATTCGATTCCGTATCTCAACGGGACATTTCTCCCAAGGGATGGCATGAAAGCGAGGTTGTTCTGTTTTTAAAGAAGGGAGACAATACCCTACTCAAGAATTACCAAGCGATCTCGCTTTCGATCTCTCTTTTAAGCCACATAACAAGCTGTTCTCGGCGGTCATGACGAATCGCCTTACGGAGCTAGAAGGGTTCCAGTCACTGGAGCAGGCTGGGTTTAACAGAGGATTCAGCACCACAGACCACATCTACACCTTACCATACTATTCGACGCAAGGTACAAAAGTCTTATGAGTACAATAAGCCTCTGTGCCTTGCCTTTGTGGACTATGAGAAAGCTTTAGGATAACCTTGGACAAGATGAAAGTCTAAAGAAAGTATGTAAATATATATTCGTTGTTTAAGATGTATATATTGAAATAGCTTTTTAAAACTTTACTAAAACCCAAAAACAGACTCAGCTATTGATGAATGGCGGTGATGGTAAATAAATTGTTTAGTTTCTTTGTCACAAGATAAATTTCCATTAACTTTGCTCTTCGGTGATCAATAAAACATAAAATAGATCCTTAGATTATACGTTTACGTGTAAGTACCATTCACGTAAACAAGCAGATCCCAACTCATTACTTATAGGAAAAACAGTATAACATAAACACATTACAGAGAATTTCAAAGATACATCAAATACTAAATGCGTCACCTTATTATATACCTCAATATAAAAAAATATTTCACTATTGAAATTGCAATGCTCGATGCCTTAAGAATATATTAGGTTTAGATAGAATTTAACATAAGGTATTGAATATTTTTACATTCAACGATACCTAAGTTAAAGAACTCTATAATGTTATGTTTAGTTTGTGAAAACTTTGTTATTAGTGCCGAAGTTCACTAGTTCGGGCTTTTAATCTAAGTCCAAGTTTACATTTAGTTAATGCCTTTTGAAGACAAATGGATTATGATATATTATTATTATATATTATGTTATTAAATGAAAAAGACTTGCTTTACCACCCCCAACTCACTTTTAATGTCTAATTTACCTTTTAAATTACTTCAAAAAAGATAAAAGTTTGTCGTGAAAGTCAAACTTTATGCCACATCGTTCAGTATTTTTGTTTTACGAATAATATAAGTTTATGATCGCATAGCTTTTGACGTGACACATATTAAAAAAAAGAACAGAAATTTCACAAATTTTCTGTAAATTAAAAATAGTATAACTGTACATGTTTATGAATAATATATAAAACATTCGTCACATAATTTGAAGCTTCAAAGGATGTAGACGGAAAACATAAAAATGCAAGTTCTTAACTTGCAAATAAAGGGATTAGCGTGCCGACGTTGTTGTTGGGTCTTAGAAGTCGTACCTTTTCTTGGAGACGGAAAATAATCCTTCTTTAGTTTTAATTGTTGTCGATTGCTTTATTTTATACATATATGTATACGCCTGTTGTGAGTCGATTGAAGTTTAATTCCCATATTAGTAATTAAGGCAAAATAGTGAATTGAAAAGTATTCTGAAAAGGCACAAAAACTGGCTAGATGTCTTTTTAAATAAACTTTACCTAATAACGCCTAAATATATTATATTTTTTTCTTACTTTACATAAACAAATTTCGTTTCAATATCTATTTTAAGCGCTGTCTAATACTAAACTTTTAAAAAAGAGAAAGAGAAACAAACTGAGCATTCGTGAGGTAAGAGTTTTATTACATCAGATTTTTAACTTGTAATTAAGCCGCCGGCCGGAGAGAGAACGACCGATGGCATGTCAGTAATTCGATTGGCACCTAAATAAACATATTTTGCAAACACTACAGTACAACTTTTTTTTAAGAAAATCGAGTAGCATTTCTTATAACACTACTGATTCCTAATTCACAATGTTCGAAGTTAAATAAGATATCGCAAGCCGATCTTAACATAAATGAATAATTAATTATATTGTTATATAATTAATTACGTTGCATCAAAAGGAGTAATCAACTATTTTAATTTAAATATATTCAGGCTACCATGAAACCCTAATATTTCATGATAAATAAATGCTATGTTATGCTATTAACATTATTTGAAAATATTTAATATTGGTTTTAAAAGTGTTATTAAAAATTTAAACTATGAAACGTATAAAAATGTACGATACATATTGACGGATAGCAGCCTTTTTTCAGTACTGGAAACTGCATTATTGTCCGGGTATTCATATTTCACTGTTCATAGAGGAGAGATGTTTTTGGAAAATTGGGACACGTCACAATGCTTTTTGTGAATCTACAACAGAATGATATAAAAAAAAGCTAAAAACTAGCAATATGTGTAAAATGACAATTAAAATGTAGTATTAACGGCACTGTTTATAATTTAAAAATTATTTACTTTCTGCTTATCGCTAAGTTTGTTTAAAACTTAGTGACCTTTTCGTTAATGTAAATATTATGTATTATAAATGTATAGGCACCACGTAGCATAACATCGATTAACGAAAAAATTGTTAAATGTTTAGAATACAACTAATGTTTATAATACTTTCGCGAGAATAGCAAAGCCAAGCAAAAAAAAAGTACATATTTAATAAGCGTACATATATATGCTTATTAAAACAAATTTAAATAATTTGGACAGTTAAACTTTATAAACATTTAGAAGTATTTTGTGTGAAATATTACAGTACATATGTTCATATTTTTAAAATATAACACAAAATTTCACTATTTTCTTGAGATATATTTTATTAACTATCATCTTATTATACACCTATAATTTACATTAAGTTGATATAAATCCAACCATTTCTAGTAGTCAGTACTGCATTGCAATCTTAAACCTTCAACTATCTCATTCCACCATTCAGACACTACTTTAGTGAATCTTCTCTTCTTTTTTTCTTCTTGATCCATTCTTACAACGTTAAAATTTTATACGCTTCAAATTAACACAGAATGGAAACATTACATTTGTCATACTTTAGGTAAACATACATTTGGTACGCATGTAAAGCTATGAAGTAATTTAATTACGCCGCATTAAATCTTTCCCCCGTAACGTTCGCTTATCAATTATTTCATGAGGTATAAAAGGTTCTCGATTCTTATGATCGGTGAATGAGAAATATAATTACACAGAAAGTAACAAATGCTTGTCAAGATGCTCTTAACATTTATAATAACTTTAGTTTTGTTCCAGCAAATGGAGGGAAGTTTGGGTGAGAAAAGTTAAATAACTATTCTAATAATAATAACTATATTAGTGTATATCTATCAAAAGTTATGATATTCCTTTTGCAGATCGTTATACTTTTCCCACGCGATTATTTAAGTACAAAAATTTGTTGCAGCGAAACAAATTTCGCCGGAGCGAGGTGAGACTTAATTAAATTGCGTCCATAACAAACCTGATGATATTGCACCTTTGTATTAAATGACACTTTTCCAAACAATATTGTTATTTAGTTTTTTCAGTCTTTATTCTTCAAAGTTTCTTAGTAATTTATTCTAAAGATATTAATAGCGGGTTTGTGTAAAATATTTTGTATCGTTAAAAACTTGGAGGGAAATAATACAACGTGTTGTAGTCAATTTTAAAGCTGCCTTTTCTAAGAATTTACTAATTTAAAATTATTTGCATGCTATTATCTATACCACGGTAGAATTATAAACTCACTTAGTGATTGTCCTCTTTGTCGTATGTATTTATCATATAAATTAGTCGTTGCAGAAAGTTCTACAAAGTCCAGAAACAGTGTATCTTACTGTATATTATGAAAGCTTTTGTGAAGATTCGAGGGATTTCTTTACTAAGCAATTAATGGCTGCTTATGAAATGTTAGAACCTTATCTGAATGTCCACCTAGTGCCATATGGAAAAGCGACTACTTTGATTACAGATTCAGTAAGTATAACTTAATAATTACATACCCTGTCTATACTTATTTATATATCCAACCGATGTTAACGGAAACACACCAAATATAGTTTTTGATGAATTCTGGTTTTATGATCGTATTATTTTTTATCTTTAATAAACTATAATGATTTATATATTTCTAGTAATAATAAATTTTATTTCTTTCTTCTTTCCTAATACATGAATTTTTGCCTGTTTTCAAAATAACACCTTCTAACTAACTATGGTTATCAGCTACATTAGTGATAAGGTGTATGCGCAGGAGATATTGTATTGCATGACTTGATACTATGAGGTCACTGGTCCACATGTATATATGCATAAAAAGGGGCCCTTCCAAACCTTACGCTCTTATAGTTCGATGTGACATGTAACCCTTGCCCAGGATAGAATAGTAGTTAACATATTTGGCACATGAATCATTTCTCTATATGGGCCAATTAATCAACAAAGAGACTTCTAGTAAGATGTTAACCCTTAGATTAATAGGGCGATTATGAATGCCACTAGTCTATGAAAGCAGTTTGGCTAGGTCCACTTGTATAGGGGGTCGTCTGGGGCGGTACACACGTTATGCCGCAAAGCGGTAGTGTGAAAACACTAACATTAATTTAATGGCGGTTACTGGGT
Organism: Lamproptera curius; assembly: GCA_029286875.1. Classification (NCBI taxonomy): domain Eukaryota; kingdom Metazoa; phylum Arthropoda; class Insecta; order Lepidoptera; family Papilionidae; genus Lamproptera; species Lamproptera curius. The sequence goes on from JAGSMT010000048.1 coordinate 1,245,841, forward strand.
AAACGTGGCGTAACATCCATGTGTCACGGTAGGCAGCGTGTTCTTTATACTGCCCTTGGTATGGCCAAGTCCATGGGCATCGGCAACCACTTTCCATCAGGTGGATCGACTGCTCGTATGCCTTCGTTGGCAATAAAAAAGGGAGTTGTTTCCAAAACACAAAACTGAAGCACTCGAATGATATTCATTATATGAATTACAATTTTTCCAGCCTGAATATTACAGTTTCACGTGTCAACACGGCCCGGGAGAATGTTACGGCAACAAATTACACGCGTGTACTTTAGACACGTTGCCATCTCAGCACAGTGCCAACGTATTTATTACATGTCTTATGGACTACGCTCAAACGGATAATGGTTCGGACGATAATGCTCTAAAGAAAGTAAGAATCAATAAGTTGCTATTACTATGTAATATTCTACTAAAAATTACCATAAAGCATACATTTTTGCCATTTCAACAACCTCTTCCTTAACCTACATCAAGCAGATAAAATAAGGAGCACTTCATGCTTAATAAATAAAAACCATAATGTTCACGTTTTTAAACATTTCCTATACACGTTACGTAATATAAATCAACAATAATAATACGTAGTAGTTACTTCTTATAATATTTAAAACAATCATCACTAAATTTATTGCAAAATATCATTAAATGTAACTAAAAGAAAATATATTACAGTGTGGTTATGCCTTGTCACAAGATGTCAAAGGAATACAGCAATGTGCACGAAATAAAAGTGGCAATTTTTTGCTGAATTATTACGGGGAACGATCGAAAATGACGAAATATAAGTACATCCCGCATATCCTGTTGAACGGGGTTCAGAACAATGGAACAAGTCTGATAGCAGACATTTGCGCTACACTAAAGAATCCTCCTCCAGAGTGCAAAATATTTTACAAGCAAAATTAATAAAAAAATGTGAAAATGGTTTGTTTTTTCCATTTTTTTATATTTCTATTAGTTTTAGTAAACCCGCTTCACCTAGAGCAATGATCCTGCAATATCTAAGCTTATTAAAATTATGTTATGGCTTGTTTTATAAATGTTACTTAACATTTAAATACAATATGTAAAATATAATAATATACTCGCTTTTGTAGTAGTCATGACGTAAGTGTTAACCACCGGAAGCTTTGTCTAGACATGACTGAACTTTCAAACCAGTTATAAATTGCTTTTTTTAAATGTATTTAAAAGATTATCATTTTTTTATCTCGTTTCTATAAAAATGCCTTACATATTAAAATAATACATCAGACAATGTTCCGTTTTCATCCATTTTATATAAATTTACTCTTTAACGGAATATACGTTATACTTATACACACCTTACAAAAGAAAAATATGGTACTGGGTACAAAGTTTTGTCAAACTTCATCGTCTAATTGATATTGCCTTGATTAGTGTTTAATGGTCGCAGATTTGAATACTGGTAATATATACTGGAGCTTTAGCAGCATAAAAATCTCTGAATTCTCTGTCAATAAAGCAACATCTCTGACCTTCGAATGTTCTGCCATGTGTTGTTCCTGCCAATTTAGTGTTCACTTAAGGGAACATCAAATGCTAATCCGTAAGCGTAACATAACATGTTTCTATGATAATAAGGCATAGTTTATCGATATACCGAACCAGCGATGACTTGGATAATTGTTAGTAAGTGAAAGAGGAAGTCAATTAGATTTTAAGTAAACCTTGTTTACTTTAAGTCTAGTTTTTACGAAATCACTGAACCTTAATCTGTTGTTTTTACTGTTTTTCTTTTTTCTTACGAAGGCGTTTTTATGCCTCCGTGGCCTAGGGGAATAGGCCTTTGCTTTACAAACTTGAGGTCGTGGGTTCGAATCTCACGAATAAACAACTTTGTGTTTTCGTAATTTTCTGGCCTATATGGCCCGATTATCCAATTGTGTCAAAATAAAGAGTTGGCTGGACATGTAAAAGGTCTGTCCCGATTGTTAAGACCATCTTTTGCAGTCATTATAGGAACTAATTTATCCATAGTATGTAGTTTACCCTTCGTCGCTCTGTGTAAAAACTGTTCATCAGGTAAATTTAGAAGCCTAACCGAATGAGGAAAAAAGGCTTGGTGAAAACTGTTAAAAGATTTTGTCAAAAACATTTTAAAAGCATTTAATATCCTTTAAATTAAAACTAGACTTATATATAGCATTTTATTACTGTTCTAAATTTCTACAAATAGCTCAGAAATAGTCCTGCTAGAACATTATCCTATCATAAAACAGAAATTGCCACATAATAGAAAAATACAAGTTCAATAAAACAATTCAGAAACAAAAGCAAAAATAGTCGTCGAAAAAAAAAACAAACCTCGGATTAAATCCAGACAGCATCAAACCAATTTTAAAATCCGTCAGTTTATTCCTTGCAGTAGCTTATGCTCCGGGAGAGGTCATTGCCTTTTATGCGCCTGCAAATTTATATAAAACGTTTACCAGACAGGCTAGACATCAAACCACTTTTGAGGCAGGCGCTCTTTCTTCGAAACTGCAAGTCATGCGAAGATTTTTAAAGTGAGTTTCCATTAGTTAGACAACAGTATAAAATAATTGTTTAGTTATATAGTCTGTGAAAAAAATGCGTTTGCCAGTTATCAAAACTTTCCTTGTGTTTATTAAGTCCGAATTTGTTGGAGGTATAATATTCTTATAATATTAAGATTTTTAAAGATAATTTTAGAACAATATTCTAAGATGCTATTCAGTGTTTCCATATGTAATTAATAGTATGTTGACTACGCCCTTTAATTTCTATTATCATACGTCATAATCTTAATATTATTGTAGTAACAAGTAAAATAATAGAAAGAAAAAGAAAAGAAGAGTCATCTAAATAAAATTGCCTGTAAAAAATTTCAAGGCGTTAAAAGTTTACAAAATTTAAAATCCATTAATTAGTTATATAGCTGGTATACGGTTTCGAAAATGTATTTTTAAAAATGTTATTTAATTTGGGGACCAAGCTTACGTATTCCATCAATTTTCTTGTCTTATTTCAGCCGTCATACACATAACGGTGATTCATTACAGAAATATTTCAAATATTCATTACTTATGACTAAGAACAGTCTGGTTCCTGCTCGTAAATAATTACGACTCTTTGAAAGAAGGAACAATGATTTCTTATACCTGCTGCTTACTAATATACCAGGAAAGTTTATTATTATTGAGAATGTACTTTTAACACAGCTGTCATTACGATTTTATCTTTTGTACGATTAAATTTCTCGTTTGATTAGATAGTATAAAAGAGGACTTATGAAATCATGACACTGATAATATTATATTTCGCAAATTTGCTTATATCTTTTAGTTATTCAAAGAAAAATTTATCTGATGTCGTATTTTATAACTAAAGGTTAATAAGACTACGTCTTTTCGTATGTATTATTGCGACAATAAAACATTTTAGATATTTACAAAAGAAGAGTCTTTGAGTGTATTTAGTAATATCTATCTATTGAATGTAGTTAATCGAATTATATTAGGCAGGTCAGATAAAAGTCGGTGCTTAAATCCATACCCCAGGTAAAATCTGGTTGGATTAGATATTCATTCAATTATGATGACAGGTAAATATATCAAAAAAAAAAACAATTCTATATAAAATAACACTTATTTATGGATTTGTATATACATCTAGATCGCAACAGTGACTCCTGGCGAAAATTATTCAGCTGCATTTCGAGCGCAACAGTGGGATGGATGCTCAAAGTAATTTTCGCTTAATTACTCTTACTCCTGGGAAATCCAGTCCCATTAACTATTATGAAACTATTCTAGAAACTTTCTTGGAAATCTTATTATGCAGATGAGTGTTTTGTCTGTCAGAGGTGTAGAAGAAAGCGATGTGATTGAATAGCCAGTGATTGTTGCTCTACCGCTGTCAGCTATTAACAACACGGTAAATAATATGCAGGTATACGTGTGAAGTCATCTATTGTATCTTCACACGGCTTTAGTAAAAACTCTTGTTTGATACAGTTAATATCATTTTTTTAAATTTAAAAGCAACAAAAGAGTTTATTACAACATTTTCAAACTCTTACGTTATGTGTAGTGTTATTTATGGTAAAAAAAAAAAACGTCTGAAATATTTATGCCCACTTTCTTTTTAGTTTTTGGGATGAAAAATAATATATCGTTACTATAGGATGAAATTTCACGCGTTTTTGTCAATATCACTAACTTTGCTCAGTTCTTTCGTTATGTCCTTCTTTCCTTCATTGCTTTTTTTTATAAATTTGCTTATATTTGTAGGACAAAACAGTCACATAGGGATTAGATTAGTATTCTGCACATAAAACAACTTCTTTCTTTTTCTTCAAAAAAAAATATGATACCTCATATGAAATTTTCTCATTCTATTTTTAAATTTTAATTAACACGCAAGGCCTGTCAAAACGTGTATGAAAATATTAATGTATCCGCATTGCAAAACACTGGCCACGGAAATGCATTCATAAGGTACGTAACTACAAAGTGTATTCTATGAAAATAATGTATTGTTCGAGTGAAATAAAAACTGACGCAGACCGGAGCGCTGCGTTAGACATGTTTATTCGCTTTTGCTTACGCATTATTGTTTAAATTAAATACTATAACAATTTTCCAATTTATCTTACTACCATGTTTCAACTTGAATAAATCCCAATATCGCTAAATTTAAATCGCATTGACGGTAAAGTTATTGTTTGCTGTTGGTTTTTGCTAATTATGTTATTTAAAATTGTTAATAAAAGAGTTGAACGAATAACAGTATTGCCGTTTTTACGATATAAATATATATACCGTATACCTAGGGCAAATATTAGCTAGAATATTTAGAAGAATCAACCAAGAAGTGCACAGATATGATTAACTAGCATAAACAAACAAAACGAATCTATATCCTACATGCATTATTTACATAAGAATAAAGAGTTTCTTTTTTGTAATTCCTTCTTTCCATTATTATAAACACAGGTTAAACAACATTACAATGTCGTGGAATTAAAGAACTAATATAAAGAACTACTATGTTCCGGTTTGTTTGGCACCATAGAGTAATTACGAGTGAAAATATATCGGGATAATATGCAAATTTTATTGGCTCCCTCATCCTCCGCTCGACACAAGGGCTCATAGGACATGGCTGTTTCGAGTAATACATGTACCTCGTAAAGAGTCCACTGGAAAGTGCCACAATATAGGTAGAAAACGATCGTTTTCGTGCCATTCTTGCTTTCTGCAAGGACCTAATGGCCATCCGAGGGTAAAGAAGGGGGTGCAGAAGGATGACCCTGACCCTAGGCAGCCGGTTAGAGGACGTCACAAAAGGGATCAAGAAGGAGTGCTCCAAGCCCAACACTACCGGAGAGGGGAAGCTCAGCCGTGTCATACATAATAAAGAGTAAATACGAATCAATTTTTGACATTCATCAGTGCTCGATAGAGTCTAAATTGAACGAAGACTTTGACAATAAAAACACGATGTTTATTTTGAATCAGTAAGCAATTTACTGATTGACGGCTCATTAGTCGCGTTAGGTGGACGCCTTGACAACCCGGTAGAAATACGAAGCGACCGCAAACCTTATGCATAACTCTATCCGACGTACCAAACTACTTATACGCATGTACACGTAACGCAATACCTTACCGTGGCGATAACGTCGACATAATATGTTCGATGTACCTGAACGGCTTATATACTGCGCTACTCTGATTGATATTTCAAGTACCTGGATTAATAATATCTAACCGAGTGACTTCCTTTTATAGATAACCTAAAATGTACGCGATTTTAAAATATACCAATGTTCTGTAACATCTGTAATCTTTTTAAACAAATGTGTAATGTAAAATTGTAAAAGCGTTACAAAGTAAAACGTAATGAAAGGATTTCGCGTCCTAACTTCAATCAACACGCGATGTTCCTCCGATATTAGGTCCATAAATTTTAGTCTTATTCGAGTTCGATGTAAGATTTTATTTACATAAACTTTAGGTATAATTTAGCTTATAATTGCACGATGAAACGTCACTTTTAATCCAGCACAATCAACAGGCAAATACACACATAAAAGAAATTTACTCTTACTTTGTAATATCGTTTTTCTTCTGCCGATTATCGGCGCAGCAGTGTAGCTGTTAACGGGTTTACTTAATTTTCAACATTCTACTTCAATAATCGTGGGTTATTAGGTGTATTCGCTTTATGCCTCTACACAATAATTAGTACATGCGTGTTATTACCAACAAATATGGCTACCCGCATAACCTAACCACAGATCGGCACGGATTATGTGTACATCAATTAAGTGAAATACACAGTTCAATAGATTAACAATATTATGAATAAGCATATAACATTTTCTGTTAACCTAATTATAAAAGTAAATATATTTAATCTTTTGAAGATAAAATTGGCAGTATACTTAATACATAAAAAGTGTAATTATTAAAGCCATATCTTAAAGAACCTTTGAAAATATATGCTATATATTTGTGAAGACTATATTTTTTATTACGTATGATTTAAATCTTTCTAAAAGTTTACAAACAACTATAGAACCTATAATTACTTATCTAATAATTTCACCACTTTTCGCGGGCAAGTTTTTCTTGTGCTACGAGCACTAATCAGAATTTGTTAAAATATTTTATCAGCGTTGCGACCACAAGCCGCTTCAAAGGTATGCCATCCAGAAATAAATATTTGTCATCTAAATTTTAGAAACACGCGTTGGCCGCACGGCAATGGCTTTCAAAGTTATTATGTAAATCATGGTGTTTGCTCCCAGCACAACGGTCAGCGTTAATAGTAATGACAACGTGACGACATTACAAGGTCACCCTAACCATTGTACGGCCAGTTACAACCGAATGGTTTCATTCTATTTAACGAAAATTGAATAAAATATGTTATCAACATAAAATTAGTTTAGTCGATGAAATATAAAGTTGGTTATTAGATATCTCGTTGAATTTTATGTTATTAACTTAATAAAATCTAAATTTCGCTTTGAAATATAGTATAATATAATAATATACGATATATACTTTAAGCCCACTCACTTCAAATGATACTTCTACGGACGCAGAAGACGTTTTTTCGTATTGTCTATTGCTTGTACAATATCAAATTAATTAACATATGACAAGATACCGAGCCAGTATTAAATAAAGTATTTATTAGACACAGTTACGGTGCAAGGGGTGTTATTTTTAATAACAAATTCCCTTTTTTACTAAAAATGATAACTCATATTTATATTGCATCTATATTGTAATCATAGGAATGCCTTAGGTACATCTGAGGGTTATTTACAGTTAGTTATCAAGTTGCATTTAATATTAGTAGACATCACATCTTCCACTCTGTCGCCATCGTTAAAACAACGTCGCCGCAAATCAATTTTCGCTGCGCAAAATTACTTCCGTGTTTTAGACTTCTTACTGCTGCGAGGTAGTTACAGTTAAAATCATTTTCTGATAGATTTTATGTTTTTCTTAACAGTTTTGCTGAATGAAAATGAAAAAGTAACAAGTATTACGGTGAATAAAACATGACCTTGAAATATATGTTTCTTTTTGCATTTTTGATAAATATAAAGCAGACGGTAGATGTATATTATTACATATAGTTAAAATAGCATAAAAACTAGTATACTACTAGGAAACCTGAAACTGGTAAATCTATGTCAAGTTCCAAAGCATGTCAGGTAAACCATGACAGTCGCTACTGGGCTTTACAAAAGACAAAAATGCTTTTCAGTTAAAATACTAGATTTAACTCAAATGTTTAGCTTCATCCAAGGAGTATAAATACGAACTTAATACTCCTATAATGTCACATTATCACATCATACACTTACACTTTAAGTAATCTAGAATTGACCATGTTCCATTGCTACCATTTACCCATCAGGTGTTGTTGCACTAAACTTGCGCAAATCACTAAAGTTTAGTGAAAAGTGGATACCAACGCCCATTGACATCGGCAATACCAGAGGTCTCACTTACGCACTGCCTACCGTAAGACATAGGATGTTACTCAGTGAATACGCTGGCTACAGACCATTTTTAACCGGAACACAGTAGTGTTTACACACTACCTGTTTTCGGCAGATATAGGCACCGCGGTGGTACCGACCCAGACGGTTTCCTGCCAAAAGGGACCTACCACCTCTCAATCCCTCGATTTCCGAGCCCCATTTTCGTCCAGTCTCTCCTGTATTAATCACGGGAATCACCTTTTTTTGGCACATTAGAGACTTATAGAAGTTAACAACGCCTTCACCACCGACCATCTGTTTCTAATATTCCTGAAACATTTGCTAAAAAAGGCTCGTTTTGCTTTATGTGTTATTAAAAACTGAACTGATTTTTACCGTCAACTGCTGACCCATCTTACTGTAATATTTACCAAGGTATCCTTGCGATTGCACCTTATTTGTTGTTTGTGCAATTAAGGTGATACATGTCTCTAACATTTACTGGAACTTATCATGGTATTGAGTTGCTTTGGACGTAAGTGTTTTCTGAGGATTATGTATCTTGTACCCTCTTAGCTACTAGAAGAGTGACTATATAGTTGATAAGGAGTATTAAACAGGAAGATAAAATGCAAGTGATTTTCTTATTTGTGCCTTATTTTGTTATTGTTTTTATAACTCATATAAATTAATAAAAAAAAACTTTTGATGTCCTACATGATTATATTGCATGCATCGACGTTAAAATATTCCAACAATAAAGCGCCCAAAATCCGATGCGACACGAGAAAAGTGAACTTACAAACTTTGCTTTAGTGTGATACACAAAGAGGTTTGTTTGTACTAACGTTCTCGGTGAGCCCGCGACGAAATTCCGTTGCGACCTAAACTAAAAAATAAAAAAAAAAAACTTTTACTCTCTTTTGTCCGCGACAGAGGGCGGGCAAGTCGGGGGACCGAGTAGCGGCCGATCAGTCGCCGTGTCGCCACTGCACAGGCTATATTAACTCCCGGTCTGTATGAATACGAACGCTCGCTATTCTCTTCTAGCCGGTAATGTAGGAAAGGGACGCGCTGTTAGCGTTGCACACTCGTTGCGAGCGTAATACACTCGTCGGCTCGTCGCCCGTTCTCTTGGCAGGACGCCCGGTGACGCGTGCCAACCGCCACGTGCAGTCAGACAAGTAATGAGTTTACAGTATAAAAGCAGCAATTTGATACCGCTCTCATATAGCCAGTACCGTTTGGCAAATTATTTCAATTCAGAAGTGCGGAACTAAAGGGATCCATCTCGTGATGCTCGCATTCCGAGGGTACATAAATTATTACTGAACTGAATGGTGACGAATGGATAGGTTTATAGATACCTGTCTTATTGTCTGAGTTATCTGAAATCATCCGAGAAATCAATGATGACTTCATATGTGTATCGCATTATGCTATTCTTCAGAAGTGCAATAATTGGTACAGGCAACAATAGTAATGTAAATTTATATAAACGATGAAAGTGAATTGAACAATAAATACGAATCTCAATGTGATAATTGCAGCCGAAGGTCGTGAAGACCAGGAAAAAGATTCAATTAAAGTTGGAATTCTCGCTCTATCAAAACGTTTAATATTAATAAAGTCACTGAATTTACATGACTCTAGGTTTATAATTTAGTGTTGCATTTATATACACATTACATTACTAATAAATGAACTATCAGTAGTACTATGTTGCAGTAGTTATGGCCACAAGATTACTTGGAGATTGAAAAAAGTTTTTCTTCTGAATATTTAGTTACATATAAATCATTACGGCGATAGGACACTATAGTACAAAAATATAATGCAGTATTTAAGACAATGCTAATAAAACTGCATAATGTTTTACTGTCCGCTATAAGTCACTGTTGTACTCATAGATGGCGGTAGTAAAGCTATACCTAGTAAGAGAACATAAAAGAAAAAGGAACAGAAATAAAAAGAACATACATTTTTTGAACGAATCTTATTTTCGTAATTTCAAGTCTTCAAAGTTTTTTCAGCGTTATTTTGGTTTTTTTGTTAGGTGACTAAGATATTATTTGAAAAAACTCATCTGAGTAAATTCTGTTTACGTACCTGTATTTAAGAATAATGTTTTTTACAAATATACAGGGTCACTCCAAATTATTTTTTATGTTGATCAACATAAACATGAGGTAAGCAATCAAATTTCTACCAGGCGTGTCTGATAAAACTGCGGGAGCGATAATTAACATCTGGGTCGGATGTTGAAAGGTCAGTCTTCATTACCAGCGTTATAATTTCAATAATTCACAACCAAGGTTTTAGGAAATCTCACTCCACTTTACTAATTATTGCAATACGCTACACCGTGAATCAAGGTACTAATGCGTAGTTAATACCTTATAAATGCAAAGCCGCCAAGGCCTTGCCGGTAAGCGCGACATGTGATCGCATAAAAATCGTTTGGATGTCGTTATTTATTCAAATGTGGCAGAACGATACGAGGTGATGGAACATTGTGGAAGGAGAGGCGGACGCGCCCTGCCGGTGACGTCACAACCGACGGAATCATTCATCCGCGCTCGCTGGGTGCCAGTCGATGCGCTTACGCATAAAACACCAACAATTTTACCTGAAACAGTAGCAATAAACTATTAAAACACTCCTGTGTAACAAGCCAATACTACAGTTATAAATTACGATATCATTTCAAAAGATTAAAGATAACACTTGACAGAAGTTAATCGGATTTTAGGGCGCACAGGCGTCGCGGTCAACGTACTTATAATCTGTTCATAAACTCACAGCTCTAGTCTCTAATCTTATCTTTAAGTAATTTAATTATTTCACGCCTTAAGTACAAATATCATAATTTTCGTGTCGTTACTTTTACTCTGGCGGCACCAAAGATTTTCGTTCCAATGCAAATCATTGCAGAACTTGGCTTGCAAAAACTAGTGAAAACGATGTAGAAAATATATACAGACAAGCGCTTATTGTACTACATTAATGCACAATAACGTCTTGAATAAAAAAGAAAAACGTTAGCTCGCACACGCATTATAGAATCATCGCACTGTAAATTGTTCGATATTGCAACGATTGAAATGTAACGCAGTGGAATTGAAACATTAAGGAAATTTTATCAAGTGACAATAAAAACAGTAGCAAATACTAAAGAAGTGTCAATCAGCGAACATATTTTATCATTGCAATGCGTTTTAATTGACCGTTGGTGCGATTCGTGCAACGGAGGTCTTGCTTGACAGCTAACAATGATGTGGTCAAATTAACAAAGCGAAGCACGTAGTGGCGGGCGCGCGACTACGGCGTGCGGAATGCCTAAAGACGTGAATACTTATAGTTACTGCTATTCAATCGCCTACATCGGCTTTAGTTACTTTCAAGGTTGTTTCTTAAACCTTTTAACACTATTGAAAGTAACAAATATATATATATTTACATAATGAAATCACTCCTTACCCAAACTAAACATTAACGCATATTTACGTCTTCGCATATAGGCGTTCTGTTAAAGCAATAACGGACGCCATCTTGTGGTGCATTTTGCTACTATTTTAACAGTGAAATTATGACCAATTAGTGCTTATAACATGAGCGAACCGGCCTTTAAATTAGAACACATGTCGTCTTTTGAGTTCCAAAACAACAGGTTTGCATCAGAAGCCTATAAAAGTACTGGCCGCAATGACGTTAATAAGTTGTTAAAGGCACACAATTTTCTATATTATTCTGCCCACCTGTTCGTTTAACATTAATCGCCTTGTTAGGGGTAAATATATCACCATATTTACATTTATTTATGAACAGAGTTACGGCATATGTATTGAGTCGACTATAAATCTCTGATTTTCGATCGGTTATGTATAACTGAGAAGATAACGCAAGTGCTTCCAGTTTGATTGACGCACATTATGACTTCTGACCTGTCGTATTCCGCATAAAAGCGTATCTCGGTTGTCAAGAACGCGTCAATCAATTGCGTGATAAGAACATGGGTACGTGCTAAAGTGACTGTCGTAAATCAATCTTTTGTTATTGTTGCATTTGCGTGGAAAAGATCAATCACCGCATTCCTCCTCTACAACGACACAAGTCAACTAAGTCGCAACTAGAGCGTCATCGAATGTAAACGTCCTAGTTAATTTAGAACAAAAATAACTTTCACCTTATAAAGTAAAGGTAATCTAAACGACCAAATATTTTTGTTTAACAATTAACCTTACAGTGAGGCCCTGTTCTCTATAGATCTGACGAGTTCTTAGTGAGTTACGAGAGTAGTCAAAAACAGATCATAATTTTATTAAACATTGTAATTAAATCACATTTTAGTACGTACACCTTACTACGGTTCTTCACGGGCAAAATATGGTGACAGAATTTCTCCTTAAAAAAAAAGACATTAAGAAATATATTAAACACAACAAAATAGCCGACTAAGTACCCACCACTGATCAGGACGCATGTACAAACAAGGGTGAAGAACCTGACTTGCCGATAAGCCCCGATACTGGTTGAGCGTTCAATATAAATCACATAAGTAAATGTGGCAACCTCTGACTCCTTAGTCCAAGCTGCTGCTTCGCTTCGGTAGCCACAGATTATAAATACATCGAGACTCGTGGAACAATTAAAGAGCAACACAGATCCTGACGCTCCACAATTCAATGTAGCAATTGGGGTCAGTGGATCATCACAATGGATGAGTGGATATCGACAGCCAGGAACTGAATGATCATAAAATATATTAATGTGCTTTCAGATTAGTTTTGTATGTACCCAATTATCTTAACTTGTCAGTTCATTTATAATATATCGATTGAGAAAACAAATGTATGATGTTTATGTACTAAACGATATAAATATATTTGGAACACTATTCAATACTTTTTTAAATGTATTCTTTATACGGTTCCTATGTCAGTAGCAAACCGAAAGAGTACCAGTAGCTACGGCTTTCTTTAGTTACTAGTACATTTTCACTTGTATCTGAAGGGCTACTATACTGTAATTTTTAACAAAGGAGCCATATTTCAATTATATATAAAATATGAATTTCTTACGTTTCGTATTGCCTTAATATTTTTAAATGTGGAAGCCACACAATTAAAAATATTGGCTTATAAAACTGTAAGTCTGTGTAAATGTATATGAAATGTTATGCCCATATAGCATTAGCAATATTATAAAGATAACGTATACATGTGGCCGTATCTCGCTAAATAAACAGGCTCGTGGCCCGTGGCGGTGCCACAGCTTCCTGCGATACCGCCGCTGGCCATTCGTTGCGATAAACGCCTCGGCTCACTTCCGCCCCATCTCTACTTCTACTCATGGCGACCTGTTTAATATCTATTTTACTACAAAATTAATTGTTATGTTTAATTCGAATTGGTTAGTGTTAAACATCACACTTTGCTTGTATTTGTTTCTGATATTATCTGCTTGGAATGTGTACTGGCTGATTTTGATTAACAGCTTAGCTAGTTTAGAAAGAGAGTACATAATGATCAGAGTCTTATTGGCCACACATCGCGTGGAGCGAACATGGCCGCGGTTCACCAATGAGAACGCGTTTGCATTTGGCGCCATTACTGTTTGACATAAGACTTTGACACAAGTTTAATAACCTTCAATAGTTGTGTCCTAGTTTTATTGCCATGATAAGTAGCTCTGATTGTCTTAAAATATATAACGCGCTAGGAAGATGTTTGAGTAATAATATTGTAATATCACGAGCTTGTAGTACGGTATTGCCGGTACGTAAAATCCATTGACAGCCGTAATAAGGCGAGCTGATCATAAAATATCGTAATATCCCATAAATTGATATAATGCTTAGATTAATCGCAATGATTCTATTCTTGACGCTTTGAACCTTTTCCAGTGACCAAGATCACGGGACAGATTAAAACAAAAATAAATACGACTAAACAGTAATAGCAGTTTTAATTATAAATACTAAATTCCTAATAAGTCCGAGTAAGTAGTAAGTCTGTCTTAAAACAAGAAATTAGCATCTGATGCATGACTTTTGGTTCCGGAGATCAAACAACAGACTTCTTAAATTAATTGGATGAACGAGAACTAATAACCTATGTCAAAATGGTGGCTCGAAGTATGATATTCAATAAAAGTTTACGGATTTGTTCCTTTATAATCCACCCGAAGACGGTGGACGGAACAACTTAACAGACGACATAGAAAGCATTTTAAATAATCTGTCGTTTGTAATTTCCATTCATTTAAGATTTTTTTAGGGTAACTGGATCTCATGACTATTTGCAAACTGAATGACATCTAGAACCGTTACAAGCATGGAATACCCCGATACATAAAGTAACGAAATATCAATCATTGCAAAAAGGTACCACTTCAATCTTTTTTTGCATACACTAAACGTTTTGTTGCCGTAAGTGTTTTGTTAACAATGTCTGTTTTAATAACTTGCTTGGTTGATGATGAAAGATGTAGTATCATTGTGTAACTGTCCTATCATGTTATTAAATTAATATATGTATAATTGTGCTTTTATTATTCCCGTGGCAAATAGGTAAATATCAACTGAACACGGTTAAGCATATGTTTAAATAGTACTTGTATATGTGTTACCGCAGGCCTAAGGAAAATAACATGGATGTACCTGTGGTTATTACCAAGAATTTTCCTTCCACACAGGCATAAGGATGAACTGCGCGAGGGGAATAATTCATACGAATAATCGGCTATTGTTCGTTGCGCAAACACTTTAATTTATTAAATAAAACCATTTAATAAACAAATTCAGTCACTACGGTAATGCGGCATTTCTGTAAGCTGATCGGCTGCAATGTTTTTGCTGAAACGTGGAAACAACCTTACAAAAAACTTTTCGTTGACACAAATTTATTGAGTGTTTATCTTGAGCCAAGCATAAGCCAATGACGATAAGTGATAATTTGAAGTGATCAGATATTAGGGTCAATTGCCATGTCCGTATATTGACATAATATTTGATAACAAAATTTAACTTGGCCTTCCACAGTCGAAATTCACGTCTGTTTGCTGTAACGGACCTACATATTTATAGATCTTATCACAAATATTTAATATATTTATTAAGGAATACACGTACCTAAATATCGACATTGGAGCATTAGTACAAAATGCCAATTAATAAAGGTTTCGCTCGTCATTTGAAGTGTAAAAAACATCCTATTTGTGTGACATCACAGTTTATATGCTTAATTAAATAATCAGACACAATCGAGATGTTTAAAACTAATCGAATAATCAAAATAAATTTATAGAACGCCGATGCTGAAACTCAAATACAAACGTTACAAATATGTTATATTTTGGTATTCATATAAATTTTTCTAGTAATAAATCATCAGGACACTGTGACTTGGCCGTCATGACGGTTCAAAGTTAGTAGTTCGTCGGTATGACATCACCGCGTGGAAAGTGACTATGCTCATGACTACCGCTATATGACGTATTAATCTTGGCCGATAGAAGGATAGGGACGTGACAAGTGATCTGTCACTTGTGTCACGCTTTGGCGCCGCTTGTGCTGGTGTCACGGTCACGTTGCGTCAGTGGTCACTCGAGAGTGTACACACGACCTTAGCGCTCCAATGGCCCGCTGCCGAGCGTGATTATGGCTCATTTTTTTCAACCGATACCACAGCACCGATTAAGGAGCCCGCCCGGTCACTTTTATGAATCGAAATAACGAACCCCGTTTGTTGATAAGCGCCTTCACTGTACCTTAGTTCCATAGTTCGTGCGAAGGAAAGAGATAAGGGATTTTGATATTTGTAATGACTCATTACACATTCCGAGGGTATTTTTTACAAATCAGCAGTTCTATTTTAGGTAGGAATTTATAAATAAGAAAGAAAGGTAAATATATAACTGACAGAAATCATTTCTATTATATATTACAACTGCTTTCAATTGTTACCTTATTATACATTTATAAGTACAACGTAGCGTAATACATAAAATTATACAACCGTTTACTCGTTTACCTTAAGTAAAATAAAGTAATAAACTTGAATTAAAACCGTTTATTTACATAAGACGTATTTGACGCACTGATCCCGTACTAAATAGCCTGAGATGAAAACCTGTCTGAATATCAACACAAGTAGCGGAATAAGAGGTTTGCATCTCACGCAAGGGATCGGATTCAAGCAGGGCTCTTAACATCATCTCAGTGTAAATCACAAACTTTCAAAGGTCTCTTCAATATAAAAACGACACGTACATCTTTTTCCGAGAAATAATCTTAGAGCCCCAGCAATAGTTGTCCCGATTCGGAAGTCTAGGAATAACCGACAAAATATAAACCCCACACAAAACATTATTTAATAGAACTCCTCTCAATACCACCTAGTCATCATATACCAAATCGAGGGAATTTTAAAAATGATCTACGAATATTATTATAAATACACACCAAATAAATAAAACTCAGAGCGGTTTTAAACAGTTGAAACTTATCAAACTATTACGAAAAGATTTAAACGTGCCCGATAAAAGGTCTAAATCGAACAAAGAATTATGATTTCTACCACGACTTTGAAATACGACGGCAATTTTAATGTCATGGGATGTTATATTTCACTGTGATACATTCGAGAACATTACCCGCGACACCCATAAATCCGAAACGCTCGGATATTTCCGCATTTGACGTCAATGTTCACTCGTGACAGAATATTTATCTTTCACGAATCGTATATATACATACGTACTTTTGTCGTGTCAGTTTGTATTATAGTACTGCGACAGTTGACCGTCGGACGGGGGCGTAGTGAGTCCTATTATTTAAATCCCCGTGGACATAGTCCCATTATCCCTCACGCACGCACTCGTGTGAGTGCACCCGACTGGCCGTCAAAGCTCAAACCTTAAAAAAGAAATTAAACGTCACAGACGAGCCTCAATCCGAATTATATACGCCCTTGGCTACGTGAAGGTTTACTCGAGCAATAGGTACATATATATGGTCGAAAGATAATAAAAAAGAATATCACAATATTTGTATTATTATAATGTAGGTCGTTATAGAAAATATTTCAATCCTTGTTACATTGGATTAGATTCAGTTTATCGTATTCGCATGATAATGCAGCTTTACAATAGAGCAAAAATGCAATACGCAAAATTGACAAATTGTACATTAATTCAATCAGGTATCCATAAAAATAATCTCAATAAAATAACTATAAAATTATTTTTAATAACGAGCAACCAGTAACTAACACAAAGACGCACTAATATACGCTTGCGGAGTCATGCGTATTCTACATTTAGCCTCAAGTTATTATAGTCACATTGAACCTGTGTTTATTTGTGGACTAATTGGTGCAGGCTATTTATTATAATTCTCTTGCTTGCATGCAACAGAATAACATCCAGTTGTTCAAACGACATAAGTGTAGGGTCTTACGCAAAAAGAACATGATTCGAGCTAGCCTGTTTCATATATCTTTATAGGGACTGCATAACTGAAGCCAAGTTCAATTAAAACAATATTTAACGCATATAACTAAACTAGCTTTAGCCGTTAATAAGTAGAACAAAAACGGTTTTAACTGCATAGAATGCAGACATTGGATCAATCAACTTTTTTGCATGTAATGCTTTTACTAAAGCTACAGTAAGCTATTTGTTGTTAAAGGTTAATTGATATGGTGTAAACGCAGTTCGAACATACAATGATATTTTTGATTATTGATAATAGTGATTGTGTAATCTTAAACTTCTGTTGTAACGCTAATGATCACAAGCGAAACGCGAATTTTTCCCGCCAAAAGCTGGCTGCTCAAAATCGATTTGTCACTCATTGCGAGGGGGCACTTCTTTGATGAGGCAACGGTAATTAATCGGTTTACGGACGCCGGTCGTCGACTTGCAATACTGCGCCTTCATTAACAAGTTCCCGTCGCGGGTTTGTCGTGGCACGGTTCGTGATTTATTAGAAAATAATTCGATCCAGGAAATTTCGCAACGTCCAACCTGTTGAAATAGTTTTCCCAGTAAACACTTGCATTACACACTTAATGCTTAAAGGCATTCTGGGGATGGTAGCTGTTAAAAAGAGAGGTTTATCACATGCATAAAAACTACAAAGTTCTCTAAGGCATAACAGATATTCAATATCATTCATTATCTTTCAAAGTTGCTTTGTATTTTTGTCAGTTTTAAAAACAATTTTAAATTATCACTCTGATTAGTCAAATAGTTGTATTTGGAATCAGAGTGATAATTTAAAATTGGAATATGTTAAAAATATAGTATATTGGTTACATAACATAACGTCCGATATAACCACGCCATTATGAATACGAACTAACGATGTTAACATTACATCGAATATAAAAAACGTAATCAACAACTCTGCAGTACAAGCGTGGAACCGGCACACATTATATACGTTAGTTAACCTCGTTTTTTCAGATATTTCGTGATCAATATTCAAATTTGCCATTGCTAATAGAATTATTCAAACGCACGGGATAAAAATAAATTGTAGCTGGAGTGAAAACGATGTTTAGGGACAGTCGTAAACACACCCCAAGAACTCCTTATCCGCCTTCCCCCAAGCGCTGTCCGGGGATAGATCGTGTAAATATTTGATACTCCACCTCCTCAAGTACGGCCCTGTCTCGTGACATGTGTGCGAGTTAATTTTTAAATGCGCCCTCGTTCCGGCTACCGAGTTAAAGTGAGTTTTTTTTATGGCAATACTTTCACTCGTCCTGAGATGTTCTTCAAAGCTCGTGTACGGTAAACAACCGTTGTGGGTTGCGCTTTTTATTAAAACTTTCTTGGTTCGTGGAAAATAATGGCGCTCTTGACAAATTGTGAGGTTATAAACTTTATTTTTGTTGTAATACTAATTTATTATTAAAAATGAATGCAGACAATACTAGATGTATTTTGTTTTATAATTAACTGGGTCTATGTTATGTAAAATAACTAGTAAAGGTAAACTGAAATAGATATTTTTGATTTCAAGTGCTTAGTACTAATAATTTCATAGAAATAAATTAACAATTTTATCTTTTTGCACACGAAAAGGGTCGTAATTTTTATTGACCTCATTTTAGTCACAACAGCAAATACAAAAACAATAAGTTTAAAAAGTAATTAATACGAAATATAAGAAATTAATAAATATTTCAGTAATCAAATTTTCAGATCATAATTTCCTCGAAAATGAAGCTCGAGCGGCAAACAACACGCGACGGCATAAAGGATTACACGTTTAAAAAGAAGCTTTCACTTTTTCCTTATCCGTGGCGTTTGACTTATTTGCGTTTTAAAATATAAAATGATAAAACTTTATAATCAAAACACAAATTAACGTTAACCAAAAATATCAAAATACATTCGGAATTTCCGAATCGATGCTATATTTGAGATTCATTACAACTGGAAAGAGCGCAAACTGAACATACAAAACATTCCTCATAACTTGAATGCACGTTAAATATCCATAAATTTGCAGCTTCTGTCATGTGCATCCATAACAATAAAAAAAATCGATAGGATGTCATCGGACTTAGTCAACGTTGCAATTCAATGTTAAGCCAGCTAAGCCGCGCGGGGACAGCTGGGAGCGAGGCAGGAGGGAGCGTAGGTTGCGACAATAATTACGAGCAGCGCGTCAACGACTCCGGCCGGAACATTCACCCCTGGTGTCATTATATACTCTATAATAATAATGTCCATCTAGTCTGTGTTAGAGATCAGACAACTGCGCAGGAGATATTATAGTGCACAAGTGTACGCGAAAAACACATGTGCACTCCCTATTCGTTCACTATCATAGTCCGATAGGACAGATAACAGACACGGTCGGAGAGAGATCAGGTGCAAGACCAATTTTTAACATGCTCATCCGAAGCATGGACCATCTTACTTTACAGACAATCGGGTGATCAGCCCACATTGCCCTCGCCAACTAGGAAACTACAATAAAAATTTATTGATACCCCGCAGGATTTGAACCCACGACTTCCGATTTCTATAGCATACTCCAGAGAAAGCCATAAAAACCAAAGACTAATGAGTAAACGCAAACGCTGACGCTTGCTAACTCGATAATTTCGGACGCGTAACATGTAAATTGTTATATTCAATTTGGGTGTAATGTTGCAACGAGGCGCGGTCGTGCCACACCGCTCACGGCCAACCGCCACCCACTCGCGCCGTAAGCCCATATAAAGTATACACGAGTGTATTATATTATTTTTATGTCATACACTGTGGGGCAATAAGCTAATTGGCAATCGACATTGTTTATTTCGGTATCTGTTAACGGAGTAATGATATACATAACGCACGACCACAGCCTGTTTCTTATTGTCTCATAAGCAAACTATAACTTTACATAGGTTTAAAGACCATGAAAACTTTTTGTTTTGATTTAAGGTTCATCGAGAGTCATTTATTGGTATTCTGATTCATGGATTGTCACCAGACATTTCAATGATATAAATGTCACACGTGCATGTCCACTTCGTTGCCGTAGGTTACAATGCCTACATAAATTCCACGACACAATTAGCTCCGCTATAGACGTTAGTACATACCCTGAACCGTGATAATGGGGGTTCTAGTATTACAGCAAACATTGGCCAATGATAGTGTGTGATACGTGACGCGCGCAGTCCCCCGGCTCATTAGATGGTGGATTGTTAAAACAACAATGCGTCATTACCTTTTCCCAGCTGCGGCGAATTCCCGCGATCTCTGCGCAAACTTCATACGGATAATTACCACAATACAAGCGGCGTGTATTAGTGAAAGCTGCCTGATATCTAGATGCGAAATTACACCACCTCTACAATTTTACCATCTGATGACGATGTTGTCGAGTATTTGTCTAAATAACTGACGCTATCGCATTATTCTTAGTAACTCTAAATAACTTTGTACTACTAAACTATTAAACTATTTCTAAATAACATTAACTATAATAGAATTTTTTAAAAGAATAATGGGTTCGAAAAAGCGTTAAGACTCTTAGTTCTGCGTATATTACACAATAACTATGACTTATTTCAAATTAGCGCATAGTGAGTATGTGTATATTCAATTTATTTTCCTATTATTCAAAAAGATAATGCATATTGATCAATGAAACTTACACATATTTTAAAACTCTATAGTTACGTAACAACAAAAATATTCGAAATAATACTGCATATAAAAGCGGCCAAGGAATAAACTATAAATAAAGCATACCATAACATTTTTAATTAATTATAATTAGAAACTTGAAACAAATGCGTTAAATTGAATTAACGTCGATTGCATCATTATTTTCATTAAAAAATCTAGTTTTGATTGTGTTTGTTATTACTTACGCCCAAACCGCTTAATTTTATTCTTTAATTTATATATAGAAATAGGAAGGATCCTAAATATTCGTTTTTAACTAGACACGCTTAGAAACGGACGAGTCTCGTTCAATAGTCTAATTATGACTTTAAAATTGCAAATAAAATTAAAAAATTAAAATCAACAAACTTAATTTAAAAAAAACATTTGTACTTCGAATAAAGCTAGTTATGATATACGACCAATTTACCATAACATATAAAACGTAAGCAAAGCCACAACCAAAACCTAGTTCCGCAACACCGAAAAGGAATACCATTTATATTAAAGGTGAACACGGATAGATATATCGAGTGACAATAGATTAACGAGGTACAGGGACGTTAAATTAAGTCAAATCGTAGGATTTCGACACGACCGAAACTGGGCGAGCGTACATTAACGAAAGTGAAATATAGTTAGCGTATCACACGGGGGCGACTATTTTAAAAGGCTTTTATGTGGCATTAAACATAAACAGATATGTTACCGAAATAAATTGCAGGACAGGTCGCGGGAGCAAGGGCGGCAGGGGGACCGGGGAGGGTGGGAGCTCACAAATAGCCACGTGACCCGGCCATTGACTCGGTTTATCCTAATCCGTCCTACTACTCCAGTTCAGCCCGAGATGGAAAGCCGATCGCATCCCGTTTGTTATCAACCGCGCATTTGGTATTTCACATGACCTAAAACCGAAGCTGGGACGTGGTGTTGACACGGACCCATTGGATACAAATATTTTCTATCGAGTTTGGCGCCTTGTACTATAATTTTTTATAATGCTTTTTAAGTTTTTTTCGAATTAATATTCTTTGTTATATTGTTTACTTTAACGGAAATCAATTTATAGGTCATTGACTAAATGGGTGGCCTATTAACGGCTAACTAGGAGATTATTATTCTCAAAATTCATTCGAATTTGGATATATCTTATTTATAAAGGATAGTTTTAGTTTTAGGATATAAAAATATCGTTGACAATTAATAAGGTCTAGGAAGCGTTGAAAAATTTTAGGAAAACCGAGTTTATTTACCATAAGGTAAACGTAGCAGTGCAAATCAGATAAACTAATCAATAAAACTGATTATCGACGTTAATTATTAATGCCAGGGCTTAATTTACCTTCGCTTAAAGCATGAGTTTTAGAAACTCCGAGTTTGCTTACCTTCAATTACATAATATCCAAGCAACCTGAATCCGATCTCCGGCACCAATAAAATTGTTAAAGCAATATTAGGCGCTAATTTATCGCATCCTCTGCGATTAAGAAGAGCAACGTGAGAAACTTCTACACAACATCTTGAGAAACGTCATCTGTTCCAAACAATATACATTTCGCAAGATGGCCATTTGGTTCAAAAGTAAGAAATATCATTTAGCAAGTTGATGTCACATAAATACATTTTACCGGTCACACAATTTACCGGTGGTAGGTCCCCTGTTTACAGGAGACCGTCTGGGTGGGTACCACCGCGGTGCCTATTTCTGCCACGAAGAATAAAGCGTTCCGGTTTGAAGGGCACCGTAGCCAGCGTATTTACTGGGTAAACAAGACTTAACACCCTATGTCTCACGGTGGGCAGCGCGTCGACGATACCACTGGTATTGTCAACGTATATGGGTGTCGGTGACCCTTCCATCAGGTGGCCCGACTGCTCGTCAGGCAGTATGCCATGAAAAAAAATACATAATCTTTTCTTTCTAATTGTGTTATAAATACACACAATATAGTAATGAGAATCCAGATAGATACAAGAAAATATGTTAATCAAAGGAAATTTGTTCATTTGCGTTATGAAAATTGATAATTATTTCTTGAAAATAAATGTACACTAATCAAAGCAGTTATTGCGAAAGAAAAGCAAATTTGTATTACCCTCCATTAATATTCCGACGGAGACTTTGTATATCGTGTACAAAGAATAAAACATAGTTTAAACATTGTATGGTTAAAGCATTCTTATGCAGACAGAACCAGATGTGGAAACATGGACCCCCTGCCGCTTTTGCACAAAGTAAATAATTACACCCGACTCTCTCGTCATACAAACGCATCCAAATGAATTTCAGAACGGTCTGTACTAATAGTTGTTTATGTATCGTATATTACTTTTAGTATACGAATATACATTTCAGAACGGAACTGATTAATAAGGGTTTTTATTGATAGAAAGTTGACACTTCAAGATAAAATTAGATGTGCTATTAAATAAAAAAAAAAATATTTTGACAATCGCGCTTGTGCGATGAAATTGCGACGCATGACACTCTAGTACGGGATCACTTAGCTAAAAGCTTTTGTAATGTTAGAAATAAAATAAAAATATCACTACCAGATTATTTTATTTAACAAAATGCATCAATTATATGGCACATCTTTAAAACGTCGATGCATATTTTTAAATCACTTATAATGTGAAAAATTGAGGCGTAGAAGTATTTTTGTCGCTTCCCTAGAGCCGTACGCTGACCGGCAGTTCCAAACAAGGCATTTGTCTTGTCACGTCATTAAAGAAACATCATCAGTGTAACCCTAATGGGATAAACAATAAGAGGAAACGTTTTTCTATACATTTCGTACGTTTACAAAAGAAATAACTGAGTTAATCTGCCTATTCAATTATTTTACCATTATCTTTAGCAATCAAATAAGATCGGATAAGTTATATGGAAAAAATTTATGTCTAAAACGTAAATTACATTTTCCAGATAGACAACCTAAGTTGTACCTTATATAAATATTAAGTAACCAATCCTCTATATTGCATAAAACATGTTTATTACATGGTCGATCGTTACAAACCTGGTTACCTTAATATTCTAATTTCGAATTCCTTCCTAAACGATGTAACCAATGCAATTTGTAAAACATATACATATAAGTATTAATAATTCACGGATTGTCACTTAATAGTGCTTACAACGCCTACGCATCCTCATGTAACAGGTACAATGGCTGTAATCGAGAAATAAGGCAAAACTATACCGCAAATAAGCATAAGATACATTTTGAAGTACTTTGTGGCAACGTATTTTGGCACTTGTAAGTGTGCAACGAAGACTTAAGGAGTAACTATTATAACTTTATGTCCAATCACGCGACATCTATAGCAATATCACGAGTAGTTCAGTCTCTACGTCAGACACACTTTCAACTAGTGGTTCACACGCTTTGTTCGAAAACAATCAGCCTCAACATTCTTTTTGTTTTCGTTAAGACGACCTTTGCTGATAACAAACAATATCACAACTCGTAAGACCCGACTTTAATGTAAGAAATCATGGAACGTGAGATTTTAGAAGCGTTCGTTTTGCAATTATGTTTGCGTATTATATCAAACTTATTTTAAATACTTAATTGCTGTCGAGTGTACTACGACTACAGATGACTGAAATTATTTTTTAATGTATTTTTTTTAGTTCCCATTGACGATACTGTAAAAAGTCGAGGCGATGAAATAATACTGAAGATATATTAAAAAAATATATATACATATATTCTACTCATTCTCCAAATAAAAAAAAATACAATTTGAATTCAGTTTCTGCACGTGTTACGTTTTAGTGATCTTAAGAAAATAAGTATACAGTGTGATAATACACACAGCTCACACAATCTCTACAATTTGAATTACTTATTCGTTTACGTCAATGCGGCCATTACGCCAAAATAACCGTCACGCTAGCTCTAGGTCGCTTAAAAAGCATGTCAATCGATTAACATTAGGCTTGCGAGGGTGACGATTTGTACCGAGTGACCTTCGCTACAAAATTAATAAAAAACCTACCGAGTAATTGACGACACAGCGCTTTTAACAGGCATTGAAATATTTGCTGTGGGATCGATTTCATAATCGCGTTAAAACATTTTCACTTGTAAATTGATATTAACATTTAAATAAAAGGGGCAACTCATTACTTAATTTTTGCGAAAATCTTATGCAACACGTGTTGGGAACTGCACATGACATTTAGTGTCGGGTAACGAATCGTGCGCAGCCTACCTGCGAACCGAATTGATTTCTGGCCTCCATTTCGCTGGAGTGTGTCATCTGTTTTGTATATATCCTTATATAACAACTTTACCAGCATGAAATCATCAGAAACTTGTTACTATAGCTTCCACAGCGCTAACAGGAAAATTGTTATTAATGCGGCGGAAACTTTACAAATTCAGTTCAGTATACTCCTTATAACATTGTAACATTTTCAATTATATTCTCGCTGCTTATTATGTTTAATAATAACAGATACATTTGGCAAACATATTTTAAATGCTTTCCGCTTTGCAAATTGCACAAAAGTTTTCAATCACAGTAACACGCAATTATTTATAACGCACGATAATTTCAGTAGTTATAGGGCAAAGAAAACGCGCTCACTACAAGCTTTGCTATTAATGTATAAATGATGCTAATAGATAAATTATCATACCCCGACTGTATTCATATCGGTATTCGGTACGTATCGTCTATAAAACGGTAACCGAGCAAGTCTTGTTCGTAACAAGTCTTGCACATAACGAATATTAAGTTCATAGAATATGGGCGGTTACAGACAACAGCTGAGCATGACTGGCCATCGTCGCAGTGGGCATGTTATGAAAACGATAACCGGTTTCGA